>OY776295.1:17714121-20172191 GCA_963675345.1 Trididemnum clinides | reverse complement strand
TAAATTTCTAACACTGTTATACATAATTGATATGCAAAATATCTAAGTTATATTCAATCATCATTTAACTTTCTCATAGATTACTTTTACCCTATACCTCACTGTGCAACAAAGATCAACAACAAAGAATTTAATTTCGCCTAATTTACACCAACGTCAATACACTTGAATTCATATCAAAATTTTATAAATCTACCTATATTCTTCGGTTGAAAATGTCTATGAGTTGGAGACTTTAAAATTTCTAATAACTTTTTAGATTTATCCACTTGTTAAGATTCTCACCAAAAATGAAGCTCGCAACGTTGGGACAATTGAACAATAAATTTTTATCTGATGTCTTCATGAAATATTTAAGTTGAACACCGCTTGCAACAAACCAAAACCATAATGCTTCAGTTAATAATGTCATACAAAATAAATGCCCAGACCCGGGATTGAACCGGGGACCTTTAGATCTTCAGTCTAACGCTCTTCCAACTGAGCTATCGAGGCAGTAATGGTCAGTACAGGGCTCGAACCCGCGACATTAACACAACACCATAACCGACTGAGCTAACTGGCCACTTGTTAAAGACCCAGAAATTTCTCTATTAAGCGAAGCAACTGTCTTTGATGTTATGCATTTAACGTCTGTAGGAAATAATGATTTAAAAATTTCGCAACATTTTCTTGAAAAAGTATTGCAGATTTACCCAGTTACAGTGCTTCGCAACATCAAAAGTCTCCAGTTTCAAAATCACAAGCAAAACATTTAGCTGCTTTCTTACTGTATCTTCACTCAGATTTCTAGAGGGGGTCCCTGACTAATATTTTTTGGTTAAAATGTTCATGTAGTTGGACACTAACATTTCTTATGATTGTTTAGACTTATTCACTTGTTTAAAATTGTCACCAAAAATTGAACACGTTGAGACTGTAGTGATTACGTGCTTGTTTGATTACGTGCTTATTTGATTACGTGCTTATTTAATTTTGCTTTGCTTTGTGTTGATTGTAAATTATTTGTCTTTCTTTTACTTTTGTCAGTGTTTGGCTTTTTATTCATTGTCGCTGTTGCTTATCAGTTTTCGGTACCGCTGTGCCACACCAACATGTTCAAAAATGAATTCTTTATCCCACAGCCTGAAAAGTGTATCAAGCATAACTCATTTCGTGTACATACCTGTCGGGCTGCCGTCTATTACCCGAGTAAGCACGTTCTCCAGATCCCGATTACTACTTGTGAAATGTACAAAACGACGTCATCCACTACTTTCTATTTTTGTGGCGCAAAGGTCAGCAACGAGGACACTGTTCCTATGTCGCCTCCACCTGTAGAAATCTGTTCCATTTGGGCCAGGGAGCTGAAAAGTGGTTGTTGCGGAACCTTAGAAAAAAAATCCGACCACATTTGGTCTACCATCAACGCGCCTGCGGTTAAATATGTCTGGCCCACTTCCCACGAGGAATCTGTTACTAACGCAGTAGTTTTGCGCAGCACTGCAGTTTATGATCACCTAAAAAAGCAATTAAGTAGCTCTTTATACCAATTAGGCAATTGTGATATTAAAAAAGGGTCGTGCGTCGCCGGCAACAGAGTCCATTTTTGGGATGTACCCAAAAGATTGGAATGCCCAAATGTTCAAAAGGTTAAGAGCGTTCATAATATTTCCCTTCATTCTGATATGCGTGGAAACGTATATCGGCTGGAAGTAAAAACCCTGGCATAAGCTTACATTCTTAAATTCGATGTCCTCCATCTGTTCACACTTGTTTTCCAAGAATGCTGTATGCGACCCTTCTGGGATCGTTATTGTGCCCGACAATTGTCGCAGTGTAGGTCGCTTACGCACGGCACATTCGGCCACATTTAACACTCATTCCTCTACAGACCCTCTATTTGCTAGCTTTGTCACAGAAAGCGCCGACATCATGAGCGAAACCATCAACAACCTTAATGCCGACATCCATTTTCTTGAGTGCCAAATTCAATCTATCTTTTCTACCATGTATTCTATTCTCGGTAAATCATTCCCCGGCCCGGTGCTCTCTGCCTTGTTACGTCGTCACACAGCGGCGATTACGATTGGGGATGTGCTTACGGAATTAATGTGTATCCAGTCAATGCTACCCTTTTAAAAAGTTTAAAACACGGTAATTATTTTTCACTTCGTCCCTTAGTGCAATATGTGGATCATTTAAATGTTACTCGGGTAGGTCAGCTATACGGGGATGGCAATCTCTACGAAGGTGTTCACTTAGTTGAGCAATTTATTCCGGGTCGCGTTTTCACTTTTCGTATAAATGGTAAGTTCCATACCTTCCAAAATTACACGTTAACCATGCGGACACCGATATCTGTCCTCTTTCCCCTCATCTGGCTCCCTTACATACCCATTACGACGCTCTTGACTACCAATCCTTTGTCAATCTTTTCCCTTCCTCCACCCTTGGCATTGAAGATGTCAACTCTGTGTTACGAACTCTCAGTGAGGCCAATCTTATGCACCATCAGCTCACTAGGCTGTTCGAGACCAAACCGTCCTCCACCGCGTCCGCGGATCCTTCTATCTTGTTGGATTCCTCTACGTCACTTTTGAAAAATGTTTTTCTTCAAATGATTTCCTGTTTGACCAATCCTTTCTTGAGCGGATTTCTTTCAATCCTTTTTATCCTTAGCCTCATCTGGTCTTTTGTTCTAACCCTTTGGACTTTCGTGTTTTATTGCCTTCTGTCTGTAGGGCTCTTCACCGCAGATTTCGCGCCCCTGCTGATAATTAACTCCTTTTTCTTTGCGGACGATTTCTGAAATTGCTGTGCTATCGACCCATCATTTTCAAAAATCTGGGGTAGAGATATGTAGTGATTACGTGCTTGTTTGATTACGTGCTTATTTGATTACGTGCTTATTTAATTTTGCTTTGCTTTGTGTTGATTGTAAATTATTTGGCTTTATTTTAATCTCACCATCAGTATTCCCATACCTAGTGTTAAACATCAACGTTAGCATTTGGTGTGGGAAATTACATTGCTTTCACGCCAACCTTATCAAAACTCCATTGCTTTATCTTGTCACGTGATCCGTGTGCATATATACGTTCGTATCGCCATGCTTAAATCCATTCCACTATAATTCTGTTTGTAAAATACTGCTATTGAATGCTATTGATAGTTACCAGCAATAAAAAAGGAATAACTCTATATCGAGTGAAAAATAATACGGTATAGCAATAACGAACTCACGACAAGACAATCAAACAGTAAAGGTATTTTATCTGAAGTCCTTGTAAAATATTTGAGATGAAGGCCACTAAAGCTACATTGTGTGTGATCAATGTATTGTTTTCTGATTTTAAGTTATCATCACAATTCAATTCGATGGTAAACGAGCGGACTAATATTTCTCAATCGTCACGCATTTTTGCATTATTTTCTGCATCACACAATACTTTTGTTGTTGCATGTTAAATCAAAAAATCCTATCTTATAGTGTTTTCAAACTTAAATTTTCTTACTCACTTTATCATCTCTGTACATAATTGTAAATTGAATTTACCTCAAAAATTTTAAAAGTTTATGTATCAAGCCTAGTATTTGACACTACCCTATCACCGAAACTACACCGATTTTATCAGATTTTAATCCCTTACAAAGTTGTTTTATGAAACTAAAGATCAAACTAACTTTTTCCCAATTATCAAATACACAAATATGGTAGTGATTAGAGTGTAGTAGACCTGGGTTCGATTTCCTTGTCAAAGATTTTTAAGTGATTACAGCTTAGAGCTAGTATGAAAGACCAAGCAGTTTGCTTGTTTCATTGTGTTTTACACTAGAGATAGGTGATGGGTTCGGTGTACCAGTTGCAAACTTATAGGAATGAATGAAACTTATATTGCCGCTACACGTAATTCAAAAACCGTCTGTCTTCAATCCACACCTAAATCATTCTATTACTACTCCTCTTCTCCTATTTGTTTGTTAATTTTTATTTGTTTGCAGTACAAATTGATATCTTTCTAGTGATTGTCTCTAACATATTGCTGCATAACATCTGGTTATCTCAATTTTGTATATTTAATTAACTTCCAGATTTACAATTCGTGGCCATTAATCTAAGAGTAATTGATAACTTTACCTTGGCAGATATTGTTCTTACAGCTGAGAAAGCAACTTTTCACTAAACTTTTCAAGGGGTATTACAAATTTGATTGGGTTTATCACATAATGTTCACATTGACCAAGGTTTATGCAGCATAGAGATGGGTTTTCTGAACAATTAAATCTTATTTCTAAATTAATCTTGTATGTTTGCTAATACTTAAAACTGCAAGCAACTTTAATAAATGAAGGGTTTTATTCGTAAAACATTTAAAATTTCAAACGTTTTTGACTTTTTCAAGAATTAAAATCTGTAAATGTAATAATTTCAAATAATGAAGATATACAGTGTGTCCAAAAAAATCGGTACTGTTCGAAAAAATCTATGTATTTTCCATCATTTTTCACAAAAAATTAGTACCGTTCAAGTTTTTCAATTTTAAATCTTATGTGGTAACAAATTTCAATGTTATTTGCATTACTATCTATTGAGACAGTGTGATGAGTGTATACATTGATTTTCTAAATTCATTATCTTGATATCTAACATTATAAATTTACCATCATTGATCTCATTTCCCATTCAGTTATTGTTCTTCTCCTCGGTCTGTCAAACGGCTACCGATCTCTCGTAACTTGTTACTCCAAGCCTTGATTACGCGATATTCTTTGGTTCAACATCATATTCCACATGCAGTCTGTCTCCAACAAGCTTCATGGTATGTCTGGTTTGGCCACTTGCGATGTAAAATGAAGCAGCATGAACTTTATATTCAACCATGTAGTCGCTTGTATCAACCAGTTTTTATTGAATAAACTACAAAGTATCAAATATCAATTATGTACATGGGAAATGAGATCAATGATGGTAAATTTATAATGTTAGATATCAAGATAATGAATTCTAGAAAATCAATGTATACACTCATCACACTGTCTCAATAGATAGTAATGCAAATAACATTGAAATTTGTTACCACATTAAGAATTTAAAATTGAAAAAACTTGAACGGTACTAATTTTTTGTGGAAAAATGATGGAAAATACATAGATTTTTTCGAACAGTACCGATTTTTTTGGACACACTGTATATCTTCATTATTTGAAATTATTACATTTACAGATTTTAATTCTTGAAAAAGTCAAAAACGTTTGAAATTTAAATGTTTTACGAATAAAACCCTTCATTTATTAAAGTTGCTTGCAGTTTTAAGTATTAGCAAACATACAAGATTAATTTAGAAATAAGATTTAATTGTTCAGAATAACCCATCTCTATGCTGCATAAACCTTGGTCAATGTGAACATTATGTGATAAACCCAATCAAATTTGTAATACCACCTTGAAAAGTTTAGTGAAAAGTTGCTTTCTCAGCTGTAAGAACAATATCTGCCAAGGTAAAGTTATCAATTACTCTTAGATTAATGGCCACGAATTGTAAATCTGGAAGTTATTAAATATACAAAATTGAGATAACCAGGATGTTATGCAGCAATATGTTAGAGACAATCACTAGAAAGATATCAATTTGTACTGCAAACAAATAAAAATTAACAAACAAATAGGAGAAGAGGAGTAGTAATAGAATGATTTAGGTGTGGATTGAAGACAGACGGTTTTTGAAATTACGTGTAGCGGCAATATAAGTTTCATTCATTCCTATAAGTTTGCAACTGGTACACCGAACCCATCACCTATCTCTAGTGTAAAACACAATGAAACAAGCAAACTGCTTGGTCTTTCATACTAGCTCTAAGCTGTAATCACTTAAAAATCTTTGACAAGGAAATCGAACCCAGGTCTACTACACTCTAATCACTACCATATTTGTGTATTTGATAATTGGGAAAAAGTTAGTTTGATCTTTAGTTTCATAAAACAACTTTGTAAGGGATTTAAAATCTGATAAAAATCGGTGTAGTTTCGGTGATAGGTAGTGTCAAATACTAGGCTTGATACATAAACTTTTAAAATTTTTGAGGTAAATTCAATTTACAATTATGTACAGAGATGATAAAGTGAGTAAGAAAATTTAAGTTTGAAAACACTATAAGATAGGATTTTTTGATTTAACATGCAACAACAAAAGTATTGTGTGATGCAGAAAATAATGCAAAAATGCGTGATGATTGAGAAATATTAGTCCGCTCGTTTACCATCGAATTGAATTGTGATGATAACTTAAAATCAGAAAACAATACATTGATCACACACAATGTAGCTTAGTGGCCTTCATCTCAAATATTTTACAAGGACTTCAGATAAAATACCTTTACTGTTTGATTGTCTCAACGTGTTCAATTTTTGGTGACAATTTTAACAAGTGAATAAGTCTAAACAATCATAAGAAATGTTAGTGTCCAACTACATGAACATTTTAACCAAAAAATATTAGTCAGGGACCCCCTCTAGAAATCTGAGTGAAGATACAGTAAGAAAGCAGCTAAATGTTTTGCTTGTGATTTTGAAACTGGAGACTTTTGATGTTGCGAAGCACTGTAACTGGGTAAATCTGCAATACTTTTTCAAGAAAATGTTGCGAAATTTTTAAATCATTATTTCCTACAGACGTTAAATGCATAACATCAAAGACAGTTGCTTCGCTTAATAGAGAAATTTCTGGGTCTTTAACAAGTGGCCAGTTAGCTCAGTCGGTTATGGTGTTGGGTTAATGTCGCGGGTTCGAGCCCTGTACTGACCATTACTGCCTCGATAGCTCAGTTGGAAGAGCGTTAGACTGAAGATCTAAAGGTCCCCGGTTCAATCCCGGGTCTGGGCATTTATTTTGTATGACATTATTAACTGAAGCATTATGGTTTTGGTTTGTTGCAAGCGGTGTTCAACTTAAATATTTCATGAAGACATCAGATAAAAATTTATTGTTCAATTGTCCCAACGTTGCGAGCTTCATTTTTGGTGAGAATCTTAACAAGTGGATAAATCTAAAAAGTTATTAGAAATTTTAAAGTCTCCAACTCATAGACATTTTCAACCGAAGAATATAGGTAGATTTATAAAATTTTGATATGAATTCAAGTGTATTGACGTTGGTGTAAATTAGGCGAAATTAAATTCTTTGTTGTTGATCTTTGTTGCACAGTGAGGTATAGGGTAAAAGTAAATTCTATGAGAAAGTTAAATGATGATTGAATATAACTTAGATATTTTGCATATCAATTATGTATAACAGTGTTAGAAATTTAAACTTGAAGCTTGGTGGCTGTAGTGAAAATATCTTTAAAGTTGCATGTTGGTAAAGAAATTTATATGGATTGTTATACTTTTTATCATAATCACAACGAAATAGTGTTACAAATAGTAATTTTGATTGGAAAGAATAAACTGTACTGTGCAGATTTTTACCTAAACGGGTAATTTTTAAAGTAATTCGATGCTAAATGATTAGTCTCAGTTTTTCTTGTCGGTAAATCATGAAAAGCTTTACTTTGAAATGGCGCGAGTTCAATCTTGGATGGAGGTGAAGAGATAAAACTTTTACAGCGATTAATGGCAAATATTTTGTTGAATAAATCAATATCAAGATGATGAAATAAGTAAGAGCAAAACAATAAACCAAAAACGAGTCGATCAGAACGAGGTTATATAATTTTGATAGGTTGAGCAATAAGAATTATTTACGCTTCAGAGTCATGTATAGCAATATCAGAAATTGTGGTAGTGCTTCTTGAAAATAAACGGTAAGTTTTAAAGGTTTGTTGTGCAAATGAATGAGTTTAGAAGTTATCAAATTGCGAGTTTGGTGTTTGTTGATTACAAAACTTGAATGAAATTTGAAAATAGCGGATCATGATTTCAGATTTTTGTGTGAGTCAATACTCGGTGAAGATATTAAGGTAAAGTTCAGAAAATATTTCACATGTTGAGATTTTGAGGTGTTAAAAGCATTAAAACAGTTGATTGTGAGGAAAAATTATTTGTTTTAAGGATGGAAAGCGGCTTGTCAGAAAGTTAGTCAAGACTATCACGAGACCACATTCAAAACTTTTGTGTGTTGGTCACAGCAATTACTAATGAGGTCACTGAGAAAGACAACTGTAAGTTTATGTTAGATGCTACTATGAGAGTTTGTTCGCTTCTAACAGAGTATTAGATTTGAAAAGGTAGTAGAAAAACGTTTAGCAGTTGGTTTTGTGAGCTCAGATTTTACATTTTGTAACTAATTTATGGTTTATAGTTAATACAGTAGCATTGAAGTTGTTTGATAAAAATGGATAGTAAGAGATTTTGTAATGAATCAACTTGGTCTAATCTGCAATTGCAAACGTGTGTAGCAGTGATTACGAACAACAAGTGTATAATGGATATCACTTAATGTAGTTTTGCGAGGATTTAGGTAAAAATCTTGATTTATCTATGCGGGAGATAATACGCTGTGAGTTGAAAGTTGTGAATTACAAATAATGGTTTCAAATAGATCAAAACTTAGTGGAAGAGTTTAATTGTACAAAACAAAAGTCTTTGATCAGCTAAGACGACTTGTCGCAATGCATAAGTATGTTTGCTCAAGTGCTTACGAATTAACGGTTAAGTTAAAAATTTTTTTTAAAGCAATGAGTTTTAGATTGGTGATAGCACACAGTCAAATTGGTTTTGAAGCTTTCTATTTGGGGTTTTTAGCAAACAACAAAAAGTTAAAGAATTGGATCAATAATTTTTATTTGCAGTAGAGGGTGAACACTCACTTTAATAAGAATAAAGAATAATTTTTGTGTTTTATTTTTCTAATGCCCTACATATAATGTTAAATGTTTAGTTTATTTCTACGCAGATAAATTAAGTAAACTGTGAAAAATATGAATTTTATGTTAATGTCCTACAAATAATGTTTAAAGTTTGGTTTATTTCTACGTAGGTGAGCTAAGTAAACTGCGGAAAATACGAATTTTGTGTTAATGTCCTACAAATAATGTCAAAAGTTGCGCTTGTTTCCACATAGTTGAGTTAAGTAGACTGTGAAAAACATGAATTTTGTGTTAATGTCCTACAAATAATGTTAAAAGTTGTGCTTATTTCTATGTAAGTGAGTTAAGTAGACTTTGAAAGGTGGGAAAAGTTTCGTGTTAATAGGTTTAAAAGTTGCTAAATTTCGGAAAAAAATCTTAAAACAGTTTGATAATAGGATACAATTTTGTTTCTAGTTGTATGAAAAATGAATGTAAACTCGATGCGTGGTGAATGTTTTATGATTTGCACACAATTGAAACTAATTCTTTTCGATTTTACGATGTAAACAGTAGTGGTTTAAGTGAGGTATGGTGCTTAAAAGAAAATGATAACGCAATTTTATGGAAAACGGAGAGAGTTATGATGAGAGCTATATGTGGTCACAAAATTATTGACAAAAAGACTGAAGAACAGATGAACATGCTGGGGTTGATAGTAAACCATTTTTGAAGTTCTACATCGACTTGTGATTGGTTAAAGGTTTGCTGATGTGATGTTGATGTTTCCGTTTGCATCAGATTTTTGTTGATAGTAATCTTAGCTGATTTCCTGACTTTGAAAAATATGAATTTTATGTTGGCGGCCTAAGAATTTGATAGTTTTTACTCAAAACAGTGTTATAACAGGATACAATTTTTTGTTTTTTAGTTATATAAAAAGGTATTGTAAATTAGATGCATGGTGAATGTTTACAAGTAAAATTTTAACAATTATTGAAGTAGTCTCCAAACACAACAAAGGTTCAATCTTCTTGGTTTAATAATATTTAGTAGTGATTAAAAACTGCTGAATTTAAACAAGCTTCTTTGTTGTGATCTTTTCAAAATGTTTCCACTGCTGTACTTCAACTACCTCACTGTCATATGTGAAGCAAATCTACATTTCACTCAAAGGTCTGGTCAAACTACTAAAATTTTCTTCCAAGAAAGTGTGAAACTAACATAAAAATTTAACTACCTCACTGTCATATGTGAAGCAAATCTACATTTCACTCAAAGGTCTGGTCAATCTACTGAAATTGTCTTCCAAGAAAGTGTGAAACGGTAAAAATTTGATTGAAATTGTGTCAAATTTGATATTGTTTCTTTCACCAAACTCTTGTGGAAGCAATGTCATTGCATGTGATTTTTCTTCAGCAAACCTGATGATCTAGAAAACTGTTGGTTATTTTCCTCGAAAACTGACGACTAGCTGTCATAAAGGTAAATGTTTTGATTGAAATACCTGTACAATCAAGAAAAACTGTAGATTATCATCTTCTGTAAGCCTACAACTAGGGATGAACGAGCAGATTTTTCTCCTTCAACATCTGTCTTTCTTCATACTGGTAACTACATCTATAATTCCTCAGCATTGTATCTGACGCTAGTTCCAAAATCTATACCCCTACAAAATTTATCTGCCCTAGTTTTTCAAAACTGCTGGTGGTAGTAAAGTTATTTTTCTTATGTATGTTTTCAGCTAGTGATAGACACGCAAAATTTTCCCTCAAACATCTCTCTTTCATGACAGTGGTAATTACATCTATATTCCTCCAAGATTGTATTGTAATAAGACTGAATCCATTACCTGCCTAGTTCTACTGAAATAGATGTAAATTAATTCCAGCCAACTGCAGAAATATAACAAGTAAAGGAAAATACCCCCAATAAACACATCTCGAAGAGTAAAGAAACAACATTCTAGGGAATCAAAAGGAGAAATCAATCAGAGGCTATACGATTTTATAAAAAAATTTCAAGAAGTGAATGATTAATGCTTATGCTCGAAAGGAAGTTGTTCGTAATTTAGTATCAAAGGCTTCAGTCACGACGTAAAAGTTAGTGTTTCCGCTTTACAAAACTGTGTTTACAGTAAGACAAAAGATCGTTAACGAGTTGAAAAGTGAAATCAATTGACAAACTTTTGAAGTGAGGGTATTCTGAAGCGAGGGTACAACAAATTAGGTCATTTTCAGAAATAAATGAAATCATTTCTAAAAAGAAATAAAACCATTTCCAAAAACAAGTAACATTTTCAAAGCGTTCCTAAAAAGAACTCAAACAAATAAAACCATTCCTAAAAACAAATATACCTAATCATTCCTAAATACAAGAAAAAGCATTTTCAAAAACAAATCAAACAAATAAAATCATTTCCAAAAACAAATATAATCATTCCTAAAAACAAGAAACAACATTTTCAAAAACAAATAAAACCATTCCTAAAAAGAACTCAAACAAATAAAAAGAATTCAAACAAAGATTCAGCATCGACTTGTGATTGGTTCAAGATTTTCACGCCCAAATGTTTATATTTCTGTGATAGATTTCTAGCTCGAGCAAAGGACTGCCTTACGAACCATATGTTTAAAAATGCAGTTAATATCGAAGCGACGGTATTCTCAAGAGGGGTGCCTATAACAAATCAATTTCAAGTTCTATTTACATGTATTTACAAGCTGCTATAAACATTTCTATTTAAGTTGTATTCACATTTGTTTAAGTTGTATTGACATTTGTTTTAAGTTGTCTTGGTAAGGTTACCATTTGTTTTCAAGTTGTCTTGGTAAGGTTATCATTTGTTTTTAAGTTGTTATTTACAAGTTGTTACACGTTGTATTTACAAGCTGTTACAATGTACTTCAAGTTCATGTGTCAACACGTTGGGAAATGACGTATCAACACGTTGGGAAATGACGTACCAGCACGTTCGGAAATGACGTATCAGCACGTTTGGAAATGACGTAGTGCGCCGCAAAAAAGGGGTCGAAAATGATATTACATAGCCTACTACTACCATGAAACAGATGCTTTTTTGCACCCTTCCCATTTGTTGAGAAACAAGGGAATACAGCAAATTTTGATTAGGAGAAGCCAAACTTCTGTCAGCTTTTAAACTTGTATTTTAGCTTCTATCTCCTTGGAAACTTGATACAAAGCGACGACTTTAGCGGTGAAATGTTTGCAATTTATTTTATCTTTTTTAAAGGATGTATTTTTTCTAAAAGTATTAATTTAGTTAAGGTAAATTGAATATTTCGAGAATTTCGAACTGATATGATATACAATACCCATTTTTAATCAGTAAATATCATATACCGCTTAGGCTAAATTATATAAAGTTACATTTTTGTAAAAAGCAAATACCCTAAGCTTGCAAATGAGACCACTATTTAGCGACATATATTTTTCACGCACCAAATTTACTTTTTTTACCTACCACAAAAATTTTTGGGGGGTTTTGAGACCCCTAAAAAATTTGAAATTTTAATAAGTAAATTTTTTGTTATTGCTTGAAATTTTGTCAAATGATGCCTCAAAAGCGTAGTTTCCAGATTGTGTTAATGATAAAGAGTTTGCTTTCCTAGAAAACATGTAATCTCAATTTGGTTTCAAGGTAGTTGATTCTAGATGACAATTTGGCAATTTTTGTGGTCTGCAACTGGGCTCTTGATCTTTTTAACCCTTTATGGGTAAAAAATCCAAGAATTAGGAAACAAAATTCACATTTTCTGATGAGTGATGAATTAAGCGTGATCTTTTGAAAATTTTATGAAAATCGGATGAAAAATAAAGTCACGAATCCATTTATTAGTAAACTGATTTTATAACTCGGTGAAATAAATTTAAGGGAAACACTGAAAACAAGATTTTCATTTACTAATAAATAGATTTGTGACTTTATTTTTCATCCGATTTTCATATAGTTTTCAAAAGATCACGCAGTACCAGAGTTACCAGTAAATGAAAAAAATTAATCTTTAACACACAAATTTTCGATGTACATTTTTCAAGAAATTAAGCTTTCCATGACAAAAGATTTTTTTAGTGCAAGTGTAGAAAATATTCTTTTTTTGAACGAGTGTTTGCTGACTGAACCCCAATTACTGAACACTATGGTAGTCACAAAGAAGAAAGTACAACAGTAATATTTTATTGCATCAATTCACGCAGATGTGGCAGACAATCTAAACACGTCCGTCTGCCACGACTTCGAGAGATGAATGAGAGCAAAAGATCTCTGACCGCATGGTTGGTAGCAAAATACTGCACACATCACCAACAACTAGGTCGCTGCACACGTCTATATAAACCAAATCACTGCGCATGTCACATGAACAAAAACAATTGACCAAGAAGAGACAGCGGGAAAGGCAAGCCGGTCACTGAGTTACCATGCGAAGAAAAAAATAAACATTATCTAGCCCTAATAAAAAAAGAAAAATAAATGTGGGTGATTTTAGACAAATGCAATAATAACAATCGAATACGAGGTGCAATATTAATCGCAATCAGCATTCGTCACACAGTAACGAGTGGATTAAAAATAATCTGTAAACTACACGCTGTTGTACTCAACTAGCCTGTGTAGGGGGCCTCGCACTAATAAGCCAGCGTGGACAATTACTCTAGTCGCAACTACAGGAACTATTATTTAAACCGATCATCATAAGTACATAATGGATATCAGTCCACGGCTAAATTTCCGGAAAGCCATACAGGCTAAGATTCGTGGCGTGAGGTTACATCGCCAGGCGTGCGAACTATAGGAGCACGATATTCTTGCAGAGATGGCAGAGCGGCTACAAACCTGACGGTAGATACTTCGTCAGTTAATATTACTTTGTCAGTAAAATAGTTGGATAAAGCAGCAACGGTACCCTGGCTGGCCGTCAAACTGGGGACGCACGAAATCGCAAAATAGCAAACGCAGCTCTTTCAGTAAACAACTAGAATCACCAACATCGGTGGGAGCAAGGTGCTAAACTGCCGAAAGCAAACTAACAAAAAAATATAAAAACAAGACAAAAAGATGTTTGGCATGGCAGCTCGATGCAGTGTGAGGTATGACACGCTCTCAAGCAACTTCATTCTTAGCTGACCAGTCGAGTCTTAATTCAAATCTCGAGTCATATTATTTGAGTCTATGAGGTCAAGTCCTGATTCGAGTCAAGTCATTTGTGCAAATGACTCGGATCAAGTCGAGTCCTTTTTTGTACCGAGTGGAGTTGACTTGAGTCTCTCCAACACTGGTAATTATCAAATGATAATTGAGTTCGGTAATGTACTGACGCATATCTAAATGGTATGGAGTTATTTTTAAAAGAAGAAAAAGAGACATTGAGATGTAACTTCTCTCAAGGCTAATTTTTTTGCTAAATTGGCACATCATACAATGTTTGGACTCCCTGACTGAAAGGCCTAGCCAAATCACTTCTGATTAAATTTATTTGTTTCCGAGAAACAAACCAGCACAAATTCGCAGCAATGCTTAATTATTTTATTTGCCATGTTTGTCCTCCATTCACAAGAAAGCGATGTAACGCTATGTTTTGGACGGTAAGTCCGCACTTGCTTGGAAGTTGCTATTTCCGGGTCACCTGTCTTCCACATAAAGGTGGGGCATCCCGTTAAGTGCCTTGCCCAAGGACACAACAAACGAGCTTGCCGGCTTGTTCTCCACAACCTTTGATAAATGCCGAGCGCCAAGCAGGGAAGCTATAGATACCATTTTTTGAAGTCTTTCGGAATGACTCGACAAGGGAAATTCGAACCCCAGGTCTACTGACTACGAAGCGGACGCTCTAACTCTAACCACTACGCCATCGCGTCATCTAAAAAACCAGAGTCAATATATTGCTGTACACATTAGAACATTTCGCTAACTGCTATTAGCATTGCTAACCAAAATAGTGCAACTAATTAGCCTACTTTAAAATTTAATAAACTATGGTCAAGTGTACCATTTATGACATGAAATTCAATTGTGAAACAAGAAAATAATAACTATTACATACTTTAGGGTCAAAGCTATTTCGTGTTAAATCAATGAGACAATAAATAGGAACAAAAATAAAACAAAATTTACACATTAAAAACGTATTGTGGATGTGAAGCTTCCTCTGAGTTCGATTGTGGCTGCAGCTTTTCAATATACAGGGTGTCCCTAAAGTCTGGACACATAGGATAATTGAATATTGGTCATGTAATTGAAATGAAGCTTTATTTTTACTATTTATTTTTATTCAAATAACATCTTCAATACAATTTCCATCATTTGCAATGCAAATATTAATGCTTTTCGAAAAATTTGCGTGAACTCGATTCAATAAATCTGCATTGCCTTCGATTTTGCTCGACTCCTTATTTGTTGAGTCAAGTAAATTGAATGTGCGATTTTTGTTGAGTAAAACTTCTTCTTTAGCGTACACAAGAAAAAGAAATCAAGTGGACTAAAGTCCAGTTCAACTCTTTCTTCTTTTGACAAAGCCATAATTAATCAGTGGATGCAAAAAAATGTAATCATAATTTTGAATCTTATATTGAAAAATATCCAATTATCCTATGTGTCCAGACTTTAGGGACACCCTGTATAACGTTTCCTTCATACTTAATTTTCACCAATTAGTTTCTTAGGCCAGTATTAGTGGATTGTGAAAATCAATTGTGTGTTCTGAATTTTCCTGTAAATGATCTGGAACATTTCTCTTTCCAAATGTAATGGGATCATGTTCTTCCAATCTTGTTTTTAAATTTTGGTTACTTTGTCCAATATAAGTTTTCAACACGAGCATTGAAACTTATCCACTGTCCCAGTGAGGTGTAGTAGAGCCTGTTTGTCCTTATTTCTGAATAGGTTTCCAATTGTTGATACGCTGTGATTCATCCAAAGGCTAAAGTTTGCTTTTATTTCATTTTCTAAAAAATGGTTAATTTCTTTCTCAATTTGATACGATGCTTCTTGTTGTTGTTGTTGTTGTTGTTTACCCGACCCCTTCCGAGGGATGGGGGCATGGCGGAAGACCATGGAGCCCCAGAAGCCGGGCAACTCCCCGGGGTCTGGACCAGAGGTCATAAAGAGACAGAGAGTCGCCAAAGAGTGAGCGGCGCAAAGAGTCCGTAGCTGGACAGTGCAGAATGAGATGAGAGATGTCCTGGGACGAGTGTCCACAGGCGCTGCAAGAAGGATTCTCGATTCTGCCAATCCTGGAGAGATAGGAACCTAAAAGAAGGCTGTGTCCATTGCAGCGAAGACGAGAGAGGACACAGCGAGCATGACGAGGGAGCACAAGTTCCTTAGTGGAAATTGAGGGAACCTGTGTGTCAAAATACTTTGAGGAGACAGTACGCCTCCAGTCCGAGATAAGACGAGAGTGGATACGAGAGATAAGAGGAGAGAGACTACAAGGGATTGCGGAGGGCGCAAGCAGCGCTCCCCGCCTGGCAAGCTCATCAGCTGTGTCGTTCCCCGGGAGAAACGAGTGTCCGGGGACCCATTGTAGCCTGATAGAACAGGAGGAGAAGAAGGACAGTTCCTGCCAGATCTGCCACAGAGTTTGAGATAACAGGAAAGGTGGAGGAGAGGACAGGGTGGCGAGGACAGAACGAGAGTCAGACAGGAGGAGAAGAGAAGAAAAATGGCAGACTTTATGGTGTTGCCGAGACCAGCAAAGAGCGTGCAGAATGGCGCAGGCTTCAGCGGAAAAACTGGAACAAACTGGGCCTGCCGAAAAGGAAAGAGTGGCCTCAGTGCCACAGAGAGAGCAGTTGGCAAGAACGCCGGAGCCGCCCTTGCCAAAAGGAAAAGGAACAGAGCCGTCTGTCCAGAGTACCAGATCATGAGGAGGAAGAGAGTCAAGGTGGGCGAGAGCCGCACCTTGGCGAGAGTGAGGGGGATCAGAGCGAGAGCATGGAGTGGAAAGGGTGGACTCCACCGTGAACGAGGGAAGATTCCAAGGAGGACAGGGAGGGCAAGCAACAAGAGCCTCCCTAGAACAAGTAGAAGGAAGCATGAGCGGGTGAGTGGACGCAAAAGCTCTCCAGGACGATCTGCAGAGTCTTGGTTTCACTCCTAGTCTGGCCAAACCTGAGATGGGAAAGGAGGTTGGGAGACGAAGAGCCCGCTCATGAGAAAAAAGAGTGAAGTGAGTCAGAGTGACTCGTAGGGGAGGTAGAGAAGCCTCGGTGAGTAGTAGAGGGATAGGGGACGACGAGAGGCAGCCGGTGATGGCGCGACTGGCCGCTCGGTGAAGGCGTTCCAATTTGGTGATATTGGTAGCGCTTAGGAAAGGAAACCATCCGGGTGAAGCGTAAGTGAGAAGGGACCGAAGAAAAGATTTATACAGAACAGAGAGGGACTCCTTAGAGGGGCCCCAAGAGGAAGCAGAGATACAGCGTAAGGCCTTGAGACGTGGGAAAAATTTGGCCTTCAGCGAAGATACATGCCTAGAAAAGGAAAGAGTGCGGTCGAAGGTGACCCCAAGAAAAGTTGGAGTGGGATTAAAACGGAGGCGGGAGCCGAGTAGGAGGAGGTTGGGCTGGAGGTTAGCCTGGTGGGGATCCACTGAAAAGAAGGAGGCCTCACATTTGCTCGGATTGAGAGGAAGACACCAGTACTCAGACCAGCGCTCCAATCGAAACAGAGCTCCTTGTGTGGCCTCCACCGCAGTGGGGACCGAGGGGGAGGAGGACCAAATGGCCAGATCGTCAGCGTAAAGAGAGCAGCTGACAGAAGAAGGCAGAGAAGCCGGAAGATCATTGATGAAGAGGGAGAAAAGTACAGGGCCAAGAACGGATCCTTGCGGAACACCTCGACGGACTCGAAAGGAGCGGCTTTTGTTATTTTGAAAAACCACAGAAGCGCGCCTGTCAGAAAGGAAAGATTGAGTCCAACGAGCAAAGCAAGGAGGGAGGCCAGCCGAAATAAGTTTGTGGAAAAGGGCGGGGTGCCAGACAGAGTCAAAAGCTTTAGAGAAATCGATAGTAGACAGGATCGTCCGAGAGCCCGGCCTGGGTTTGTTAAACCCATCCGAAATGGACTGAGAAAGGTACAGAATTTGATCAAGTGTAGACCGTCCAGGGCGGAAACCGGCCTGGCGGGGAGAGAGAATGGAATTAGATTCCAGAAAAAAGAGAAGACGGGATAGTATGATGCGTTCAAAAAGCTTTGATACGCAGGAGGTGAGAGAGATAGGCCGGAAGGAGGCAGGAGAGTCGAGAGGTTTTCCCATCTTATGTATGGGAATAATAGAAGATGTCTTCCAGATGGAAGGAAAGGAATGTGAAGACCAAGAAAGATTGAAGATGTGAAGAAGAAAATCCATGCCAGAGCGAGGAAGATGCTTTAGCATGGGATAGGCAACTTTGTCTGGGCCAGTGGCAGTGGATGAGGAGAGGTTGGAGGCAGCCGCAAGAAATTCAGCGGGAGAGAAGGGAGAGCAAAAGGACGAGTGAGACTCCACAGAGCACGTAGCTCGGCGGAGCTCAGTGAGGTAGCCTCTGGCTCTGCTGCGCAGGGCCTTTGGCTGAGACACGGAAAAGTGAGACTTCAGGTAAGCGGCATAGACCGAAGCCGATTCCCTGGGAGAGGAACAGTTAGGAAAGTTAGGAGAGGAAGAAGACGAGGAAGGAGAGCCAGCAATAGAGCGAAGAAGAGAGTGCACAGATTTAGGATTAGATTTAGGTGAAAGAGAAGTGCAGGTCGTCTGCCATGCCTCAGCCTTGGCAATGACCGACGAGGCACGTCGAGAGGCGGAGATATAAGCCTGGCGATCTTCATCACTTCTGTGAGCAGTAGCGAAAGTCTTGCGTCTTTCACCAACCGCTTCTTCCACCTCAGCAGACCACCAGGCTTTAGGAGGGCGTTTGATGCGGCCGAAAGGAATGGAAGATTTGGCCGCATTCATTGCCAGAGAGGTAAAGAGAGCAGCTGCAGAGGAAAGAGAAAGAGACGAGTATTCCTCTGCAGTAGGACAGTGAGAGTCAAAGTAGGAGGCAAAGTCATCCCAACGAGCTTTCTGAAAATTGAAGGAAGGGGGGCGCTCGTTGGGGTGAAAGACCGGAGAGAGAGGGATAGATAGAAGAATTGGTAGGTGGTCAGAACCCAGGTCCTGAAGCACCTCCCAGGAGCAAGAAAAAGCAAGAGTAGAAGAAGCAAAGGAGATGTCAGGAGAGGAGCGACTGCCGGAGGAGCGATGGAAAAGGGTGGGTGTGTCAGGGTCATTGAGGGGGAGGAGGTCTGAGGAGATGACCCAGTCGAATACTTCCTCCCCTCGGGGGTCGGAAGTACCTCTTGAGTCCCAAAGCGGGTGATGGCAATTGAAGTCCCCCAGAATGAAGAGATTTCTGGAGGAGGGAAGAATTGAGGGAGAGAAGGAATCGGTTCTGCCATCCGTTGGGGAGGAGCGAATAGGGGGGGCATACACATTAAGAAATGACACCGAGGAGGATTTGTTTAGAGAGATGTTGACCCCTACATAATCAGAGTAGGGGTCGAGCGAAGAAAGAGAGGTGGTAGAAAGTTCAGAAAAGGATAGGCCCTGTCTGACGAAAATGACAACGCCGCCAGTGGCATGCGAGGCATCAGAAGAGAGAATGCCAGACCGGGAGTGAGTACGATCAGAACGCAGAACAGAGAAATTAGGAATCCGGAAAGAGGAAGAGGAGTTAAGATTGGATTCCTGAATGCAGATAAGATCGACAGGATGGGATGAAAGAAAGTGAAGTAGTTCAGTGCTCCTGGCTCGAAGACCTCCAGCATTCCATTGAAGAACCCTGAGAGAGTCAGGGGGAGGAGAGGAGGCAGGAGGTGCAGAAGTATAGCCAGGAGCAAGGGACGGTGGTGGAAGGGTAGGGGAAGGAGATATAAGATGGGCAGATGGGGGATAAGAAGTTTGGAGACGGGGGTGGGGCAAGAGTGCAGCATTAGCAGAGGGGGGGCCAGATTCCACAGTGGAGGTATACGTGCCGGAGGAGTCCGAGGAGGGGGGAGTCACAGTGTTACGGCAGGGGGGGCAGCTCCAAGAGTGAGAGCTGCCAAGAGCTCTGAAGTTAGATAAAGAAAGTTGTGAGCACCTTAGATGGACCCATTTGGAGCAAGCGCAGCATTGCACCGACTTGCCCCGCCAGGTCACATTTCCAGCGCACACAGAGCAAGGAAAGATGGGGCCAGGGTTAGGATGAACGTTACCGCTCATCAGGAGAAGAAGAAGAATGAGGAGACGAAGGAGGGCAAGAGTAGGGCAGGAGAGAAGAAAAAGTAAGAACAGGCGACCGATTTTAAAGATGCTGTGTGCTGCCCTTCTGCGGTCGTTCAGGGGGCAGCATAGCGAAAAAATGAATGGGGAGTGCCCGGGGTAACTGGGACCCTCGGGAAGGCCAACAGTCATTTCGACCCAACCCAAACGGGGCCGGGGACCGCACCACCACGTTGAGGCGGCTGTTGATTGGTGCAGACGATGCTTCTTCGATAAAAGGTATACAAAAAAATAGCAAACTTGGATTTTCTAATTTCGTTTGTATTTTCGTTTAGAGGTTGATGTTTTCTATTAAGATATGTTTTTATGTGCCTGTCAATAATTCCTCTTGGATAACCATTGTTTAATAAGTTACTTTTTGAAATTCTTCGTGTATTTTGTGATAGCAGTTACAAATTTTATAACTTCTGTCAATTAAACATTTGATGATGTTTATCTTGTATTTGAAAGGAATAAAACTATTCCAATTAGTGTACAGTCCAGTATTCGTTTTCTCTCTATATACAGTAGAAATGAATGATTGGTTTCTTTTTTCAATGAAAATATCCAAGAATGGTATTTTTCCGTTTTCTTCCGATTCATAAGTGAATTTGATGTCAATGTGAATATTATTGATTTCTTGATAATATTGTTTTATTTCTTCATGATTTGAAAATATTGCTAGACAATTGTCTGCATAGCGGAAAAAACTTTAGGCTGAACATGTGATTTTGAAGTTTTGTTTATTACCCAATTCATACAAATGTCTGCTAATAGGATGGACTTTGTTAAGTTTTTCCACAAAATCAAAGATGTCTTTAATCATTTTTTGTTGGTGCCTATAAGGTGTTAAAACTGCGTTTATCCACAATGCAAATTCTTATGTGTAACTGCCTGATGAAGCTAATACAGGACGACATGGATTTTCAGATTTATGTATTTTGGGTATGCCATACTGCAGGGGTCGACAACCTTTTGCTGACTGTGTGCCGACTTAAGTTTTGAAATCGTTCAGTGTGCCAAACACCATACATTTTTATACATTAATATACAATAAACTAGACATGGTCCATATACTTGTTCTACAACATATATTATTTCACATACAAATGATACAATAATAAGTAAAGATTTTAAATCATTTAAAATAAATGAAGTTAACAATTTTTTTAAAAGTTTTAATTATTAATGGGTGCCTTGCCCTTGCATGGTTTTAGTCAATTGCTCAATATCAGCAACATACTTTGTCACTTTGAGTTTCACACAATTTTCTGAACGTGCAGGTGTTAGGCGACTTCTTTGTGGATTTAGCACTGCTTTCATGTGAGAAAAAATTTGTTCACAGGAATATATTGAACCAAAAGCTGAAAGAAGAGCAAAAGCAATTTTCTTCAAACAAGTGTACGATCTTGGGAGGGATGTCCAACAGTTGAGGATAGCAGCAGATTTTTCTACATTTTCGTTTTCCAGAGACTTCCTTAGCTCAACAAATTTTGATGTCCATATTACCAAAGACCTAAATTCAACCTGTTGCATTTCAAACTCATCAATGTCCATCCAAATAAAAAGTTCCAACTGTGCAGTTGTCAGGTCAAGTGTGTCAGGCTTAATGAGATAAACAAATGTGGGTCCATGAATGTGAAAATCTTGAGTTCTATTATTAAACTCTTCTTTCAGTGCTTCAAGG
Source organism: Trididemnum clinides (assembly GCA_963675345.1). NCBI lineage: Eukaryota > Metazoa > Chordata > Ascidiacea > Aplousobranchia > Didemnidae > Trididemnum > Trididemnum clinides. Next base: position 20,150,459 of record OY776295.1, on the reverse strand, counting down.
TATTCCTGAAGCTCATCTACATTTACTCCAAATTGATCTGAATGATTTTTCAGATTTGGGAAGTACTTGAATGCTTTAATGTTGATATCACGAGTAAAAATGTTTAGTTTCATTATAAATGCTTTCCAGTAGCTAAAAAGATCAAGTACTGTTTGGCACCGCCCTTGTAATTTCAGATTTAGGTCATTTAAATATGTGTTTATGTCAGTCAAAAACATTAACTTCAATAACCAATTTTCATCTTCCAATTCAGAAACATGTTTTTGTTTTTCATCAAGAAACATCTTGATAGCTTCCAGACAACATACAAAACTAGTTAGCACTTTACCTCGACTTAGCCAGCGAACATTGCTGTGTAACAAAAGGTCTCCATATTCACAATCAATTTCTTCAAGAAGAGACTTGAATTGCCTGTGAACCAGTGAAGAATGTGAAACAAGATAGTTGACTATCTTAACAACAGTTGTCATCACAGCGCCTAAATTCAGAGATGAAGTCTTTGCACACAAGCTCTCCTGATGTATGATACAATGAAAATTTAACAGTTTGCGTCCGACATGATTTTCAAGAAGTTTTACAAATCCTTTCTTGTTGCCAACCATTGCAGCAACGCCATCGGTTGTCACACAGAATAACTTGCTCAAGTCAATGTCATGTTTAGTAAAATAACTAATAAATGCATTCAAAATAGCCTTTAGTTGTATCATAAAGGGGTAATAAGCAACACAACTCTTCGTAAATTTGGTTATTTTTGATATATCGTGCAATTATGCCTAGGCGAGACAAATCATTTAAATCCGTGCTTTCGTCAAGAGCAACACTAAATACTTGGGCTTGCTTTAATCCAATTATTGGTTTAGTTGTTACATTTTCAGCTAAATCAGTTATGCGTCTCTCCACTGATCTTGCAGAAACTGGAATTCCTGTAATTCGAGAGACTATTATCTCCTTATTTGGTAAATTACCAAATAAAATTTCAGCACTTTTTAAAAAAGTTTCTTTGATGTATTCACCATCTGTAAAAGGCTTACCTTTCAAAGCCACACATTGAGCTATTTTGTAACTACATTCAGTAGCTTTATTCTTACTTCCAACTGCTTGGCTCAAAATACCAGTTTGTTTTTTAAAACTGGAAATGGCTTTTTTGATGGCTTCACTTATCTCTTCTGAGGTTTTAAATTTATATTGATGTTTAGTTTGAAAGTGTCTTTGTACACTAGATGTGCGGCACACAACACTTTCACAACAGAAAGCACAAACTGCTCAATCTTTTTGCCCTACAAATCCATATTCTTTTGTCCAGTTGTCTTAAAATGGTCGAAGATCAAGTTTCCTTTTCTTTGCAGCCATATTTTGAAATTTATATTCTGAAACTATAAATTAATCAGCAAACATCAATGCTGAAATTTATATATAAAATATTTTTAAGAAAAACCAAAAGTGTTAACAATGATATTAATATGCTTAATGAATTGTTTAAGAATGCGCTGATTCGGATCATCTGCATATTTATTTGAATGATTAATGTTGATTCAAAGAAATCAATTTCGAATTTCCGATATTACATGCATGTATAGGCCTACACGTAATTATCAAAATATGCATAATATGAGCGAGTCAGTTATATGGCAGCTATAAGGCATTGTAATCACATTTTTGTGTACATAAATGAATGTAGTTGCACTGCAATGCCGATCTGCAGATATCGATCGCTTTACTGTACATATCCTATTTAGAACCGTAGGCCCAACTTACACGGACTTATTAATTTTTGTAGATCCAGAAACTATAATATACAGGGGATTTATTTTTTCAATAGGAACTATGTTATTCAAGTAGATCTATTCTAGGCCTAGTGGTATGCGGCCATTACTGGCATTAGATCTGTAGATCCGTATATTTGCAGCACTTGGCCTGAAAATCATAGATCTAGGCCTAAAAAATATTCACATTCTATAAATGTTTTCTAGTATGATTTTGCATAACGAATACTTTATCTGCTATTTTTCCAAAAACCTACCTTGTTCTGTTGTGGATAACGATACACGAGCACTTGAAAAGTTTTACCAGCAGTGATTGCATTCAACTCATTCTAGATATACGTACGAACAGTACAATAGGTTTCAAAACGCTACTTGACGTCATAGAAGGTTGTTCGTGCTAGGTGGCGTTAGTATCTAATATTGTGTGCGAATTCAATCGGAACTACTGGGCTATTTTTTATAGACCGAGTAGCTCCGATTGGCGCAACTCCCATGTGAATAATAAAAAACATTTTGTGCAACTTGGGAAGGCTCTGCGTGCCATTGGAAATTGTTTGGCGTGCCAAGTGTGGCACGCGTGCCGTAGTTTGCCGACCCCTGCCATACTGTGTGGGCGTAAATGCTACTGGTCTTATTCTGCGATATGTTTCATCATCTATATGTTGCTTTCTTTTCAAATAACAAAGAAACCGTTGAAATTTGGCTAAATTTTCTATGTTATTGTCATTTGCAACTTTTTAAAATTTAGTTGAATCTTGCAAAATTCTATTCATATTTTTAATATAGTTGTCTCTATTCATTACTACAACTTCATTACCTTGTTTAGTTTACAAATGATAATTGTTTTGTCTTTACTTAGATTTTCAAGGACTACCCTTTCTTCATGAGACAAGCCTAAATCTTGATGAGATCGCTTATAGAAAAAAGAAGATTGGTATTTACTGTATAGATTTATCAATCTTGATTTAAATTCTTTTTGTTCATTGTTATCCAAGTGTGGTCTTACTTGTTTGTAAAGATCTGCAAATTTTGTCTCTACTTTTATACGATTGAAGAAAGAAGGAAACATTCCAAATTTTAGTCCATAGTTGACACATTTGTATTCAATTTTTGTTAAAGAGCGGCTAGACTAGTCACGTTATAACTGTTACACTTGACCATAGTTTATTAAATTTTAAAGTAGGCTAATCAGTTGCACTATTTTGGTTGACAATGCTAGCAGCGTTTAGCGACATAGCAGTATACTGGCTCTGTTTTTTTTTTATAAGAATCGTTAAATGATTCCAATCGTTTGCTCCTAAATGCTTAAATAATTTCAAATTATTTATTAAAATAATCTCAAAAGTAGATGTTCGACCTATGCTTTTCCAGCATAGCTTACAGATTTTGGTTAGCCACTTTTTTCGCGCCAATGTGCAAGTCACACCGGTACTCAATCTTGAAATTCTTGGTTTTTTACGCTTGAGTAGTCAGCGGCACAGCCCATTAGAAGAGTAACAACAGTAAAAAAACAGACCGTGGTCGCCGGGCGGGTTTGTCTTTTGCTTTTGATTATTAAATGTTTAGTCAATTTTCACTGTTTAGATTACTACTGCCAGTCATTGATCTGTATCATGTATGGTGCCGTAGTATTTGGTTATTAAGAAATATCAATTATTGCTATTACCGTATCTTATTAGTTACCGGTACGGCGCATTAGAATTAAGTGCCATATGCTCCTTTAGTTTAGTTACAGTTTATCAGTTTATGTGGCCCAATAATTTCAACCGGTGTTTTGGTGACCAAACTCTGTCTTAGAATAGTATTTGGTCTATTCTCCTTTATGCGAGTAGTCAAGAAAGGTGTTAGTGTACTGAAACCATAGGTTTCTTTATCTTTGATTTTGAGAATTTATGGAATTGCAATAGATGTCAACAAGTGGCAAATTTATCTAAAGAATATCATGTGGAGAGAATTGGCCGATTTCAGACATACATAAAAGCCAAACAAAACAGTTAGGCTAATGAGTCACAGAAATGTGGAAATTTTTGGAAATTAAATGGGTTATCCTCAAACCAACGTAGTTATTGAAATATCAGGATGGATAGTAGGTTGTATTTAAATTTTTTTTATTGATTATGAAGGAGTTTTATGTTTTAACAATTTTTGTACTAGTAGTTCTTTAGGTTATAGTTTTTCCATATTTTCATATTTCAGTTTTGATTTTTGTAATTTAGCAATGCCGTATTTCTGTTTGAATTTCTGTTATTTCCTTTTTGGTATTTAGTGTTACCTTCAAATTCACCTTATATTCCTATTTCAATAAACCAAATTGTGTCACTTTGCTTTGTTCATAGCATCCTCCTTTTCTAACTCAGTCTTTTTAGTCCCAATTTTCATCAGTCTTCTCCATGCCATCTTTAGTCACCCTTTTCTTCTATTTTTAGCCACTTGAAAACCTAATGCTCTTCTTGGCATGCCACTTTCCGGATGCTCTCCTTGACTTGCCACTTTCTTGGTGCTCTTCTTGACTTGTCATTTTCTTGTTGCTCTTCTTGACTTGTCACTTTCCTGATGCTCTTCTCGACTTGTCATTTTCCTGATGCTCTTCTTGGCATGTCACTTTCCTGATACTCTTCTTGACATGTCACTTTCCTAATACTCTTCTTGACTTGTCACTTTCCTGATGCTCTTCTTAACTTGTCACTTTTCGCATGCTCTTTTTGACATGTTGCTTTTCTGATGCTCTTCTTGACTCGTCACTTTCCTAATGCTCTTCCTGACATATCACTTTCCCTTCTCAGAATGTGAAAGGTTTGGTAGGAATACAATAGTTTATATCAGAGTGATCCGAGTACTTTTGGCCAGTTTCCCATTTTACAACCAGCTTATCAACTTGCGAGCCAGTTTCCTCAATAGGATGAATGAAACTGAGGCAAATATTTAAAATTGAAACAACAGCAAAGACATTTAAATGATCATTTGAATTTATTGCAAGGGTTTAGTGGGTTTCTTATGTTCAAGTCGTCTTTGATACTGTTGCTTGTAGGTCAATAATAATGTTATTAGTAGCAAGTTGGAGACAATTTTTCAGTGTTCAGGTGTTTTGTCTGACATTCCACTTTTATAATTAAAGTGTTTTTAGCAGAAAATGTACTCTCACATATGCATGTGCTCCTAAGCATTGAGAGCATTTTTAATGCTATACCGGTACCTTTCTATTTGAGAAATCTGTCTTTGCAAACTAATTTCTTAATGCTCTCAAAATTTGCTTGTGGGCCAGAAGAAATATATATATGTACAGGCCCAAAGTTTGACAATGCTGGTTTTTGACACTTTAAGTGCCGCGTGCATCTTGCAACGTCTGCTCGCTGGTGCCGGGCGCTTTTCGCGTTTACGCGTAATCGTTTTAATTTCATGCGCGTAGTCCTTTAGTTTCTGGTATTCACAAGCAGACAATCACTGCTTTTCCTAAGTGAACTAATCAAAATCTTTATATTTCTAAAAAACAACAACAGTCAAAACTGTCTAGCTCACAATTGACGTTAATCTACGTCGAATCCAGCGATTCGGCACTTAACTGATAGATTTTCACAATTGACGTAGATCTATGTCATAAAGCACTCAATGCAAAGTATCCAATGACGTAGATCTAAGTCGTAAAGCACTTAAAGTGTTAATTGTGGCAGTGGTACAACAGATTTTGAGAAAAATATCCTATTTTACTGGTATGTCAGCTGAATTATGAAGACACAAACAACAATTATGTAAGCTTTTGGTAAGATTTCATTACTCAATTAGTGAAAAGATTATATACAGTTGGGTGTGTCAATAAATCTTGCTTTTACAATCTTATATTTCAGCATTCAATAGTATCGCTTAGTAGTAGTTTCAACTATTGTAAACTACCTGCAGGCTTCAGTTCAGCCATACTTTTATTTCTCATCTCTTTTATTCTTATCACATTAAAAATGAGTGTGGATCTTAATAAATCAGGTAGGTCATTGTTAAAAACATCTTCTGATTGTGCTGCATTTACTATAATATGTTTTATAAAATTCTTCATATGGCTGCAATGCTTTGTAAATATGATGTATTAAAAATGTGGACTTATTCAACTCATTTGAATACAAGCCAAACATATTTTTGAAGACTGCAATTCGGCCTTTAGGTTTGCTGGCATTCAAACATGAAATTGTGGTATGCAGAGCTGGCAATGAAAATTTGATGCTAAAAGCAATCAATTCTGCTGAGACATGTTGCATGCATGATAAATCTTTTAGATCTTTCAATTTTTTTAAGACTACTGGTAGGTTTTACAAGCACACATTGTACCAAGCTGCAATTGTTGAAGTGATAAGTTTATGGAATAAAACTTGCTGCATTTGTCAACTCAAAGCAAAAGTTAAAAGCATTTGCTTTTTTCTTTGTTTTTGAAGAGCAGATTTATTTTGTTTGAAAAACATTGAGCATCATCAAATGTTATATGGTATCACTGGTGGTTACATTTCTATGGGATTTTCAAGGTTTTGGAGGAGTTAAAAAAGAAAGCCCTTATGCACTGTTGTTGATGAATTGGGAACATTTTATTTCTTATTTTTTGAAACATTATTTCTCACAAAACTATTTTTTTAGTCTTTAGTGAATTTGAACTTTGCTTTTGATGTTAAAAGGTGTGGTTGGAGTTCATCATGAATGGGATTTAGAAGCTACATTTGATGGTGATGAAATATCTGTTTGGCTGACTGACAATATAAACTTGGGATTGGCTTGTGCACTGTTGTATCTGGCTGCTGTTTTTGTTGGTAAAAAATACATGGAAAATCAACCCAGGTATGGGCAATACATTAAGGTGGAACCAAAAAATGTTTTGTTGATTTTCAAAAAAAGGGGTGTACAAATATTGGGTAAATATCCCTAAACATTTGTTAAAACCAATTTTATCTGCTAGCTTTGCTTATCCCCAGGGCTACTCCCCTTTTAGGGGGTGCAGATGAAAAATTCTGAAATTTACCATAACTTCCTCGCTAGTGGTCATAGAAAGCTCATCGTAGGCTCAAAAGTTTGAGAACTTCCATGTTTATATACGTTGTAAGAGAATTTTTTGTTGTATTTTTGTCAATTGGGAAGTTATTTTACAAAAACCAGATTTGTCTCAAAATTTTGTTCTGTACTTCATTAGCTGTTTGACGATAACATAATCACTAAATATAGAGTAAAATTTTGAGACAAATCTGGTTTTTGTAAAATAACTTCCCAATTGATAAAAATACAACAAAAAATTCTCTTACAACGTATATAAACATGGAAGTTCTCAAACTTTTGAGCCTAAGATGAGCTTTCTATGACCACTAGTGAGGAAGTTATGGTAAATTTCAGAATTTTTCATCTGTACCCTCCTAAAAAAGGGGTAGCCCTTGGGATAAGCAAAGCTACCAGACAAAATTGGTTTTAACAAATGTTTAGGGATATTTGCCCGACATTTGGACACCCCTTTTTTTGAAATTCAACAAAAGGTTTTTTTGTTCCACCCTAGCAATACATGGCTGCTATTTAATTTTGTAGTGCATAGAAATGAAATGTGTTTTTAATGAAATATGTTTAACCATTTGTCATAAGTTTTCTTCTTTCAAGGCTGTCCATCATGAAATGTATAAGCTTGTGCAATAACGTCATTGGCCTTGTTTGGTTGCTTATATTGTCTTCAACAATTATAAACAAGGGAGTAGTTGACTAGATGGCTGCTCATGTGGCTTTTCCTGCTCCTTTCCGATCAGTGTGTACCAAATAGCCTTAATAACAAGGTGCCTGTGTTGAAATGGATACAACTCCGTAGGAATTGTAATGTAAAGCATTTCGTAATAATTGATTAGGCCACGTTTTGGTTGTGTTTTATTATTATCAATTTAATGTAATTGTATTCACTTGTACTTTAGCGCTGATCTGGAATAAATACTACTTACTACTACTACTACTGGTTGTATTGTTAAAACGATACATGCTTTGATATATTTCATAGAGATTATTCTGTTTAACAGGTACAATTTGAGACAGCCAATGATGATCTGGTCTCTTCTTTTAGCTGTCTTTAGTATTATTGGCAGCATAAGAACTACCATCGTAATGTATCATGTTGGACAAAATGAAGGTTTTCGAGGGCTGATTTGCAGTCAGAGAATATATGTTGGGCCTATAACGAGATTTTGGGGCCCAGTTTTTGTATTTAGCAAGATCTTAGAATACAGTAAGTACACTGTGTGTGTAGTGTGTAGGCAATTTTCAATGGTTTGTTAGCACTAGTTTTACCTTATTGATAAGCTGCTAGTCAGGTTTCTAAGTAGCCTCAACGAGGAATATTTCGGTAAGCGACTTTGGGAATACAGTAGACACCGCTTAATATGACCACCTTGGGACCAGACTATTTTGGTCATAATATCCGAATGGTTATAAAAACCGAAGCCTCCATAACAGCTCCTGAATCGACGCTGTAAGCCACAAGAAGTTCAAATATCGTCTAATGCATCGTTTAACCGAAGTAACGGTGTGACGTTGGCAGTAAAACAAAGTACAGTACTGTAACAGCACAAGTGACGGTAAAACTAAGTACAGTATGTAACAATATGTTGAAAAAACGAAGTTATAAGTGCGTGGCGGGAAAAAATACTGTACCATAACAAGAGAGATGGAGAAAATGTTGGTCATATTATCCGAAATTTGGTCATATTAAACGGAGAATTTTAAATGGAAAAATTCCGGACCATACCAAAATGGTCATAATAAGCGGCGCCTGCTGTAGTTGGCGTCACACAAAAAGCTATGGTGGATTAAGCAATTAGTAATCGAAAATAGAGTGGTTCATAAGGAAATTGCTGAACTTTGTCCCTTCGAAGCATAATTTTGAGAATGCTGTTGGTGTCATGTTTCAAATGAACTGTTTGACTTTGTCAAGTTAGCGCCATGTGGAATCTAAAGCCTGGTTCACACAAAGGCTAGGTGCAGCTTACCTCTTCATTTTATTTTGGCTGAGTCGCAACTCATGCCCGGCTTGGCCTCGCATGACTTGAGTTAGTATAAAACGAAGAGTCAATTCGCCCTTGGCCTTAGTGTGGACCAGGCTTTACTTAGGCATTAAAATAGAAAACGGCTTGTTTTTTTATTAATGCTTTTTCAGTTTTTCAATTCAATTAGCCTAACAAGGCTTGTAGACATATTGGTTTGGTTTTAAACAAAGATTTGAGGTTGCTCATTAATTTTTTATACACCACCTTTTTTTGGCTGGTTCAAACAAGCAGTTCCTTATTAACTTTTTTTGCTACGCTACCAACGAAGTGAAAAAACCGTGGTGCTTTGACATAATAAATGACCGACCGTTTTGAATTTTTGCATGAAATTTTAACTGGTGTTTGGTTAAAGGTGCTGAGAGGTTGTGCCCTGTAGCTTCATTGTAACTCCTCACGTTTTTTGTTGATTGTAAGGCTAATTTTTATGACTATCAAGTTTCGACAATAGTGTTGCAACGCAAAATAAAGCAAATTAAGTCGGCCTAGTAAAAAATATAAGGCTAATTAATAACCTGCAAGCGAAGTGGGCGTGGCAATGTTTTTATAATCTAGTTGTTTTCATAGATAGCAGTGAATGCTTTTTGCAGTTATGAAGTGTATATTAGCTTCCAGTAACACAAATGCATCTGAATTCAATTACTACATTGCTTTTAATATAGCTTTGAAAAAAGCTACATTAAAATTCTGTACCACCAACAAGATTTTTGTATACATTGCTTTTGAAGTGTATGCACATAAACGCACTGTGTTTGGGTCCAGAGGCCTAGACCACGTTTTGTTTAATAGCTGGAAAACCTTTGGTTATTTCATTCAAAGTTTGTGGGTATTTCATTCAAAGAGTTCTGTGGAAGAGGAATTTAGGAAGTGACATATCACTTCATTAAGTTGCTTCGGTGCGTGGTGCTGCTAAAGTGCTCTACCTTACAGGTTTAGCTACAATACATTTTGCTGGATTGATTATTATTCAAGTATATATATTTTTAGTACAAATTTCTCACATTTTCATTATACTTTGCAGTGGATACAGCTTTTATCATTTTGCGAAAACAGAAATTGATATTTCTTCACTGGTATCATCATTTGACTGTTTCACTTTTTTCGTGGTGGTGTTATGGTTCACAATTTGCGGGTATGAACAGTTATTGATTGACATTTTGTTTATCATGGTTTCACAACTTTAGACCGCCAGTCAAAATACCAGCTGTAATTACAATCTAACAGGCATCTGTGCTTCGCGAGAAAAGAAAAACGAAACGATCAACGACATATTGAATTTTAATAACTACACTACGAACTATGTTTGTACTCAGCATTCTTAAAAAATCGATTCTGTCTAACGATATCTCTTTAATTAGGACAATATTTTTTTAGCCATAGTAATTAGGTGAAATAATGTTTGTGCAATGTCTACACAAGGCTACTTATCGGCGGAATGTACTTGAAATGCTACCGGTCATTTGCGTTGCTATAATTTTGTGCCTAAGAGCGTTTCATAAAGTGCTGCGTTGAATTATAGAAAGTGTTTTTCACCTCCAGTAATATTTATTCTTATTTCAAAAGTTTTTCAAATACGTGATGTGCTTGACTCTTTCGCGATTTCGATAAGCTGTTTGATTGTGTGCTTTACCGCATTGTTTTTTGTAAATTGGTATTAGCCGTCAAACTAATCACACCGCCGTTGCTTATTGGAATCAATAAATACATGCTTTTAAAAATAACCTGAGATTTCTTTTCACAAAGTTAGGTTACTGTAAACTATTTATTTAGTTATGGAGATTTTATGCACGGTAGAATTCGCCTTCATCGTTATCTCAAGGGTATTGAATAAAGATGACGATCAAGGTAAATTCTACCGTGATCTTCAAGCTTCAGGACCCTGTGCCGGTAAAGTCCAGTGCATTATCTCAACTCTATGTCAAACAGTTATCCTTCCAGCTCGCTCCCCTAAAAATGTGAAAATCGGGAGTTATACTATGTAGGAGGTATCTAATGACTCAGGGTTTGGACAAAGTTTTCATTTCCTACAACTCCGAAAATTCTTGAAAACGGCCTTGCGGCAGTTAGCATGCTGTTTTGTACCCGTAACGTCGACTAAATTGCATTGTTTTTTCGCAGGTGGAGGCATCTTCATGACTGTGAATTTCATAGTCCATTCGTTAATGTATTCTTATTATGCAGTGCGAGCCGCAGGCTTCCGAGTTCCGCGACCTGTGGCTGTTTTAATTACATCATCACAGGTAAGTGTTTGACACTTAGCTTTGACATGTCATTATTTTTCAGTTTCACTGATCTTGTTGAGTTACTATTACGAGATTTATTTTGGTTTGTTCAATAATACAGTGGTACCTTGGTTTTCAAACGTGATTCGTTCCTGAAAGCCGTTTGAAAACCGAAACAATCTTTTTCGTAGGAATCAATGTAAAATGGAATAGTCCGTTCCTGGACCCCGAATGATAATTGCTTAGTCAAACTTTTACAATACAACAGTATTTCATGCACAAGTTTAAACATGAAGCCAATGAGAATCATTACAGTAGATCAAAAAAAGATAAACATAACTGAACAAAGAATAAAGCTGTATGGTACGTGAATAAAAAATGCAATTTTATTGATCCTTCCATGGGCTAAGAAGTCTTGATGGCACAAGTGGTGGGTGGAGGGAAGGTGGAAGGAAGGGAAAAGATGTTGTTCTGAAGGAGAGTCCCCTTCCATTGTTGAGGAGGTTTTTCCATCTCTTCACTTATTTGTTTCTTTAGCAGATTATGTCTGGGACTCACTAGGCCTCTTTTTCACTAGAAGCCTTTTTATCAAACTTTTCTATCGCCACGTGCTCAGTCACTCAATAATCACCTGCTTCCCGCGTGCTATTGTTGGCTTGTTTGGGAACCGAGTTATGGTACAACAACCGAGGCTATTTTTAGTTCGAAATTTTGTTTGGCAACCAATTTGTTGGAAAAAGGAGGCGTTCGACAACGGAGTTTTTCTGGTATATGATAGCTCAAGCTTGTGTCTAAGGAAAGTAAATTGTTGTGGCAGTCTAGCTTCATGAGCTAGCGATCTTTTCATACATATTTTCCACCAAGCCTTGTACTTAGAACGGTTGCTTTCGTTTGTACTGCTGACGCGAAGCTGAAATCTGATATCTATCATTTTAAATTCAATTCGCGGCGAGTGTAAAAAGCAGCCTTGTGTGCTTGATATCTGTTACGCTTCCGGTGGCCTTGCAATGTTTATGAGTTTCATCATGGTTAAACGAGAAGGTCGAGTTCAAGAAATTGGTGTAAAAGCTTACAGCCCCAAAAATTTTAGACTAGACCAGTTTTACATCTCAATCTACCGCCTTCTTCATTCGCTGTGCTAAGAACACGCTGTCTTCTTTGCAATTATTATGGAATCTGTCGCCCTGACCCAGGGTTGTCGGAAAGTTTAAAGCACTTTTAACCATGCCTCAGTAAAAAACTAGCCAATTTTGTGGTAAAGCATGCTACACATTTGCTAAATTTTAACCCTATCTATTTTATTGATTAAAAGTATTATTATATGACTAGAAACATTAAATAATTGAAAAAATTTGACTCAGTTAATTAAGAAGCTTGTTTTATAACCTCTTCAAATTTTTCTTCAACTTCGTTTTCAAAACTTATCTTTACTACTTCCACGTGATCTTTCTATCCAATTTCAACAGTTGATGAATATATATTGTAGTGAACAGACTTAGCATTGCCTTTGTAGCTTGGAAATCTTTGCAATATATTTTCCTTGATAATAGTTATGATTTTGTTCTTAAAACAGAGTTTAATGTGCCAATGCTCACCTTGTTTCTCTGTCTACTTTAAAAATTTTTCACTAGCTCAACAGCAGCTTCATTCACCAGTAATAGTTGATAAAGATTACGCGAATTGAATTCTGATTGGTTGATGCATGGTAGCCTTGCCCGTTCGAAAGGACGAAATGTCTTGTCTTGAATTAGTTATGAACAGATATTGAACTTGTACGGTTTGCCTCAAATCATGCTTATTTGAACAAAATCAGTTCAAGACAAGAAATAACGTTAATTTTGACCTTGGATTCGCATTCCAGCAAGTATGGATAAATATTTAAATATCTAGTTACTTAGTGAAGTCATAATTAGCCAAAAATCCAATGGCTAAAAACAATATTTGTTTTTTAATCAGCAACATCAGCAGACCTCTGAAATTAGCTGAAATGGCTAAAATTAACCAAACCTGGCAACTCTGCCCTGTCCTTTTGGCGCATGCGGAGAAAAACTGCTAAATATGTATAGAAATCCTGGTTTTTTATGTAAGCAAATTGACCATGCTTCATTAAATATGTAGTATAATTAGAAACACTGCTGGTAAATATTAAAACCACTATAGTCTGTTTCGCCAAAACAGCTCAGCAGGTTGCTGCTGTACTTATTGAAGTGGTGTTCTATTTAATTTTTGAAACAAAATAGATTTTATGCACATTTGATGAGTCTTTGGGCGAAGTAGCTGTTACGTAAATGAATTCAAAATCAAAATGAAATACATTAAGCGATTTTGATGATGATTGGTATTCATGTTATCAGCTCATATAGTTTTTCATCAGCGAAGCATTTCGAAAACGCAAAATTTCTCTGGCCATAAAGTGAGGGGTGTTTAAACCGTCCAAGCGCAATTCTTGTCCCTCGATGTTTGCTTGAGTTATTACGGGGCGTCTTTGCGCGTAAAATGATTTAAACAGTACAAATAATATTGATTTAACTTCATTGTTCAAAAACTTTCATTAGTGTTGTATGAATTGTACCTGACACTCCCTTCAAATTGAAAATGCTGCAGAACGGGCGGTTTGACGATGATTACTAAACATAAGCCCTGTTGGCATTCGAAGTTGATTTAAAGCAAATGGACTTTGCCTCGTTTGACTGCAATTTTTGGTGGCGTGTTTGGTACAAAGTGCGTTTTCTTATATAACTGTGTGCCATTAGTTTCATTACCCAAAATCACTTTTCGCTAATCTATTTACGTGAACTGGTAGCTCATAAAACTTGGGCCGCCCTTTGTTTGATTAGCGTTGGTTTTATTGTAACCTGCTATCGTTTGTCTGTAATCGTATTTCCCAGCAATTGTATGTACGCGCATAAATATGCAAAAAATACCGCTAATGCTTTCCTGTCGACTGTAGTAATATCGCTTGTCTTCCTTATTATTGAGCCAAGTAGTCCCAGGAGCAATGATGGTAGTTTGACAGAAGTCATGCAATTACGTAGATGAGATAATAATTTGTTGGTTGTACAGAAGTTCGTAGAGTTTTGAAAAAAAATATTTGCCAACAGCCTTTCGTGACGCTCTCATCAGAGGCGGTATTGCCTCGAAAGGAAAGAGGTAGAGTGGTAGGTTTTTATATCTCGAGATTAATTATCTCGATGTACATTACATGACTTCTGTCAAATCTCAAAATATAAAAATCCCTTTTCTGTAGCTTTTTTTTTGACGTCATACAGCCTCTGATCAGAGCATTAAGAAAAGCTTTTGACAAAATAGCTTTTTTAAGCCTGTGTTAAAGATAAAATATAAAATTAGATTTGGGACAAACTGTTTTTATTTTCACTTACCTTAGATGCGCAGCCACGCGGTTTTATCAGTGTTCTTTCGTATTTTGACTTTTGCTATTCTAGATCGTTCAAATGGTGATTGGTTGTATTGCTATATATTGCGCTCATTTATGGCGGAACGATGGGAATTGCAAAACTTCGTTTGAACACGTCTTATATGGCACTATTATGTATGGGTCCTACTTTGTGTTGTTTGTGCATTTCTTTTATGTGACTTACGTCAAAAAGCAAGCCATTCGATTGAAGGTAAGTCGAAATAAATTTATATTTTTACCCTGAAATTACCCCCCACATACACTGGAGCAACTTTTTCTCTGATGACTTCTGGTCTATGCCGTGGATTGTTACTTGACTCTTGTATGTCCATGGTGTCTAGCCACCCTTCCATTCCTAGGAAAAAGTCCGGCAACTATATCACTTTTACTTGCTAGCTCAGTGGTTTTCATCTGGTTATGGATGAAGATATTCCACTGCTTAACTAATAAATGGTCTATCGTCCGTCTGTCACTTTGTAATATGTCACCAGATAGATTCTTATGAGCTCTATTTACCTTGCAGAAAGATGTAGAACCTTCTGTTTTGCCGGAAAAGCAGGATGATGGTACCGTAATTGTGGACAAGAATAGAAATGATATTAAATCACATTATGATCTCCGTGAGCGCAAGTCTAAATAAATAGGTGGCATTTCCACATCTGCCAAAACCAAGTAGTTTATTTAGTATTTTTTGCCATAAGTTTTCCAAACTAGTTCAGCCTTCATACACAACAATACTACGTTGAATTTCAAACCCCTCAATTTTGCAACATGTTGGGCAGTGGTCTTTTGGAATTGCATATTTAACTGCTGCATGCGCATATGAAGCTATTATTTGCTCAATTTAATACCGAACATGTATGCTTTTTTATTTATGCGCGACAGTGTGCTTGCATGCCATCGTCACACAGTTCACTTTGAACTTGCCACCTTCCAAGGCCAATCTCTTAAGGCCGGCTCGGTCATGAGGCCATTGTGATTGTGTCAACTGAACATTGGCGATTGTTTTGATTGCCTCCTACTGGCAACAAGGCACTAGATGATGATTGAACTACAGTGCTTTGCTGAAACTGGTGTAGACTTGTTTAGATAATTGTTATTGGCTTTGCTAGTCAGATCATAATTAATGTGTATCTCTATTTATTGTGAAGTTTATTCTAGATTAATTGCGTTTCCTGACCTTTGACCGGATTCGTCTGCCTGTGATACGCGTGACAGTTTTGCTTTAAAATCGGTCGATCATAATCGGCTGATTTAAAATGCATCCTTCGCGCAGTTTAAAAGTTCATATCAACTATGCATTGACTGCATAACTGATAAAATGAGGCTCGATTGTTTCGTGGTTTATTTTCTGTTATTCGTATCACCACATTGATTCCAGTTGAAGTACACTCACGAGTTTGGTAGCCAGTTTTCTTCAAACACTAAACCTTTGATTTGTTGTTTTTGTTGCACATTTTGACAGAAATTTAATGTTTAACGGTAGCGATGTAAACAAAGTAAATACAGTGCTTGTGTTTGAAGTTAGCTGAAATCACTATCATCTTTAAAACTGTGAAATCAGTTGTACAACTAAGGCAATTGTTTTTTTTTTTTTTTTGTTAAACGCAGTATTTCGTTAAATTGAAATTGTTTACTGCAAAATGAAATTTTACTGCTAGTTTTAATATAATATCTGCATGGAGTGTTTATTAACTGAAATAAGATCAAAAATGGATCTTTACGTCTCTTTTAGAAGCCAAATTGGGCAAAATTCTAGGTTTCTAAATGCTAATCTACAAAAGCAAGATTTCATCTTTCCAAAATGTTTTGCCCCCCCCCCCAAATAAAGTTTGTTTTCAAAATATACCAATGCTTCTAAACCCGGCAGCTTTTAATTTGTAATGTGTTTAAGTTTTTAGTTGTTGCAGCGGTGCGTTAAATTTGATTGCAAAAAATTTGTTTTTTTGTTATATCTATGCTTAAAATTTTGTGTTTATGGTTACATGTGATCGGTAGAAGTTGATGTGGAACACCAGCAATTGGTATCTTCATTTTAATGTCTTTTTGAGACGTATTGAACAGAGATTGATGTCGTGATTGCTCGTATTGTTTTTTATGCTTGATTGAGATGTAATGTACATAGATTCATGTCGTGGTTGCACGCAAGAAAAACAATTGCATGTTACAGCGTGGTGTATGTGACCCCTTTGACGTTGTGGGAAACCGTGAAGCCCCGGGTTACACGCCACTGACCGCCGTTTGAACTAGAAGTCCATCAATGTTGTTTTGTGTACTTAACATAATTTCTGGAGCTGGACATTTTTTAAATGAGTTATTCCTAAAATTCGTTTAAAGGTAAAACATTCGCTTTTGATAACATAGGGTCAAGGATAGTCGGAGCTTATGTGTAGCTCTAGTGAAAAGAATTGTTATTAAACAACTAAATTAACGACTATCCTCGTCAAGATATGTCGGAGATGGATAGGTGTAATAGCTCTTATAGATATCAGCTGAACTATTCTTTTGTCAAGCGTCTTTTTTCTTACTTGGGGCTCCGGCGCACGTGTACTATACCCGCCCCTTAGAATACCACTGCCAAGGGGCTTCTTCCGATGGAAACAAAGCTTTCAAACAAAGTGCCAAAAAAGATCTTTATGAAAAGTGAGGTTTTTCCTTCTCTGAAAGTTGTCCAATCAAAATTACAAAACAGCTTTCATCCATTGCGAATAAAGGAAAAGGCTGGTATCGTTTTTTGCTAGTATTACGACGGACCGCTCTTATTGATGGCCTCTAGCAGAACCTGCAGCCTACTGCCCTAGAAAAACTGTTCCGAAATGTCTAAATTTTAATATAGCTTTGAAAAAAGCTGTTTGAGCCATAAGCTTTTCGTGACGCTCTCATGAGTGGCAATATCGCGTCAAAAGGGGAGATCTAGAGTAAGTGTTTTATCCGGTTAATTTGGACTTAGACGATCAAGACGAGCCAATGATAGCAATTGTATTGTAAAGCGCGCCAAAGAAAAATTTTGCAATAACGCAGGTTAGAAAAAGCGCAGCAGGAGGCCAAATGCCGTGATTATCTACAGAGTTTGAGAGCGTAAACAAAGCCAGGCGTTGGGTTTTGAGCAGCTTCTAAGAGATTAAGGTGGAAGGAGCTGCGTGCTGTGGCGAGGATTGAAAACCGCTTGTTTTGATAGTTTAATGCACATTAATCCATTGGTCAACATTTTCTAAGAGATGTTGACCAATGGCAGAGTCACAGTCCGGTTTGGTGTCTTTTCGTTTGCACGATCTATGTGGTTAAGATCGGCGTGGACGGGTCAATTGTTGTCTTAACCATTGGGGAACATATTGCTTGATGCGATCCTGTAGTCGTTGAAATGTTTTGCCCCACATACCGGCTATTGCAGTGGCACTTATATTCATATATGACTGAACTTTTCTGAGTAGTAGGTAGAACATCCTTGCGGGCCACAGGCAGCATGCGTTTAGACGTAAAAACCAAGCGGGTGCTGACCAGGGCTGCGAACTCTAACTCAAAATCTAATATCTACATTAGGGCATCGAGCGTAGACTCAATGGAGAAATAGAACGGACCAAGAAAATATTACTGGACAATGGCTATCCTAAAAACGTCGTCAACACTCAGATCACCAAGAAAATCGCTCAGTTTCCCACCCTTAAGCGATTCGGCCCAGAAAAGTGCCTGGTGTACTTGAGGGCCCCTTGGATTAGTAAGCCCTCCACAAACTTGGAAAAAGAAGTCAAAACCGCCGTGGAAAGCTGCTATGGTTCCGTCCGCACCCACTTGGTCTTTACGTCAAAGCTCATGCTGCCTGTAGCCCGCAAAGATGTTCTACTTACCACTCAGAAAAGTTCAGTCATATATGAATACAAGTGCCACTGTGATAGTCGGTACGTGAGGCGAACATTTCAACGGCTGCAGGATCGCATCAAGCAACATGTTACGTAAAAAAGGGATAGTGTGGAGAACAAGCCGGCAAGCTTGCTTGTTGTGTCATTGGGCAAGGCACTTAACGGGACGCCACCGCCTTTATGTGGCAGACAGGTGGCCCACTTGTACTTGACCGGGTTACAGTTGTGAAGTTGCTAACCCAGCATGTCGTAAGAGGCGACACTTGGGTACCCACCAGTGGCAGTCCACCTTGTTGGTGGTGGGACTACCAGTCACTCATAACTGGTTCGAAATGGGCTGCCATCTTTTCCCTAGCCTAATTTCAATTAGGTTGACGGCATGAACCTGAATTGTCGTTCGTGCCGTACCTCCATCCCGAGGAAGAGGAAGGGTAATCGCAACAACTACAGCAACATGATTGGCTCGTCTTGATTGCCTAAGTCTAGGGTTACCATACGTCCCGCTTTTTGAGGCCTTGTCCCGCTTTTTTGATCGAAAATCCCGCTTTTTGCTTCAGTGTTACAGAACGGATTTAACTAAATTTATGGACATTTCAATTAACACCCCAACAAAAGAGGGACGGTGAAATGCGGTTGCAGGCTTAATTAATGAGCCAAGGGTGCGGATCTGAAACAAAAGACAAAAGTCGGGGTGATCTCCAAAATAAAAAAAAAAAAAAAAAAAGGTCAATACGCTCACGGATACAAAATTTATACACTTTTCGGCTTAAAAATGGCACAAAACGTGGATCTGACAGGCAATGACCTTTTTTTTTTTTTTTCTTTTTTTTTTTTTTGGAGATCACCCCAATCTCCGTCTTTGGTTTCTGATCTGCACCCTCACCTCGACAATCAAGCCTGCAACCGCAATTGACCGTCCCGCTTTTTTAACTAAGAACGTTGGATGGGCCATACATTTCGTCTCGTGAAAATTCGTCATCCAATGTCCCGCTTTTTGCTTTTCAAAATATGGTAACCCTACCTAAGTCCAAATTAACCGGATAAAACACTTACTCTAGATCTTTCCTTTTGACGCGATATTGCCACTCATGAGAGCGTCACGAAAAGCTTATGGCTCAAACAGCTTTTTTCAAAGCTATATTAAAATTCTGTATTACAAACAAAATGTCTAAATCTAGAAAATTGAATTTTTTTAGATTCTCTGGTGCATCAGGTCAATCAGTAAATGTTGTTAAGATTCGATGAGAGCTAACTT
Organism: Trididemnum clinides; assembly: GCA_963675345.1. NCBI lineage: Eukaryota > Metazoa > Chordata > Ascidiacea > Aplousobranchia > Didemnidae > Trididemnum > Trididemnum clinides. The sequence goes on along the minus strand of OY776295.1, from coordinate 20,130,910 downwards.
CAATTGTCATTGAAACTGAGATTCCACCAATAAGACTACAGCAGTGGACCTATCGCTAGACATGCTAGCAAACGACTATATTGTAAATTATGTGCTCAGAGAAAAAGGGTGAAACAAGGTTAACTTTGAGTTATAACAATCTTATCTGTATCTTTGCCTGGTGAGCACTTTTCTAGTCAAATGTCTTAAAACCCTGCATGGATTTCAACTACATATCATTGAAAAGCACCCGATTTCAAATTAGCCACCACAATTTTTTGAAGCGTCCTCGATAGGATTAGTTCGGATATCAATAATTTTTATTATCCAAGTAACGGATATATCTGTATATTTGGAATTTAGCTAACCGGTTAACCGGATAATAACTGCTAAATATGAAGAAAATTATTGTATATTTTTTTTAGACTTACGCACCGCGCAGTACGAGCAAATATGAAAAAATCTCGCAGATTTTATGTTTACTGCTTCTACAACGCATTCCTTATAGAGCACAATGCATCGATTGTGCAATCATGTAGACGAGACCGGAGTTTTGTAACAAATATTCCACATGCACTGAATGCTTTTTCTGCTTCCACAGAAGTGGTCTGAATAGTAAGCAGAGCTTCGTAGAGAGTCTGAAGATTGGCAGGTCGTCTCCCAAAGCTTCAAACACTTCACATTCCTTTTGGACCATTCTTCTGTTTGGGTTTGGAGCAATGGAAGGACAAGTAGCTGGAACTGATGCTGATACGATAGCTTTCTCTAGTTCCTCCTTGAGAGATTCACGTGATGATTTTTTACATACTGAAGTAGAATCAAGTGACACAAACTGGCTGTCTTCTCCAGCACCAGGCTCTGCTACTCCAAACAGCTTTTGCATTAGACTTGCTGCAAGAGTGTTTATCTTGTTTTTGTTTCCGTATTCGCCAAATATATCAAACTTGTTCTCCAGTAGAAAATTGAAATCATGCAAATAATCTCCTTTCTTTAATTCTTATCACAAGATGAGACTTAAAATGTGCCGAGTGCGCAAAATTTCAATTGGAGAGAGTTTTAAACACAAAATCATAAATCCGCTTAACTGTAAGAAGTGTAGCATTCCTCCTGCAAAGTCCATCTACAGCGTGTTTAACAGGTTCAAAGATATCAATCAGATCATGAAGAATTTTAATTTCTGCGTCCGTAATGGTGGTGCATGTTCCAATTTCAATAAGAACCATTATTCTGATACATTTCTCCACTCTTACAAATATTTCAATGATCTCTAAAAGACTGTTCCGTTTAGTCTTTAAATCTAGAATCAACTTCAGCTCTGTGTTTACCTATGCTTGGATATGCTTTTGCAAAATTTCGTCTTTAAGAAGACTTTTGCGAAACATTTTCACCACTGTTCTAACCTTTCTTATCACTTTCACAACAAACCGTTGAAGTTCTACGCCAATTGCTTCAGTCTCCACAAGATCTACAGCAGCTTCATTAACTTCTTCCATCTCCTCTTCTGAAGAAAATTCTGAATCCTATCCAGTATTATTTTTCCTTTTCTTTTCTAGTCCTTCAAAGAGATTTTGCCTTGCATACAAGAAATCAGTTACTGCTAAACGATAACCATGCGCAAAACAGAGCTGGTGGGCGCAAGAAATCATTTTTCCAAAACCCTTCATCACACTAGCTCCATCTGTCGTAGCTGCAACAATGTCTTCCATCTCGAGGCCAAACTCATGCAATCTTTCTTTCAGCTGGCTTAGAACCTTTGATTCTTACCATTTCTAAACCAACGAGGTCTAAATCATAGTGCAGATTTAAGTTCATGTATCTTCTGCTTCTTGTGCTTGTGTATTCATCATGAGTGACAGAACAGAATTTTTCAGCCCGTTTATTTTGTTTCATTTTTATCTTTTTCTTTGTATCCCTATCCCTTTCTTTGTATCCCTGTTTGGGATAATGTTATGATAATACTTCTGCTATTTTGCACCGTTTGTCGTAGCTTGTATCCTCTTGCTAAAAATCTTGTCTTAGTTGCTTACAAGTAGATACTGTATGGTGTTAACTGAAATTCTGTCCACAGCTGCTAGCTCTGCAGCAACCCTTTCCAGCGACTCTTCGGTTGGTTTACAATAGTTTTCAAACGTGCTAGTGCTCGCGGAACTTTTGTTTGCGTTTTCGAAAGAAACTTGTTGTTTTGCCTTCTTTGTATCAAGAAGAATTTTTTGTTTTTGACAAAGGTGGTTTCTCATTGCTCCTGTAGATCCACCTGTACAAGAAATTGTGTTTTCGCAGGTTTTACATTTTACCCATTCACCATTTCTTGATCGTAGAAAGTAGCCCCAGATTGGATTTTCACTTTTGAAACGTTTGAATTCCATCTCTTAAATTTAGTAAGTTTAAACTAGGTTGTATTCAAAGCTTTTCAAGTTCAATTGAAATCTTTTTACAGCCAAGTCCTGCACACTTCACAAACTTCACCTTACAATGTGTCACGAATAAGTGAATTTGCGTTGAAAGAATGGTTTTTATATATATATAGTTGTTGTAATTTGTCGTTTTGTTTTGCCGTGATTGTTTTATTTGTAAATATGAATTGTCTTAAGCTCTAAACTTGCTTTTTATATCTCGGTTGTTTTTGAAAAGATCTTTTTTCTTTCGCATTTAGATTTGTTACTCACACGCCTTTTTTTACGTCATATTGGTTGACTACTCGATTAAGTTCCAGAGTATTCGAGTGAGTCTTGTTTCTTCTCGAAGATTTTTTTTGATTGCCGATTACGTAATTCAGTAATGGTGTTTTTCTTATGGGTCAGGTAATGTTGTTCTGGAACTCCGCCCATTTATATCTAAGGCGGCGAGATTTTTACGCAGTCAGTAGAGCAGGGAGTAGTAGAGGAGAGAGAATAATAAGTGTATGGAGACTGAAAAGAAAGATCGTGTTGTTCTGCCGTGATTGTTGTCACAAGAATCAAGGGATTATTAGGTGGATTTAGTTTTGGTTAGTCTCTGATATTTATATTAAAGTGCTTTAGTTTCTGTGTTCGACGTGCGAAGGAATTCGAAGTTTTAAAGTGGTTTGTGAATATATTTGATCTGTTCGTGATCGAGAAGTGCGTGATTCAAAGTATCTTAGTTCAAGCCAATCTTCACCTAGCTGTTTAGTTTCTCCACGTAGGTGGTTTCTCCACGTACACCCAATGGCATTAACCATTTTGATCGTAAAAAGTGGCCAAAAGTCTGTGGCTCATTTTTTAAATTGTTTGGTTTACCATATTTTATATTTTTACGCTTTTTCCCAAATTAGTTTTGTAATTGAAGAAAAAAAATTTTAAGTGCTGGTTTTATGTCAGACAATTGGAAATTTGATCACTCATTTTTTTTTACATCGAAAGAACAGTTTGCCTAGATAAATTACAAACTAAAGATTTTGCCTAAATTTATAGACACTGGCCTAAAGAACTTTTTAACACTGTACTAAAGACATTCTGCAAGTTTTCAACCGACCCTAAGCACAAACTGGCGCGATGGTGTAATGGTTAGAGCGTCCGCTTCCCAGTCGGTAGACTTGAGGTTTATTCCCTAAGTCGATTCATATCAAAAGACTTTAAAAAATGGTATTCGCAGCTTTCCTGCTTGGCGCTCAGCATAAAAAAGGGATAGTGTGGAGAACAAGCCGGCAAGCTTGCTTGTTGTGTCATTGGGCAAGGCACTTAACGGGACGCCACCGCCTTTATGTGGCAGACAGGTTGCCCACTTGTACTTGACCGGGTTACAATTGTGAAGTTGCTAACCCAGCAACAATCGAAAGAGGCAACAATTGGGTACCCACCAGTGGCAGTCCACCTTGTTGGTGGTGGGACTACCAGTCACTCATAACTGGTTCGAAATGGGCTGCCATCTTTTCCCTAGCCTAATTTCAATTAGGTTGACGGCATGAACCTGAATTGTCGTTCGTGCCGTACCTCCATCCCGAGGAAGAGGAAGGTAATCGCAACAACAACAACAACTCTAAGACCAACATTTTTGGCGTTGACAGATTGCATTGCTGACAATGCAAGCATATTTATTTGAATATTTTTTAGTCAAATCCCCCAAAAGTTTTGACGCTATTTCTTCTACGCCTTTCACTTATTTAAAAAAAATTAATTGAAGTTTTAACTTTGTTTTTGGACCAAGTAGGCAATAGTCGTGTTGAGAAATTCACGCTATCAGGCGTAGCCCACTATTATCGTTTATTACGACTTGACCTCGTAAAAAAGAAGGTGATTTTCATGGTTTATTACAAGCTCGCTGGTAGTGGAAAAAGCCGATTCGTAATCGGCGGATTCAGCCAGAGCAGATGTTAGTCAATGCTGTTGGCGGCGTTGATTGCAACGCGACATTTTTTCTTCCGTCTTGAGAGTCGTCTCTTGGAAAAGATCCACTCACTTTTTCTTCAGCTAATCTTGAAAAAACAATTTGTCTAGTTTGTACGAAATTTTTTGATCAAATATTTGAAGGAGGCAAAGCACGCAGGGGGGCTGCCAAAAACTCCCTGCTTTCGCCAATAGATATGTCCGTAGGGCGCTTAGGCAATCAAATAGCATGTTTTATTCTGTTTTGTGGCATATAAATATGGCAGTAGCCTACCACATCGTGATTGCTAAAACTGCGTTTGTGGTTTTAACAAAAAGGACATTCATTTTGCAAGGGTGATTGATCTACATGTAAGTTCCCGACGCGCAAGTTAGTCAGGGCCAAGTTAGTCCGGCAAGTTAGTCAGGGCCGGATTAATTCCAGTAGAAGTACACTTTTATTAAAAACAAGCCCTATTGTAAGTGGGTCCCAATCTAACAAATTGTAAAGAGTAATCTAAACAGCAAGGTTTTTATCATGTTATTAAAAGCATCTTTTTACCATTGGCACTGGGACGCGTGTATCTTGTGATTCCCCTACTCCCTAAATCTAGGTCTGAGGTTAGACATCTTAATTGTTGCTAATTAATTGCTTTGTTGCTTTTCACGTATATGTGCCGGTAGTGGGTATATCGAATCTATTTGATGAGCATACATCGACCCAGTGACCTGCGCAATTATAATTAAGCAAACATAGTCATTGCTTACGTAAAGTGCACTAGCAGGTTACCGTAAAATCCTCTCTTTTCTTGTAAGCAGGTCGGCTTTTTTTTCAGCAAGAAGCCGAACCACTACAAAATGATCCGTTACAGAGGTATATTATCATTCAAAACAGACGGTTGAAGGCTTCAACGTTTGACATTTGCCACGTTTCATTCGTCGTAGCTCTATGAAGCTGCAAAATTTCAAAAATTTTTGTAAAGTAGTGAAATAGATTTATGAGAAGTACATGAGACCATTTTGTGGCGGGCGTGGTGAGGGGACAACAGAAAGGGAAACTTTTTCAAATAAGTGATGTCTCTCTTAAGATGAGTAAGGCTTTTGCACGCTTTGCGGAAGAGGTTTAAGTTCTCTTTTCCCAAATACAGCGTTGATGTGTAGATCAAGAACAAGTTTTTCTTTCGAAAAACATTTAAAAACTGATCAGGCGTTCCACAATCTAGATAAAAAAAGGAATAGCTGCATTTAAACTATTGGTATTTTTTTCTTATTTTCAGATCGAACAATAATCTTTGAATGTTCTATTAATAAGCTCTTCTATTTTTTTATATAGAGTAATCAAATTAAGAATAAATATGGATTTTAACGAAACAGGTAAAATGCGATATCATCATATTTGATTTTCACATCCTTTTAATCCGAAATTCTCCAGTCTACCAGTCAAAATAGGAAGCACTGTGATTATTTAATAGAAAAGCAGTGTGTTTAAAACTTTGTTTTTTTGAAGATATTTTTGTTGGAAACCATCGTGAATGGGATTTTGAAGCAATAGATTCAGCCAAAATTTCCATATGGCTGAGTGACAATATGAACTTAAACTTGATATGTGGATTGCTGTACGTTTCTTTTGCTTTTGCTGGTAAAAACTACATGGAAGATCAACCCAGGTAAAGACAAGCTTAAATTGCGCTGCTTGGTTAATGCAAATTTTCCTTGAATTTTTGGCGAATTACTTCCTCGCTTTTTGGTAAAAATGAGACTAGATTGCAAGGTTTTATTTTTGATGTGTTCATCTATTAATGGTGATGTTAATGATTAACTCCTCTTCCTTGGTTATGATCCATGCGTATCGGAGAACACTTAACCAATCTTTGTTGTCAATTTTCACCCGTCTCAACCCCTCAGACGTTGGAACCAACATTTCACTCAATGACCAAAATGACGGGTTAACTTTGGTGGATTCTGATTGTAGGCATAACCAGGGAGGGAAGCAAAGGGAGCAATTGCTCCTCGCAAAAAAATATTTGTTGAAACTGCCACAATAGAGAAAATTACTTAGTTTTTAATCAATTTTTTGAATTATTTTCAAAAAAAGTAATCACATTGGATTCGTTCCTATAATTATTTATTATTACTCCAAAATCTTGTGAAAACTCAAAAAAAGATCAACAACAAAAGCGTAACAGTTTTCCTCTCTCTTCCTAAATTTTTAGTTGACTGTGCCCTTGGTCCCAATATAGCTTTTTCAGAAAAATTTGTGATATACTGTATGTAACAACTTTACTAATATTGTCAAAACGCGAATCAGCATTGACAGTAAGGGTTTCTTTCATTTTTCAGATACAACTTGCGACAACCGATGCTAATTTGGTCTCTCCTTTTAGCCATTTTTAGTATTCTAGGCAGTCTACGAGTAGGCATAGTGATGAATAATGTCGCTCAAAATGATGGTTTTCGAGGTCTTATTTGCAGTGATAAAATGTACATTGGACCAATTACAAGATTTTGGGGCCCTATTTTTGTGTTCAGCAAGGTCTTGGAATACGGTAAAAAAATTAATTAAATTTAACGATTTATTAGTAGCATGGCCTTAACTTTCTAAAGAGCCTTTGAGTTAAATTCATTGATGGGATTCGACCGGTTCGCAAAAACTAGTTCTTGGAGTTTCTTTAATCCCGAGAGCCGGTTTTTGGATCCCTGGTCTAGAAACTGTGATAATAAGAGAGCCTGTTCTTAAAAATTTAAACTCACTTGTGGTTAAATCATGAAATTGCCGGTAGATCTGTGTATTTTATAAGAATAACTTGCCAAAACGTCATTGTCTTCTCAACTTATACGTACTGAATGTAATTAAAATTAATTAAATTTGTACGCAAAACCATAGCAATGACTTCTCTTGCTTTGTGGGTCTACCTGTCTTCTTTTTGGAAGAGTAGCCTAAGTGGTTTGAATTAGCCTACCTAATATATCTTTGTTGTACTTTGCAGTGGACACAGCTTTTATCATTTTACGAAAACAAAAATTGATATTCCTTCACTGGTATCATCATTTGACCGTTTGTCTCTTTTCCTGGTGGTGTTATGCGTCGCAATATGCAGGTATAGCATTCACTTTAATTATTTGCAATCGGGGGGTAATGGCAATGTTATAGGTACCAGAGCTCGGCTGGGCATGAAAAAAATTGCCTATTGCTAAAGCAGAATATTCGTATTCAAAATGGTGCGTTGCTACAATCGGCAACTTTGTCTCACACCATTCGTCTCGTAAATGGACAGGAAGTATTGATGCGAACGCATCTGTCACGCACACAATTCCAGCAGGTTTACTATTAAAGGAGTAAGAAAATAATAACCATGTTATGAATCAATTATAATAATTATAATAGACTGTTAAAAACGAAGAAACACCACAACATTATTGTAGTAACAGGGTTGCATTACTAAAAATTTTCATGACGAGTTAACGATCAACCATCAATCACCCACAAGGCCACAATTAAGCCATCATTGCTCATTCGCTTTTTTTTCTCGACCTCAACGACCCATCATTCACTTGTAGATGTGGCGGAACGGAGCTCCGGAAGCATTACACCACTGTATTGCAATTTCCTTTTTGGTTTGACATTCAGTTTTCATGAAACGAGAGCTGCCTTAGAATGTACAGCTTTCTATCTTTGACTTGGTTTTTGTTCCTACATCGCCGCTTATGCCAGTGAATAATTGTCAAAAGAGTGCAAGCCGTGGACATAGGACTTTTAAAAAAAATTCAAAGTGAATCAAGAATGGATAAAATTCATAGCACAAAAGTTCGAAAGTACCTTGTTTAAGGGCTACTGCTTTTTCGCATTGAGAGGTCTACGCAGATAGATTTTGGCCGAATAAGTAGAATGTCTCAAAAAATCTCATTTGTGAAATTTTTTACCACATCACCAGCAAAAAGACCGCTTAGCTGCCCAAGAGCAAGGTGAGCGAGTTACATGAAGAACATTGTCAAGGCCCTGAGTCGAACCAGTTGAATAAGCGTATCAAGCTGGAGATTGTGAGGTTTATAAAGTTGCTGTTCCTGCTGTTTGCTAAAAAGGAAAAGCGATATAACAAATATTAGCCCTAGTAGTGAATACAATGTAGATTGACTCAATAAACTAATAAGAAGCTGAAATGTTTTTCTACTCTTCTTTATCCAATAAATAGGCCAGCTCGTCATTTACATCTTTTACATGATTTTTTTCATGTAGTCACCGTTAGTACAAAGATCGCTGTTTTCTGGCGATGTTACTATAAGCCCATAGATATGAAAGATAATTTGATAGGATTAATGGTGTGCCTCAAGCACATTTTCGACCACTTCTCTCCCCTTCAAAATGAACAATTGTTACAAATCCGCGTAAGTTTTCTTGGTAGAGACAATTCAAATCTTTAATGCTCAAACAGTGCTGCTTTCTGCAACACCGTGTCAAACGATGACCAGTGTTTGTACAGCGGTTGCGGCCTCGCAATTTATTATCAGAATATTACCGGCATCACAATCCACTTGACGTCACCGGGAATGCAGTGATTTGCGTTACTGTAATTCGGGCTTGACAATTTATGTTTCAAATAAATAGCTGGCCGCCTTCCTCGAATTATGAAATTTATTTTCATTGTGGCTAATTATTTACTCATTGAATTAGCCAAGTGCTAGGTGACTATCAAACTTGATATGATTTTGGTAAACAGTATGGTTGTGTAACTTACGAATTCCCTATTGCAGATTAATGGCATATCATCGTCATATCTGCAGTAATCACATTACCCTGTAAGGGGTAAATAGCTCCGACTTATTTGAACAAACTTGCAATTGATGTCACAAAATTTCTTGAAACATTAATTCAGGTTTGCTTGTTTAGGGCTAAATTTAACTGATAGTAAAGAAATAATTGTATTTTTTTGCAGGCGGCGGAGTTTACACTTTTGTTAATCTTCTTGTCCACTCACTAATGTATTCTTACTATGCTATACGGGCAGCTGGTTTTAAAGTACCTCGCCCTATTGCAATTTTAATCACGTCATCTCAGGTAACAAGGTTATTTAACTTCAACGATAATTTCACTACGTTTATTTATTTTTCAAAATATTATTGAATGCAATATAACCCCGACTTGCAATGTAATTAGTGTGCCGTGTAGGAAAAGAAGAGCAGTTTACCCGGAAAATTGTAGCAGGGTGTAATATCTTTTAGAAGTGTCGTTTGGCCAAGTATTGTTTCAAGCCCATATCAGTACTTCTTCAACTCGTACCCAACTTCCAAATCGCAAGCTAATTGGGAACTGAAATCAAAATGCACCGTGTGCACGATAGCTGCACTTGGTTGAACGAATTGAAATAATAGTTCAACCAGAATTAAGTGTTTCGCCTGTTACAGTGAGAAGGCAGCTCACTCAGCGTGTCATAAAAAGCGTATGTTGGCTGCGCTTCACCGACAGTTTGCCTCGTTGGTGATTGGGCTAGCAATATGCAATGCGTATTTGTAGTTGGTTCGAAATGAACTGCCCTTTTTCTTCTTTTGATTGGGTTTGCTGGTTAAGCCCGGGCATTTCGTTTGTCACCGAACTGCCAGCCCAACAAGCAGATAAGCAACCGCAATAGCAGCAAAACAACAACAACATAAGCATCAACAACTTCATCACTTCATACATATCAACCCGCATTATTAAAAGGGTCATTTTAGCGAAAAGAAATTTAAAACTGTCAAAAAGCATCCAAAATGTACTTAAATAGACAGTTACTGCTGGAAAGAATATTCCGTACTTGAGTATTTATTAAAATCTTCCTGCGTCTAATTCTTTCTCAATCCGATCGCGAATCAAAAAAGCTCGACTCGATTGCCAACTCAGGTAACTACCGATGGTAGTTTCATTAATGGCAGAGCCAAATTACCACAGTACGTAAAGACTAAGTTGAAGTACAAACTGACGGCAGTTGCTTTCAAATTTCGTCGTCACGTTGCGATGGGATTTGGTTTGCCAAAATAATTAGGCTGATCTATTTTGTACGTGCACTTATGCCTTCACGTAATCAAAAAAAGATTAATACTGCTTAATTAAACACACCATTTAACTGAAAACTGATTACGTTTTAGATCGCTCAAATGGTAGTTGGATGTGTTGTTATATATTGTGCCCATAAATGGCAAAATGATACTGATTGTAATAGCTCATTTAAACTTGTCTTATACGGTGGTCTGATGTACTTCTCTTACTTCCTCCTATTTGTACATTTCTTCCACAAAACATATCTCAGAAAGAAAGCCGTTCACTCAAAGGTAAGACATATTTGCTTGTTTGGTTAAATGCTATTTTTGTTTTACTTGAGTCAATCTAAAACAAGTAAAAGCAGCTTCAGCTTCAAGAATGTGATAATGTCTTGGCGACAGGCTATGTGGTACGCTTCACAGCTTCCTTTTTGAACGAGTTCTTTTGAAAAAAATCGATGCAGTTTTGACATGCTTTTCAAAAATGGATGCAAAATTAAACAAAAATAAAACGAATTCTGCTTTACTGTGTGTAGACTGTTATAAAGCGTCAATGGTAACAGTGAAAAAAAGTGCAATCTGCAAACGACATATTGCCTCATTTTCTCCACCTGGGACAGTTGAGTTAGTTTTGGACGAAGGGACCACAAGGATGTCTTCATCGCTGATTTGCCTAGACATAATAACCTGATCGGACTTTTGACCTGATAATAACCTTCGGAAGCAGATTAATATTTAAGCCACAAACCAAGTTAGAAACGTTGTCAATGACCTAACGACGCGTTGTCTGGTGACAATAATCGAAGAATTATTTATTGTAACCTCACGATGACTGGATGGTTGTAGGCAAAAGCGCGTTGAAATTGAAGCTTTTTAAGATTCCTTGACGCATTCTAAGAAGCAGTAAATGCATTGGAAGCAACAAGGTACTAGGCAATTCAGGCGGAAGGTTGAAGCTTGGAAACTAGGACTAGGTCTAGACCACGGATCGGCAATCTTTTGGTAGCCGCGAGCCACATAACAACTATGCAAGAACTCGGCAGGTTGGATTGCCTGCATCCAGTCCCGTAGCACTCCAACTTCGGGCCCCCCCCCAAAGTAAGCGCAAGAGCCCCTGCGCACAGGTCATATCACTTTAGAGGTGTAAAATTAAAAAGCTGCATTAAGAAAATACACCACAATTTGTACATAAGTAAACAGGCTAATGTCAGAATAAAGCATGCCGATACCGAAGGTGCAAGTCATAAAAAATTCGGCACCGATGCCAGAGTTCAGTAGGACATTTATGCAGACACTGCGAAACGAAAGCAATGACACTGAAAAACATGAAAAAGTTATAAAAACACAGTATCATTTAAGTAGTCTGGAGCGAACCTTTTTGTTCGCAAATGCTGTTATGACATTGTCATAATCAAGAGATCGGGCGCAGTCATTTTCGATTGACAACATGGCTAATGAAGATAGTCTACTGTCTGTCATAGACGTTCTATTAAAAGTTTTGATCAGTTTCAATTTGCTCAAGCTTCTTTCAGCGCTGGCAACAGTCACGGGGCAAGTTAGTAAGATTCGAAGTGCGATGTACACATTCGGATACAATTCAAATAAATGAGTCTTTAGAAGATAGTTCAGAAAGTCTTGAGCCGTATTGAGATTGCGTTTTTTTTGTAAAATTAAAACAAACCGCTGTAGCTCAGCGCTCATTTCATCAGAATCAATGTCACCGAACTTTTTTTGGAACTCTTTACAGCAAGTAAGAAGAGCATTTTCTTGTTGCACAAGCAAAAGTTTGTCTCGTGTGTACAAAAACGAAAAGGCGGAAGAAACCTCACGTAACAAATTAAAGCGCTCCTTTATTGACATAATAGCCTGGTCTACTAATGGATAGAAAAAGTTGCTTATAAATTTCAGTTCAGGAGTAGCTCGTTGTTCCTCTTCACCTTGGTAATCAAACAATCTTCTTTTCTTTCCACTTCTTGACGGAGGAAAAGAAGGATCAATATCCAATTCCTATGCTATTTCAACAGCAGATGTTGCGGCACTGTCATAACCCGTTGTGCGATAGTTTTGCAAAAACGTTTCAGTTGCCTGGATTTCCGTTTCCATTGTATGAAGGGAGACTCCATACGATTGAAGAATCTTGCTTGCTTTATTGACTTGGAATAGGATATCATACCAAATAAACACCGACAAAAGAAAACTCCATTTTGATAAATGAGCTATCAACGATTTTGTTTCTGAGGCAGCTTTTCCATCTTTTCTTTCTATGGAAATGGCTTCCAAGTCTTTCAGTGCCAGCAACACCTCTTTTAAATTGTATCGAAGAGGTTTGATGCATTTAATTCTGCTTTCCCAACAAGTATCAGATTGTGACTTTATGGACAGCTCCACATGTTTCTTCAAAATTTCCCAACGCTGAGCAGAGGAAGAAAACAGCACATACAACCTTGTAAGTACTCCAAAAAATGTCAATGCTTCCGTCGATGAATTAGCACTGTCAACAACAACTAAGTTAAGAGTATGGTTTGCACAGGGCACGTAAACAGCTTTGGGATTGATGTCTAGCATTCTTGCTTGGACCCCAGAATGTTTTCCTTTCATGTTAGCACCATTATCATATGACTGACCTCGACAATCAGACAATTCGAGTTGCAGTTCGGTCGCTTTTTCTAAGAAAGCGTCCAACAAGCCTTTCCCAGTACTGTCACTTATTCTCAAGTAGCCAAAAAATGTTTCTTTAACAACAGCAGCTTCTTCATTACATAGTACATAACGGAGAATGACAGACATTTGTTCATGATGTGACATATCTGGAGTGCAGTCCAAAATTATAGAAAAATATTTTGCCAATTTCAATTGCTGTAAATTTTCTTTTTCAACTTCTGTCGCTAGCAATTCAATTAGTTCATTTTGTATGGTAGGACTCAAATAGTGATCTTTAGTGTTTTTATTCTAGATTCTGTCTTGAAGCTCTTTTAGGATCGGATCTCTTCTTGCCAAAAGCTCAAATATACCCAGAAAATTTCTATTGTGAGGAGATCCTAAGACTTCTTCAGATCCTCTAAAAGCAAGATTCCTTTCCGATAGAAACAAGGCAATGTCGATAAGTCTCTCTAAAACATTTCTCCAAAAACGTTCTTTCATTGAAAAAAATATTCATCTCGCGTTTGTTGATAGTGGATGAATTTCTTATCCCTTCAGCTAGCAACATCCATTGACTGCAGTATTCTTGGTGGGAAATGCCGTTTTCATGGTCTTTCAGTTTTTTCGAAAAACCCTCCCATGTATTTATACCACTACAAAAGGGGCTTAGTGTTTTTCCAAATAGCTTACAACAAAAGCAAAAAACTTGATCTGATTCCCCAGAATAAACTAGCCACGACCGTGAAACACTTTCACCATTAGGTAACACACGTTTATAATGGTTGGAGGAAAAACGTCGCCTTGGAGTTGTGTTATTATATGGAAAATTCATTATTAGTTGATGTGGTCCACGCTTTACTATATCACATCGTTGAGCATCAGAAATACTTTCAGGCCATTTACATGGATCATCAGGGATAGGGGTAAATTGAGATTCAGTTATTTTTGATATTGAAGGTTGCGTATTGGCAGGTAAATCACAACTTACAATTTCTGGAAATTCACAATCACTTTGATGCTGAACGTCATAGTCTTCTTTTTCTTGTACACTATAGTTTTCTTCATCCCTCTCGGTACTAGTGCCAGGTGTACTCTGCTCAGTAATCTTGAAAAAATCTGTCATCTTGGGCAATTTCGCTACAGCATCTCGAGCAGTGGCTGCTTCTTTTCTCTTTTGAGCACCACTTTTTGAACGTTTCATTCTATACAATGTCAATAAAATACTTTATCTGCACTCTGCAGTGTATATATATTGTCCCGGTATTTATAGCCAAACAGAATTCCAGACCATTCTATGATTGTTGCGTAACAACGGCATTGTTACGTCAATCGAATATTCAAGATTCTACCAGAAAATCAATCGAAATATTCTAGATTCTGCGAGATAAAATGACGTTGCATTCACTTATGATGTCACAAGCCAATTTCTTCCTACAGTTTAAATCGGTTGTAAACAAGTCTGCTGAACTAAAAATAGTCACGTAGCCAAAAAGCAATTTCAGACTAACTTGGGCCCCCAAAGTTGGCCTGGGCCCCCCCCAATTGGGGGGTTTGGGGGGCGGCTGCTACGTCTCTGCCTGCATCGTATGATGGCCACACTGTAATTTCCCTACGTATAGATGCATAATTTTTCTCTCAACGCGAGGCGGAAAACTTTTTTGGAGATCTAAATTTTCAAAGCGTAAATTCATACCGCAGCCACGAAGAAGACATTTTTTGACCACACTATTCGTCAATACGCAGGTCTCTTTTACACAAACATATTTATATTTTCCTACGCGATCTTGTTTAAAGAAAGTGCAATTCTATAGCCGATAAACAAAGATTTAAGCAACGGGCCATATAAGTCAGTTCTGGGGCAATGGGTTGCCGATTCCTGGTGTAGACTGCTTGTCGACATTGGTCGCTGTCTTGCGGAGCTGGAAGATAAATAATTTAATTGGCTTATACTGTAAATTAACAAATAAGCTTTTTAGTTTTATAACCTACGTGAAACGCACTTTTTATTGCAGAAAGAAATAGTGAATTCTTCTTTGTCTAAACAGCGAAATGCCGGTTTGATATCTGTTGATCAAAACTGTAAGGTTGTTGAACCACGTCATGAACTACGTCAGCGAAAGCGAAATTAAGCGCTTAAAACGACGAAACTTTCTTTGTTTTTGTTTTTTGTGATCTAAATTATTCAAGTTAAAGTTGGGTTCTTTTTCCTTGCTTTGCAGGTCTTAGATGTGTGGATTCAGAGTATGTCTGCCGCAACCCCACTTACAAAGTTACATTGCTTGTGGTTCCAGCCTCAGATTAACTAAAAATGCGGATGCCCTGTCTGACGAAAATTAATGGCGTTGTTGTAGAGTTTTAAACAATGGGATTTTAGTGCTGAAGAGGGACATTTCCATCTAGGGCCATCTGGTTCAAATCACGGGTAGAAAACAATGCATTTTAAGGAGACGCTGTTTGAGTAGAGGCTACTGTGAGTCACATTTTGTTGTTGTGAGCGTCAGCACTAGATAGGTGTTGTTATACTAGTACGCCTAAAACATCTTTTCAATTGTATTTCTTTCAATCATTTGTGTTTTTGTGGTTTAATTTCAATTGGTTTAATCGCGTTTGATAACATGTAGGCGATGCAATGTTGAATGCTCGATGATGGAATTTCAAGTAGACCTGTGTGCTAGTTTAAAATTTTATTGAACCGGTTTTAGTTTGATATTTTCGGTGTAGAGCTTCCAGACCATATACCTACCGATTATTGGGGTAGGATACGAAAGAGACCATGTCTAGCAAATTGACTGGGTCGATTTTGGCCAGCATTAAGCTACATTCAAGTAAAATAATGCAATTGTTAAACGTATTTTATGCAATTGCACATGGGAGAATTAATTTCTTTCGTTTTTACCAAACTGAAAGCAGAATTAACTTATATGATATATTTCAATTGTATAAACTCAATTATAAGATGCAGTTAAAGCCATTTCACGAAACTTGGGTTGCAAAATTTACCTAAAAAACCAAAAGACAGTGATTAAATTATCATAAGCTTGGTTGAATTCACTCCTTGAAAACATCAAATATTTTTGAAAACTTTGCCCTTCATCAAATATTGTTTTCTGGCTACGACCTTTATTAGCTCTCGGTATACAGTACACTCTTACCCATTCGCGATTCACTGTTCGCGGCCCCGCATACTCACGGAATTTGCTCTCAAAGTTTTTTTATAATTTCCGCAATTTCTTGAATTTCTTAGACCATTTTTTAGCAGAAAACGCTCATTCTTGATTTATCATCACTATGTACATATTATACTACATTATTACTGCTTTTGATATATCATGCTACATTATTACTGTAATAATGAGTAAAACCGTCTTTAGGATGTGTTTGGAATGCATATTTTAGATAAGCGTTTTGTAACTGCATCAATAATTCGGGGATTTTTGAGATTCGCGGGAGGGGAAGGAACGTAATCACGTAATCCCCTCGAATAGCGGGGGGATACTGTAATGAAAGTCTGACCACAGTTTAATTGTTAAAAAAAAGATTGGTTTTGTTATGCTTTAATATCTGTCAATTTATGCATGAACAATTGAACAGTATGTACAGTTCACAAGCCTGGAATACATTCATTAGTAGACTGTAGCCTATTAGCAGGGGCGCAGCCTTTTGGTGATCTGATAGAATTATGCACAAAATAAACAGCTGCATAAAAATTTCCTGATAGCGTTGGGCTTCATGCCTGAGATTAACACAAGAGCTTCAAACTTTCTGTAGTTTTTTTTCTAATATTGAGAACATCATGGTGCGATAACAAGCAGCTCCCAACGAGTGAAAGCGAGTTTTGTGCTTTCTGGAAAAGTTTCACAAATATATCCAAGAATAGAGCATGTCTCTATTCTCGCCGCAAGTTTTTTTATCAAACTATCTTGACGAGCCTATATTCATAGTTGATGATTTAAATTTTCTAATGTTAATCAAAATGCTTTGGACTGTAGTCTGTAGAGGAAACAAAACTAATGATTTGGTCAGTAAAAAGTCGACGTTCTGTCTCGAATGTTTTTTAGAAGACTATAAAGACCGCAATAAAAAGTTTGATGAGTGGAGAAAAGTACAGAGACGCTACAGAGATAGCACAAGTTATGGTAATATTTTCTTGCCAACAATCACAGATAGTCTTAAAATACAATTAATCTGATTAATACATGAGTTGCTAGTTGCTAGCCAGCAATTTTCAAGGCAATCTCCTATCAAGAGGGATCTGCCTCCAGCATCAACGTACAATAGAAAAATTTGCTCAAAATGATCACCAGCATCATACGGTACCATACAGCAATCTATTACATCATGTCAATAACCCGCGACCGGTTTCGACCTTATTGGGTCTCATCAGGCGGGTGTAAAAAACATGTTTATTATTGAGTGTTTTTTACACCCGCCTGATGAGACCCAATAAGGTCGAAACCGGTCGCGGGTTATTGACATGATGTAATAGATTGCTGTATGGTACCGTATGATGCTGGTGATCATTTTGAGCAAATTTTTCTATTGTGATCTGATTAATGCGATAAAAAGCAGGTATTTCAAATTAGTTAAGAGTCAGTCAGCAGTTAAGTGCAGGTGGAAAAGAAATTTTGTTTTGTGACCACAGTTTTGCGGCAGAGCGTAGGGCAGAAGAAAAGAGAAAGTCGCTGTGGATCTTTCATAGTCAGTTCTCGCATTAATATATTGTAGGCACCTAATGTGCCTGTATAATAATCCAAGGCCTGATCCACCAGCGACGCTTTTTCTTCTGTTTCTCTTCCTGAAGAGCTAAAATAACCAACGCAGCTGGTTGTCGTTTTCGCGTTGGCAACATTGTGACTGATCTACACTGCATTATAATCCTCTGCACATGAGTGAAAGCAATATTGCCAAGCGAGTAGAGTGTAAGAAATTTAACAAATTCTTGCGCAAGAATGAAAAAGTTTGTTTCCGCAAGAATCTTGGACAAAAGTTTGCTCAAAAAGTCGCGTGTGAGGAGTGATTCAAATTCTTGTGCAAGCATTTTCTTTCCGCAAGAATTTCAAAAAATCTTGCTGGGCGTATCTCGCCTGAGCGCGAATTTTGATTCTTGAGCAAGAATTACAAAAGTTTTCTTTCTGTAACATTCTTGGACAGAAATAGCTTGAGGTCTACGTGGGACGGCTTCAGCAACATTTAGAGCAAGAAACTTGCCGGCATGATTTGGGCCTAAGAAAATGTCGATGTGCTGCCTTATAGATTTGTTGAGTCACAATGCTATTTGTCTGGAAAAGTGTTCAAAACAAGCATTAATTTCACAATTTGATACCTGCAAGAAGAATTTCTTTAAACAGACTGGTTATCTCACCACTACAAAATTACTGCCATCTTACAGGCCGTGATGGGTATCTAAAGACACATTTTGCCAAAAATTATCATGAAGATAGTTGCTATAAAGCGACACAGTTTGAAAAGGTGGCTGCCGGGATAGAATACGAGCAATTAAATCACGCTGCTAAAAGAGCCAAACAAAAAAAATTGTGCAATTTTAGAACGAATATTGGAAGCGATTGTTTTCCTCGGTCGTTGTGGCCTACCATCAAGAGGCCAAAGAGACAGCGGTTAATCTCCACACTAGACCAAAGTGTTGGTTTCAATAAAGGAAATTTTCAAGCACTTCTTCATCTTATCGCTACTTGTGGCGACGAGGTCATGAACAGGCATATACAAACCTGCAATCGTAACGCAACATACATATCATGGAGCTCACAAAACGAGCTCATTCAAGCAATTGGTGCCGTTCTTACTAAGTAAATTGTTGCTGAAATTAATGAAGCCAAGTTTTTCACGCTCATGACAAATGAAACAATAGACTGCTCTGGTACAGAGCAACTTAGTGTTTGCTTGCGATTTGCAAAAGATGGCAAAATTTATGAGAGATTATTGCAAGTGGTGGAAGCTACAGATCTATCTGACGCAGGAATAGCAAGCAAACTGTTAAATATTCTTCAAAATGTAGGGATTGATCCACATTTTATGATTGGCCAATGCTACGATGGGGCATCTGCTATGTCCGGTCAACACAATGGAGTTCAGAAACAGATCAAAGACCAGTGCCCAACCGCTATATACACTCATTGCGTGTCTCATCGTCTCAATCTTTGCATTGTAAAGGCTTGCAACGTGCGCGAAATTCAAGCATGCATGAGCGTCATGAAAGACCTATCAGTATTTTTTTCTAATTCTCAAAAACGTCTTTCGCTACTGCACGCTCAAATTGATGACAAATTTCCTGACTCTTCGCATTCACGTTTGAATCGTCATTGTTCCACAAGGTGGATTGAGCACCACGATGCTGTTTTTGTTTTCAAGGAGTTGTATTCGGCGGTAGCTGGCTCTCTTGATCAACTGTCAGAATCAAGAGATGGCGAAGTAGTTAGAAGGGCTATGTCTTATTTTAAAGCGATTACAACACTTGGATTTTTGGTTAGCCTAGAAGTCATTAATGCTATATTAAATATTACCAAAGCAGTTGCAAAAAAGTTACATCGCATTCAAGAAACTATTTTGACTGCGTTAAATGCTATTGCCAGTAGCAAAGATGTGATACAGGCTTTTAGGGATAATGAAGAAATTTTTGTTGGACTTATTCAGACATGCCGAAAGTCTCTTTGGGTAATCCATACCCATGCCTGGAATTGCAAATCAACAAGCCAATAGAGCGAATCCACCAGCTGTTTCATCAATGCAGTTTTACAGGCGTTCTGTCTTTTTGTCTTTTATTGACATAGTGCTTGAGTGACTCAGCAAAAGATTTTCCTCTGATATTGTTGATTGCACAAAAATGCAATTTTTGATACCATCTGTCTGTATAAACTGTAAAGCATGACATTTGCTTTAACTCGATCAGAAATGCTGTAAACTTCTATCTTCCCTGAGTGGGTGACAGCACTGACGCTGTGGAGGCTGAATTTATGCGATGGCTTTCATATTGGCCACGCCACAAAGATGATTTTTTACCAAACAACGCCATAGACGCGTTGTTCTCTGCTAAAGAAATGGAAACGTATTCATCTCTGTAGGTACTTCTTCAAATATTGACAACTCTTCTGGTTTCTACAGCAACAAATGAGCGTTCATTTAGTGCTCTGAAATATTTGAAAACTTACTTGCGGTCCGCAATGAAAGAAGCTCGTTTAAATGGATTAGCATTGTTGTATGTTCACTGTGATCTCAACATTAATTATGGACATGTGATTGATGAATTTTCACGTAAAAATTGTAGACTAAATTTCAATTAAGTTATACAGTACATGCATTTTGACATAAAGTACCAGTAAGTTTTTTCTGGTCGCCTATCACCAATATCATCAATTTGTATCAGTAAATGCGGTGCCAGCAGTTGTGTAAGTGCGAAATTTTTTTTGTGTCTGCAATTGCGTTAAACTTCTTTACGATCTGTTTAAAAACTGCAAACACTCCTCATTTTCTTGGGAGAAAACACTTTTATACCCCTATTTTCTGAGGGTTTTACCCCTGCACCTGGGCTGTGTTGTTCAAAAAACTTTGGCCCTCTCTTGCAGAAGTCCTGGCTGCGTCACTGCCTACTAGCTTTATTTTTAAATGACTTTGTAACTTCAAGGGCGCGAGTGTTTTTTATGATCAATCGAATGTTGCGTTCTTTGACCAAATTATTGGTAATAAAAACTTTTACAGTAAAATACGGCTTCACTATTGTTTTTTGCAAGGTTCTGCAATCCAGCATTGTTATTTCCCTACCTCCTCCCAATAAGTTATCATCTTTATCAATTGTTCATAGGTTACCACGGTTTGCAGTCCTCATGACTACTGGCTTGTCACGCATTCCTGTGCTGTTGTTGTCCTGTTTTTCCAGATTCTTTTTCAATTTCATTTCGCAAGCCCAATTTCAGTTCAAAACCTTTGCCGTTTCAATACCATCCTTGATCTTCAGTTTTCTTTGATAATAATTATTTCTCTTATTATTTCAATTATGATTTTATTTCTGATCTTATATTTTCTGCTAACATTGAGAATACATCTCTCCATGCTTCTGTGGTTCGATGCCAGTTTTCTCGTTTGTCAGTTTTCACGTTTTTCTCGTGTTTTCTAGTTCTCGTTTCTCTTGATTAACTTTGCTTTGCTCCACACGTTAATGATCAAAAGTGGTCGAAGTAGCCTAAAGTCATATTTTGATAAAAGTAGAGTTACTTACCCCAGAAAATACTAAAGTAAAAGTAGAAGGTAATAACAGAAGCATTTCCTCGAGTGAAAAGCGAAAAGTAATCGAAAATTAAACCACTTAAGTAGTAAATGTAGAAAGTAGTTTCGTTTTTTAAGCAGTTTTGTCTTGTATTACTTCTAAATGATAGAGCGTAGCGCAGAGATGTATTTGGGGGAAAGGGGCATCAGAGCAGCCACAAGCAAATTTGTTAGAGGCCGAAGCTATACTTTTTGGTTTTTTGTTCTTAATTAAATTTTTTAGGGGATGGACGTTTTGTTGCCAACGTTTATCACATTTTCAAGAAAGATAATTTTTTATTGGGGCATCTTCGTATTGATGCCACTTTACTTGAAAATAGCTTTTTATCTTTATCCAAACCAAGAAATTTGGGAGCGTGGTTTTATTGTACCCTTCTTACGCTTATAAGGAGGGGTCATTGTTCCCATGCATCCTTTACCTTTGATGCAGCTTGGGCCCTCCTCTGGGCCCGAAAAACCATTAACTTTGAAGACGAGTCAAAAAGCTTCTTTCGAAAGTTGATCAACAAAACCAAAGCAGTCAATCAGTATAAAGTGGTCATCATCTTTCAACCAAACCAAAAATGCAACGTTGCTTTGCTTTTCCGAATTCTCGATTTACCATTGGACACGAAATTATTTTAACAATTCATACATTTCCGGAAGGTTTCTTCGATTTGACTTTTTGCTTGTTTTGTTATACATATTATAGACTGTTTACTGATAGTTAAAAATTGTTAAAACGTATTGCGACTTAATGGCATCAAGGCTCATTTACTTCTTCCAACAAAAATGTAAACTTTTATGATATATGTATATTGAAGATTCGCTCTAAAGCTGAAAGCGTAACTAGCTAAAAATTTCGAATTGAGGCAAAAAAGAGCAAAATCTTTCATGCTAGACCACGTTTTTTCGATAACTTCGTCAATATTTTTATAAACCCCAGAGGATTTCTTTAAGAATTACAGTTATTTTGTAATTTTGAAAATATTTGTTGAGGCTAAGCTTATGAAGGGTTGTTGAGAGCTCAATCCAGGCCAAGTACCACAGTTTCTGAGGTCAGAGCCAGTAAAGAAGACAACATTTATTTAAAATCTTGCGTTATTCGTTTTCTTGAACCAAAGGCATGTTTGAAGATTAACTTTTTGAAAGCAAATTTTTTGGAGTTTTTGAAGTAGAAAATCTTTTCATAGGAGATCAAATTTTTGAAAGCGGGTGGTTTTAAAAATCTTTTCCTCAGATCCATTTTATAAAACTGTATTTTTTGCCCTTTATGGTGGGAGTGAGGGTTAAAACAGAATATCCTACAAACTCCCTAAAAGATTCAAGCCCGCGCACTTGAACCTTGATCTTTGTCAACACTACTGAACTTCATGGTTTAACAATTCAGCTAAAAAGGATTTCATAACTTTTTTGGGAAGGCAGTTGTTTTGTGAACAAACCAATAAACACGAGCGGGAAAAGCACTCGGCAAAAATCAAACACTGTAGAACACGTGAATTTACTTCTGAAACTAACCACTTTTCAAAGCCAAAAGATTTTGTGCAAGACGGCTCAGTGGTAGCAACTGATTGCACCTTGCCTGATTAGTAGACTATTGCATAGAAGCAGCCGCATATGTAAAAATAAATTTTGGGAAGCGGCAGAGCATTTCATGAAGTTCAAGATCTTTTACAAGCTCCTGCTGATGATGATATGCCTGCTCGTCGGCGTAGTGGTTAGAGCGTCCGCTTCGCAGTCAGCAGCCCTGGGATTCATTTCCCAAGTCAAGTCATATTAAAAGACATTAAAAATGGTATTCGCAGCTTCCCTGCTTGACCAACAGCAAAAAAGAACAGTGTGGAGAACAAGCCGGAAAGCTTGCTTGCTGTGTCCTTGGGTAAGACACTTAACGAAATGCCTCCATCTTTATGTGGCAGAAAGGCTGTGATGAGCTTGGAGAGGAGTTGGGTACCATTAAGTTCTCATAAACCCACTGTACCGATATGAGAAAGAGGAAGAGCTACCTCTGCTCTCAGATCCCCCTGCCCCCGACGACTCACCAGTTATGGGATAATTTGACTTGACTCATGATGATACCCTAATTCTGACTCCTAATTTGTCTTTTGTTTGTTAGTGTTTAGTTTTTTTACTTTTTTGCTCAATATAAAATGTATGTTTGGATAGACTACCGCAATCCGCTTTTACGCGGGACATGATGTATTGATTTTTGCAAGCTGTGATGCAGCATTTTCTGCACTGATGCCTCCACGTTCTCTGTTGATCGGGCTGTGGTTGGTCCGCCACATCTTTTTGCATCACTCAAAAATCCTATAATTATCAGCTTTGCAGGATAACTTTTTATTGTCCCCGACGCAATATTTTATTCGTTATGCCTACCTTTTCATGTTTACTTACTCTAAACCCTAACAATGAAATTCCACATTTTGTTGCGTGCTGCTGTCTCAACTCGCTTCTAAGCAGTCAATCAATCAATTAACTAATAAAGTTTATTCCTGAAAATGCCATCATAAAAACCACTATTTCACATCACACAAAGCAGTTGTACCCAGTGGTGAAAGTAAGCCGGAACGGTCCGGTACGCCGTTCCGGTAAAAGATTTGCTGCCGGAACGCCGTACCGGTAAAAAAAATGGAAGTTATCAAGTTCAATTTATGGCATTACTTACTCTTATCTTGAAACTGTGTTGACACAATACATTTTAACACAATAGGTTTTATTTTATCACAATTACAAAGTTACTTAAAATTTTCAAGTCATAGGCCCATCGCAATAAGTACAGTAACTTGAACCAAGCACTAGTTTTCAGAGTTGGAGAATTGCAAATTGCAAACGTTTTGTTTCACAAACGTTATTAAATCTAAATTAACCGTCAAGTCGCGATAAAAAGTTAAACTATTATTGAGCATCTTTTTAATCTACTCTGAAAAATGTTTTGGACAGTAGCAAATAGATTGGTGTCAGAAGAAAGGCTCTTAAAAGTGATACAAAATTCCGAAAGATAGTTTTTTATAGACAATGTTATGCGGAAAAGAAAACAGTGAGCTAGAATTAAATATTAATAAGAATCTAAATCCCTTGCAGAAAAAATGGTGAGCCAGCTTGTCGAGGTTAGAGCAAAGAATTTTAAAATGAATAAAACTTTTTTGCCATTTTGAAGACAAAAATAAGATAGATTTTAAGCATCATGTCCAAAGAAATACCGTATTCTAGTAGTGTTCCAGTAGCAAAGTACAGTAAGAATGGATTGATTTAACTATTACTTGTTTGCCTGTTTCATGGTGAAAATTTTACTGAACTCGAGTTCACAACGTCCGACTCGGACTCATAGCTTGTGGACTCGGACTCGTAAATTTCCGTTTTAATGAACTCGGACTCGGATTTGGACTCGTGACCTAAGGACTCCACTCGGCTTCGGACTCGTGAAAATCGTAGTGTTCCCAACACTGCTGGTTTCAATGCATACGCACTACGAAATACGAGTTTCATTGCATACGCGCTAAGTACTCAGACCAGCTCAGACTCGACTAAAATAGAAAGCAGTGTTGTGGAGACAACAGTTTAGTAGTGAGTCTTCTACTTACAGAGGTTGTTTTAAATTTTTATGGATTTCAAGTTATGGATTCCTGTTAAACGAATATCAAATAACCGATAAAACATAGCGAGTATTATATTTTAAAAGCTTGATTTTTAGGAATATTTCCAGCCTAAAGACTATACCTTTATAAAATGCAAAGAAAAATTAATCATTATTGGAAGAGAAAAGAAACCAGTGATGAGACTTTGAGTTCAGTAGCAACTAAAGTTCAAAGAACGGAGAGCAATGTTAGTATGCCTACCCAAAGTGGTGCAATCAGCGATCCTCTACCTGTGCATCAAGATCAAGTTGAGGAAAAATGTTCCACTGCTTATCCGTTAATTTGGACTGAACAACAGTATGAGGGATTTAAGCAAAAAAACAGTCGGATGTACGCTAGTGATGGTAAAGTAGGATGTACTCCGTGTCATGAAGTCAATAATTTGGGAGTAAGAGCATCTCGTGGTGTTAATATTTCCACTCAATGGGCAGATGGCAATGTCACTTTTTATGGTAGCACAAGAACGGTTCAACTTTCATCACTTCGAAAAAAGATCTGTGAGCACAGAAACTCAAAAGCGCACCAAGATGCTATTAATATTCTAGAGACGGCAAAGAAAGATGTACTCCTTAATTTAAATGCACAGAGTGAGCAAACTGCGTTTCAATCCACAGCGCGAGTGTTCAGGACAGCTTATTATGTGGCAAAAAATAGCAAACCTTTTACAGACTTTGAAAAATTGATTAACCTTCAGCAAGCCAATTCTATAGACATGGGACGTGTCTTACACAGTAAAACTGTAGCTGTTGACATAATTGAACATATATCTTCACATATGAAGAAAAAACTTTTAACCAAAATTATACAGAGCAGAAGTAAGATAAACGTTCTAGCGGATGAATCAACTCGCGTGGGTGACAAATCAACTTTAATCGTGTTTCTAAGAGCTAGTATTGATGGCAAAGCGGCGCCTATTAATTTTCCGCTAGATTTAGTAGAATTGGAAAGTCTGTGCGCTTCTCATATTGCTGACAAAATTGTGGACTGTTTGTTCAAAAACGGCTACTCCATCGAGTTACTCCAAGAAGTAATCATCGGATTTTGCAGTGATGGAGCTAGCGTGATGCTGGGGACAAAGTCAGGAGTCGGAAAGTTGCTCAAAGACAAATTTCCTGATATAATTTTGTGGCATTGTCTTAATCACAGACTTGAGCTTGCTGTAGGAAATGCACTAGAAATTATCGGTGGTACAAATGACTTTCAGTCATTTCTTGAACATTTATATTCGCTGTACAGCCAGTCACCAAAGAACAAGCGTGAACTTGACCAATGTTCCCATGATTTGCAAACGACCCTCAAAAGAATCAGCAAGGTGTTTACTATTCGCTGGGTCGCTTCATCCTTCAGGGCAGTATCAGCAGTCTGGCATTCTTTCCCAGCATTGGCGCAACATTTTGAAAAAGCTTCAAATGACGAAACGAGGCAAAGCACAGAAAAGGCCAGATTTCGAGGCATACTGTCCAAATTTTGCACAATAAATTTTGTTAAAAATTTAGCGCTGATGGTGGATGTCTTGAACGAATTAACAAATTTATCAGAAACACTACAAAGCCGAAATACCACGCTGCCAAAAGCCCACACTTTACTCACTGCGTATACAAAACGTATAGAAAGCCTTATTGCTTCCCCGGGGGAACATTCCATCATGGCTGAACAAGCAGAAAAAGCGATGTCATTTCAACAAGTAGAACTGAGAGAAGGAAGAAGCCCAGTAATAAATCAGGCTCAATTTATTGCGGCTGTAGCTGACAACATGAAAGAAAGGCTCTTCACGACTGCATCAAGCAGAGCACAGCCTAGCGTTCATGCAACTCGAAGAGAGAACTACAAAACCCTTTTTGGTCAAATTGATGCGTTAGATCCAGAAAAGATTGATCATGAAAATCCTCGTTTTGGAGAAGATGAAGTGAAAAGTCTATGTGGCACCCTTCGTCTCAACAAGCAACAAACTCATCTTGCGTATATTGAATTTAAGGCAAGTGGAGGAAGAAGCATTCCTGACCAACTAAATAAGTTGATGGTGGCCGTTGACACCCTTTCACCAAGTAACGCCGACTGTGAGCGCGGGTTCAGCGCTATGAACAACATCATCACTGACAGCAGAAATGCAATCACTACGAACAATGCTGAGAAGCAACTCTTTGTCAGTACTGTGGGGTCACCGTGCGAGAAATGGAATCCAGAGCCATACGTAAGAACTTGGCTTGGAAAGGGAAGAAGAGCAGCTCATGCAACAAGCGGCATGGCTCGACAACAAAACTTGAAAAAGGCTAACTACTATGAACCTTTATGGAAAGTTTTTAAATAATTGAGTGTTTGATTTGGATTATGTGGTTATGTGCTTGGTTGAAAATGTATCGTTATGTTTGTGGTTGCAAACTTTCAATAGTGAACTAAAAGTGACTTAGGTTTTGGGGATCTTTTGTAATTATCCCCCAACCCAAAATAGGCTATTTCAAATCGTGTCAATATAGTTCTCTGGCAAACTTTTTACTCTCCGATTAGCAGGCAACAGTACTACAGGACATTGTTTCGAGTCTCAGATTAGCGATTCATTCTAATCCAGCAACAATTAGTTATTTCGAATTATCTAATATTTTATAGTTCGTTAAAATTTAAAGTGTTAGGTATAATTAAGGTGTTTAGGATTTCGTGTCTGGATCAGTGGATGTCTAAGACCCATTTGCCTTTTTTGATCAGCAACCACAAAAAAATTATTTTACTTCCACCACTGTTATGAGCTTCTGGCATGCATAGTACCGGTAAGAAAAATTTTCTACTTTCACCACTGGTTGTACCTAAAAAGAAGATTTTAACATTATTGTGAATAGCGCAACTCCGGAGACAGTAAAGGAAACTTAGCTCATTGAGTCTCTGCCACTCAAGCGACCACAATACCAGATATAACACTACATTTCATTACTATAATGGGGAAATAAGAAATTCCTATAAATATGGTTTCCATTGCACGTAAACTGCCGGAGTCGTATAAAAATTCTTTGCTTAAATAGGCTATGGTGTTTAAAGGTAGACCTACTTTGCGGGCAAAAACGCTCAACGCAACAATCTGATTTGATAAACAAAAGATTTTCGTCTTACGCCAGTAATTTACGCCTAACGAAGACCAGCCTTTAGTGTTGTTTGTTTGAAGACTGTTTTCGTCATGACGTCAGTTATAGTAAAGTTCCGGACTTTTTATCCGCCATATCAAAACTACTTTTACGTTTTGGTGCGTTGTCCTTTTTTACCTTTCCTGTTTTTATTGTGCATTGATTTGATGATGCAGAATATCCGATTGGAGTAAATCTTAGTGCATAAAAATCAAATCGGTATTGAAAACTTTCCTCATTCAATGAAACCCGGAAAAAGTTTGGTCTAATCGGGTAGTTATCATACCTGCTAACATTAAAAACTGTCCGATCGGAAAATATTTGGTGCTAGCAAAACCATACTTTTGGAGCAATGCCCCCAGACCCCCGTTTGTGTTTAGCGCTTTTTCCTTTCATCTGAATTAATGCTGTTACGCATGATTCATGCTCTTGCAGTGTCGAGTATCGCTCGTGCAATCCGACCGTCCCGATTACACAATCTTGGTCCAACTCCCGCCTGTGCATCTAAGCTGCGTTTTTGTATCCTTAGATAAGATGCTTCACTATAGTTGTACCTGCTTGGTGGATTTCAAACAGCAAATTGAACAAGAGACCAGAAAAGTCAATCGGAAAAAATGGTAATCTCTAAGCCAGTGGGGTCTTATGGATTTCTCATATGCGTCGCGCCTCGGCCACTTTTTCGTGATAGGATGATAAGACGAAAAAACAAAATTGTGAACAACAATCATAAAATTATCTTCTCAAACACACACTGTGCACTTGTGTGTTTTTTGGAACCAAAAAGTGATTCCTCCTATCTTTTATAATGTCTGTAGTTTTGGTCTTTCCAGCTTCATAGTTGGCAAGACATGTCGCTTTATATTTCTGAAAATCCATCGCAGATAGTGAATGGCTCATTGTTTTATGCATCTCATCGCATCGTTTTCCAAAAAGCTAGTCAAAATCAAGAATAAAGAAATCGATACTAATCAACTTGTTAAAAAGCTAACCAAATGTTAAAGATTTCTAGAAAACATAAAAACAGGACTAATTGGGCAACAAAACTCCTTGTGGCTCAGCTTACGTGATCCGAGAAAGTTCAATCTTTTGAATATTGCCGAAAACCGTAAAAAACGAGAAAATTTGCTTCCGTTACGGCAACGGTTTTTCTACTTTTTCAGTGTGAACGCAACAACGGAAACGTAACGGCGTCGTAAACCGTAACCGTAATGTAACCGGATTCAGTGTGAAACAGTCTAAGGCTGTTTGACACTGAATCCGGTTACGCTCGTTTTTTCCAACTCGAGCGACATTATAGTATCTACACCATAAGAAGAACATTAAGCAAACTCGTCACCTTTGCGAAGTAGTGGATTTAGGGTGAGGCAAGTGAGGCAACTGCCTCAGCTTCCCTCATGGATAGTAGGGCCCTCCTTTCAGACAAGTTCTATAAACTGCTTTTTGGCTTTGCAAAATAGTGCCAATTTTCATAAAAAAGATTTGCACTGGTGTCTTTTGGGCCGAAACCCTAATTTTAAACTGGACCTTGCATTTTAAGCCAACAAGATAGAGATGATATTCAAAAAAGGAAAAAGGGCATTCCTTGTGGTTTTAGGGCAGAAACCCTAGTTTGCAGCAAATGTCCTAATCCAGACCTTCAAAACAATCTCCAAATAAATAAAAAAAAGAGGTTTCCAATGAGTAGGTTACTTTACCAATAGGAGCTCCTAATGAAATTTTGCCTCAGATCTCTAAAATTCTCAATTCACCTCTGCCTTTACGGCTCCTAAAAATGAATGGGTGAACATTAAGCCACTCCGCTTTAAATTTGCTCTTCTACTTTTTCTGATTGGCTACCGGCAACTAATTTAATGATATTTTATTCAGCTGATCCTCTCTAACGCGCTTTCCTCCGAGAGAAATCTTTTAAAAATACATGTATCACAGTTTATAGAACACGGTGTTGAAGCTGACGCCGAAGCTGAAGGCTATTGTTGCATCTCAAAGATCAATGATAAATGTTAACAAGGTGGAAAACAAAGTCATTATTTTTGACAACACGGTGTAGGAAACCAAAATATACAAAAAAATAGTCTCACATGAACAATATAAAATAGCTTCAAAACTTGAAAGTGCCTTTTTGAAAAATGAAAAATTTTGAGCAAAATTGGGATAACTGGACGAAACCGGGAGACGTGACATGCCTGGGCTACCAACAGGGGCGGGCCTAGGGGGGGGCCATAGGGGCAGCCGCCCCGGGCAGCACACTGTAGGGGGCAGCAGATCCAAGCTGTAGAGTTGGTATTATTACACATGTTTTTCTCGATGTGCTTTTATTTAAGTAAAAGCTGACATTTCGTGTATAGTCTTGTGTGATTGATTGTGGTGATGGTGAGTTAGCAATGGCTGACTGCGCTTTCCCGCTAATGTGCTCGTCTGGTCATTGCGTGATTTAGCGCAGTCGATGACGGTTTCTTTGTTATGACGACGGTGTCACGCGCGCGCACTACTTGCGTGCATGCGAGGCTGCCAATTGGTTATGCTTGATTTCTGTACGACGATTACTGCTGAACACGACGGTTGGTTTTACTTACACTAGTTTTCGGTTTTGATTTCTTGTGTAAGTTGATTTCTCCTAATTTGATCCCACGGATGAAGCGAATACAACCAAGCGGGGCTCAAAATCGCCGCAAGAAAAGGCTCAGAGAAGCAGAAGATAATGTCATGAGAGGCTCTTTAGATGTGTGGGTGAAAAAGCAATATGTGGCAAAAGATCAATCGAATGCTGAAAATCGTGAACCCGTGACTGTCGTCCAAGATAGTGTCAGTGATCCAGTTAACACAGAACTTGACATTGGTGGTGATAATCAGGATGAAAATTCGTCGCAAAAATCGATTCCAGGTGACGCTGATAATTTTGCTGAGGTGAGTGCTAATGTTGAGGCGAGTACTGTCACTTTGAACGATGACGCTGAAGGTAACAATAACGATGAAGATTTTTTTGAATTGTTTCGTGACCACGACTTTGGGCGTTTAAGAAAGCCGATTTCCACATATTTAGTGAAATGCTTAGTTCAGCAAGGACCAGAAAATTTCCAACACAAAGAAGGTTCTTTTGCTAAAAAAGAAGGAAGATCTCTTTCTAAGCATTGGTTTGAAACTTTGTCAAGTAATGGAGAGCGTTTGCAGAGAAAATGGCTGATATATTCACCATGCAAACAAGCCGCCTTCTGCTTTGTCTGTTTTTTATTTTCGAGATGTGAATCAAGTTTTTGTAACGAAGATGGATTTAGCAAGTTGAATCCTCGAATTCATGAGCATGAAAGAAGTCCTAGTCACAGAAATGCAATGCGTGAATATTTGGATTTTGCAGCAAGACTTGAAAAATTACGCGTGATTGATTGTGAACTCCAAAAGCATATTGTAAGTGAGAAAAAGAAATGGCGACTTATTGTTGAACGAATTGTCGATGTTGTTTTTCTCCTTGCAAGACAGAATATTGCGTTTCGAAGTCATAGAGACGAAGGAGTTTCAAAGTTGGTTAACGATAATCCTTATGAAACCAATTCTGGAAACTTTTTGGAGGTAATCAGACTATTGGCAGATTATGACGTTGTTTTGTTTGAACATTTACATAATGTGAGGAATAAGCCCAACAAAGTCAATTATCTGTCAAAAAAGAGTCAGAATGAAATAATCAATCTTATTGCCAGTATGATTAAGAAGAAAATTATTTCCGAAATAAAGAAAGCCAAATATTTCACTCTGATGTTAGATTCTACTCCAGATGTATCACGTGAAGATCAAATTGCGGAGATTTTGAGATACGTTCACATCAATGAGAATAAGGATGTCGAAATTAAAGAAGTTTTTCTTGGGTTTTTTCAAGTTTCTGAGAAAAATGCCGCAAGCTTAGTAAAAACGGTGATTGAGAAGTTGAGTGATGATGGAATTGACTTAAATGATTGTCGAGGACAAGCATACGATAACGCGGCTGTTATGAATGGTGTACGAACTGGAGTACAAAAACGAATTTTGGAAATCAATTCTCAAGCCCAGTTTATCAATTGCGAAAACCATAGCTTAAATTTGGCGTGTGTTCATGCAGCTGAAGTTCATCCAACAGTGGTTACTTTTTTTGGTATTATGGACAAAATTTTTGTTTTCTTTTCATCTTCGACATCACGTTGGGAAGTACTGAAGTCAAAGGTTAAGAAAACAGTCAAGAAACATTGTGAGACCAGATGGAGTTCGCATTACAACGCAGTTGTAGTCATTCAAGAAAATTTTGACGAAATTATATCTTGTCTTGAGCATTTTGAAGGTGGAAAATTTTCAAGTGAGACAAAATCTGATGCCTATTTACTTTTCCATTCGTTGCAGCAATTTACATTTGTTTCTCTGTTAAAATTTTGGTGCCCTATTTTGTCATCCGTGATGAGAGTGACAAAACGTTTACAAGATCCCAAGATTGATTTAATTCAAGCAAGTGATGATCTTGATGGGCTCAATAGAATTATTGACCTGAAATCTGAAGATATTATAAAGAATGCAGTCAAATCGGCATCAGAATACTGTAAGAAGTGGAATGTACCCTTGGCAAGAGTCAGGCGAAGGAAAATGATGCCTGGAGAGAGTGTGAAAGATGATGGTTTATCACCAATTGAAGAAATGAAAAGAATAATGAACGAAATCGCAAACAGACTGAAGACCGAACTTTCAGAACGCTCAGGCCGCGTTCGTAGGCTCGCTGACAAGTTTTCCTTCTTAGTAAAGCTGGACTCAATTGATGTTGAAAAGATGGAACATTTGAAAAACTTAAAACAACAGTGCCAGAATTTTGCTAACCATTTTGAGACTGATGTGAACTCATCTTTCCTCTACGAAGAAATCGTTGATTGCCTTACGCTTTTCCGAAGTGGAAACAGAGCTTTTCCAAAAAATGCGAAAGATTTTCTTGCTTCATTAGTTGAGCTTGGCTGGGATGTTTTTCCAACTTTGTGCATTGCATATCGTTTATTACTCACAACTGGCTACTCAATTGCTAGTTGCGAACGATCTTTTTCAAAGTTGAAACAGATACAAACATATTTGAGGTCTTCGATGTCAAATCAGCGCCTGTCAAGTTTATCTTTGATTAGTATCGACAAGAAATTCCTGACAAGCGAGGTGAAAGAAGCTGTCGTTCAGACATTTGTTGACAGCAAAGGAGCGATTGGACATCGCAATAAGTGACTTGCTTTTTGTTAATAAATGAGTTTGATCTTATACATGTGAGTTTGTTGCTTAGTTTGATGATTTAATTAATAATACAAACATCTCACTTTTATTTGAGCTTTAATTTATTCATTCTCATGTATAACAATATCTATTATGATTAGTTTATCCCGCGAATTATTTTTGAAGCTAGGTGTGAGGGGCATCATTGTCAGAAACTCGCCCTGGGCAGCAGAAAAGTTTGGACCGCCCCTGGCTACCAAAAAGGATCGAAAGACTCGGAACAGAATAATACTGGTGTAAACTTACCAAAACAACTGGACTGTGAAAGTTACCGGTAACACTGGTGTTGCAAGACTTATATGAAGGTCCTAATGGTCAGAGACAAACGAATCAAAACAGTTTTGTTTCAGTACCCTCGCAATAAGAATCACAAAGTTCTAGGGAACCAGCAAACATGTAATGACTTTGTAAGCAAAGAATGTGTACACAAATAGCAACACAGATTAAATGTAACTAGGATACTATCAGTTTAAAAAAAAATTAACTGTCAGAAAAGCAACTGGGAGAAAGATTAAAGTTTAAAAGCGCACAGAATATTAGTTTAATGCAGTGCATTAAATATTAGCAAAATTAATGCAGTGTCCAAAATAGTAGTGCTGAAGCTGAAACTGCAAAATAATAGACCTTTCAAATTTACCAGTAAGTGTGTTGCGTTTCAGGTAACATGCATTTTATTATTGGGTTGGCAGTATGGTGCAATAAACTGAGCATCAGACTTGCAGTCATAGATCTACAAGTTAAAATCTGATTTAATGCATTGCATGCAGCATGGCCTACAGGTCAAGTAGCTTTGCTGTTTATCATCAAGTTCATGTTTTACTGTTTCAAACTATAACGAGCACCAACTGCAATGGCATTTGTGGATGACTCTTTACCTAAATAATGTGAGTTAGTAGAGTCTTTTTATGGTTTTTCAAACCTTTACTCGTGTGTTGTTTGATAAATTGATTAAACTGTTTAATTATTGATGTAAATCAGGAAAAAAGCTAGTGATAATGTGTAAATAAAATTAGGATATCAACTTATTAATCAGAAAGTGACTATTTTGTCATTGATGGGATTTTTACCCTTGGAATCTATTTTGCTGTAAGCAATTAGTGTGTCTTTAAATGAGAACATTTGCTGTAATGCATGGAATGATGCTGTGGCACAGTGGATTGTGCTGCTACCTTTAAATGCAATCATTATGGGTTCCATTCTTTGCAGGCAGGTTACTTCAATAGAAGCAGTGTATACTGGGGAGAAGGGTGGGTATGCAAACATAAGGAGGAGTTTACCTTGGGGATGAAATTTTTCTCAAGTCATGTGTTTAATACCAGTATGCCATTGAAATTGACCATTCACAATTGTTCAATGGCAAAAAAGATTTCAAGGAAAAAATGCTGTCAGCGTCTCAATATTTTTTAAATCTCTGTCTTCATTATTATTTTTGTTAGCTTGCAACACTTCTATTTTTTGGTGAAGTCTTTTATTTGATGTTTAATGTCAGAAGTGCTTCATTTTTAATGATTATTGCCTTTCTGAACTTTAAATATGTCTTTGCTATCCATGAAAACCTATTTTCAAAGTAGTTTATTGTTTGTGGTATTGACGTTTTTTGAGTATTAAGAGTACGTTGTGATTGCAAGATCTTTTACTGTGCTAAATGAATAAACTAAAACTCATTGGTGTTAGCACCTTGCTCAGTTCAGCTACTACTCGCTGTTAAAGCTAAAGACACAATGTAAAACACTAGAGCCATCATATCTGGACTTACAAAGATGATATTCACTGATAACTCAAACTGCAGAAAGTGAGGTTATCACACTTTTCAATTTGGTTTTATGTTATGGGTTGTGGTGATAATATACCATATATGAGTGAATATTGACTTGAATCTAGTAAGTTCATTTTGCAATTTTTCAGTCGCAATTACATTGTGTGTTCAAAGAGTGAAATAAGCTATTATAATAATGTGGGTAAGCAAAAAGCCCACTTCTAAAAACATGGAATAGATCAAAAAATGGGTCTGTTAAAAAATATAGCCATCTTCTTTGGTAGACCCATTTTTGGTCTATTCCATGTTTTTAGAGGTGGGTTTTCTGCTTAAATCAAGTGAAGTCATTCATAGCTGCTCATCAAAGGGTGATGCCGTCCAATCTTCGTATTATGATAGAATGATCTTGTGTAAATTTGGTCTGTATTACTGTTTTCAAGACAGGTTTTTTGCTACAGGTTTGCAGAAGTGAATACAATGCACTTATATTTTTTAAAAGTCAATTTTAGTGTTGTTTAAAAAACTTTCTCGTCTTCAGTATGGAACTATGCATGCAATTAGCTCCACCCAAAAAGATATATTATTTAACATACTGTGGCAAAATTGCATTTCATCATTCCTATGCACCTTCAATGACCAGGTGGTTAATTGCCTCTGTAAGGTTAAAGTATTCAATGACCTTTTGCTCTATGACAATTGATCAAGATGGAATATCTACAAAAGAAGAAGACAAGTTTGATAGCCAAGGCAGTCAGACATCAGTCAATACAGCAGAAAGTCATGCTGGCTTATTCAAATCCATTTCAAGCTCTGGTGTGGCTGACGGTGAATTGTCTGAACCCACAGCTCAGTCGTTGCCTTTTGTTGTTCCTTATCAGCAAATTGTTGAAGTTGTAATGCCTACTGAGAGTGAGAAGGATTGTGTAGGTGTGATTGTAAATCGCAGTCCAAATCAACCTTTAGAGTTGTATGTTTACCAAAATGATGATGTCCAAATGGTATGTCATTGTGAAGTAATGGGTTGTTTAAAGATTTTATTTGTTGGTAATTGCAGATAACTGAAGTTGGAGGAAGTATAAACAATTTTTTGGTGTGGTGTGAAAACCCCAATGCAAATCATAATTCTTCTTTCCCCATTAGAAATGTTAAACTTGAAGATATGGATTCAGTCAGGTAAGATTATACTTTAATATTTGTTTTTGCTCTCTCAGAGTGGTGGCTATATTGATAATAACTGCAATGCCATGTGCTACGATGGATTACACTATTGATTAACTACAAGGGGCTGTTATTGTTGCAAATTCAATTGGTTAACTGTGCTTAATTGGCCTACATTTAATTAAACCATTACTCATACTATTACCCACCAGGCTTAAATTGAAATTTGTTTGTACAGGTTTTTTCTTATATTTGGACTGCTATTCTGATCAAGTGGATCACTTTCTATTGTTTTGTACTAGATGTTTTCTTTTTTTTATCATAATTTCAACATGTGATACAATATATCAATAGCTGGTGTGGGCAATGTACTACATTCTCCCTGAGCCATTTTGTAGTCCAGCATAGGCTAGAAAAACAAGCGCTTGGTTGCTTCACATCAGGTATCATTTAAAAGAATTAGGTGTGATGCAGCAATGGTTACTGCACTGTGTAATGAATGGATGTAGTTTAAAGCTTGAGTCGTGGGAAGTCCTACAGATGGACTCTTAAAGAAAAACAAGGTTGATCTTCGTAACAAAACTTTCTGTGAGAAACTTTAGGAGAAAGTTAGGTGAGACTGTTGGGCTACCAAGGTGCCCCCAAAGGCTAGATGAGATAGTGATCCAATAGCAAGGATTATGAACAAAGCATGAGAAAAGAGGCAGTGACATTAACTGACAACATTGATGCATGTTTCCAATGACTTGACCATTTTCAAGCACAAAAAGCCCAAAATTTGTCGTAGTTTTCTTTCCTCGTTTTACAAAGCCATTTGCTCAGTGGGCCCATTTTGTCTGGTTTCCAATGTGCTTTGTTCAGGGGGTCGGCTAAATGTTGATGTTCATCTGTGAATGGTGTGTAGGTTCTCAGAATGAACATGCCTAGACTAATTAACTGTGTTACATTTGTCTAGAGAACGTCTCCTTAAAGTAATAATTATCAAAACATTAACTAGCTCAACTATATTAGTCTTCAAGAATTTGCATTAAGAAAATCAAGTAGTAAGGCAGGATGAGTTTTTAAAGTTACATTTTGTTGAATGTGAAAGTTGTCATACTACTGCTGCTATAGGCGTAACCACTGAAGTTTGAATACTTTGACTTACTTTTAAGAAATGCTGGCTTATCACAAGTTACCAACTTCTTCAGTTGAGCAGCTGGTATTTTCTATTCAGGAGAGCATTAACATTTCGACAGACAGGAATCTTCACACCTTAATTTGTTTAGATTTGAAGTGATGTTGTTGGGAAAGATTGACATCAAGTCACATTCATCCTCCCATGCAAATGTCATTGATGAAGCAGTAAAGCGGTATCATGAGCTTGAAGTGGAGGCTGCTGCCAAGGTAAAGTTGTATAACAGCTTGAGGATTGCTTTTTACTTTCCAGATCTGTTAAATTAATTATTTTTGTTTTGAAAAAAGATTTCCATCTACCGTATTAATCGGTCTAGTTGCTAAAATATTATAAGCTGGCTATGAGAAAAACAATAATTGTTTGATTCAGTAAAGATTATTATATGACTCTTAAACGTGTATTGATGACTTCTTAGGTTAGATGTCTTTGTGTACTACTAGCTCGAAAGTTAAAAGATCAATTCAAATGAGTGGTACGCTTATTTTTTCTCGTCCTTGGATATCTGCAGGTATAAACAATTATCCAGTTGAATGCCACAAACCCAGTTGCGGTTGGGCTAAGAGAAGAGTGGCAGTTTATTTTAAACCAGGCTTTAATGCAAATTGCATACTGGTAGTCCCACCACCAGCAAGACGAACTGCTCAACAACAGCTTTTTATGATCTGTTGGGTGAGCAACTGTTATCACTTTAATCTGGTAAAACACATACAAGTTCTGTGCTTTGCAGTTACATTTGCATCAAAAAAGCTTGCTATAAGTTTTTGGTTCAATAACTGGTTTTTGATACTTTTCTTCAATGTTGATGATTGTGTTACAAATTGTAGATTAGGAAATCTCTCGATGTTGTTGGCAATGCTATACCTTTATCTTTAATGATGAAGAATGCTATGCAAGTTGATTCTGTGCTAGACTCTATTTCTCATACTTCAACAGAAAATATTCAACAGCGAAGGTTAGTTGTATAGTTTAGTGGCTCTCATCCTTTTTCAGCAGCGACCGAAATCCGGTTCAAAGAAAACCATTATGACCTATGACCTTTTAAACGTTATCACCAGCTTCATTCGCTATAAATACCTCGCCATTAACACCAGGCTTCATTCTAGCGATAACTCCTGAAGAAGAGTTAGATCAAAACATTAAGAGTTTTCACTTATTCTTTGTAAAAGAGTACAATGAAATGGTCGATAACTAAAGCTTTATTGAAATTTTGTACCACTTTTCATCTTTTGCGGTAAATTTGAAAACGATTGTATTTCTAACAACGTGTGACAGAAACAAAAGCCAAATACAGAAATTTGTATTATTGGAGGTAATATTTTGTCATTGTGAAAAACGAAGTTATATATAAAAGATTACTTGGCATAAAACACCATTATACTCTCTGTGAGATCCTTGGCACTGGATTATTTCAATTAGCTTTTGAAATATGGGTCATTTTGATGATAGACTGTATCTCAGGTCATCATCTGTTGTAAACGGCTTCTGTACTTTGTCCTTTTGACTGTGAGAGCTGAAAACCTTGCCTCACACAG
Organism: Trididemnum clinides; assembly: GCA_963675345.1. Taxonomy (NCBI): domain Eukaryota; kingdom Metazoa; phylum Chordata; class Ascidiacea; order Aplousobranchia; family Didemnidae; genus Trididemnum; species Trididemnum clinides. Next base: position 20,092,077 of record OY776295.1, on the reverse strand, counting down.
ATATGTTGTAGCAAAAGGAGGGAGTGATTTCAAAGCTTCTCTTTCAAGAATGGGCTTTTTGTAAACTTTGATCCAAAATGAGCTCAGCGATTCCTTGTGGCTTTTGAAGTCATGACAAGTTGTTTCATCATTCTGGATCTCGATAAGTTTCTTCTGTAGCTTGCTCATGTCTGCCATTTTATCGGGTAGGTTTTCAGCTTCAATGTTGAATGGGTTTCTTATCCAACTGTATTTATGTGCATTTTCTGGAATGTAGTTGTTGAACTCTGCAATAAATTTAGATATATGTTCTTCAGTAATGTCTTGGACTTGGTGAAAGAAAAGTTTTCATCCTCCAAAAGGGCATTTAGAGATGGTGTTGTGTACAATAGAATTTTTTGATTCTATCTCAACTTTAGTCTTCTTAAAATTGAGGCGACTTATAGTATTGCTCGAATAATTAAGCCTGGCTGCAACTCATCAGCTAGGTGAAGATTGGCTTCTACTAAATACTTTGAACCACACAGTTCGCGATCAAGAAGAGAAAAAATACAGGGTGGGCCGTAAATAACGCACCAAAGATTTAAAATAAATTGTGATGTGAAATAATGTAAATATCTTTTCTTTGGGTATCTGTTAAATTTAATTTCAATATCAGTTACTATAACTGTTAAATTTAATTTCAATCAAAGTTTTTTAGTTATGATTTGCCTTTTAAAAAAAATTTATATCATTTTTAGGGTATGCACTTAACAATTAAAGAACGAGTTGAATTAGTGTTAATGTCTGGTGCCGATGGCGTTTGTTATTATTATCTGAATTGTTTTATATGCTTTGGTGCGTTATTTATGGCCCACCCTGTATATTTACAAAACACTTCAAAATTTTAATTTCTTCACTCATCAGTCACAGAAACTAATACACTTTAATATATCAATGAGAATGCAACCAAAAAAGACTAAATCTACCAATTGATTGCTTAATTCTTCTCGCGCTAATAATCCACCATAAACCACCCCAAAACAACACACTTTTACTACTCTCTACTCTGCCACTCTGAATGTGTAAAAATCTGTAGTTGCTGATTATCCGACCCCTTCTGAGGAATGGGGGGCATGGTGGGAGACCATGGAGCCCCAGAAGCTGGGAACCTTTCCAGGGCCTGGACCAGAGGTCGTAAAGAGACAGAGAGTTGCCAAAAAGTGAGTGGCTCAAAGAGTTCATAGCTGGACATTGCAGAATGAGATGAGAGGTGCCTTGGGACGAGTGTCCACAGGTGCTACAGGAAGGATTCTCGATTCTGCCAATCCTGGAGAGATAAGAACCTAACAGAATGCTGTGTCCGTTGCAGCATAGATGAGAGAGATGAGTGAACACAACGAGGGAGCACAAGTTCCTTGGTGGAAATCGAGGGTACGTGTGTGTCAAAGAATTTTGATGAGAGAGTATACCTCCAGACCAAGAAAAGAAAAGAGTGGATACCAGAGTTAAGAGGAGCGAGACTACAAGGGGCTGCAGAGGGTGCAAGTAGCACTCCCTGTCGGGCCAGCTCATCAGCTGCATTGTTCCCAGGAGAAACGAGTATCCAGGGACCCATTGTAGCCTGGTAGTACAGGAGGGGAGAGAAGACAGTTCCTGCCAGATCTGCCACAGAGTTTGAGGTAAAAGGAAAGACAAAGGAGAGGACAGAACGAGAGTCAGATAGAAGGAGAAGTGAAGTGGCATACTTGTTAGTGCTGCCAAAATCAACAAAGAGCGTGCAGAATGGCACAGATTTCAACCGAAAAACATGAACTTACTGGGCCTGCTGAGAAGGAAAGAGTGGCCTCAGTGCCACTGAGAGAGCAGTTGGAAAAGTATGCCAGAGCTGCCCTTGCCAAAAGGAAAAGGAATGGAGCCATCTCTCCAGAGTATCAGATCATGATGGGGGAGAAAGTCAAGGTGGGTGAGAGCCGCACCTTGGTGAGAGAGAGGGGAATCAGAGCAGGAGCATGGAGAGGAAAGGATGGACTCCACAGTGAACGAAGGCAGATTCCAAGGAGGAAATGGAGGGGAAGCAAGAAGAGTCTTCCTAGAACAAGTAGAAGGAAGCATGAGCGGGTGAGTGGCTGCACAAGCTTTCCAGGACGATCTGCAGAGTCTTGGTTTCACTCCAAGTCTGGCCAAACCTGAGATGGGAAAGGAGGTTGGGAAACAAAGAGCCTGCTCATAAGATGAAAGAGTGAAATGAGTCAGGGTGACTCGTAGGGGAGGTAAAGAAGCCTTAAAGAGAAAAAGTGGGATAGGGGAGGATGAGAGGCAGCCGGTGATGACATGACTAGCCGCTCGATGGAGGCGTCCAATTTGGTGAAATTGGTAACGCTTAGGAAAGGAAACCATTTGGATGAAGCATAAGTGAGAAGGGGCCAAAGAAAAGCTTTATACAGAAGAGAGAGGGACTCCTTAGAGGGGCCCCATGAAGAAGCAGAAATACAGCGTAAGGCCTTGAGACGTGGGAAAAACTTGGCCTTCAGCAAAGATACATGCTTAGAAAAAAAAAGAGTGCGGTCAAAGATCCCAAGAAAGGTTGGAGTTGGATTAAAATGGAGGCGGGAGCTGAGTAGGATGAGGTTGAGCTGGAGGTTAGCTTGGTGGGGATCCACTGAGAAGGAGGCCTCACATTTGCTCGGATTGAGAGGAAGACACCAGTACTCAGACCAGCTCTCCAATCAAAACAGGGCTCCTTGTGTGGCCTCCACCACAGTGGGGACCAAGGGGGAGGAGGACAAAATGGCCAGATCGTCAGCATAAAGAGAACAGCTCACGGAAAAAAGCAGAGAAGCAGGAAGATCATTGATGAAGAGAGGTAAAGAACATGGCCAAGAACGGATCATTGTGGAACACCTTGATGCCTTTAAAAGGAACGACTTTTGTGATTTTGATAAACCAGGCAAGCGTGCCTATCAGAAAGGAAAGGTTGAGTCCAACAAGCAAAGCAAGGAGGGAGGCCAGCTAAAATGAGTTTGTGGAAAAGGGCGGGATGCCAGACAGAGTCAAACGCTTTTGAGAAATCAATAGTAGAGAGGATCGTCTGGGAGCCCAGCCTGGGTTTGTTATACCCATCTGAAATGGACTGAGAAAGGAACAGAATTTGATCTAGGGTAGACTGTTCAGGGCGAAACCAGCCTGGCAGGGAGAGAGAATGGAATTAGATTTTAGAAAGAAGAGTGGACGGGATAGTATTAAGCATTCAAAAAGCTTTGATACACAGAAGGTGAGAGAGATAGGCCAGAAGGAAGCAGGAGAGTCGAGAAGCTTTTCTATCTTGTGTATGGGAATAATAGAAGATGTCTTCCAGATGGAAGGAAAGGAATGCAAAGTTCAGGTGAGATTGAAGATTAGAAGAAGAAAATCCATGCCAGAGCGAGGAAGATGCTTTAGCATAGGTTAGGCAACTTTGTCTGGGCCAGTGGCAGTGGAGGAGGTGAGGTTGGAGGCAGTCGCAAGAAGTTCAGCAGGAGAGAAAGAAGAGCAGAAGGATGATGAGACTCCTCAGGGCACGTGTCTTGATGGAGCTAAGAGAGGTAGCCTCTGGCTCTGCTACACAAGGCCTTTGGATGAGAAATGTAAAGAGTGGGATCTCAGGTAAGCAGCATAGACCAAAGCCAATTCCCTGGGAGAACAACAGTTAGGGAAATTAGGAGAAGAGGAAAACAAGGAAGGAGAGCCAGCGACAGAGCGAAGAAGAGAGTGCACAGATTTAGGGTTAGACCTAGGTGAAAGAGAAGAGCAAGTCGTTTGCCATTCCTCAGCCTTGGCCTTGGCAATGACTGATGTGGCACGACGAGAAGCGGAGATGTAAGCCTGGCGATCTTCATCACTTGTGTGAGCAGCAGCAAAAGTCTTGCTTCTTTCACGAACCACACCTTCCACCTCAGCAGACCACCAGGCTTTAGGATGACGTTTGATACAGCTGAAAGGAATGGAAGATTTGGTCGCATTTAGTGCCAGAGAGGTAAAGAGAGCAGCAGCAGAGAAAAAAGAAAGAGACGAGTATTCCTCTGCAGAAGAACAGTGGGAGTAAAAGTAAGAAAGCAAAGTCATCCCAGCAAGCTTTCTGAAAATTGAAGGAAGGGGGATGCTTGTTGGGGCGAAAGACTGGAGAGAAGGGGACAGTTAGAAGAATTGGTAGGTGGTCAGAACCCAGGTCCTGAAGCACCTCCCAAAAGCAAGAAAAGGCAAGAGAGGAGAGAGCAAAGGAAATGTCAGGACAGGAGTGACTGCCAGAAGGCGATGTAGAAGAGTGGGTGTGTCAGGGTCATTAAGGGGGAGGAGGTCAGAAGAGATAACCCAGTTAAATACGTCCTCCCTCTGGGGGTCAGAAGTACCTCTTGAGTCCCAGAGGGGGTGATGGCAATTGAAGTCCCCCAGAATGAAGAGATTTCTGGAGGAGAGAAGAATGGAGGAAGAAAAGGAATTGGTTCTGCCATTTGTCAGAGAGGAGCAATTAGGGGGGCATACATGTTAAGAAATTTGAGTGAGGAGGAGTTGTTAAGAGAGATGTTGACCCCTACATAATCAGAGTAGGGATCAAGTGAAGAAAGAGAGGAGGTAGAAAGTTCAGCAAAGGATAAGCCCTGCTTGACAAAAATGATGACACTGCCACTAGCATGCATGGTATCACGAGGGAGAATGCGAGACCGGGAGTGGGTGTGATCAGAACTCAGAGCAGAGAATCCAGGGATTCGGAAAGAGGAAGATGAGTTAAGATTGGATTCCTGGATGCAGATAAGGTCAACTGGATGGGACAAAAGAAAGTGAAGTAGTTCAGTGCTTCTGGCTCAAAGACCTCCAGCATTCCATCAAAGAATCCTGAGAGAGTCAGGAGGGGAGAAGAGGCAGGAAGTGTAGAAGGACAGCCAGAAGTAAGGAAGAGTAGTGAGGGGGCAGAGAGAGAAGTTACAGAATGGGTCGATGGGGGATAAGAGGTTTGAAGGTGAGGGTGGGGCAAAAGTGCAGCATTAGCAGAGGGGGGCCAGATTGTACAGTGGAGGTATACATGTTGAAGGAGTTTGAGGAGGGAGTCACAGTGTTTTGAGTGGGGACATAGCAGGGGGGCGGCTCCAAGAGTGAAAGCAGCCAAGAGTTCTGAATTTGGAGAGGTAAAGTTGTGAGCACCTTAGATGGACCCATTTGGAGCAGGTGCAGCATTACACTGACTTGCCCCACCACGTCGCATTTCCAGCGCACAGTGAGTAAGGAAAGATGGGGCCAAGGTAGGGATGAACGTTACCACTCATCAAGAGAAGAATAAAGAGACAAAGATGGGCAAGAGAGGGGCAGAAAACGAGAGAAAGAGAAAACAGGCGACCAATTTTGAAGAAACTGTGTGCTGCCCTTCTGCGGTCATTCAGGGTGCAGCATAGCAAAAAAATAAAGGGGAGCATCTGGGGTAACTGGGACCCTCAGGAAGTCCAACAGCCATTTTGACCCAACCCAAGCGGGGTTGGGGACCGCACCACCACGTTGAGGCAGCTGTTGATTGGTGTAATGCATAAAAATCTTGCCGCCTTGAATATAAAATGGGCGCGATCCAGAAAATGTTAGAACAACATCACGTGACCAAAGAAAAAACACCGCTAATAAATTATGCAATCGGCGATCAAAAATCTTTGAGAAGAAAAAAAATTCACTCGATTACTCTGGAACTGGAACACGTTATCATTCATTATGACGTAAGAAAAGGCGTGTGTGTTACAAATCTTAATGCAAGGGAAAAAGGTCTTTTGCGAACAACAGCTGAGATATAAAATCAAATTTAGACTTCAGACAAATCAGATTTACAAATATAGTAATCGCTGCATAACAAAAGCGACAAATTACAGCAGCTATACATGCATAAAAACTATTCCTACAACGCAAATTTACTTATTCGTCACAGATGGAAATGATGCAGTCTTCCCAGCTTTAATTTTGGTTTATTCACAAATTCATTTTTTCTTTGAATACTTTTGGTTTCTCGGAAAGTCCAACTAATGTTTGATCGCAGCCTTGCATTGAAATGTTCAAGGAATTAATCTTAGCAAACAGATACTACCAACTCTTTTCATGGCTGCAATCACCTGGTCTTTTATGTCACACAACATACTCTGAATTCGTTCGTTTGTTCGTTCGTTCGTTCGTATGGCAATCTCATCAGAAGTTGCAGTTCATCAGATATCGTTTGAGCATAGGGTTGTCAGTATCTGTTAGGTTGCAGGGAGGTCCTATTGATTTGCAGTCATTGACCATGTGCTATGCAGTTTGGGGTTTTCCACATTGGCATAGATTGTCATCACCAAATCCCCATTTCACCATTGAGTCACCAAATTTTCCTATTCCAGTTCGCAATCTATTTAGTTGGACCCAGGCTTTTCGTCGGAGGCCATGTCCAAGGAATTTGTTTGACCAGTCTTGGATGTGTGGTTGCAGTTTATGTGGTATTGGTTCTTCCTGAGGGTCATAGCCTTGTGGTGATTCCAGAAATGGGTGAAGAGGTTTGCAAGATTTAAGCTTTTTGAGAGGGGTTTTGCTGTACAAAATGTTGTGTAGAAGATGGTCAGTGTTATCTCCTTTGTAGTATAAGTGTTTACAAAGTTTTTTCCAGCGACAGCCTGGTGGTTGCATTCCTGAGAGTGGTGGTAAAAAATTCAAAGGGGCGGGACAGATGCAGCCTGAGACGATCCGCGTTGCTTCATTCAAAGGTACGTCTAGTGTTTTTGTGTGGGTACTTTGGCTCCAGACAGGGGCACAATACTCAGCTGGTGCAAATACAAGTGCTGTAGTAGAGGTTCATAAAATGCCAAATGAGGTACCCCAGTTAGTCCCCGACAGTTTCCTCACCAGTGGCACTCGGGAAGACATTTTTTGTTTCAGTTTGTGCAAATGATTTTTGTATGTTAGACTCCGATCCAGGGTGATTCCAAGTTATGTAGGATATTGCTCACAGTTCAGGATTGTGTTGGGCTCCAAGGTTTCTTTAATGGATTTCGAAGCCAGATGGTTCTTATGGTGGAACAGTGATGACATCGTTTTTGATTGGGAAAGCTTTAAGTGCCAGTCATGTAGGTACTGGCATATGGTCTTGATGTCATTAGTTAAGTTTTCTTCGACTTTGGCAATACTTGATGCAGAATAGGACGTTCTCGTCATCCACCGTGAGCAGTTATTATACTGGCGAAATTTGCAGCAACTTGACAATCTCATCTCTTCTGAATTTGTTTATGAGCTGTGTCATTTAACAGAGGAACATTTTCAAGTTTCTTTGCACATTCATTTCCATAAATAGTCCGCATCATATCAAGAGCTGCAGGCTTTACCACTTCGCCAATGTTATGTGCCTTTTTAGCTCTTGCAATTCTCCAGGCTTCAAAGTACAAAGCAAGTGTTGCTTGTTATACGTCTGGTTTTTCAGTTTTTGTTCTTTTTCGAAGTAACTTCGTTCTTTGTTGACTAGTCCACTATGCTTTGCTTTTTTAGTGTCATTTTAGTTTGTTGTGCTTGAAAGATTCGTTACTCAAAACTTCCGCACAAATAACACATTGCGGCTTAATTATGCCATGTTGAGTTGAATATGTGAAACCCAGGTTGAGGTACGACACTTTCTTATAATGTCTCTTAGCCATGATTTCTTGATACTAAAAAGCAACATGAAGAAAAGAATCTTAACACAGTTGATTTCGTTTCACCTGGGCACACTGGTGCCTGTCAATTTTTGCTAAATTAAGCGGGTAAAGGGAGTTGGTGGAACTAACTAAACGCAAAAAGATTCTCTTCTCATTGTCCATTCCTCTGGTCCAATGCAATGCCACGCCACTGCTGTAGAAGTGGTGTCATAAGCCCCATTGTTGAGTCACAGTCGGCAGTGCAAAACTAGTAATCATTGTCACTAGACGACTAGAGTAAGTGAAGCCAGTGAGTCCTGAGCGGCTGAACAACTCTGTAAATAAGCTTTGAATATTAAAAATAATAAGTCAACAAATCCTTGGCGACCCATTGCAGTGGCTGGGCCACCCTACTTTGGGTCGCGACCCATAGGTCGAGAACCGCTGGTATAGTTGACGCTGCTGTCAAGTTGATAGTCTTAGACCAGTGGTTCTCAAACTTTTGAAAAAATTTTACTTTGCGGTCCCCTTTCAATTTTTTCAACCACTCTCGGTCCCATGTAAATTAAAACATAAATTCTGGCTCAGTTGTAAGGACATTTATCATAAAATACTATGTGTATTAGGCAAACAGCTATTTATTCTGAAAATAAAAAAGTAAATATCTGTCAACAATTTTACAAGCGCAGTTTAATGGGATGGGTGCCCTTGCTTGTCTTCCAGCAATTCCTCTATGTTGGGCAGTGCGTTGGCTAGGGCAACTCTCATGTCATGGGTCACATCCACCCTGTTTCGAGATTTTGTTTTGATAGTAACGAGAGTGGAAAACGCTTTTTCGCATTCGTAGGTGGTAGGAAATGGAATCAACAATTTTAGAGCCATCTTTGCGACAGCAGGGTATGGCTCTGCCATTTGAATCCAAAAATCACTGCAACACATTTCACGAAAAACAAATTTTGCATCCCCATCATTTACCAAATCAATAAATTGCTCCTGAACCAAGTTGTCCTCTGAAGGCAGATTGCTAACGGAGAGTACAAATGGGTTGTTGATGAAGCGGTAATATTTTTCAAATTCCAGTAGATCGGGAAAGTATCGCGATATTTCTTCTCTAAGAATTGAAACATGGCGCTTCATCACTTCAAGGATATCGTCATCCACGTGAAGTACGTGTTCATCAAGAAATGTATTTAACTGTGGAAATGGGGCAAAGTTCTTGTTATCCAGTTTTGAATTTCATAATGCTAATTTCATTTCAAAAGCAGTCAATTTTTCATGACAATGGAGAACGGTGATTTCCCTTCCTTGTAAGGCCAGGTTGAGAGAACTCACGTATTCGAAGATGTCTACCAAAAACGACAGGCATGTCAGAAAGCGGTTGTCTGTGAATTTTTCGGACATTACTTGTTTAGCTGTAGCTTCATGCAGAAATTCGTGTATTTCTTTTCGTAGAACAAAAACTCTTTTCAGTACTTTTCCCTTTGAAAGCCATCTCACATGCGAGTACAATAAAATTGTTTCAAATTCGGAATCACTTTCTTTGCATAAATCACGAAACAGGCGTGAGTTGAGTGCATTTGCTTTAATGAAATTCACTGCCTTAATCACATCGTTCAGAACACTTTCCAACTCCTCAGGCATTGTTTTTACCATAAGTGCTTGACGATGAATAGTGCAGTGCGTACGAATCACATCTGGGCACTTTTCCTTTACCAAGGTCTGAAAACCGGAACGGCAGCCAATCATCGCTGGAGCACCGTCGGTGCAGACCCCAATAACATGCTCCCACTTGATAGCATGCGCCTCAAAAAATCTGTCCACTTTGTCAAATATTTCCCTTGCGGTTGTTTTAGTGCTTAGGGTTTCGCAAAACAATAATTCGTCTTCCAGATGCTGATTATAAACATAACGTACAAAGACGCAAAGTTGGGCTAAGTTAGCTACATCCGTAGTTTCATCAATCTGGATCGCGAAATAGTTAAAAATTGAATTCTGAATCTTCGAGACTACCTGTGACAGAATGTTATCAGACAGCTCAGTTATTCGCCTTCTGACAGTATCATTTGACAAAGATACGTGTTTTAGCTTCTGAAGCTCAGAACTTCCCAGCACATTCGATATAATGTCTTGGCAGCAAGGCAATATTAACTCTTCTCCAATGTTGTGGGGTTTTTTGGAGGCAGCTATTTTTCGTGAAACCTCATAGGAGGCTTTCAGACCACTCTTAGTGTTTTTCCAAAACATTCCTGATTGATCCAGCCAGGACTTGATCAACGTTTCAGCTTTTCGTTTGAAGAAATTTAAATCCTTGTTTGATGAATCAGGATGATGCGTTTCTAAATGTCTTTTTAGTTTGCTGGGTTTAAGTGAAGTAGATGCCAACACTATGCAGCATAAAACACATTGCGGTTCTCTTCTCCGTCACATTTTATCGCTGTAAAACCAAATTTTAAATACGAATCGTCATATCTCATTTCCTTTTTTGGAGGCATGGTGAAAGCAAATTTTCAACAGTAGCTTAGCCAATTTTTGAAGTATAAAGTTTTGAAACTCAAAAATTATAATTATAACTGCAAGCTAGTCTGCACTAAAGCTAAGACCTCGACAAACACTTTTTAGGAAAAAGCTGGCTATACGCTTTTATATGTCCGCGTTAAATTTGGTTTGTCTTAAAACTTAATTTAAGTTGCTACTTTTCATCCAAACTCGCATACTTGCTCCAATTTGTACTCAACTTCTTCTTATGAATAGTCAAGACTTATATTTTTTAAACAGAATGATTGAGAAAAAGAACTATTACGTAATAATTGACTCTCAGTCGTACAATGCCCCATTGTGTATTGATACGACCTCTAATAACAGATTTATTGAGCAGTGAGCTGCATCGATTATAGATCCAGCTAAATTTCTCACCTTGATTCATGCTGCCACTTTATATACGGCGCATCAGAGACCCCTCGCGGTCCCCCTGAAATTGCATCGTGGACCCCTAAGGGACCGCGGTCCCCAGTTTGAGAACCACTGTCTTAGACATTGTGTTGTCAAAACCTGCTCTTCTCAAACTGAGAGTTGGGCAAAACATTGTGGAATAGCAAAGAGTGATTCAATTCCACACAAAGTACTACACCTATAGCTCATTCATTGCACTTTGCAATGTGACAAATGCAAAACAAATTTCTTAAAAACAGCTGTATGCACAAAATTGCATGAATGTTGCAATGCCAATTATCTCAAATTCCATCTCTCTGTGATTAAAAACTTTTTTGGACAGAACGAAACGTAGATAAATAAAAAAAAAGTGAACTTTTCAACGTATGGAGATGTATTTGTGGCCATGAACTTCTTTTATTTCACTCAAGTTTGATGGAAGCAGTAGAATCCTTTTTGTAGCATCTCAGTGCCCCGCTGTACGCTTGAAGTGTTACGGTATATTACTTTGGTATCAACGTTTGAAGATTTCATTTGCTCACAGACTATTGCAACTACTTGCATGGCTTTTTATGCATAGTTAGTAAATATAAAGTACATTGTTTGGGATTTACTGTTTTCATGAGATAAAATGGATTATGCAATCAATTGAAATCGTCTGTATTAGCATTGCTCATTGTTTTGTGTCATCCACATTTTTTAAACTCCAGTGGCTATTAGTAACATGCAGTTTTGTTGCATTGTCACATAGCAGTGTTGCAAAGGGTAAGCTTGAACATCCAACTGTTCAAATACTGGAACCACAAGATTCACCAGCTCCTCAAGCAACATCAATGCAACCCTTTAATCGTTCCAGTTCACAAACAAAGATGGTTGGATTTAACGAAAACAAAATCAAAATATTTCAGGTTAGAGACGTCAAAATTATTAAGTTATTTTGCGCCAGTTTTGCATCGTAAACTCGTATCACTAAATGCTTTGTTATTATTTCGTCGTTCTACTGTTAGCTCTCTTTTTCCCAGTTTTGTTTGTATGGTTATTGATTATGTACATACGATTAATTACCAGCTTAGTGGGTGTGTACTCTTGCAGGCTTACCTTTCCTTTGCACCCTTGAGTCAATACTGCAGGAGTCGGCAACTTTTAAAACGCACCGTGCCGGTTTATACATCGTTGAGGACTTCGAATACTGAAGTTTCAAAAGTGTTCGCTGGCGTACGTTGCCCACCTCTGCACTAGTGGAACGCAGTTACCGACCCTTGCAGTGCTGTGTTGGGCGAGCTGTCATTCTACTAGCTTTGTTGTTCGTCTCCTGGAGAGTGCAGAGACCATTTTTGCTTCCGTAGTGGTAAAAACTCGATCCAGTGAAAGTCTTTGTAAATATTTAAGCTAATTAAATTAAGCAATATTTGTGCAATTTGATAGATTTTAGGTACAGTTATCAGTGCTTCACGTGGAGTGTAAAATACTGTTTGCTTTGTGATGTATTAAATGCAAACCATAATGTATTCCGATCGCATCAGCATCTGCGGAAAGCTGCCGACTCGAAAGACTAAGATCGTTTGCCATAACTTCGCCTAACTGCCTCTAAACCTAGTTTAGTGCGCCCAAGTTTAAAATGTAATCTCTTTGATCTCAGATGCATAAGAAATTTTTGTAAAATTGTTCTTGCTGTTGTTAACCCCTCCGCGTCGCTTATCATCATATGATGATGGCGAAGAGAACGCCGCTCATCCTCATATGATGATTTGCCGGCTACGGCGAAATGCGTGTAAAAAGAGAGATGTCAAAAAGGAAAGGAAGATCTCTCCCAAGCGAGCTTTAAATACACGCATTTCGCCGTAGCCGGCAAATCATCATATGAGGATGAGCGGCGTTCTCTTCGCCATCATCATATGATGATAAGCGACGCGGAGGGGTTAAACAACATGTGCCCAAACGTAATTTTGGTTTGTGCCCAAATGAATCGCCGAAAACAGTTGACGTACGAGGCAACTGTGTTCGCTGTCTCTCATTGTGTTAAACAAATGGAATTCAGTTCTCTCTGTTTAGTAAAGTTCATTTAACAGGTTGGAAAGCAAGCTCTCACTTTTATATCTGCTGATCAACCGGGTAATAATATTGAAATTTTGTTTACCAGGATTGAATATACGGTAAAAGTAAGTAAAGTTCTCTAGTGACGAGCCAGAAATCGCCAACAACTTAAGTCTACATTTTTAATTGTAATCGAGACTAAATACTTTTTTTGAGATGAAAATATATTTTTGACCCTAATTGAAAATGAAGTCCTTTTTTTTGAAATTAACATTTTTGAAGTTGATTTGCCAAAACAAAGGAGGAGTGGCATGACATTTAAACATTCCATATAGTTGTGTCTCTACTACTCTAAGCAACTATGTTATGCTCACACCAGGTGTTTCGGTTCACTTGCACAGCAAAAGTAACAAAGGCAAGCACTTTATGCATTGTTCTGGCTGTCCCTAAATGTGTTCTAAGTAGACTACGTGTTTGCAGAAGCGTTTTTTCGAGTGCAGCTGCTATTGATTCTGAGCTATTACCTGACAGACTAGTTTAGGACTAAACCAGGTTTAAGAAATCCTAAACTGCAAGTTTACATAGGGCTCGAAATCAAAAACACGCAGTTGTGGAACACATAGGCTCCTATAGTGTGACGTCAACTACATTTATCGAAACTCCTAAAAAGTTACTGGTCATCACAAACGCACTTACCAAAAGAATGTTTTTCTAATTATATGCTTCATTGCATTCTACTAAAGCAGAAAATTAGATTTAGAGCTATGGCACCACACATTACACTTACAAAATGACTAAATCGATAAATTCTCTTTGAATCTATGTCTAAAATTTCTTAAAACCTACCTTCGACCAAATTAATGGTCCGTATTGCTTTCATGTGAAAAGTGGTTGTGGGTCAAACATTAGGACGCACTTCAAGATGACACTCGATTTTTCGTTGTCAGTTGCCTAGAGCTTAACCATCTCGCATGTGAATATGCGAGATGTGTTGCGGCATCTTCCTTTCTGTCGTACTTTCGTGTTTCAGACACCGGTAGGCTTGTACTTTGACATCAGAGTTGGTAATGGTCTAACGCTGGTGCGGAGATGGTATCCGCTACATCAAAGTCGATTTGTTGATGTAACTTTTCGGGAGTATTGGTATCCAGCATTGCCATCTTGTTTGAAGATCTTACCGCAATTCTACATTAAGGAGCCCTTTTTAAAAAACTTTAGGAATCTCATTCATAAATAATCTTCTTCAGGGTGAAAAGGAAAAGGACTGTTTTGGAATTTTTTTTCGAAGCAAATCTAATCCAAAAACTGCTCAAGCCACAGTTGACAATCACAAAATGCTTTGTTACATTTGCAAATGCGCTGACGAATCTGTGGTAAGACAATCTAATTATTCTGTGCTTATGATATTAACTAGGTTATAAACTTATGTATTTAAAAGCTTTATAGCTGTATTGCTGCGGCAATTGAAAAACACGCTTGTCTGTACATAAAACGACTTTTCTGCCAAGTGTACTAAAATATAAGGTCTTCGGAATTGTGTACAACGCTACTGAATATCAACTCACTGGACAATAGTTTAATCAGAAAGGCAAAGCTTTATTTGATGGTGTTGCTACCTATTGTGGTTTTTTTTCTAAAAGTAAACTGCGGCACGGTAGCTTGAAAATTTGTTGCGTCGGCAAACTGTTGACAGCTTATCAAAAAGCTTGCATCGCCGCCACTCAATCCAGCATAGTTCCGAGGCCGCAAGCATGAACTCCACGTTCAACATAAATGTCGCGTTTTAGCCCTTTGAGGGATAATGTAACACATGTGTTACATGATTGTTAATTGCTTTGTCTTTATGACGAAATAACCATTTTTCTGAAATTCATTGTAATTTTGTTATTACCACACAATTACGGAATTGTCTCAAAGTTTATGAATTAGAATCTTATGATCCTCAAAGGGTTAATAGAGTTTTGGTCTATTTCAATTTCAATTTACTTCTTAAATTGAAGCGACTTGCAGTATCGCTTGAATAATTAAGTTTGGTTGCAACTTAATAGCTAGGAAAAGATTGGCTTCCACTAAGATACTTTAAGCCCCGCGCACTTCTCGATCGAGAACAGAACAATATATTTACAAACCACTATATAACTTCGAATTTCTTCGCTTGCCTAAACACAGAACTAAAGCACTTCAATAATTAAATATCAGAGACTAACTATAATAAGCCACCAAAATAATCGCTTGATTCCTGTCACAACAACGCCTTTTTCAACACTAATTTCTACTCTACGCTGATCTACTACTCCATCTCTGAATGAAAAAAATCTCGCCTCCTTGTATATACGGCTGGAAAATAATCTAGAAATTGATAGAACATCACGTGACACAGGAAAAACACCGTTAATAAATTACGTAATCGGTAATAATAATAATAAAAAGGAAAATCTTCGAGAAGAACAAGAATGACTAGAATACACTGGAAAGTCACGTAGACACCCATTGTGACGTCAGAAAGGTGTGTGAGTTACAAATCTATTTATAAATCCGAAAGAAAAAAGGTCTTTTTTTTGAAAACAGTTTAGCAAGTTAGGGCTGCAAACAATACAGATTTACAAATAAAAAAATCACAGCAAAACAAACAGATTACGACTCTAAACATATGTAAAACTATTCCTTAACACAAATTTACGCATTCGTAACAATCAACATCGCCTGTTTACAAGTCTAGTTGACGGTGGGCAACATGATAAGGAGCGTTACAGTAGATACCACATTTACACGAACACGCCGCAAAACGCTCAAGCATGTAAATCTAAACCTCATGTTTAAGTGGCTAGATCACAAGCTTGTCGGCGAATCCAAACGTACTTGTATAAAAGAAACGCAATTGTGGACGTATTCGTGTGTAAAAATCAAATGCGGTTTTACTGTGGTACCATGCCTTCAACAAACAAAGGTAATAGAGTTTTATTTATATAAATCACAATTCTGTCTTTGCTTTCGTGCGCGTGCGTATGTGAAAATCAAAAGCAGTTTTTAGTTCCATGTTTTTAGTGTAAAGAACGAAAGCTTTTTAATTCTTGTGTATGCAATGCTCAGTTCGGTCTTTACCTGTGTGTTTTTACCTTGAGGACATAGGAAATCATTGAAGTTTTTACTGTAAAACCCATCGCTGGTTATTTTCATTACCGCGCTCTTGCGAGAGCCATTGCAACCAGAGATGCGTGACCGCGAGTTTCTTCAAAGTGTTGATGCCTTAACGAGCGATCCATCTGGCAGCGCAAAACCGTGTAAAACCTCGGTTTTTTATGACAGTGCACCGAAATAATTCAAGCCGTGAAGCAGGCCTGTCACTCTGTGCTAAATGGACCTGAGCCAATGCTTGAATTCCATTCCTTGTGTCGTCGAATCAACAAGCAGATCGCTAAAAATGACATAAACCGATATCGGAATGCCATCATTACAGTTCATAATTTGATTGGCGACGCCTTCTATGAATTGGAACAAAAAAAGTTCCGAGACAACGTAGATGTGAGTTCTTTTTTCAGTTTTTAAGTTTTAGGATTGATCGCATGTTAATCGCACATCAACATGCCTAGCAGCATGCCATGGCCACTTTCAAATTGCTTTTGTTTAGAGTGTGTATACATCAAGAATAAACTTCTATAATGGTTTTCAAATATGTTCCTTCTTTTCAGTATGCTTTGGGAAGAATTCCTCCTCATTCCAAGTACGATCGTCTAGTCATTACAGTGGAAATGGCAAGGCAAATTTTTGAAGAAAGGCAGCACGTTTATGATCTCAAAGCTCATGAGGTGATTACTGTTAACAATCAAGCGTTGGTTCAGCGTTATTTGCATTTTCTTAACTTTTCTTGACTTTAAAAGTGACAGTCGTTCTTTCCTCATTCTTTGCTCTGCTGACCTGCTGGTAGCGAGAAGTGTGTTACGATTATGCTGACAGAGATTGCTGTGTGAAAATAGCAACTACGAAAGACCAACGACGTCGCTGAAGTAGGGGTCTGTCCTAATAAGTGAGCCTATTTCAATTGGCATCACACTAGCTGATAAATTTTTTTACAAATGTACAAAGTTGTGGCCTGATGTTTGACGGAAGATTTCGTTCATTTTGGTCCGACTCGTCCAGCTCGCTGTTGGTGTCACAGACTCTAATGATACCACTATTGAAAACCGTAATGAACTAGATCAAACAAGAGAAATGCCAATGAGTTCACCTGCAGCATTAAGTAATGAACATTTAAAATTCGTGCAGAGTTGTAGACCCAAGGGCATCTTTACCAAAATTAATCTTGGCTGTGCGCTGCAGGTTCCTGATTGCCTCGAACCAATGTGATGTAACACGAGAGAACATTGAAGTGGATAGTAGCAATCATAGTTTTGTATGTTACACCCCACTTATCACTTTGTTATTCCTTATAGAGACAGAGAGATCCAATTTTTAAAATCCATTTATGTCTCCGTTGACGGAGGTGATCTAATTCGCCTAATGTCTCTGGAAACTTTGTAGACACTATTACGCTCCTTCGCACTGTCGGTGGTATCTTCCTTTTTTAGTCCAATCTGTTCTATACCTTCTTCCACTTGCTTTTTCCACGTCATTCTTGGTCGCCCACGCTCTCTTCCAAGTATTTCAAAACACAACGCTCTTAGGACATCATCATTATCCTTTCTCAAAACGTGCCCATACCATCGCACTTCACTCACCCTGGCCAATCCATCCAGAGTCTTTACCAAACCTAGCAAATGCGTAAGTTCGTGACTACTTTTATGAATTAATTTAACCCCTTACATTGCTCTTATCATTGCTTTTTCAGTGCTTCTCAAAATTGCTATCTCATTCTCTCTCAGACACCACGTCTCTCTCCCGTACAGCATTGCCCACCATACAACACTCTGTTAATTCTTTCCTTTTATCTGTAACAAAAACTTTCTTCCTTGACACAGCTCCCCACATTTTCTAAATTTTATTTATCCGATTTTAGTTCTTTCTGTCACCTCTGCTTCACTTCCACATTTGGCATTCAATCTGTCCCTCGGGTAACAAAAACTCTTTACAAACTCAACCTGGTCATATTGTTCACAAAATGATAATTGTTTAGCTGGTTTCACGATTTCGTTGTTTACAAACAAGATCTTTTGCCAGAGCTGAAGTCACTCTCTTCATTTTCGTGCGTCTACCATGCACCCATTGACGACATTTTGTGCACATCGCCGAGTTTGCCATTGTCCTCTTTCCGCACTTGGCAAATGAATCAACTCTGCTCTTCGAGTATTTGTCCTTTTGAATTACTCACCATCACTTTGGTCCTGTTAACCGTTTTTCAACCCCTTGATTTCAAACGCGTCTTTCCATTTTAAAAACTTCTCTCTCAAATTCTTTATACTTATCGCTTATTAAAGCCAAGTTATCTGCCGTCAAAGTTTCATTCATCAAGCCTTTTTTTTGCATACTCCGTTGTTACCTACACTGTAATTGCAAAAAGTAGCGGCACAGATTCTTGATTTACACCAACCCCCAACCAAATTTTTTCAAATAACAGCGATCCCATTTTAACCTATGTCTTTGCCCCGTGATAGAAGCTGATCACTGCTCTTGCAGTTACTTCTGGTAGATCTTTTTCCCTCATTGCCCTCTTTGTCACCTTTCTCGGAACTCGATCAAATGCCTTCTCAATACTCACAAAACACATATACAACTTTTTGACCTTACCTCTATATTCCTCTTGCATTCTTCTCACGACGAACAATGCGTTTGTTGTTCCTCTGCGTGGCATAAAACCAAATTGCATTGCATCAACTTTCACTAATTTTGGAATTCTTCCTTCCAGCATTCTTTCAACGATATTCATAGCAGGCTCCAACAGCTTTACTCCTCTTCATGCATTACAATTTCTTTCGCTTTCTTTATTTTTGAAAATTAAGCACCACCCCAATAGTTTGCCATTTATCTGACATTTCTTTTTTATGCAATTCCCGTTGGCCAAGTTTCATCATCACACTAATCCCTACTTCTCCGGTGGTAGATATAATTTCTGTGCATACCTTAGTGGATCCAGCTACCTTCCCTGGTTCTATTGCTTTTATTGCTGTTGCCATCTTTTTCCAAGCAATCTTTCCCATGGGTCCCTCTACCGTATTATCTTTTGTCAAGTGATTCCAATCATTCTCTTCATTTACGATCTCAATGCGATTTTTCCATATTCTTTTCCTGCCTTTTTCACCAAAACCCAACTTTCGTTTTTCCTCTCATGCAACTACCTCCTTTACTCTCTTTTTTTCATGAACTCCATTAAATTAAAAATGTTATTTGGTTTTCGCTCAATTTTGTTAATTCTTTTCCACCTTTTCTTTCAGAATTAGCAATCACTTTCGTTAGTCGATATTTCATGCTCTTCTATCTTGCCATGTTTAGTTCCATTAGTTCACTCTTGTCTTTTCATGTGCCGCTTGTTTTGTTTTGCTGCTTCCTTCATCTCCTCATTCCATCACCATGATTCTTTTTGCCTTTCTTTATTAGACCTACTTCACAATACCATTTTTAAAAGCATTCCATAATTTGGGCTCATCAACATTAACAAACTCTTTAACTCTTTCTTGAAATCGTGCTATCGTATTATTTTCCTTCAACTTCCAAACCCTCCTTTTAACAGTTTGTTAGTATTTTCTTTTGTCTACGTCTGTTGCCACCAGTTGGTGTTGCAACTTTCAGGGGATGCTTTCACGTCTTTCAAATACTTTTGTTGGTTTTACTAACCAACACAAAAATCAATCTCAGTTTTATTTCCTCCCATACTGTATGTTATTTTTCTCTGCTCCTTTTCAAACCATGTGCTTGCTACACAGAACTCTTTTTCATCGAAAAACTCGAGCGGTCTTCTTCTCTCAACATTTCTTTCGGCAATTTGATGTTCACCACGCACACCCTCAAAGCCATCAGTCGGCCTTGTAACATCTCCTTTTAAATCTGTCAGGCCAAGAATTATTTCACCAAGGTTTTGCAAATTTCACTGTTGTTGTTGTTGTTGTGGTTACACCTCCTCCTCCTTAGGACAGAGGTACGGCACAAACGGCAATCCACGTTCAAGCCGTCAACCTAATTAAATTAGACTATGAAAATTTGGCAGCCGATTTTGAACCATTCACGAATGAGTAGTAGCCCCACCACCAACAAGGCGGACTGCCAATGGTGGGTACCCAAGAGTCGCCTCTAATTACATGCTGGGTGAGCAGCTTTGCGATAGTAACCCGGTGAAGTACGGGTACGCCACCTGTTTACCAAATAAAGATGGAGGCATCCCGTTAAGTGCTTTGCCCAAGGACACAACAAGCAAGCTTGCCGGTTTGTTGTCCACACTTTTTTATGCTGAGCGCCAAGCAGGAAAGCTGTGAATACCATTTTTTAAAGTCTTTTGGTATGACTTGACTTAGGAGATGAACCCCAGGTCTATCGACTGCGAAGCGAATGCTTTAATCACTACACCATCGCGTAGCAAATCCCACTCGCGTGCCACGCCATTATGAAGTTGATCTTCCTCGCGGTCTCGTCTTTTTACCAGGGCGCCCATATGCACATATGATTCTCATAACTTCCTCCTCGAAACTAGCGCCATTGTCATCATTGTGTCACTTTTTCTTGGAACCTCTACAACCTTCTCGCATAGTTCTTCTTTCACTAAAATTGCAACACCTCCTGTTCCATCGTTATTTTCAGATTGCCGCAGGTTATATCTTGTACTCTTGATACCAACAAATCGAGCTCGTTGACTACTTTCTCTTACTTCCTGAAGAGCATACATCTTCTTAACTGTTTAAACTCAGCCGCGCCTCATCCACAAAAACTTTCTATTTTCAAATCTTTCCTCAAAATTTTATAACCCGTAGATTCTTCACCTCCCCTGACCATTTAAGAGCTTCCGGAAACTCGAGGCCCATTCTTGTCAAACTTTTTCACGTTCTAAGTTTTTGGAGCATTTTTTCAACTACGGAAAGCGTGCTCTTCTTTCTTTCAACTTCACTTTTAGACATTAGGGGTCCCAACCTTAGTTTGAAACATAGGCTGGTACCCAGATGTCGCTTGCGAAATGTTGGGTTAACTGCCTCACTATTTTATCCCGGTGAAGCACGGGAAAGCACCTTTGCAATTATGAATGCAGTGAGATGCAAATGAATTTGTCAATGTTGAACTTCTTTTGCAGGTTCATGCATTACCTACAACCAATATAGCGAGCAAATTTAGCTTTTTGAAAGATAAAGCAAAGAGTTTCTGGGATAAAGTAAGATTGCATGGTTTGAAAAATAGTAATTGCTATTTTATCATTGAGCGCCCCTAATCTGCATTATGACCAGGTTTCGGCTAGCGAGTGGATGTGGACTTTTATAGACTCTGGAGGTCTTTTCTCATCGAAATCGATACCGCTTGCAGTTAGCTATCATCTAAAAAGTAGGTTTCATTGCACGTCAACTGCAGCACGGTTCAAGCAAATCTATAATGCCGCTTGTGTTTTGCTACATTTTGTAGATTTTCAGCCACTAGTTGGCAGCGATGGCTCTGCTCGATAAACCTTTGCTTTGCCATGAATGGAAGGCAAATTCAGTGCTTATACGGGATCTGCTTTTTGCTCTTGGGAAAGACACTTTACAGCCATTTTATTGCATGCTTTTGTTTTGCCCTTGGTGACTAAAGTGTACAGTGTTGGGCTGCTGGCAATTTTGAAGAGGATTTGATTACAATTTTAATGTCTTCACATGAGGAAGTTCTTTCTTTTTGCTCATGTGTATGAGCTCGTGCTCCAGGCCAACGCTGTGCCAGACTATTCGACCCCGCTACCTGTCTGCCACCTAAAGACAAAGGTATCCTGTCAACCGCCTTACCCAGGACACAACAAACGAACTTGGCAGTTTTTCTCCTGTTGTTGATGTCCTGACCCCTTCCGAGAGATGGGGGTATGGCGGAAAACCATGGTGCTCCAGAAGCCGGGCAACTTTCCAGGGTCTGGACCAGAGGTCGTAAAGAGTCAGAGAGTCGCCAAAGAGCGAGCAGCGCAGAGTCCGTAGCTGGACACTGCAAAATGAAATGAGAGGAGTTTTCGGTCGGATGACTGCAGGCGCTGCATGAAGGATTTTCGATTCTGTCTATTCTAGAGAGATAAGACTTTAACAAGAGGCTGTGTTCGTTGCAGCAAAGACGTGACAAGACACAGCGAGCGTAACAAGGGAGCACAGGCTCCGCTGTGGAAACCGAGGAAATTTATGTGTCGAAGAATTTAGTTGAGAGGTTATTTCTCCTCGTTTTCCCTTTCGTACCGAGCGCCAAGCAGGAAATTAATTTTTAAAGTCTTTGGTAAGACTCGATATGGAAATTGAACCCGAAACAGACGCTTTAACGAAGAAATATGCAACCGCACCGGTAAAAAGCTGTTTGCCGTGTCGAAGTTGCACAACTACTGTGCGATCTTACTTAGCTTATTTGTTTGCTTTGCGTTTTACAGAGACGTTCCCCAATTAATGCGGCCCAACATGCTCTTGTTCATTCCGAGAAGAAAAAAAGTGGAGCTAATCTTGCTCCAAAACGAATCAAATCGAATCCGTCCTTGGGCTCCATGAAAAGTTCTGTGAGTTGAGTAATGTAACGATGCAGTATTCGGTGTGCATCGTTTACTACTTTGCTTCCTTTGACTGCGCTGCTGGTTTTAGCATTTTGTCAAAGTAGTACTTTCGGCCTTTTCTGTAATCCTACAGTTCTAGCCTATTTTTTCGAGGGAAAGCAACAATTTTGTCAGCTTCAAACGAGTGTTCACCTCTTCCTTCACAATCAAGTTTCGCTTTATAAGCCACAACAAAGGCAATTGACAACCAACCTTTCTCTTTGTTACATTGAGTAGAGAGGATTCACAGTCAAAAGTTAACCCTTAGAATCACAGGTTGTTTTTTACACCTCTTGATATGGAGGCACGGTGCAAAACGGTTTTCCAGGTACATACCGCAAACCTAATCGAGATTAGGATAGAGGAAAGCTGTAGTCTACATTTCGCACCATCCATCAATACAAATCGCCGTCTGGTAGCTCCACCACCAATAAGGTGGTGTGCCAACAGCGGGCAACCAAAAGTCGTGCCTTGGGCATGCTTGAGGAATAGCTTTTCCGTTCTAACCGGGCGAAGCACTGGTATGGGCTTTTGTCATTACATTAAGGGCCCCATTCCCCCCTTTCGTTCTTCAGCAGTTCTTTGTATTGGAGGTGTTAAGAATTGAGAAGTTTTTCTCTGGCGTTATCATACGTAAATGGCGAACTAACACTTCCCTGGTAGTTTGCTTTGCCATCTTTTTATCTGTAATAGTGGTGGTCAGTTGACAACGTGGAACTGGAGTTGTATGTTTGTTTAGGTGCAATCGTTTACCACCGTTCGAACGCAAGCATCAGGATCACGATTGGCTGCTAATACCAACTCCCCTTCACCTACCAAAGCTGTAGGTGATGAAGAGAAAAAACACTTTGCACCTCCGTGAGTTTTTCTGACAGAAGTCCTTGACACAGGACTTGGTAATAGGTTCTGAAAGGAACTATTTCATCTTTCTTTTGCAAACTGTTCACGAGTCAGGCTATTTATGTTGCTCGTATTTGTAACAAATTGCGCAAATGTGTTTGCGTTTCTAGTGTAGATATTACTTCGTTGGGGTTTTAAGCATTTTTTTTCTACATTTGCAGGACAACCTCTTCGGTCACACTGTACAGCACTTTAAGCAATATTTGTATACACCTTCTTCGTAGTTCATACTACTAGAATATACTACAGCAATGCAAGTTAGAGTTTCCTTAAAGTGCCTTTTTTGAAAAACACAGCAACGCAGATACAAGTAGGTGTTGGACTGACCACCTCTCTGCCTCAAGTCATCGTCACATTCTAGCCAAATGAATGCGATCAACGCTGGACTATGCCTGATTTCATGAATGCGTAAAACACGTAATCGCCAAGGGCGTTGAACATTCATTCATTGTCCATTTAATAGGTAACCAAGTTCTCTTCCTAAAATGGGCATTGCACATGTCATATCTGACACCCACTTTACATTTCATCTTCATTGACTTGTAACGGAACTTGAGACCAAACTATGTTTTCGACCAAATATTGTTGTTTACCTTCGGCATCAACCGAAGCTTTTCTGTTATCACAATTTCCATTATTTGTACTGGATTGAAAGCTGATCATTTGAAAGTTGTGGAAAGAATATGACGAAAATACAGTTTATATGTCAACCTACGTGTAAAAAGCATTGACAGGTGTGTTAGCACAAAATCATTACCTGATTCATTCGGTTAATGAGATGCTTACCGTACTTAAAATTGGTGACAGTGAACATTGATTAGTAAAAACATGGCTTTCCGTAACTATAACCATGTGTTTTTCGTCATAAAAATGCAGGCTTTGATCGAAACAACATTCCATTATCACTATCGATTTATTTTGCAGTGCTGCAGCTTCTAAAAGCAGGCCTCACGGCTTGTTCGTTTTCCCTTCCATGCTGAATACTGCGGCTGCGTCCACATCTACTGGCTCTGTGGCGTCGACTAAAGGAAAAAGGTAAGAGTCATTTTCATATACCTCACCACTTCAAACAAACGTGTTTTGTATTTGTTTTAGCAAAATTTACGCAGATGACTTTGATTTGAAAAGCGTGATGATAGTGAGCTGGTAACTTGCTATTTGATTAAACGATTTGCTTGTCGACAGCTTTGTTTTCTAAGATTGAGTCATCGTTTTGTGAAAAATGTAATTAAAAACATGTTTTAGGTTTTACTTTTTCTTTTGTATTGCAACTGTGTTTTGAAAATTATTTTTAAAAGGAGGACTAAAGGACTAAATGAAAAAGTTGTAAAAAAGTTAAACATTGTCCTTGTTTTACTTCCATATCTTTTGAAATTTCAATTAGAGAGGAAAGGTTTTGTAATGTAAGATAATTGGTGTCAAGTTAACTACAGGCTAGCTCGACCTCAAATCCCAAAACCAAATTTTTAAATTGGTGTCAGCATCCATGACGAAAAAGAGTAACTTTATTGATGAGCTCAATAGTTAAAAGCTGGCTCAGCCTACATTTTCAAACTAGAAGCAAGCTGTAGCTTTCATTCAGGGGCCTTGGGTGCGGGATTGTTTTCTACTTAAGTTGACAGTGCTCATGCCGCTGTTGAACACTAAACAATTTCTGTAAATAGCTGTTAGCAGCTTGGCATAGCTTGACCTTAAAATCTCGAAGGTAAACCGATCGATTTCGTGTCTGTAGCCCTGACGACCATGATTTGGAAAACTTTCACGTGAGATCCTTTTAAACTTTGAAAGTATTTGTTCTAAAATGAAGGGATTCGAATAACAATCGACCAAAGTGGGACTTGATTTTTATGTTTGCTATCGCTCATATTCTTTCGCACTTCAAGCCTTTTTCAAAAGCCTCCGAGAATGCTTTGGGTCACATATGTAGAGCGAAATTGCGCAGTACACTACTAACTTAGTGTCACTAGAAAGATGCTAATTAACGCGCCTCGTTTCTCGTCAGCCATTCAAGTCCATACCTGCGTCGTCTGTTTCACGTGCTTCCCGACGTCCAAGAGACTTCCGCAGAAGACATCCAGTCCGACAAACTGAAGCCAGCTCGTTTCTCGTTCTCCAAACTGTTCCAAAATCACGACGGTGACGGCAAGAGCTTTATCTCGCCGTTGGCTAAGTCCAATGACCACGGCGCTGTTGAAATGACCAGTTTCAGCTTCACCAAGACCCGTGGAAAAGTGCGTCACAAGTCCGGAGGCAGCGTTACGCGCCCGCAACCACCCCGCATCACTTCGGTGCGATACCATAGCGACCACGAGCAAACGTCCGACGTGAGTTCAGACGAAGATGACCAAGGCATATTTTTCACTGCCAAACCGTCGGCCAGAAAAGCCTTGCCTCTTGTACCAGAAGTAAGCGGCTCATTGGAGAATGCCTTTTCAATGTCGCCAGTTTTGCATCAGTTTTCTGAAAGAAAGCAGTCAGCATTTGTTGAAGTAAAACCACAAATCAAACTTCCTGTGGAAGAAACTGCTGAGTCAGAGACCTCAGCTCCATCTACCACTTCAGAAAAATGTCCAGTTGCAGTTGCACGTGTCGGCATCAACGAAGTCTGCTTTGAAGTAGAGCCTGAATTGGAGGCAAACCGGTAAATGTGGCGTGAGAATGCATGACGTCATTTACAATTGCTAATCATCAGACTAATAATCACATATTTCTTTCATACATTGTTGTTTTACTACTAACACCTTGATGTGAAGAAATTTGCTGTTGTGTTGTGTGATTACCTCTCCTCATCCTTGGGATGACGACACGGCATGAAACGATTGTCCTCATTTATGTTACAAATCTAATTAGATTAGGCTAGGGGTAAAGTGGCAGCCCATTTCGAACCAGTCGTGAATGCAAATTACGGACTGGTAGCCCTACCAGCACCAACAAGGCGGACTGCCATTTGTGGGTACCCAACAGTAAAACCCAGCATCTCTTACGAGATGCTGGGTGAGCAGCTTCACTGTTTTAACCCGGTAATGCACGGGTGCTGTGGTGTCGAACATTTGAAAGTTTGTTGAAACCAAATATAGCCACAGAAAAATTTAAAGCTTAGGTTTCGGGTATTTGTGCTTACTTGTCAGCATTAATTTTTACCTTTGGTTGCAACAGCATTGACTGTTGTATAGTGCTACCTTCAAAAAATAAAATATAAATGGTGACCGTGAATAGTCTCATCCAGCTGCAGAAAAGCAAGCCAGAGCAACGAACTTGGAGCTCTTAGTTTATGTACCGCATTTTTGTCTCCGCTCCTGCCTGAACTCGCTGCTGTAGTTTAGTGTGCAACGATTTCATAGCAATCATTATACTACGTATAAAGTTTCAAAAAACCCATTCATTAATAATGGTGGGCGTACCGCTTCATTTTCAGTTAAAAAAATTGTTTCATTTTCTGCAATTCTACAACCTTACAAAAACAAGGCTGGAAGTGGGGTGCGAACCCATATCATTCGAACAAATTTCGTTCGCTGATTGGTATAGAGCATGACTTAAGTAGAGTCACCACTTAACTATTGGCCAGCCCACCTCGACGATTGCTGATGCATGTTCGGTTATTTGAATTAAGTAGGAAACACCACTTCATGATTGGAATGATCGAATAACCGCTCGTTGCAGCATCGGCTACGCTAAGGTTTACCGTTGATTGATATGTCATGATTACAAGAATCCCTGTCGTTGTGGCGATAGAAGTCTTCAAAAAAAATTCCTCTTTCCAGCTCATCCATCACTTTTCGAATCAATCCAATTGAAACAATCCCTGCTGATGAATTGTTTGCACGCCCGAAAAAAGAACTGACAATCCATCAGAGAATCTTCAGCAAAATAGGCTGTGCTCGTGCGAAGCCATCCGACGGTAAGTTTTGTGTGGGTAAAGTTACCTGTGGCGAAGTGGAAGGGCTGTTTCTTGTCTTGATCTTAAAGGAATGTGCTTGCGGCCGGTTTCTGCTCAAATACTCAAGGACACAACAGGTATAGTCGTTAAAAGTCTTTGTTCTGCCGTCGGTAGATTTGGGCTCGATTTCCTTGCTGAGTCACACCAAAGACTTTGCGCTCATCAATAGGAGAAGGTGAAAAATGACATACTCAGCTGAGCTTACTCTGTCATGATTGAAAAAAGTGGAGTGGGTCCCAATGGCCTGAGCACGCTACCATTGTGGGCGCCGCCACCACAGCAACGGCTCTACTGCGATGGCGTATTTTTTAAACGCATTTTCATCAAAATAAAACTTCTGAGTACGCTTGTTGAGGGCAAGAAGAATCTATGGGCGCACGTTTGTCGGCAGTGATGGAGCGCTGATCTTGCTATCAAGAGGCAGCGGGTTTAATGCATATTTATGCGTTTTGCGTTCTTTCCATTGTAGTTCTCGATGCTGCTTGGTTGTAGCGCTTGTGATAAAAATCTACTGGGCTGGCAGAATAAAGATAAAAGACATAAAAGCGGCTGGCTTTACTGTTTTGAATGCATTTCAGGTGGCTCTTTAAATATCAAGGATTTTAAGCGATGCAATGGGGCATTAAACACGGTGGAAGAAATACGCGCTGCCTGGCAACAGGCTTTCAAAAGCCAAATGCTCTTGAATAAAATCGAGAACTTAGATTCAAGATCAGGTTAGCCAAAGTTAAACTTTGTACTGCTAGATCTCATCTTTATTGTGGGCGACTCCATGTGTAGAGTAATACATAGAGATCGTGGGTAATTTCCAACTCCATATAACACGTTACGTTGTAGCCGCTTTCATCTGTGGAGGCATGATGTGATTTCCAGGTTTTCTCCGCTTCCCCAATCAAGATCGCATAGAGGAAACCGGCAGTACATTTTGAACCATATATTATTACAAATCGCACACTGGCAGCTCCACCACAAACAAGGCGGCAACCATTGGTGGGTACTCAAATGTCGCCTCCTAGAATATGCTGGATGAACAGCTTTACTATTCTAACTTGGTTGAAGCACTAAAAATGTAAAATGACATTATTTCACAATTGGAAGGATAGAGAAAGTGCTTTCATTGCTTGTATGAATAGCGATGTTATTTTTAAAGTTGAATGCCCTAAACTGCTGTTTCTCTGCATAGTGGCCGGTGACTAAAATGTGCTATAGCTGCTTTATTGATTGCTCCAAAGCGGATGTAAGCACACGTCGTCCTACAAACCTATAAGTTACAAGGTTTATTAGCGAAATGTGAAGCTCTAAAACTGTAACAAGGAAAAGGGTAAAACATCGGCAACCAACATGTTAATGTGAAATCGATTTTACCTGCAGTATCTTCGGATCCCTTGTTGTATTCTGATGGATCAGGTCCTAAACTTGCATCGTGTACTGAAATGGTTCAGATATGGATAGAATTGTTGAACTTCGGCAACCACAATGTGCATAAGCTGGACCAAACAGTGCTGCATGCTGCCGTGAAAAAAAGTAAGGCTTGTAAATGCTAGGCGTTTGCTGACTGAACTCGGTTGTATAGCGAAAACCTAATAAACTTGTCCTCCACTGATCGCAGTCAGGTGACGATGTTGCCAGGGCAGTCGCGTTGTTGAAACGCATTACGTGGTATTTTACCGGTTAGGATTTATTTTGTTAGGGGTGAGACGTCGACTGCAATTTCAGTGCTTGGTTAAGGTTGATTGCGCCATCTATAAGTTATTCTCTTGAGGATTAAGACGTGTGGCAAAAATTAACATCTATTACCAACCTGTATTTGATGTCTGAACCTATCATGCTCGTAACACCTTGCATCCAATTTTTAAATGCGTTGTAGGTAATATGATGGGCCGGGATAACCATCGTTTTGTGACCACGATTTTTGAATGGCCATGGTTTAAATCTCACTACGACTGTCTGTTGAATTCGCGGCTAGTTTAAAATCTTCCATAGAAGAAAACACTTTAGTTACCTTAAAAAAGCATTTCAAGATGATTTCTTCTGCCAACGTAATTTAACGGGCATTGAATTTATCGTGAGCAGCTCAAGCGGAGTGTTAACCTATGCAAACTCGGGAGCCGTTTTTGGCGATTGTATTTTGTTGTCCTTCCTGGGGAAAATAAAAGGGCAGTACAAAAGATAAGTGAAGCCCTGCTAACAGTGAAAACGACCTAGTTGATGGATGTTGGGGTAGCTTGTAATTGCTTTTCAATACTAGGTGAGCACGGAATACCTGCAATGTTTTTAAGTCTGTGAACCATTCAAGAGTTGATAATATATTTGCAGGCGTACCGCCTACACTGCGTGGTAAAATCTGGGTTTTCTTGTATGAACAATGGAAGCTGCGACAGGCTTGTTGTCCGAGCACAGATGTTGCATTCGAACTGCCAGACATGAATTATGACACACTGCTCAAAGAACTAACTCCGCACCAGCATGCTATTTTGATAGATCTCGGTGAGGAATTTGTGTAAGACTTTTGCCCATTGCCTTACCAAATATGCAGCAAAACGATGGCATATAAAAGTGTCTATGGGCTACTTGCCCGATGGATTAAGTGTTAGGCTTGTCATTGAGAGACTGTGATTTGAGACTGTTTTTAAGTGTTAGGCTTGTCATTGAGAGAACGTGACGTTGCATGCGGCATGTCGGAGCGAAACGAAGATTGCATCACAAGTCACGCTTCAGGTTTTACGTGTTGCTTGCGCTGATCGCCACTACTTGTGTGAGTGACTGTCGTGTAACATGTGGAATCTTTGAACTCTTCGTTCATCATGTGTATTGTTACGTGTCATGTGTTCATCGTGTGTTAAATTAGCTCAATGAGAACTTTTCATTCCATTTAAATAATTTATTTTTCCATTGGTGGTAATGTTAATACCTCTGTCGATTGATTAAACGTCTATGTCTTGTAGAAGTTGCATGCACTGATTGGACGACTCTTTTAGGGTTAGTTTTTGCAGGAGATTACAGTGTTTTTTGCCATGTCATAATCTTTGGCCTTTGGGACTTGACAGTGTCGCTCTAAAACCTTGTCTACACTGAATCCGAAAATTGTTCTGCGCTTGGCCTCAAATGGAAACCACGCTTCAAGGAACCCTTGAAATTTGCATACAAAAAATGGAATATTTGTGAGGTTTTTTGTTTGACCCTAAGCAGGAGAACTGCCAGAAAGCAAATGACGAAAGTGCCGCCTGCACACAAAAACTTGGGCAGTTTGTCAAAGTGCGTTCAACTTTTGCACTCCAAATTGTGTGTCCAAAGTATGCTTCAACCATCTTTTGAGTTAGTTTTACTTACTGTCTTGCATTTTAAGGTCGTACTTTCCCGTCGCATCCTTATTTTAGTCGACAACTTGGAACAGGACAGCTTGCATTGTACAACTTGTTAAAAGCGTATGCGTTGGTCGACCAAGAAGTCGGTTACTGCCAAGGACTTAGTTTCGTCGCTGGAGTGCTTTTACTGAACGTAAGGTCAAGGTTTCAAAACTCTTCTTGCATGCTAACGAGCGAACGAGGGAGGATATTTCAAAAAGTGTGATCTGGTCATGAGCGTATTTTCAGTTTGCACGTAGAATACAAATCCGCCTTTAATCTTGTAATTTGCGTCCATTTGTCGGCAGCCTGACGCGATGGACCGCTCGTCAAGTTTGCAGTCGGAAGTCTGTGCATCGGGCGCTCGGTGCGTTTCGTTGCCTGCGCGTTGCCGAGCGGAACCGGTACTTTGAAGCTCACGATTTGATCGGATTCAAACAATGGCTCACTCCAACCGCAATGACATGCATGATTGACTGCTAAGTTGACGACCTCAATGTTATTTTGCAGTCTTCCAAAATCTTCGTGAAACTTGTGTTGGATGCAGTAAAGTTAATTCTTACGTTTGCTGTTACCACGTGCTGCCGATGTAACGTCATCACTCAGCGTTGCCATTTTTTTAGTTGTCATCTCCTCGTGAAGCATTTAGTCTTCTCTGTCATTTGATGGTTGATATGAATTGTAGGAAGCTCTATCTACCTGACATGAGCGCTCTCGGGATTGCTGTCTACCAACTCTCTCGCTTGCTGCACGATTTTCACAAGTAAGTTCTGACCTCTCAATTATGTTCAATGGCATGCGTGAACGTAATGTTTTGGAAAAAAGGAGAGCAAAACCACTGCAGTGGCCTAAGATTTCATTCTACTTTGAGGCTGAACAAAGGAGAATATTGTAAGCTTTTTCAGGAGTTCTGCTACATATAGTAGCTGTTTATTTTGACTTGTAAACTAACCGAAGATATGTTTATTCTTTTCATCTATGTCGTATCTGATGTTACTCTTTGCACTTGACCCTTCTTTTTGGCTTGGATCGAGTATCGAGGTTTACACCGAAATCTCACCTACGATTATGTTAGAGAAGGGCCACAGTTCATTTCTGACTAGCAATCAATACAGATTGCACACCGATAGCTCAAGGTGTTCGCTTTTTTGAAGTCGACTGATTTGATGAGATCGACTTCTTTAGCACCAGGTGCACTCAGGACCAAGTTCAGATAAGTTAAGACACCCAACTTTTTACATTAAAAATGCAGTATTTTCAAATTTAATGTGATAAATAAGACCTTGCAAACCGCTACCAACTGCACTACGTTTCTGCTTGCTTTCATGTCAAGTATTTTAAACGAGGTGTCACTACCAATTTTTGCGTTTTTTTTTAATTTGTGTTTTTTAATCCAAGTCGATTTCGAAAAGGTAAACACCATACAGGTCGCCTAGTCACCACCTGGGGGAGCCTGCTACTGGTTTGCTTGGCAGAATCAACTTTTGTAACATGCTGGTTGGGCAGCGTTACTATTTTAACTCTATGAAACGCCGCTGTCGACGTTACAGTACTTTTTTAGGCTAATGGCTATAAGCTGTTTGTTTGGCTTTTTAGGCGTACGAATTATTTCATAACGTTATTTTTGAATTTTACGTCTACCTAAACGTAACGTAACGTTATTTCAGTGATTTATTCAATCATTTTGAAGAGAATGACGTCACTTTAATGTTGTTTTCCACTCCCTGGTTTCTTACTATGTTCGCCTCTATTCTTTCTCTCGATGTTACATCTCGTGTGTTTGGTGAGTATTTTTATTGCTTTGGGATTTTTGATGTGAATCTTAATTCACGATGCTATAAGCACATTGCTTGGTAACTTGTAAACATTTATCCTACCATTAGGAAAGGTGGAGTTTATGATAGTGTATTTCTGCCGTTTCCTATTCGCTTTAGAAGTGATGCAATTTGCTTTTACCTTGTTAGAAGAGCCCTACTAGTGGAGGTGATGCAAATTGCTTGGAACCGTGTTCGAATTAGCCCTCCAGCAATTTTATTGCCAAAGTTCACTTCACGATGCTTTGCTTTAGATATGCTGTTCTTGGAAGGCAGGAGCGCGTTGTTTAAAGCTGCTTTATGCTTGTTGGGTTGCCATAAAGAGATGCTTTTGCAGCAAGAAGGATTTGAGAATATAATGTCGTATTTTAAAAACTCCCTTCCGGACATGTCCAACAAGATGGCAGACGCTGTAATAAATGAGGTGGGGCAAAGCAATATGTTTAATGTTAATTGTCACTAGTTGCTCTGCAAACCAGTTGATTTTGTTAGTAACCTTCTATTGTTCGTATGTGCACCAAAATGGGTTATAAGTTGGGTTGCCCTGAAGCTACAGTGGATGTTTGAGAGCAATAAAAAAGGGTTATGTTACTTATTTGGTCAATTTTTAAACTTTACCTGTGGTCTCATGTAGCATAGATTGAAAAGGTCAAAGAAATCTGTGATTTTTAGCGAGTCATTGAACTATTTCAAGCAGCAGACAAACCTGGTTAGTACTTCATTGCCCTTATCGTACTTCTACGGCTGTTACGTATTGCTAATTCAAGGCAATCGGTTTTTTATTTACCAGCAGAAAAAGATTTCACAAGCAATCAGTGCAACTTTCAGTTTATAACAGACTTTCAACTTGGACTTTCTCTTTTCTTACAATCAAGTAAACTAGTACATTGTACTAATATTATCCACTCTTAGATTAGTTTTGCATCGCCTAGTACGTATATTTCATTGGAAAAATAGCGGCAGTTTAGTACCTTCACTTACAATAGGCTGTCTTTATCTAGTGCGCAAGAGTGGAATATCGTTTGTTTCGCCGTATACAGATTTGTGCTCATTTCTTGTCGATTGACGTCAAAATTTTTAAAATGATGCATACCCGTTTAGTGCTTGTCGCTCTGTCATAGGTGTCGGGTGGAGAATAGAACAAGAAACGTAACAAAATTTACTCGAACGTAACTGAAACAGGTTTTGGTGCAAGCAGACCGTTGTGGCTGAAAAAGAGTTGTAAAAGTTGCATCAGTTCATTATTTTGAAATGTGTAGCAACCACCACAGCAGCTGAATGTGACTTTAGACCGGATGGACAATTAACTGGTTTGATTTGAGGTGGTTAAGCTTTGTCTAAGTTTTCTTTTAAGATGTTCGTTCTCGAAATCGGACCAAGACTCCGTATTTATGAAGCTGAATACAATGTACTTGAAGATTCCAGCTTAATTAACTCAGAGGAAGACAGATCTATGAATACTCATCTTGAAATCATAAGAACCAATTACGTGAAAGTACAGCATGCTTATCTTGACGCCTGTGGAGTAAATAAAGAATTAGCTGATCAACTTCGAGTAAGTGAAGTTTGGTACTATTATTAACCAAATCTAGTTCCTCGTTTTTACATTATTCGATACCTTAATTTTGTTAAAATAAAGCTCGTAATAATATAAACGTCTTTTATTCTTTCAAACTGTTGTCATGGTTACCCCTTCTCTTCCCTGGAATGCAGGCACGGAGTGAAACGATTTTCTACATTTATGCCACCAGCCAAATTGAATTAGGCTGGGGCAGGGGTCGGCAACCTTTTGCACTTAAAGAGCCATTTTAACCCATATTCCATAAAATAAAAACCACTGGGAGCCGCAAAACTACTTTCACAATAAAAGGAAAACAACAGTGTGCATTATTTTTATTTTTTGGTTTCAACAAAAAAACTGTCGTGTGTCGCTTTTATAAAATCAGTTAATGCAATCTGACTTTGTTAATGTGATTTTTGCTCTTGTATCTCAGCGTAAAGCATCTGCACAGCAGGGCAGTAGGATGTAACCTTCATCTTCACACAGGATTGTAAGCTGTCATGTGTGAGACGTGTGCGATATCTGTTTTTAATGTAATTCATTTTGGAGAAAAGTTGCTCACATACGTATGTGGATCCAAAGATCGACAGCATTCCAAGTACATACTTTTTCATGTTTTCATACACATTGGGGAGAGTGCTTCATGCTTCAAAAATCAAATTGGTCCGGTTTTGAGAGGTTTTCATTTTTACTCCATTTGTGACCCTGAGCAAGATCGGTCTTCTGACAGGGTTACGTCTTTAAGGTCAGCTGTCAGGCCTCTAAACTTGGATATCC
Organism: Trididemnum clinides; assembly: GCA_963675345.1. NCBI lineage: Eukaryota > Metazoa > Chordata > Ascidiacea > Aplousobranchia > Didemnidae > Trididemnum > Trididemnum clinides. The sequence continues at coordinate 20,057,526 of OY776295.1, read as the reverse complement.
ATCTGTTTTGTCGGCCAATTTTATTTCAAAATCAGGTGACTTACACTTTTCAATGCAATCATATTTAGTTCGGATGGATCGATGCTGAAGGGAGAAACAGGAAAGGATAGTCTTCTTTTTTTTTCTGAACTCACAGAAGCGTTTCCCAAATGAACTTTGCATTGCTATAATTGCAGATTGCAAATATTACAAATTTATTGCAATGTCATCGTGAGCTTGTTTGAACTCTTTCAAGCAAGGGAAGTGAGGTAATGTGCCTCTCTGTAAATCTGTGGCAAAAACCGTGAACTTTCGCTCAAATGCCAAAACATCTTCCAGCTTGTACAGGGCTGTGCGTCCTCTTTCTTGAAGAACTGTGTTCAGCGTGTTTAGGTGCGCTGTCATGTCTACTATAAAGTGTAGCTTTTCCAGCCATTTCGCCTGTGCTATTTGAGGATAATAAAGCCCTTTTCTGTCCAAAAAGGTTTTCACTTCTTTCAAACACACGACAAAGCGTTTCAACACTTCCCCTCTGGACAGCCACCATACTTTATTGTACAGCAAAAGATTACAGTACATGCATTCCACCTCGTTCAATAACATATGGAACTGACGGTCACTTAAAGCTTTTGCCATTATTTTATTGATAATTTGACTGACAACATTCGTTACTAGCGTGTATTGTTGGGAAACGTTTGAGCACACAGTGCCTCTTGATGTAAGATGCAATGAAAAGTCAGCAGCTTTCTCTCCAAAGACTTGCAGTAAAGCTACAAAACCCTTTTGCGCACCTGTCATGCTAGGCGCCCCATCAGTAGCTACTAACACCAGGTAGGTTGTACTTCTGACGTTTGCTCTCTAACATTTCAAGAAAGCCTCACAGATGTCTTCCCCACGCGTTTGGCCTTTCAGTGGTATCAACTTAATTGTCTCTTCTGGCCCAGCAGAGTTTACATATCGGAAAAATGGGGCTATTTGTTCAATATCACTTTTGTGTTAGACTCATCACAGGCAATAGAGTACGCTACTGCGGAATTTATATCTTTAATTTGCAGTTTGGTGATGTCTTCTGCCATTCTCCAAATTCTTTCTTTAACAGTTTTTGCAGAGAGTGCCATGTCACGAATCTTTTGCACGATTTCACTCTTGTTTTTAAAATCCTTAAATAAATGTTCAGATGTCTTAATGAATGAATTTTTATATATTTTCCATCAGTGAATGACTTACCATGCTTGACTATTTCCTGAGCGGCACAAAACTAGCATACGTGGTTGAATTGGCAGACTTATCCACTTATTGAGTCGATGTTTGCTTCGATCAGCGTTTCGCATTAGTTCTAAAACAGCTTTTTTTCTCGCATCCCCTTCTGAATATTTTTGAGCAAAAGATAAATGCTTATTTTGAAAATGTCTTTCAACATTTGGCTTTTTGTTTGTAATTTCTCGTTGCATATTAAGCACATTGGTAAACCGGTGTTATCAGCAATGAAAGCAAATGAATTTGTTCACGAAGCATTAAACGTTCTGTGTTCTTCAGACACTTTTCTTAGATATACTCATAGTTGGTTGGCTATTATAAAGTTATCTTTCTAAAACTACCAACCTAAAAATAGTTTTAAATTGACTAATTCTGTGCGCAAAAAGTGTAATAGTTGCTTTCTTTGTTATACTTATTTACAGCACCGTTTTGCAGCGTGCGTCTTTTCTCCCCGCTGCTAGTAGACTGCTAGAAACTATGTTAGTAGATATTACTTTTAATTAATTGATATTAAGGCATATAGGCTAACTGCAATCAGTTGAATAAAATACCACTTCCACGACCGGTTTTGTTCCTATTAGAACTCGTCAGGTGGACTCAGGTATTGAACCGACGATCACATGAATTGCTTCATGCGGTTTATGCCACTCCACCATGGGTCCTTTCAACTGATGCTGTTAATTTTAAGCTTATATAATGCACGCTCACTATAGTGAGCTTGATGCGATATATGCTTTTAATTCCCAGCCAAGCCAGTGCCTTTATTACGTTATAATACGAATTATAGGAGTTGGTGTTAGCCTGTTTAAGATATTACTATAATTAATTGATATTAAGGCATATAGGCTAACTGCAATCAGTTGAATAAAATACCACTTCCACGACCGGTTTCGTTCCTATTAGAACTCGTCAGGTATATGCCTTAATATCAATTAATTAAAAGTAATATCTTAAACAGGCTAACACCAGCTCCTATAATTCGTATGTTAGTAGAGTATTTCATCCACTAATTATCACGTCACAACCAGAAATATCAGGGCAGAATAATGGCCTTTTTGAGTTTTCATCAGTTTGTTGAATTTACTTCGAGCGGTATCACTATCACATTTTATCAACTAAAAAGAAGAAATAAAACAGCAGAAAGGGTGAATCACAAACTTAATTAAGCGCTCGCTACAGCAGCAATAAAATTTTAATAGTTTTACGCGTGATGGTAATTTTAAGGGTAAATTACCTTAAGAGCCGCAACAGAAGGATCACAGAGCCGCAGGTTGCCGACCTATGGGCTAGGGGAAAAGGGGCAGCCCATTTTGAACCAGTCATGAATGCAAATTACTGACTGTTAGCCCCACCACTAACAAGGCGGACTGCCATTGGTGGGTACTTAAGAGTCTCTTTTTGCGACATGCTGGGTGAGCAGCTTCGTTGTTATAACCCGGTAATGCACGGGTGATTCTTTCAAACACTCTTTTATTATTGGAAGATTGCGTAGGCAGCTGCTCAAGTTTTCTATGCACTTCAACCCACGAGCCCAGCTAAAGGAATTTCTATTCCAAACCATATTGGCAACATTGTCAGAAATTATAACATGGTTAATTGGTCGTTGGTTCAAACCTAATAATGATTGCGTTGTTGGACGGGTAGTATTGATCTTTTGAGGCGCATCTGCGTATATTCTATGTAAGCCTAGATATTAACGTGTATAATACAGTAGGCGCCGCTTATTATGACCACGGATAATATGACCAGCCGCTTATTATGACCAATTTGGTATGGTCCGGAATTTTTCCATTTAAAATTCTTCGTCAGTATGACCAAATTTCGGATAATATGACCCACGTTTTCTCCATCTCTCTTGTTACGGTACAGTATTTTTTCCCGCCACGCACTTATAACTTCGTTTTTTCAACATATTGTTACATACTGTACTTAGTTTTACCGTCACTTGTGCTGTTACAGTACTGTACTTTGTTTTACTGCCAACGTCACACTGTTACTTCGGTTAAACGATGCATTACACAGTATTTGGACTTCTTGTGTCTTACGGCGTCGATTTAGGAGCTGTTATGGAGGCTTCGGTTTTTATAACCATTCGGATATTATGACCAAAATGGTCTGGTCCCAAGGTGGTCATAATGAGCGGCGTCTACTGTAATTGACGAAAGGTTTCCCGTGACCAAAGGACAAAAACACGGTACAAAACTGAATAGATCGTTCTCATTTCTCGTTGGTGCGGCAAAATGGATTGTTTTTCCGGGTCACTTACTAAATATTCTTTTGATTTAGCACGCCCAAAAACAGATTAGTGTTCTCCATCAAACAATGACAGACATGGCAGCGAAAGATGAAAAGAAATCGTTTGACATTCGAGTGCTTGCCAAGGAAAACGAAGCACTGAGAAAATGTGTGGAGTCGTAAGCGTTGTGTAGTGACCACAAAGATGTGTGAAACCAAAGTAGGAACGCAAGGCATCCGGTTCAAGTCCCGCCCTCAACTGACAATCTAGTTGGGAGTTGATTTATTTGATCTTGATTTCTGCACATTATTTACAACGTAATTTTGATGTTTCAGTGTTAATGTGTATATTGCAAGTTTTGTATTACTGTTTTCCACTAGTGCCTCAATCACTATTCTGTGTGCTTTCTCCAGTGAAACTGAAAAAATTTGGTTATAACTGTGCTACCTAGTTATTGGTGCTTTTAGCTCAATGTTTTACCTAGCTGTTTCTGACTGTTAAGGGTTCAAACTGTACTAACCACTGTTGCACAAATGCATTTTACAAGAGTTCGTTGACGTGTTCTGAAATTTATAAATGATTGAATTCATGTTGTGATCACTATTGTAAAAGATTAGGGTAAGTCAGTCAAAAGAGAACGCTTTCTTAGAAAGTTTTACATTTAGCATCGCGCTGCTTTGTTTTCTGAGCAGCATCTCCTATGTGTAAGTCACTACTTATGCTGTGGTTACAAGTATTTTTGATGTAGTACAATTTGTGTTGTGGATTCTTGTCACAACCAACCAAATTTCCGTCCAGCAATAGGCCTACATTTCTGAAGGGCGTCATAACATACAAGCTATGGGCGATGCGAGTTGGACAGCCTTGTGTAATCTTATGTTCTGGTTAGGTAGTAGTGACCTTAGGGAAAGGGACTTAGACTAATTCCCTAGCTTGTATACACGAACACAAAGATGTTCTAGGATAAAGTGGTGATGAGTCTCTAAGAGCATTATCAAAAGTTTGAGTGGAGTTATTTATCTAAGGAATTTTTGGTGCAAGTTTTTGCAGATCAATGATCTTTGCTACTTCCGCTGATCCATACAGTTTGAAGGATGGAAACGAGTTGATTAATGAAATCTGTGCGCGGGAATGAAACCATGAATTTGGATGTGAAAAAAGGCGTTCGAGAGCAAGTAAACGAAAATTAATCTTGGGAAGACAAATGAGATTGTGAATCTTTCCAATTTCAGGAAAGATGCCAATATTCGTTCACAGGCATAAGCAGTCGCAAAAATTTTGTAGTACATGGGGGATTCGTGATAGATGACTTACGGTACCGGTACTGTTGGAACCAGATGAAGTATCATTTCATGACCACGTAGAGTTAATAAAGAATTTCTATTATCTGTGGGACAAGTTATATGCCAGCGGTGACAGCAAGACATACAAGCGGGTTTGATAAAAGTCAGTGATGACCAGTTATGCGAGTGAGCACATGATCTATTAGCTTGTGTTTGGTTCGACTGCCTGCCCATAAAGATGAAGGCATCCAACTACGGTCTCTTTTTCGAAGGCGCAACAAGCGGGGAAACTGTGAATTCTATATTACGGTTTTTAGTGCGCTTTCCAAAGAAATTGAATTTAGGTCTACCGACTGCGAAACGGATGCACCCAGTTTGTTCATCAAGAAAGCTGACGTTAGAGGTGAAAAAATCTTTCAGAATCGTGCGAGGTCTGTCACCTTCGTACAGTATTTGGAAGAAAAATCTATCAGAACGCTGTAAGGGAGACCGAGTGTGAGAGAAAAAGATGAGATTTTGAAAATCTAGAGCATTATGTAGTGTTAAATTAACCCCCCCCCCCAAAAAAAAACAGCCAAGAATGGAAACTGGCCATGCAAGCAAAAATGAATGGAGTACGAAGGAACAAGTAATTCACGCATGTTTTGAAAACGGCTTTAGATTTTAAAAGTACTAAAGACGTCTTTGAGAAGACAGACGTAAGAGATTAAATGACTGATTTAGACAAACAGATGCTATAGTCAAAGCGTTGTGGCCTAATGCTGTTTTTGAAATTGAGAGCAACAAAAGGCGATTGTAGTCACCTCCGTTAAAGGGGAGAAAACTGGATTTCATGGGATCTTTCTCAAGCACAATCACCCAACTTCTTCCAGTGACCAAAAAATAAAACCAACACACCTGATATACGCCGCTATCTTGTGCTGAGCCATTTTTCCGAAACATAGCAGAGTTGTTATCACATATTTTGATATTTTTTAAATTTATTTTTGAAACCCAAACGACGTTCGTACTTAAAAGTTGAGTCGTATTCCACGAAAAGTTTACATAAAAACGCCGCAAAAATTTTTAATTAAGCAGTGGCTGAGGTGTTAGAACTGTTAGACTGAATTAAGTATAAGGCAAAAACAACGCATACTATTAAGATTGATTCGGTAATTTTCCATAACTAACTGCAAGGTCTGGCAGTAGACCATTTCCAAGATATAGCGCATTACCCTAGTAAAGTAGGAAGCCACCACTGCAACCGTGTGTACCAAAATCGAGTATTAAGTATAAGCAAAACAATCGAAGAAATACCGTTAACTTAAGCCTACGTCTCGTTAATGTTATGACGAAGCAAGTTTACTAAAATCAAAAACGTGGCAAACAGGTAACTGCGAAGTTTAAGAAAAAACATTCAGCATACTTCTTTGCCACTTCATCTTACTGAAGCAGCAATGGGCTATATTTACAAATTACTTTCCATACCTATGCTGTGTTTCTCGATAAAATAGATCTGGCAGCCACTTTTGTCTGTATGCAGGAATTTCTTCTTGTTAGTAATCTGCAGTTTCGAATCACCCATATCAAGAAAAACTAAAATCAAATGTCAAAAATACTTTTACCTAGAATTGTTCCATATAATGGCTGTCCACATGTTGGACGATAAGCTTAGATCGAATTCTGAAAATCAGCACTACTAGCAAAACGCTTAATGCCGACAAAAAATATATCTTCCCACTCCCACGTTTATCTGCTGCGGTTTCGGACGAAATACAATAAAAAAATCACAACTAAAAACGTCAGCTGCTAGTCATTCGTTTTGGCATTTCGTAAATTTTTGCATTTTGAAAGGCAGAAATGACTAACAGCAAATAAGTAGTAAACTACACAAAAAGACATTTAATTAAACTGTACACAAATGACTCGGAGCAAAAAATGAAAGCACTGCAACAGCCATATCCATTGCAAGCAAGTTGAAAACAAGAAAAGGAGTCAAGCAAATATAAAAAAACACACACACCACAACCAATCACTGTTTACTATCACAAACAAAACCGATCCCAAGTAACAAGTAAGTACCCAAGAGAAAATTATAAGCCCAAAATATAATACCCCAAGAGCTGTCACGTACGATATCAGCCTTGACCCTGATATACAAGCACTAATATAAAAGTCTTGACACAAGTTTGCCCTAATACTTTGCCTAAACTAAAACAGAGATTCAGTTTCGAACGGGTTTTGCAACATTTAGATTAGATCAAAGTAGCAATAATGTTGCTACAATAAAACTATGTTTTAACAAACCTGCTTGTGGCACACGAGTTTCAGTAGCTTTGTACTAAAAGTTTTTCGTGGCAAACTGATCAGCAGCAGCCACGACAAAAGGACATCATCTCATGCTTTTGAGTAGATGTATGTGCGACTTGCCGCCGGCAAAATGCTGTAGTTTTTAAATAAAACACAGCTCGCTCCATGAATTCTTCAAGTTTTAAGCCAGCTTCATATTACTCCTTAAAGCGATTTTAGAAACCCTTTTTGGTTCACGATAAAACTGATTCATCTTTCTACGGTAGCTGCTCGTAGTTAGTCAGTGAGAATTGCATGCCCAGCTCGTGATCTAATCTAGTTGGGTGTGTTTGGCCGCCTGTGCAAGGTTGCACGAGACACATCCCTGCTAAGAAAAGATTTATTGTTGGACCACCTAGGTCACGAAAAGCAAGCATCGGCAACATTCGTTGTCAATCAAAATGTAACTCTCGCGCTCCGGTTGCCTTGCTGTTTTCATAATAGTAGTAAAACACAAGATAAACCACACGAAGTAAAACAATTCATAGATAAAACAGTACATATAATCAAACGACCCATGCTCCATTGCCAAACTAGTCAAAAATTTAGTCCAGATTTAACTCAAATTTAAGTCCGGTGATTTACAATTTAGCTAATTGCTGACAGAACTTTGCTACCTGATTTTGATGCTAGCTTGGTATAAATACAAATACTATAAGGTGCAAACGATACATACGCAATTGAAATGGACTGCACTCACACAGTAAGAAAGCAAGGTTGTTCTTCGTTGCCGAGTTTATGTAAAAGTTGCTATTGTTAGAAGTGACTTATTAAATAAAACTGCACCAATGCGAAGTGCTGGTACACAACTATAACTTATGGAAGCTTGAAAACGTGGGTGTCTGGAGCTAAAACGAGTCATTCACAGAATGAAGGTTTTGACAAAACTGCTCGCCGGTAATTATAAATTGCACTGTTTCAGTTAAAGCATTTGCAACCATTCGATTGCCATTTTTTTCTTCGCAAACACTTTACTCGACCACCTTCAGCACTTTTCCAATAGCAATGGTGTGACCTTCATCTCTTAAAGTGAAACGACCCATTTGAGCAAAGTCTTTAAAACTCTCCATACAGATTGGTCCCTGCGTTTCCATACGTGCAACCACAGTTTGGTCCTGAAAAGTGGTTGTAACGTTATCTTAATTATATTTTGTGAATCGTGATAAACACTTCACGTCACCATAGATGGTTTTGTTTAATAACTAGAGAATCAAATCACCGGTTTTAAGGAATAGTGAAGCTGTTTACCCAGCATTTCGTAAGAGGCGACTATTGGGTACCTACCAATCGCAGTCAGACTGTTAATGGTGGGGTTGCCATCTTAAGTGCTTGGTTAGACCACACATGTCAGAAAATTGAGGTTGGGGGTAAGCAAGGGCATGCTCTCTGTAAAATTTTGTTCCAACAAATTCCCATCACCAGAAAAAATAAACAAATGACCCCCAGTAGCCGGCAGCTCTTAAATGGGCAGGGGGTGCGAAGAATGTCCGGGTTTAAATCTGAATGTCATGGGGGAGGATAACCTGAGACAAGTGGAAAGAAAAGTGGAGCAATTGCAGAAGGAAAGGGGTAAATCCGGCCATCTCTGCTAAGGGGACAACACCGGATAAAAAACTGAATAAAATAACTACTACTGAGTTCTTAAACACCACAATTTAGCCGCCATGGTGAAACAAACAGTTATGATTAGGAAACCTTAATTCTAGGTTCTTTTTCCAGTTACAGCAGACTTAGACGTGCTAGTTTGGTGTTTGCCACCATTTGTTCTATTTCGAATCACAATTATTAACTACAGTTTCTAATGCTTTTTCTTGGAGTTTCGAACTCCCGGCCTTCCGCTCCAAAGCCCACAACAATAACCACTAAGCACAGCGGTTGATTGACTAATATTATTTTAGTTGCAGATCCTGACTGAACAAACAGGAATCAAGACTTACGCGTGTGACTCTAAAAGTCACTCAGTGGTGAAAGTAGTGAAATCTTGAAAGTAAATTACCTGTTTCACAAATCGCGTTTTCTTTTTCTCTCCCGTTTTACGATCGAGCAAAAACAAAAGCTTCTTTATCACAACTTCTTCCACGCATCTGGATTAAAATAAAACTTAACAAAAATGGTCTACGGATTGGAGAAGAGACGTTTTCGTACCTTGCATAGAGCGAAATTTAAATTTCTTTGCGTACAAATTTAGCATATGGTCGTAATATCTGAATCTACACTCGAAAATAAAAAGCGCGCCCCTCTCCACAAAAGCCAGTAATCTGGAGATATTTCGATTATAGTCCAAAACCCCTTTTAAAACTTGCTCCATTCATTCATCCCTCCCTAAAAAAGGATATTCCATAGCACTGCCTTTTTGTATCAGGATTATTTAAGTTTTTAGAATTCGTGGATGATATGGCGAGTTCATATCTTCATTATCTTTCTGCAGCGAAGTGCAACGACAAACAAAATACATACGTGTGAATGTGAAGAATAGCGCTGTAGCCGGCACAAATAATGGACTTATATTCAATAACAGCTATTTGGGCGTCGAACACTGTCCCAGTGCTACATAGGTTGTCAGCGGAACAAAGAACAAAGCCCTAGAAATTAAAAATTATGTTAAGACTGCGGCAAATAATGCCGATACGATCAAAATACTGTGCCTTCAATTTAAGATGCTAATAAGATATCATTTGCATTTAACTTTAAGTGCCGCTAACATCATGATGGATTACACAGTTATCTTGCAACAGTCTATAGCTTTTGATCTACTCCACCACACAGGCCCATCATTGGTCATTTTTTCTTAATAACCATACAGCTTAATCTGAGTTTCCAGGTTTTTCTCGCTCACCATTGTATTATCTTGAAGGACTACAAGACATTGGAATTTCCTTCCAGTGTTGCAAAATTTTCTGCTATTTAAAAAATTTGTCCTCGAAATTGAAAAACGCGGGAAGCAACATCTGCGTTTTAACAATTTAAGTTTCCTATTCAAAGATAACGAAGTTCAGAATCCGGTCTGAGGCCGCAAAATTTTTCATCTGTTGAGAACATTTGATCCAGACATTAAAATCACGAGAGTTACATCCTCCAAGACATCCGTTACGTTGCCGACTTCCATTTTGAAGCTTAAGTAATTAAACAAAAGTGCCACATATCTTGGTTCATCCTATTTGCTATCCAAACTGCTTCAACTTTGAAGATGGATTCCATTAAGCCACTATTTTCGCATAATGAAAACATTAAGTTATCAAGCTATGCCCTATAATAAAGTTTACAATGTACAAGCTCTTCTAGCAGTTAAATATCCAGATTATTCATTTTCAAATAACTAGGCTATAGTAATGAACGAAAAGTAGGTTTCCTAAGCATAGATGTGGTAGTGGTTCTCAGCATGGGAGTAGCAAAAAGCTTATAAATAACTAACGGCATCCATTCAAGAACCCACTTTAACAGTTGATTAAAGGTATAGTAGAGTAAGTAACAGAATGCAAGAAAACCTATAAAAGGCCACAAATCAACTAAAAGAAAGACATTATGAAGGATTCCTTACAAAGAGTCAGCCACATAGTTACTAAATGAGATTGGTGGGATTTCATACTTATGAAATATGACATCACTAGCAAGGCCGGGACGACTAGGATACTAGTTAAATGGACAACGTTACAAAATTGTCTGGTACACTTCATGGTGGAGTACTCTCTAACAGATTAAAAAGTATATTGTATAAATCAAGTGTGAGAAGGGTAATTGCCAAGGGACTGAATGTTGGGCAATGAAGGCAGCAGATATGCAAATGCAGAAGACAAAAATCAGACTGATTTGGAAGACGTGTGGCAAGACACTTCTGAAAAAAATCGTCAACTGTGTTTAAAAGAATGAACAGGTATTGATGAACATTTTAGCTAACTCCTTCCAAGACGGTTGGAGCATCTGAAAGGAGCACGTGTTGAGAGTATGACGAAGAGTTCGACATAAAAGTCCAAAGAAAACTTGGGAGCTAAAAGTCAACGATGGCATCAAAAGAAATTAGACACTTGAAGACGTGCAGAATAGGCGTAAGTGGAGGCGTTGTTGCAGGCAACTGGTCGACCATCACGCTTTGGGATAAAGGCACAGTCTTAGCACGCATATGGCAATGAATAATAGTGGAGGGACTCCACCAGAATTGTATCAGCCTTCTAGTGTTTCTCCATAGTAAGTCGCCCTCAAAAACTAAATTATTTAGTGCTTCTGAAATACATCAAAAACTTACTTTTGATATTTCGTCCTCTTCCACCGAATCCAATCTCACTTTTACGTTCTCACCAGCAATAGCGGAATCAGTTTCAACGTCATCAGATAAAATTCCCAAAACTGAAAAGAATCAAGTCAAAAAGAATTCACAAAAATGGGGCCCTTGGCTTTATTGTCAACAAGCTGATGCAATGGCAGATAAGTTCATTTTATGATTCAATATATAGATGTTATTGCTAAAACAAAAATCGACTATAAGGCTAACATAACTATGAGGCAACGAACCTTTTACTTTTCTTTTGTTTGGTTGCATAATTAACTGCTGTCCTTTATAAATGCGGCCAGATTCGATTTTGCCAAGCACAATTACACCCATATCCTTATATTTTTCAACAATCGGCAACCGGACTGGCCCTGAGCCGCTGCGAGCCATCATTGGTAGATTGTCCAAATATGGTATTAACGGTAAACCTGTGTACCATGGGTGGTTGGATGGAGATGGTTCTTTTAGATTTGCTCCCGTTAATCCCGAACAAGGCATAAAATGAATGTCCTTTTTTGGGTTGAAGCCAACTTTTTTCAAAAACGGTGTAAGTTTGTCTTTGCACTCATTGTAGCGAGCTTCGTTCCACTTTACAGTGGGGTCATCCATTTTATTAACAAGTACCACTAAATGTTGAACTCCAGCTGTTTTTGCAAGCATCGCGTGCTCTCTTGTTTGTCCACCCCTTTCAAACCCAGTTTCAAATTCTCCTCGTCTTGCTGAAATAACTAAGACAGCAACATCAGCTTGAGATGCTCCTCCAATCATATTAGGTACAAAGCTACGATGGCCTGGTGCATCTAATATTGTAAAATGCTTTGTGTCGGTTTCAAAATAAGCACGTCCAACTTCTACAGTCTTTCCTTTATCTCTCTCTTCCTGGTTCGTATCCAGTGCCCATGAAAGATACCATGTTTCACGATTTTTTTCTTTAGCTTCTCTTTCATACTTTTCCAAAGTACGCTTGTCAACCATGCCAGTCAAGTACATGATTTGCCCACCAATTGTCGATTTTCCTGCATCAACGTGACCAATGAAAACAACGTTCAAGTGGTCTTTGACTAACTCAGTCTTTTCTTCTTGGGGAGGAGGAGGAGTCGATCTGCTTTCTTGAACGTTTTTAGATGACTTGGACACAGCAGGTGCAACTTGGATTTTTTCTTCTTTTACAGCCTCTTCCGTTTGCATTGGCTCTTCAACTACTTCTGGAGGTTGTTGACCAATTCCTGTGTTATCATCTTTCATGGAAAGATTCGAAATTTCTTGTTGGAGAGGAACATCGGTAGGTTTCAAATTATCCTCCATTGGCTCACCATAGCTTACAGCAGATGGTGGAGCCTGAGCTGAAGGAGGTGACTTTTTAAAAGAAGGAATAAAGGCAGGAGCATTGACGTTAGGAATAAATGGCCTTGCGCCAACATTTAAAGTTGACAGAGCAGGGGCTTCGGGTTCATCCCACGAATCAGGTATGTCTTTACCATTCATTATTATCAATTAATTTTTACGCTAATATTTAAAAGCATGAAATATCAAATTTAACTATACCTATCAAGAAAAGAGCACATTACAATAACCACTAAAGCATTAAAATATTTCGAGTTCCCACAATTAGTTTACAGCTTAGGCTGATGTCTTTTAGACCAAATTAAAAAAGGCTTGTTGTGCGCTCAGCCATATTTATTTGCAGCCTTTACCAGTTATAAAGAAAGTAATGCAAAATCTTTAGTGTTGGCAGAAATCAAAAGGAATCGTTAAAATGCACAAACGCATGAAATACTCAAAACTCTTACAAATGCAAATCAAAATTTATACACAAAAAGCAAAATAACATGAAAAAATAAGCCTGTGGAATTGAATTTGATGCACGAATGCAGATATGAGCTCAAACTATTGCTTATACATAAATACCAAATCTATATTTTGATGCTATATGCTGTGTCTTGCTCTGATTAAGATGGTGGTTTTCATTCAAGGATTGGTAAAACCGTTCCACTCCACGGAGACGTTTCAAAGCTTTAGTGCCTTCTCCTAGCTTTAAAGTAAATTAAGTTTACTGCTTCAATAACATAATTTTCCCTTGTTTGTTTTGTGGAAAATTCTTCATACTAGGATGGGCAGCAAATCATCAGAAAACAGGTACCAAGTAAAAAATCAAGGCTTTGAAAATCATTGGGTTAAACCAGGGGTGGGCAAACTTTTTAGCCAAAGGGCAGCATTGGCCACTTAAAAGTTGGCCAACGGCCAGTGCTTAAAATCTTGCAAGATCTATTTAATGCTGGTGGCCAGTGGAAGGGTGCAAATGCCTAATTACGGACTTTGAAAATGATGGTCTTCAAAAAAGTCGTCACTGCCTATTTGGATGAAAAATGCGTCAATTCAACCTAAGAATTGTGTGGCAGCTACTTTCAATAATAACTGCTATTGTTTCTGTCTCTTTAGTGTGGCAAGTGTGGCCATCCCTGTCATATTAAATTAGATATATGGAAGTTTCTGGAAGTGTTAGCGGGCAGTGGGCCATAGTTTGCCCACCCCAGGGTTTAACAATGTAAAGCAGAAAAACAGCAGAAATAGCTTGTGAAGCATTAATCAAATAAATATGTTCAAAATTTGATAGCCAAATTTAAGTTTAGCCACTCCATGCACTGGTACTACTCAAAACCAAACAAAACTTTTCTATATTACAAAATTAAACACATGTCATGCACAATAAAAAAAATATATATTCTACAAATACCCATACCTCCGAAAATTAACACACTGCACACACATTCGATCAAAAAATCTCACTAGTCATGAAGTACATTTCTACTTAATCATTAAAAGTAGGGTACAACCAAAACCTTAAAAAAAAATAAAATGGGGAGTTACAAAATAGCCATGTAGTAGTTACATGCCTTTGGAAGCTTTTCATACAACAACATGTTTCAAAATTTGAAGTAAGTAGTACAGAGGAAGTCACATGACCAGAGTTTTCAAAAGAATTTGAACATCATACTTATTAACATGAACTCACAAAGCGTTTAAACGTTTAGACTACTTAAAGAATTATCTGTAACGGTGCCAAACCGAGTAGTAGATATGCAGCTATCAAATATAACTACTTTAGACATGTTCAACCTCAAAAACAAACTATTAAATTGGCGTAACTAACTGTGACAATAAGTATTTTGGAAACCACAGATCACTGACTTTTCCTTAATCTTAAATATTAGAACCTTTAATTCTTTTTGCTTAAAGCCCCAAAAAGCATAACACAAGAATAATTTTTCACATTTTTAATTCCCATTTAATTTCGGGCCTTTGGGTCCCTTTAATTAAGCTCACAAATAAAAACTTCTTTGCTCGAAATGCAAAACTTTATCACAATAATTATGTTGTCAATTTTCTGCATGAAGTGGTAATGCGTGTATGCAAACACACGTTGCATAAGTTCTAGAAGTACGTAAACCAAGATCAAAAACATCACTAACAGCAAAAAATTAGGAGAACCATGACTTTTACCGACTTCCAATATCAGAAAAGTTATTTTTTTCATATCCAAAGTTCCACAATTTTACGAGTCAAAACTTTGTTGTCATAGCAAAAATAATTCTATTGCCACTACAAACTAGTGAAATATTGAGAAGAGATCAGGACTATCAATTCAGCTCCCCACAATAAAATATAGGCTTTTCGGCAATGCAATCCTTCAATCTTTATTAAGTGTGAGGACTTCTTTGAAAAACATGTTTTATATTGAGTATAAAATACACTGCCGATATTCGAGGTCTTTGCTTTTTTGGAAGGACATACCATAGTTGCACATACCATACCAATCTCTCTGAAACCAATAAATTACTATGGTCTTGGATTTGAATATACATGTAATTTGTCCATTTGGTAAAAATAATAACGGGAAATGTGACCCCAGTTCTAGGTACTATAATTCAAGTATGCACTGAAACCCCTGCCACCAAGCCACTGCCACCCTAAAATTGTAAACCTCAGCACGACAGCAGCAATGCACATACTCTTTAACAAACAATTCCACTTTGGAACAATCAAGAACACGTAAGAAAAACAAAAAAATGCATTAAAAGAATTTTGGTCACAAGTCCTGCTTACACTTTTGGGCAGG
Organism: Trididemnum clinides; assembly: GCA_963675345.1. NCBI lineage: Eukaryota > Metazoa > Chordata > Ascidiacea > Aplousobranchia > Didemnidae > Trididemnum > Trididemnum clinides. The sequence goes on along the minus strand of OY776295.1, from coordinate 20,042,062 downwards.
ATCAATACAGGCGGCATTACAAATATGCCAAGAGTAGGCTAATTGAAAAGGATCACTTTTGCGTTTGCAATTACACTTTAGCTGTTATAACATAAGTTATGTCTTCCAAAGAAACCACCTAATAAGCTAGTACTTGAAAGCCAACATAGTTTTGCAACTGTTTAATATAATTGACTAAAAAAAACACAATCAATCGAAAATGAAATGTCCTACAGAACATGACATAAAAATTGTTTAATATTCATTAAATAGTTCATCGTCTTCATCGAATTCCAAACTTTGAAAATCTATTCTGTAGCGCAATATTCCACCAATGCCACCAAAACCTTTCACAAATTGCGATCCCTCTTGTGAACGATCTGTAACAATTTCAAGTGTTGCTCCAAACTTTTTGTAATTATTAGCAAACCATTCTAGCAATGGGCAGCTATCAGTCATTTCCAGTTCCACTTGACTGTCCTTATCCATAAAATGAGTTTTGTCTTTCTCTTGATCTGGTCTCAAATACAGGATCTTTTCTTCATCCGTAGCATGGTTTTTTAGAACATATCTCATAGTATCTAGATTTTCCCATACAATCAAAGTTTCCACCGCTCCCATTTCCAAGCCTTTCAGAGTATCATCAACCCCAAAACAAAATTTTCCAGTATCTTGAGAAATTTCATCAAAATATTTCATAATTAATTTCTTTTCTTGAATGAATTTAACGTTGGCTAATACCTCGGCTGAAAGTTCAATAGCTTGATTGAATCCATTTTCTCCACCATACGAAACATCAACCAGCTTAATAATCTTTACTTGTAACCTCTGATCAAACATATCAGATTGGCTCAACTCGGTTTTAAAGTCAGCAGAACCTGCCAAAATGAGGCCAGTGACATTTGGCCGATCATTTGTGATAAACAAAGTCACTGCTGTTTCAGCTACTTTGCGAACATAATTGTGACGCTTTTCCATTCTCAAACGAGCAAAACGAAGAGCAGATTGACCACCACGGCCATGCTTTTTTGGAAGATCAACAGTAAATTTATGTAAAATTTCTCTAGTGTTTCCCTGCAACGTTCCAAATAATGAACCATTACCATCCATAATGATGAAACCAAATTTATTGTCATCCGACAACAAAGCAGTTAATGCCTCGGTATGAAATTTATTATCACAGAGGTACAAAGATGTATTGATAGGTTTAAATGGCTCAAAATCAATGTTAACCTTTTTTTCTTTTCCTTCATCAGTAACGATTGTACCACAGTAGACCACAAGGCCATTTGTGGGCACTTTGTTATACAACTTGAGTCTCTGTTGTACAGAAGTAATGGCTCCTAGCACAGACAAACGATTTACTCTACTTTTAATATTAGATGCAGTTCCATATTCATCAGCTAACATTTTAGCAACACGAGATATTTGATCTTTAGGAGGAATAATCAACGAAATCATGCTGGTTCCATTACCACGAGCAGCTTCCAAACTTTTAATAAGTTTTTTAATTTTCCATATTTCCACATTCCGATCAGCAGCTGTTTCTGAATCAGCCATTTTTAGCAGGCCTCAAATAAAATTTAGAAAATTATAACCAGTGTAAAATTTAATATCTATCAAGCTTACACAAGCCAAGAAAAATCCTGAAAATTAAATATACATTTAAACTGAAGTGTAACCAGTAGCAAACACAGTCTATTATAAAGATATAGAGATTGCTAGACTTACTGCATATTTTGACTTAAGTTATTCATGAGACCATTTTACTGTGCTTAAGCCTTAAGTTGCCAAATGTCACCTTGCATACTTTTTAATTAGCAAAATCCTGGATTTGCTTTGTCATGCTAATTTTTAACTGGGATTTGTGAGTTATCAAAGGTGACAACTTTCATTTTTCACCATGTCTAGTCATTCCAGTTTGGTTAAGGTGACTTAAAAAATAAAAGGTATATATGAGGGTGGCCAAACTGCAGCTCTTTTGACTCTTGTTGTATTTGGGCACAATGATGTAGTGTAGGGGTGTGTAAGCTGCGGTGCGACATGTTGAGTTTCAGGGCAGGTGGAAGGGTGTAAATGCGTAATTTTGTGTCTGGAAATTATGGCTTCAAAGAAAAGAAGGTCATCACTCCTTAGCTGAAAGGAAAATGCATCAATTAAAATAAACTAAGAATTGTGCAGCGGCTCTTTTAATGATGGCCTCCATCGTTTTTGGCTCTTTATCATCACAGCAGATGTGGCCACCCCTGGTATATACTTGAAGTATTTGTTATTGCTAAACATTCTGTTCAAGTAGCTTCAGAAAAGCACTACTCTCTCTACTATAGCCATAAAAACGCTTGCTAGTAATTTTGTCACACTGCTATTTAGCTAAACAGCCACCTTGACAATGAGTGTGACAAAATTCTAAACCTAGTGCTAACCCACACCCCAACACAATCACAAACAGGTAGGAGGGCATGCTCTTCAAAGATGCATAATGCAAGTAAATTCAATTATTTAATTTTATCCAATAGGGTGGTGAAATTACCAATTTTTTATCAACTTCGATATTTCTTAAATTTTAGGATCTCGTAAAGAATTGGCTGTATTGCCCTTAACTAACCGTAATTCTAACTCTAACCAACTAAACTTCAACCTCAACACAGAATTTACACATTTCAGCAGTATCCAAATCCACATGTCAAGCAATGGGGCTGATTCTTTAGGTCACTGCACTTGTCATAGTTTTTTAGTACATAGTTTTTCCGTATCTTTGTAATTTCATAAATTTTAATAGTTTAGTGATTCCATATTAAAGAATAAATTTTCATATTTTGGGATTCAGTAATTGTACATTTCATCACATCTGAATTTTTGTATGTTAGTTTGGCATATCACTAGCCAATAAAAATAAGATATATTAGGAAAAAAACCATTGTTACTATTATTGCCACTTTTCTTTGTGAGCAATCTATACAATACAACCTATCTTAAGCCTTAAGGTATTTAGTATTGGGCTTACTTACTCTGTGAAGTACTTATGTAAACACATAAGTAATCAGTAATCAATTAACCTATATGCAATATAACAAAACAGTATCATGATGTTTCGACCAGAGTAAAAATGCAGTCCATTTAATTAGTCAATGTTTGAAATGTCTACTTCATGGAAGTTTACAGTTTGAGTTAAAGCTAGGATTAGTGTTATTGACATCACAAGCTATTGTGAATATGCTTTAGCAGGACCAGTGAAAACGCGCGCTATGGCACTGTGGGAAAGCTGGGGCAACATGTAAAATCTGGAAATTCAGATTTACAAAAATTTATCTTAAATATGAAATTACTGAAATAGGTAGACTTGGAAATTCATACCAAAACGTGGAATCACAGAAATCAGAACACTTGTTCCAAATCAGGAATTGCTAAAAAACAATAACTAGGGTATGCTGGTATAATTCAGAGCAAGTTGATGCAAGTCAAGTCATGCTACACGTAATTTGAACAAACAAGTTGATATTGGCCTTGTGTAATTCTAAACCATATTTGCAACTACAACTAGACCAGTTTTGCTTGACTGTACATGCAGTAATGCTTGACTGACTTAGATGCCACATGATGATGAGCAACCAGCCAGGCAACACTTTCAACATGAGTTGATGTAACCAGTAAGAATGGCTGTGAAGTAGGCTATAGATCAACACTGGATTTCATTAGATCAATTCTCAAATCAAGCCAAATGCTACTCAACTAGTATCTTCAACTAATAAAACATTTTCCTCAATTAACTTCAAACATTTTTAGGCTTTTTAACCTTGTCCTAAATTACCCAATTCAGGAGGTAAATTGTTATATTAGATCTGCCTAAGAATCCATATTTCCAAATCAAAAATCACTAAACCATGCAGTGTTAGCATAAGGTAAATAAATATGCTAATGTTAACCCTTTCGCTGTCCCATGCATCACATATGATACACAGGACGTATTGATTTGACGTCCGTGCATAACATGTGATGCACAAGACTATGTTTTTCAACCACACAGAAACATTTTGGACGTATGAGTAATTCATAGGAAAATCTTGCTGTCCAAGGGATTTTCCTAAAAATTACTCATACGTCCAAAATGTTTCTGTGTGGTTGAAAAACATAGTCTTGTGCATCACATGTTATGCACGGACGTCAAATCAATACGTCCTGTGTATCATATGTGATGCATGGGACAGCGAAAGGGTTAAAAAAGTTGTAATGCAAGAGATAGATACAAGTTAAAAAGTAGTAACTTGACCTAATTACCCCCAAAAAAACCAGGACTACAAATTAGTTAACGCCCATGATGTCTGCATTACACAAGGTTAGAATAAAGGTAAATGCAAGAGTGAAGGTTAGTGAACATCGTGATGGACATCGCACAGACATGAACTATTTAGGAGCCAGTAAACATACAAAAATTTCAGATATGCAAAGCTTTACAGAAGTTGATAAAAACCAAAAATATACCGGTAACCACTCAATTGGATAACACAGGTTTAACTGCATAGTACATGTTTCACATAATGTCCATGATGACATCAGCCAACACTAACTCGAAATCTAACCCAAACCTTGCGTAAAGCAGATATTGCAGGCATGCACTAACATCATTATTTAAATTTTAATAAATAGTCTGGTTAGTGTAAAATCTGATTATGTAAATGTGGCCTACACTACTGAATGAGCTTGGCACCCCTGGTCTAAATGTGGAGCATTGTGCGCTTTTTGGAAAAGAAACTGTGCTCGTTGTAAACTCATTCTGTGGGCCAATCCAAAACTGACTTTCACACTAATTGGTAACACAAACAAGACTGCAGCAAAAGTGAAATTAAAACTACTGGAATAGACTAGGTTGAATAAATCAAGTTTATTGCTTTATGATTTCCAAAATACTTTGGCCTTAGAATTCTTAAATAAAAAAATAGGCGTTGCTATGCACAAATACGTAACCTCTGTCTTATTGATATAAGACTTTTGCTTTTAGACATAGGTCTAAACTAAATCACTAAATTAGTGAAAAATATTTCATAAAGTGCAATTTAACATATGTCAATTAAATATTTGTGAGCATGTACGTCAAAGACAACTAATTTTGCAATATTACAAACTTTCCAAACGTTTAACAAACTACATAATTAATAGCCTATCTTTACTTTATAAAAAATTTCGCAACAGGCACAAATAGAACCAATACGTCAACCAATTTTAGTCATGGTTGATTAAAATCGCACATGGGTCATAGTGACGTCAAGATCTGGTACCCTGCCAACTGTACGGCGGCCAAAGCCTGACCAAAAAACAGTTAAATGTGCCATCGTATAGCTAAATTCACATCCCATGTATGAAAAGAGTGTCTTCAATATGCATAAACTTTGTTTTAACTTGATTCAATAGTTTTCACTCATCGACTGTCGACTTTCTCAATTTAATTTAACATGCAAATCCAACGCTAATTTTAGCAGCAAGTTACTGATTAATGATTATTTGGATGACATCAAATTTCGGATTACTTCAGTAAACTTGCATTCTTTGTAATCAAAGCAAAAATTATGTTTTTAGCGCTTATTTACTGCGACTGTTTTTAGCTTCAGAACATTTAAATAAAATTGAGTGAAGTTTTTTGGGTTTGTAGACTATTTTATTTTTCACATTATCGGTAGCCTACTGCTAAACACTGAACAAAAGATCAGTCAATATCATTTTCAAAGTGTATTTGGTATGACTCAAACTACGAGGAAAATAATCCCAAGTTTATTCACTGCAAATCGAACACTCTACATGAAATCTCTGCAATCAATTGCGTTTTCTCACTTGAGCACTCGCATGTCAAATTTTTAAATTGGTTGGGCCGGCACCTTGAGAAGTTTTCTCAATTCTGTTCCATGCTGTCACCGCAGCTTTTGACTATAACTTCTCGGACTTTTTTCCTGACGAATAACATTTTAGTAAATGCGCATCTGCGCTTATCTTTTTTAAAAAGCACAAATTAAACTGTAAGAAAATGAGATTTTTGTCTGCGCTTTTGGGTGACTAGGTTACTCTACGTGCAGCATTGGGTACAAACCACAAATAGAAAGCTGGAAAGCAATTGTAAATACAATGCCAACAGGATATGACTACTAGTATATCTGTCAAAGCAATTGGTTAGCCGGGGTAATTGATCACTAAAACTGTCACATGACAATATACAATTTTGGTGACTCCGTGTTCGAAACCAGTAGCTGCTGCAGATCAAATCTTCCTGGAAAGTGCGGCAAATGGTAATAACGCTGATAATCAACCACCTTGAGGCGTTTAAGCTGTGTTAAGGAGGAAATCCCGTAATATCCCCTACAAACCACAAACAAAAATTTGGTTTGCAATTTTGGATTTATATATCAACAGCGCACTTTGAAGATAATTGGTTTGCCTGTCTAATCGATGGTCGATCGCTTACCTCGAATGCAATCAAGTGGTTGTATTTCGCACAGGTTACATGTAAAGCTTCACTATGTGACAATCGTGTTAAACTTTTAAGCAAATTTATAAACCTGTATTTAGCGCAGAATTATACTGTATGTGTATTATATTATGGCTACAACACATCTTACTTTTGGAGGACATATCCTCCCTTCGCAAGAAATATAATTGTTCCCTGATCACATACAAAAATTCTTGTAAACCTTGCAACGAATTGGCAAAGCAGCATACGGGCGTAAGGGGCATTAACAATTTATTAAAATGAATATGCCAGGAAACAATAATGAGTATACCACCCAACCAATTTAGACGAGACCATCCCTGGACACGTTTCGTCCTTTTGGACTCATCAGCAGGGCCCGTCCCGTCACAAGCAAAAGTAACCCACTCATTAACGTTATCCTTAAAAAAAAAAATCCAACACATGCAGAAGCACTGAGACTTCAACCAACGACGTATTGCTTTGCTTAGCAGGGCGGACGTATTGCTTGTTAATGCCCCTTACGCCCGTACGCTGCTTTGCCAATTCGTTGCAAGGTTTGCAATTTCCCTCTTCGCTTAATAACTTTCAAATCTATAGTTTTTTTCCCTACTTGAAAATAGTTGGCATGGATTTGCCCGTTTCACTGTAGGAGGCCCGGTTTACTGCGAAGTGAGATAGAATGAAAATTCGTTGGCATGGATTTGCTCGACACGTCTATCAAAGGTCGCCCGGCTCCCACCTCGTGAATTGTCAACGCACTCGCCTCGAGCGTGATGGCATTGCAAAGAGAAGGCACTAGGCTATAAATGCAGCGTTTAATCTGCTTTTTCAGATCAGTGTGTAAACTAATCTCCCAATGGATATGCAACCAAATCAACCAATTTGTCAACCCGCCCTGCTAAGCAAAGCAATACGTCGTTGGTTGAAGTCTCAGTGCTTCTGCATGTGTTGGATTTTTTTTCTAAGGATAACGTTAATGAGTGGGTTACTTTTGCTTGTGACGGGACGGGCCCTGCTGATGAGTCCAAAAGGACGAAACGTGTCCAGGGATGGTCTCGTCTAAATTGGTTGGGTGGTATACTCATTATTGTTTCCTGGCATATTCATTTTAATAAATTGTTAATGCCCCTTACGCCCGTATGCTGCTTTGCCAATTCGTTGCAAAGTTTACAATTTCCTTCTTCGCTTAATAACTTTCAAAACAAAAATTCTTATATACAGTTTTCTTTTACTCTTTATCACAAATTTCAATGCAAAAAACCTATACAGTATTTGCATAAATGTTTAATTATAAAAAAGCTTAAAACTTAGGAAGCCTATGGCAATAGCATTAATTTTTTTGTTACAAGCAGTTTTAGGAATTTTTGGTTGTCATATGAATTGTAAACTCAAAAAGATTTTTGCCCCAAAAGATTAAAGATAATACATTTTAATGATCGCGGTGATTTTAACCAAAAAAGGGTGTTTCTCTTTCGGATGTTGAAATTATGCTGCTCTAAATATAGGGCTACAGGCTACAAAAATAAATGTACAGTGTACACAGCACGTTTTTTTCTCTGAGCCCTTTCAGGTTCACAAGGTATTTAATTCATAACATTTTCAACAATTTAGTAATTGCTCCGTAATAATTTCATTGCAGTAAGTCATATAAAAGTAAATTTTATGAAAGAGTGACACAACAATTAACAATCATGGTATATGGTTTTTGTAGGAAAATTTTAATTTTCTTGATTATTTGCATAGTGCTACACAGCACACTTTGTGGTCCAAACATTCGGTTTTAACAGCCAAGTACGTGCTTACTAAACGCGTATTATACCTAAGCGTATGTATGCTTTTGATACGTAGGCTACTTAGCGCACAAAACCGCACGTTTGGACAGAAATATATACTGTGTAACACCTATGAATTAGTGAGCGGATGAAAGTCTCCGTACAACAAATCACTAAAGAAAAACGTACAAAACGATTCAAATACGTAAGCTGTTTATATATCCGCCACAAGAACATAAGCCTTCTGTTGAGCGCATGTTACTCATAGCTTGATACTATTCCGTAATCATTAGTAAGTAAAGTTTTAATGAATTTATGTTGCACATATTCAATAATATTAATTTGTAATTTAATTGATTGTTCGTCGTATACCTTTCTAGCATAAATTACGGCTTTTGGTCAACCACTGTTTTCGCTCCAAATATGTTACGTCATATGCAGCCTTTCTATGTTATGTTCTTGCAATTATTAAATCAGTGTTTCCCAAACTTTTTTGTCAGTTGGCACAGAAAAAAAGCTAAACAAATTTCGCGGCACACCAGCCACATGAATCTATTCATATTGATCGCGAATAGCATTACAGATGACAGCGAGAATGGTAATGACCTTTTTTTTTGAAAATCACCACTTTTTCGAGTAACAACATGATCTCCTACGTTATCGACCATTACTTCATGACAGCATTTATTCGATTTTTGCTGAAAACTTGTATAAATGTTAAGCAGCGACACACAGTTTGCGAAACACTGCGTTAAATAGTAGCTCAGTGATCAAACAGTTTATTATTGAAGTTTAAGGTACCTTTTTGGTAGACTATTAGCTAGCGTTGGTATAAATGTGATACAGGTTTTCGTGTTTACGAGTCAATCATCATGCTGATAGTGAACGATCACACCTCGCAGGGCAATGTTGCTTAGCCTTGATGATAATCTGTTTAAAGTTTAGCTATTTTGGTAAGAGCAATATAGGTTAGTGGAGGCGTTTTTATGTTGTTTTGTGAAGCACTACCGGCTAGCTTTTTACGCGAGCAGTCTGTGTTGTCGCACAGTTCATTACTAGGTAGTTTTGAATAATGTATCTGGTAATTTTGATAGAATTCTAAATTAGCTAGTTTTGGTTTGACCAGTTCACAACAGTACCAGTATGGTTGAAAAGTAGAATTGATTATTGTGACAAATGTTTTGTCGAAAAATTGGATGTTTTGAAAGAACTAAGTGTAGCTGCTATAAACGAAGGAAAAGGAAAAGCGTAGCTTCACGTATTTTTAGAAGAAATGCTAAAAATGTTTCAAAGTATGAGCCGCACCATTCTCGGACTGGTTATATCTTTTGACATAGGTATTGAGTTTAAAATATATACACCCTGTTGAATGTAAATAAGGTATAATGCAAAGAGCTTCATGCAACACTTCCAGTAAATCCTGTCACCAACTTATAAGTCACGTAATGATTATTTAAACATCTTATTTAGTGATCTGGTGGTAGCAAATGTCATCGTGTTTATGATTGAAACCACCACCTTCAGAAAGTTTCTGGCCCTAGTTGCTCTTCCTTATTTAAATAGTGACTGGCATAAAAGTAATTAGGCTGCAATATTTTTGATGATTTCTGGAAATTTATATTAAAGTACTGCAAATATCTACTGAATCAAAGAAATTCTTACTAAAACATGGAATTATAAAAACACCAAAATTTTTTCTAAAATACGGAACTACTGAATTATGAATAGCCTATATGAAAAAAATTTTTAATTAAAGAAGTAGGCCTAGGAAAATCTCAGAAATCTGGAAATTTACGAAAATTGATAGAAATTAAAAATCTTACCTCCCAAATTGACAAAGTTGCATCATTGAATAGAATTACACAGTGCATTTTTATAAATTTCTGTGTTTTTGCGATTTTTATAGTTTAGCGGTGTTTTTCTATCTCCAGAAAAATTTTGTATTTTAAAGTTGCCCTGTTTTTCTTACATGCAAAGCAATAAACTTTGTCAAAATATGTTTATCAATATGAAATAGCTGTTGTCAACTGAATATTAGAATTTATCATAAAATAGGATTTTGCGACGCGGAGGGGAAAAATGCGGTTTAGTGCCGATGCGTTCAACTTATGAGCCAAGGCGAAAATTTGCGGTGTAGTGCAACTAGCGGGCGGCGGCAGTTTTTTCTTCCTGTACCATCTCTACTTTTGGTGTGTTTTCCATCTCTATTCCTTCAAAAATATTGGACTTACCAGCGAGATATTTGGCACGATTGATCATCGTCTCGTGGTTTGAGTGTCATAAAAGGGTTGATGAAGTTAGACTCCAAAATGATTTTTTCAAACATTAAATTTTTTGACAACGAAAAAAGGTTTTCTGCTTTACACAAAACTTAGCAAGCTACTTCAGAAAATTTATTCTTTTTGTGAAGTGAGATGATTTTACTATTAACGATTAATTGTAAAATCTGTTTTCATTATTTTATAAAAAATACTGACTGCAGAAAAGCACTTAAATGCTTTTTCGGGAGACATAGGAAGGTTGCATATGACGTCACACATTTGGCGAGAGAAAAGTGGCCGACCAAAAGTTGTAACTTATGCTAGAAAGGTACCTATATGACGAACATCAGCTTTTGAGGTTATTTTGATAACTGATGTGAATTTAATTAAACATTGGAGTAAAATAATGCTAGTGTGTTACTCGGAAACAAAGAAATTTAATCAAAAGCGATTTCTTTAAGATTTGGCCTTTCAATATGTGAGTCCAAACTTAATAAGGTGTGTCAATTTGCCAACAAATTGGCCTTAAGAGAAATGTCATCTAATTATCATTTATTCATTTTTAAAAATACCTCCATACTATTTAGATATCCGTAGGCACGTCAGCAAAATCAATTATTATTTGATCACTACTACTGGTAGCCTACTGTAAGTTTTTAAATTACTCCTTTTCTTGGTCACCAGCCAAAAAAAAATAGCCCCACAAACATTTTTCAGGGAATAGTTAAGATCATAAAATTACATCTATTATATATTAATGTAACTGGCCTGCAATCATTTTTGACAAAATATTTCAAAGGACTATTGATTTTACCAGTCAATATCTAGTTTAATCTATAGCAAACAGTAAAGTAGTTAGCCCTGTCATGTAGGCTGCAATATAACATACATGACAACCTATACGCTTTCCAAGTATTTCATACGTATTTTTACATTTCCAAATGTATACCGCGTAGTCGGATTTTTATACGGGAAAATGCAAATTTGGCTCAAGGTTGGATCTTCCCATTTGTGACAAGGAAAACAGGCAATTCTATCGCGCAGATGCTCACTTTTGTACGCGTATTGTGCTGTGGCCTTTATCACAAGGCGCCTTCTTGATCTGTATGTTAAAGAGTGTAACGATTTAGGATGATTTAAAAATTAGTTCAGTGGCTGTTTAGTGCGAAAACTTTATCTTGTCCGAGGAATTAAAACTTTGTAAACAATTTAAAATCGTCAAGTATATAGTGTATGATCGTATATAGATCTGAGTAATTGTAATTAGTCATGGAACCTGCTGCTACAAAGCGGAAGATTGGAACGGGAAGGCACTTGAAAGAATGGGAAACTTTGAAAGGACAATACGAGGGATTGAAAAAATCATCGCAGAAAGGACAGGATTATTCGTATTGTGTGCCGTGTAAGAAGGATATCAAGGTGACTGCGTCTGGATTTTATGACTTGGAGAGTCATTTTAAAGCTAAGAAACATGCTGAGAATCTCGCTATTTCTAAAACCTTCAAGCCGGTGAATATGCACTTTGTACCTAAAAAGGAGAGCAGCACTGCAACTGCAGAAGCAGAAGTAAAGTTTTGCCATTTCATAGCTGAGCACAACATTTCTTTCACTGCTGCTGATCACTTCTCAGACCTGGTGAAATCATTGTTTCCAGGCTCAAAAATTGCCTAGGTAGGTGAGTCAATTAGTAATTTTCGCCACTAACCCTTGGTTCATTTATGGATTTTTTTGTATTAATTTTTTGTTTCATTTTATTGATTTTAATCACATCCTCCTTTTTTTTTCTTACCTAATTTTTTTTATATGTTTTAGAAGTTTGCATGTCGGAGAACCAAGGCAACAATGATTATAAAGGGCTGCCTGGTCCCTACATTCAAGATCCAATAATAGAGTGGTGTAGGACTCACCCATTTACTCTCGTGGTTGATAAAAGTAATGACAGAAATTCAACCAAGAGGTTAGTAATCCTTGCTCACTTCTTTGAGGGCGACTATGCAAAGACAAGGCTTCTGGATTTACCAGCTCTAACATCTGGGACAGCAGCAGGTATCTTTAAGCTGTGGAAAATGTCATTGCAACCAGCAACATCCCTTGGTTAAATGTAGTTGGATTTGCTAGCGATATCTGCAACACTACGATTTTGCATGGTCTTAGCAAACGTAAACGAATCTGATATGCTAAGATCTGCTCTGAGATCTGATCTGCTAAGACCATGCAAAATCTTGACATCGACCCTAATGTCTTCATGTGTTCTTTTGATGTATTCAGCTTGTTCACCAACGTTCCTCTTGATGAAACCATCAAAATCTTTTCGGAAGCCCTCTACGACCAGTGTGATTCCCGACCAGTCATTCCAAAGGACGTGTTTGTTGAATTGATGAAGAGCGCTACATCCTCAGTTGAGTTTAGCTTCAATAACACCATGTACAAGCAAACAGACGGAGTAGCTGTGGGATCACCACTTGGTCCGGCTTTGGCCAACATCTTCGTTGGATATTATGAAGAAAAGTTATTTTCTCAAACGCAAAAGCCTCCAACATACTTCAGATATGTTGACGACACGTTTGCCATCTTCGATCACGAAGTTGAAGCAGATGAATTTCTGACCAAACTTAACTGCCTTCATCCATCCCTCAAGTTCACCTTTGAAAAAAAGAAGGGAAATGTCTACGGTTTCTTGATGTCTACGTCGAAAGAACAGATGTTGGCTTGGAGACCAGTGTATACCGGAAACCCACTTTCACTGGCCAGTATTTTCGTTGGAAGTCCTTTAGTCCTCTCAAACCCAAAATAAGTCTAATATCTACATTGGTGTATCGAGCTCTAATGATTTGCACCAAGCGTAGGCTCAATGAAGAAATAGAACGGATCAAGAAGATATTACTGGACAATGGCTATCCTAAAAACATCATCAACACTCAGATCACCAAGAAAATTGCTCAGTTCTCCACCCTTAAGCGATTTGGCCCTGAAAAGTGTCCTGTGTACTTGAGGGTCCCTTGGATAGGTAAGCCATCTACAAACTTGAAAAAAGAAGTCAAAACCTCCGTGGAAACCTGCTATGGTTCCGTCAGCACCCGCTTGGTCTTTACATCTAGGCGCATGCTGCCTGTGGCCCGCAAGGATGTTCTACCTGCCATTCAGAAAAGTTTTGTCATATATGAATACAAGTGCCACTGTGATAGTCGGTACGTAGGGCGAACATCTCAACGACTACAGGATCGCATCAAGCAACATGTTCCGCAATGGTTAAGACAGCAATTGACTCGTCCACGCCGATCTCAACCACACAAATCGTGCAAACGAACCGACACCAAACCGGACTGTGACTCTGCCATTGGTCAGCATCTTTTAGATAATGATCGATGCGCATTAAACTATGATGATAAGCGGTTTTCAATCCTCGCCGCAGCGCGCAGCTCTTTCCATCTTAATCTTTTAGAGGCTACTTATATCAAGACTCGACGCCCGGTGTTATGCAGACAGAAAGAGTTTGTTTACACTCTCAAACTCTTTCGATAATCGTGGCATTTGGCCTCCTGCTGCGCTTTCTCTAACTTTCGCAATTGCAAAATCTTTCTTTGGCGCGCTTTGCAATACTAGCGCTATCATTGGCTTGTCTTGATTGCCTAACATTCAAATTATTCACATAAAACACTTATTCACTCTAGATGTTCCCTTTTGACGCGATACCGCCACTGATGAGAGCGTCACGAGAAGCTTATGGCTCAAACAGCTTTTTTCAAAGCTATATTAAAATTCTGTACCACCAACAAGATTTTTAAGATAAACTTTCCACTGATGCTTTTTGGGGAACAGTACTCAACATGAACACATCCCTCAATGTCCCTAGATTTCCTCTGATGAAAAAATTGTCCAGTGTGCTTCTCTGTCTGGCACACAGTAATGCGGATAGTGAAAGAGTATTTTCACAGGTACGCAAGATCAACAGTGAGTACTGGAAACGCATGGGACATGAGACACTGACCGCATTGCTACAAATAAAGATCACCTGTGATGACCGTTGCTTCTAGTTCTCTCCCACTAGACATGCTTTGTGCAGCGAAAGAGGCAACAAAAGCCTGCAATCAACAGCATTCACATTGACTGATTATTGATGCTAATCGAAGAAGAATAACTGTATTTTGTTATTTTATGTATTGCTTATTGATGTAACTAAAATAATCGAGTTTATGAACTAATCTTTTCTCGTGTAAGGTTTTGTTTTAGTTTATAAGGGAAAACGTCCGAATCTATAAGGGCAGAGTGGTGCAGAGGTTGACATGTATGATATAATTTAGGTTTACAATTTTCAATATGTTTTTGCAACTTTATATGCTGTATAAGTTGCTCATTACAATAACTTTTTTTTTATTTGCAATATTTATTCTCCATTCACGAGTAAGCGAATTGTATCGCTATGCTTTGGACTGGATCTCCGCACTCGCTTGGCAGTTGCCATTTCCGAGGTGTCTGGGCCACCTGTCTTCCACATGAAGGCAGGGGCGTCTTGTTAAGTGCCTTGCCCAAGGTCACAACAAGCGAACTTTGCGGATTGTTTTCCACCATCTAGCCTAAATGCCGAGCACCAAGCAGGAAAGCTGTGAATGCCATTTTTTAAAGTCTTTTGGTATGACTCGACAAGGGGATTAACCCCAGGTCTACCGACTGCAAAGCGGACGCTCCAGCCACTACGCCATCGCGCCGGTATGACACCGCTTCAACCACTACGCCAACAACTAAAGCTCCATATTCCCAAATACGCTAATTATTCGAATACAAAACCCCAACGGAAGCTGGCTACCAATAAACATACATGTTAAGCCAAAAAACTAGGCTAACTACTAGCAATAACAAGTCAACTGCAACACTCTTTACCTCACTTTGACTTCAAATTTATTCCATAACATGAGTAAAAAACATATTAAACGTTTATTTAACAACGTTTTATTTTGTTCACAAAAAAGGATATCACTTCTTTTTAAGTCAAAGCAAAAGTATATAAACATGTCAGCTACTTTTTTCAAAAGCGAGTTTTGATGACGTTTGATCACGTGAATGAAGCCTTCCGATTAGCACGGTGCTCTTCAACCTTTTTGTCATCGCTGAACCCCTGATGTACTTTCACGCTTGTCACAGAACATTTCAATGCGTTATGAGCATAGTTCATAGTTCTGCTGCCATTATTAGTGGAATAGAACAGCATTTTCAATAACAATTTGTTGTCTTTCTTTCATTGCAACCAGGCCTTAAATTCATGTGATCAAGGTTATTTGGAGTTGCCAAAAAAAAATGTCGACGCCATTACTTGAGCCGCGATTGCGTTGGGACAGCGTAGTCAGGCCCCTTGTGCATCCAAAAGAGAAACATTCATGTATCACAAAGCTACTTCGATTTTCAGCAAGTGTCACAAATAAGTAAATTTGCGTTGTAAGAATAGTTTTTATATACAGTTTGTGTAATTTGTCGTTTTGTTCTGCCGCGATTATTTTAATTGTAATACTGGATTTGTAAGCCAAACTTGATTTATATCTCGGCTGTTTTTAAAAAAGACCTTTTTTCTTTCGCATTTATATTTGTAACTCACACACCACTTCTTACGTCACAATGGTTGACTACGTGACTAAATTCCAGAGTATTCTAGTGAATCTTGTTTCTTCTCGAAGATTTATTTTGATTGCCAATTACGTAATTTATTAATGGTGCTTTTTATCTATGTCAGGTGATATTGTTTTGGCAATTTCTAGATTATTTTCCAGTCGTATGTGTAAGGCGGCGAGATTTTTTTACTCATTGAGAGAGTAATTCAGTAGAGGGAGTAGAGTGCAGTAAGAAGACGTTGTTCTGTGGTGATTGTTGTGACAGGAATCAAGCAATTATTTTGGTGGTTTTATTTTGGTTAGTCGTTGATATTTATATATTAAAGTGCTTTAGTTTCTGTATTTGACATATTTGACAAGCGAAGGAATTCGAAGTTTTAAAGTGGTTTGTGAATATATTTGTTCTGTTCATGATCGAGAAGTGCGTGGATTAAAGTATCTTAGTGGAAGCCAATCTTTTTGCTAGCTATTAAGTTGCAACCAGATTTAATTATCCGAGCAATACTACAATTTGACTCAAATTGAAAAAGTAAATTAAAGTTGAAATAGAATCAAATTTCTATTGAAACGCGACAGCAAGTATGAATTTCTTTTTCTACTAATAAACGAAGAACCTTCGGGTTCCGCGGAACCCCTGTTGAAGAGCACTGTATTAACAAGATGGTTTCGATAAAAGCAATTTTCAAACAATTTAACCTTTATCGACTAGTAACAGCAATTAAGTATATAAGAGTTATTTCAAGCCTAATTTCTCCGAAACTACTGGACGTACACACCGTACACACATAAAACTTGCCACGATTAATCACCATCTCAAGGTGAATATCCTACGGATGTTAATGACGTCAAAATTGAGATTAGTTTTTCAAAAATTGCATTTTTTGATAGAAGAAAGCGTTCTTTTGCTAAAAACAGAAGCCAGTACCCGACATAACACTCACGGACTTTCAATTTTTTGAGAATAAATATTTCGTCATGTGGTACGATCAATTGCAAAATTTGTTTTGTTTATTTTCTCAAAAAATGCTGACCGTAGGAACGTGGTTGAAAGCTTTCTTGATAGATATTGGCAAGGTGCTTTTACTAAAAGTAATTTTTTAACAATCTGAGCTTTATCGGCGGTACACCAAGTGGTTAAGCATTTAGGCGTTGCTTGAAGCGTGTTTTTTCCTGTTTTCTTCAACGCTTCAAAAAAGTGCTGTTTCGACATCGTTTGAAGGACGTCATAATGCTTCTGATAACATTTCCGTAAAAGCAGCAGTAGGCAGCTGCTGTACTTACAATTCACTGTCATTTTGAATGTACTGTAAATAGTTAAGCATATTACTGTTATGCTGCCTGTTCAAGTACAATTTTACGCCACAGTAGTTACATAACGGTTTAATTCTGATTTTTTTAATAATACAGTGGCAAATAAGAAAATTATATTGACTGAACCGTAGTTGGAGTCCAGGTTAAAATATTTTTGCAGAATAGTCACGTCACGCGCTTGCGTACCTTTAATCCTGAGATATTTTTATCACATGTAGCAAAGTGGAACAAAATGCCGACTTTTAACAAAAAATCTCGCAGGATTTTGAAAAATTATCCTTTTCTGCAGTGCAATAAGCTGGTCAATAGGTTATTCACTAACGCCACAACCTAACTTATTTTATGAACTTAACTGTGGATGGTGGACTCTGGCCTTTGGGTTATTTCGTCCTCCCCTGCCCGGTTTTATGCCGCAAGCAAGAAACAAGCGTGCAGCCACAGGTCGTTTTACAACTAGTCTCGCAATTACGAAAAAGTAAGTATTAGGCCTATTACCTCATAGCTTAATTCCTGTAAATACATCTATTACTTCTACGTCTTATCACGTCTTTGAAATTATTCTTCTAAGCACTTATTCAAATGAAACCGAGAAAGTTTTTGAAATTATTTGCTGTTGGTATGCAAGAACTGACTTCAGGAAATCGCTATCACGGGCAGTTTATGAAATTCTACGTTTGATGCGAAATCAATAGAAAAAATACGTCATTGGGTCTATACCACAATGGAAAATCATAGTCACCAAATATACCATTGTTTCTCAAAGTCGCTCTGGGTATGTTGCCTACAACGCAGAAAATAAAACTCAAAAATTTTCATAAGATTTTATTTTAAAGTATGCAACAAGTTTCACTAGAATATTAACAGCTCCAACATCTTTTGTCAATCAGCTCACTAGGATTTTCCCTTCTGGCAAGACAAGTTCATTGGAACTTAACCTCAATAATTAAAAATATATTGTTGTGTGAAATCAATCTAAATAATTGCAGCATACATCGCAAAAACTTCTTGTTGGAAAATAAAGAAGAGTGTTGGACACCAGACAGGTGATACAACCAAGCTACCAGGAGTTGAAAAATTTTAAATCAGTGGCGCAAATCCAGGGCAGCAATCTTCGACTACAGGTTTATTGTTTGACTTATGTACCGGTTTATCTCGGAAACAAACAAACTCATCTTTTTGGTTTAAAATATAATACCCTTACCTCAGAGATTACCAACTGGGAAGTCCCGACGCACAGGTGCGTTGTTTGGAAAAAGTAAAGGTGTCACAAGTTTACATCTTTAACACTAGAAGGACCAAGCACGTCAATTGACGTATTTTTATTTCGAAACGCCTGTAAAATGGCTTCTGTTAAATCTTATGACACGATATTTTCTGAGTTTTATTTTTTTATCAATACATGTCTTCTTTCAAAATTTTAGGATTTAGGATTTTTCAAAATTTTAGGATTTTATTATGTGACTACCTAGAACGACCAAGCCCGTCAATTGACGGGTAGAGAGTTGACGCAGTGAAATCACTACTATAACACTTACTATTTTGTCGCAATATAAATCTTGTCACATAATAAATCCTCTGCTTGGTCTCCAGCAGAGTATTTCGCGCAGTGTGAATTGATTGACCTACTTCTGGCAGACAGAGAGATTATCAGTTTACGCCAGGTAAGGAAAACAATACAGTACTGCAGTACAGGAGTTTCGTCTCGTGGAATCAGTGGTAGTCCTAACGTTTAGGTTTGACTGATAGAACTAATAGCTCAGAAGAAAGACGTTATGTGTTTGCTACAAACATTGTGGAAGCATTTAAGGGCGTTGGTTTTCATAACATTTTATTGAACCATATTGTATCTTTTAGATTTAGGATAAAATGCATCGTAGGCGTACTGCTGAACAAGCTTTAGAGTTTTTACAAGACATTGCTGCAGATGAATCCGATGGCGAGTTTTCGGACAGCGATAATGAAAAAATAAATAATGCTTTTGCATCGGCAAGTAAAGCAGAGGTATCTGATTCAGAAAAATCGACAGATGATGAAGAAGAGGATATTCAAGATAGCACAGTAGATGACAATGAACCGGCTAATCTTGTTTCACATGTAGATGATGACAACAATACGCCAGTAATTCAAAGTAGAGATGGATCATTTTGGCAAACCTCAACTCCTTCTCAAGTAGCTGTTGGACGTAGACAACAGCAAAATGTAGTCAAGGTTCGTGCAGGGCCTACGTCTTACGCTACATGTCGTGTCATAGATGGGAGTCCACTATCTTCGTTTCGATTGCTTTTCAACGAACCAATGTTGAGACATATCCAGAAGTGTACCATTGCTGAGGCGCAACGCGTTACAAATGATACTAAATGGACAGTCACACTTGATGAATTGGACAAGTTTATCGGACTTGTCATAGCTCGAGGTGTAATTGCAGGTAGAAACTTGCCTATAAAATCTTTGTGGGATCAATCGTGGGGTTGCCCCCTTTTCAATGCAACAATGCCACGCCGGAGGTTTCTCGAAATAATGAAGTACCTCCGATTTGATCTAAAAAGTGAAAGAAAACGACAGCTGGAGACTGACAAATTCTGCTTGGCATCTTCAATCTGGGACCCTTTTATCGAAAACTGTCAAAAATCATACAACCCAAATTCAAATATTACTATTGATGAACAGCTGTTGCCTTGCAAAGCAAGATGTAAATTTATACAATACATGGCGAATAAACCTGATAAATTTGGACTGAAGTTTTGGATGGCTGCTGAGGTCGAAAGCAAATATCTCTACAACGGGTTTCCATATCTTGGAAAAGATTCTACTAGAAGTGGGGATGTGAGTGTGCCTACAGATGTGGTGATGAAACTGATGTCACCTCTTTTCAAAAAAGGGTACAACGTCACCTGTGACAACTATTTTACGTCACTCGATCTTACCCTTCGACTTGCAGAGCAACATTGCAGCCTAGTAGGAACAATTCGCCAAAATCGTAGAGAAGTTCCTACAGTTTTGAAAGAAACTCAACCTTTGCATGAATCCACAATTCTGGAATATGTGGGAGCTACTGCGGTAACCATTACATCATATCAATGCAAGAAATCTAAATCTGTTAACATTTTGAGCTCTTTGCACAAAGATGTGACAATTCCGGAGCGGAATAACCCTAAACGAAAGCCTGAAACTATCCTTTTTTATGATGAGACTAAAGTTGGGGTGTATGTATTAGACCAAATGTCCCGTCAATATTCCGTCAAAGCTGGAAGCAGACGATGGCCAATACACGTGTTTTATAACGTAATTGACATGGCCTTGATAAATGGCTGGATATTGTACAAAATCATTTGCAAAACCAAAATTAGTCGCAGAGCTTTTATACAAAAGGTCTGCGAAGAACTCACTGGTAGCAACCCTGGCAGTAGTCACCGAGCGGCAAAAACAGATGAATCCAGTGAAGTTGACCACCTTGGATCACCACTGCCTAAAGTGCGTCGCACATGTTCTATAAGATGTTGCAAAAACAAAACAACAGATCTGTGTTTTCTTTGTAAAAAGCCGATCTGTGGGAAATGTGGAAAAAACTCTGTGCAACTTGCATGACGCGATGACCATGAACTTAGGCGAAAATGTTCGTAATTTTTTGTGATTTCTTTTAATAAAACAACATGCACGGTGTTTTTTAAGTATGTGTATGTAACCCTAGGAAGAAACAGACGTAAACTACAGGTTTTAAACATGCGGGCGTCAATTGACGCCTCTTGGTCCTTCTAGGTAGTTCAAAATCATGGTCCTTCTAGTGTTAATGACTTTTTTGGAAATTGACCTGCGTTGAGAGCTTTGTCTTTATCATTGACTTGATGACCTCTGTGTTTTGGAGGTCAACTTATGTAGACGGCTTTCTTGTCCCTGTTTTTGACTTGATGACTTTTTTTTTGAGGTCAACTTATGGAGTGCGTCGTTTAATTTTATAGATTAGATTAGCGGGTCAGAAACTCATATAAGTTGAGAACCTTTGCCCTAACTCTTTTAATAGATTTGCGCTGCCGGGCCAGAAAGCAAAAGCGATATTTTTGTTAGTTCATTGTTGTATGAAGATAGTGTCGCCAGCTGAGTTGAAAGTTGTTAACGAAAAATTAAGGTTCCGATGGAAGCAAACCAAGCAAAGCCATTTGTACGGTAGTTCTAACTAAATGTCGCTGTACGCAGTATACGTTTTCGTCCGCTTTTGTACGTTTTTTGTTCGGTTTTGCTCTCATGCTGTGTTGTACGAAAATTTCATCTGCTTGGTTGTTTATATAATGCTATATTGTATATGTTGTTATTTGAAATTCCGGTTTCGCCCTCAAAGTACTTTCCAAAAGCGTAGTCGTTTTTGCGGACAAAAACGTATCAAAAGTTTATGCTGACAACACCGGAAGTTTATGCAACAAAGTAGAGGGTAAAAGAGCATGTAAATATCAAAGCGGACAAAAATTTGCATAACAAAATGCTTGAGAACAAAAAACGTACAAAATCGGACAAAACCGTACAAAAATGTGTTCTGTCTACAGCCACTTAAAGTGAAACTATAACTCTTCCATTACTGTAGATAAAAGAGCTGCAATAAAAGTACGTCTCATCTTACTGTTCGGTGAAATAGATAAAGCAATAAAAATAACTACTTTTTCTTATCACACTTCTTTCCTGTGTTTACGGAGCGGTTTACGGGTATTTCCGCCTCGTTGACGGAAGTAGTTAGCTTATCGTAGCTGCAATTCATAAATCCTCCCATTCTTTCAACAGGATAGAATGTTGGAAAGCCCATCCTTGCACTTTTTTCTGTTGGTATTGTTTGTTGGAATTGATAATCTTTGAAAAAAAAGTGTCGATGGCGGCCTGTACAGCAACGTCGTGACAAAGCTTGTTGAATCGTCTAAAAATATTGACATGATGATTATTCAAAAAACAAAAAGAAGAACCGTGCAGACCATCTCTGATAAAACACACAGTTTCATAAAAGTAATTGAGTGGGCCCCAGTATAGCTCCTCTGGACAAGCTGTAAAGCGGTGCTTTTTGTTTGTGTATTTGAAAAAGTGTTCATAACAGTCTCCACTGCAAACCGAAAAACCTTTCTAAATACACAAATCACCTATAAACATACAAGGTGTATTGCGAGACAGGCGGATTTAGCAGGCTGTAGCTAACTCTGCCATTAAAAAAGCAAATACCCAGCTGTACACGTGTAAACTTTAAGAATGCAATTTTGTACCTTGGTTCCCGCCTAGTAATTGGAAGAAAAGGGACAAAGCAGCATTAACTTAGAAAAAAGACGATCAGAAGTAGGGGAACAAGAGTTATGCCCCTTAATTAAAATAAGTTTTTGTTTCTGCTTCAACAAATATTCTTGAGGTAAAGCCGGCTAAACCAATGTTTTTTAGCCAACTTAACTGACGGGTAGCTGTGCCTGATGAATCCAGCAAGTTTAGTACAACACATTAACTAAAGTTCATTGCTGTGAGCAACGCTTTGTTACTTTTTTCTTGAAGTTTCTCCATCTCAGATTAGCCATCCATTTTTCAAAGACTTCATTTTGACTTAGCAAACGGGATTGAGCATGATGAAGCATTTCCTTTAGGCAACACTTCTTGTCTAACACATTGCCGGTTGTACTCACTACATAAACAAATAAGCTTCGCTATGTATTATAACAAAAACCGCACTGACAACAAAAATGCGATTTTGTTCAGTTTTGTCGAATAGGGGCATTCGTGAGCAGCTGTGGGCCGCGTCGGTTAAGCGCTCGCTTCCAGTGCGCAATGTTAGAATATTAATCTACAATTGCTTACCAGCTTTCTATTTCTGATTTGGAGCCAATGTTTTACTTTTAATTTAAGGACTAAGTTTTCCAGTCGATTCGAATCATTATATTCATCCTTCGTTTATTGGAAAGTGTTCTATAGATCAGGGGTGTTAAACTCGCGGCCCGCGAGACGATTCTAAAGTTCTTAATGAACTTCGCTTTGTGCCACAGAACTCGATTTCTGATTAACAATGCCTGAAGAAGGGCGATGGTGTGAAGATGCTGGAGAGGTAATGACCTTTTTTTTGGGATCGGCCTTGCTGCGGGCTACATTACAGAGATCGTTGCCCGGAGAAGTGGTGATCTCCAAATCGAAAAACATCGTGCGGCCTTCGGCACAATTGCCAACATGAAATGCGGCCCCCAGAAGCCCACGAGTTTGACACCCCTGTTATAGATTACAGGGCCTATTACACCATTGTTCAGACCCCCTTCAAGCTAAGTCTATATTGTTTATTTTTATCCTCCGGTCACGGTAAAATCTTTACGGCTGCGCATAGAACATTTCAAGTTTAGACCCGTTTCGGAGTTACAGGTACTGATGGCTCAGTGCGTTTATACTACAAGCCTGCCTACGACCAAGCCGGTGAAATTGCCATTAAATGCCTTTTCCAAGGACACAACTTGACCATGGTGAGGACCCAGCTCACGAATTTCGTCGCCGTAAACGGCGCTCCAACCCACTCGGTCACGATGCCGACATAAAGAACAAGAGTGTTGGCGAGAGTCGAGTTAAGTGACTTGAGTCAGTCTACTCGAGTCGCTGTATAAGAAAGCTCGGTTTTATTCAAGTCGCTGTCTCGAACATTAGTCGCGAATTGACTCTAGGCATAACTAAGAGACCATCGGGACCATGCTGCCGCCAAATTGTTTAAATCCGATCGTGAAATGAAGGCATGAAACTCTGGCCCTACGGCCAAAAATAATAAGCAGTTTCAGTATTGGGCCGAAGATAGTTATCTTTTAAAACAGGAGTTCTAAAACTTTTTGAGACCCCCTTCTTAGCAATATCTCAACAAAAACCCATTCCCCTAGATACGTGAAATTTATTTTTGGGAGAAAATTTTGTTGCAAGCGGTCGTCATCTTTATACATTTGCTCTCCAAAATAGCATGGAGACCTATTTTTAAAAATTAAATTCTTCCAAGTGGCCATAATTTGCACTCCAAACCACATAGAGACATTTTTTGGAAAATAGTTACTTCGAAGGGCTGAATTTAACACATTTTTTAAATCTCTTTAAGAAGTTACCATTGTACGTTGGCCTCGCGCCCCTGTAAACTTTTCACGCTTTTTCAAGGAGGCAACCCGCGTAATTCAAAAATTCCTGTTTTAAAAGTCGATCATTAAAAAAAGGTCATCCAACAAATTTCATACTTTTTTCCCCTCCTAAGATTTGCTTCTGGCAACGCCATTCGAGTTGACAACCCGCTGATAATGAAGCGACTTGCTTAAAAACAGTTTTTTACCTCGTGGTTTCTATGCGACATAGGCAAGGTTACCATTTCGTGCTTGTTGCTAAGATTTGTGCGTAGTTTCAGGTATACCACCTTAGAAAATAAAAATCTGTCCACTGGTGCATCATTTTGAGGCTACAAGAGCGTGGCAAGCTTACATCTTTAATGCCGTTTTTGTAAAATCAACCTGTGTTAACTTCATATCCTTTTTTGGAGGTCAGCTTGCTTTGAGAGCTGTTTGTGGCAATTTGTTGTTTGATTAAGGTCAACTTTTGCAGTGGCTTGTTTGATTATACAGACGGGATTAGTGCGTCGGGAGTTTATGAAAGTTGAAAATCCTGGTGTAATCTAACAACCAAGCAGTGACCACGTTAGAAAGCCAAGGTCTTCGTGGGAAACGATAGCTCAGTGAGATAAGGCGATGTCGGTGTTCGATAGGTTGCGAATTTACAAAAGTCTTGCGTTCTGCATAGTTCTGCTCGAAGAAGTCGTTTATTGGCCGTATCCAGTATTTGTGCAGCTTGTGGAATAACACTGTTCCAAAAGCCCTCGCACTTAACTAATTTTATGAATAAAATTACTGAAAACTTGACAGTGGCTGACCATGTTGGGAGGACGCGAGTCGTCGTAAAAAAACACTCGACTTGACTCGAGTCGTTTGCACCAAACGACTCGACTCGACTCAAGACTCAACCACTGAAAAGTAAATTCAGAGTTACCAATATAGCTGGCACAGTGCATTTCTCCCACAAAAGAGGCAACTAAGCAGGCTAAATCCAAGTGCGTTTCACAACGACAGGACATGGTAGCCGTCATGAAGTTGGAACATAAGCTATTGCTCCTACATACAGCGGGGGCAAGTCACTTGATCATGTTGCCGATAGAAGTGCTTTTTGATGTAAAATCGCCATTCCTTCACCCCTTTTTGAGTTGTTGACGGGAAGTGACAACTGCCTCCTTTGTATCGAAGGTTTTAAAGTTATTTCTATGAAATATTTGATTTTGCTCTCTCTTTTAACAAATTTAAAGCCTGGTTGTTTGACACACTCACATAATCTTTCCAACGCTGTCACTGCATGGCGGGGAATGACGAGGCATTCCACCTGCTCCATTGTCAGGATGTAATAGTGTTGAAGATTTTCTCCAACTCCAAAATAATCACCGGAAATTAGTTGCCCTTAAAATTAAAAAGTTGTAGCTAATACGCGTACACAACAGCACTAGTGTATCGAGGATTTGTAAAAAGGGGAGCGTAGCAGCCTTTCCGTTTCTAATTTGGATTTGACTTTTTAGAGATCAAGTTCCGTTGAAAACCTTTTCATACCCATTTTAGATTTGATAACCTTTCGTTTTTTTTGAGAAGCTCTTCTCAGTTCTTTGACGTCATGAACCACCTTTGGCGCGGGGCATAACGGCTCCCCTCTAAACACGCTGGTCGACAGTGGCGTCATTCTTCTTTGTCGTTTGAGCTATTCGTTCTGAGCATTATGCAGGACGATGTGGAGTGAGCGCTCATGCTCTGTTTGCGAGTCTTCAGTTTGACTGGACCACCACGACGGGTAGACTGCTTGGTCCCACCACCTGTCTGCCACATAAAGATGAAGGCATCCCGTTAAGTGTCTTGCCCAAGGACACAACAAGCAAGCTTGCCGGCTTGTTCTCAACATTATATCTATTGTGCTGAGCGCCAAGCAAGGAAGCTGTGAATGTCGTTTGGTATTCTTTTGGTATGACTCGACTTGGGAAATGAACCCCATGTCTACCGACTGAAAAGTAGACACTCTAACCACTACGCCATCCCAACGGTGGCCTCATTAGGGGGGAGGAAAGCGCACTGTCCCTGGTGACATCGTGTAAGGGATGATACTCTTGCAACTAGTGTCTCTAAACAAACTTTTTAATTCTTATTCCTTTATTATATTTGTAGCTTAAGGCTATTTTTTTGAGTTTTGTGGTGACACTTTTAAAGCCGTGCTCTGATGCTACAAACTCTAATGACGTAACTGCATGTAGTGCGAAGGTGCATGCACACAGTATAAGGTTTTGTACAACTTTGTCCGGTTTTTGAACTTTTGCTTTCTATGCGTTTTCGTACGGAAATTTTCATCCGTTAGATTATTGTGTGAGTACACTGTGTTGTCTGAACATTTGGTTTTATCCGCAAAGAAAGCACCAAATGCATTTTGGACGTTTTTTCCAGAAAATTGTATATAACGCTTTTAACGCGTACTTTGCGGATAAAACTGGGTGTACAGACAACACAGTAAACTGTGTGGCACCATATAAATAACCAAGCGTATGAAAGTTTCGACACCAAAATGCATAGGAGAAAAATGTCGACAAACGTACAAATACTTATACTGTGTACATGCCACTAAGGCAGGGATTCTAAACCGGGGGTAAATTTACCCCTTGGTGGTATATTTGACATGCCTTGGGGGTAAATTTTGTTAGCAAAAAATTCACATTTTTACCTACTACAATAGACATTTGTAGAAGTAAAAATATAATAAAAATTTGAGGGGTAAATTTTACTTTTGAAATTTGCCAACGGGTAAATGAGAGAATAAAGGTTGAGAACCCCTGCACTAAGGTAAACCATGACATATTTCTTCTCAAAACAAAAACTTAGTATGCAGGAATATCTCACCCTAAAACCAAATTAGATTTTTCCAGGTAGGCTTGATAGATACAGGATCGCCCGAATTTTTTGTTTAAAAATTTATTGCGGTTATTTGACGCTATTTTCCTCGCAATATTTGCAGAGATCAGTGCGAGAACCACGCAGAAATGATCACAAAATTATCTGGGGAATAGGCATACCGGGTGACGATATTGAAGCTATGCCACCAACACGAAAAAGGGGACAAAAAAAAGAATCATTGATGAGCTGAAAAAAGATAGGAAAGTAGCCTAGAACAAACTACAAAAACAAATGCGACGGAAAACATGACGCAGACATAGGCGTTTCCAGACAAATAACGTGAAAAAGATCATTTTTATGCATTCTAAGTAGAGGATTTTTTTGAGGTACCAAAACTCAGAAGCATCGAATTAAATGATAGGTTCTATTGATCAATATTCATCGGGAAGGGTAATCATCTGCTCTGGTAATCTTATATTGAAACAAGTCAAACAGAAAAAGATTCATACCAATTTTTAAAAAACGAGTTTTGATGTGACTCTCATCACTTGTATTTGTTTTCAGTTTTTCAACCTCATGTGAAGTCGGTAGAGAAACTATCTTCTTGCAACCTCCAATATCATGATAATCAGTCTCCAAAACTTCGATTTGCTGCAAAATGATTATTTTTTTGTCAAATCTGAGGCCATAGGCTACTGAAAACAAATTAAATCAAGGCCGCTGCAGAAAGAGAGAATGAGGCACAACTGGGTGACAATTTCAGAAACTTCTCAGTTTTTTGACTAGTTCGGCAAACAACAAAAAAGTTTTTGTCCAACGTATAATTCTTCCACTAAATCAGAAGATTTTTGACAAGGTTCAGTTCAGTGGTGACAAATCTTTGTATAGCGCAACAGCGCTTTTGAAAACGATGTGCTAACCTCCAAATGTAATGTATATGAATCTAATGAAGTTGACTGTAAAAAAGGCACAGTAAAGTAGGCTGAAGTTACGGTGGTTACACTTACCCTGACGATCTCGCATTGCCCAGATTGCACGAAATAAATGTCTTCAGTTTCTTCCGTTACATTTCCCAATATTACGGTTTCGGGTTCGTAAACTTTTACAAAACAATTCAATACAATATGTCGGAGATCTTTGCCGCTCCATTCTCTGTCAAAAACACCCAAATAACACCCAGTCTTATAGTACAAAAGGGCCTTATGCTGCCAAGCGAATCCTTGTATTAAGGCGATCAATGGTTTTACGTTATATTTGCTTAAATCGTAATTAAGTAAATATTGCAAAAAAGATAATGCATTCGGGAAATGTGTG
This sequence comes from Trididemnum clinides, assembly GCA_963675345.1. Lineage (NCBI taxonomy): Eukaryota > Metazoa > Chordata > Ascidiacea > Aplousobranchia > Didemnidae > Trididemnum > Trididemnum clinides. The sequence goes on along the minus strand of OY776295.1, from coordinate 20,013,445 downwards.
TTTCTTGACGGAAGAAGTTGGAGAGAGAAGATTAACAAAGATCTCTAAATGGACAGGTTTTTAGATTTCGGGGTGGTTTTGATACTCGCCATTGTGTCTTAGTAAGCAAATTCTTCAGCGAAACATTTTTAAAAATAAAGCTACTAACGAAAAATATGGTATCGACTTGATCATGTGCAGTTTATCAAGCCATTCTCTTTCATAACTTTTCTGGATAGCAAGATTGAAGTCATCTCTGTCAATTCGCAAAAACTCTGACCTGCCTGAAATATAAGTAAACAGAAGCTATTATGCGTATAGCAAGTCCATTATCAGTAGAGTCGAAGAGATCTCGGACAGCTACACAGCCATAGGGGACTAAAGAAGTCTGAAATCTCCTCTTGGCCATGCTACCGATACTTTACCGGGAAAGTTTATTTTAGTGCATGAAGCGAAACCAGAAAGTGAGCTATACCTAATGGAACAATAAATTTGGCCAAATAAAAGTGTAGTATCGGGGACAACTCTGCAGCGAAGCCTCTGCTCTTTCGTGTACAGCTTTAATTTACTCCCACTCACAGTAGGCCTACACCAAATTTGCTATCTCAAGGCAGGATCTTTTATGACAAAATTGAGAATATCTCCATATCAACGAATTCAATGACATTGCATGGAACTCTAGATTAATAACTCTAACAGCATGTTAAAAATAATGCGGTAAGTGGGACTCAAACCTACAACTACACCAACAGTCGAAAAACGGTCATAAGTCAGTGAAGCTATCAGGAAAATGAGTAGACCGCTGATTCATTGACTGTTGGTAGCTTTGATTTTCGCAATCTCTACCAAAAATTGAAAATGGAAAGAAACTCGGAGAGTTGTAGCCTTCAAGACGAACTGAATGACATCACCTGCTGTCATTTTTTCAAAAGGATAAACTTGTCACGGTGATGAAACCTATGTTCAGACCAAAGCTCCTGACAAAGCAGTTCTATCACTAGGACTGTAAATAAGCTGTCGACTAGAAGTGCTTTGCTAAAGCAAACAGGAGTGCACGTGTTAAAACTCTTAAATCTCATTGCTGATTAATGTTACCAACTCGGTTAAGCTTATTTTCTCATAGGCCTACTTGTTATCAACAGCATATTCTTGCATGGGGGAAGGTAATCATAACTATGACAATCTTTTTACTTTCTTTGGTGTTTCCAAAAGTGGTTTTTATCTTTTTTGAAGCAAATTACCCTGGCTACTACTGTAGCTTACGATATTCATATCCAACATCTAGAAATCAGCTTACCTTTGCAAATGATTGTTGAATTTCTAGTGCACTCTTGAATTAGAGCCAGTTCACCAAACGAAGAACCTGATGTTATTTGATGAACAATTGATTTCTTTTTCGCTCCTGTGCGAAAGTCCGTTTCGATCATCTAAACAGTTCATAAAACTGTCTCAAGAGAATTAAAATTAGACTTATTTCCAAACCTTGCAACTCCAAACATGCTAAAAAAAGGCTAGAATTTTAGGCTTTCAAACAAGTAACCAAGCAACTGCTTGTAGTATAGGTAATTAGTAAGTTGTACCTTTAATTGATACCTGCTGAATCATTAACGCTAGCTGAGCGATATTACTTAAAATGCATACTCCCAGCTGCTCTGCCTAAAAAAGGAAAAAGGTTTTTAAGGAACTGAACAACATATTCCTCTAGATTAGCTGATCATAACGGGGTCCCCAATGAAAAATCTGGGTTTCTCTAGAAAGAATGCCAAACTGTATTCTTTTAACTCTCAAATGTACAAACAACAACGACCACCATTTTGACTAATAACAATGGTTTTACAGTAACATGCCACCTATAGTGAGACGTAAGGAGTATCACATCGTTCTAGTGCTGAACAAATTATTTGTTTTAGTTTGATGCAATAGGCCGTCAGTTTCAGTTTTTTACTACATATTACGATGCAATAGACCAGAGTAAGAACAACAGTCTCACTGCTACACCTGTTTCAAGGTTTTCTAATAGAAAGACTGACGTTTGTCGCTTCCAGGTTTGAAAATTGGTTGGGTGGGTAGAGCTATGTAGTGGTCATTCTTTTATCAAAAATACAGTTATGTAAGCTTAGACAATAGCATTGAAGTAATAGTTGAAAACTGACGGCTGTAGTTAAGATAATTCTGGTGAGAATGATATAACTAACGCCTCTGGAGAAGCATGTAGTCATCCAACAAGTTGTGTCGCGTTTCAATATAATTTTCGTTCTATTTCAATCTTTGATTTACTTCTTAAAATTGAGGCGACTTATAGTATCGCTCGAATAATTAAGCCTGGCTGCAACTAAATAGCTAGGAAAAGATTGGCTTCCACTGAGATACTTTAACCCACGCACTTCTCGATCATGAACAGAACAAATATATTCACAAACCACTTTAAAACTTCGAATTCCTTCGCTTGTCAAATATGTCAAATACAGAAACTAAAGCACTTTAATATACAAATATCAGAGACAAACCAAAACTAAAAACCACCAAAATAATCGCTTGATTCCTGCCACAACAATCACCACAGAACAACACCTTTTTACTACACTCTACTATCTCTTTCTCTCTCACTCTCTGAATGAATGAAAAATTTCGCCGCCTTATGTATACGACTGGAAAATAAAGCTTTATTAAAAGCCTCTAGCTTCTTATTGGTCACCAACTGCACTGAAGAGACCTGATAGGTCGAAACAGTGTCACTGTCTGCAGTTTGCTAAGTGCATCCCTGGCCTCTTGCATTACTATACAAATCTAGAAATTGCTAGAACATTACGTGACACAGGAAAAATACCGTTAATAAATTACGTAATCGGTAATGATATAAAAAAGAAAAATCTTCGAGAAGAAACAAGAATCACTTGGAAGAAAGGAAGAATACACTGGAACTTAGTCCGTAGTCAACCATTGTGACGTCAGAAAAGGCTGTGAGTTACAAATCTATTTGTATATGCGAAAGAAAAAAAGCTCTTTTTTCGAAAACATTTTAGCAAGTTTAGGGCTTCAGATTTACAAATAAAATGATCACTGCAAAGTAAAACAACAGATTATAATAACTATACATGTATAAAAACTATTCTTTTAACGAAAATTTACTTATTCGTGACATACGCCCCCCCTAAGAATATTGTAATAATAATATTACAAACTACGAGTAACGAAATTTGCGAGTCCTATTCACTACTAAGATCCTTAATCAAGCACAAAATAAATTCGATGTCTATATCTCACACACATATACAATTAAAGCATAGCACAACAATACACATAAACACAGCATGATTAGTTCATCACACGACTAAGATAATCGGCCGCTTCATTATTCTTTCCAGGAATATCCTGTACAGTATAATCGTAGCCTTGTAAAGATCGGGCCTCTCGCATTATGCGATCGTTCTGATACTTGGTCTTGTTTGTATATGCAAGGGGCTCGTGATCAGTTTGTAAAATAAGCGGCTTGCCAGCTAAATATAGCCGGAATTTTGTTATGCCCCACACAATATCCAAACATTCTTTTTCTAAAGTTGAATAATTGGTTTCAGCTGACTCGGGTTTCTTGCTGGCATGTGCCACTGGATATAGTCTCTCGTTATGCTGTTGCATGAGGGCGGCACCCAGCCCGCAGTTCGATGCATCAGTTCGTAGTATGAACGGCTTGCTATGTTCTGGCAACTTTGAAATTGGTCGCTTCAATAAACAGTCTCACAAGCTGCTGAAGGCCTTTTCTTGAGCTTGCCCCCATCGAATCTTGTTTGGTTGTCCTTTGCGCGTTACATCAGTCATGGGCTCGGCAACCGCTGCAAATGTGGGGATGTGGGAGCGGTAATAATTTGCTAGTCCCAAAAATGATCTTACCTCTTTCTTTGTAGCCGGTCTTCGTGCTGTACGTATCTTCTCTAAATTGTCATCATTACTTGTAATCCAGTCACGGCAGATATAATGTTCAAGGAATTCAACAGATTTGGATTCAAATACACATTTAGACGGTTTTGCTGTTAGTCCTGCTTTCCGCAAACGTCGAAGCAATTCTTCCAACACTTGTAGATGTGCTTGCCAGCCATTGGTATGTATTATGAGGTCATCAATGTAGCTATCGACGTTGCTCATTCCGGCTAAAATCTTCCTCATTCCGCGAACCAATGTTGCCCCCGAATCTTTCATTCCAAAGGGCATCCTAAAAAATTGTACGTGTCGTAAGGTGTTACAAATTCCGTCTTTTCAATGTCTTCTTCCGCGACTGGGATATGCCAGTATCCTTTGCTGAGATCAATCTTGAAGTAGTACTTGCTTTTTCCCAGCCGCTGGAATAAATCTTCTGCTGTTGTCATAGGCTCAGGATCTGCTACTGTGAGCTTGTTTAATTTCCGATAATCAACGCAGATGCAATCTGATCCATCTTTCTTCTTCACGATTGCAATTGGGGACGCGAATGGTGAGTTTAATTCTCGAATGATTCCAAGGCTAAGCATGTCTTCTATTTCCTTTTTAAGGTTCTCCCTCATCCCATACGGCAAAGGATAAGGCCGAGACCTGACTGGATTATTTTCAGTAAACTCTATCTTATGTTTGATCATGTTAATTTTACCTGGGATATCAGAAAAAACTTCTTTGTGTCTTGACAAAGTGTTCATTATCTCTTCCTGTTGTGTTTTAGTCAGTTCGACCCCCAACTTGACGTCCTGTACTGTTTCCATCTGATGACAATTAGCCAATTCCATCATCTCGTCGTTGTTCACACTCAGATCTTCATTTCATCCTATAATCCTGGTACAAACACTACGAGACATTGCCTGGTTATTGTCCGAATTTTGTTGTGATGCTCCGTCCTGGTCAGCTCTTTCGATGTATTTCTTCAGCATGTTTGCATGAAAGGTTTTCACCTTCTTATTCACTTCTATCCGATAATAATCATTACCTTTTCCACATCTGCTCATTATTTTATAAGGCCCTTTCCATTGCATTAGAAGCTTGTTTGTGTCCGTCGGAAGTAGCAATAGTACCTTGTCACCTCCTTAAAATTCTCTACTTTTAGCTTTTTGGTCATACAGCATTCTGTTCTTCTTCCGGCTCTTTAACAACTCCTCCTGGGCGATCTTCATGGTGTTGTCCAAACGTTCTTGCAATTCGAAAACATACTGGTAGCTCGTTTTGATTTCTGTCCTATCTGTCTCTCCTGTCCACAGCTTCTATAAGATTTGAACTGGTCCGCAAACTATTCTCCCATAGAACAACTCAAACGGTGAAAATCCGGTAGCCTCCTGTAGCGCTTCTCTATATGCAAACAGTAAGGGATTAACAAAACAATGCCACTGGCAGGGCTGCTCATTACACAAACGTCTTAGCATTTTCTTGAGTGTACCATTAAAACGTGCAGCCAATCCATTGCAAATAGGATGATACGGCGTAATTGTTAGTCGTTTTATGGACTGCAATCTTGATACTTCCTCCATGCCCTTCGATACAAATTGCGGGCCAAGATCACTCAAAACTTCTTCTGGTATTCCCAGACGACTGTGCATATCCAGCAACGCCATTTGTCATTACTTTCTCTTCTTTAAGTCATAATCATTTTGTTTACTAATGGCTGCAAAAAATAGACAAAAATTACGTTTTAGGGACGATTCTTACGTTCAGTATGGTTTCACGAAAGTTATTGGTTGTGATAAACTTGACAATGCTCAGTGCACATTGTGCAATACCATTTTGGGCAATGATTCCTTAAAGCCTTCGAAGTTGAAGAGGCACAAGGAACTGAAGCATAAAGAGAATACGGACTCAGTTGAAACGTTTAAAGCGAAATGAGCTCGTTATGATATGGGGAAACGCTCCCTGCGTTAGGCTTCTCACTAACTTCTCAACCAATTCTGCGCGCTTCATATGAAGTTTGTTTGGTAACAGCAAAAGCAAAAACACCACACACTGCTGGTGAGAAACTAATAAAGCAAAACGCTGTAAAAATGGCACAAATATTACTAGGCCGAAACGAGGCCAAAAGGATAGACTCAGTTCCCTTATCCAATGACACTGTAAATAACAGGATTGCAGATATAGCAAACATTTTGAGTCAGCTTATTGCTCAAATCCAAGATAGCCCATGTAGAATAAGTCTTCAATTTGATGAAAAAACGGATATCAAGTCAATATAAGCCTATTAGTAGAATACGTGAATTTGTTAAAGGAAAGCGATTGTGGACGAGTTTTTATTTTGTCAAGAGATGAAGGAGAGAACTAGAGCTAAAGACGTCTTTGATCTTACTAATGCATTTCTTCGTGAAAATTCAATAACATGGAATAAAGTGGGATCGGTATGCATAGATGGTGCGCCTGCTATGATAGGGCATCGATCCGGTTTTATAGCCCTTATGAAACAAGTTGCTCCGCACATAGTATCAAAATACTGTGCTATTCATAAATACGCCGTAGCTTGTAAGAGACTCCTTCCTGAATTGAAAAATGTTTTTAATTCCGTAGTAAAGGCTGTGAATTTTATTCGTGACAGGGCCGTGAATTCCCGATTATTCAAGGCTTTTTGCCACCACCTTGGAAAGAAGCATCAATACCTTCTTTTCCACGCCGAAGTGCGATGGTTATTGCGGGAAAAAGTGCTCTCCCGTGTTGCAAAACTTGTCACTGAAGTTGCCGTCTTCCTTCGTGAGCATGGGTCAGTGGAACTTGCTACATTATTTGATGACGATAGATTCCAATTGAAAGTGTTTTATTTGACAGACATCTTTAGTCTTTTAAATGAACTCAGTTATTTCCTGCAGGGGAAAAATCTGCAGAGAAGGTTTCCGCCTTCAAAAAGAAGTTATCCCCATGGAAAAAGAGAGTAAGAAACCAGAATTTTGCTTTGTTTTTACTGTTGAATAGTAAAATTAGTGATCAGGAAACTAACGAATGGCTGACTGCTTTAATTGATGATCACATAAGCAATCTTAAGAAAAAAAATTAAAGATTTGAACCTTTCCAACATCTGAACCTTCTTCAGCATGGATTCAACAGCCTTTTATTGCTGAGATGAAAGAAAATGAGCAGCTCGACATTTGTGAGCAACATCTGGAATTGCAGAGTTCTCAAGCTGCAAAGACCAAATTGAGCTCCCTTTATTGATTGAATTTTGGTGCAGTATGTTGCACGAATATCCTGAATTGGCAAAAAGAGCTCTGGAAGCATTATTTCCACTGCCAGTGTCTTTGTGAAGCTGCCATGTCTGCTCTCGTTAATATCAAAACTACGTACAGTAATCGCCTTAGAGTTGCAAATGACATGAAAGTTGCTCTCAGCAATATTAACCCCCGTATTGATGAGCTTGTTTCGAATAGAGAAGAACAGAAGTCACACTGACTATCATTTGTGCTGTGTTTTGCCGAGTAAATTGTGATATTCCACTAACCCCTTGTGTTATGCTTGCATAAAGAGTTTTTTAATTAATTAGAGATCCAGTGGTAAACAATTTATCCGCCTTATCACAATAGTGTTAGTTCTTTCAACATACACTTCTTTTGCAGGTTGCGCATGCAAGGGGTCCCCAAGCCAATATCTCCAAGAATAGGGGTCCCAGTGGTTGGAAAGGTTAAGAACCACTGCTCTAGATTGCGTTAATATCTTTCACAGAAACTCTAAAAAAGCTTTCAGTCTAACGGCCCCTACTCTTCGAAAATCGTGATTACATAACGGCCCCTCCACTCTTCGAAAATCGTGATTGGGCCTGCAAGAGCGAAACCAGGGAAGATGAGGGGTTGATATCGTTCGACAACTCTGTCTCGACGAGTTAGTGAAGAACATTTTTAGGGGCACTCAATTAGATGCGCCTCTATATTGTGTTAAGACCAGGGATGTGGAAACGGAAGCGGTGGAAGGGGTCCTTTTTCTGTGGAGGCGGAAGCGGAAGCGCGAAAATTCCACCGCCTCCGCTTCCGCATTAGAGGGAAGAATCGAGGGAGAAAAAAATTGGTTCTGCTATCCTTCAGAGAAGAGCGAATAGAGGGAGCGTACACATTAAGAAATGAGAGCGAGGAGGAGTCGTTTAGAGAGATGTTGACCTCTACATAATCAGAGTAGGGGTCAAGCGAAGAAAGAGAGGAGGTAGAAAACTCAGAGAAGGATAAGCCCTGCCTGACGAAAATGATGACGCCGCCGCTAGCGTCTCTATCATTAGTAGAAAAAAATACCAGATTGGGAATGGGTGCCATCGGATCGCAGAGCAGAAAATCCAGGGATCAGGAAAGAGGAAGATAAATTAAGGTTAGATTCCTGGATACAAATGAGGTCAATGGGATTAGATGAAATAAAGTGTTGTAGTTCAGTGCTCCTGGCTCGGAGACCCCCAGCATTCCATTGAAAAACCCTGAGGAAGTTAGGGAGGGAAAGAGGAAGCAGGAGGTAAAGAGAAACAGCCGGGAGCATGAGGCGGTGGTGAGGGTGCAGAGGGAGACGATACAAAGTGGGCGGAAAAAGAATAAGAGGTTTGAAGGCGAGGGTGGGGTGCGAGTGCTGCATTAGTAGAAGGATGCCAGATTGAGCAGTGGAGGTTCATCAGCTGGACGAGTCCTAGGAGGAAGTCACAGTGCTGGTAGGTATGGCATCTCCAAAAAATGCAGGGAGGGCAGATCCAGAAATGAGAACTGCCAAGAGTTCTGAATCTAGAAAAGGAGAGTAGTGAGCACTTTAACTGAACTTAATTAGAGCATGTGCAGCATTTCACTGACCTACCCCGCCAGGTCACATTTCCAGCGCACACTTAACAGGGAAAGACAGGGCAAGGGTTGGTATGAACGTTGCCGCTCATCAGGAGAAGCAGATGAATGAGAAGACAGTAAAGAGAAAGGCAGGAGTAAAGAGAAGAGAGGCCAATTTCAAAGAGGCTGTGTGCTACTCTTCTGTGGTCGTTCAGGGGACTGCACCTCGAAAAAATGGTTTGTGTGAGGGGAGTGCCCGGGGTAACTGGGATCCTCGGGAAGGCCAACAGCCATTTTGACCCAACCCAAACGGGTCAGGGACCGCACCACCACGTTGAGGCGGCTGTTAATTCGTGCAATTCAATTTTGCTCGCTTTACATGTACATACTATATATACAACAGAAATTTTGCACTTCACTATCCAAAAAGATCGGAGTTAATACGTGTTTTGAGGACGGACAAAAGCTCCGTAATGATGATTAGAGTTAAAGTTAAATCAAAGTCAGAGTTAGTTGAGGATAGAGAGGGAAAATCAGCGCTATACGGTGTAATTTGTTGTTGTGACGACAGGTTATTGTTGAGAGCTGTGATATGTGGTCATACGGTTTAGATCTGAGAAGCATTAGATAAACTGTTGTAAAAGTAGTTGTAAGTAGTGAAGGGACTTGTAAAAAACTGCCTATTTGTTGAAGTGTTTAATTATTTTTTGAATTGTAGTAACGAAATATTTGATTTTCTTGCAAGCAATTCGTGATTTCTAAATTTATGTTAGTTAGGGTTCCGTGACAAACGCGAAAGTACATTAGGGGTTCCGCGATGACAAAAAGATTGAAAAGCACTGTTTTTCATTCAACACGAGTTCTAATATCTAAGAAAAAGAAACACAGAGTAATTCGAAACAACAAGCTCAAGCGAAGTAGGTAAAGTAATAGCAATAAATGAAGGTTTTTGTTCCCTCAAAATGAAGTGTAGAAGAAGTCAGGGTACAAACCCACAAAAGTTAAAAAAAATTGTCAACGGTCGTTTTTTCGTTTTTTGTTAGTGGAAGCGGTGGAAAAATAACCGGTTTCACATCCCTGGTTAAGACCCTTTTTTAGAGACCCAATCAATGTTTTTGTGTCTGACATTAAGAAGAGGTGTGTGTGTAGATTGATTGACTGCTTGTGTCAATATTTACTGAGACAATTCTTAGAATGGTCATGGATTTGCTAAAAACCTTTGAAATGTCCTGTGACTCCTTGCTAGCAACCCTGGACTACCCTTTTTCCTCTCCTCCAGTTTTTACTATACCCCACCACCTACGATACTATTTCTGCTGTCGTTCGAAGAACTCTTGGTAATAGAGTTTATTTGAGTTACCTCTACTTGAACACTTCCTGATGCGATGTAGTAAAGGGACGTTCCTTGAGATCCCTCTTTTACGATGACTCTGCCATCTTCGAATGTATCGAAGCTCAAAAGAGCTGCTACTTCTCGTCGAACGGTTGCAGGATATTTAAAAAAACACTGAAAAGGTAGATTTCATATTTGACAGGCTAATACAAAAGCGCTGCAATATGCAGAATGAAGAATGAACTACGCCTGCGTTTACGCATAGCGATTTTTGCAAGTAGGAACAAAACTTCAAACCGATATTTAGAGCAGGTTTTGAGGCGAGATTCGCTGCATGATACCGAGTGTAACTGACGCAGGAAACCCTTGTAAATAGTTAATAATTTTTGTTAGTCACGTGACCGCGTGTAGCGTCCTGGAAAAAGAAAAGGTTGACAGGACAGTTGATTGAGACAATCTGTTTTCGTTCAGTTTGCTGTTTTCACACAGTTTTTGGAACATGTCAGTTGGAAGAAACAATTTAATTTGAAACCGCTTTCCTTAACTCTTTCGCTCCCGCGATCATCAATTGATGATCTCGTGTTTTCAGTGTTTACCTCAAATTTTGTTAAATTGAGTTACAAAATTAGTTTAATAAATAATCGATTTGTGACTTTATTTTTCATTCGATTTTTGTAAAATTTTCAAAAGATCACGCTTATTTCCTCACGCATTGGTACATGTATAATTTGTGCCCTAATTCTTGGATTTTTATACCCAAAAACGGTTAAAATGATCAACAGCCCAGTTGCAGACGACAAAATCGGCCAAATTCTCAGCACGTGCCAACTACACTAAAATCAAATTGAGATTACATCTCTACCACATAACCAAACCCTTTATCATTGACACAGTCTGAAAACTACTCTTTTGGGACATCATTTGACAAAATTTCAAGCGATAATAATAAATTTTACTTTTATAAATTTCCAAATTTTTTAGGGGTCTCAAAACCCCCCCAAGCAAATTTGAATGGTAAGTAGATAAAAGTAAATTTAGTGCGTAAAAAATACCATATGTTGCTAAATACCGGTTACATTTGAAAGCTTAGGAAATTTGCTTTCCAGCAATATATAACTTTAAATAGTTTAGACTAAGTGGTATATGATATTTACTGATCAAAAATGAGTATTGTACATCATATCAGTTCAAAACCCTCAAAATTTTTTGACTTACTTTCACTAAATTATAATTTTTACAAAAACTACACCCTTTAAAAAGATAAAATAAATTGCAAAGATTTCACTACTAAAGTTGTCATTTTGTATCAAGTTTCCAAGGAGACAAAAAGCGAAATACAGGTTTAAAAGCTAGCAGAAGTTTGGCTTCGCTAAATCAAAGTTTGCTGTATCCCCCTTGTTTCTCAAGAAATTGTAGGGGTGTAAACAAGCGGCTGTTTCATTGTCAGTGACAGCATATTCTATTTAAACTTGATATTTTCTGAATCTTGAAGAAATTCCCTGTTCAAAAATACATAATGTTACATGGTTTAGGCTAACCTTTAGCAGATAATGACTGATCATATTGTAGGTACTGAATTTAACTACCAAAATTTGGTACCGGTCGGTACCGGTCAAAAAAAAGGTCATGTGCTTCAGAAAATTGCAAATTGTAGAAAACCTAGGCTTTTAGGTAAGTTTTGATTGATGTACCTTGAAAGCTTATTTCCTTAGCATTATCTTGCGACGATTTCTAAAAAAATTGGTAGAAAATAAAATTTGTAGTGATCTTTGAGGTGAGGGTACTACTTTAATTTTGAAGACAACTCAGCCCCAGTTGGGGTGGGTTAATTTGCATATTCCAAAAAAATTTTTTTTTCTATTTGAAATCCTCAAGAAATGTAGATTTCAACGATATATCACACTTAATGTAGAAGTAGACAGCTGAGTAATGATTTGCAAACAAACTTAGGGTATTTTATGATGATTAATTATGATTGATTATGACAGTTTTTCGCACTGCCACCTTACGGATTTTTTCGCTATTTCCGCGGGAGCGAAAGAGTTAAGTTTTGTTGTGCTAATAAATTCAAGTTTTGGCAATTGATGTGTAGTACAGCAGTGGAATCACGGTGAGCGCATTGCAGATTTGGTTTCCTCCAGTAAACGTTGCCAGCGCCTTCCAAGCTTGAAGCAGCGTCTACACCGAGTGCCAGCGTTGCCGCTCCTTGGGAAATTTTCCAAGACTGCCTACCTTTAAACCTTGGAAAAATTTTTTTAAAAAGTGACTAATCTTGGGAAATTATAGTGTCAGAGTTGTCTATCTTTGGAAAATTACTGCCACTTGGGGTTTGAGGAAATTGTTTTTGAAATAAATAATTTAATTTGCGGGTTTTGAGGACTCATTGGTGGACTGTTACGTTTCATTGCGTGTCGAAAGTCTGTTGATCTTCAAAAAAAGTACTTTTTGCTTCGCTGGTAAACAAAACTGTGCTCGCGAGTCAGCATCAGGGCAAGAAAAAAGAGGTCCTCATGTTGATTTTGGCTCATCAAATGTCAGCCATCAGTGCTGAGAAGCAATCGTTCTCTATAAAAATAAAATCTAGATTTTGTGCACGTGTTTGAGAACCTTGGGAAATCTGGGGTAATTTTGGGATTTTACATCTTCAAAGCTTGGGGTTTCGTAAAATCAAGAGTGGCAGCACTGCTGAGCGCGAAGAGAGCGCCGCTCTGTTTGCATTCAGTATCAAGCAGCGAAATCTCGTCTCAATCGCCTAATTATCGGCAAAAAATGTCCCTGTCCGAGAAAACCGCTTTGTACAAACGTAGCCATAAGTTATAAAGCAGTTCCCGGCTAGTAAATGTGATGAATCGCTAATTAAAATTACAAATCTATTTAGGTTGTTCATTAGTGGTACTTGATGAACATCCTTAAAATGGGTTATAGACTGGGCTTCCACCGCTCTTATTTCTACAATCTCTTCTGTTTTGAAGAACTACGACTTAATAATGTTGTCCTAATTTTTTTACTGACGTTACTCTATATGTTCCCACAAACGCATAAAGGCAGCTAAAAATTCTGAATGACATTAAAAATGGGCATAAAAAATTTTTACTATCCCTGGTGATGGAAAATTTCCACAGGAAATTCCTAATTTTTTAATTTGAAGCTGATCCAAATGATAAAACTGGTTGCCAGCTTTTGTTTTTTGGTGTACGCTACATTATACTGAGTGATTCAACAAGAAACCCCCGATTTTAACAAGCTGTATCTCTTCAACGACAAACCGCCCATGAATGAAACATACCATATAATCATATATCAAATGCAAGGAGAGGAAATAGTATTTTTAAAAATCGATATTACTGTGACGTCATAAGCGCACACATCTCTTTTATGTCATAGTTACAAATTTTTACATTAACAAACAGAAAATATTTTAAGACAATTCGTGACCATTTTTAATCAAAGCAGTTTTGCAATGGAAAAGAAGGTGTATCGATCGCAAAAAAAATCAAATGGTGTAACAAAGTTATGAAGGGTAATCTGTAAACCATTTTATAAGTGTTCTGTGTACCCTCCACCTGCTGCATGAGCAACATCAAAACGATAATTGGACATGTCCCAAACACCCCTTAAAGCAGGGGTTCTCAACTGGGTGTAAATTTACCCCTTGGGGGTAAATTTTGTTAGCAAAAAATTTACGCTTTTATCTACAACAATATATCTACTACAAAATATAAAAAAAATTTGGGGGTAAATTTTGCTTTTGAAATTTGCCAAGGGGTAAATGAGAGAACAAAGGTCGAGAACTCCTGCCTTGAAGAGTCTTCGTCCAATGAATTCACTGCTGCCATGATTCTGCTTTTAAGTTCATCCTAACTAGTCGCTAATGGTGGCACAAAAATTATATCTTTGATATGACCCCATAAGAAAAAGCGGTAGGATGTAAGGTCTGGTGATCTTGGCGGCCACAAGTATAGCGGTAAGTCTCCGGGTCCTGTGCGACCTATCCAACGTTGAGGGAGAGTTTCGATCAGAAAACTTCGAACATTGCAATGCCAATGCGGTGGTGCACGATCTTGTAGAAAGATGAAATTTTTAAAGTCTCTACTGATTTTGGGAAAAGCCATTGCTGTAGCATTTCAAGATAAGTTTGTCCTGAAGTTGTGTTTTGCTCGAATATGAAAGGCCCATAAACTTTTCTGAAGAAAACGCCACAAAACATGTTAACTGTCAGGGAATCATGATGACGTCTAAAATTTCTTGTAGATTTTCGAGTTCCCACATCCATACTTTTGACGATTAACTTTGCCGCTGATATAAAGTGTTGCTCAATCACAAAAATCAAACGCGGCAAGAAGTTGTCATCTTCCGTATCCCTTGAAATTGCTTTACTAAACTTTACACGCTTTGCTCTGTCGCCAGCACGAAGGGCTTGTGCCATATGCAACTTGTATGGTCGCATGACTAAACGTCGTTTTAACACACGCCATACAGGTGGTTGAGGGATGCCAAGTTCTTGGTTGCCACGTCAAGTGGACTTTTGTGCTTCGCAAAAAGATCTTTTGAACCTGTAAGACTGCCTCCTTTGAAGTCCTTGGTCGCTTTGGGCTCTTCCTTTTACATGAGGAGCCTGCTTCCTCAAATTGTTTGTACCAACGACGAATGTTTTTGGCACTTGGCGCAGCAATACCAAAACGCCGTTGGAACGCCCGCTGCACTGAAACAGCAGACTCAGTTTTGCTGAACAGTAGATCACAAAAAAATTTTTGCTACGCGCTTTTCATTATGCGCGAAATAATACAGAACGTGAAACAATCGTGCTGGAAAATGCGAGTTTGCATAATTATGATATCACAAAAATTTGCTTGTCAATTACGTCAAAATGATGTCGCGGTGCATCAAGATATGACCCAAATTTACGATTAAAACCATGAAACACCTTGGCAGCGTAATGGTGTGGGGAGCTTTCACGTAAAATCTGGGCCGGACTGGTTTGTACTTCATTCCTAAAAATGTAACAAACAAAGAAAGCATTTAAGTCAATGTTTTAAAAGAGTATCTTTTCACATTCTGGAGGATTCATCAGTGTGATCAGTTCATACATGACGGTGCCACTGCTCACGAGTCGAAGATTGTGACAAAATTTTTTAACAACAGTAACATCCATATTTTAGAATGGTCTGGTAATTCACCTGACATCAATCCAATTGAATATGCCTGGAATTTCTTAAAAAAACAAGATTCAAGAGACGCGAGGAGCAAAAAACTCTGGATAACCCTGGACTCCATCTACTGTGCCTCCCTTGATAATTCCATGTCCAAAATGCTTCAAATAATCATCAAATCTAACGGCGAGATGATAAAATATTGATTGACGTATTTTATTTGCTATAAAAGACATAACTTGTAAAATCTTTTCGTTTGATTTCTTTGCAAAAATATTCAGTCAATGTAAAGATTTTTTTAACGGCACTGTATGTATCTTTCGTGGACAATTTGTGGTTATGAAGATATAGTAAGTTAAAATCGAGGCATTCTCTTCGAATTACCCTGTATTCATACAAGCGAGACCACAAAATTAAATTTGTAGAGCGAATTGCTTTTCTGAACATTCAACGGCATTAGCAATATGCAGTATGGCTACTTCATCAAATGGCCACATCAGCTGGCTACTTCATCAAATGATATCTCAAAAAAAGTAGGTGATTCTTTTTTTGATTAAGACCGTAACAGTGGCTTCCGTTATTAGATAGTTTGTTTGGGGTGGAGAAAATAAATCAGATTAAGTTCGGTAACAGGCAAAAGCATTGTAAAAATGGTCGCTTCTGTATTTTTGTTCGCCCGATTTGTTGAGGCCAAGGGCTGGTTCTTCTTTTAATTCTCATTTTCATCAATTATAAGCGGATAAAGCCTCAAATTTAGGGGCTAATTTTTAGGCTATCGTTGCAGGTGCGGATCTGATGTTTCTGTTTAAGATCAATTTGAAGTTTTTTTTGGGGGGGGAACGTGATTGTTTTGCCCATTTTGATCACGCACAACATTTTTTAATTTCTCAACTTGAAAAACTTTTTTGGGTCAACTATTCGAAAGCTGATATTTAAAAAAAGTTGAAAATTTCGGTGTGCTACTGCTTCCTTACCCCCATCTCCGTCTATTCCCCCAGCCATTCTGAAGAAACTCCTACTTTGGTTACCTTCATTTGGTTTACCAAGTTGAAAAGCATTTCTATCTCTTCAGGTTTCCTGTCTTCCGAGTCTTTCATTAAAATATACTTCACTCTGTTTGTTAGCGTTGTGTTTCCTGATGTTGCCACTCGAAAAGATTCTAAATTAAAGTGCAAATGGCTCTTTTGGTCTTCTCTGAAAATGGAAAGAAAATAATACACAGTTTTTTAAAAACCGAAGCTTCTAGCTAGATGATTTTTAACCGAGGGTTGGGTGTACTCTATGGAAGTACAAAGCATTAAACCAGGGTTGGGAGGTTCTATTTAATGTCGTATAGGTAGTAGTGATTCAGTTTTTATCCGGTGTTGTCCCTTTAACAGAGATGGCCGGATTTACCCCATTCCTTCTGCAATTGCTCGCATAAGTCTAGCTATATCAAAAATGCGCCTCGCTTTATCTCAGTTATGATTTTTTTTAATTCGGTATAAAGTGTGACGCCCATAAAACTGAAACACAATTTACCTGTTTAGGCTATAACTTGGGCAGTTTTAGACAAACTTAATAAAATTTGATGAGCTTATAGTTAAATCACATTCGGTATGCAGCACAAATTTTTTGATTGGGCGCATCTATCGAACAATTTGTATATTGCACCAAAATGAAAATAGTGTGATTGAAAACATTGTGCTGGAATATTCACTCAACTGTATTATTTGAACAGATATTTGATATGACCCTCATTTTGTACACTAAAAGTTTGCAATGTCTTTTTAAATGATCCAATAGCATTCCTGTAGTTATTAACAAATACGAGTATTTCTTCCCAATTCTCTCGAACTTTTGTTAATTTTCAGTAAATTTTTCAGTGTGGCCTTCGTAAATCATTTCTGACGCGGAGTCTCAAATAATGCGACCCATAGGATTAAGCTCAGAGCTTTGCAATGGTCCTTCACTCTTCCGAAAAAAGCGTGGAGTTGCTGTTTCTTTTATCGTTTGTTTCGTTCGGGTGGTTTGCGGAGTTATGGAAGCGTAATAAGAAACTTGCTGCTTGGAATGACTTCACGATATCTTTGGCTTTTGGATAATTGATGCCTGCGGCACAGCACATTCGGACTTCCCATTTTTTACATTTTTGCAATATTTTGTGACATTTACTTGAGATTTTCAACAGAACCGAAATTGCTTACATTATTACACACTTAAAATGCTATGCATAGCTTTGCTTAAAAATGGATAAAGTAATGTTTTGATAAATTGTGTTCCAGTTTTTTTAGCGATTCGATGGACAAAATGTAATTCACTCAAAAAGAGTGTGAAGAAAATAATTTTCTCGCTTTAAATGACGTTTTCGTGGCGAAGTTACTCTGAGATGAGGTCACTGCATAGCAAGCTAGTAAAATTTATTACAACGTAGCCCACCAGATATAGGTCAAGGTTCTGTGGCTTTCTGATTGAGAGCCGCTTACCTAGAGGCAGCTTACATTACTTTTTCCTCTTTTAAACCTTCCTCTTCTCTCCATACAGTCGGGATCTTCCATCTGTTAGCAAGTATGATCACCTTGGCTGCTCTGCGGAACCGTTCCAGGGGAGGTTGTTCTCTCGCTTTGCCTTTCAAATATAGATTCATAACCTGCAATGTTGTTTGAAATGCTTGCATATAAAGATCCTATTTCCATTAGCATGATATTCGAAAGTAAACAGATACATTTTTGTTTGTTTCTTTATGACAAAAGAAGCACTTGGTGCTTCTGCGTACGGGCCTGTGTTTCGGCATAAAACAAAGCATGCTTCTGATTACAAACAACTCTCACGCCGATGGGAAAAATCAATTTACTCAAAAAGTTGAAAAAGATCAAAAATTATGCAGAATAGACCAAAAATATACCCTAAACTAATTTGGTATTCCATCAAACATTGAAGCTATATCAGGAAAAAAGCCAATAAAATGATTTTGTATAAAATCTCGTCTGCTGGTCATTCGAACATCAAAGTTCCTCTAAAAACATCTCACTGAATACACAATATGTGCCCATAAAGGAAACCAATGGAACAACGTTCTTACACGCTGTAGTCGAATTTGATAACTTGTTTGTAACTTGAACTCCAAATCATCGATATCCAGTATTTGACTGTCTCCGCCGGATGGCGCTGGTACTAATTCTGAAAAACTAGAGTGTAGTTCATTCTATTTCGTTAGAATAAATTTAAAATCATCTTACAGCACACATACTGATACTTTAAACCATTGTACACGGAACATCTGTTAAGTTATACAGTATTTCGATTAAGATTTTTTAAACGAAAACAATTGCGAGAAAATTTTTAGATATCTTAAAGTTTTTCCCCATATTTTGAAATATTATGTTTTGAAAATAAAAAACTTATAAAAGTTATTGTAAGAATCAGCCGCTACTAACTTTTTTTCATTTTTCTTTTTCGTTTGTTGTATTTCATTTCTATTTCTGCTAATTTAGGTTTGACTCCTTCCTTGAAACCCAATCTCACGTTCGGCAAAATAATATTACATGAGCAAGTGGCGTCCATATCTCTTTGTGGTGTTGCAAAAATAATTATAAACACCAATTAGAAAAAACTTTCGAAATGAGATGTCCCAGTGACGTAACAAATCATTTATAATCAATTCATTATTAGTAATCGTTTTGTCACCCAGAAAGAATTAGAGAGTGTTTGACATTTGAATGAAGAGTAAATAATCTCATCTTTATTAATTTCTTCTTTTTTGTTTAGGAATGTGGCCTGCACACATCTCATAACTCAATTCAACTTTTTTGAGAAGTTAAGCGAGGATTCTGCCCAGCAGCATGTTTATTCATTCTTGCTTATGAGCTCATGCTCTGTTTGCATATCGCTAAGCAGACTGGGCCAATTCGACGCCTGGACTTCTCGGTCTGGCCACTTGTCTGCTACATAATCACGGAAGAATCTAGCTTAATGCTCTTCCCTGGGCCACAACAAACAAACTTGCCGGCCTTTTTTCCACACAATTTTTATCTTGCACAGCACCAAGCAAGGAAGCTGTGAATACCGTCTTTTAAAGTCTTTTGATATGACTGGACAAGAGAATGGCGAATTTCTTGTCTTTTGTATTTTTGTACAGAAGGTCAAACTTTAGTACAGTACATAGCTTTTTATTGGAACACCAAACTAGTGATACAAAATATAAAGATAGTTTGCAATAAAATATTCCTGAAGTTTTTTGTTTGATTACTCTTTATTGATTGTTAGAATTGATTAAATTGATTAATGGTTAGAACGGCAGTGAAGTGGACAGAAGCGATCATTGCTTTTATAGTAGAGAGAAGTCAGTGATTCGATAAGAAATAAAATACAATAGTCAAATACGATTGGCCAAGAATTTGTTAACAAGAAATACCTACTCTTTTTACACATTATTCATTCTAGCAAAACCCTTCTGACGTTAAAAGCAATAGCTTACATTTCAATATCTCAAAGCCCCTGTTTTTTCCTTCATTGCCAAAACTAAACTAACCAGGTCTACCGTTTCTTTGATTGATTTCTTATTTTAGATCCGTAGCTCATTCAATAGCCTGCAAACATGGACAACACTAAAATATGGAACTTTACGGAATTGCGGAAATGCAGAGATTCTTACGGAAATATGGAAAAACCTCCAATAGAATTACGGAAATCGCAAAAATACGAATACTTACGGAAATACTTAGTTTTACTCGATTCAATTATGTAGTTTTACCAAATTTGGTGGTTATACTTTTTGGTTTTTTTACGACTTTTGTAAATTTCTGTATTTCTGCTTTCTTAGTAGTTTTTCATATCTACGCAAGTCAGATATTGCGTTTTTTTCGAATGAATTGTTGTAGTTTCATGTTTAAAAGAAATTTACATCAGCAATTCTACATTTCAATGTGAATTTTAGTCTATTGATGTTGTCCTGCGAAGGCTGATGTTAAACTAGTAGGAAAAGCAATTTCTACAGTCTTTATAAAAGGGCTGTTTGGGCTGTATATGGTGTGATATGCATCAATTGAACAGCAAGGATGTAGAAGTTTTTGTATTATGAGCAAATCATATTATAGCGCTTAGACACGTTGCGCTGCCCTAGACTCAAAAATACAAAATACAGGGTGTTCCAAAAGTCTTGGGCACATTTCAAGTCCTCATTTCTGCTGATCTATGAATGGTAGTTGAATGAAACTGTTGTCATTTTAATGCTAAACTCATTGAGTTTTTTGTCATGCTGATAATTTTTTCATATCTTTTCATGTGGCTTAAATAACTAAAACAACCTAGATCCATCAACGGCTTTCACTTAACCAGAAAAAGCGTTTTGTGTCCTTGAATTTTCAAAAACTGATTCAGCGACACTTGATGATCGCGTTCTCTTACCCTGATATCATAGGTCTCCAGATGTCACACCTTGCGACTTCTTTTTGTGGGTTTTGTGAAAGCACTGGTCTATGCGCCTCCCCCTTCCAAAAGATGTAGCTGAACTCAAGGCCGAATAACGGAAGTGGTTGCAACTTGCAACCATAGACAACACAATGCCGGAACGCATTTTGGCAGGAATTTGACTATCGGTTTGATGTGTGGCGTGTGACTAACGGTGTTCACATTGAACATCTTTAAACATTCTATGAAACACTTGAAACTGCAAGCTTTTAGAATATATCAGATGCATTGTTATTTCCTTAATAGTTTTTAACATATTCAACGTCAAAATGTGCCCAAGACTTTTGGAACACCGTGTATTGTTTTTTCTTTTTGTGTAAAAATTCTGAAGATACGCTGTATGTCCCAACAATTTAGGTTTCCACAGATCGATCTCAGATTAGAAAAAGGAAAGTGATAAATTGATAAAAGCAAAAAAAGTTCTTCAAAATAGTATGCACAACATCAAGTGTAAGTAAGCATGAACAGTTTCACTTCGTTAACACGGACCCTGTTAAGCCGGATATCGGTTAACTCGGACCATGATTTTATTTTTATTAAAATAAAAACAAAACAAATAAATCTCATTTACAGTGTACAGGTGTACAGTACATTAATGATTTATATGTTATGAAGGTAAGGTAAAAGAAAATAACCTTGGTAATAGCCGATAATAACAGTCGATATCGGTACAGGTTTGTTTGCTAGGCTAGGCTAGCCCAACGTAGCCTTCGTCAGGTGATTTACTTGAATAAACAAAAATAAATGAATATATAAATAAATAAATCTGCTTTTTTTACATGTTATGAAGGTAAATGTAGTAAAACAAAATAGCCTATACAATAACGGCATTTTTAACTAAACTTCGTTACCCTAGGCATGTTTATAAGCTATGACCTATAGGCCGTCGGTTACGTCGGACAATCAGCTAACATTGACACCCTTCCCCACATCTGTCCGAGTTAACGAGGTGAAACCGTATTCAAAAAAAATCTTTACTGCTTTCCGGAAAAAGAAATGGGTTTGTTTTCCATTTTCTTGTAAGTTAGAGCTACGGCTTCGGAGTATTAGCAATTAAGAGAAGATTTTTTGTTTATCTTTTTATGAATGTGAGCTTTTTTGAATGCTTGCACAACTTGAAACAACAAATTTTACCAGCAAATTTTGAACAAGATGTTGTATAAACAACCTTTAGTGTTTCTCAAGTGTGAGATTGCTTACCGAGTAGGTCTATACTAGAGCATTGCAAAACTCATCTCCTACATTTGCAAAACAGTTCAGTTAGCCCAGACTAGGGTGCCTGAACCTAAAAGTTTGTAGAACTCGAAAATTAAATTCTTGAAGAAGCGCAACTTCATAACTTTAAATGGTAATCGTTACGAATGAAATTCGTCACGGTAACGATTTGATTTTTCTCCTCACTTTAAATTTTTAAACTATTCGTTTTCTTTATTGCAGCTTATAAAAAGGATGGAATTAAAACAGAGTTGTTTTTTGTTTATTTCGATTTTTTGACATCAACTGGATTTTGCGTGGCTTCGAAGGCTTTTTAAAAAATACTTACCAGAAACGATTGGAAACTTTTTTCGCCACCGATGTTTCCAGTTAATCGGTAAATAAACGTTTTAACACAATTCTAGCCTTTACTGTTTTTCTGACTGAACACCAATACGAAACTTAAAATGTCAACCGGAACGCCATTTCAGTGCAAGTACATCGCTTTGCAATCTACGTTTTGCACCTTTTTATCTAAACAGCCAGATTTCGAGGAATTTGTTGTAAAGTGATTACAACTTAGTTATATATCTCAGTTATTAGAATTAAGCAACAGGAAAAGCGAAGATCAAAGCCTGTTACTGTTGAACAATAGGCTTGTTTCTTTGTGTGGATGATTTCATTGAAGTAGAACCCTTCTAAATATTTAATGACTCAAACATAATACATGGTTAAGACATGCTTACTTTAGATTTATAACGGAAAAGCAGTCAGCAATGGGTTACGCTCACTTGCTGCAGGTAGTCACCTCCTGCGGTTTTGCTGAATGAAATCATCAAACAGGGAGCAAACCAATTATTACTTTGTGAGTAGCAGCTTTGAACAGATAATTTATAGCCTCAACAAGGTACCTGTAGACTGTAAATTACAAACAACGGCAGTTTTATAGCCTTAATAGGCGCTGTCAAACTCCACAAGATAAAGGAAAATTAAACTTAAGTGTATTTACTCATTGACAAGATATGTCAAGTCTTATTATGAATAAACAATTGTCATTTCGAGCGATATTCCGTTGTTTACTCGCTATTACAGCCAGGTCTTCTACTGTAGCCTGCTTAAAAGCCTATGATGTGGTAAGGCTTCAGATATTTTACTGTGGCAGTGTGAAGCGCAGAAGTTGAAAAAGCTTGTTCATTGCAAATGATTCAGCCATGGACTTTCAGCTTTTGTAAGATTAAAAGCGGTGCAACCTAAACTATTGTATGGTAGGTAAACCACTAGCGGTGCGCAAACCCTTAGTGGTAAACTACGTGATAGATTTCCAGATGTATACATGAGCACTTGGAATGCTTTGTACAAATAAATAGAAGGTGCACTTTACCTCATTTTTCCTGCTGTGTGGACATCTCCACAAAAGTATATTTATCAGCCTCTGTTATTTTTATATCCATTTGTGTAATCTCCAGTAAAAAGCATTGAAAAGCTTATCAAAAGACATTTTTTGAAGGTATATTAGATGAAACGAAACCCTAAATTATTACTACGTTATGAAGAGTTTTGAGACGAGCTTATTTTGTTATACTGTATATTCTTCAATTTTTAGGATCTTGGGATTTGAAAAAAGTGGTATTACTAGAATCTTTTGTTGCACTCTTAACAGTCGCGGTATCGCGTCCTATTAAAAAATGAGAGTAAATAATTTCTTCGGAATGGGACTATATGGCTCTGCCGTTTGGGCGCTGACTTCTGGGCGCCAGCTGACAGGTGCAGCATTTTGGGCGCGTTTTTGGTGCTTTTTGAGATTTCTTTTTACAATGTAAGTTTTAAAACTTCTTTTTGGTACTTTTTTAAAATGAACCTGTTTAAGTTTTAAAATTTATTAAAATTTGTTAAAACACTTGGCTGGGGCCCAAACGGATGTGCCAGAACGTACCCTACCCTAATTTCTTTTATTAGAATGTGAACATGCACATGTAAGAACGTGTTTGATCTAGTTTAATGGTTCTCAAATTGAGATCCGTGAGCAGTTTTTAGTATGTCCACTCTACATTATTATTTTTTGAGTCACGGACAAGAGGTGGATGTACACAATATACGTTTTTGTACGGTTTTTGTCCGATTTTTTACGTTTTCTCCTTTGCGGTTTTGAATAAACATTCTCTTCCGCTTGACTGTTTATGTGGTTGTTAAACAATATACGCTGTTGTTCGGACATCCGGTTTTGTCCGCCAATTACGTATCAAAGTCTTTTGTACGTTTTTGTACGCACAAACGAATATGCTTTAGATCATTGGTTCTCAAACTGCTCCGTACGGAGCCCCAGGGCTCCGCGAGAGAATCCTATAAGCTCCGCGAGCTATTTGTTTACTTATCGAAATACTGACTTTGCTAACATCAATCGGCAAGTAACAAGGTTTTTTGTTTTTATTTTTAGAAATTTATTGTGGGGCTCCGTAAATAATGGTTAACCTCTTCGTGGGCTCCACAACACCAAAGGTTTGAGAACCACCGCTTTAGATCAGT
The DNA here is from genome assembly GCA_963675345.1 of Trididemnum clinides. Lineage (NCBI taxonomy): Eukaryota > Metazoa > Chordata > Ascidiacea > Aplousobranchia > Didemnidae > Trididemnum > Trididemnum clinides. Next base: position 19,989,107 of record OY776295.1, on the reverse strand, counting down.
ACTTGGCGGTAGAAACCCGTAGTTCGGATAACAACCATTACTCTGCAACAACCATATAAATAGCACAGAGAATAAAAATTTCCATTCAGAAACGCATAAGAGAAAAAAAGTACAAAAACCGGAAAAATGTTACAAAAACGTATTCTGTTTAAATGTTTCTTAAGTTTGTTCTTTTTGTTACCTTCGTCGACTGATGAATAATTTTAGCCGATTTGTCTTCCAAATGGTTTGCATCATGTTGGTTTACACGTCTGCGTTAATTCGCGTTAATATTTTCTTTTTGCAAGTCACAATCAAAATACGAGTTATTGTGTGCGACCTATTTTTAGTTACAGGCCGAAATTAAAAAAATAAACAGACGTCAGATTACATCGTTAATATATCAGTAGACAATTTATGTAGCATGTTTACAAAGACTTATTTGAATTGTTTAGTAATGAGTGTATCCTAATTTTTTTAATTTTACTTGCTTTAAAAATTGATGGGATTCGCCACTATTTCAAACAAATAAAAGGGGTCTGACAGAAAAATAGTTCGATAACCTCTGCTTTAGTCCTTCCCATTTGGCGCAATGCCGCCAGATACGAGAGCTGCATGAAGGACATCTGACAAAAGAGCTTTTTTAAACTTCGTATGTTAAAAGATCAAAACCACCAACATTTCATTCAAATGTTGAGTTTAAAAAATGATAAAATTATTAGGAAATTAATTTTGATAGAAAAAGATGGGCGTGTTGAAATGTCTTTAATAAACTGCATGAAACAACGGTTAACCTCTATTGCATTGGGCTGAGACTTCACTCTATTGGAATTGAGTTACTTGTTTTTAACACAACAGAACTTTTTTTGCTCAGACCCACTTCAGAGTTCCATACTTCTTGTTCAGTGTAGCCTACTTTTACAACAATCGTGCCAGTGCTCCCCCGCTGGCGACAACTGACGATATTTTTTGGACGAAATTGAATTTAGGTTTTCATAAAATAAAAGGTCGAATTATAATTATCATTTACGTTTCTCATGTTTCGTCAGTTTTATTGTGTAAATTTCTGTACTGGAGTCCAGTTTTGCCTCCAATATCATGGACATCTAAAAATAAATTTAAAAAGGACTTGCCTTTACATTTCGATGGGTGTTTCAAGGCTACTATATTTTCCAAAACGCTGATTTAAAATTTTAGTTTGTATTATTATTGCATGTCGCTCGTTCTTTGAAAGTGCAAACTCGCTTCAATAAGCCCTACACTTCACTGCCGCCAAGAACGAGGAAAAAAATGCGATTCCGATATCAAATGCAAGTTTGTAATGTAACAGAAACTTTTTTAAAATCGCAAAACGAAGTGATATGGGACACAATGCTACATTTTTTAGAACATGCGTTTCTTTTTAAGACTGCTCAGTGACTATGAAAACGCAACTGCAGCAACCTTAATCTGATTTATTTATAACTATAGAAGGCAGAAGAGATCATAAACAAACCGACTTAAACATTTGATCAGAAAGAGTTTAATTTGCGGCAAATGAAATACAGCTGTAGTTAATTAAGCAATTAGCATTCGGCCAATTACCGAGAAACAATACAGGTATAAAATGCACCTCATAGATGACCTCCTTATTCAAAGTTTGAGCAATAGATAAACACAAACGGTAAGGAGTTTGAGAAGTTAACAAGTATTGTGAGCCCCAAACTATGTTTAGAAGTCTTTTGCCCTTATCCTCAAAAACGTTTTTAATTGGAGAACAGGGACGTGGTTCAAATTTTGATGCGGGAAAAGGACAAAAAAAGATGTTTGCTACTAGTTTCAAATAGGTGAAAAATTTTTTCTAATTCCCGTAATACCGTTCCCTGAAACAAGATAAAGGTATCGACGCTTTTAACCTGGCAAGCAGAACTCGGCTTCTATGAGTTGAGTATTCCGAGTAGGGACCAAAAGCTTGGAAGTTTGAATAACTTTAAATCAAAGATTATTAATAAGCTGTCTGAAACAGATTTCTGATGAAACAAGAGTCAATAATTTTCTTCACTAGATATTAACTCTAATTTGTACCAGACTTCACAGTTTGTTTAATTTTGTTATTATTTCCACCGGCGCACATAAAATCTTTTTGAAAAGGAAGTTGCCAAGTCGTCTTATTACAGTATTAAAAGGCGTCATCCACTCAGCTAGCTTAATCAAATTTGCTCAGAGGAAAAAATTACAACCTAATCAAACATTCGAAAAGTGCGCGATATGTTGTAGCAACTGCGACTTTGCAAAAAAGTAAATAATGGCCGACGGAATGCTGCATTATCAAGTTCATTGTAAACAGCCAGTAAACTGTGACTGTGAGTTATTTTTGCCCAGTGGGCAACGTAAAATGGGTGCTGAAAGTGGAGAGTAAGAAAAGAATGTTTTACAAACACGGCCTATTTGCAGCAGGAGTAAAGAAAGGAAAATGACAAGGCGTGCGATGAAGATTGCGTCGTATTTGCTGCTTAACATCCAATTGGTTTCGCCTCGATTGAAATTTATAAACATTTCACGTAGGAATGTTGAAAAGCAATTTGTTTTTAGCATCAGTTGAGTATTGTTGCGAGGAAAGATAAGATTGGATTTGCTAAAATCTACACTTACTGTACATTTTTGTTTTAACAACATTTATAATTTTATTTTTCCTTAACTTATTTTGTCTCAGTTGCAGTAGACCGAGCTCAATTGCTTTATCAATCATTGCACACTTGTAAAGTGCTGTTCTCGGATACTTACACTTGTGGCTAAGCAGTTACGATAATGCGCAGAATTAGATGTGGAACTGCACATAATGTGATCGTGATGGCATTTTTTTGAAGCGGTAAAAATTTTTTGTAGTCATAAAACTGTTAAAAAATGCAAAACAGTTTATTCAAAGGGCGAAATGTTTTGTCCAGAGGCAATGGAGATGCACTCGCGGCTAAAAAGACAAAACTGCGAAAAACAAATTAAATTTAAAAATGTTAAACCAGTGTTTCCGAAACTTTTTTGTCTGCTGGCACAGTAAAAAAGCTAAACAAATTTCGCGGCACAACAGCCACACGGATCGATTCACATTGATCGCGAGTAGCATTACAGGTGACACCGAAAAAGGTGATAACCTTTTTTTCGGAGATCACCACTTTTTCGGGCAACATAACACGAGCTCTGACGTTATCAAGCATTTACTTAGTTTTGGCTGAAAACTTGTGAATAAATATTAAGTATTTTAAAAAACCCGCGGCACACAATTTGGGAGACACTGTGTTAAACAATGGCAATGTGGAGAATGAAATGTAAAGCTAAATTGACTCTGCCATAATTGCAACAAATTGTCCTGGCAGTGGAAAACCGTAGCAGTGAAAAATTTATATTTTATTTCAGTAGCATAGTGTACTGCAGCTCCAATGTATCATCACCAAGCAAAAACAACAAATATAAATATTTGCGTACCGATTAAAGATCACTAACGAGGCAGGAGCGCCTTAGCTGTGTCAAGGCAATATAGATAAGCTGAAAGCGATAAATCAAAAGATATGGCCACGAGCATGCTGGTTTTGGGACGTCAATATGTGCGCTTCGGCTGCAATTTTGCTTGTTTTGACAATTTAAAGCAAAAGTGATTTGAAGCCGTAGCCAAGACCTTAATCTGCATTTTTCGTCAGATTGTGGTTTTGTATTAGGTTCATGTTAATCTGTTTTTACATAACAATTTCTTAAAATGTGATGTATTTTTTTGCAAACAATCCTGCCAAAAAACAGTATTAACACAATTTTTTTAAAGCTTAGGCTACAAACGTCTAAACCAGCACAGAATAGGCACATTTCTGTGTCAAAAACATTTTTACAAGACTTTTAATGTATTCAATTAATTCTCTACTTAAAGATTAAATAGTTTTTTTTATCTTCCAGTTACTGAGTATTTATTGATTTTGCTCTTAAAATTGTTGAAATGAGTTTATAATTGATTTGTCGACTTCATTAGTACGAAAGGAATTAGAAAAGCGATTTTCATTCTCTTAGCAAGGAATTACTTTATTGCTAATTTTAGTTTCAGCGAAACTGATTAAGTTTAAATTTTCAAGGGAAAACTCCTTCAAAATCGTTCAACTTACCTTGTTTGTATGCAAAATCTTTTTACGTTTACTCTTGCTTATTTTAGAAAAAGAATTCTGTTTGTAGACGAGTAAACGTTTTGACGTTTAGTTTTGAAGTGCATTTTTGGTTGTAAGAAATTTGTTTGAGTCGTAAAAAGTGAAAGTGACAGTTAAACTATTCAAAACCACACTGGCAAGAAGACAGAACGCGATTAGTATAATTGCTAAGCCATAAACCAAAAAGCAAAATTGCGATGTGATAGGTTAAGTTCAACATATCAGATCAAAGCGCTCAACCGCTCTTGGTTTGAAAGGCTGCAAGAATAAGATCATTGAAGATACGGACAGGCAATGCTTAGTGCAAAGCCCTCGTGATGTGCAGCGGACCAACCTCTCAGTGATGTCATTGCAAGCAATGTCATAGCTTAGGAAATAATTTCGGCCAGGGGAAGAGGAAATTGGTAATATGACGCAATACACTTTCTAACAATAGGTATTAACGTGCTAGCAGCCCATTTGAAACAGTAGTTTTTTTTAATATGTTTTTTTGAAAAATCAAAGTTGTTCCAACTAAATAAACAAATCGCTGTTAAAGGTCGAGCACTTACTTGGTGTGTAATTTGTCATCGTTTTACTATTACGGCGTTATATCTATAGGTTAACGTTTGAATGACTATATTTTGAACGAATTATGCAATTGAATAAAAATAGATTACAGGTCTATCAACCATACTGCCAAAGCTGTTGCCTTCCTTTCTCGCTGATTTTGTTTAAAAGAGGAGACTTATCACTTAAAATGTGCCGTTTAGTGATGGCATAAAACCAGATGATGACCTGCATATAAGCTATTCTGTATACTGCAACCTACAGTATATTTAGGCTTCCTGTATGTGTTGAGATTAAACTCCCCAATAGAACCCTTAGTAATATCGAGAACTAAATCCAGGCTAGGAAGATGGCAACAACGAAGCTTATAAAACAGTTAAAGAAGAAGGATGTAAATTAAAATTAGTTTTGTAGATTCTAAAAATACTGCACTCACAGAATCTATTTTTCCATCGATTTTATATTGTACTCGTCGATTTCATCATTACTTCTTAGTCCTCTTAAAAAGTTAGGTAAAACTATATTTTGCATTGCCACTAATCGGATTGAACCGCCTGCATCAAACTCACTCACTGCATTTTTGCTGTCAACATAATGAATTTGTGATGCAAAATATTTTGATGAGAAAAACGGATCAGAGTATTCAACAGAACAAAAGTAAAAGCATAGATTTGAGACTAATCTTTATTCTAACCAGTTGCAAGAGTAACAAAAAGCCGATTTATACATCTATTTCGTGTTGTTGATGTTTAGATTAGACCAGTGGTTCTTAAACTTTTTGTATCTTTTTCCTCTTTCCAAATTTAAATTACTGAATTTACCCCTCAAGCCGCAATCAATGTTTTTCTTCTTTCGCAAGTTGAAAACCTTTTTTGGGAAATCAACATTCTGGAAACGGTTAATTTCAACCACTTTTTTGTTGAAGACTTTTATGGGAATGAAGAAAATTTACCTCAGATTAAGAAATACTAGTGTAGATCAAACACAACTAAAACTTTGTGCTTACTATGCAGTTTACTGTAAGTACAATACCAATACGAATTGATATGACTTCGAAATTTTTCCAGTTTATTAGTTTTCTTTTTGTATAAAATCAATTTCTCAAGTTATTCAAATCAATAGCACGTCGCCCTAATCACCACATAAGTAATGACATCCCATGAGAACGAAATTGCTTTTACATTTTTTTAATGAGCTGGATATTTTTATTCGTTTTAGATGATCCTTCAAAAAATTTTTTCCATCGATTATGTTGTTACTAAAGCTAGCCATCAGAGAGCAGAGGGGTATGAAGTTTTTTTTGCAGCAGTGCACTTCATATTTTTGCGCTTCGAATCCGGTGACATGCCTTGACTACTACAAAAGAGTGTGTTTAACAAGAAAATGATTGTCAAGATTTTCGAGGGCATGCTTTGTCTTGTGAAAGAAATAGTTCCCCTGAAAGAACGACCATTGACCATTTGCCGCCACGAAACTGCCCTCAATCCAAATTCCCGTGACGTATAAGTTGCCCAGCGCGGTTGAACGGCTTATTCCAAACGTCCTAAAATTACTTTTTAAGTTTGCGGCCCTTTGAAAATTAGTTCTATTTTTGTAAAATATCTTTCCATGAACCATCATACAATTATTGGTACGACGCTTTGGAATAGTTTAATCACGAATCAATATATTTTGCTTTTTAAATTTTTCATTACACTTTAGCTGAGCACCAAGCAAGGAATCTATAAAGCCCGACAAAAAACTATAAAGTCTTTGATATGACCCGACAAGTGAATCGAATTCAGATTTGCTAACTTCGAACCGGACGCTATATTTACTACTTCACGGCGCCGTGAGACATTTTCACCTATTTTAGTTTCTTATAGTCGAAAGCAACCTCTGTAATGCCGTTAGGAGGGTTGGCGTTTTAGTATAGACCTAATATAAAGAAAGCTTTAGCGGTTATTTGTTTACGTGTAAAATTCTTTGGAGGCCATAGCTTTACAAGTACTCGTAAAATAAAGAGGAAAGGCTTAAATTTTTGGACAAAGTTGAAATTGTAGCATAAAGCTTTTTGTAAATGTATTTGGTTCAAAGAGAGGTATTAATATTTTATCTGCGGTATATCCTGTTACTAGAATTATGTAAGATATCTTGTTGCCATGTGCCATTCTTGTTTATTTGATTTAATTAGATGCAAAAAGAAATATGCTCGGCTGTTTTTCATTTAAAATGGGACTTACTTGTTAAATCCTTGAGCCAAATTAATTTCTCTTCTGCTAATCAATTGAAGTAAACGCTTAATATTTTTGTACTCATAAAGAGATGCTAAAATGTTGATAAACGTATGTGTTGGCTGATCATTTTCCAAACGGCTGCGGTTCCTACTTTTTTTTTTACAAAAACCAGTTGCATGCACTTTCAAGGGTACACAAGGGCGCACCAGACTACTTTTGTAATACAGCAAGAACCCTGGGGCAGATATTTTTAATAAATACCGTTGTCTTTTGCGCTGATGCATTGGCGTTGTTGGACCTCATGACACTCGGGGAGGCCCAGAAAAATGTCACCGCAAATTAATCAATAGCTTTCAACAACTACTTGGCTTTATAGAATCTTTTTTAAAAACCAGTAGCAGATGCGACTTAGGAGAGACAGCCTCCGAATGACGCTAATCAGACTCCGTATTCATGTGTTTGGCATTTTGATCCAATATTTTTACCCAATAGAACAACAAGCATGATGTGGCATTTTTTGCTCTTCACAAATGACGTTTCAGCTGCAGTCTACTAAGAAAATCCTTTTTCGGCATCAACTGTGAAGCTTAAACCTGTAGCATTCATAGATACGTTTCACGAGTTGAAAGAAAGTTTCAGTAGACCATCTTCTAGCTTTTATTTTACGCATATTCTAAAGCTTAAAGCGGATTTTCCTTTTGAGAAATACAGTGTATAGAACACTGAGAAAGGAAGCTTAGAGTGCTGACGAGATACCATGACAGCTGTTTTTGACAGTAATAGGTTTTATCCGTGGTTTTTCACATAATTTTCAACTCACCGATATGTTCATTAAGCCTAAGATAAGCCTTTGTGACTTGTTAGCACGTTGGTGTTCCTCATTACGTTTTCATTGCGAGTGTAAAAGTTTCGGACCTATGCTTGGAATCGACTTGTAAAGTTTGTGCGATAGTCAGCGGCGTTATCGCAGGGGAAAGGAGGAAGCAAACGTCCGTGGGTGGATCTATGTTAGGGGGTAACACTTGTTTGCAGAATGCTTTTGGAAATGGAAAAACTTTGGTTCTTTATTTAGGAGGCAACCCTGAAATGGGAATAAATCGTTGCTAAAACAATTTTTTGTGAACTTGGGGTGGCACTTTGCGAGGCCGCATAGAATGCCACGAGCTCAAGAAACGCCACTGACAGCCGCTGATGAAACACCAAATAAAGTAAATATAGCGGGTAGTTGTGTTAAGTTGCAGCTCGATACTCTACTCTCAGGAAAACGTTCTATGGCTATACAGTACTACACCGAACCACTTGTGCTTCACATTTTTATTAGAAAAGTATATTTCTACCGCATGCAATGTACCGCTGCACTCAGAGGTCTGTTTAGGAGGAACCATGAGATGTCAACGTCTACAAATAGATATCTGCCAAGTTTTATCCTCGGGATAGAGATTCTAGTGTAGAAACGAGTAAATCTGTCTCCCTGATATGCGTCTGCCGAAAATTTGTTGACTTGAGTAGTAAGCACTTTAAAAATGTGCTATTCAAATAATGTGATTGTATTTGATTGAAAAACGCCTACATATCTACTTAGGTGGAAAATGTTTCAAAACAAAAAACCGCTTCAATCGACCTTGGCATAGATATACAGCCTTTTACCTCCAGAAAAAGATCGGTGCATCACAAAAAAGTGTACCTGCGCACCCGCAACAAATTATTTTTTCCTGTTTTGACGCCCCTCATGAATTTCATATTCCTCAATATTTATTTTTCTTTTTAAAAACACCCAAAATCTTTCCTTGCGAAAAGGTAAAGATTTTTCTTTATTTTTTGAAAAGACTCCTAAAAACTTTACCGCAAAAATGGTGCAGATCTATCTTTTTTAGAGCATTTCGATATCATAAATCTCTGCCATTACAATGACCATTAGAATTTTGATTAGTTTCTGCTCCCCCTTTTCTTTCCGCCTTGATATTATCCTAGCTGCGTGCCTCCACTTCTGTGACGGAAGGAAAATTTGTTTTGATGTCTTCACTTTATCTTCTCTTCAAGAAAACAGTCAATTTTTCTGGTTAAAGATTGACGCTATAGAGATATATTTGAAAGCAGAACCAGGCAAAACCTAAGTATATATTAAGTTCTCTAACTAAAGAGCTGAAAAATCAGAATCTTGTAGTATATGAAAGGTTTCTCAAGTGATTCTATTTCAGTACTTGATGCGCTCCCATTTTTAATACAGTAGACGCCGCTTATTAAGCCCACGGTTTACGAGCCCACCCGCATATTAAACCCAAATTCGTCCGGCTCGAAATTCTTCCATTTGACTGTGTATTAACAAAACTCGCTTTATAGGCCCAAAAACTCGTTTAATAAGCCCAAATTTTCTACGCAATTCTTTTAATTTTGTTTAGAAAGCTTCATAACTAACAAATTTCATTACGTAATTCTTGATTTTTTTCTCTGTATGGATAAACATCAAGCATTTTGGTTACTGTCTAGAATTCTTCTGTTTCTATCCAAAAAGATAAAAACTTTGCTATTGTAGTTGTGCTTTTGAAGTGCGTCGAGTTTAAAGGATCCGTTAGTAACAGCGCATGTAGTGCAGTAGTTGTGGTGCATTAATTGCGTGCGAGATTACATACGCGGTCTCTTTGATTTTAAATATCAAAATTTTTATAATCCGAATATATATTTTCTTTACAAATTTCTGTGTGCAATGTAATTACCTTCAAACATTTTATCTTTATTAGAGTTAGCCACAAATATGTTAGCCCAAAATATTTAGAAAAAGTCGTCCGTCGGTTAACAAGCCCACCCACCAGCCCAAAATCGTCCGGTCCCGGGGCGGGCTTTATAAGCGGCGTCTACTGCAACAGCCTACATGTCACAACAAAACGCCGGTTTCGCCGATGTTCCCTGGTCGTGGGCTAGGTGCAGCTAGGGTAAAAAAAGAAAGAGGTCATTTTTCCTTTTAATATTTGAAACTTGATCTCGCTGGACATTTAGCTATTTTTAATCAAAAAGCCAAAAACTTATCGTTAACCACGATTTCACGTCTAAATATGTTTTTTGTTTGGTTTACCCTCAAACTTTCGATTTCAATAACTTCCTTTTAATATATTACGTAAGAACAAAATCGCTTGATTTATTTACGTCAAATCAATTCAATAGCGCAGTCAAAGCCATTTAGTGCGACTTAGGATGTAAAAGTTATCTTTCAAAGTATCAAAATCAATAGATGTCTTATTTATTATTTTTAAAAATTTAGAAAAGCAAAAATCTCCTGTTTATCCTAAAATGATATCTGACAGTATTGCCATGTCACTATTCATTACGACGAAACAGTGTTGTTACTACTAGTTACAACGAAAAAGGAGTAAAGAGTTTGCTTAAAAAGAAATCGTTCGTAGCGGCGCCAATGACACTCGAGTTGTTATGCGAATTTATATTCAGTATAGCAGCATGACTATCTTCTGCAAAAGCTCCCAGCGGCGTTCCTATGTTCAGCACTTTTAGAGAAATTAAGAGAAAAAATTCTACAAAGAAATAATCATCGTGACATTTTTTTAGGTACAATTTTTGTAAATTGATGATCGATCGCTGGCTGTTGTTTGAATCAAAAGTCGCCTTCCGTTTAAAGACACGGAAAATTGTATTTTGAATTATGACGTCATAATCCCGTAAGTTTCTTTGAAACATACAATTTCGGTAGAGAGGTGACTTTTAGTATCCAAGTCGCTATTATTGCTACTAGCAATACACCGTTGAACATAATAATATAATATATTTAGAAAATTTCTTTGAAACAATCAGCAGAGCGGTGATCAATCGTGTTCAGTTTCATGTTTGTTCTGGCAGTAGCTTCGAAAGCACTGAGCTATTCACACACCCACACGTAGGTACAAACAGAACTCTGCCCCATGTGTTGGATCATGACATCGCTTTTTTCCCTGCAGTTCAGAATGGTTTAATCATTCCTAAATTTAAATATCATTTTCAAGCAGAAAACTACCCGAAAATGAGTTTGCAAAACAATACGTATTACTAGCTCGCACAAAATGAATATTTTCGAAGAATACAGGGGTGGCCATAAGTCACTTTACCCAGTTCAATTATTATTATTTGAACTGGGTAAAGTGACGTATGGCCACCCCTGTATTGTCGATATGAAATCGCCTTTGCGACCTGATTTGGTTGAATAATTTTAAACGATTGTTGATTTAGCAACAACATAACTTTGTACTAATCAGTTTAACGTGTTTTTTGATGTTGACTTTAATACCCCAGAAAGAAGAGATGTAACTTTTCTGTGCAACTAACAGTTTGTGAATAAAATACTTCTTTTCGGCAACGCTTCCCTCCTGGTAGAATCCCCAAAACATTCTTCAGTCAATAAACAAGGCAAGTAATTTTTCGGACAAAAACATGTTTTCAAATTAGCTTAGTCGAAAAAATTTTCGGCGGACGATGATTCCTGATGTGAGATCTCGATCCCCAAATTCCCGAGCAGAGAATAGTATTCGGCAGACGTCTAGCTTCTGAACGCGATCTCAACGTTCTTTTGTCCTGCACCTCAAACGTAGATGCTTTTTTCGTTGACTTATTCTAAGGATATCTGGCTACCGGTACGCTAGCGAAATTTCTCAAAAATAGTTTATCCAAGAATAGGAATCAGCAACCGTTCCTAACTATGTATAACGTCTTAACAACTGCTGGAACTAATCTATTGCAATGATTCTCAACCGATGAGCCATGGACCATTGGTGGGCCACAGCACGTAAATCGGGCGGGCCATTGCTTGTTATTCTAATTTCAACTAATGAGAAGAACATCACTGAAATTGAAAATATATGACGCAACTGGGCCACAGACCTGTGTATTTTTTGAAAATGGGTCACCTGGCAAAAAAGATTACGAAATACTGGCCAATTGCGATATCAATCTTTTAATCCAATAAAACAAAATTTTGCAGCGGTTTTTAAATTAAAGTCGCAGTGAAAATAACAAAATTGACTTTGCAATGTCGACATAAAGTTCTCGCTGGTCAAAATATAGTTGCGTTTTGTGAGAAATAGACTAAAATTTCCGTAAACTGTTGCATTTTCAGTGATAAAAGTTGATTTGCGGTTTCTTTTATGAAGGTTTCTCTTTCCATGTCCGTTGTAGGACCCCACTTTTTTTCCCAAAAAATAGACTTTTTCATTTGTTTTCTTCAATAAATTACGATCAGTCTCTTCTAATCACCAGATTTGAAGACTGTAAACTGTAGGCAAAGAAAATGTGATCAAAATTTTTTTATTCATAGGATGTAATAAAATTTTTATAACTTTCGGTTTATTTGGCATTGATTAGCTATTTACAGTTGCTTGTAGTTATGTAAGCTCAATTTTATAGATGCTTTGTCATATTTGAACACAAAACAAATGCAACAATTTATTGTAAACGTCTTTGGCTGACTTATTTCCAATTTCAAAGGTTGTTTAAACAAATTTGTGGTTATAAAATGTAACATAACTACCTACTGCCACTCCTTGGCCATATGTCGATAACAAATTGGAAATTACTTCCAAGAATTTTAATCGAAATAGAATTATTTGTTTCTTTTCTATTTCAAAAGTGAAATTAGTTTATGTTGCTCTTGAGTTAGTTATATAAGCTCAGAATTTACTCGTACGGACACACACGTCTAATTCTAATTTTCGAAACTCCAGCTTCACTGTTGTTTTATCGCGTGCTAAATAGCCTATCAATAGGTACATTGGTTTATTGAAGCACTAAACTGATATGTTTAAAAAAATGCGAGGGAAAGTATTTATTTGGCCACTGCAACTCAGAAATCATTTATTTTGAACAAACATAACATTTAAAGTTAATTAGGTTCAAAATTGACTGCGCTCCTACTGGCCTTTCAAATGCTGTAGAAAAGCAGTCTTTTTAAGAACTTTTAGCCATTAAAGTATTAAAGAAGATCATTTAAAAAACCCAATGAATAGTATCAACGTTAAAAATCTTTTGATTTAGGACATTTAGTTTTTCTTACGTCTTATGTATGGCGCCTAAAAGTGTGCTATAACCTAGTCACGAGCAATTTCGAATTGTAACTGTTTTGTTTTTCAATCTTCATAACTTCTAAGGTTTCTAACATGATATGATGTAGTATCCGAGCATCATCACAACTACAAAAGGCTTATTGAAAGGGTAGAACTTGCAGAAGTATTGGAAACTGGAAAGAGCAATGTAATGGATTTTTTAATCTTTTTCATAAATTTTTATACAGTAATTTTGCTGTCATCTTCGCCTTTTCTCAACAAAACAAATTTGGATTAAACTTGATTTGAATAGAGGACAGAGTTGGTCTTTAAGTGGTCAATAAAAGCTCTGTTTAAAGGTGTCAGTTAACGCATGGTAGTGAGTTCAAGTCTCACAATAATTGCGCCGTTGTGTTCTTGTGACAACGCAGAGTAAGAGAGCGGAAGAAATTCACTGTGCCAGTAGTATTGGTAACTCCGAAGCAAGTCTAAACAACTGTTGCTCTGATATATCTGACAAAAGGTTTTCCTGTGACTGGAGATAGGAAATATGTAACTACAGGGTGGTCAAAAAGTCAGGTAACATTTTAAAGTTAATTTCAAAGTAAAATGGTTTATGTGCGAGCATGCTTGCAAGTTTTGGCGACTTGAAACGGGCAGATTTAACCCACTAGCCGTGCTCCACTTCAAAAACTCGAATTCCAAAACGTTGGGCGAAATCGTAGCAAATTAGAATGAAAATGCCAAATGTAGGATAATTTGCTGAGTATCGACCTGTCGCCCATTAGTCAGCTTGTATGTGTCAATACAGCGGCATCAAATAACACTCTATCGGTGTGGTTGCAGATTGCTTTAGCTCTGTTTTGCACCGATTCGCATAAAACGAACAAATACGAGAATAATTGGTTGCCCATAAGGCCAACAAAGCAACAATTACTAGGTCTCTCTGTCAAACATTGATTGTAACGTAGACGCTGAATCTGATTCGCGTAAAAGGTTTTTTGTGGACCTTGATTGGTGAAATTTGATTCCAACACTTTGTTTGGTTCTATCTTTAAATGACTGAAACAATTTAAGACCTATTTTCAGATTTTTTTACTAGACTTCTCTTGCCTTGCTTAACAGGCTACAATTGATAATTGTTTATGCGTTCAATTTCCATTTTTTTGACATGTGAAATTACCCACCACTAAAAATGAATGCCGTAAACTAAGATCTTTGCCATCTCAGCGTGAAATACAGCGATTAAAACTATTGAAGTCCAATTCCTTGCAACATTCAGAAATAAACAATAAACTGTACAGAAATTCACTGCAACCCGCTATGTTCGGTTACAGAGAAATGCTTTTGTTTAATTCTAATTTGTCAAACGGTGCTGATCAAGTGTTTCAGCCCTTGGTCGAAAATCACAAAGGTCAAACATGCCATAGCGAGCGGAAGGAGTCGGCGAAAAACGTTTGTCGGAGCTTTTTTGAAGCTAAGCCGTCTGACCTTGAAAACGTCAAACTTTCAAGCTTAATACCAATTGTGTGATACGACATTTAACCTCTTCCCTAATTTAGTAACCTTGATGAAGTTGCTTCAACACCTGTACCATTCATAGTATACAAAAAAAGGGAGGCTACCACAAGCTTTTCAGTAAAACGAAAATTAACATATTTTGAAGTGTAAATAAAGACTAGGACATTGCACTTCAAAACCTGTTTGTGTTATTTATACAACCTAATTGATACTTTATGCTTTATTAATTCTATTGGGGATCTAAATTGTGAAAAAGGTTCCGTTTTCAGAGCGTATATTATTGCCGCAAATAGTAATTGAACTGTGCTGTTTCCATCGTTGTAGATCTATTTCTCGTTTTGTATCGAGCGCTTTCATTGTATTCAAAAGATAATAATGGTGTAGAGCGATGAGCTGAAATTATTTAAACTTCTGTCCCAACTTCAATGGAGTATTCTACCTGGTTAGAAACGTATTAGACCAACAAAACTCTAGTGATAACATATAAACTTTGCAGTCAAAACTTGAACGTGATCAAGCAAGCTTTTGATTGAAGCATTAGTAATGGCTGAGTGTCGACTTAAAAAATGGCTTTCAACCAACAGTGTAATAGGTAAGCTTTAGTAGAGAAGTGCTCAAAGACATTTTTCGCTAATCTCAACTGTGAACAAGAAGTTAGAAACAGGAGCCAATAGTTTTACCCGCTGAAAGCAGACGTCTTCGAGTATATTCCAGAGAAGCGAGCAAGTGACAAAAAGTTGCAGTATTTCGGTTGGAAACAAAGGGAGTCTTTCTTCCGCCGCCTGTCCTTATACTTATTTCCTTGATTTTGTTGTTGAGATTGTTCTTAATGCGACTCTGTGCTTCAAACGACTCTTCTTTTCGCTTAGATTTCGCTCAAAATCGGTTTGAATTTGCAATTAAAGACAAAATTGATATAATTGAATCAAAATAAATAATGGCTGATCGCATGCCTTGAGGTAAAGAAAGTCCACATTGCTATCGTCGTTTACAAATCGAAAGAAGGTAAGTAAAATATTTTAAATATGATCTGTTCGATTTTTTGATTTTATCACGATGACTCATGTTGACTAACTGTACGCCTGAAATTTTGCAAAATACCATTAGTTTGATTCTTCAAAGTGAATGAAAAATTGTTGCAAAAATCAGATTTAGGGCGTGAAATGTAAGCAATTTGTTACTATCAAGCTGGTCCCTCAATACCATCCTCGTTGGTTTGTCAAAATAGTCCATAGCTAAGCAAAGAAATGTGACAATAAGAATTTTTTGTTTTAGGTCATTTTAAACGAATTCAAAATGCTGACGGCACGCGAAGTGCTCGATAGAATGTCGTCAGGATATTATGGTGAAGTAAGTCAAACAAATATTAAAGCGGTAGTTAGAGGGATTGGAAACTCTATCTCTCTGATTTATTAGGGAAAGGGGGTAATCCCCCCGACCTTCCTTTCTCTAAAACTTCCTGATTGATCTTATTTTTTAGAATGTCTGCTTCGGCCAAAGTAAAATTTTTTTTAAATCTTTCTGATGCGTAGCGCCTATTTTTTGCAAAACAGTATGAGAGGTTTCTAAAAGAGAAGAGCACCTGGCCTCCCCAAGACGTGAATCCGATGGTGCTGTATCTCCAGTGGCGTACAGAGGTCTGGTGATGCCCGGGGCCAACAGCTTGGCTGTATGCCCCCCTCCCAAACTGTCAAGTACTCAAGAATATGACAAAGACAGACGCTTGAAATACGTAAAACTAGTGTTGGGAAAAAAATTTCGAAAATTAAACTAAAATATTTCAAAGAGTATATTTTGTTTTGATGTGTCAATTAACGGCTAAGGCATAAATTTATACGAAAAATTCATCTGGTGAAGGGTATGCATTGAGGAACGAGACATTGCGTTTATGCATGCAAATAATTATCAAATAAGCCCACCAAAATGATCTATTATATACATGTATATACAACTTCGTGAGGCATAACAGGGGATAGAATTGTCTATTTTTTTCTATTAGAAGTAGTATCTGAAATTGTACAAGTGCAACCATGTAGTTTGATGCATTCCTGTCTTGCTGCCCTAAATATTTTTGTGAGCTATACAATAAAAATGCTTTAAGGACATTGTTTAGTAAAAGCAGACGAAGAAGTAACTCTTTTTATTAAACTAGAACATGTGATGATGTGAACAAATCAATTAGACACTTACACTTTACGATTTCTCTTTCCCAAATGAGCTCTCCTATCGAAAAATATTTGAACTACCTCATTTTTCACATCTGCTGAAAGGAATTCTCTTTCGATGCTGATTAAAGCCGCACTTGTTAGGCGTTCCTGGGCATAGATGGTCTTATACATGTTTTTATCAATTTCAACTTTGAAAATGACCTCTCACAGCTTGCAATTGAAAATCTAATGGTGAGCAGTAATCTATATACAATACACAAAGTTGGGAAGACATCCCTCCCAAACTGCATTAAACATTCAAGATCATGCTTAGGATTAGAGGGAACCGCATTTCCCCTATCTCGAAGGAGCATAACAAAGTCAAAGGTAATCATATGTTTGGTTTTGTACAGTACATAGTAAACTGATAGAAATTTTATAAATAATAATTTCAGTACAAAAGCTGACACCGCAGAAGATTTTCTACGAAACATAATCACACCATGCCCCTAAGCAAGATCCTATCAGATCCATGCAGCGTGTGTCAGTGGACTTACGATACGGAAAAGCATATATTTTTAACAATTTAATAAAATGTAATTTTTGTAATTTCACTCTTTTGATACCCCCTACTTTGGATGCCCGGGGCCGTCGCCCCGTTCCCCCCTCCCCCTCTGCATGCCACTGTGTATCTCCCAAAGATTTTGTAAAAAGATTAGGCCTATTTGGGAGTGAATCACTGTAGACGCGAAAACGACGAACTAGCAATGACAACGTGTTAAACATTTGGACTTTTTTGCATCTGCTGATGGCTGCGCCCACCGTAAATTACAGCCCTTGCTGAGGTTTTTCTTTTCAGCAATTACATTGAGCTTTTCAATTTTGTTTCCTTCGGAAGCTATTCTTAATACACGACTTGGACCAAGTTTTGTTGCGGACAGAAAATTTTTCGTTTCGGTTTCTGTAAACAAGAAAAATCAAATGTGGTTACAAACAAACAACCAAAAATAGGAAGCATCAATAATATTCTATGCATTAAAACTTACACCTACAAATTTTGAAGAGAAGAAAAAAATTTTGGTCCATTTGTGTACCATTGCTGCGCTTTTAACCACTGATCAGGCTTTGCATTGGTTCATTTTAATATTTACTTTGGCTTACTGATCGCCAAATAGGAGATATGTGAAAATAAATATCTTTATCTGGCTCTGAACTCAATTCAAATATGGCAAGATTGTTAGTTTTGTCTCAATAGCTTGCTTTTGTGTGTTGTTAGTTTAAAACAACTTGCCTATAAGTTCATCGGAAGGGGCGAATTTATATCATCCTTTGTGATACAACTTAAGTTATTTGCTGTGGTAATCTAATACATCGATGTTGGTATCTTTTTCACTACATGATTGAATAAAAACAAACTTTTTGTTGGCTTGTAAGGTCTTTCTTTGATCATCTCATTTCGACTATCTTTTCGAAAAACAAATCGATTTTTAATTACAAATTGTAATTAAGACTACGCAATTGCTAAAATGGGTAATATTTTAGCCTCGTTATCAGCTGGTTGACCTCGTTTGGGGGGAAGGGGTGTTAAACCGTTATTCTGTAATCAGTAGTTTCTTTTACAGTACTTGGCTGGTGCGCAGTGGCTAGAGAGAAAACGCCAAAACTAGTCTAACCCTAGTTGTATTTAGATCGGTTTTGAAGTTATCAGTAATAAATACAAGTATGCTTTTAGGTTAATTGTTTAGGGTTTTCCTATAATCGAAGAGGATATAAAACCACCGCATTATGCGTTTGGTCGCCATGGATTTGCCTACGCTTTAAATAGCGGATAACTTATGAAGTTTAGCGGAGTTTAATTTGCGATTGCAGTTTCTAGGAGTAACGTTGTGTGTGGTCAGCCGTTTTCTAATAAGGTTTTACAATTTCGTTTAAATATTAAAAATATGCCGATAATGTCCAAACTCGTTACGAGTTGAAAATAAGTTGCTTCGTATTGAAATTGATAAGCACTTTTGAATAGCACTTGAATTACAGTTCAATGATCCGATTAAATGGCATGACATCATTATACCGAGTACTCTGCCAATTGCCTTCGATCATTTACAGGCATAACGAGGATTGAGAGCTTTTTTCTGTAAAGGCATTAGCCACCGAAAATTAATAAATCATATAGTACGAAGAACAAAACAATCTGTCTGCAAAAATATCAAAATATCGTACAAGTTATGATGAAATTTCAGCTTGCTGTTGCAGGCTATGTTAAACCAAACCTTTTTATTGAGCATTGCCTTTGAAAAGGTAGAGGTTATGACTTAAATGCTAACAACAATTTTCATACTTTCTCTCATTACAAACGAATTTCGCTTTCCTAGGAACAAATATGTTTAAATTAAGTCATTAAAGCAAAATTTGTGAGTAATTAGCAGGTATATTGCAACGGGAAAACATCAGTGTGAAAGTCATGTTTTATAATGATTAATAACCTGCCAGTCATCAAAACAAAGATGGAACCAAAAAAGCATGTACGTAAAGGCAGTTCCTTTTACAATACTTGGCTTGTGCGCGGTGGCTGGGCAGAAAACGCCAAAACGAGTCTAACCCGAGTTGTATTTACATAGAAATTCATTGAAGAGGGGGGGGGGGCGAGAATGGCTTTTTGCAAACTTCATGGGACGGTAGCGGTAAATATCTTTTTCTTCAGACTAATATTTCAAGTGCTGACTTTTGAAATCTGCCTATTACCATAACAAGAAAAATGGCTGAAACTCAGTTTAAATTTTCCTGAGGGAGGGCGTGATAATGACTTTTTGCAAAAAATGGCTAAAAATGACGTTTAGCTCTTCCTGAGGAGAGGCAGGCGCATAGGAGCCCTCCTGCGTAAGCCACTGATGTAAGGGTGCATTTTTCAAGAAATTTAGATATTTAAAACAAGAAAGTTTACCAAAATTATATTTTAGCCCCACATCTTTCTTGAGTTCTTTGGTAAATATTGTAATATCGCAGGAAGTAGCTTTGATTGCAATTTGTTATCGATTTTATGCAAATACGTCAAGTATTAATTCTGTTTTTTAATGAAAACAAATTGAAAAAGTAAATAAAATCCAAAGTTTAAGGAAAAAATCGAAGAAAACAACACCCCTGTACAAAAATATTTGCTGTTTTACTAAAAAAAAGTTAGTGATTGTATCAATTATAATCACTGTATAATTATAGTGATTGTATTAAGTTAAAACTACGTCAATGACACGACCGCTCACAGGGCAGCAATCTAGTGATCGTGTTGGCAAGGCTGGCCGATTTATTAAAACAAAATGCAATGCCTTGAAGTCAGAGTGCTTTTGGAAATGCTTTGTCGGGAAAGTCGTCGATCCACGGCACTGTAATTCTTTGTGGGGAAGTCGGTTCAAAAACTGGCAGAAATCAGCACTAGATTGGAAGTAATTGTGATGCTACTTTAAGCAGCTGCCACTATTTTAGCATTAAGAATTAAATCTTTTTACGAAGTTAGATAAAATTCAAATAATAAACTATTCTACAGGGCATTGTAAAAGGTAGATTTCCAAATACTGTCAAAGAAATGCAACTTGTCAAAAGTTAAAAATGAGTTTATTTTTAACCAAGCACTGAACTATGGAAACTTGATGCGTTAGTGCAGTGATTAGAACGTTCGTCTCGCACTCAATAGACTGCTGTTCAATTCTCTTGCAAAGTCGAGTCACAAACTTTAAAGATGATGCTCACAAATTATTTACTGCACATTGTTTATTTCTAATTCCAGTGCATGCTATATCTGCATGTTGCATACTTATTAAAAATAAACCACTTTCACATCATCGTTGTGGTCATGTACATCAATGTAGCTCGTAGTTGACCTGCCACCAACTACAAACAATTATTAAAATGTGCAAAAAGGATTGCTTTGCCGTGATAAGGCAGGCAAGTAATGATTAAGTCATGAAATGTGTTTGATAAACTGACGTAAGTATTTTTTTCAAAATCGACTTGCTGAAGCTTTATACCGCGCGTGTGTGTAATGCTGTATCTCCTTTTTTATCCCTCATTCTTACTTGCCCTCAGGCCGTTCTCGTCTTGGCTTCCACCATTTTTATTGCCTATTACTCTCGTAATTATGTCGAATAACTAGCTCATAACACAAACAACAACGGCAATACAGTGTTTGTCATGTGTCAAAGCGTTTCAATAATATTATTTGGAGTCGGAGGAAGTCCATCCGTCTTCTATAAATACCAGTTCTATAAATAGCCAAAAATTTCCATTAATAGCTTTTTGTTTGTTTGAGGTGCCATTCTACTCCGAAAGTCGGAAGACGTTCCACCTTTCGCACGCAATAGTTCTTGTTTGATTAATTGAAGGTGTTTGTTTAATAAATGAATTACCAGCCGCGTACACACAAATACATTACAAACATTCTGTGTCCAAAAAATATCGTTGGAGTTATGAAATAGTGTATTGAAGTTTCACCGATGTCGACTCTGATCTTTGTATGTCATCAAAATATAGCACGCGAGATACGCAAGATTTACAAGCGATTAGTTGCATGCCGTGGGATGTAGTAAGGAAAAAAGATGTAGGCGATATTGTTCCTGTTTTGATGAAAATTTTAGAGAATTTTTAAAGACTGGAGAAAACTAACTGATTCTAAATAGACATTTATTAAATCCTTTTCTTATTCCGATGGTGGAGTCTGAAAATAAGTTTGGGAGGATAGGGGACAGATTGTATAGGAGCTTACAGCCTTTAGCTGTCATTTTGCAAATTTTCACGTGTTGTTTCAAAAAGCCTTTGTTCTTGACATGAAAGTTTATCTAATCTCTTATGAAAATTAGGTCATATAACTCTTGATTTTTTACATGTTTCTAAATTATTTTGAAAGGAGAGAGTTTCGCCCATTTAAAAAAAATATTGCATTGAAAAAATGGTTTAGTGATTCAAAATGCTTGATGGCTGTTGATTTAAAAGTCATTTGTTTGATTTTATTTTAAAAGTCACAAAGGCTTTATCGATTTGTTAATGGCGAATTTCAGCCAAGGTTAAATTAAAATTGCAAATACAAAAATGTCTACGACCTTCGCTGAAATTGACGATTAGCCTACTTTGAAGAATCAATTATGCATGAACGGCCTTTAAAAAATCATTTTTCTGCCCAGAGTTTACAAAGAAACTGGCTCGAAAAAAAATTTAGGTCAACAAATATGTTTAAAAAAATGAATGGGGCTTTAATGTTAAGGTTAATTCAGCCGGGTGTCAAATCTTGTCTCTGCAACATGCCTTTCTAAAAAATCATGAAGTGAAATTAATAATCTACCGTTGATCTGTTATATAACGTTTTGTAGTTTGCAGTGGTTCTCAAACGTCTTTAGATGCGACGCGGTTGAAAAACTTGCAAGACTTGCGACGCACCAGACAGCATCCTAAGATTTTAGTTCGCCCTACAACACCATAAATAGCTGTTGTTATGCTCCCGAGGTTTTGTTTTTGGTCTGTTATCTTCAGTCAAAAAATATCGCTTTTCTGAGGTTGTAACCCGACTTTTCCGGTTTCGTCCAATTTACGACTGACTGCTTTAGTTTTTGTTTATTTTGATCCAATTAAGTTAAAATCGTGCACCTTGATTCTTAGTAACCACTAAATAATTACAACAGTGTGTTAACAACACATTTTTGTAAAAATGCGGTTATGAATGTTAGAAGAAAATCAATAACGAATCTACGTTCAGAGCTCTTGACAGAATAACAGCTAGAATTAATATCACAAAACCAAATTATCGTGCGACGCCCTTGGAAACAATGTACGTCGCGACGCACATTTTGAGAACCACTGAGTTAATCACTTGCTTCTCAGTTCCACCAAGTGGTAGTGCTGAACTACGCAGTAGCCGCCGAAGCAACCGGGAGCCGGATTGTTGTAGACTCTGGCATCTAGCAACCCGATGCTTGGTCTTACTAATGCGGTGAAACACCACTGAACAAAAACAAAAAAACCGGTAAAACCAGAAAAAAATAACATGTATTTTGCTATCGTACAAACACAATTTATGCACATATACAAAAAAAGATCATGGCCAGAATATTTAAATAACAGGTCAGGGAATCCCTGCGGAACCCTTAAAGCTTGCGAAACTAGGGTGAATGTTCTGCGGAGGCCCGGTTGAAAAGCGCTGTAGTGGACGCGTAGCAGCAAGACTTAAGACTTTTCGTTCCCCGCCATACTAGGAAGCTTTCTTGTAAGAGAGAACTGCGAATTTGGACAATACGAAGTCTTCGTTTAAAACGCTTTGCTTTTTTTTCGTTGGTCTAAGCTCTTCTTTCATTTGTCCAGTTCATAATTGTGGCATTGCATATGCGCGTAGGATGTTTCAGTCAGGCTTTAAACACGAAACACAGTGAAATATACCAGTACTCCAACTGAACAGTAAGTTGCTTTAAGCAAAATGTTTTTAGCACGGAACAGTCGCTATGCACGAAGATTTTTGTCATGTATTGGATCTTTCATTGGATTGTATTTCAAATGAGCCTAGCCAAAGCGTTCCTCCAGGTAAGCGGTTGTGAGGCTACTGAATAAGCAAGCCTGACTTTGTTACGATAAGTTCGTTTTATGACAGAGACAAGACTATTGTAAGCTGGCAAGAAGCAAAAACCAAAATGGTTTCATAGTCAAAGTGCTTTCTGAAAATGCTTGAAAATATTTTTCAGTTTGTTTTATTGACTTTAGAGATGGGCATAATTTGTTGATGCAATCCAACACCGGGGATCAGAATATCGTTTCGACACGAAGTAGTCGGACCACAAGAAAGAAATGTTTTCTTAGTGCGGCAGTGCTTTCAATACGTTCAAATACAGACTGCATTTTGTTTTTATCTTTTTGTAAAAGCTTTCATGGGCCGTTTCCCTCAAAATGAAACTGAAAACAGAAAAAAATGAAGCCTGCGACTCTTATTAGCAATAGGCCTATTCTAGTGACGCATAAAATATTTTAGCTTCGTGCCCTTCACTCTGGTCGTTTGATGAGTGCTTGTCATCTGTAAAACCAAATGAAACAAGATACCAGCTGTGTTTGGCATCAAGATATATAACTCCAAGTACGTTGGCGCATGCATGTTTGTCTAATTCTTTGGTAACGCCAAAGCAATAATTCTATGCTGACTTCAGAAGCACATTTCTGTAATGGCATACTTTTGGTTGAAGCTATTTACGTGGTTTTGTGTTGGAATAATACAAATACAGTCAAGTTGTAGTCGAAAACAAAAGAAGTAATGACAATTTTTTTAACTCTCGAACATTGACAAAGCGGAGAGTTTAGAAGACTGTAAATGCACTTGTGACCTAATAGTCGGCGATCACTAGCCAGCTCAGGCTGTAGATTAAACTCGATTCATTCATTCATTAAGTGCCATGTCTGTTCCAGGCCTCGGCGGCATTAATGCAAATGCCTTTCCATTTTTTTCTATCTTTGACAAAATGCAGCAGCTCTTCTTTAGTAAGCTTTGTGTACAGTATGTTTCTAATTAATCAAGTAATTGTACCTTTGGCGGCCTCGTGCTCGTTTTCCATTAAGTCCAGTAATTGAAATTTGTTCCAGATTCTCCTGTCTCATGATATGTCCAAAAAATTGCAACTGTCTATTTTTGATTACTCTAAGAAGCTGTCTAACTTGGCAAATTTTTTTTAGAACAGTTTCATTGGTAACGTGAGCAGTCCATGAAATGCAATACGTTAACTTCCTTGATAGTTTCGTTTGTCATAGTCCAAGATTCACAACCATATAAGAAAACCGACCACACATAGCACTTTAGCAAACGAAATCTAATCCTGAAACTTATCTTCTTGTTACGAAGGATATGTCCCAAATCTATGAATGCTTGTTTGGCCAATGCAATTCTTTTCTTTATTTGATTAGTACACCTTCCGTCACTTGAAATATTAAAAAGCTTAAATGATAATTCAGTCAGTGCTAGCTGGCATGGGCTGCATGAGTTGTGGGGAATGCGTGAGAGCGTACGGCGGTTCCGCTTGCGCATGCCGCAATCACGATTTTTCTCTGAGCATTTAACCAGCGAACTCCGGCCGACACACAGTCCATCCTGTTGCTGGGTCAATTCAAGCACCTTGTAACGTGTAATTTGAAATTGGTTGACAATTTTGGAATTTGCAGAGGAAAACTCAAGGGCAGAGTGCTATGGTCCACCTCAGAGAAAACTTTTAAAAAATAGAAAAAAACTATCAGTTTTTTAGTGTAAAGTGCTTCCAGACACTTTCTCAGATGACTACTAGCCTTGTTGATATGTCTAGTTAACCTACAATCACACTCAAATCAAAAGTATTCTGAACTGCAAAACTGTTTTTTTATGGACGGTGATAATCGCAACGAGTTTAGAATGAAAGATCTGGAGTTCGAAACTCCATAAAGGCACCATCGGGATTCATCAGAAGATGCATCCAGAAATTAAAGTGCTGCGTTACTACATCAATATTTGGTTTGAAAGAAAGTGCGTTGGGACAAACATACACTAGCTCACCTCATGAAAAGCGCAGGAAGAAAAGATGTAATTTTGGCTTTTACAATAAGTGCTTCGATTCTGAATTTGGATAATTACAAAAAGCATGTGTGAGAACACAGCATTAACTTGGTTGTATACAGTATAGCTATACAAGGTATAGACTTTCTTGTGCATTGTGCATATTTAATGTGGCTTTCCTTAAAGTCTTAAATTAAACCTAAATCAACTGTTAATTATAGATGCCACTGAAAATTATTCAACTTTACATTGCAACGCTACATCTGGAATGTGGGATCAACTTAGTGAATGCTTTTCAAGTTCAAGTTACAGTAACCAATCATCAATCGAAGCGTTTTCAGAAATGCCATACATCAACCAATCACAGTCGGTTATCAATTCGGAAGAATTAATATCAACTGGGCTGACAGAATATGAAAAGCACAAACAAGAGCTCATCCACAAAGTGAGTTGCTTTTAGTCAATATTATTAATAGTTGGAGTATCTGCACGATGACGTGGTTCAAGAGCAGCAAGGAAGAGATAGCATAACTGGTTTTTAGAGGGTTTCAGAGAACCACAATTATTCATTGGATTACATCGAACCTTGTATGAAACCTTTGAGTTTTGATTTATAAACATATTGCTTGCTTTCTCTCAAAGTTAATTGTCTTGCTTTTCTGTGATCAAAATTATCCGAACCAAATAAATTTTCATTACCGCCTAAAAGTCGGGAGCAACAGCGGAAAGCAAAGTGATGTTCACAGTTCAGGGGTCGCTAGTTCAAATCTTTTTGCGATGGTTTGTTCTGCTATTTACGTGAGCGTTACTTCGTAGCGATTGTGAATAAAGTTAGTTTCGATTCTTGTCACATGTTGTGGTACACTAAGGACCTGAGTGGAGCAGGTTTGCAATAATTTTCGATCACTTCAAAAGAAAAAAGTACCTATTTAGGAGAAAAGACACACTTAGTGGGTAAATTTATGCAAGAGGCTAGCAATGCACTTAGACTGTAACTGCAGGCAGTGACACAGTAGCAGGCTTGGGCTTTCGAACAAAAATGTGTGAACTTTTCGTTTTTTCAGAGCTTTGTACCTGATTCTGTACCATTACTCCATCATTTTTTAGTTGGTATAACTCTCTTTTTCATTTGTTTCCGATTGCCATCGACACCAATTTTTAAATAGCCCATGCTTGTCTGTGTTTGAACAAAGTTGAATACTTTTCACTTTCCCAGGCTGAAGAACGAAGATATCTTATCATACAAGGCTTTGTTACTGCTGGTCATGCTCTGTCTCTTCTATCTCTTGTAATTTCTTTGACCCTGCTATTTATGTTGAAGTAAGTACGGTTGTTTTTGGCATATCTGACTTATTCCTGTGACTATGTTTCAGAGAGCAAAGCCCCGGATACGGTTCAAGACTTTATGCTTTACAATTTAGTTTTCATCCATTCATTGACTTTTTCTTGACGAAGCGGTAACATAAAGCAATGATTTAGTGATTGCTCGAATGGTATCCCAGTTATTTGATAGGCTTTAACTGCTTCCTCTATATGGAAAAATGCTTATTTTTCTTTCTTCAATCCGGATCTAAAATCTCTAAAACCATTGTTGGTTTTTATAGCATCATGTAGTGCATATCATTTTTATTAAGAACTTAATTTTTGAACTCTTAAACTCAAACAAAAATCTTATATTATGAAACTATTCTCAGAAAGCTGATTGTTTTCAACTGGTCAAATTGTCATGAGCCCATAGCACTTCGTATAACTAAATAGTATCAGTCAATCAATAATTTAGCCCATGCAAAGTTGCAATCTTGATTGTGATAAGGAAGTTCCTTTCCGAAAATGTTCAAAAAGTTGAACAGAGGTTTACATCTGCCAAGCACCTGAGAGTTTTTCTTTCATAGGGCCAGCCCGCCTTCCCTGTTTGGCGCTTAGCACGAAAGGGATAGTGTGGAGAAAACAACGACAAGTTTGCTGTTTTGCTTTTGGAAAAGGCACTTAACTGATTTCCTTCATCTTTATGTGGCAGACTGGCAGTGAGGCCAAGCAGTCTATCCTTCGCGGTAGACCAGTCTGGCTACAGAATAACATTTTCCTTGATTGCCAAATATTAACTTTAATTAATCTGTTGTTTGTTACAATCAGTCTAGCAAAGGTCATTATTGTAAAGTGTTCTTCTCCAAAAGCGTACCAACGCAATTGTTGCGAGATTTGAAAGCAAAACTGTTGGATCATGGTCATTACAAAAATGTCATTGTAACCCACTTAACTCCATTGCCAACTTCTGCTAGTATTGACTTTGTTACGGACCGCTGTTGACCTTATCAAGCGTTATTGGTAGAGTTAATTATTTTACAGACGTTTGCATTGCACAAGAATTTACATTCACATGAATTTAATGATCGCTTTTATACTGCGTGGACTTGTGTGGCTACTACATGCTACTGCGTTTCAAGGTAAAATCTGGATCCAACATCCGGCCTGGCCTCGAAGAAACGCGAACCATTTAATAAGTATTGGTGTCTTAACATGAAATGGTTGGAAATGGTCTCATGTACTATCGGCATCGCTCAGTGTCTATAGGTTTTTGAGTTCGAATATCCGTAAGTTTGATTTTACCACTTTTTTGGGAGGTAAAGGCAGAGCGCGAAACGATAATTTGTTGACCACTTCTTTTTGGGGGGTAAAGGCAGAGCACGAAATGATAATTTAAGTTTACAATGCAAACCGGATCGGAATTAAGTTTTGGAAAAACTGTAGTCGGCTTCGAACAAATCATGGATGAAAATTGGTAAGTGGTAGTCCCACCAGTAACAAAGCTGATCGGATTGCCTCCTACGACATTCTGGATGAGCAGCCTCACTAGCAACCCAGGTGAAGCACGGAAATTGCGGGAAATTTACGTTGGTCGCGCATAAAGTCGTTTTTAGCTGGTAATGCCATCAGCTTTTTTCTTCGAGCGCTTCATAGCTTGCTGTTAAAATTGAGTTAGCGTCTTCTTGTTTCTACCAGCTCAATTTAGTCTTACGTGTATGCATTATTAACCTTTGCTAGTCAAACAAATATTTTCTCTACTTACACTTTGTTTTCCTCACTAAAACAAAATAAATATTTGCAACAGCATCAGACTCTTGCAGGTAGTGACGTAACCGGGGTAGAAAGCGACGGATGTTAATTTTTTTCCTCCCCAAACGCTTAAGGTTGGATATTTTGTGCATACCTGTTGAGGGTCGCCGCTACATGCTAAATGATTCAACAAGCCTCTTCTACTAGTTGTGTGATTTATCCATAGATGATTTGTTGCTAAACCAAAAATAAAGATCAGTGGCGATGGAGAAAATTTTTTGAAAGCCGCTGAGTTCTTGCGAGTTGGCAAAATGTTAACAAAGAGTTTTGCTTTTAGATTCATCCTCTTCGGAAGACAAGGTGATGTTGGTGAATATACATTTAGGGAAGAGAATTTTTGGACAATACTCCTTCTCAGATCTTTCGACACTTTCAATGTGGAAGGAAACATTGTGTGATCCCTTTGCTCAAACTAGCTTTTATGTGAGTGGTAAATAGTTTTTTGAAGAGACGAAGAGCTAAACTTCAGATCAAATAAGTAAAGTTCTAGATTTTTGGTTGGTAGCTTAGCTCAGTGCAATCATACGGTGGCTCATAATCGAAAGCTTGTGGTTTTGCCGCTTGTCCAAGTAAGCTTGATGCTGTTGCTCTTGGAAGGCCACCTGGCGGCAATTCTTTCTGCTTGATCGCACTGTCTGTGATATGAATGTGCACCTGAGCCGATATTATCGGTGCTGGTATCTTCACAGTGGGTCTAAAAACTACGGTTACATGGATGGTCATAAAAACTTCATCGTTACTGACAGGTAAGAATACGGTATATCTCAATTACAAGCATTTAATGGCTATATTTTTTAATCTTCCGCCTTACAATTACTCTCAAACGCAATTTTGCCTTTTGTGATACCTCATAAATTAAACGATAGAGCTGAAATTTCTGTAAGAAATGTTCAACAAAGCGT
The DNA here is from genome assembly GCA_963675345.1 of Trididemnum clinides. Lineage (NCBI taxonomy): Eukaryota > Metazoa > Chordata > Ascidiacea > Aplousobranchia > Didemnidae > Trididemnum > Trididemnum clinides. The sequence goes on along the minus strand of OY776295.1, from coordinate 19,959,966 downwards.
TGGGTTTTTTTCCTTCTTCTGAACCCACTAAATCTACACCTCCCGCTCTTTGTGTTTACCTTAAATATCCCACGTAGCGGAAAGTTGCCAGGATTTTGAGTCTCCATGTTCTCCCGCCATGCCTACATCTCATGAAAAAGTTTCACCGAGATAGAATGGTGAGGCTGCTCACCCAACGGCTTTTAGGCATTCACATGCTGCGGTTTGTTTTGTTTGAAGTGAAAATAGTCTGCTTTGCTACCAATTATAAAGTAGCTTAGAAGGTTATATTAGGCTAAAGCAAGCAAAATCGATTTGGCTAATTAAAGTTCTTGCAGTTTCTTATTTAAATGCTACCAGACATTGAATTGCGTTAATTAGCAAAATCGATTTTTCTTGTATCAAAATAAGTTTTTAAGCTGATCTCAAATGCTTTTTAAAGCCGACGCACTGCTGTTAATGTGGAATACACTCGCTTGGAAATAGCATGGGTTTGAGTATCATTTTTCCTTTTTAATCTTCTTGGTAGCGAAACTAACAGTCTGCAAATTACATTCATCGCTGACTTGAGATAGACTGCCGCTTACTCCTAGCTTGATCTTAGTTTGGTTTGTGATGTGGACTATTATGTAGCTGTTTTATGTCGTGCCTCCTTGCAAAGGATAATTGGGAGTAAATAGGCTACAACAAGAATAGATCGGGCAGTAGCAGCAACTTCAAATTACCAATTGCTGATTTCGTTTTTAGGTTCGCTGTCGGTTTTACTTTGTAATGGTCAGCTATTCTGTAACGGCCAATTATTATTGGTTGTTGGTGGAGGGGCTGTATTTGGGACTCGTTTTGCGGGCCATGAATCCAAACAAAAATCACAAACTGGTTATGCGAGCGTTCCTTGTGCTAGGCTGGGGTAAGTTGCATATTGTTTATTTTAAAGACATAAAATACGCCTTGATCATGTGTCAACATCTGGCATTAACCCTGCTCTGGTGCCATGGGGTCAATATGACCCCAGGCTTATTTGATAGGCTAAATATTCCAAACTTTGAGAATATAAGCTTTCATCTCGCTTTGTATTTTCTTTGCAGGTTTTTGTCAACTGTTTCTATTCATTCAATCTTAATTTCAATGTTGCATTTTTTGTAAATTTTACATTTTATTTGTTTGAGGTCATATTGACCCCATGAAAGAACTATTCATATCGTTGATTGCTTTTCAAGCGAAGCGCAGTTTGGTGACCCCGCAAACACCTCAGGTTGTGAAACAAATCATTTGCAGTTGTGGAATTTTACCAGAAGCACTTCTAGCTGTTCAAAACATCACCCAGCATTGTCCATCAGGACGCAAGAGATGCTTCCTTTGTCCGAGATTGAAGGGAAAAAAGTACAGACTCACCTGCAGTAGATGTCATGACACCACTTGCGAAGAACACAGCATTCATTCCCTAAGTCGAGTCATACCAAAAGACTTTAAAAAATGGTATTCACAGCTTCCCTGCTTGGCGCTCAGCATAAAAAAGCCGGCAAGCTTGCTTGCTGTGTCCTTTGGCGAGGCACTTAACGGGACGCCCCCACCTTCATGTGGCAGACAGGTGACCCACCCGTACTTCACCGGATTACAATTGTGAAGTTGCTAACCCTGCATATCGCAAAAGACGACTCTTGGGTACCTACCAGTGGCAGTCCGCCTTGTTGGTGGTGGGGCTACCAGTCAATCATAACTGGTTCGAAATGGGCTTCCATCTTTCCCCTAGCCTAATTTCAATTAGGTTGACGGCTTGCCGTACCTTCATCCCAAGGAAGAGGAGGGGTAACCACAAACAAAGAAGAACACAGCAAGATGGTCTGTAGCCAGTGTCAGAAGTAAAATATTTGTGTATTGTGCACTCCACTGCATTTTTCAAGCAATAAACACAGACTGATAACAAATTGAGTTTTTCTACTGGTGGCAAAATGTATTTTTAGTAATGGGTCATATTGACCCCAAGGTACTGCTATTGTGATTTTTTTCATGGTACCAGAGCAGGGTAAAAAGGATATCACTATAACTACTTTCTTTAGAGCAAAGGTTTTTGGTAAATCTTTATAATTTATATTTTGGGGACAATATGCTGAAATATTTCTCAAAAAATCTCTTTGTTTGGCTTAATCAAACCAAAAAATGTGAAGCGAAAGTTTTAGCAGATGAACTCTTGAGAACATTCCACTTTTCTTTCAAACAAAACTTTAATGAAAATAGCTAAGGACAAATGAAAACTTTCCTATATTTGTCAACATTTTTGTGTAGAGTTTGCTCTTTTTGATAGCTTAGGCCAGTTTGCATTGTCAGATCGAAGCCAATCATAACGTTTGGGTTGTTTCGTTATCACCTCAGTTCAGCTCACTCGGCACATTTTTTTGGAAATGTTAACTATTGCTTCAAAGCTGTTGCTGTATCACCGAACTTTTAAACTCCAGTTGTGATTTGCTAATAAGATTTATTGAACGGCGTTTGAGGTTGGCGAGGAACAAAGTGCTTTATCTTAGAAATTACAAAACCGCGGCAGACCTGACATAGAAAATATTTTCTAATTATTTCAAATGCAATGGTCAAAGTGAGATCAGCCATCAAATTTCAAAGATTTTAAATTTCATTTACGCAGTGAAAAGTTAGCATAAAGGTTTTCTTAAAACCAATAAATTTGAAGATAAAAAGGTTTATTTCAATCGGATTTTCTAAAGGAGAGGGAGGATTTAAAGCCCCTTAAAAGAGTAAAATTTCCAGCTACTCATAAAAGAATAGCTGTTGTGGACACGTGGAATTTTTCAAAAATAATCTTTTCACTGATTGAAAACCTTTCGGAATGCTATTCCCAAATATGGTCATGATATCGATTTTATCAGCCAAGCAGAGAGGATCTCAAGCTTTTTATAGTCGTGGCTTACTCTTATTGCGTAATATAATTCGTGGCCCATTTCTTGAAGTTCGGCGTACATCGGTTTTCTTATTTTCAATTCTGATTAAAGGCGAAGACTTTTTCTGCAGGTCTATTTTTTTTGTATCCGTATTTTTCATTTTCAATGAGAGGATCTTTTTATTGTGATCGACATTTTACGAATCCTATATCTTTTCCACTTTGGCAGCCACTGCTCTAAATAGTTAAGGCCGTGGCCCACCCGAATTGCACGCAGTGGCCCACCGATTCGGAACTAATGGCATAGCAATTGTCGTGTTTGTTTCCGAAATTCAAGATAAGTTGTTTTTAGTGTTACCTTGGGTGTCGGTTATTGGTGGTGTCGTCGCCAAAATAATCGAGTCTGGAAACAGGTAAGATGTAATTTAATCCAGATGACTTAACGTTTCAGATGAGGTTTCCGCTTACCTTGAAAAGCTTCCTTAGCCCGTTAGAATTTGATTCCCAACAAGCTAAATAACTTTGTTTTAGTCATAGTATGGTCGTGAGCTTTGCTTAAGTAAACTTGTGTTTCCTATCCCTTACCTCTTGATCACAAGCTTCTGACAACAGATTTAGCCTATGGTCAATATTCACCTAAAAATTCCGAAGCCGGTTGATACTTTCGTTCTTTATTTGTCACGTATTTTCATCCTATGGTCACGGGAAAACCTTTTGTCAGTTATGCTTGAACATTATTGTGTCCAGACATGCTTGGAAGTGACCAATGCTTCTGGCACATTGCATTTCTAGGACAAGAAATGCCAGCGAACAGAAAAAATTACAGTAAAGTGCCCTTTCAACATTGCCGTTGCGACGTTCGACCATTCAATCATTGTTTCCACAAACGGCGCTCCAGTTCACTCGAACACTTCGCCGCGTTTTTGTGAAACCATCTAAATAAACTTCTCCATTTCACTTGTTTGCAGTTGCTGGTTTCAACACAAAGGAACGGATTGGTGGATTATAAATATCCCCATTATTGTTGCATTGCTGGTAAGAACAGTGAACTCTACGTTATTGCAATAGCCCTATGGTCACATTTAATGTTTTTGTGCAGGCTATAATTTCTTCAAGTAAATCTAATTGTTATTTTTTAATGATGTTGGCTGCATCAGTTTAGAACATCATTTGTGTGTTTTGTTGGCCAAATAGTGCACATGGGGCCAATTTTTGTAGTCAAACTTGTCGGCTTTTTCTTTTTATCACAGTTTTGTCACAAGTGCTAAGATCATTTTTTAAAGTGTTTCAACCTTGACCAGACAAGGGAATGGAGCTCAAGTCTGCCGAGTACAAGTGAATGCTCTAGCCACTACACTATCACGTTGTCGAACTTATTATGTAAACTTGCTACTAATCAACTTGCTGTATTACATTTCAATTTTGCTGATTTACATTCAATTTTCATTTCAGATCAATTTTGTAATTTTTATCCTTGTGGTGCGAGTTGTTGGCTCAAAATTGAAAAAAAATCAGCATCATCGTGCAGAAGAAACAAATGAAGATTACAAATGGAGGTAACTTTTTGATTTTATATTAATAAACCTTATACAAAATCTAGGTAATACGGCAATGCTCTAGATTAAATCCTGTGTTCCAAACTTGAAAATGAGCCATCGAATCTTTTTCAAAAAAATAAAAAAATTAACCAGTAAACTCAGGCCTAATTTCTTCCCTTTTAGTTCAATTTTCCAATGCCTTTCCTACTCTTCAAAAGTCTAGGTAAAAACTAAAAGTGCGAAGTAATTTTTGAAAAAATTTTGAGCAGATTAACGAAGTCCACTCTCGCACTGATTCCACTGTTGGGGATTCAATATATCATAACTGTGTTCTTTGACTTTCTGAAGATTGACAACGCTACTTTCATCTTTGTGGAACGAGCTTTTGAAATCATTTTTGTATCTCTTCAAGTAAAACTAATTGCTATTTTTTAATGATGTTAGCTACATTAGTTCAGAACATTATTTGTGTATTGTGTTAAGCTAATAGTGTAACTAGCGAAGAAACGTTTGTCGGGGAAAGTGATGACGTTCCTAGCATTGGAAATGTGTATGGTACAAAACTTGATGTAACTTTTTTTTACATAAACTTAACTTTAGTGGCACTTCTAAGAAGATATTTTTAGTTGCTCCAACAAAGGTGGCTATTTCATCTTTACTGCATTTTTATTGAATGGATCTTTATGTAGTTAGAGATTGAATATCTTTTGTTGTAGGGGTTCATGGTGGCTCTCATTTACTGCTTTTTAAATGGAGAGGTGAGGAGTTTGATGATTACTGCATAAATGCAATTTGCTTGTTGAGTAATTGTAAGAGTTCTTTGAAGTTTTTTCCAGCAGAAATCTTTATAAGCTAGTATGCGAAATGAAAAATAGACTCACAGTATGCTATGTGCAAAAGTAATTTCAGTGATCGGCGAACAAAAATATTTCGGGGGAATGGTAATCACTCAAAATATTCCAGCTCCCGAAGGATAAAAACTTATTAAAAAAAGTTTTTAACTTTAAACATTTTTGCAGATACCGTAGAGTTAGAGCCTTAACCTTTTTTCAGATTCAAGATGAATTAAAACGTTACTGGCAATCATGGAAAACCGAATGGGAGTTAAGCGTGAATAACAATAAAAGAAGACAAGGAGTTTCACAAACAAGCTTGACAAATCTCTATTTATTATCGTCAAGAAAAACATCAGGTAGCATATAAGCATTTGTCCTGCAGCTTTTTATCGACTTCCCCTGTAGATAACAGCTTGGCAGTTTCTACGGGAGATCCGTAAAAAGCAGTAGAATTTAAGTCTTCAAAGTAAGGGTTGCGTTCTGTCTACTTTGAATATGAACTGACGACCCAGGATTCCTTCAACCTTGCTGCACATGCCAGCGTTTTCGTAGAGTACAACAGGCATTGCCAATTTTTGTTAATTTAAATTCGCATCACTTTTTTTCAGGCGTTTCCACTGCATCTACTCGAAGAAGTGATTCCATACATACTTTTAACAACGGCAGGAGCAATATCGATGGATCTCCTAAACATTGGCGACGCGGATCCGTTTTGACGGAAATAGCGGAACAATCTCCGGTAACTGAAGCCAAAGGCTTGTCCAGTTACAATTCATCAAATGGCTCCTGCCCATGCAAAGGTAGCGCTTCGAAATCCAGGAATTTGTTACAAAACAATTACAAACTTTCTGTGCCTGGCTGGGACAACTTGACTCGCAGCTCGTCGCTGGGTGAAACAAACTGCAATCAAAATGTTTTCACAGACGAGGTCTTCAATCTTGAATCCGAGAGCCTGCTTTCAGATTCAAAAAATCACTCTCCACTTCATGACTATAACTTGAAAACGACAGTTCTATAACTCAGTGATTTCCAATGTTTTTACTGGTGACCAACTTTTGGAAACCATTCGTTTTGCCCAAATTGGCAACTCAGGTCGTTTATTGAAACTGGCTTTGATTTGCCCTTTGAAAAGTTGAATACTTCAATAAATAGTTGATTAATACAACTATTTCTGTTTGGTTTACGTGATGCACCTGGCAAAGTATCCGGGAGCCCACTTTAGGAATCGTTTCTTTAGCCGATTATTTGAATGTAACTACCGATCGGTATAATTTTTTTGTTTACTGCCATGATTTTACATACTACCGTTGCAAGATTTGTTGCATGATTTTGTGATTTAGTTTTGTGTTAAATTTTAGGCCGTTCTGCCCAAGCAGTGTATTATTTTCATGACTGACTCGCAAAACTGTGACGCCAAAAGCATAACGTTTTCAAAGGTCTATTAGGCTAGAAAGTAGTAGTTCGTGGTTAAACGGCATTTCCTTTTCATTCCTTAGACGCTCGTTGTTTTCATTAGAAGCCTGAAATGCGTCCACTCGCCCGAACAATTTGACAGAGCAGCGCATTACACCTGCCTTGAAATTGAAATTTTAGAAAATAAAATACAGTCTGTTGAAAAAATATTTGCTGCATGACTTCCGTGTCTAAAAGAAGCAACGTAAAGACTTTACCGAAAAACTACATCGTTTATAGCTGACACGAAATTGATGCTTTTTGGTGGTTTAGTCAAGCAAGCAAAACTGTAACGGCTTCCTGTTTTTATTTAATGAGCAAAAAATTTAGTCTAGATATCTGACCCCAGTCAGATACAAAAGCTAGCTCGTGATGATGGTATTGTGTCGTTTCTTTGGTTACAACAGAGCAAAATAAATGCTATTGCGTCACACCTCTTTTGGTTACGGAACAAACCTTTCCGAAACTCAGACTTTTTAAAACTTTTTTGGATTTCTTCAAATATTTCAACCAGGGATATGTAGAACTTTAATGAAGACCGGTTAGCTTCTTTTTATGTCAGCTTCTTGGATCAGCGATGGGTTCACGACTTTACCTCCTCCTGTTGTCATCAAGTCGTGCCGCACTATTTACCAAAACAATTATTTGTAATATGAGCAACAAAATTTTTAATCTAATCGTGTTTTATTTAATCAAACATTTGCACATAAATGAAGACAAATAAAGTAACACTATTGGTGCTGTTTACACGCAAACGCGGTGATGCTGCTAACTCTTGTGGAAGTTTTTGTATTAGCGAGTAGAATTTTTTAATCAATTTCAGGAATTGTCAACTTTTGTCTAATGGTTTGACATCTACAGTAAAGTTTGCTGCAAGAAAGTAATAATTGTACCTACCATTTCACAGTTTAAAAAGTTTCCGTACTTTTACGGCTTACTGTGTATCTGGGTTCAATATTGAAGATTGAATCACATTTTTTTCTGGACATGCAAACACGTTCCGTGGCAAGATTAATTACTGCTTCGGGGTGAGTATCATAGGGGTTTCGCGACTTCATCATTTAATATAAATGACGAAAAGTTCTCGCCCCTTGATGTAACAAACCAATTTTAGCTCAAAGAAGAGCAGATCACGACTTGAAATGCATGCACCTTTTTGAGGAATAAAGATGACATCATAATTGACGTTTTTGTTTTATTTGTTTTTGTTTAAATTTGAATTTGTTTTCATCAGTTTCTTAATAAGTATTGACCGTCTTGAACCTAGCCTGCTAAGAAACGTTGCAAGGACAAATTTTACCGCAGTTACCAAGTTATATTAATACAAAATGTCTAAAAGTTGAGGAAGACCTGTCCCCTACTTGCCCTGAAAATAGATCTCTTCTGTACGTAGAAACGCGGTTAAAATCTTTTATGAGAAAGCTGCTTTCAGTTGAAACATTTTAACAACAATGTGACCTTTATTAACAACGCAACTAGCGATTCTTTATTATGAGCATTTTTTTGAATCCTTTTATTGAAACTCTGTTTTGTCATAATTTATAGTGACTTCATAACGCTTAGGTATGATTTCAGCAAATTAGACAAAGTTTTTCACGGTTGTCATAATCGACTAAAAGCAGTACTCTAATGCAGGGCTTCCCAAACTGGGGGTCGCGTAATAATGCTCAGGGGTCGTAGAGAGTATATCAATTTTACACAAAGTACTGCATATACTATAGTAGCTGTAGTAACTGCACATACTATATTAACTATAGTATATGCAGTATTTTGTGTAAAATTGGTATACTCTCTCCAACCTTTGATGGTCGTTAAAAACTATTGCAATTGTGCAAAAAACATCATTCTTAACTTAGCTGTAGATTCTACGTAAATAGGCGTAGCTATAGTATCAAATAGTAGGACTTTGTTAATTGACAGAGGATGGACTTTTCCGCATTCGTATCATGTGGAATAACTGGATGCATAACTTTTTTGTTTCGTCACTTCGGTATCATGTGGCACAGCTGGATGCATCACTTTTTGTTTCGTCACTTCAGTTTATGACGCCATAGCGCTGTGCAGACCAGAGGATAGTAGCTAAATATAAAAAAAAAACTGATCTAATCAATGAATAGCTGGTTAAAAAAATCGAACGATAACGGTAATAAGCCTACTGCAGATGATGTTAAAGCAACGGTTGAGGTAGATGCAACACTGACTGGCAGATCGATGGAAGTTCAATGAGAAAATCGAGGCTAGTCATATCAAAAACCTATAACCGCAGTTTTTTGCAGTATGGTTTCGCTTTCATATCGGAAAACAATGAACACCGTCCTCTTTGTTTGATTTGAAAAAAAGCGTTGACAAGTAAGAGTCTTAAGCCGGCCAAGTTGAAACGACATCTTCACACCAAGCATGATTCTCATCGCAACAGGCCTGTGGAGTTTTTTCATCGCTTTCTGCGAACATCGAAAAGACAAAGACAATCATTTGAAAGTGAATGTGTAAATGAAGGGAAGTATACACAAGCATCGTTTGAGGCTTCCTTGTTGATTGCAAAGAGTAAGAAACTTTCCAACATTGGCGAAATTTTCTTCTATCAGCTGCAATTGAAATAAGCGCAATTGTTCGCGACAAGAAAGAGGCCAATGAAATGCGAAAAATTTCATCGTCTAACAATACTGTGTCCAAGCGAATTTTCAAAATAGGTAAAGATCAACGCGAGCAACTCATTCTACGAATTAAAGGAAGCCGTAAATTTATCATTCAGCTTGATGAGTTGACGGACAAAGTACCGAGCACCTCTCTCTTAAATTTCAGGAAGAGCTTGCTGGTCTATCTTTTGAATCTAAGTTGCAGCTTGAATTTTCTGAAAACAGCTTGACATTTTTGGCTTAGCTTTGGAACAGAATATCCATCATTGTCTGACTCAGCAGTAACCGCACTCCTGCTGTTTGCCTCGACGCAACAATGCGAGTCAGCGTTTTTAACGTTGGGGGCAATCAAAACAAAATACCGTTTCAGCCTAAGCAACATTAAAACCGCTTTGAGACTAGTATTGACAAATATTGAGCCAGGGCTGGACTTGCTTTGTAGCAGAAGGCAGCCGCACTCATTTCTTAAACGTGTTTGCTTTTTGTTTTGTTTCCAACAAGCTACCTAAGTGTAAATTAGAAGGCTTTGAGTACCGGTAGCTTTTTTTATTTTTCGCTTTTCAATAATTTTATCACAAATGCATATTTTGCACTGTTTATCAATCATAACCGTGAAGGGTCGCGGAAAATTTTAGAAGATTAAAAGGGGTCGCGAGTGAAAAAATTTGGGAAGCCCTGCTCTAATGTACTGATGTTCAACAAAGGTGAACGAAGCAGGCAGTTTTTGTTGAAAACCGACAACGAAAAACAAAAGTTGACTTCATAGAACACAATATAATTTGGAAAAAGAGCAGAAACAGGATTTAATCAAGAGTTTTTATCAATCAGTTATTGCGCTTTACTAAATGGGTAAAATTAGATAAAATATCATAGAAAGCGTTCTGGAGTCCAAAAACTCGACGACTATGAGGTAAACCTTTTTTTGGGAAAGAGCAATATTACCATCAATTTTTGTTATTCCATAAAGCCAGTTTAATAACATCCCAAACAGGGGGAGGCCAGAAATATGTTGAGAAGGAGTGGGGGCGCGAAAATGGTTTTTTGCAAATCTTATGGGACAACCGCGGTGAAGACCTTTTATTATTTTGGAGATTATTATTTTCAGAGCTGAGTTACCGTTTCCAGTGCAACAACTGAAAATGACATTTTACGAATTTCTGGGGAGAACCTGAGGGGGCGCCTATAGGTGCCCCCCTTCCGTACGCCACTGATCCCAAAAGGTCCATGAAATGGCTTTGACTGCAATTTCCAACTGATTTTAAACCAATAAAGCGTTTTCAGATGATAACAGTAGGAGATCTACGAAATCTAAATAATTTAAGATGAAGCAACTGGCAAACATTTTTGCTATTATGCATGAAAATGATTTACTAGGCCCACCGGGATCAGAACTAAAAATTTTGGGTGAGTACATTGCCTTCTTTTTCCACTGGTAAAACCTATGCAGGGAATTGATAACATAGCATCAGGCGTAGCCAGGGGCTTGAGAAAGTTTGAGATTAATTAGAAATATAGGAAAATAATCTTGTTATTATGCTTAAAAATGGCTAAAAAGATCTACCGGAATAGGGGCTAAAAATTTGAAGAAAACATAATCCCCTTTACCCTCCCCCTCCTGACTACGCCTTATGTGCAGTGTTATTCGTCTGCACCGCGATTGTAATGGCGCGAATTACGGGCGGCAATTTTTAACGGAAAAGGTAGTTTCGTGACTTATTTAGTAACATTCTAAGCGTTAATTTTTTCAGAAAACATTCTCTTGTCTTTTCCTTTCATTTCAAATTTGTTATTATTATCATCATGAGTTTGCGATTCACGTTACTTACTTTGCCAACAGCCTGTCCCGTAATAATTGTATTAGCACTACGTTAAAACGGAGTATTCGGTCGGGATTTTCGTGACCCGACCGGCAAAAATTAAATTTGCTCGCTGGTTGATCTAGTGCAATCTTTTGTTGTTTTTTCATAATTTCTGGGAGTACCTGACTTTAAGCTCATAAAGAAACGTTAAGAAGCATTGCTTTTGTTTCCAAAAAGGTCATTTGCCATTTCGATTTTGAATTGTTTACTGTCAAGTTTTTATCGTGAAGCAATAATTTCTTACGTCATTACAGTGAAGGCGACTCGGGAAAAAATTACGAGTCTGCTGAATCAATTCAGCATTCCAACAACGTACTGGCCATTGACAAAAAAAATTTTGAAAATTATCGCTACTTTGGCAGCTTAAGCTGTCTGTCGTCAATTAGCCTATTTAATTAGTTTGCCAACCATTCTTAAACAAAGTATTGCAATACTTTCAAAGCAGTTCTGTTCTACTGCACTAAAACGGCAATCTTGGCAATCAGCAGCCATTGATCCAACAAAATACTTAATAAATGAAGCAACAGTTACGTATTGCACAAATTACACTTCGCCTAATGAAGCATACTGACTGCCAAACGATATTTCAGCCAAATAAAAGTGTTTTCAAGGTAAAAATTTATTATTTCGAAAAAACAAAAACGGCAGCTCTTATCGCCGCACGAAATCGCTGTGGTGAAGCGATAAGTGCATCTACTTCACCAACGGTAGACTAAGATTGATTTCCATGTCGAATCATACCGCAGAATTTAAAAATTATATTCGTCTTGACATGTGGACGATTAGCACGAATGGGATGACATGGAGAAAAAACCGGCAAGTACGTTTGTTGTGTGCTTGTTACGTCACTGAACGGAATACTATGTACGCAGAAAAATAAAACTTTGTAGCGATTAAGACAGTGATTTCCCCACTTTTTCCTGTACCGCCTAATTAAAACTTTCTTAGCAAACGCCTCCAGGCCGAAAAATTTGAACGAAGGTGTTTTTGTTGTTCAACAAGCTTTTTACTTTCTTGAGAGATCAACTTTCTCAAAGCCTGTTTTCCTACGCTCAATCTAAGTTGAAAAGGAAACTATTTTATTGAGATTGACTATTTCAAAGTCTGTAACTTCAATCGAAATGAGGGCGAACACCTCCCTCAAAGTCATAACAGATGCATTGACTCGAGTAAAAGTAAAAACGTATTTGAAAAATTGAACTGCACAAGTAGCTTCATTTTTTTAGCAGTTTTGTCCTGTATCAGTTCTAAATGATAAGAGTATCGTGCAAACACGTATTTGGGGGAAAGGAGCATTAGAGTAGCCACAAGCGAAGTTTAGTAGGAGCCGAAAATATGCAGTTCAAAATTTTAGCCTTTAATTGAACTTTTTTGAAAGTTGTTTTGTCGCGGATGTTTGCCATTTTTTCAAAAAACGGCCTTTTATTTTGGCATTTACCCATTGTTGCCATTTTACTTAAAAATAGCTTACTTCAATCGAACCGAAGAAAAATGGGGAGAGTAACCTCATTGTCCACCTTACCACAGGCTATTGTTTTCACGCATACATCGCCTCTGGTATGATGTAGGCCCTCTCTGGGCAAGTTCAAAGAGGAGTAGAAAAGTTTCGTTGGAAAGTTGATCAACAAAAATTAAAGTATTGGAAAACGGGCAAACTTTGGACCACACCTCAAACATTGTTTATGAAAGCTTTTACTTTTTCTAAAGTTTGTTTGTAGAGTTACAATTCTAGGCTATATCATTAAGGTTGTTTGCTCCCTCAAAACGGTGGCGACTAAGACAGACTTTTGGCATAGGCTACTTTTTGTCGTTGCAAATGTAATTAATAATTAAAATGATTTCTTGCAAAAAAGGAGGATTCGTGGCTGTGTTGATGCAATTCTTCTTTGATATTATTTTACCGTTTGCAGCAAAAAATATATTACAGTAATCAGATTTGCCATATTTACCCTAACATGGAGTTGCATTGTATGCATTAATTGTAGAGTAATACAAAATATTTATGTTAATACCAGCAGTATCCGGTCATTGCTGCTCAATATTTTAGATGTGGTAGACTGAAACGGCCCGCTCTTACTTAAAGAGTTCAAGACGAAGCTTGAAGGGGCATGGCGGAAGATTATGGAGCCCCAGAACCTGGAACAGAGGTCGTAGGATCTTATCTATGATTCTTTGACAACAGGCTCCCTCGATTTCCCCTCAGGAAGAGTTTACATGTATTACATGAGACAGTACGCCTCCAGTCCGAGAAAAGACAAGAGTGGTTACGAGAGATAGAAGGACTACATGGGACTACAAAGAGCTCCCCGTCTAGCCAGCTCATCAGCCACGTCGTTTCCCGGAAAAAACAAGTGTCCAAGAACACCTTGTAGCCTGATATAGCGGGAAAGGACAGTTTCTGCCCGAGATGGAGATAAAAAACAAAAAGGACAGAGCGAGTCGAATAGGAAAAGGGAAGAAAAATGGCACTTGTTGCTGCTGCCGAGACCAGCGGAGAGCTAGCAGCGAAGGCTTTAGCAAAAACCTTGAACAAACTGGGCATGCAGAGAAGGGTGGCCTTAGGTGCCACAAAAAGGAGTTAGCAAGTACGCCAGGGCCGCCTTTCTCACATGGAAAAGAGCCATCGGTCAAGATCGTGAAACGAGAGTCAAGCTGCACTCGGGCGAAAAAAGGGGGAAACGGACTGCCAGCATTACAAGGGCAGACTCCACAGTGAAGGCAGGTGTCAAAAAGTCAAGGAAAGAGAACCTCCCTAGAAGTGAAAGCATGAGCGGGTGAGTGGACACAAAACTATCCAGGAGAATTTTTGTTTCACTCAATCTGGCCAACCATGAAATGGGAAAGGAGGTTGGAAGAAGTGCCGGTCGTAAAATGACAAGAAGAAGTCAGATTGGTGTTCTGACGGGAATATATATTTTCTGTATTTTACGTTTATAGCTAATCAGCCCTAAAATTCACCTAAAGCAAGAAATTTTTTGAGTGAACCCAAGCTAAAGGTAGCCCACAAGTGCAAAGTGGTTGTCTCCCTTAAAAATAACTCTATGCTGCTTCACATTTCCGAATCCTCTGTTCACCATTGAATGCAAAATTTTATTAATTTTTCTTGATTAGCGCTTTTGCTGCAAATGAGATACAGTATAACGCCGATTATCCGAACTAATTAAAACCAGGGGTGGTTCGGATAATCGAACATGGAATAAAGTCAAACCTCGAGTCTCGGAACACAATTTGTTCGGCCATACATCAGGAAAATACAGTCAAAACTCGGTTTTCGAACAAATCAAGGGACGGAATAACCTGAATCAAAGAGAAAGCGAGGTTTGGCTGCACACTCGGTGTTAAAAAAGGCCTTTGGTAGCTTCCACACTCGCATTTTCCGTCCAACAAGAGGGTGTTACCTTTATTTTTCGGAGATCACCTTGGCCATGCGGTCGATGTGCGGCTCTAATGCCTTTTTGTTCCAGTCGTGTTCGGATATTCGGCGTTCTACTGTAATTGAAAAATGTACCAGAACTCCCCCAAAATGTCGTTCTTGCCCAAAAACCATCAGTTTTATGAAAAAAATGAACAATCCATTCCCTCCGGCGTCATGAATTATTGTCTGAGCCCTACAACTAACGACAGTAGAGCATTTCAAAGTTCAAAAATCGTCATTTGGAGAAAATCGAGATTGATAATATTTTCCACTAGGGTAATCAAACACGGACCCTATAAATCTAAGCTCATTTGTACAACTCAAAGCAATTTTTGACACAAACAGCCACAAATTATGGAAGAACCTAAACTAAAATGTTTTCTGCAAAAAACTAAATTTCGATGAAAACACCGATAACCCCGGTTTCTGAACCCTATTGCTACCTTAAGCCACAAACGCTACTCGCCAAAAACTCAGATGCGAATAGGCAATATTTACGTGCTCGACATTTACCTTTCAAGTACTTCAAAACAGGTTCACGATAACTTGTTGCGGCCGGTCTTGAAGAAGTTTTTTATTGCAGTGCGACAATTTTTGAGGCTGCTTTTGCATTAGCGTGTAATCCTGACTACCACAAAACTTCATTTGCCATACTCGGAAAGTTGGTGTTTCATAGCAATGGATTGCACATGTATTAGCATGAAGCCATTTTCCTAATACGCTAGGTGTTTGCGATCCACTACTAGGCGAATCCTACCGTAGATCGCTGAATACAATCTATCGATCGCTGAACCAAAACCAAATGCCACTAACAAGTCATGGACGATGCTCAATTATGCGGTTTTAAGCGAGTCCCAGTTTGTCATGAAAAAGTATAACTTAACATCTTAGTAAAATAACATACGTTTAAAACTGAACATTTATTGATCACCTCAAATCGTTTACCAAAAAATACACCTTCAAGTCGGATATCCCCTTAAAATTAAGCTACTGGAATCTATGTTTACTATCAGTTACTCCATCTCAATTTTCAAGCCTTAAAATACGTAATTGGCAAGTCTAGCGATAATTTTTAGTTGAATTTTAGCAGAAATGCAAAATGACAGCTTGCAACACTGCGCACAAAGAAACTTTAAACGAACTGCTGTTGCCTATATTTGCTTCACTTGTTCCACACCACCAGAATACTGTTTATAGCCATGAAATCCACATACCAAAAGCATCTGCAACAAAAACGATACACTAAAGGGGCTTTTACGTTTGAGGAACAAAAAAAATGGGAAACGCTACTATGGGCTTTAAGTAGCTGTTTTTTCTAAAATTCCTCTGAGGTTTGGAAATTCTCGATAAAGCAAAATCCTAGCCAATAGAAAAACTTTTACCTACTTTACTTCTTCGATGGACGTAGCCAACCTAAACAAACAAAAAAATTGTTGAACTGGTCAAAACATATCAACAATTAACGATTTGAAAATATCAGAGATCTCGGTGGTTGTAATCATATACATCATAACTGCAGAGTTGTTCATCATTGCACATCAACGTTAACCGCCAGCTTACAACAGCATTTTACTCACCTTGTGTTGCTAGTGTGACAAGACATCTTCCAAGATCTGAAACAAAAACAAAGCAGATAAGTAGACTTTGGCCGAGAGCAAACTACTTTGGCTGTTACATTAACAGTCAGAATTTTCGATTTGCATTCATGTAAAATCATACAATGCAGATGTTCCATCATAATAGGTCTAAAGAAAAAACTTTTATCAAAATCATTCTTACCATTGTACGGTTGGCAATCTGCATTCCCAGCCACTTCTAACGTCGAACTGCAACATACTTTTGATAATACCAGAATTAAAAAAGCAGTCATAAAACAAATTAAGGCAACCATCTCAGATTGAAGGAATTGATTGGTTATTCAACATAATGTTTCTGATAAATACTTCATCACATATGGTTGATAATTGCATTGCTCAGGAGCTGTATTACATGTTTTATTTTGCCAAACTGCAAGGAAACACGAAAAGGGCAAAATAGTTACTGCCAGACAAACTCTTACCCCACTAATCCTTGGTGCCAATTTAAACGGCAAGCTTTACATTTCTAGAACTAATCAAACGACCAAACGATTTTTAAATCACATTATAAAAAAGGTAAGAATAACGGTGTTACAAGTCGTTATTCATATTCACGTTGATTTTTGAACATAAACACTATTGGGGTGAGTTCATTAACAAGCGCGTATCGTGGCACATTTATGCACAAGTCGGGAGACAATCAACGCAGTGAAAATGTAAAAAGCAGCTCCTGCAACTAATTGCATATCTTATACCGACAAAAACTTACCACCAACCAGAAATCTTTACTTCGAACATTTCTTTATCCTAAGAAAAACTACTTTTAATGCTGTGCCGTGGTAAGACACCGCTAAATTCAACACTTCGTATCTCAGAAAACCCGTGTGTTTGTCAACATAATAAATACTGAGTAGCAAACATAAAACATCATCGATTAAAAAAATATACAGCACGCAAATATAAAGTTGAACGTACCGCATTATATGTTCACCGTATCGCCTTGAGTCTGCAAATAAAAAAGCCGTGAATAAACTGGATAATTTGTAATTTTGATAAAGATTTTCAAGAAATCTCAGACGAACAAGGCTGTTTTCACCATTTACAAGTCTGCTAGCAAACATTCTAATTTAGCATCACTGAAAACTTTAAAACTGCAATACCACAATATGACAAATAACTTACTGGATCTGTTAAGAGAACATAACACGATTTTCCTAAAATATAAAGAAATTAATTTAACAAACGTATTAGTCTTGCACCCTTTCAAGTTAATTCAAAAAATAATTGCTAGATTGCAGGAATTAGGAGCTAACGTAAATTCAATCTTTGTAATTGTCTATTGCAAATAAAATGTGAAATTACTGTTTATGTAATAGACATTAAGCAACACGTTCAGCTCCCAAAAACGAAGATTGTTGGCTTATGAAGGTGCAAAACTCCATAATACAGAATTACCAAATAAAAAAAAACTTGAATTACAGCAATTGCTGATATAGATGAGGTAAAAAACTATCAACACTTAGTGAACATTGAGACACAAAGTCAAACTAAGTGGTTTCCTACCAAGGAAGCAGACCTCACTACTTCAAGTGAAATCACACCTATAGCAAAGATTAATTTTACGCGAGATCGGTCTTTTACCACATTTGTTACTAACAAAAAGAAAAAGCTGTTTTGTGACAAAGGTAGTTTGCATTGTTAAACACGGCATCAAATTTGTATTTTCACGTAGTGCAACAGTATTGCTCCCATTAACATTACACATAATGAATGTAATTCAAGTTTTTTGTTCAAGGTTTACGAGTGTTAATTATTGTCAATATCAAGGATGAAAAGATTAAATTCCAAAAACTGGGGAGGAGCATATTAAAAGGTTGGGAACCACTATCCAACCTAATTTTATGCAATTGAAATGTTATATTTTTGGCTTATACTCATCATTAAATTTCGTCTAATTTCATACTTTAATTAGCGTTTTTTTTTCCAGAATTCCATAGTTTAATAGTTTCCTCAATTCCACAAATTTGCATTTTTGATTTTGTCTGTTTTGCACCTGGTTAACATAAATAATCAAATTTAAGTAGGTTGTTTAATATGCAGTATGAAGGCTGAAAAAACGTTATGGTAGTCACAATGCTTACTTCTTTTTTATCATCATCATTGGGCAATTCAAATCACGTCGAGTTTCCACCGAACATTAAATTACCTTTAACTACAATGGGTCAGACTGTTGACAAAGTGGAGGAAGAGTTGATTCGATAAGTACTATGTTGAGTGATGTGCCCGTAAATGCAATTGCTAGCTTATGTCATGCGGGAATTGGTTTTACAGTAAAAAAAAAGAACAAAAAAACAAACAGCACACTGGTTTTGTTTAATGTATTTGATTGTTGCAGCTACAGTAAGAAGTTGCCTACTTGGCCAAGTAATGGAACAACATATTGGTGCAGTAAACATAAATAAGTTTAAATACACCTAAGATTGCAAGGGTGAAAAAAAACAAGATTAAAATTAATGCTACATTTCTGGTGTCATCTGTTGAACGATGTAATCTGGTATTCGTGCACTGCTTTGTTTTGCTGTATAATGCTAGAGTGATGCTGTGGTTTTTAATTTTTAATCTACTGCGTGTTCTCATGACGTTTCTTCATGAACTGCACTGGAATACCTTGTAATCGGTTGATGGGCACACTTCTAGCGTTTAGGAATGTGTTGGGCCCACGGAGAACATCATCGGGTGGAGACATTGGGCCATCATCAATAAACAACAGACCAACAATTTGGAGTGTGTTGGGCTATCATTGGCTGAACATGCTAATGTTTGTTGAGGACGAATGTAGGGTACATCAGTCTCATGGTGGTTAACTGGAGGGTACAACACAGAGCCCAAGGAGTAATCCAATGTTTGATCAATGCAGTTCTCCACCGTCAGGGTTACAAACAGTATGGTGCAGTGCATTGGCCCAATGGCAGTAATTCATAAAAACACTAGGCCCATGATGGGCAAATCACATTAGGCCAACAAAAGAAAAAAGTTGAACCGACATGAGTTTAATGTAAGCACATTAACAAGGCAATTTAATTATGGCTCCTCCTGACTGGAGGGTACAGGGAGAGGATTTCCTCAAACTCTGATTATTGGTACAAAAAGGCCAGGAAAGGTGAGCAGCTATTTTAAGCTGTCAGTTTGTGCTCTGTGCTACCATTCCATTGGTTTTTCATTTGCAAAGTATTCAAGAAAATACATTTTCATCAACTGTCATTGGTATTTTACGGGTAATGCTTTCCACACAGAATCAGTCATGTATACAGTAGAAACGCACACAAAATTTATTTACAAACATTTTTTAGGAAAGTAATCATGTGATCATCACCTATGAAAACTTATATGCCTCTTATTTTGACATCAACAATTTTGCACATTTATAATGGTATATTTTCAAGCACAATGCATCAAAAAATTTGCTGCTGCATGCTTACTTGTAAATTGGGTTAGAATATAGTTTTATCAAAAGTAAAATCGAAAATTTAAAGTTCTTTATTGACTGCTTGAATGCATGTAAACAATATATACAGTGCATTCCGAAAATAGTATGTATTGAATTTTTTGCTATTACTGGTACCTGATAAAATGGATACTTCTAACTACATTTTGTAAATTTTTAGCTATATTTTAACTCTTCACTGAACACACCTAATTTAGGTTATAAGTGTCAGGAAAATTTAAGGAAAAATGTCTTGTTTTTTGGTTACTTGCAGTTGGTTTTCTAATTTTTTCAAGACACTCTAATTGCTTGAGGCAATAGCCACTTTTGTTATAAATATAACAACTATAATAAACATTTTTATTAGCAACAGGTGGTGAAAAACGAAAAGCTTTATTTAGACAAAATTTAATAATTATGTAGTTGGCTTTTAAATTGTTTACTCAAAATTTAAGTTTTGCATTTTTTACAGGGGATGCTAACTAGCGCAAGCTATGAAAAAATGTGTTTTCCAAATTCTTTTTCATACTGTTGTTATAAACATTTGTTGAGCAAGAATAAGTTGAGCTCAAATAGCTGGCATATCTGCATATTTGACATAAAATTTACCTCTTCCTACCCAAAGCTGCATGATAATATGCATTATGTAGCACCAGACTAACTTTTTGAGACTTTAATATTGAGGTTAAGTGGCTATATTGCTGTCAATGGCATTTTACCCTTGAAAACTGCTTTGCTATCACAATTAATGTGATTCCAAATAAGCACATTTGCTACACTTGTGTAGTGATGCTGTAGTGTAGTGGAATAGTGTTGCTGCCTTTACATGCAGGGTACGTAAGAGCACAAGGGGGAGCAGTAGTTATAAATGGGCATAGTGATGATAACTTCAGCTTTTAATGTGAAATCTCATTGCATCTTTTCAATGCTTAAATCTGAACTCATAAAATAAATTTTGTTGAAAGAGGTAAGGCTTCCTTATGTTGGTGCAACTGGTTTTTGGTCGCACACCTCCACTACCATCTTTGTGTGGGTACTATGTCTACTATGCATGCACTATGCCTATTTATAACCACCCCAATAGGGAGGGGTTTCTTCTGGTATGTGATTATTAAGGGTGTGCACTTAGGGATTTGATGGTATACTGAGGGGTAAAATTTTGGTTTAGATTGTCATATAAATTGCAAATCACCAACATTTGACAGCAAAATTGCTACCAAAGGTCAAGTGTCATTAAAGAGAGTGAGTTTACTTGCTTCAGTGCAATTCATATTATCAACCATAGGCATCATTAAGATATGGCAGTGGCTATTTTGCCGTAGTCATTCACGTATGTTTATTGCCATATTTGCTATATTTCAGCCACTGACACTGTGGTGTAGTAGTTAGTGCACTGGTCTTGAGATACAATGGTTGCAGGTTTAAATCTCAGCTGGCAGCACCATAAAATAAAGGCAGTGTTCACTAAAAGGTAGTGTACAGGGTGAGGGACAATCTGGGGGTGCAAAATTTTTTTAATTGGTTATAAAAACTGACCAATCAGAAACGTCCAAAAGTCACATGTTTAGTATGTCATTAAGATTGACCAATCACAAATAACTCACAGCAAAATAAGTCTCTGAGGCTAAAATGTCGTTGATGGCAAAATAGCCACTGCCTTAAGACATCACGAGTTTGAAATAACTAACATGTCTACTCATTTACATCAATATTAACTGAATTTTTAAGCAAGTTTTATTAATAACTGTCAAGATCTAATATAAATGTTTGAAAAATACTAATTTTTAGTATTACCCTGCTTTTTCAGTTTTAGATTAGAATAGGCAGTGGCAAAATAGCCACTGCCCTATTTAGTAACATATAAATAGCTTACACTTTAAATATGGGGAAGTTTCATTAAAAATTGAAATCATAAAACTACAAATCATCTTACAGTGAAAAGACCTGTTCCCAAGAATATGAAATAATCAATCAGGGCAAACTCTCATACGAAAAGCATCAGACAGTACCACATACAATGCCACTCAAGCTCTTACATTATAAGTTCAAAATTTATTAGAAGATTAAAAGACTTTCAAAGGATTGTCTCCCACGGCCGAAAAGGTCTCATAATGAAAGCATGAGTTCTTGGATCATGTGTACCCCTGCCTGCTCCTCAGAGGCTTCTGTTATGATTATCAATTTCTTTTCACTAAATTGCTTAATTTGTCACAAAAGTCATTTAATGCATGTTTAACTTCTACAGAAAATGGCAGTACTTTTTAGGGAGAAAAAAGTTATCCCAATTGCAGCATTACTTTGCTGACCTACTGACCACCAGATGCACATGGGTGAGCCAATATAAAAAACAAACTTGTAACTGAATAGGTGAGACCACAAATGTAACATTAACCAGATTTACAAAACTCATACGAGTTTTGTAAATCGGCAAAATAGAAAGTGCAAATTTTGAACAAAGTTAGGTTTGATGGCAGCCACTGCTTTAGGCTAATTAATTCAGCCAGGTAAATGAAAGGTTAACAGTTTTGGTTTATTTCTTGTTTTCAATACAGTAAAATTTTTCAATACCTGGACAATGCCAAATTATATTACTCCAGATTAACATCACAAGGTTAAAGCATTTTTAAAATTTAATTATTTTTATTCTATATGTTGATGTTGTTTGGTTACGATGCACTAACTATAACGAATAATATAAATTTAACATAAGTGAAATAACACAATTGTGCCTAACATAGCCACTGCAACTTACAAAATTTCAGGTAAAACATGTTGTCAGAACTCTAGGTCGTCATAATTACTGCTTATCTTTATTTAACACTAAAACAGCATTAATTAAAGAATATTAGCAGTATTCAGACAAATGCCTCGGTTCATCATCATTCAACATTTCTCACTTCGAGTATTGCTATTAGCGAACGCAAACAATTGTAAGTGACCACTTCGGTTTTTATTAAGGTAATCTACTTGACATTTTTTTCTGCTTAACTCGCATAGGAACACAAGCTCAATTACAGATCTTTATTAATTAGGAGTGCCATACAATGTAGCCTACCCTAAAAATTTAAACTAAATAAACAAGCCTTACCTTTAACCAGACTGAATTTGTCCATCCACGACCATCCAATTCACTGCCAACGTCCAAAAGAACACAGATGTGAAAATGCCAACACACCTCGTGCTATAATATTCATGTGTTGCCAAAAACAAAAAATGGTCGTAATCGTAGTTACCGTAACATGGTCCCAACCAGAGTTGCTAAGTGTTAATTTATGTTTTAAAATACAAAGACGTAATGAAAATTCAAAACGCATTATTTTGGGTTGTATTTCAATGCAAAAATCGCGAGCGTATTTTTTATTTGGATATAAATATTTTTTTGTAACCTATTTTAAAATATTTCAAATACAAAATCAAAGCGGATGAAACTAGGAGCTTAAAAATAAGCTTTCTTTACTAATCTGAGTAAAAATACAACAGGCAGTAAACTAGAAAACATTATATTTCAAAACAATTCGCTTTATACTGAAAGCATTGTTGCAGCCTCTGCAACTTCGATTCATACATGCGCAGCTATGACGACAATGTGATCTAGCTACTAAGTGTCATGTGAGCACGAAGATGTCACAAACCAGAAACCAAAAGTCATCAACAGCAATGTTAAGTTATAAACCGAACACAACCTACAAAAATAGATGTTATGATAGAGGTGACTAGTCGCCGCATGGAGTGTACTCTTTTGACAACGGACTACAGTCAGATTCCTGCCTTTGGGCTACAGAATCATCAGTTGTTATTAAAATGTTATCTGCAAGGCTAAAGTTGGTAATATTTAACTTTGGACTTGCAAATAACATTTTAACTAACAACTGATGACACCAGGATTGTATCCAGGAATCTAACCTTAATTTGTCTTCTTCTTTCCTGATCCCTGGATTCTCTGCTCTGCAATCCGATGGCACCCATTCCCAATCTGGTATTTTTTCTACTAATGTCACAGACGCTAGGGTTTATCCTTCTCTGAGCTTTCTACCTCCTGTCTTTCTTCGCTTGACCCCTACTCTGATTATGTAGGGGTCAACATCTCTCTAAACGACTCCTCCTTTACTCTCTTTTCTTAGTGTATACGCTCCCTCTATTCGCTCTTTTGCGAAGGATAGCAAAACCAATTTCTTTTTTCCCTCGATTCTTCCCTCCTATGTGGAAGCAGAAACGGTCGTATTTTCGCGCTTCCGCCTCCACAGTAAAAGGACCCCTTCCACCACTTCCGCTTCCGTGTCCACATCCTTGGTTGGTACCATTGCATTTGATTATTGCCAGTTGTTTTTGTATTGGATATTGTTAGGCTTTACCCAAAATGAAGGTGTTCTCCGAAAAAAAGATCATAGCCTGTTTTGCTGCCACCAATTGTGCTATTCGCGGTAAGTTCGAGTTCACTCATTGTTACTAACCAAACCACAACTTGCTTTCGCCTTCAGCGACTGAAAATTCCCAGTGATTGAAGGTGAACATGTTCAACTTTAGTCGCCAGTCGTGCAAAAACATGATAGCATCATTCATCACGTGACCGAGTTGTGGTGACAAATGCTTGGTATGACTGCTTCGTCACCTAAAGTTAAACACGCAAAGACATTTTAAAAGTTATTTTTCAGAGGTGGAAAAGTCATTGGAGCTGGAAAAGATAATTTTCATAATGAAGTGGTCAGCAGATATCACAATGACATATCTTAGAAAATATGTAGGGCAGCGTTTGGCAAGCTATGGGTCGTGAGCCAACGATGGGTCGCAAAAGGAATCTTAGTGGGTCGTGAAAAGTTATAGAATTGCACATTAGCTTTGATTAACCACTGGCTATTGGGATTAGTGGCGACTCCAGCACTGAAATTTAAATTTTTTTATCAGATAATATATATTTACATCAGAACAAAAGGTCTCGATTGGCATAAATGTATAAAAATATGTACGGACGGTGTACGTACTATGTACGGTAAAAAGAGTAATGTACTGAACACAATACTTGAACGTAATTCCAACGCATCATGTACATATTTTTTGGCTCTCGAGGGGCAAAGTGCCAATGAGACTTAAAGAACTTTGCGAGGAAGTTGCAATGTTTTTGGAAGGTAAATGCGATTTTGCAAAATACTTGCGCAACGAAGAATTTATTCTAAAGCGTAGTATTTGGCAGATATATTTCGAGATTAAATGAATTAAATTTGTACTTACAAGAAACAGAAGGTATCAGTATTTTCGCAGTACATGACAAATTTGCGGTTTTATGAAAAAACTATAATAACAACCGAAATTATGACTACTTTGAAACATTACAAACCTTTGTAATAGAGATTGAAACAAAAGTTGATGATTATAACCTGCGAGACATCAGAATACTTGAATAAGTTAAAAGAAAGTTTTGAATTTTATTTCCATGAAGAGGTGAATGCTATACAATAGAAAAGATAGACTATAAACCCTTTCAGCCTGCCATGACGACTGGGATATCAACAAAAGCTGATGAAGAACTTATTGATTTATCCGAAAACTCTTTCGTGGAAATGAATTTCAACACAGAAAATTGGTATAGTTTTGGGTGTCTCTTTAAACCCCGTACCCACTCATTTCCACCGAGGCATTAAAAGTGCTTGTGCCATTCTCGTCATCTTATAAGTGCGAAGCTGGAATTTCAGCAATGGTTGGCATAAAAAGCAAATTTCGAAATAAACTGCTACTCTCAAATTCTTTACGCCTGAAACTATTGCACATTGAAATTAATGTCGAGTATATTATGGAAAGTAGCAGGAAACAAGCTCATCCTTCTCACAAGCCTCACTGAAAATGTAACTTGAAATAATAAATTTGTTTCCTTAATCAATGTTTCATTAACGTTAATTTATTTCATTTTTGTTTCATGCTGTTTAACAAATAGGCTCATCCTTCTCTAAGACCTCACTGAATATGTAATTTGAAAAAAATTTGTTTTTTCATCAATGTTTTTACCCGATAAAATTAAGTGGGTCGCCATAAGCTGTGGTCATAAATAGTGGGTCGCAACTCTTAAAAGTTTGGGAACCACTGATGTAGGGAATATGAAAACTTATGGAACAGGAGTGATCCAAGTTATAAAAAAAGAATCCCAGAAAGCAAACTTGTAAAAATTTGTATCAAGAACTATCACAACAAGGTATTGAAACTGAGAGCGAAGAAAGCCGGAAAGAAAACGAAGAAATTAAAAGATGCTTTCTGCAATAAAATAGATATTAAAGAAATTTGTGAAAAGTGGGGTAGGATTAAAAGGTGGTTATAAGTCAAAGCTTTCTCTGTTTGACAAAGCAAGTTGTTTTTTGAGAAATGTAACGTAAAAAACCATATCATATCGTGGTGATGATAAGATTAATCTCTTACGTACTAGTCGACTAAAAAGGGTGTGATATAAGCTATTTAATCTTCATAAGTATCTTAGCCAGTTGTGTGCAGTAATATTTTTTATGTGCCTCCCTGCATGCAGCAGAGAATACATAAAAAATTCAAAAGCCTTCCTTATAAAGTCTTGTTGAATAACCCAAATAGAAAACGATTTCAAAAGTATTTAACCCAGCATGTATGGCTTAGTTAGCAGATTTGACCCTAAAATTTGTGTAAGAAAAAAGTTTGGAGGATATCATTAAACTAAGGATATCAGAAAGAAATTGAAATTTGCCATAAAACATAAATAAAAATCTAAATAGCTAAAAAAAGTTCCTGCATGATAAATATAAATATGGGTATTTTGAAAATAAGCTTATAAGCTAAAATATGCTTTGTCTTACTTACAATTTTTTAGAAAAGAAAGAGTTGGCTGCCTTACTAGATATTTAAGACTGTTTTTCACACGTAAATAAGCATGTTTGCCACTCTTGGAAATTTATTCCAAAACCTTGGAAATTTTGCTACGAAAAAGTTTTTTTTGAAATTTTGATTTTACAAAAGTGTTGGAAAAAACCTTGAGATTTTTGAAATCCATCTTTGCAATTTTTTGTTTTCAGCAGAGTAGTTTTTTTGTGGTGATCAAAACAAAATCAGCAAATTTGATGTAAGTTTTTAAGCAAAAATCTGTTTTTGGAGATTAACTCGAAATATTTACGTGTTCAAACATTTTAAGAAAAATTGCGCTTTCGGGAATTGTTTTGTGCCTTTGTAGGGATTTTGCAAATTCTATTTTGGCAAATTGAATTTTTTGAGTTCGAGCCAGAGTTTGCAACCCTAATATTTACACGGTTTCACCTACTGAAGTGCTAAGTTGTCTTACGTGTGATTTCCACTGGCACTAGTAAACACTATTTTCTTTTCAATTGTGGAAGCTACCGGAACGCATTTTAGTTAACATGTAAATTTCGATATTCTTCAAGTTTTGTATTTTTATGCCAAAGTAACCTACTTTTTATGTTCTTTTAGAGAAAAGTGCGAGAAGAAATTGGAATAGAAATTACCTTTTAAAATGAGGAAGTAAAAAAAAACAATATCCTAAAGAGGAAAAAAATAAACAATTTTTTGTGGAAACACTGCTAGTCGGTAGTATCTGTGCAAATCCCGGTTAGAAAGATGTAAAACAATTAGCTAAAATATAACTAAAAGCTCTGTCTGTACATGCGCACGTGCGCTTTAACTCTTCCGAAGCTAATGGGCGTACAAACTTAAAACTCAGCTCGATTGATCTAATGCTGTGTGGCCTAAATTTTGTTTAAACCTCGGCCAACATACCATTGATGGATGGCTGTGGGGACGTTTTTCGGTTTTTGGGAGATCAAGTTTTTAAACCTGAGTCTGCTTCGGTCATGGAAGAAGTTAATTGTGCAAACCACCAAATAATATGATCAGAAATTTAGCAAACTTCAAAATTCATCAAAGGATTTGCGAACCTCCGAAACCTTCTCATGAATACTCAAGGGGTTTACGGACCCCATGGTGGGGACCACTAATTTAAAGGAATAGAAATATTGGTATTATGGTGATAAAGACTATACCCATCCAGCCTAACATTTTAACTCGATGACTTTTTAAAGAACATTTGATTGAAAAACGAAAATTGGATGTGGAGAAAAACCGTCAACTGCTCATTACTGTTTTCACAAATTTCCATTGTGCGTAGCCGGCTGAAACAATGGTGCAAAAACAACAACCATGCGATGATCATGCGCCTGTCATATTGACAGCGCGTATTAAAACCAACCAGATCTTCGGCGTGTTGGATCGCTAATCATTCACATATGGTTCTTCTTTCGGTTGCTCCCTTCAATGGTCGCCGCGGCAGATCATCTCTATCTTAGGTTGCTAATTGCATTCCCCTCTATTAATTTCTCTCCGCATCCAAAAACCCACTGTTTGGTCTTGCTTTCTTTTATTATCTGATGGGATCATTTTCATCATTCTTTCCGGTCTGACAGCAAACTCAAACAATTTGATTGAGTTTGCAGTCCAACAAATTGCTCAAGCGATTCACAGTCTCGTCTCAATTTGATAATACGAGTATATTGAGCAGGGCCGACAAAGTTCTATTGCGTGACTTAAACCAGTAAATGAGGTAAATAGCTCAATTCTGTTCTTTAATGATACCAAACTACTGTAAATGGAAGTCGATGAAATGATTAGTTAAATTCTGAGATAAATTCGTAAGAACACAGTTTTCTAGTCCAATGACATAAAATCAAGTGAAAGTTTTATTTGACACAAAGTAATTAAAAATTATCCTGACCTAAACTAATCTGATGAGACAAAATTGGTAGCAAAAGAACACTGGTAAGCAAGAATACAATTTTATGAAAAATATATAATTGACGAAGCGAAAACGATACTTGAATTCCCCATCAGAAAAGACCTCAAAGGGATTACTTCGGTCACGAACAACTCGACAAATAGGTGTCTCAAAAATTTCAATTACTTCTATTACTTCCATTTTGAAAGCACATTCACACCATTAAAACTTATATACACAATAGCCTAAACCTAACCTGTGAAGAAACAGTTTCTGCATAAATTTTCTAGGATCTGTTTTTTGCCTTTTGTTATTCTGTTTAACTACCATACCAATTCTTTCAACTTACAGGCTATATTCTTCCTTAACGCGGACAACAGCGACTAGCCTAGGTGACTAGCACGCACCTGCATAGATTTTACTGCTGGTTAAACCAGTTAACACGGCCGCTCAAATCTCCGCTCAAATTCGGCTATTTGAAACTGGTTTGAGCGGCGATTTTGCTTGGTGAATACCACATTACTCTTTGATCGCCATTTGAGCGTCGATTTGAGCTGAGCAAGGTTTGAGCGGGTTTGGTGAATACGACCCTAAGGAAATAAAATGTGCTCAGTGTAAACCTTTTTCTCTCATTAAATATCAAACTTCACAAAATTTTAACGGATTCAAGTTAAAGTGACCAATACAGTATTCTTTGCTTTTTATCACTTCGTTTTTTTGGCGTAAATTCTACGTTTTTGGTAAACACAAATATTTTGCTGGCTCCCACAAACCTTGCAATAGCTATTTGGGTAACCGATCGCAGGGGTGTGTTTTAGGGAGAGTAAATGACGATGGTCCATGCCAAACCTTATGACAACAGCAAAAAATGTAAAAGAAAAATGTCTTCATGTCTGTTTTGTCGACTAAAATGAGCAAAATTCTCGCTTATAAACGCTATATCTACAAAAATAGTCATAAAAGTTTACAAAAGGCAAAACATCGATTTGATCAAGCGTTCTACAGAAAAAAGTTTATACTAGTCACTAATTCACACTTAATGAAAAGATTGTGAGCTCACTTAGTGCTCTGACACTCACCAAAATTTGTTTCTACATACAACAGTGCCCCATAGTCTCAGAGTTCTTGATGTAATGTCTGCTGTTAAACTTCACAGAAATATTAGTATGTCTGCTGAACAACTCATATCAAGTAGAACGGCATTATTCTATAATACTACTTCGCGGTTTACAGTTCATTATGGCGCGGTAAAGCTTATTTTTTGACTGTCACGCACATTTCGCAATACGTAGTGCATTTCCTCATCAATCAGCCTGAAAATGAAATTACAGCAGTCAAGATATTCTTAAACACATACTCCATACATGTATAAAAATTAAAATAACTATTAGAGTGAATTAATTTGCGCAAGGCTGTGCACGCTGCTTTGGGTGGGACGAGACCTTGTTGATGAGGCCAAAAGGCTGAAACCTGAGTCCAGGGATGGTCCCACCTATTTCGCTATACTAACGTTGTTTGGATCGTGACTCTTCGTAAAACTAATTTTTGCTCGAAGGTATGTTGCGTCGTGTCTGGTTCCTGAGGGCTTCGAACCCGGGTCTTTCGAGCTGCTTTTCCGTGCATGCCGAGACATGCTATCGTGTAATCACCTACTGCCATGAATACCTTAAAAATCCACATTCAGTATATAATCATTGGAAGGTTTTTCTATGCCTAATTAGCTTTTGTGTGATCAATTTTATGTAAGGTTACCAGTTTTAGTTCACACTTGCACGGTTAGCTGTAACGTCAAAGGAATCCTGGTTCAAAAGTAAACGGTACATAAGTCTTGTGCTTTGTGTTGGATTGTTTGGGTTTGTTGCGTATGCAGTGCAATGTTGGATATTGGGCTAGTCAGGAGTCACGTAAAGTATCTTACACTTGGCAAGAGCCCTAGTGATGATAATGCATCTTCATTACCAGTATTTGAGGGGCGGTTCCGCCTATTTTGCTATACTAATGTTGTTTGGATCGTGACTCTTTGTAAAAACTAAAAAAAATATGTGCATATATTGCTGATGTCCAAGGATGCTGAAAGAAATTTTGCAAGTTGATGTTGTTGTTGGTTACCCGACCCCTTCGAGGGATGGGGGCATGGCGGAAGACTATGGAGCCCCAGAGGCTGGGCAACTCCCCAAGGTCTGGATCAGAGGTCACAAAGAGACAGAGAGTCGACAAAGAGTGAGCGGCGCAAAGAGTCCGTAGCTGGACAGTGCACAATGAGATGAGAGATGTCCTGGGACAAGTGTTCACTGGCGCCGCAGAAAGGTTTCTCGATTCTGCCAATCCTAGAGAGATAAGAACTTAAAAGAAGACTGTGTCCGTTGCAGCGAAGACGAGAGAGGACACAGCGAGCACGACAAGGGAGCACAAGTTCCTCACTGGAAATCGAGGGAACCTGTGTGTCAAAATACTTCGAAGAGACAGTACGCCTCCCGTCCGAGAAAAGACATGAGTGAATACGAGAGATAAGACGAGAGAGGCTACAAGGGATTGCAGAGGGCGCAAGTAGCGCTCCCCGTCTGGCCAGCTCGTCAGCCGCGTTGTTCCCCGGAAGAAACGAGTGTCCGGGGACCCATTGTAACCTGATAGAACAAGAGGAGAGAGAAGACAGTTCCTGCCAGATCTGCCACAGAGTTTGAGATGAGAGGAAAGATGGAGGAGGGGACAGAACGAGAGTCAGACAGAAGGAGAAGAGAAGAGAAATGGCAGACTTATTGGTGCTGCCGAGATCAGCAAAGAGCGTGCAGAATGGTGCAGGCTTCAGCGGAAAAACTTGAGCATACTGGGCCTGCCGAAAAGGAAAGAGTGGCCTCAGTGCCACAAAGAGAGCAGCTGGCAAGAACGCCTGAGCCGCCGTTGCCAAGAACGCCTGAGCCGCCGTTGCCAAAAGGAAAAGGAACAAAGCCGTCTGTCCAGAGTACCAGATCATGAGGGGGAGAGAGTCAGGGTGGGCAAGAGCCGCACCTTGGCGAGAGAGAGAGGGGGGGGGATCAGAGCGAGAGCATGGAATGAAAAGGGTGGACTCTACTGTGAACGAAGGCAGATTCCAAGGAGGACAGGGAGGGCAAGCAAGGAGAGCCTCCCTAGAACAAGTAGAAGGAAGCATGAGCGGGTGAGTGGACGCAAAAGCTCTCCAGGACGATCTGCAGAGTCTTGGTTTCACTCCAAGTCTGGCCAAACCTGAAATAGGAAGGGAGGTTGGGAGACGAAGAGCCCGCTCCTAAGATAAAAGAATGAAGTGAGTCAGAGTGACTCATAGGGGAGGTAGAGAAGCCTCGGAGAGAAGCAGAGGGATAGGGGAGGACGAGAGGCAGCCGGTGATGGCACGACTGGCCGCTCGTGGCACGACTGGCCGCACGACTTTCCTAAGCGCTACCAATATTACCAATTTGGTAATATTGGTAGCGCTTAGGAAAGGAAACCATCCGGGTGAAGCGTAAGTGAGAAGGGACCGAAGAAAAGATTTGTACAGAACAGAGAGGGACTCCTTAGAGGGGCCCCATGATGAAGCAGAGATACAGCGTAAGGCCTTGAGACGTGAGAAGAACTTGGCCTTCAGCCAAGATACATGTTTAGAAAAGGAAAGAGTGCGGTCGAAGGTGACCCCAAGAAAAGTTGGAGTGGGATTAAAACGGAGGCGGGAGCCGAGTAGGAGGAGATTGGGCTGGAGGTTAGCCTGGTGGGGATCCACTGAGAAGAAGGAGGCCTCACATTTGCTCCGATTGAGAGGAACACACCAGTACTCCGACAAGAGCTTCAATCAAAACAGAGCTCCTTGTGTGGCCTCCACCGCAGTAGGGACCGATGGGGAGGAGGACCAAATGGTCAGATCGTCAGCGTAAAGAGAGCAGCTGACGGAAGAAGGCAGAGAGGCCGGAAGATCATTGATGAAGAGAGAGAAGAGTTACAGGGCCAAGAACGGATCCTTGCGGAACACCTCGACGGACTAAAAAAAGGAACAACTTTTGTGATTTTGATGAACCACACAAGCGCGTTGATCAGAAAGGAAAGATTGGGTCCAACGAGCAAAGCAAGGAAGAAGGCCAGCCGAAATAAGTTAGTGGAAAAGGGCGGGATGCCAGACAGAGTCATAAGCTTTAGAGACATCGATAGTAGAGAGGATCATCCGAGATCCCGGCCTGGGTTTGTTAAACCCATTTGAAATAGACTGAGAAAGGTACAGAATTTGATCGAGTGTAGACCGTCCAGGGCGGAAATCGGCCTGGTGGGGAGAGAGAATGGAATTAGATTCCAGAAAGAAGAGAAGACGAGATAGTATGATGCGTTCAAACAGCTTTGATACGCAGGAGGTGAGGGAGATAGGCCGGAAGGAAGCAGGAGAGTCGAGAGGCTTTCCGATGTTGTGTATGGGAATAATAGAAGATGTCTTCCAGATGGAAGGAAAGGAATGCAAAGTTCAGGAGAGATTGAAAATGTAAAGAAGAAAATCCATGCCAGAGCGAGGAAGGTGCTTTAGCATGGGATAGGCGACTTTGTCTGGGCCAGTGGCAGTAGACGAGGTGAGGTTGGAGGCAGCCGCATGAAATTCAGAAGGAGAGAAAGGAGAGCAGAAGGACGAGTGAGACTCCTCAGGGCACGTGGCTCGGCGGAGCTCAGAGAGGTAGCCTCTGGCTCTGCTACGCAGGACCTTTGGCTGAGAAACGGAAAAGTGAGATCTCAGGTAAGCGGCATAGACCGAAGCCGATTCCCTGGGGGAAGAACAGTTAGGGAAAGTTAGGAGAGGAGGAAGACGAGGAAGGAGAGCCAGCGATAGAGCGAAGGAGAGAGTAAACAGATTTAGGGTTAGACCTAGGTGAAAGAGAAGAGCAAGTCGTCTGCCATGCCTCAGCCTTGGCCTTGGCGATGACTGACGAGGCTCGTCGAAAAGCGAAGATGTAAGCCTGGCGATCTTCATCACTTCTGTGAGCGGCAGCAAAAGCCTTGCGTCTTTCACTAACCACACCTTCCACCTCAGCAGACCACCAGGCTTTAGGAAAGCATTTGATGCGGCCGAAAGAAATGGAAGATTTGGCCGCATTCAGTGCCAGAGAGGTAAAGAGAGCAGCAACAGAGGAAAGAGAAAAAGGGTGGGTGTGTCAGGGTCATTGAGGGGGAGGAGGTCAGAAGAGATGACCCAGTCAAATACTTCCTGCCCGCGGGGGTCAGAAGTACCTCTTGAGTCCCAGAGGGGGTGATGGCAATTGAAGTCCCAAGAATGAAGAGAGGTCTGGAGGAGGGAAGAATTGAGGGAGAAAAGGAATCGGTTCTGTCATTCGTTGGGGAGGAGCGAATAGGGGGGCGTGCACATTAAGAAATGACATCAAGTAGGAGTCGTTAAGAGAGATTTTGACCACTACATAATCAGAGTAGGGATCGAGGGAAGAAAGAGAGGAGGTGGAAAGTTCAGAAAAGGATAGGCTCTGCCTGACGAAAATGACAACGCCACCGCTAGCGTGCGTGGCATCAGGAGAGAGAACGCCAGACCGGGAGTGGGTGCGATCAGAATGCAGAGCAGAGAATCCAGGAATTCGGAAAGAGGAAGAGGAGTTAAGATTGGATTCCTCGATGCAGATAAGGTCGACAGGGTGGGACGAAAGAAAGTGAAGTGGTTCAGTGCTTCTGGCTCGAAGACCTCCACCATTTCATTGAAGAACCCTGAGAGAGTCTGAGGAGGAAATGAGGCGTAGAAGGGCGGCCAGGAGCAAAAAACGGAGGTGAAGGGGCAGAGGAAGGAGATATAGAATGGGAAGATGGGGATAAGAGGTTTGGAGACAAGGGTGGGGCGAGAGAGCAGCATTAGTAGAGGGGGGCAAGATTGTACAGTGGAGGTATGCATGTCGGAGGAGTCCGAGGAGGTAGTCACAGTGTTACGGAAGCGGAGACAGCTCCAAGTGTGAGAGCTGCCAAGAGCTCTGAATTTGGAGAGGGAAAGTTGTGAGCACCTTTGATGGACCCATTTGAAGCAGGTGCAGCATTCCACTGACTTGTCCCGCCAGGTCACATTTCCAGCGCACACAGAGCAGGGAAACATGGGGCCAGGGTTGGGATGAACGCTCATCAAGAGAAGAAGAAGAATAAGGAGACGAAGAAGGGCAGGAGAAAAGAAAAAGAGAAAACAGGCCACCGATTTTAAAGAAGCTGTGTGCTACCCTTCTGCGGTCGTTCAGGGGGCAGCATAGCGAAAAAATGAAGGGGAGTGCCCGGGGTAACTGGGACTTTCGGGAAGGCCAACAGCCATTTCGACCCAACCCAAACGGGGCCGGGGACCGCACCACCACGTTGAGGCGGTTGTTGATTGGTGCAGATTTTGCAAGTCGCAAGTCGTCGAATTAACCGGTTATAAGTTCAAGTGCGATAAATTCGTACGACTTGCACTTTTTGATGTGCTTCACTCTTCAGGCTAGTCCTTAGCTTGATGATATGTGCGAGACTTTGTATTTGTTCTATTTTCTTTGTAGATTACAAAATATTCATGCAAATTAGAATGACTACACTGCACACTAAATTAGCCTACCGCAATCCGTTATATTCAACCAAAGCAATGCCTGATTGAATACAATTGTACAACTAATACAGCGCAGAGTTTCGGAAAATTTGCACATTTATAGCTAAACAACGACAAATAAACTGTCTACAAAGAGTGCAAAAAATTAAAAAATGACTTGCAGCCCCACCAGCAAATTCAACCACGAGCCGCTACTGCTCCCTAATTATGTTTTCTAAAATGCTTAATCAATTGTATTTTTACAAAAGTCTTGTTACTACGCTGTTGTAATTATTGACTTGTCACTTAAGAATCAATTTTGCACAATGTTAACAAAAATTGGCGCAAAATGAACAATGACCAAGACAATCGGTGGTAAAATGGAGGAAATCAGGAGAGATGAGTTACAAACTCAGAAGAAACTAATTTTACAATTGGAGATGACAGAACAAAAAAAATCTCCTGTGCATAACGACATTTGTTTAGATTTAGCCTCACTTTGATCTTGCAGAAGGGCGAACCAAAACCTCAGAATGCTGTGTGGCCTTGCGTCGTAAGTCTAGCAAGTTTTTTCAAATGCTTTGGATCAAAAAATGTTTAAGAACTATTGACCTATTAGTATCTAAAACTAAATGAAGAGCATTATAAATCTGAAAATAGATGAGCTTTTACATCTTTGTCTTCTTAATGTTAAGGTTGCCAGAAAGTGCATTACATTTCCTGTAATCTAAGCATAGTGCCTTTGAGTATACTAGGTGGAAAGAATGAACAAAGCAACTTTGAACTTGACGTAAAGTATTGAAAACTGGAAAAATTTGGACCCCAAAATTTACGAAGAGAATTGACAAGTCAAAAACTGCGGATCTTTCCGTTTACGTTTGCTGGAAAGAGCATTAAATATTTTTTGATGTGGTCATGATCCTGTGGTTTGGCAAAAAACCATGTGTGGAAAAGAATTATAAACAACCGTCTATTAAAGTAGGTATAAAGCGTTTTTCCATTTGCTCTATTTTTGGTCCCCGGTCGACGGTTTTCGTGCCCATGTCGCTCATCTCTGCTGACTTGTCAGTAGCAACATTTTATCAGAATCAATATGGTCCCCGGGACAAACGGTGCCAGGGGCCGTACATTGCCTAGATTAGTCCTAGCGTGCAGAAATTCAATGCTGAATTCTAACAGCAAATTCTAAACGCAAGAAGCATAGCACTGTATTAACTTGTCTGGTGTGTCACAGCATTGATTGCTTAATAGAATGATATTCGTTTGGTCATCATTGCGCACTTTTAGCAAGCGGCTTTACAATTTAGCAGGGAGTCACTCAAAGCGAAATACTTCAGAAAACTCAAAAATGGCTTTTGACGAATTGAAAAAATAAGTCGTCGGGTTTCTACGATGAAGCGTTAATACGAAGAAATATAAGCTTCAAAATTCAATTTAAGATGATATATTCCCTTCCTCTCAATTAAAGTCATAATAGCGTGCTTCACTATCTGCACTTTCTGTTTTTGTGGCATCGTTTTGGCCATGCAAAGCATTAAAATTTAATTTGTTGCCAAAATCATCACGAAATTTGACCAAACAAGACAAAAAAGCTAATTGGGATTTCTGATGACGTAATAATCACGTGTTGATGATTTTTCTAATCTTTTTCTTTGCTTACTTTTTCTTCACGAGTACTTTGGAGCTCAAAACCATTTTTAATTTGCGGAAATTCAACGAAAACAAGATAACATGGGAGCTCCAATTTCTAGGGTTTCCCACAGGAGTGGAACGTTATTATTGAACTAGTTGATACTACAGAAAATTTACAAAAATATTGGTCAAAAAATTGTTTGGTAGCCAGCTATTTTGTAGATTTTCACAAGTTTATCTTGCTATTTCCAATGCAATGTAACGACGGCGTTTTTCGAGTGTATTCTCACATTTTATTTCATTCACATTTCCCTAGCCTCAAATTGAGTTGAAAAGAGCCCCGCAACTAGATCAGCCAAGAGCCACATCAGCTGTTAATCTATTCCTTGTAGTTGATTAAAGAGAAAGCTGGCTAATCACGGCGGGTGAACCTTCAACATCATTTATCAATGCAGACCATAAATTTGGTAGATATTGGGTTACGCTACAAGTATTTAAAAAAACAAAAAGGTAACAAAATAAAGCAGAAATTCAGTTCTTTTGACTTTATTACTCACAACATAGTTTTTAAAATACAGAAAATAACACAGCAACATTAGGTACCTTTCATATGGGATTTTAAACCTTCAAAAAAATGCTAGATCGATGTAACTATTACGGTAGAGAGTTTATAAGCCAGCACAGCTCCCATGTGTTACAAACTTTGTCCACAACAATAGTCAAGAAAACATTGAAACAACAGCCATAGAATTACAAGTTATATTATGATTTGTTTGTTCAAGTCTTTACACTCCACAACGATAAAATTATTTTACACCCTGACATTTTTTTCCAATTTAACTTCTTTTGGTGTTCATTTTGAATTGGCAAACTAAAAATAGAAATAAAATGTAGCTTACCTATAGCTTAAATATAGCTTACTATTAAATATAATTGTGTTTCTAGACTCAACAATAAAATTAATGGTCGTACACCAAGATCCAAACCAATTAAGTTTCATTGTCATTGATAAAACACACCGAAAAACTTAAGCCAAAGTCTGCATGCTTAGTAGTTTGTTAAGCTTGGCGAAAAGTCTTACAGATCAAATTGACAGGCATTTCAAGACAAGTTAGGAAGAATGAAATTCTTGTTTACCTCAAAAAGAGAACGAAGTTTTGCTGGAGCCAGCTGGTATGACTTTGTGCCAACATGAGGAAGTCTGCCAAAAAAACTTACCCACATAGGAACCGACACATCTCCATTTAAGCAATCGTATCTCTCTCCACGTTTTGTTTCAACGCATTTGAAAGGAGCTGGACAAGGCTTGAAAGTGCAGAGTCCGACCAACATTGCTTGAGCTGCAAATAAAAAAGTGGCGGGTCAAAGAGAAAAATAATGTTAGCGAAGAAGTTCGCTAGAATCTAAGAAGAATGTTTATCAAAGCTACCCCTATGAAACTACTTTTCCATCTTCGTTGACCTTCTGTTTTCTCGATCCTTTTTGGAAAGAGATGACATATAGTTCTGTAATAAAAGAATATTTTGCTTTTGTAAGTCACAGGCGGTGAAGGGTAAGGAGTTTTTCTATAGTAAAAAAGGCTTCCTATTCGACCTAATTTCTTTCTTTAAGTTTAAAATATTTCTTCAGGAAGCAAATAACTGTTGCAGATATTTCCTGAAAAAGTAGGCCTATTGTTACTGTTATTTTTTAAAGCCTTTTGACTGTTCTACAACAATTTGCAAACAATCCATCAAATTTTCTACACGCTCTGATGGATTGACAGCCAAGCGGAGTTATGGGTTAAAGCGCCTTTTCCAAGATTACAACTGCGCTAATTGATAAAACTCCATCTGTGCCAACTAAATCAAAATGGCTTACTTTTGCTGAGGCATGTAAGCAAGCCTTTATTCATTCCTGGTATTTGGTCTTTTGCGCATTTGCATCGCACATTTTTGCTGGAAAAATTGGATTCACAGAGATCAGAGTCGTAGCGCACAGTCCACAATGGGAAAACTGCAAAATAACAAAAAAATTACAAAACCGGAGACAGAAAAAGTTACATGACCTCTTTGTGGTAAATATAAATTAAAGGCCGTTTCTAAACTGAACGCCTCGAGACTTTGTCAGAGGTGACGCTTATTTGATCAACCAAAAAGGTAATTTTTTTCCCAACATCCTACATCACACTTACCCATAAGCGTAGGCGCAAAACCCGCGCCGGCAATGCCCATATATTTATAGTTGATTCCACCCACACATTCCTCAAAAAAAGATCTTCACCTTTACAAGAACAGGAAAAAAACAATAAAAAAATTTTACTCAAGAAAATCGATCTCTAGGAAAATAGGCTTCATCTTTACTTGAACCGAAAATAAATTGAAATGAACTTTGTAATGCGGCCTACATTGATAACAAGTTTGTGCACCCAAGTGCAAGATAAATAGGCGAATCAAATTTTTGAAAACTTGACCTTTTTTGAATATTATCTTGAAAAATTAGAACCGCGAACCTGCTCAAGTTTTGAAAGAGTGTCGAGGCAAAAAAAGTTTAAAATTGGTAAATTGTAAACCTTGCAATTTACTATTCCCTTCTTCGCTCAATAACTTTCAAATTTAAAAATGGTAGCTATAATGCTTAATAAGCTTCAAGATTCATCATGTGTTAAATGCCCGTTTTAATAAAGACGGTATAAAATTCTAAATAAGATTGCTAGTCATTGCATAAAGATATTTTCAAACAAGAACCAAAAAAAATGTAAAGCGCAAAAAAGTTAGGTATCTCAATTAATTTTTTTCAAATTATCTTTTCTATTTTTCCAATTGAGATTATGTCACTCCAGAAGAAAGCCTTTCGGCAATAGCGAAATGAGGTTAGACTACGCCATCTATATGGGCTGCAGTGTGGGTCCGTTCAAATCTTGCCATCACCACTTTGTTCTGTACTAGAGATAAGCACTGTACGGAAATTTTTATGCTTGATTGTGCTGAGATGGGCACTGTACGGAAATTTTTATGCTTGGTTGTGCTGAGATGGAAGTACAGTGTGCCAGCACTGATGGTAATTCCGAAACGAATCTATACACAAAAATGTTTCAGGGTCGAAGATAAACGGTTTTCCTGTGACCTAAGATTACAGGTAATGATTTAACTCAACTCAAACGCATTAAAAAACGTACGTTTAATCCTGGTCGAATCTGTAAGACCAAGCCTGAGTTTTAAAAATTGCTAGTCTAAACCAATGATGTTCCAAGCAAGGTTTGAAATTCAAACCTACCACAATCCAATGAGTCGTTATTGAAAACCAGCCACTTTTCTTGTTCGCATTTAACGTTGTGGATGATGGATCTTTTACCTTTGCGAAGAAATGGAAGAGGCCTGTTACTTGGTCCCTTGGCAGCACCAATTACTTGTCCGTTCGGTAAAACTACATCTTTTCTTTCTTCTTGTTCATTCAACAGTGCTTGCAATCCAGGCCCAAAATGAAAAATGGGTAGAAAGTTCGGGTGATGATGACGTAATGCTGAACTAATGGTGCGTGAATCCACAGTTTCCACAAATGCAGCAGCAATTAAACAGCCCAAACTAATAAAGTTTAACATCTTCAATTCTACAACAGTAATTTCTGTGAAAATCTACAACCAATATTTCTACAGTAGCAAAGTCAAATTTTTTGTTTTAGTAGTGCAACAACCCTATGAACTGGATCAGGACGTTTTTTTCCAGGTAGGAGGAAAATAAAGAGATTATATTTCTTGAATTCATTAAACTTGATCGTTAAGTTATTTTGAAATTACTCGTTTATTCACTGCAACATTGCCTTCTTCGATTTTCCCCTATTACTTAGCAATCTACAAATTTTCTTTTAACTTTTGATCATTAAAGAATAGAATTACTTAAGCTACCGTATATTATTTGTATAAAGAGCAGTAGCCACAGCTCTTTCTTTGCAACTTAGGATGCAAAATTTATATAAAAAAAACTAGGAAACGTAGATTGACTATTCTAATTTGGTTAAACTATTTCGGTGAATATAAGAAATTTCAGAAAAATTCACCCCCAAATATCTTTCTAGCTGTTCGTTCTTGTTTGCATTTCAATAGCAGTGCAACAAGCTTACTGTAGATTCAACCAGCTTGCACGTTTAAAAGGAGCATCACAAACTCCTATTTTTTTGAGGTGTCAGCGTGACATTAAAAGGCTATTAAGATCAGCGTTGATTGTCATGTCGGTCGATAGTGAGGGTCTGTACTATCCAAAATACACCATCAGCACGAATCATAACTCTGTCACCTGTTTTGTCTGCAGAAAACTTACAGAGACTCTAGTAGAGTAACAACCAATTAAACGTCGGTAGTATGAGACTAGCTATTGATTGATTTAACGAAAAAATGCCAGTGCGATTGTTATCAAACCCAAAATGACTGTCAAGGTGACATCTGGCCTTAATGAAAACAACATTAAGCATTGGTTTTCCAATTTAGTGGTGTAGCTGCAAATTGCAGTTGGTTTAAGGCGTATAAAATTTCATTTCACATGCCAATAATATCTGGCGAAGAACTGTAAATTATTGGAGATATAACATTAAATTATTGACTTGGCAGTACAACCAATATTATGCAGATCGCCATATCGTTGAAAACAATTCAGAAACAAGCCAGCTTAGCTGCTCCTCAATTCAAAGCTGCCAAAACCCTTCAACCGCGAAGAAAAGAAACAAGATAACCCTGATCTCGGTTTTACATCGTCTGGTTGAGCATAGGTTTGTCATTCTTTTAATTCTAATACCACGTCTACCGAATATCTCTTTATTACTGCCATGTCACAATAATGCTAAAAGTTTTAAAGATACGAAATCAAGTAGATTTCAACATTAATGGACCTTCCGAAAAAGAATGCTTATGGGACTTCTCCAATACCACAAATGCGCTAACGATCAACTAATGGATGAACGCATGAGGCAATTCCTGCATGCGCAGATGCTTGATGCCGGAAGCGTGGCACAGTGGACAGACAGTCAGACTTTTATGACAATAAAAAGAGTGCGAGTTGAGCACCGAGATGGTTACGTTGCATGCGACATGGGCGAGTTAAATTGGCGTTTATTCCAAGCCCATGTTTCAGGCTTAATCTATAGTTGCCGCCAACTGCACCAACATTAATGGCGGACTGTTGACTTGAAGACCGTAAAAAAGTCATCTCGCATTCCACCAAGCTTTCTGTTCTTTTTAAGTTTAACACAACACTTCAGTTTTTGTCATTTTTCATTAGTGCGTCTTTTACTCACATTTTTCCTGCAAAGTTGCAAAGAAAGCACATGCGACTGCTCTGTTAGATCTTGGGAATTGTAACTACAAAAGTGCCTTTAAAAACAAACTTTTAAAAACTTAAGTTATACTTTTATAAACGACCATTTCATCTTACTCTTTTACAAATAGTACAAACTCTAACGTTTTCGTCTAGCTCAGTGGTTCCCAACCTTTTTTGCTTCACGGCCCCCTTTCAATATTTTCTAACATACCGCGACCCCCCTAACACGATATTTACTGAATTTATATTAAAAAAGCACAAAATCTATTGCTTAGCATATATATTTATTCACAATCAACTGTTTATATTCAATGTGATGGTTGGGCTTGTGTCTGTGCAGCCAATCTTGAAATTTTTGGTTGCGTGTTGGACAAAGCCAGTCTCATGTCATGTTCTACTTTCATTCTATTTCTTTCCTTAGTTTTGATATGTAAAAGAGTCGAAAATCCGCTCTTACACAGGTATGTTGTAGCAAAGGGCAGCAATGTTCGAAATGCCAGGCTCGATATTTGTGGATATGATTCAGACATATCACACCAAAACTGCGATAGTGACTTTTCGTGGTAAATTGTTCTTGCATTTCGTCGGGAATGTCGCTTACATTCAAAGAAGTGGAGAACGGGTTTCGTGCAAGAATACCTTCTTCTTCTTCTTTGAGTTCAGGGAAGTAATGTTGGAACTCATACTCCAAGGATTGAAGGTGCTCTATAATAAGTGCCTTTAATTGCTCGTCGATTTTATAACTGAACAATCTATCAAACATTGCAATGTTTCCATCAACTACTTTTTGGCGCCAGTTTTGCAATTTTTCGACAAATGCTTTCAGGTTGTCACGTAGTTGAATAATATTTGTGTTCTTTCCTTGCAGTTTAAGATTTATTATGTTCAACTTTTCGAAAATATCTGCTAAGTAAGCAAGACTGGTAATCCAATTGTTATCACTGAAGTAAGATAAAAACTCCTCTTTATTTTTAAATTCCAAGAATAATTTATTTCATCCTTCATTTCAAATACGTGGTTTAAAACGTTGCCTTTTGAAAGCCAACGCACAGCTGTGTGGAAAAGTAAAATTTCGTGCATTGCATTCATATCCTTACAAAGTTCTTTAAACTGGCGTGTATGTAAGCTTCCTGCTTTAATAAAGTTCACAATTTTGACCACCAAATCCAATATACTTTTTAATGTAGTTGGTAAAGTTTTGCTGGAAAGTGCGTATCTATGAATAAAGCAGTGCGTACTCTTTGCTTTTGGAGCAAGTTCCTTTACTTTTTTTGTAAAGCCTGACCGGGATCCCAACATAGCAGGACCTCCATCGGTACAAACTCCACAAACATTTTCCCATTGCAGTCCATGTGCTTTAAAAAAAGTTTTCATTTTCCCCATAATATCTGCACTGGTTGTGGTCGTGTCGAGTTCACTACAAAAGAGAAATTCCTCTTTGATGTCACCCGAATGACTGTACCTTACAAATACAAGCAGCTGAGCACATGAGCTGACGTCAGTTGACTCATCAACTTGAAACGAAAACATTGGAGACGCTTTAATTTCATTCACCACCTGTTTCTTAACATCTTCCGACATGTCCAAAATGCGCCTCTGGATAGTATTATTTGAAAGAGAAATCTGTTTAAGTTTCGCTACACTTGCATCCCCAAGAACTAATTTGGCAGTTTTCAACAAACACGGTTTCACAAGTGTTTCTCCAATACTATGTGGTTTTTTTTGTTTAGCGATTTCCAGTGCGATAACATATGATGCTTCTATTGCTGACACATTGCTTTGATTGAAACTTTCAGTACAATCAAGTCTCTGACGTTTCAAGCCAGCTTCATGACGTTGGAAAAAAGCTACATCTTTCTCAACATGTTGAGGGTGCTTTGTTTTTAAGTAGGGTGACCATACGTCCTCTTTTTGGAGGACATGTCCTCCTTTTCGGTAAAAAGTAGTTGGTCCTCCGAGAATGTTTAAAAATGCCTTTTTTGTCCTCCTTTTTAATAAAAACTAATTTGGTCATCCAAAGTCGTTCAAAAATTCCCTTTTTACGTTTACCCTGTGATTAAAAAATTATATCACTGCATGTTAGTTCAAGTAAAAATAAATTTAACTGGTAAGGAATGATAAAAGGGAGTTTTCTAACGGTCTACCTCAAACTGACTGTTGCTTTAGGTTTGAAAGAGTAAGATTACATGGAAAACGGTACAAATACCGATAAGTTTCCAAACTGCATTTCTTGTATTTTACGCAGCGGAGATGCGGAGATAAATTTTGCTTTGTTGTTCTGGTCGATTGACCTAATTTGAAAGAAACCATTTCGGTACATATTTATTTTAGTTTAAAAAATCAAATAGTATTTTCAGTTGAGCTATTTATAATTATT
Organism: Trididemnum clinides; assembly: GCA_963675345.1. Classification (NCBI taxonomy): domain Eukaryota; kingdom Metazoa; phylum Chordata; class Ascidiacea; order Aplousobranchia; family Didemnidae; genus Trididemnum; species Trididemnum clinides. The sequence continues at coordinate 19,915,749 of OY776295.1, read as the reverse complement.
ATTGCTGTGATTTTTGAAAAATAAAACAAAAAGCTAAAAAATAAATGCGGTATGCCAAAAAGAAAATCAAAGTTTACCAAAGAACTTCAAAAGAAGTATCCATTTTTTAGAAAAGGACGAGATGTGTTCGAAACAGAATGTATTACTTGTGACTACGGAATTTTTGTTTCTGTAGCAAATAAAGGAAAACTTAGCCAAGACATGCATGTAGACAGTTCAAAGCATAATAAAGCTGTCCAATTAACATTTTTTTGCTCAAAGTTAAAAAATAAACTGCTGTATTCATACTAATTATCAAAATATAATTATCAAAAGCGGTCAGTGTCCGACAAATGTCCAGAAAAATTTTCCCAGCCTTGCAAAACAACTTGTAGGGCTGATAATAATCATCAAAAAATGTCCTCCTTTTTGGTAATGAAAATATGGTCACCCTATTTTTAAGTGGCGCTTTAATTGAAATGGTTTCATAGACTCTGCACTGGGAACAACATTGCAGAGAACACATTGAGGTTTTTCAACATTATCGCTGAGTAAGGAGGTAAATCCAAATATTTTCTTTTTTTCTCCATGGCAAAAACTAACAAATTGTTTAAATGATAAATGTTTAAAAAAAAATTAGGATATTAAGCTTAAATGCGTTTTTATCTTAAATGCTGTTTGAATAGTACGAACAGTTATCTTGAAGTCATTGCAAATAGTAGTCGCAAACTGAAGTCCTAGTAATCTACAGAAGATCCAAGGACGATACACGAGATGGTGCAGTAAATGCAGCAGATTAACACAATGAAACAGCAATTGAAATACTAGGAATTATTTTATTTTATTATCTCGTTAACTCAAAAATTAACTTAAACTTTCTATAACTGTCTTTGAGTGCACTATCACTACATATACTAATTAATGAAATACAAAACTCGTACCTTCATGTTACTTATTTCATTGTACATAGAAAGTTTGTCTTCTGCATTCTATGAACTTGCAGATCAACGATTGAATTGAGATAAATTCTCATCCTGCTTGATTACGCAAACGAGATGACCTAAGCACTGTGCGAGCACACTCACGCTTTTGCCAAGCGAACAAACAAGTAAAAAGAATTTTAGAACAAACGTAGATGAAGGTTTAAAGTTTTTGCAGCTGCAAAAATTTACCGACGCGATCGGCAACTTTCTCTTCTAAGAAAAATCCGACGCAGAAGTGTTAAAATTAATTAAAATGCCTGCCGTCAACAGTCCGTTTTAAGCACTGGCCAAACCAAAGGCTTGAAAATTGGTAATTAATCTTTCTCGTTTAATTTTTCCACTGATATATATTAATGTTGGATCGCGACCCCCTGAAAAGTGCTTCGTGACCCCTTTGGGGGTCGCGACCCCAGGTTGGGAACCACTGCCAGCTTTCTTTAAGAGTTATCGCTAGAATGGCAGCTCAACAACGTGGCGAAGAATTTATTCTGTACAAGGCGGTTTCTGATTGGATTATACAAGATGCGCCCTGACTGGTAGACCAAATCAAGACGTTTTGAGAAGTCCGAATTATAGATGAACTAATTTCAAATCATAAACAATACCCTTTGACGACAAAGTTCAGGTTTTGGGGTTATGATCAAATCAGAAACCGCCTTGTACAGTATAAATCCTTCGCCACATCATTAGGCTGCCATTCTCGCGATAACTCTGGAAGAGAGCTAGACGAAAACGTTTAGGGTTTGAATTTGCAAAAGAGTATGATAAAATGGTTGTTTATAAAAACATTATTGAAATTTTGCACCAGTCATCAATTGTTCAAAAACTTAAGTATTCGCTTTCCGCCAGATAAACAACATGCCACAAGGAGACTCAACATCATGTAGAACGAATGAAAACTCTAGCACTGTCCAAACTCAGTCTACCATGCAATGACTTAGAGCCGAAGCTTGACATACAAAAAACAGTTTAAAAGGCCGATGGTAAAATCTTAACTCCAATAACATCTCACAGAAATTATCGTCATCATTACTAGGGATCGAATATAAGTACAGCGTTTCTCAGCACCACATCTTTCATATTCAGGTGCTGTTGTGCTTGTGCCTTATGAGGAGACCTTTAGATTACATATAAAATGCATCGCCCAAACCTTGAACACCAAGAGCTACCCATACAAGATGTATTCAGAACCTACCTATGCCAGCTGTTTGGACATCCCCAGAAATCCAATCAGAGGAGGTAGCTTGAGTTAAGCGCTTGCAACAATCCTACTATTTCAGCCATATATGCCAAACAACAACCAGCCAGCGCCAAGCCGACTCAAGTCAAAGAAGCACTTCTTGAACTTCATTGACTTGCTGAAAGAACCAACGTCGACCTGCGTAGTCGAAGCCTCACATTGAATGCTCGTGTAGGTTACGCATCAATTTGGTCTTGGTCTACAACCAGTATTCCTTATATATAAGGCGAAGCGCAAAATGTAATAAGCTTAAGAAGTTCTTAATAACTGTGGGAAAAACCGGTTTCATTAAACTTTCATAAAGTAATCGACTGATGAACATATTTGACATCAGCTAAAAAGGCTTATCGCAAATTCTTGATAATTACAGTTCCTGTGTTCATTGACAATTATGAGATTTCCCAAGAATTTTCTATAATTTCGGATCTATTATTTAAACCGTCGATTTAAAATAAAGTTTTCTTGGGCATCAATTTACCAGCCGTAAAATAGCAAGGTTGCTTATTTGCTGAGAAGTAGGGGTTTGAAAACTCTTTTCCCATCAAAACAAAATTTTAACAACTATTTCTTGTTCTGCTAAAAACTTCAAACTTGAGGACATTTGGAAAAACCAGGTTTACCTGCCCTTCTGCATTTTCCCTCAGGCAATCAAGAACCATCAAAAATCACATAGCATAAAAACATCTTCGACCTTGCCTTACTTCCAATTTTCTGCTGGCAATACTCTGCTAGGTAAAACGCATTAAGACTTTTGCTGTCAACTATAGCCAATGAGCTACTGGATACAATCGAGTTCTATAAGCTGGAGAGGAGATCAAGGCCCAAGTTAGATGACCCTCAGTAGGTCATCACTTCTTAAAAGAATTAAAATCAAAAGAAAATATTTTGTTTTGGTTTAAATTAAGGCCTCAATAGATAAACAAACATACTGTATAGTAGCCTAAGTCCTTTCAGGACCAGTTATTGGCCTGGAATCAAATAGCTTTCCTATTTTCTTTTGCCAAATTGTATGCAACTAAATAGCCTGTTTGGCTTGAGATAATGCTGCGATAAAATCAGGGGGTAACATAGGCGGAAACATTCCCTACAATGCCATGCCAGATTTTTTCCAAAATGGCTAAAAACCCTTATTGTCACTCAACAAGTGCGCCACAGAAAAGACAGTTTTTGTAGTAATTTTCCTCCGCTGCCCATGCGGTCAATTTTTTAATCAACAAGAAAAAAATTTGCTCAATTTCTGTGACATTTGCCTATCAATTTTTTTGATGTTTTGAAAACCAAAACAATCAAAATACTATTACTTTTCAACAGTGCAAATCCAATAGCATAAAGAAATCGTGGGAATATCCGGTACTTTGCATAAAACCTACTTTGATTCGTTTCGATTCGAGCTCATACTTTTACAGACTTGGGGTCAAATGGTACTCACCAACTGAATACAATCTTGGCGCCAAAAAAGTGATCTACCAATGTTTGCTTTCTTCTAAATGCTTCTATTTTCACAATGTTTTCCACAGTCACATCACAATCTGCCGTGATGTGATTGATACGAAGTGGTAATACCTTGTTTGCTATTTTCTAAATTTCGATTTTTATATCACTCCCTGTTTTTTGAACGCATTTTCATCAACAGATTTTTAACTTAACTTCAGAACTTCTTTCTGGAGCATAGCCACTAAGGCACATCTTTCTGAAGTTGAAAAAGACAAAATATAGCTTATGCAGCACCTTTTGACTCTTTTCAATCAGAGCTCCAATTTTACTAACTTGGGTTTAATAACGTATCACTATGAGCACTTTCTCACTTTGAGTAACCTCAATTATCGTTGCTTTTTTGATAATTTCCTTTAGGAAAGCGATTATTTTACTATTTTGCTGTCGAAAGATCTTTTTTTCTAATATTTTTTTGGTTCTGCCCTTTCAAAACTTAAGATCAACTTTAAAAAAGCGAACACTTTCAACCCATTTTGATTGAAAAAAGCCTTTTACCACCCAATGTTTCTTTCCTTACGATTTTTCGCAACATAAAGAACTTGTTTTTGGTGATTAATTTTAAAAAATCAATTTTAAATTTTTTGCTGCCCATCTGAAAGAACTCTATAGATTAACAGTTAGGAAGCGCTTGTCCCTAAATTCTACAAACAATCACGTGGAGTAGGAAAAAATCTTATATTACACGATTATATGAACATTTAAATGTGCCAAACTGGAGTGAGCAATCTTTCAAAGCACGAAAAATTTACTCACTTTTACTCAGGCAAATAAGACGGCTGGCCAGAGTGCACGTATCATCAAGATAAAGACCGTTTTTGGTTTTTCGTTCCTTTTTTTCTTTTTTTGATCAATTGCAAGCTGGCGGAGCGTTAACACTAAAGATCTTTAAATTCTTTCGCTTCCGTGAAGCAGTCCTCAAATCCTTTTTATCAGATGCTAAAAACGAATAATTTGCATAAAAAAACAATTAATTATCTTTACTTTTATCGTTCACTGGTTTTAAACCAATTGGCCATTATATTGATTATGTTATATCGTTGAAAAGGAAATTTTATAGTGATTTAGAATATGCTGATCTCCAAAAAAAATCTTTTGTCCAAGAATATGATTTATGCAAATTAATCCCCTCCTTTTTGAGGGAGTCAATTTCTTTCGGAAAGGTACTGCAGCTTCAAAAAATTTCAAAGGCTTCATTTTTTGATGTATCTTTTCGAAAATGTAGACAATTCATGCTAGAGAATCATGCTTTTGAGGAAAACTAGTCAAAATGTCCCGAGTTACTAAGTTTTTTTACAATTTTTACTTTTCTGAGGCCCAGAGCCACAAACATTTTAACATCTTTTTGGGCCAGAACAAATAGATGTGTATTGGAACTACATTTTTGATCGATCAAAATAAATGAAGATTAAGTCAAACTACGTAGTGTAATATATCATTGGAAAGGAAATTTCATCCCAATTTGCATGATTTGTATTCTAAAAACAATATTTTGTGACTCAAAATGAAACAAAAACATCTTTAACCTCCTTCTTTTTTTGTTGGGGGAACCAATGTCACCCAAGCTCAAAAAAGTATTACAGACCTGGCGGGTATATAATTTTTTTGAAAATGGCCGCTAGATGATGTAAAAAAAATCATTTACATCAGTTTCGAGAAAAACAGTTAAAAATTACCCAAGAATTTTTTGTACAGTTTTTAATTTTTTGAAGCCCAACAGCCAAATTTTTGGCCTTTTTAGAGGGTTCTAGAACCTACTGCAACTTCTTTTTAGGTATAGCACCAAAATTTGGGGGGTTTTGGCCGGTATCGAAGATAATTATGTAGGATTATCATGTAGGCAAATTTTTCTATTAATCAAAGCTTAGCCTAAAATATGTATTGTAAAATATTTTTTAAAATAAAATTTCTTTAAATTTTAGATGATATAAAACTTAAAACTAATATTTTATACTAAAGATGAAACAGGACCATTTTACCTCCCTCCCTTTTTGTTGGGGGTACCAGATTATCACCCGGAGTACTCTATCTTGCAAAATCTATAAAAAGTGTTTAATATACACCAGCTCCGAGGAATCTTAATACAGGGCGAGAAAAACAGTTGTGTGAACGCATGAACATGATTTCAAATTTGGAAAAGGAGTACTTGAGCTAAACTTCGCAATATAAGCTTTATTAAACTAAAAATAAGGCATATGTCTGCAAACATAAAATAACAATTCTTTACTTAACAAGCTACTTGACAAAACATAATCGTATAGAAACTAGGTAACAAAACTCAGCAGCAACGCAGTTGCTGCAATTGCACGCGCAGAATGCAAAAGGTCATCGCTGAAGGCAAACTGCGCGCTTCAACGCAATAGCACTTCATTTTCCCCCACTAGCAAAAACAGCCCAGCACCAAACAATAGCAACAAATGATATAATCACTTATAAAGCACGGCACCATATCGATTTACTGGTTTCCGTGCCCGTGTTGAACGGCGCGGCAATATGACATCGCCCTCATCAACAGCGTCACCACTGGCAGCGCCTTCACATGATTCATCCGCTGGGCCCTCGAGAACAGAGTCAACATTCACCTCGGGGTCATTTTCAACAGGTGTTTCTGAGCCAGGAACATCAGTTTCCACACCCTGCTCCTCACAGCACGGAGCCAAATCCCTTATGGAAACAGAGGTTTCCCGACCATTGTTAAGGCGAACACGAGCGTAAGTAGGATTGAGCTCTAGAAGTTGAGCTTCGTCAACAAAGGGATCCCCTTTGCTGCGAACATGTCGTTTAACATAAATGGGGCCCGGTTTCAACCAACTTGGCAGCGACATACCACTTACAGAACGGCGAGTATGACGAAACATACGCTCATGAGGTGTGCAATTAATAGACGAACAAAGCAATAATCGAATACTATGCAAGGCATTAGTCATGACCAGCTCCCAATGCGTTACAGGCAACTTGCGAGATTTTAATGCCCCCAGAATAGCCTTCCAAATTATGTCATTATACTTTTCGCACTGGCCGTTACCCCTTGGATTATAACTAGTAGTTTGGCTGGTAGCCACACCACGCGACAATAACCATGATTTAAGTTCATAAGATTGAAAAGATGACCAACGGTCTGAGTGAATGAACGCACATGTACCAAAAATAGAAAACAATTGAGTTGAACAGTTAATTACAGTAAGGGGTGTCATGTCACTACATGGGAATGCGAACGGAAATCGTGTATATTCATCAATAATAGTTAGAAAATAACGGTTTTTCGTCGTGCTAGGCAGCGGGCCCTTAAAGTCTAGATTAAGTCTTTCAAAAGGCTGATTTGATTTGATCAAGCAGCTTCCTTGTGATTGCACGAACTGAGGTTTTATTTCTTGGCATTCTCTGCATTTAGATGTCATTTGTCGAATCTCCGATAGTGAATAAGGAAGGTTCTTGCTTCGCACGAAATGCGCCATTCTTGTAACTCCAGGATGACAAAGAGAAACATGCAACTCTTTCAAATGTGAAGTGCCAATGGTTCCACAAAATGCACGGGAGAGGGTATCTGGCCCAATCATTTTCTTTCCAGGTCGATGAAAGATTGTAAAATGAAATGAAGATAAATCCATTCTCCATCTCATGATTTTTTCATTTTTAATTTTGCTTGCGTGATGACGATTAAACATAAAGGAAACACTCTTTTGGTCTGTCACGAGTGTAAAGTGTCGTCCAATTAAAAGATGTCTCCATTTTCTAAGCGCCTCTACTACAGCGTACGCTTCTTTTTCCACTGAAGAGTGTCGTTGTTCTGCCGGGGACAAAGTTCTTGAGTGAAATGCTATTGGGCGGCCTTCTTGATTTAAGGTGCCTGCAATAGCGAAATCGGAAACATCGGTTTCAACAGTCAACGGCAAAGTATTGTCAATAGGATGTAGAGCAGCCGATGCCAAAGCTTGTTTTAAAACATCAAACGCGAACAGGGCATCACTCGACAAAGGTAAAGTAGAATTAATCAATGGTCGGATTTTGTCGGAGTAAGACGGTATCCATCTGGCGTAATACGCAAACAGTCCAATCAGACGTTGTAGTTCTTTGTTTGTTATTGGCGCACGCATTTCCAGCAGTGACCGCACTCTTTCAGGGTCCGGCTTTATTGATTGATGTACCACCTTATATCCCAAAATCGAAGTTTCTTTCTGAGAAAATTGAGTTTTCTTCTCATTGATAGTAAGGTTCCATGCTGCTGCTGCATCATTAATTGTCTTTAGGTTGGAGTCATGCTCTTCCTGATCTTCGCCAGCGATAGTGATATCGTCCAAGTAAGGAAAGCAACCACGTAAATTATTCTCAGTCACAAATGCGTTGATTGCTCTTTGAAACTCGGGTACGGCATTTGTAAGTCCGAAAGGAAGTCTGCGCCACTGATACAATTCTTGACCTGCTTGAAAAGCAGTAAATTCTCGATCTCTTGGGTTTAATTCAATCTGATGGTAAGCAGATTTTAAATCTACGGTGGTAAACACCTTATATTTGGAAAGTTCTGAAACAATGTCCTCTATTTGAGGAAGAGGATAAGCATCAAGTGATGTGTAACGGTTAATAGTTCTGCTGTAGTCTGTCACCATTCGACGTTTCCCACTTTGTTCAGTCTTTACCACCACAACTTGCGCCCTCCATGGGGAATTACTGGGTTCAATTAGGTCTTCCTTTAAAAGTCGTTTCGTTTCTTCGTGAATAAATTCAGCATCATCTTTCGAAAATCTTCTGGCCTTGTCAGCAATAGGTTTGCAAACTTTGCTCAGATGACTAAACAGCTTCGGATACGGCACACACATTTTCGCAAGTCCATTCAGCGTAAATGCCGGACGACTGCCATCCAAGCTAAAGGTGACTTTCGAATGCTCTTGAAAAATCTTCTCACCAATGATGACATCAGTAGCTAAGTTATTTAAAACATGGATTCGTTGTTGGCAATGTTCAACTTGGCTGTGCATTGTCCTTAGATCGGCATTTTGACAGAAGTTTCGGCAAGAGTCACTTCACCTATTTTGTCGTAGATTTTAAGGGTGTGTGCTTTGGCAAATCTTTTGTCGATATAACAGTCTGAAGATCCGGTATCCATAAGTGATCTAGCTTTAGCGCCGTTAAGTTTTTCATCAAACAAAACTTTATTTGAATTTTGTACAACCGAAGCAGAAATTGGAGCTAAAGTGGCCCCACTAATTGCATTTGAGGTATGATCACGATTGTATCGCAATTTTATCAGTCTCTTTCGGCATACTTTAGCATAATGTCCAACTCTATTACAGTAGTTACATGTAGCAGCTTTAGCTGGACATACATTTCTTGCATGATTAGATTTTCCACAAAAATAACATGTCGACTTTGCAAAGGAGCAATGCTGTTTATCGCTGGTTTGGTTTGCGTGCGTTTCTGCTACCTCAGGTGGCTCCTTTTTCAATGGATCGCTTGCAGTAACATTACAGGTAGTGATACTTTGAAAAGTTTCAGAACTTTTGTAAGCTAATTCTTGAGCTCTGGCTTGATCATATGCCTGCTGGAACGTCAATGTTTTATTTTCTAACAAACGTTGCCGAATCGGTATTGAGGACATGCCAGCAATAAAAGCATCACGCATTAATTCTAATCGATGCTGTTCCGCAGTCACATTTTGGCAGTCACATTCTTTACTCAAATAATCAAGTCGCAACACAAATTGGTCAATGGATTCACCTGCTTGTTGCTTGCATAGGCGGAGTTTATGTCGAGCAGCAATAACATTTTTGGGTTTGACATAAAGATTTTGCAGTGTCTGAATTGCCGTGTCATAATCATTGATATTGGCAATATGACAATAAACTTTGTATGATATTAAATTTGTCAAAACTTGAAGTTTATCGTGCTGGATTTCTGCTGCCGTTAAAGCAGATAAGTAATAGGTGAATGTTTTGTACCAATGTTTATATTCAGCACTCGCATTGACTGTTCCTGGTTCCACATCTAAGCGCTCTGGCTTTAAGACTTTGTCCATAATTTAGTTTAATAAATTGAGCTAAACTTCGCAATATAAGCTTTATTAAACTAAAAATAAGGCACATGTCTGCAAAACATAAAATAACAATTCTTTACTTAACAAGCTACTTGACAAAACATAATCGTATAGAAACTAGGTAACAAAACTCAGCAGCAACGCAGTTGCCGCAATTGCACGCGCAGAATGCAAAAGGTCATCGCTGAAGGCAAACTGCGCGCTTCAACGCAATAGCACTTCAGTACTTTTGTGTAATTTGCATTTCCTGAGGTCCAGCTATCAAATTTTGAGGGTTTTGGCCCAGTATTAAAGATAACTACAGGTATTATGTTTCATCAATCCTTATAGAATAACTCTCAGCCTAAACCATGCAACAATATATACTTTTAGAAAGCAAATTTCTTAAACTTTCAGACAATATGTAGTATGAGAGGAATATTTTGTCACGAAGCACAATACAGGACCATGTTTACCCCCTACCTTTTTTGTAAGGAGATTACCAACTTTTTTGCTTTCAATATTTTTAGAGTCAGCTACTGTATCTATCAAAAATTCCAGAGACTTCATTTTTTGATCAATCATTCTGAAAACTTAGATTTAGACTGTAAAATTTTAAGCTACAAACGGTTTTGCGGTTTCCTTTTCTGTCCTATATCTGAATCGATATCCGTGTTGAATGACGAGTTTCTAATCTTTGACGGTTTTTTTAATCAATTGTATTAAAAAGAAGAATAATCGAAGAAAATAACCCAGAAGTTGAACCCCGTTTTCAATTTGGTTGATTGAATAAGGGCAGAAGAATTAAATTTGCAAATGTTTCGCGAATATGACCAACTAACTTCATCGACTTCCAAAAACAAAGTGACACAATTACAAAGTTTTTTTTCATCCAGAGTCAAAGCGCCAAAGAAAAACGTCTTGTACGAATTAGGATCAAAGTGCAATGCGAAAAAGGTGTGCACTTCAAGTACAGAACAAAATTACACAACACTACTTTAACGCATAACTGCAAAACTAAACACGCAGGCTCGACATTCAATACGCAAACCAGAGAAATAAATAGAAATTAAAAAGTGATTTAAATGGGGCCAAATTTGAAATTTCTAAAACAGACAGCTAAATAACCATGGATTTTGGAAAAGAACAGCCAAAATTTACCAAAGAAATTAGTTTTTCTAGAAATTGCAATTTTGTGAAGCTCAGAAATCCAAATTTTGAGTGTTTTTGACCGGTATTGAAAACAGGTTAGGTCTACGAAATTTATCAACTTCATTAACCATTATAGAATAATTCTTTGCTTAGACTACCCAACATTATATATTTTTGGAAAGAAATTTTCTTAAAATTTTAGATGATTTGTAGTTTGGGAGGAATATTTTGTCGCTAAAGATGATACAGAACCATGTTTACCCCCCTTTTTTGGTGTAGGAATTACCAATTTTTTTGCTTGGTGTCGGCTACATATCAAAAATTCCAGAGACTTCATTTTTTGATTAATCTTTCTGAAGAATTTTTTAGCAAAAGCTGCTCGGCGAGGGCGATCATCCGGCTTAAGACCTGGAACAATTTGTAAGCATGGAGCCGAAGTCGTTTATTCAAAACTTTATGAACTGTGCTTCGAAAGATAGCAAGTTCATTTAATGCAATACGAATTGATTTCCTTGGGCTGCGATGAAACGCTACACGCACAGCATCAACAGTCTCTTCATCAATGCTTGGCTTGCTCGATCTTTTGCGATCCAAAACGCTCCGGGTCTCCACAAATTTTTTAACCATCTTTTAATCCTGTCAATGTGAAAAGGGTCTTGTCCAAACTCATATCTGAATTTGCGCTGTGCTGCAGTTGGCGATTTTGATTCATCATAACAAAGAACAGATTGACATTTTTGTTGAATCGTCAACAATTTTCATACTTTGTTGCAAACTTACGCCCTAATTAAAAATTACTTGTTCTTGCTTGGTTTAACAATAAAACAATTAGTGAAAAAAGCTTTATGGTGGTGTAGTGCACCGTCGAAAATTTAAAGTTTTTACCATTGCAGTTTTTGAGATATAAAAATTTTTAATGAGTTCAGGACTTTGTGGACGCCCTGTATAACTATCCAATTAGATAGAATAAATAAGGAAGATGTGGGATCATTAGGCCGCGGGGATTTTTGGATCATGTAGAGAAACTCTGTCTTCAAAAAATCTTTTTAAAAAAATGCATATCACTTATTCGTTGATGACTGCTCGAAGCTCTGACCTCGCTTTTTCTTGTTTAAAAAATGTGTCATAAGATTTTTAGATGACAAAATTCTAAAACTGTGTTGGTAACTAAATTTTGTTGGATAGCTTTGGGCTTTTTTATCTGGTAAGTTTCGAGAGTATATTTTATATTTTGCAACTGTTATTGTAGGCGGCATTATTAGCTTTGCATCTGTTAGTTAAAACCGTTTAAAAACTTCTGATTTCATAATCATTTTAAAAATTATCTAAAAATGGTGTACCCGGGGACCTTAGGACCACTCAATGTACCCCAGCTTTGGACCTCGGTCCAGAGGTACCTTTGTTTAGGCTACAGTTTATGACAGCTGCTACACACATTTGACAAGTTCGTATAGTATTTTTAGATGAATAAAATGCAAACGAATTTATAATCTCAAAATAAACGTGAGCTATACTGTAGTATGTGGTCTCAAGTTACAAGAAACAATTAAAGATGCTATCGAAAATGGCCTGTCTTTACTGAAGGCTACCAGTAAACATCGAACTCCCCCAACTACTGTGAAAACATAAATATAAACATAAACCAGTGGTTCTCAACCGGGGGGCACGCCTCCCCTGGGGGCAGACGTAAATTTTCAAGGGGGCGCGAGCCCTAATGTGTTTTAAAACACATTCTTTAATAATTTTGAGATTAATGTTTTCTCGCCTATTGTATGGTTGTCAGTGCTCAAATACTGTTTGAGATATTATTGTGAGCAATTGTAGCCTACCATTATATGGTAATCCTATTTCTTAAACTGAATAATGTATGATGTCATAAAACAACTAAATTATCAATCGTGTTTACTTCATTTTGATAACCAAGTTGCTATTATTGCTACTAGCAATACACTGTTGAACATAATAATATAATATATTTAGAAAATTCAAACGTTTTCGGCGCTACATATCGCCCTCATCAGGATCTATACACAAATATTTACGGCATTAAAACTTTCGTTGAACGAAAACACAAAAAACATAAAAATAACTTGAAAATAGTTCTGATAAAAAACAGTAAAGCTTCATTCTACGGTCTTCGTAATTGTCTGGTCACTGCTAACAAAGAATCTGATAATAGAAACAATTGCCTGCTAGGAGTTGATCGGATTTAAGGTTTTGTAAATAATTGTTTCAAATGAATTAAGATTACAGTGAAGTTCGGAGCGAAATTGTTTGGTGAAATGATTAAATAAATATCTTTGATTAAAACACGTTTAGTAAGAATGACGCTCCGTTTGCATACAATTGTTTGTTTAGCACAGGGTTACTTCTTTTGATCACCAAGGCTTCATGGATTTTGGCTTCGTAGGATGTTTGGCATTTTCTAATTATTTCAAATTGCTTCATGTTATTTGGCTGAGTTTTGCACGAACTGCATTTTTTTATATGTTCTTTGATGGTACTTTTACTTGACCTTGAAACATTTAAGTGCTCCCCTGCTCTTATACTCAAATGTCTTGCGGACATACTGATGTACGTGACGTTCACATCACGTGAACAGGTAAACTTATAAACGACATTTGAGTTAAAGATCAGAGGAGTTTTGCTTTTCAAAGAGAAATATTCCTGCACTTTTGTTGTTTTGTAGATGATTGTGATTTTAGTGTCAAACCGTTTCATTATTAGTGATTAAATTTGTAGACCGAATTCTTTTGAGATTTTTCCGAGGCAGGGAATGATAAAAAGATTGATAAATTCTTTTTCGGTTTTACTTCCAGTTTGCACTTCCAGTTGACACAATTTTGCTGGTTATGCTGTTATCATATGATTTTAGATACTTATTAATGTAGTAATTAATTGAATTTTCTTTGGCAATTATTGGATGTACTTTTCCATCTGTGTTAACTTTTATGAATTTTGTAGGATTGCCAAGAAAATAATTGCCAAAGAAAATTCAATTAATTACTACATTAATAAGTATCTAAAATCATATGATAACAGCATAACCAGCAAAATTGTGTCAACTGGAAGTGCACCAGGGAAACTATACGGAACTATAAAAGTGCACAAACAAGGCAATCCTGCAAGACCAGTAGTCTCAATGATAGACACGCCAGAATATAACCTGGCCAAATTTCTTGATCAAATTATTAAACCCTACATTCCAAATCAATTTATGCTGGACTCGACATTTCACCTGTTCGACAAGCTAAAAGAATTTTCTCCATCTCCTCACCAAATTATGGTCAGTTTTGACGTAGTTTCCCTATTCACCAACGTGCCGCTGGAAGAAACAATAAATATGATTGGTAATTACATATACAAAGAAAATAATTCCAGCCCCCCTGCTTTTGAAAAAGATGTTTTTGTTAAGTTGATGCGTCTGGCGACCCAAAGATTGTTTTTGTATAAAGACACACTGTATAAACAAATTGATGGCGTCACTATGGGCTGCCCACTAGGACCAACAATCGAAAATTTCTTTATGGCTCATATAGAAAATCAACTATTATGCAATGACCCGGAAGCATCTTCCAAATTGTATCTCAGATATATCGATGACATTTTCGCAATATTTGATAACGACCAATCATGCACCAAATTTCTGGAAAAGCTTAACACCCAGCACCCCAACATTAAGTTTACTTTAGAACAGGCTAAAAATACAATACCATTTTTGGATGTGGAAATAAAAATTAACTTGGATAAATTTGATACCTGGACATGGAGAAACCTTCTAACACCGGATTATTACTAAATTTCAATGCTTTTTGTCCCAAAATTTGGAAAAAAGGTCTTATTTTATGTCTTCTCAATAGAGTAAAAATTACCTGTTCAACGGACTATCTCTTTCAAAAAGAAGTTGCTTATTTGAAAAATCTTTTTTACAATAACGGTTATCCAATCCATTTTTTTAACAAAATTTTATGCCAATTTCAAAACGAAAAAACAGACAGTAAAACCGAAAAAGAATTTATCAATCTTTTTATCATTTCCTGCCTCGGAAAAATCTCAAAAGAATTCGGTCTACAAATTTAATCACTAATAAAGAAACGGTTTGACACTAAAATCACAATCGTCAACAAAACAACAAAAGTGCAGGAATATTTCTCTTTGAAAAGCAAAACTCCTCTGATCTTTAACTCAAATGTCGTTTATAAGTTTACCTGTTCACGTGATGTGAACGTCACGTACATCGGTACGTCCGCAAGACATTTGAGTATAAGAGCAGGGGAGCACTTAAATGTTTCAAGGTCAAGTAAAAGTACCATCAAAGAACATATAAAAAAATGCAGTTCGTGCAAAACTCAGCCAAATAACATGAAGCAATTTGAAATAATTAGAAAATGCCAAACATCCTACGAAGCCAAAATCCATGAAGCCTTGGTGATCAAAAGAAGTAACCCTGTGCTAAACAAACAATTGTATGCAAACGGAGCGTCATTCTTACTAAACGTGTTTTAATCAAAGATATTTATTTAATCATTTAACCAAACAATTTCGCTCCGAACTTCACTGTAATCTTAATTCATTTGAAACAATTATTTACAAAACCTTAAATCCGATCAACTCCTAGCAGGCAATTGTTTCTATTATCAGATTCTTTGTTAGCAGTGACCAGACAATTACGAAGACCGTAGAATGAAGCTTTACTGTTTTTTATCAGAACTATTTTCAAGTTATTTTTATGTTTTTTGTGTTTTCGTTCAACGAAAGTTTTAATGCTGTAAATATTTGTGTATAGATCCTGATGAGGGCGATATGTAGCGCCGAAAACGTTTGAATTTTCTAAATATATTATATTATTATGTTCAACAGTGTATTGCTAGTAGCAATAATAGCAACTTGGATACTAAAAGTCACCTCTCTACCGAAATTGCATCATTTTGATAATTTAGCAGTTGCAAATCCACATTTTAGAGTAGACTGTAGCCTACCATGTCATGCTAAATTCAGTCAGTGAAAAATCTGAATGGTTTAGGGCAGCTATTACTCAGTTTGTTAAAGTGGTAGGGCGGTATATGTAAACTTCGTAAGAAAACTAGAATAGACCTACTTTTACAATTGACTAAGTTTATGTTTTTATCATGTTTCAGTGCTTGCGTAGCTAAGTAATAAATTTAGATAATTAAAATGGCAGGAAAAAAAAGAAAGTGTAATGATAAAATGCACATGAAACACTACTTTTGTATTAACTTATAAGGGTGGGGAGCGTAAAGCGGGAAACCATCGCTCAAGGGAGGCGCGGTACCAAAAAAATTAGGAACCGCTGGTGCAAACGGTCTCAAAATTTTACAGTGACCAAAAGAAGCATGATTACAGCACAGAAAGGCTAAATTTTTTTGCCTGCTTTTGTTCATCAAACAACTTTTTCAATATTTTTACAGGTATGATGACTTTAATCCAGTGGTCCCCAACCCCCGGTCCGTGGGTCAGTTGGTGCCGGTCCGCTCAAGGACATTTACGCAATCCAGATTATAACCTTGGTTTATTACATCACAAGCTCTTGTTATGCTGAAGTTTTTGAATTATTTTGATCTTGAACCTGGACATTTATGCAGAGCACAGCTTTATGCTTTTTGACAGTACAGTTTTAGTATCTCAGTTGTTTGTTAATTCTGGTACGTGTTCTGCTTTGCAGCTCCAGGCTAATTTAGCTTTCTTTTTAGTGAAGTTATTGTCATTTAAGCTATTTTTTTAGTTAAGCTATATCTCATTAAATCTTTACAGTCAGTTACTTGTGTGTTAGAATTTATCAAAAATGAGTACCAAGCAGACGTCGTTAGAAAGCTTCATTGTGAATGGGAAAAGGCCCATTGAAGAGACAGAAGAGCCTTCAACATCAAAGAAACAGAAAGCTTTTAACAGACAATACCATAAATCCTACTTGAAATATGGATTTATCGCGACAGGTGATACTCACGCACCAACACCGCTATGCATACTTTGCGGTGACCGGCTCTCAAAAGGGTCAATGAAACCGTCAAAACTGCTTCGCCACTTGAACAGCAAGCACGTTACATCAAAAAACAAGCCCCTGGAGTATTTTGAAAGAAAAAACGGAAACACGAAGGACAGGAAAAATTTCTGAGGGCCACTACATCAATAAATGAGAATGCATTGAGAGCATCATTTTTGGTGGCTAACCGTATTGCTAAGGCGAAAAAGCCATTCACCATCGGTGAAGAATTAATCTTGCCCTCCACTAAAAACATTTGCCGTGAGCTTCTAGGAGAGGCTGCTGTTAAAAAGATAATGCATGTGCCTTTGTCAGCAAGCACTGTGACAAGACGAATTGAAGAAATAGCCGAAGACATTGAAGCACAATTGTTCGAGAGGATTAATGCATCGCCGTGGTACGCACTCCAGGTAAACAAATCTACAGATAACGACAACAACGCAATACTACTTGTTTATGCACGATATCTTTATCAGGAAGATATGCATGAGAATTTGTTATGTGCGCTATCCTTACCAACCAACACCACTGGAGCAGAACTATACAAGTCATTGAATGGTTATATATCAGGAAAATTAAAATGGTCTTTTTGTGTCGGCATATGCACAGACGGAGCTGCTGCCATAACCGGACGATTGTCTGGTTTAATTTCTCGGATTAAGGAGGTTGCTCCTGAGAGTGAATTTACTCATTGCATCATTCACAGGGAAATGCTGGCAAGTCGAAAATTGTGTCCGGAATTAAACAGCGTATTGACTGATGTCGTTAAAGTTATTAACTACATCAAAGCACACGCCCTTAACTCGCGTCTATTTGAACAACTTTGTGAGGAGATAGATGCAGAGCACAAACGCCTACTCTTGCACACAGAAATAAGATGGTTATCCCGAGGAAAATCGCTAACCAGAGTGTTTGAACTACGAGAGCCATTGCAAAGATTTCTTTCAGAAAAGAAGTCACCTCTGGCAGCACATTTTAGTGACAAGGTATGAGTTGCAATACTTGCTTATCTGTGTGACATATTCAGCCTACTCAATGAACTAAATCTCTCCCTTCAAGGGAAAATGACAACTGTTTTCAAGTTGGCAGACAAAGTAGCTGCATTTAAAGCGAAACTGGAGTTGTGGGGACGGCGCGTGAACAATGGTATTTTGGATATGTTTCAAACATTAGCGGGGATGTTGGGCGAAACTGAGCCTGAGCCTTCATTTTCGAAGTTGGTGCGCGATCATCTGTCTTTGCTTTTGAAATATTTTGAGCGCTGCTTTCCAAGTATAAAAGACCCACGAACTGGTAAAGAATGAATACGCAACTCATTTGTCAGCAAACCAGGTGAATCTAGCATGTCTGTGCAAGAAGAAGATCAACTGCTGGAGATTGCAAATGACGGCAGCCTTAAAGCTACGTTCGACACAACAACTCTGCCAGTGTTCTGGAATAAAGTCATGGCGGAATACCCGGATATCGCCACCACAGCGCTTAAAAGCCTATTACCATTTCCGACATCTTATATGTGTGAAGCGGGGTTTTCTGCAATGGCAGCAACCAAAACACAACAACGGAATAACCTGGACGTAAGCAAGACATTTCGAGTGTCATTATCTCCTATTATCCCTAGATGGAACCATCTCGTTGCAGAGAAACAAGCTCAGGGTTCTCATTGATTTAAAGATGGATTGAAAATTTTGCAAATTTAAATCACTTAATATTTGTTTTATGGTTCAAATAATTTTATTTTGAATCCATGTTCAAATACAAATAAATTAAAGATAATCTGCGTTTCCCCCTCCCTTTTGGTGGACCGCGGTAGAATTATCAAACGTAGACCGGTCCGCGGAGACAAAAAGGTTGGAGACCACTGCTTTAATCCACCTATGGTATTGATAGCGTTTTTGCCTTTAATCAAAACAAGTGAAGTCTGGCATTAGACGAGTGTAGGGATATTAGATGGCTGAAATGAAAAGCTATTTTCATTATCCTACGTAGCAGTGATGTAGGTCTCAAAACCGGTTCTGGTCTTAACACCAATCTTGAGACGGCTTTTCAAGGCCTTTGTCTTCTTATTATGTAGGTCTTGTAGTTTGAAAATATTCTGGTCTTAAGACCTAAAGAACTTAAAGATCACTGCTACTCTTCGAAATGTCCTAAGAGCGTGTTTATATCTATGGTGATGGTGTTAAATCATTTCAGACTAAAAAGTTTTCGAAAAGTTTGCAATGATCAAAATAGTGGCGTAGT
Source organism: Trididemnum clinides (assembly GCA_963675345.1). Lineage (NCBI taxonomy): Eukaryota > Metazoa > Chordata > Ascidiacea > Aplousobranchia > Didemnidae > Trididemnum > Trididemnum clinides. The sequence goes on along the minus strand of OY776295.1, from coordinate 19,896,658 downwards.
GTTAATTAGCAGCAAATCCGAGTCTTTCTTTGGCATTCGAAAAGGACGGCTGTTCGCAGGTGTGAACGTGCGACCGCGAAATACTAAAGTAGATGATGAGAAGTTTCTTTGCGTGACATTGTGAGACAATAGGCAGAAAAAGATAAAAGCTTCTTTTGCTTGAGATCGAGAGGACGTTGATTTTTGCTTTTCAGCAAATCGACTATCAAGACGATCGACCACATCTGGGCAAAAAAAATGACTTTTACGAAGTGTGAAATGAAATTTAATAAAACAAAATCGAAAGAGAAAACTTTATTTCGTAACCATGCTTGAACAAAAAATTGACGATTCGATGGCGCGAGCTACCACGACAAAAAAAAGAGGTTTGGGAAAAACAAAGAAGTGCCTTGCTGTTAATCAATTAAATATTGTGGGTTATAAATTAGCTAATAGGCCTATTTATAAAGTAGCGTCGCGCTGACGGAATCACTTGTCGGCCACACAAAAGCAGGCTCTCGGCTACGATGTTATTTGTTGTCTATACTGATATTTTTAATGCGCAATAAAGTGTAAGTCTAGAGACTCTAGACCTATTGAATTCAGAATTATTTTTTGCTCGATTGCAAATATTATTTTTTCGCTGTGGTGAATGGTGGTACTTTGTTTCTATGTTTAATAGAAAAATATGCCGAATTGATTTAAGTTGATCTGATATGGCATGGCTCATTTGACTAAAACGTGAAGAATAAAACTGCAGTAGTTTGGCTTGTAATTAACACCATGGCTGATTTCCCGCAGAAGCAGGTAGTAAATTCATCAATGCAGTTTATTTCAGTACATTGAACAGTATACAATTATTTTTACCAACAAAACAGGTAAAATTCTTAGCGCCAAAATTTACTGCATGTTAAATTGTTAATATTTGTTTAAAATAGAAACAGACTGCCCCATAAAAATTTGATAACCTAAACGTTGCTCTTAGCTTAAGTAAATTATTTTTTGTTAAGTAATTGGAAACCAAATTGCAAGCTTTGATGCCAACGTGATTTGAACGTTATTAGATGCACTTTGCGTTAATTCAGGTTTACTAAACAGGCTACAACGTACTTACAGTTCTTTACACCTGTAGTTTGCAACGGACTATTCACTTTGTTCCTACAAGTCAAGTAACCATACCTACAAAAATATCTTTGGTTTTTGACTTATGCAAAATTATATTCTCGGTTCCTGTTTTTTAGTGGCCTGGGTCCTAAATGGTCTTGGTCTTGACTGAGCAATCTTGGTCTTGGTCATGGCATACATAATCTTGGCCTTGGTCTTGGTTTTGAAAAAAATGAGGTATTGGTCCTTCTGCTTGTGGTCTCGACTACATCGCTGCTACGTAGTCTCCTAATTTTACGTAAATTTTGTTCTTTAGATTTTCATCGCCGTGGAAAAAGTGGCCGGTTAAAGTAGTCTACGTGGTGAAAGCAGTAAAATATTTCGTGATCTTGTGAAGGTTCGAGAGAGAGGGAGAGAGAGAGAGAGAATTTATTTGATTTACTTTGCGCACCGACACAATAATCAGATTGATAATACACACAAAAAAAATCACTAGTAGCAAAAGCCAGGGAGCATCGAGGAACCTTTCGGTTATCGAGTCGAGATACTCCCTGATCTCAGCAGATTGAGATATAAGCGAGATGTATTAAGTGACACTTATAATTTGAGTACATTATGTAAAAAAAAAGAGTTGAGTTCAAGTTTTTATCAAATGATAAAAAAAAATAAAAATAGAAAAAAAGGAAACGGAACAAACAATAACCATAAATATTCTTTACACAATCAAAAGCTTTTGCAAGCGTTAATATTCATTTATTAACTTTAGTTTATACGCTTTTTTAAAAGAAACCCAGTGCATGCTCTTTAATTCGGATTTAAGGTTGGATTTGGGGATGGATTTGGGGATACAAATATGCTCAGAGAAAAAACTTGCCGCACCCAAGCAGCTGGAATGTCATAGAAATGGCAGTGAAGGATTGGCTAAAAGAATTCTACTGAAGAAATAAAAACCTAAGCCTACAACTCTACTTTCCTGAAGAAGGAGACCTTGCTAGAGTCAAAAGAAATGATATTGTTATGATGCTGCCACTAGCAACACTAATTTCAACAACGAAGCGTTTGGCTGATTTATTCAAGTTTCCCCACACACGGTAGTAAATATGAGTTATAACGACATTTAGATATTGTATGGTTTTGTGCCGATTAATAAGATCATTTTTGTTCTGGTGAATTCATTTGTTTCTTCGCAAGTTAATTTGTTTGTTTTGTTTCGTAGTAGTTCTTTTCACTTTTTTGTTTGATTAACCAATTGTGTCTGCATTCAGAAAACATCACTAGTTTACAAGCGTATCTGTGTTTAGCCGGTCCATAGGCCTGTTAGGAAACGGCAGGCGTCCGACTGTAATCCAATTTAAAATAAATGCACTGTGTGTAGCGACTAGTCACTTCTATCATGATAGCTACTGAACATAGATGGCGATCCATATATAAAACCAGGTGTTGTTGGTGACTTTCTGTTTGTAGTTATAGTTGCTACACAGTTCCCCTTCTCAAGCACGCGCAGCTAGCGGAGACGTGCGAAGGAACGGAGGAGGTTGCTGAGGTCGCAATATGCCTTCTCCGCCAACGTTGAGAGAGTGAGACATGCCGGCCGAAGTAAGTGAGATTCTCGCCAAGACTTCAATTGGAAGGCGGTCTTGACGTTAGGGCTCGACGATGGCTTGTGCTGCTTGACTAAAGACACTGCCGTTCAACTGCATCCAGGGCCGGATTTAGACTATGAGAGGCCCTAGGCTATTCCATTTTTGAGGCCCCTCCCGATTTTTGAACTCAAAATTTCTCTCTAAACAACATAACATGCCATTGCTTAATGTTAAAAATAAGAGTGCATTAAATTGTTCTTTTCATTCTCCCCATTCATGGGTGCAAATTTTTAATTAAAAAACAAAAATTTAGTTAAAATAGTTTTGCTTTTAATTTTAATTTCTTTATCAAATAGCCATTACAATAGTTTTAAAGTTTATTTACGAGGACATAAGAAATAGTTACAAACCATCAAATAGAGTAAGACTAGATTATGATTATTTTTTTCTAGCTTTCATCAAAGCAAAATCATGCGAAAATTCATCAAAATTTATCTGTTTAAGTTTGTCACTCTCAATGCACCGAATGCTCAGCGCAGACATTCTTTTTTGAGACATTGTGGATCTCAGTTCATTTTTGATGCTTTTGAGCCTTGAGAAAGATCTCTCTCCTGAGCAGTTAGTGACCATTTAGCTTAGAAATAGTCTAAATAATGCTTCCACATTAGAAAAGGCAGTGTGAATTTTTTCTTTGCACATAATTTGATAAAAGTCTCCATGAGACAAGGAAATAGATTGCTCTTCTGTAAGCCCCTGGCTTTGTGTTTGTCTCCCGTACAAATAAAAATGCAGAAGTTCATTGGTAAGTTTCGGGTGAACAACTTTTGGATACGCTTCTTCTAAAAGTTTTACGCCTCGTACAATTTCTAGCTTAGTTGCTTTTACATTAGCAAGAAAGAAGAACATTTCTGCAATGTCACTGTACACTAGGGGTGGGCAAACTACGGCCCTCGAGAGCATTCTGTGCGGCCCGCGAACACTTTTTGAAACTTTGCCATTTTGAAATAAATACGACAAGGGGATTGACAAGGCGCAAAAGCGACGGTGTCCTTAAAAAAAAGGTAATCGCCTCTTCCTTAGACGGAAAATGCGTCGGAGCCTACAATTGCCCTCAATCACGCATTTACCGTCTACGAAAAAAAGGTGATGACCTTTTTTTTTTTTAGGGACACCACCGTTTTTGCGCGCTGAGATAACACATTGCCAGAACATTTCGCAAAATTGTGAGCGAATGCAATTTGCAATTTCTTCTATAGCATGCAGCTGTACGAGACAAGCCCTGGCCCTCGACCACCCTCGAAATGGTCAATGCGGCCCTCCGGCTAAAAAGTTTGCCCACCCCTACTGTACACGATACCTCTTCTTGAATTGGCTTCAAATGCATTAAGCATAGGAATAAAGGAATTTATTCTAAACCTATCCTATGAAAAGAGCTCACTTTAAGCGTCAGGTGCAGCGTCAGGTGCATTCCTTTGTCTCCTAGTGACAGCTCAGAAGTTAATATTTGGCAAGGTAGCTCTTACATGTACTTTCTGATCAAACTCATATCTAATTTCGCTTAGAAAGTCTACAAGTGAAGTGTGCAATTCGGGGCAAGTACTTAATAACAATTCAGATTTCTGAAGGGCTTTGCTAACCCCGTGAAAACGATCGAGCATTCTGGTCCAAAAATGCAACATAAACACAAATTCCAATTTTTCCACTTTTTGCAAAAAGTTGTTAGCATGAAGCTTGGTATCACCCTTCTCATTTACATCGGAGTGCAAATGACTGAGAGCATTAGTGATGGCACCGTAACTTTCCAAAATAGCTTCCGTGGCTTTTGCACGTGCATCCCACCTAGTATCTGATAAATGTTTAGATACCTTTGGCTGAGGTTGCAAAAATAATTTTAGAACTGCCCAGCTTTTTGTGGAAGATGAAAAAAAGGTGTAAATTTCATTGATAATGCCAAAACATTTCACTGCATCAAGACAGCAACCGACAGGTGAGCGGCCCACCAAATTTAAGGAGTAGCCAGCACATGGAATAAATTTTGCAAATTTCTTTCCTTCTAGGATTTTTGCTGCATACCGTTGTACCTACCCACATGGGCGTATGAGCTCAAACCAATTTGGGGGGGCACCAAATTTTTGCCCAAAAAATTTGTCACTGCAATAACATCTCAAAAAAAAAGGTCATCGCTTGTTTCGCTGCACCTTTTTCATCACATTCGGCCTAAACATGTCACCAAACGTGAGGCCAAACAAGTGATGACCTTATTTTTTTTTTTTTTTTTTTGGAGATGTTATTGTGACAAATTTTTCGGGCAAAGTATAAAAACACTTACTCAAATTGCCCGAAAAAACAAAAATTGCCCGAAATTTTGTCGCGAAATCAATGCATTTTTACAAGCAGGGGGGGCCAGTGCCCCCCTGGACCCCCCACTTCCTACGCCTATGCCTACCCACCATGTTTGCAACATTGTCATAAGACTGCCCTCGGCATTTGTTAAAATCAAGCAAAAGCTCAGTATTGAGATATTTATGCACTAAATCTGTCATGCCTGCCCAAGAGTGGTCTTTCAGCTCAAGGAAACTTATAAATCTCCCACTTTGTTAACCGTTTATAGGAGACACGTATCTGATAATTATTAAAGTTAACTGATCAGTATATGAAACATCGGGAGTAGAATCCACAGAAAAGCTGAAATATCTCGCTTTTTTTCACGTCAGCCACAATTGGCTCCTAAACTTTTTTGGCGATGAGTTGAATCATCTCTTCGCAGATAGTTTTTGACAAATAAGAAGGATTTCCTAATCTGAATTTCCATAACGATTGATAGGAGCAAGTAAAAATGGATCAAATTTTGCTACTAGTTCTAAAAGATTAAGATAATTGCTGTTATTAGGAGACCCAAATTGTTCATTGTCTCCTCCAAAAGGTAAGCCTCGTTCTGCAAAAGTGGAGACTACGGCGCTAATTCTTTCCATGACATGCCGCCAAAACTGTTGTTCTGCTTTCATTTGTTTCTCCAGCTTTGAAGTTAGCGTATGCCCTCGCTTCCTTGTTAGGTAGGTTGCATGGCATTTCTATGCTTCTCTGAGTTTTCGTGAGTTTGAATAAGATAAGAGTTGTGCCAGTCATCAAAACCATCAGAAGCTAAAGCCGAAGAAGATGCATGGCTTGGAAAGAGTTTACAAACAAAGCAAAATACCCATCCGTCTGCGGGGGAATATACAAGCCACACTCTGCTATATGTTTCACCATTGACTTTCGTAGGAAGAAACAGAGCTTTTATGCGAAGCCTGGACTGCTTCTTGTACCCTCGCTTGCAACTAGAGAGTGGTTTACAACTGTGCTGAACTTCAGAACGGCCCTCTCTATTCAGTGGGCTATTTCGTCATTTGATGATTCTTTCCACAAACAACGTTCTTTAAACTCAGTATACGTAGATTTATGTTCGGTGTCATTTGGATAAGTATCTGTAATACCTTCGAATTGATTTACTTTACCAGGAGTGAGGTGAAAATTTTGACCATCTCCACTACTTTCATGTGTTTCTTTTTTCCCTCTTTTGCAGTAACTGAGTTCTAAAATACATTTGTATTTTCATTTTCACTGGGCATGGCTGCTGCTTCCACATTACCACGTTGCTGTTCAACGTCCTGCATTGCTTTTTAATAAGACTTTCTTCTGGTTAAATGCTAGCAGTTGGCTGATCAGCTTCATCACACTGATTTTCTTGTGCTAGGTTCAATGCATCTACTTCACTGCCAGCATCTGTTGTTTCTGTCAGAGGTTGATGCAAGAAAGCAGTGATTGGTTTTATCTTCTTTACTATATCATTTTCAATTTTCTCTCTCTCACGCTTGCTAGCTTCTCTTTTAAATCTTTTACTCATACTAAAATTAACGTAGGCAAAAGTAAAAAATAAGATTATTGCTTGATATAAATTCAGGTTAGCAACACAAATACGTCTAAGAATAAAATAAGTCAATAAAATTGATAAATTTCAATTGATAAAACGTATAATTTACCACATTAACAGTAAGCAACACATTGTTTGTAATAACCGTTGAAATAAACTTTAAATCAAAATATTAATTTTTTCTCTGGTAAATTTCCATTGATTAGAATTACATAACATAAGGAGAGGCCTTGGTAACGTTCCGTTACATATAGGGTCCCGTGTAACATATAGGGTCCCGACCATTGGTAACTTCATGTTGCATATAGGGTCCCGACCATTGGTGACTTCATGTTGCATATAGGGTCCCGACCATTGGTAACTTCATGTTGCATATAGGGTCCCGACCATTGGTAACTTCATGTTACATATAGGGTCCCGACCATTGGTAACTTCACGTTGCATATAGGGTCCCGACCATTGGTAACTTCATGTTGCATATAGGGTCTCGACCATTGGTAACTTTTTCATAAACATCGATTTTTTAAAAACGATCAAGCACAAAATAAAACTCCTGATGATAAAAATATGACCGAAGTGAAATTAAACTTACCTGGTGACGAAGATAAAGACAGTTTTAGTGGTAGAGCACAAACAAAAAAACCTGCTGCTCATTCGGTTATTTGTTCAGTCTGTGTAATCTCACCATGCATCCAAAGAGTTTGAATCGACATTTGAAGAAAATGCATAACACAGAATTCACACCAAGTTGTATTTGTGTTGATGACTCAGAAGGGATATATTTTGTCAGAAAGTCAATGAAAGGCGGTATTTTCTATAGAACACAGGTCCACAAAAAAATTTCTGCTGATTCTGCAACTATGTTATGTGAGGAAGAAAGTTGTGCTGATTATTTGAATTTAGCAAAGAGATCTGGCTTGCCTACAATAGAATGCATTCATTTATAGCTTTGCGGTAAATGCCCACAGTACACTCAGGAAGCAGATTTGTCTTTAGGTTCTTTAAAACATTTATCTGGCAAAGGTAAAGTCAAACGTCTTTCCGATAAAACAATTTGGATGTGCAAACAACTTTACGAAAGTGCGAAAAGTCATGGAGCTAGGCTTATAGAACCGTGCAAGATGGTGATCGGTACATTCATATGTCCATTTTTGATGGTAATACCCATTATTACGCTAAATTGGGCAGAGCCAAGGTTACTGCAGACATTCGCGAAGGCACATTAGATTGTTGCTGTTGCTCTAGGAAGAGGGGATGCCTTCATAAAGCAATATGAAAACGGTATTTGTATGAAAGCAATAAATAGGACATATTCCTCAAAAATAATGGTGATGCATTTTTGCCGACACAAACCTGGGAAACTTCAGAGAAAGACGAAAAGATAGGTCTGTGTACTACCACAATCTATCCTCCACAAGAAGTAAACTTAATTGAAAAAATGGGTGAATATTTAATGCAGCAGAAAAAGATACCCCTGAATTACATATGTGATGCAAAAAACGTGCCATCAGATTTTGTGCCCACAGAAACTTCATGCTACTTTTGCAATGTTTCTTTGAACACTGCCGTAAGAATCAGCAAAGTAGGTTGTTTATTGACCATGGATGCAATGGTAACAGGTGTGCAAATTTATTACAAATTATGTCCAAATTGCCAAATCTGTTACCGATATCAAGAATATTCAGATGGCGTTCATAACTTCAATGACACATTTCTAATTTCTATTGAAGTATGTAATTTTTTACGTGGATGCTTACTGCAACACATTCCCATTGGCAGTATGGTGAAAGTTCTTGAATCAAAAATCGGAGTTTGCTTAAACGCACAAACAATTCTAAATGCGTATTTGCATTTTGATGCCCTAACTGAACACTCATATGAGTACTTATGTATTTTATGTGGATATCACCCAAAAGTTCTTATAATGGATTTAAATAAAAAAATTGCTCTTTGATGTTCAGCTTCTAGTCTTCAATTGCCACAAAATTATGATGAAGATAATCACGGTACTGTAAATGCTGATGCGTTTTGGAGAATCGTAGAAATCCACATGACAAAACGAGGCTATGGCATAGAAGCTGATAATGTTGAACCGTCTTTGCTTAATTGGGCTCCATACATCGGGAAAAAAACACGAAGAAACAAATTTCTAATTAACACCAAACATAGAAAAGTCAGTCGTCACACACAAGAACTTGAAAAAGATTGCAGAGAAGTAACCGAAGAAAGAATTTTAGAGTTGCTAAGCCAATACAAAGCTAGTGATTTAGCTAAATTGGCAAAAACACTTGGGATAAAAAATTGTGGATCCAAATTGGATGCGATCATGAAAATAAAGTCTTTAATAAGTGATAATGATGAGAAGTTTAAAAAGACCTTTTCAAAATTATGGGGATGTTCTGGTGGTTGGCTGTCTGGAACATGCCATCATGGTGTCGTTTATGTACTAAAGTTTGTTCTTTGTGCAGAAAGTCCCAGAGATTATGTGGATGTGTTGCTTTCCATAAAATTTCAACCCAATATTTGCATAATCGACATAGCTCACATGGTTGTGGCACATGGAAACAAAAGAAAACCAAATATATTTTCGCCAAATGACGGGTATGGTTAGTGAAATAAGTGAGGAAAGCATTGAAAAAGCCTTGTTGGGAACTTTATCTGTATCACTGCCATGGTTGGAAAAAGAAAATGCATCTACTACATCAGTGATTGATGATGTTCATCCGGTCACAGGATCAAGTACACATCTTTGCCTATTTGATGGGTTTCACGAACGCAACACAGTAAAAAGAAAAAAAATCTTAAGACGGGTTACTCATGTCAAAGAATTGAAAGGGGTGATGAACACACAGCGAGATGAACAACTCCATGCAACCCATCGTTACGACAGTCGTTTCTTGAATGGTATGAAACCTGTAAACCACATATTTCTTCTTCGTTCAATTATTAATTTAAAAAATGCTACTAAAAATATTTGCAAAATTCAAGCAACAAAATTATTATCAAAACACGAGGTGTATCGGGATTCGCTTGGAAGGCTAATGCTTTCCAAAAAGACTTTAAGAAGCCCTGTTGCTTCATCAAACATTAATTTTCAAGTAGATCGTGCACCTTCAAAATTACAAGTAAACATATTGGTAGACTCTATTATAACAATCACTGAAGATGAACCAACTAATAAAATGAAAGTCTCAATTGGTGAAAATACTTCTGCCCATTCAATCGATTGTGCAAGTTACACCAACAACACCACTGAAGAAAATTTTATCAACAAAAATGAGTATTGGATCAAAAGCTTGCTTCTAAAAAATAGCGATGCATTAATCCTTCAAGACGACAGCGCATGGCTTAATGATTCGATTATCAACGCTGCAATGATGCTAATGAAAAAGGAAAACTTGCACGGATTACAAGATGTTTTAAAACCACAATGTGGAGGATTTCACCATGATATAAACATAGAACAGTACGTTCAAATTGTACATATCAATAGCAGTCATTGGATTACGCTTTCAAACGTATTTTGTGAGTCAAGTGAATATCAAGCAGCAGCAGGCTGTCCCGTCCGACCAGTTGATTATGGGAAAGTTTACGACAGTTTTCTCAGTGTCGCTAAAAAGGAAAAAAAATTAGTTGTCCCCTTGTTGTGGAAAAGTCGGTGTGTGAGCTAATAGGGCCAAGGGGTGCGGTGAGCATTTCAGTAGAAGATGTTCAGCAACAAATTGAGGGAAACGACTGTGGGTTATTCGCCATTGCATATTGTGCTGCATTATGTCAAAATCTTAATCCTTGCTGCTTGGAGTTTAATCAGTCCATGATGAGACAGGCATTAATGAAGGGCTTGAAATCAAATGATATTTCAACTTTTTTAGAAGACATTGTAATTTCTCGAAATAGAAATTTTCAAGTTGATATTTTTCCCAAAATGTTCACCGCTTTGCACTGTCATTGCCGAATGCCAGATGATGGACAGCTCATGATCCAGTGTTCGCGTTGTAAAAGCTGGTTCCACCAGAAATGTGAAAAGGGCGACTTTACATCAAAAAAATGGAATTGCATGTCATGTAGTGAAGTGATACAACACGTGGAAAATCGAAAACTTTCCTACCGTAAACAGATAGAGGACTTAATTCAGGCGTCAAAACATATTGCTGATAATACAGCTACCGCTCAAATTTTATATCAATCTATACGAGAGTTAATATTGCCACATACCAACTTGCCATCAGCAAATTGCGCAATTGGTTGTGTTTCTCAAAAAGATATAATTCGGATTTTACCAACCTCTACAAAGCATAAATTGTTTGGACTTACAGTTCCTTTAAAGCCTTTAAGCACTTTTTATATTTGTATTTTGCCTGAAACTTTTGAAAATAAACAAACCTTGCTTGAAGTCGTCATCCATGAAATTGCCCATGCTTTAAACGGAAAAGCTGGTTACCACTTGGAGATCATTTTAAAAAATGGGGTCGCTTTTTTTTAAAAAGAGTGAATAGCAGCATTAAAAAGTTACACATTCCATTTTGCAATTGCGCTAAACCATCAGTTAAAATTTTAAATGAAGAATACAAAGAAACATAGACAACTTTGTACAGCAAAGCCTGTTACTGCTGCTGGACAGTTTTTATTTTATTTAAAAACAGCATACACATACAACAATCAAGCCTTTCGCAAGAGACATTAATTGAACAGCCTCATTCTCTCTTGTATTATAGCTGTCAACATTTGAAGATGTGCAAAAAACTCAACTTTTTGTTGTTAACCATTTTTTATTTTAATGATATGACTTGTAATTATACAATTTTGAAGTTTTCGATAAAATTCTTCTTGGTTCAATAAAAATAAAACAAAAAAATTTTTCCAAATCAATCAAAATCTATTCGATTTCTAAATCACGAACAGCCGGACCCTATATGCAACATGAAGTTACCAATGGTCGGGACCCTATATGCAACATGAAGTTACCAATGGTCGAGACCCTATATGCAACATGAAGTTACCAATGGTCGGGACCCTATATGCAACATGAAGTTACCAATGGTCGGGACCCTATATGCAACATGAAGTCACCAATGGTCGGGACCCTATATGCAACATGAAGTTACCAATGGTCGGGACCCTATATGCAACATGAAGTTACCAATGGTCGGGACCCTATATGCAACGTGAAGTTACCAATGGTCGGGACCCTATATGCAACATGAAGTTACCAATGGTCGGGACCCTACATGCAACATGAAGTTACCAATGGTCGGGACCCTATATGCAACACGAAGTTACCAATGGTCGGGACCCTATATGCAACATGAAGTTACCAATGGTCGGGACCCTAGATGCAACATGAAGTTACCAATGGTCGGGACCCTATATGCAACATGAAGTTACCAATGATCGGGACCCTATATGCAACATGAAGTTACCAATGGTCGGGACCCTATATGCAACACGAAGTTACCAATGGTCGGGACCCTATATGTAACATGAAGTTACCAATGGTCGGGACCCTATATGCAACATGAAGTCACCAATGGTCGGGACCCTATATGCAACATGAAGTTACCAATGGTCGGGACCCTATATGTTACACGGGACCCTATATGTAACGGAACGTTACCAACCCTACTGAACATAAGACAGCGCTCTTCAACAGGGGTTCCGCCAAACATGTAGTGGAGTTCTGTAAGTTTTGAGAGTTCACTGAGGGTTTCTTGTTTTTTAGAAAAAAATATTATCTTGCTTTGGTATGTTGATGCGTCCATGTCATAACATGTTTCTCTTTTGGATGTACAAGGGTGCTGACTACACAGTCCCGACGCAATCGCAACTCCAGCAAAAGCGTCGACTTTTTTTTTAGAAGCCACCTCCAAATAGCCCTGATCACATGAATTTAAGGCTTAGTTGCAATGAGAGAAAGACAACAAAGTGTTTGTTATTGTAAATGCTGTTCTATTCCACTAATAATGGCAGCAAAATTATGCCAAAAGCCCATTAAAATGTTCCGTGACAAGCGTAAAAGTGTATCAGGGATTCCGCGGTGACAAAAAGGCTGAAGAGCATTGACATAGAAGCTTTTAGCAGAATACGCATAATAATTGTCGTTATTATGATGCAAACGACGTAACAATGGCTTTTTATAATGTAGTTGGAACCAGTTGGACATAGAGTTTTTTAGTCAGAAAAGCTTAATATATATATTTTACACAAAATAAATCATAATGATTTTAGGAGAATCCAATCTCCACACAAGTGAAATTGATAAATGATGATTCCATTAAGAATATCAATAGACTGAAACTTTATAGAATAAAGTTGTAACTGGAATCAGTCATTATTAGATCTCACACTATAGCCTATTAACAAATCGATTTAGCTACAATAGCATCTTCAGTGTTCTTATTCAAATAGAATGATTCTATTAGAATGATTCAAAGGATTCTATTTGAATGAGAACACTGAAGATGCTATTGTAGCGAAATCGATTTGTTAATATAGTGTGAGATCTAATATTGACTGATTCCAGTTACAACTTTATTCTATAAAGTTTCAGTCTATATACACTTTAGGTAGGATTTGAGCTTGTCGAGTTTTTAATAGAATTACAAACTTCGAAATCGAATTTCGAGGCCCCTGAACGTTGAGGCCCTAGGCTTCAGCCTGCATAGCCTATTGATAAATCCGGCCATGATTACATCGGTGAAGATGTAGCTTCATCACGTCGGGTCACCATTGTAGCGCAACGGCAAGCATCCGACTGTAATCCAAGTTAAAATGAGTGCACTCCATGTGGCAACCAGTCACTTCTATCATGATAGCTACTGAACGTAGATGGTGATCCATATAATTATGAAGCTAAGTGTTGTTGGTGACTTTCTGTTTCTGGCCTTCTATGAGTTGGGACCTGTAGCAATTTCAACCACAAACCGTTTTAGAAGACCGCATGGCCATCTCTATCGTCTGCTTGTGCTACAGCTATATTATGTTTCACGTAACATTGTGATGTGCACAAAATAATAATAATATTGATTCCCACACTAGGGGGCCTACGTTAAGATTGTTAACAATTTAAAATATAAAGTTTTGGATGAAGCAAATGAAAATATAGTAATTTTTTATGATAAATATGAGTAGCAATGCTTAAGCTTTGTTTCATGCAGTTTTTACCTACCATGGCTGGCATCGATAGTCACTACGTAAGAAAAACTGAAATTCGGTCCAAAGGTCTCACCATACTCCTAAATGAATTGATAAAAGTTAAACTACAGTGCATCTCGATATTTGTTTATTATGTTGGTTAGAGATTCTGAGAATTTGTCATTTGATTTGATTTCTACAAATCTCCATATTTCTATATTTTTGCAATTCAATCAGTGGGTTATCTCCGACTGTCGAAAATCCGTATTTTTGTACTAGAGCCCAGCCCAGTTGTGGGAATCCACAGGAATCAGGGGTACCACGTTGGAGAAAATTTCCACATTTCGTGAAATTTCATCCTGAAATTTATAAAAGAGTATGTTTTAGAGGAAATGATCGAAATAGAGAAATCAGAAGGAAATACAAAAAAGAATATTTAAAATGTAAAAAATTCCTCCTTGTTTTGATGAAATACAGGAATTCTATAAAAGAAAAAGCTTATTTTCTGGGATCCACACGATTTTACCAAAATAAGGGTTTTACTGTCTTCCCTGTACCAGTAACTTCAACTGTTTTTCATGTCTACCTTGCAAGGCAGCTCTAGTCTTGATGAAGGGTGGGCAAACTTTTTAGCTAGAGGGATGCAATGACTATTCAAGAGTTGGGACGAGGGCCAGTGCTTGCAAAAGCTGTGTACAATGCCGGTGGTCGGTGAAAGGGTGCAAATGCCTAATTTCGGGTATTAAAAATAATGGTCTCGAAAAAAAGTCATCACCCTCCATTTGAATGGAAAATGGCATCAATTCACACTAAGAATCGCATAGTGGTTCTTTGAATGATTGCTTCTATCATTTTTTTGCTCTTTTGTATGGCAAGTGTGGCCAATTCTGTCATATTCAATTAATTACATGAAGGTTTCTACAAGTGTAGGCAGGTCGCATGCAGCCCACGGGTCATGTTTTGCCCACCCCTGGTCTCGATAGTTGTTTTTGAAAAGCTGGGGGTTGCTGTTGTTCAAGCAGAGCCAAGTTTAAGCTAACCAAAAGATCTATAAGGTATGCAAGTTTGGCACATCACTAACAATGAGTCTCTGTTTATGGATAGCAGTAACCTTGATCTTCGTTACTGGTAGCTGTTTTTTTCAAGTATGCATACCAATGAAGTGTGCACAACTTCATTTCTTAGTGGTGCTAATTTCATTATTCACACCATGCTGCTATTGTGTATTATTTTACTATTTATTTTTGATGGATATTATTTATATTTCATAAATGTTGAGATGTTGAAACTATGCAATTTAGATAACCTTTGTAGGCTATTACAGGTAGGTACCAAGCAGTGTTTTCAAAAAAATGTGAAAAATAATCTCATTCTAATTGAGTTTTTAAAGAAAAGCGTGTGAGTAAATTATGGAAAAAGATAGGTTTTGAAAGTGGGAAATTAAGAAGATATACTGCAATTTCTTGAAGTGGAAATAGAAAAATTATTTGTGGAAAAACTGGGTTGAACTTGGTGCAAATAAGCCAAGTGTTTAGCCTCAATGATTGCAGTTATGAATTGTGATTTTCTGAATGATAATCCTGAGCTTAAGTTTATCTGTTAAGTCAGGTGATCTAAGACTGTTAAGTAATTAAAAAAATATCCTGAAAAAGAAAGAGTTAGTGAATGAGCACTGGTATTATTTTCACCCACATTTATACAACCAAAACGGAATAACACAAGAGCAACTAAAAATGTTATGTAATAAAACGCCAAATGTAGTGAACTGCCGAAGACCAATAGTATTTACCTGTTTGTATTGAGTGTTAACACAAAACAGGTTAAACAGTAAAAATTATTATTGTCATCTGGTTAGGCAGTTACAGACAAATAGACATATTCATTTTTGTCCATAATTAAATAATCAATCAAGAGATGTATAGAAATATACAGCTATATGAGTACAGAAACCTACAGGTCTAGAATCACTGATGCACACGATGTGGACAAGAAAGAATCAAAATGATTTTCTAATCTGGATCCTTTCCAAAGCAAGTTTAGGTGCAGGGTTGACTTAAAAGTTAAAAAAGAAATAGGAAAACAGAGCAACTGTGACAATAGTTAAAATGTAGATTTGCAATTATGTGATCAAAAGAAAGCAATTAAAATGCAGTTAGATAACGCTGTTCCAGTTTTCACTGTTAGAAAGGTTTAGCCAAGTTTTTAGAAATAATCTTTATGCAATAGTGGACTATATTACCAGTTCTAGTTTGCATAAATACCTTTGTTTGAATCATACTTAAAATTATTTTTCAGGGTTCTACTTGCATCATTTTGTTTTCATTAATAACTCTGTACAAATGAATTCTGCTTTTCTTAATGACATTCTTGAATGTTCTGTATGTTTAAAACCATTGGATGACAAAAACAAGGTGTGTAAATCAGCTAACATTTTACTTAGCTTACTTTGTTAATCTAGTCTGCCAATACAGATTTCAGAAATGCAAAAAATGCTTACAGATTCTAGAAATTGCAAAAGCGTGGTGATACAGAAATCCAATTATTAATCTTTAGACCATCTTATTTACACAAACTGTATTTTCCTCAATACTGCAATTTCCATACTTAAGTTGGTAGTTTTTCTGTATTTTCATATCACCATATTGTGTTATGTAATCCATTATTTCCATACAAATTTTTGTAATTGAGCCGTTTCACATTTTAGTTTAAATTTGTGTCATTTAATAGTACCATATTATGCTATAAAGTACAATTTTTTGTGTGTGTTTGCTTTATTTGCTTCATGAAATTCTTCCATAACTACTGGACATACAAACATCAAACTTGGCACAACTGATCACCACCCTGTGGTGAGTGTTATAGGGATTTCATGACGTTATGATGACATTATTTTTAAATCATGATATTGAACCAAGGAAAAAGAGTTTTGGCTTAAACAAAAGTCAAAAGCCAACTTACAACAAATTTTACTTCTTTAAGATCTTACATGATGTCATTATAAGCAATTAATTTTAAAATTTGTTTTCTTCATTTTCTCAAAAAATGCTAATTGTAGAAACACTATTAAAAGTTCGTTTTGGAAATCTTATCAAGGTGCATTTGATAAAAAAATGCTACAAGAATTAAAGTGAATTGAAGATGCAATAACCAAATTTTTATTTAAAAAGTTAAGGCTTCTAAGCATGCTTTTGATATTTTTCTACAGGTTTCAACTTGCTCAATGATCTCATAATGCTGTCTGGTACGATTAGCACAGTCTTTTGCTACCAGAGATTATTATTTGATGATTTTTTCAAAACTAAATCGCTTTAGTTGAAACTGATTTGTGATCTCATTTCTCTACTGATTTTCAAGATTTTGTAACTGATTGAAGGGTATTTGAAGTTAATTCCAATAATACCTGAGATGTACCTTTACTATTGTTTAAATACTAAAAAACTTAAACTTTAAAATCAGTTTTGTTACAACTTTTTATTCCCTTCAAAATATGGTAAGCTGAGTAAAACCAGATAAGTTTAATATGTAAAGGTTATGAAAAGTACTAACACTTATTGTCATTTGAAAGCCGAGAAAATTTACTTTCCAGCAATGTATAATTCTAATTAGTTAGGGCTAAAGATTAGCTCCTAATGGCATTTCAAAGTTCTTTGCCATACATCATTTTCCATTTTTAGTTCAACAATTTTCCTACAGCACCTAAAAACTTGATATATACTGGAAAAAGCTAAGATATTTGGTACATATTGTGTGATTTTTCTTGCAATCACGTTCTTTAGCATTATCTATCTAAATTCACAAATAATCAATCTTTGAACGGCTGCCATTTCTGCCTTTGTGGCATCATCAGCAGAGCATAGGGCATTCTGTCACACACTGCCAACCAACAAGTGAATATGTGCTGGAAAAACGGGTTCATTTGTGGTACATAACGACTTTTCCACACCACATTGCAGAGTACTGCATAAGCAGTGAGCTACGCATAATTTTAGTGCAACATAATACTGCCAGGTAAATTCAGAAAATATATTCATCAAGAAATAGAGTCTAAAAATTTTTAAAAGTAGTCTGTTGTTCAAAAACACTCAAAATTTCACAAAATAGCAGTTTCTACAAAAACTAAATTTCAGGTACATTTTCAGTGTTTTTCCTTGAAACCATGGCTCTGAGTTCTTTGGTTGAAACCATGGCTCTGAATATTTTCACTATTCTTTCTCAAAAGCATGGCTCTTTTGCATTATCTGTCAACGTTTTCAAAAAGATTCTTCTGAAAATACAGTCTTCAAAGAGTTCAAATTCCATAAAAGCATCTTAGTTTTTGTCAGAAGAATATTTGGAATTTAAGGTGCTGCAGCGTGTAGTGTTATAGATACAAAATTTGATTTGAGAACAGGTGTATATGTGCAATGTGCACTGAATGATCTCGTCTTAAGGCTGCAAAATGCAGAGTAAGTGAGAAAAAAGGGCATAAAATTGAGCAAAAAAATTTGTGGAGTTCTTAAGTTATTGACTGTATACCTGTTGTTCTAAGCTGATGCATTTGTGATGCTAAATTTTGTTTTTTTAGGTTTTACCATGTCAACACACATTCTGCAAGTTGTGTTTACAATCCATTGTCAAGTCTCACAAAGAACTTCGTTGTCCAGAATGTCGTGTTCTTGTGACTGAAAAAGTTGATGACTTGCCCTCTAATATTTTGTTAATTCGACTTCTAGATGGGATTCGGTTGCAAGAGACGCAAATTCAATCAATTAATAACAATAAGATAGAAACTCGACGACATTCAGGTGATCATTCATGACTTGATCCATTGCAGATATTAAGGGTCAATGGGAGCGAGATCCATTCTAAAACCAAGATGAAACCCTTGATTGAGATGTTAGGCTCTTGAAAATCAATGCATTGCAGTTACAAACTTATATTTTAATGTTATTGAGTTTTCTATTTATGACTGTGACTTGTTTGAACTTATTTGGCAAGTAGATACCTAATGTGCAATTGCCACTGAAATTT
Source organism: Trididemnum clinides (assembly GCA_963675345.1). NCBI lineage: Eukaryota > Metazoa > Chordata > Ascidiacea > Aplousobranchia > Didemnidae > Trididemnum > Trididemnum clinides. The sequence goes on along the minus strand of OY776295.1, from coordinate 19,877,941 downwards.
TTTTTTGTGCATTGATGATGTTCTTTGGGAGTTCAGATGTGTGAACACTCTTGAGTATCTGTCACAGCTTGATTTCTTTATTGTTTAAATTCAGAAAATTAACCTCTTGGGGTTCAGATGTGTGAACACTTGATTTCTTTACTGTTCAAATTCAGAAATTTGATCTCATTCAGTGGTAGAATAGTAGAACTGAAGTACTGTGTTATCCCCAGAATCTGGCCTACCAGGATTTCTGCAACATTTCCCGGCTCAGCAGCCAAAAGATCTATCCCATGAGATTGTCAAAATATCTACATACTGTGCTGGGATAAAGAGTGCGAGAACCTCTACCAAGTATTGCTGAGATCTCAAGGAAACAACCCTAGCAGAGCTGCCATAACCGTGCTCACTAGGCTAGATAGAAAACAAAGGTGTTGATGATCTGAAGCAGTTCAGAGCATTGACTTTTCACACTTCAGCAGAAAAGCATAGAGTATCTTGAATAACCTTTCTGGCAGGTCACAACTTTCCCCTCGTTACTGTCCTGTCTCAGCTGATGCCATTGCATCTCAACTGGTTAGAAATGTGAGATATGAAGATGTTAATTGTGATTCGTCTTGACTTGTATCTCAAGAAATGTCTGATCTCTGAAGGGCTACTACACCAAGTCTAAGTTTCGCTGGAAATTTTACATGAAAAGAATTTACTTTTTCCCTTCACCACTTGAGGCAAGGTAAGGCTGCTTGTCCTGACTCTATTTGCCCAGAGCCCATGCTCCATACTTCAGCTGCTTTAAATTCCTGGTTTTGTGGCTTTTTTCTGCTTGCATCAACTCAAAATTACCAAAATCTGGAGAAGTGCACTGATAGTCGTGATCCCAAAGCCAAAGAAGCCAGTGGAGGATCCTTAGAGTTATTATCCAATATTTCTGCTTTGTGTCCCCTACAAGATCCTCGAGAGGCTGATCCATTCCCATGTTATACCAATTATTGATCCACAGCTCCCTAGGGAGCAGGCTAGTTTTCAACATGGGAGGTAAACTGTGGACCAAACCGTTTTACTCATGCAAAATATCAAGAACTCTTTTGAGGCTTGGAAGAAGGCTGGTACTGTGTTTGATGACCTGACAGCAGCCGATGACACTCTCTGGCACCACACCCTCACCTGCAAGCTCCTGAAACTTCTGTCAGATAAGCACGTGGTTCAGATGATCTTGGAGCTTATGTGAGATGGAATTTCCACCCTCACAACGGATGACAGCAAGCAAAGCGTGCTTTGGTATCTGAGAAACAGTGTCCCTCAGGGATCATCCTTGGCCTCCTCCTTTTCAATATCTATGCATATAATCTTCTCTTCACACTTTCAGAAAATATGCTAATGCCAATGATCTCGCTTTGCTACATTCTTCTGGGGACTGGAAGGATTTGGAGGAAACTTGAAGCCAAGACATGGCTACACTCTAAGCGTATCTCAAGATTTGGAAGCTGAAACGCAGCCACACAAAAGTGGTAATGGCGGCCTTTTATTTACACAATCAAGAGGTCAAGTGCAAGCTCAAAGTCTTAGCTAATGGTAAACTTTTGCCATTTTGTCCATTTCTAATCTCATCTAGAGCTGGACAGATCACTGGCGTCCCACCATCATCTCAAGATATTTGCAAAAAACTCTAACCGTGTCATGCTTCTGAGGCAACTTGCAGGTTTAGGATGGGGCACTGGCACTAAAACACTGTGTACAGCTGCCCTATTCTTGGTTTACTTTACAGCTGAATACTGTGCACCGGTTTGGTGTCGCAGCCCACACACGCGTCTCATCGACAGTGTTTTGAATGATGCCTTGCGCATTGTCACTGAATGCTTGCATCCTAATCCAGCTGACCATCTGCCAATACTTTCAGGATACAGCCAGCTGAGCTTTGCCGCTTGGGGGCAACACTCTCCTTGGCCAAGCATGGCACCATGGACCCAGGCCATATTTTACATGTTCAATTAGCTGGGTCATCAGATGTGCCCCAGGAGAGACTGAAGAAGTCTAAACGCCCATTTGTGCCAGCTGTATGGATACTATTAAATGATCTATCTGAACCAGGCATCCACGTGGTTTAGTGGATGAATTATTAATGGAGCACGGAGTACTCCAAAAGCACATTCATACACAGTGTTTTCATTCCTAAGGCCAGTACTAGGGATGGGCTTGCTTAGAACATCTTGGGTTAAGCTCAGTCGCTTGCAGTCTGGCATTGGGTGTTTTTATTTGGACACCATAGAAGGTTCCATACATTGGACACCTTAAAGGGTGGCTGGTCTGACGGTTTTGGATGACGATACTCGATGCTGGCTAGATACCATCACAGCCAGCATTTGATCCTGACAGTTAATGGATGGCTTTCCACACGAAGAAGAAGTAGAATACCAAGAATAAAATAAAACTTGGTATGAGGTCGATTTGTACTTCAAAAAAGCGTTGTCCGCTGATCTTGTAATTTTGCAATACAGTTCTTTTTATTTTGATACAATCTGCACTGTCAGAAAAAATGGCTAAGCTTGCTCTTAGAAAGTGTAAAATTGTTGGCTATCGGTATGTAACTCAGTAGCGTTAACTCAAGAATGCAGTTCTCAAGCGGTGTATGCTTTATATGTTAGCAAATTTCTTTATTAGTGACCGCAGTAACAACTTTTTTCAATTTTTTCGTAGTGGAAGGTATTCTGAGTGAACCTGTACCAGCGAGTGGTGGAGCGAAAGATGGTGGTGGGAAAAATAATAATTGTTCCCCTCCTCTACTGCATGAACGAACTGTAAGTGAGCCAGCTCCTTCGCAGGTAAAACTTTTGTCATCAAATATGAAGTTGTACTTTGTAGGCCTATTGATATATGTTGCTAAGATCTAGTGCGTTTAATTGGCTCCTATTGGTAAGTAGTCGATAGCTGACGAAACTTCAGCTTATTTTGTTTATGACGGCGATAGGGCAGGTAATATTGTAATGATTATATTATAATTATATGACATGATTTAATGGTTTTCAATAATTTTTTTAGGCAAATGTCGTTACAAGTAAACCTTATGCTGTTGCTCTGTACACTTACAAGTCGGATGAACCCAGGTTTGTCTTGGTTTTGAATAAGGTTGTTAACAAGCTACGGCGAGTTGTTACAGAGAACGCAATTGCTTTAAAACTTTAAGTCAAGTGTTTCTTGCCTATTCGATGCATGTTTGATCATAAACTTTGCCAATGGTACGTTTCTCGTTTATTTCAGCAAGCTTTATTTTAATAATCTATTACCTTGAGTTGAAAGTGACCATGTTAGTCTTGCTGGGTGTAGTGTGTTTTGTTGTAAAACTGGAACATCGTGGGTAGAAACTAAACTTTAAAGTACTTGCTATTATCTTTGAAAACATTAGGGTTTAACTTTTCTTCAATCAAACAAATAGGCATTCATTCAAGCAAAACTTTTTCATCGTAGACACTTTCTTAAAAGGCAGCGTCGTTCTGACGTCATAATACTTGAAATAGTTTCAATTTTACTGTGGAAACATGATCTCTCTTTATCAGTTCTCAAGCAGTGACCAACACACAACTTAATTTTCTTTTTTGATGGACAAAAGTACGATGCAGACATAAGAGTTTTACAAAATTTTCTCAGCAGTAACGATTACCAAAACGCTTGAGCCGTTTGTAGCCAGCAGGTTGTTACCACCCACCTCAACTCAACCACTCAGAAAAGTTGGACCGCCCAATTAGAAATCGCTACTAACTCTAATTCATGGTTTTTCCTGTCGTAAAATAAATAAACCAGCCTGGCCTTAGCGATATCGGATTGGTAGGCATACGTTTACACAACATATGTAGTCGCTTTTCAAACAAGTCCGCAACTGCATCTTATCTGTGCATTTTTTTCCTAAACCTTTATTTAATTTTTAGTATACCCACTGAGCCTCTTCAATCTTAATTCTCTGATTAATCTTTTACATCATAGATGTACAGAAATAATTTACAATCTTTTTAAAAGGCTGTTATATTTTTCAGCGACCTCAGTTTTAAGAAAGGTAATACCATTATCTTGTTAAAGAAAGTTGATAGAAATTGGATGAGTGGAGAATGCAACGGAAGAACTGGAGTCTTTCCAGTGAACTATGTGCAAGTATGTTTATAATGACAGTGATGATAAAAATGTACTGGATATTTTCCGTTATAACGGGATATTTTTATTTTTGCTGTGAAAGTGTTGAAACCACTTGCAAAGTTTTGAAATTTTTCACCGCATCCACAACTATTTTAATTATATCATGCAGCATTGAATTATATGCTTGCTAATACATTTTGCCAAATGCATTATAAAGGGAGAGCACTGCCGCTAATGCATACTTCACAAATAGCAAAAGCTTGTTTTAACCAATGGTACTCTTTTCAACGTTTTAAAATTGGGTCAAGAGATTCTGAGGTTCCGACTTTTGATACGTTGAAAATATTTTGTGATATTCAATTTATTCGATTCAATATTCAATTTATGGCAAAACGTCAAGCCCACTACTTCTCACGAAGTCAATTAGAATTGCCAGTGTTGATTGCTTTTGATGATTATTATTTGAATGCTTGAGATATCGCTCAGATTAACCTTCAGCAAATTGCTAAATTTATATCGAATGAAGGGAAGGATTTTGATTCACCAACGCTTTACGCTTCGGAGCGGTTCTATAATAAGGATACCCTACATTCCGAAAAGAATATTAAAAACTGACATCCCTAACTTGGCTAAGATAATACAAATTTAGAGTTGTAGAAAGATTGTTGAAAATATTGACCTCCAAAACAAAGGAAAGTTGATCTTTAGCAAAAGTCTTCACCGTAAATCCACCACCGACAGGGGCATGAGCCGCCAATCTGGCAGACCGACCGGATGTGTCCCGAATTTCGCCTCGTCTGAAATTCTACAATAAAATCACAAAAAATGCAAAAAGTTTGCCCTACCTTTCAGAGTTGTGTATGATTTTTGTAAAGCATGCTCTGAGGTAAATTAAGTAGAATAAAAAGACGTTGGAGCATTTTTTCACATGCATTTAAGAAGGTGTTCAGCTTTAAATTTATGTACTTGGTGGCGTTTTTTATGCGACGCATGACTGATTTTTCTGCTTCTAAAATGGTTTTAGGTGGAATTTCACGAAGCAAATTGTTAGAGTGCGGCTCTTAGAGTGCTGAATTCATTTATAGAGGTTAGAGCAAGTCTACTTTACTGGCAGCAATGCAAAGTTGAGGTTGTAATATCTCGTCAAAAACTGTCAATATCTTGAGGTGCTGAAAGTTCACACATCCAAGGTGCCCCTCAGAATGTTCTGGCAGAGTTATGTTACTTGCTTAAATAAAACTTTCAAGGGTATAGTTTAATTTTTTTCGTTCTTTAAATGCATAGTTACATCAATTGAAAACAGTGATTTGATTGGTAGTCGGCCTAATTCAAGTAGATTCAAACAACACACCAGCAGTTGCCAAACTTATTAAGTTGGTCAGTTCCTTAAAATAGTGGAAAACCTCATTAATTTTGAAAACGGAGAAAAATTAAAAATCGAAGTACGATAATTACTCTACTCAGCAATTATGTTACTGCAATTGCAGCACAATACAAACGTATAAAACAAAAGAAAAATGGCAAAACATTAGATAAGCAAATATCTGTTGTCAAGTTTGTACTAATAAAAGCAACAATGGCTTAAAACTAACAATAAAAGCGGTTGTTGTAGACCAATTATCTGTGGACTTCAGTGTAAGAATCATTTGTTTGGCTAAACAGATGTTTTCCCAGCATATTTTAAGCCCACTTTACATCAATCTCACTTATTTTTTGTTTGCACACTGCTGCGCTTAGTTTGTAAATAGTTTTAACGAAAAACTGCTATTTTGGTGACGGCCGCAATGATGAATGCTACCGTAGAACAAAAATAAAGTATGTTGGATATGCTGATTTATCTTGCTACATAGAATTAACTAAGAAGGCTCTTCCTTCTTGTAGGCATACACATAGCATAGGTTCAAAAGGCCAGAGTAAGCAATTGGTTGTCCAGAGTAAGGTGTGCAAACTTTTTTGCAGACAGGCCAATTTTTCTTAAGCGGATTTTACCCCGTGCCTGGCGTGTACCCTTTTTAAGATTGTTGTTGTTTTTGTTTGTAGGTCTAAGGCGAAAGGGCGAAGTTTTTCAACTGGATACTTTTGTATTTTTTGTGATTAACTAGGTCTCTTGTACATGTAGCCGCGGTCCTCAAAATTTCAGCTTGCTAGCTTCATTTGGCACGCGCTCCGCCATTTGCGCTATTTTGGACTCGACTTTTGTGATTGGCATTGACAAGACTGCAGCATTAGGCTATCGCGTAGAACAGCTACTGAAGTCTAAGTAAGAAATGCTGAATATTTTCGTCGTCCACACTGGATAGATCTTGAGCTAGCAAATCCGCATAAAAAACACACTAATTCAACCGAAAAATTACACAAATGACTGGGATGTGATCTCACTGAAAGCTACAATTGAAGTTGAGCATTAGAACGCTCTGTCTTCATCACAAAAAAGTTACTACGATTTGTTTAAAACAAAGAGTGATTAATGTTGTAATTTATTACAAAGCATCTCACTAAAAAGCGAAAAACAAAAGGGCAAGTTGAAATCAGCAGAAATCGAGGCCAAATGTCTCTTCTGTCGTAAAAGAGAGCCAACCCCCGATGTAGTTGAACAATGTTATGTTTATCAATTTGTGGTAGTCAACAACAGTGAATCAGATTATTTTTATCAAATCTTTAACTGACAGGCAATAAATTTCAATGAGATTTTATTAAATGGGAATGCAATGATTACTAGTTTTCAGATTATATATTAGATGAACTCTACCGGTTACAACAAACTGTAAATGTTAAACCTTGAAGTATGGCAGGCCAATACAAATAAAAAATTATTATAGTCAACTTTGGATGATATTTCATTTAAGATTAAGAAGCATTTAAGAAACCGAAAAAATTTAGAATATTCAAAATACCGGTACCATCATAAAAATTTCTATTTAACAAGTAATACTATTCTTGTGAACATTTTGAGGGACGTTTTGAATTCGTCAAATTTTAGCAACTCGAGAAATTTTGAATATTTGACGAGACATCACAACTCAGTTTAGCAATGTTTCCGATACAATAGATTTTTCGGAACAAGTGCAAAATTTTCCCCAGTTAGCAGTTAGGTATGGTCTTGAGATACCATGGTTGCGGGTTCGAATCTCTGCTGGCAGGGCATTAAAAGAAAGGCAGTGTACACTGAAGGGGCAGGCCTGGTTTGTAAATATACGGGGCAGTGTTCACTGGAAGGGAGTGTACAGGGTGGGGGATATAATTATGGCAAATTGGATCAAGTGCATAAATTTCCCCACATGGGGAAATTTATGCACTTGATCCGATTTTTCTAACCTTCGTAGATAATTTCAGCATACTAAAAACTCCATCTAAACAATTTGCCCTGTAAAATTCCTAGTAGAATCACTTGAAAGTCGAAAATTCAGTCACGCGTAGCAGAAAAATGTGCAACCTAGTGAATAATTGAATAGTAAATTATCTTCTTACCCGCATGCGATTTATGTCCCAAATGTTTTTTCTCTATTTATTGCAATTCAGAGCATGTTTTACCATAGTTTTATTGAAATCTGAAAGGCAGGGTGAACCCGCTTGTAAATACACAGTATGAAATTATCCAAAAATGTTGATATCGTACCTATTGTGTTGCTTGTTAGGTTTGCGCTCATTCGTGACCTGTCTCTTATTCCGTGTTTAATACCCATCGTCATTTTTTCTACTTGCGTATGTGCGGACACATTGAACAGACTTTTGTACTATGTTTTTTTTTCTTAGCCTTTCAGTAATAATTCTCAGTTTTTCTACCATCTGAATACATAAATGGGTTCATTGGATTTTGCATTTGGCGTTCAAATTGTATTAACAAACTCAGAAAACATGAAACTAAAATCCGTATCCTTCACAATTGGAAACCACTTTAAATAATGCCATGAATTGTGACGTCAGGTGTTTTTGTTTGATATCAAAAGCTCTTCAAATTGATCTAGATTTCAAAACAGTTTGTTTTAGGGCTGAATGCTTGATACTGTTAAATTTGCTTTACTGTGGGGCTTGCTTATCACTTCTTTCATGCACCTCATTAATAGTAGTTTTATTTGCTAACTTGACTGAATTGGTTTCAAGTCGTGACCATTAATTCTGATTGTAGATAGTCAAACCATTGCCATTCGAGCCACCACACTGCGTTGCACTTTATGATTTTGCAGTGGATCCAGACGAACCAGACCGCGATTGCCTTCAATTTGTTAAAGTAAATACAAGGTTTTATAACAGTTTTGCAGGGCATATTTGTAAGTTGATTTAATAAAAAATCCCAAGCGTTGTAATTTATGTTTCAGTAATGAAAAGGCTTTGATGCACGTGCTCTGGAGCATAAAGATTTTGAAAGATGGGATTGTACATTTTGTGGCCATTATGAACTCTTTTGTTCATTGTTTTTTTACACGTTGTTTTGGGTGCAGAAGTCGTCTAATGTACTGCTTTCCACAGTCAGTGGCTATGATTCACCGCATTCTCTATTTTAGATAAACTTAACATATTCCAATACATTAAAGAAAGTGACGGAGAGTATTCTGCCTTTTGATACCTAGGTCTTGTGCTACCGTTCCAGACTGATTAAATATCAATTTTTTATAGAATGATCGTATTTTGGTGATCAGAAAAGTTGATGAAAATTGGGCCGAGGGAATGCTGAACGACACAATTGGAATATTTCCGCTTTCTTTTGTCAAGGTGACAATCGCTTGTAAACGCTTGGTGCGGTAATGGATCCACAGTAGATAGCGGCATGAAAATTGTCAAAGATGTGTAATTGTTGAACAAGCAAGAATCTTTATAGTGTTCGGCACAAATGGCAAAAATTTGCTAAGAGCCTCAATTTCAGTGGTTTTTCTGTCTCTTTTGGTTAAAATGCGAATGTGAAAGGCCGTGGCGTGGAAACAGTGGCCCAAGTCACGTCGCTAGAGACGCTTTTTCAATAGTCTTTTTGCAGTTAAGCGACGAAGCCTGCCGAGTGATTGACGACACCTCTTCGACGTCCTGTTCGGAGGAAATCAAAGCTCGTAGAGTGCCGACCGCCGGCGCCGCCGCTCGAAAAATATGCAGCAACAAGCAGGGAGGCAAAAATGTGAAAAAACGTCATTCTTTCCCCACTTTTCATGCAGGTATGCTGTAAGGTGATTTGTATTTTCATCTTGTTTCAAGTAAAATTATTTGTTTCCTAAATTTTTTTAACTAAAAGTAATCAAACAAATTGCCAACGTTTTCGGAGCCAAGCTACTCATCTCATTTGAAACGTATGCAATTTGTCAGTTTATTTTTAGTTCGTAAAAGCTGTCTTTTACGTAGAAAAAGGATTATTCTTGGTTTGGGTTTACTGTCTATCTAAAAATGGACTGAACAGGAAAAGAAAGGAAAATTATTTGTAGAAACATGCTCTGGAAAAATTCTTCAGATTTCTTGAAAATATAAAGCTCTGTGAAATTCACGTTTTGTGGAAACTTGATCCCTGCTGGATTAAATTATATATCGCAGTGTTAACACTCTTCAACCAAAGCGTTACAGCTGAGGTTTAGAAGTGTTCCACACTGCAATTTACGATTTTTTTGAATACATCACTTTTGTCATATTACCATTTTGTTACGGGTGATTCGTCAAAACTACCACTTAATTTGTTGAGGGAGGTGGTTGTATGTGTTGCATTTTTATCCTCGAGACTCGCATGGCTTGCATTGCTTGGTGTGCTGAATAGATGTAATTTGCTGCCTGCTGATAACAACGAGCCGCCAGCCCAATTTTCTGACGGTTTCGAAACAAAAATTAGGTTGTTGCTTGTATCCCACGATAAGAGGCGAATTACAGATCTACATGCAAGCAGTCGGCATTCGGAAGGTCATCTTGTATGGTCCGGTGCATAACATTTTGTTATTGAAATTTTACGTGTGCAGGTAAAAGCAAGGACGAAACAACCGCCTCAACATCGTACAGGCATTCAGCTGAATTCGGAAGCAGTTCACTGGCAGCGAAACCAAGTGATGACAATCGGCCTTCGGAAATTTCGAACTCCCATTCGACCACTGCTCCTGTACTTGCGAATAATTTAGCGACCCAACAATCTAACTCTCGAGCAAAAACAACTGCTCCAATGAGAGCTTCTTCATTACCACCTTCTGAAGCTATTCAACCTGTCCAGGTTTACTTTTGCTGATGCTGCCGTTTAAATGTGCATTAACGGTAGTGATTTTCCGACTTCAGTGTGTGTGCATGTGGGCGTGCGTGCATGCGCTGCTTAACTGGATAGGATTTTTTGATAAATTGCTTGACTTTTATCCGCAGACTAAGGTTTGATTCAATGCCAAAAACTCCAAGTCATGTTTTTGAAGACCTTACTTATAGGAGAACCACCTCTTTTAGACGCCTGGTTTTCAGAGATAACTTCTATTGTCTCTATCCCCCACCTTCTCTCTCCCCTCCCCAAACGAATGGTAATTCCTGACGCAGTATTAGGATAGTACAACTATATTCATTGCATTGCAATGTGAACGTTGCTTTGATGGCATCGTAGCGTAAGATTGGCTTTGAATCGACTTGGTATGGATCGGTAGAAAGGTGTTTTTTTATGCGATCAATTCGTGACGTTTCTTAATGGCTTTTCAATCGCGTAATTACGGCTTATTTGCGTTTCTTTTCCGCTTCATAAGCTCTTATCAGCACTACGTATTTCTAATATCTTTTATGTAAATATCTACGTTTGTACTTGGCATTGAAGCAAACCAAGGTTTTATCGTCTATGCCTTTGTTGACCAACACTACTAAAGAGTAGGAGACTTAGGAATAAGATCCATATTTTAAAAGCTTACACCGGATATTCTTTGTTTTCCTTTATTGAAAATGTCCCTAACACTACGGCTTTTCAAGCAGAAAAAGCAATCATTCTTCGCATATTTGTAGAGTTTGCTTGAAGATGTAGGTTTTTAGAGCTGTGTGCTCTTGATTTTTAAACTTCTGTGTTTAGCTTTCAACGTTTTTTGTTTATAGGTTGAAAGAAGCTCTGAACGAGCAACACCATCGGACAAAGCTGAACGACTCGGCAGAAATTCTATCATTTCCAAAGTATCCACGCCAAAAATGTAAGTCTGAGCAGGTTTTCGTTCATTTCTATATAAATACATGTCAAATTTAAATGTTGGTTATTGCAGTGCAACAGTTTGATCTTGAATACGTTATTTGTAAGGTATCTTGTTAATATCATTTTTGGAGAATCAACCTGTATATCTCCCTCTCAAAGTGTAGAAAACAATTTTTTGGTCATGTGCTTTGTTATTTAAATTTCCGTCAGAAGCAAATGCTTACAAACAGCTTTGTGTTTTCGGTTTTTTTGACACAATTAAATTATTTTAATATATTTCAGTGTGTCTGCTTCTTTCGTTTATAAAAGCAGCAAACCAGACGAACTGGACTTGATCAAAGGCGATTTGTATTTGATTACTGAAGTATGTCTTGATGGCTGGTGTCGCGGCAGGCATCTCAACTCTGGCAAATCTGGTGTTTTTCCTGGTAATTACGTCACGCCCAAGCCATCTTCATTACCACCATCAAGGTAAAGCGAGGATCGTAGGTTGGTGTGTGTAACGACTACGAGAATGTATTGTCACTTGCCAAAGTATTTTACCACTAAGCAAATACTGGACTGACGTAATGTTAACAATGCAAGTATTTCTAGAATTGTAAAGTTAAATAGTTTTCGTGGATCCATTTTTCCTACTTCTGCAGGCCTAGACGTACTGGTTCAATGTGGGTTTGCCACTATCCATTACTGCAGCTACACAGCCGACTAGTACCAATCGTGCTGCAATGGACTTTCGAGCTTTGGGCCTTTGGTTTCGAGGCTGGCAACATTTACTATGTTTTCGTTGAATTTTTACGTTTTTAACAAGTTTTCGTAAAATCAGTACATAGTTTGGAAATTAAAAAATTGACCAGTTGCAAATCACTGTAGCGTATCTGGTAGGAAATAAAGCAGCAATTTAGATTTTACAGTGAAGTGTTAGATAGTAATTCCAGTTGTCAACTTTTTATTGCCTAACGTTAGCTTGAACGCATGATTGAAAGTCGGCTTTACGGGTATATTTTGTTTGTGATTCATGCAGGTAGCCTGCTGTCATCTAGTTAACTTTCAGCTGCTCACTTCGCTTTTAATATTTAATTTTGTGCTTTCATTAAACATTAACAAACTGTCTTGAAGGTGCCACCGAAGTGTCGTTTCAGTCGTCTACAGTTGACTGACGGGGCTTGTCTGTAAATGCTCATCTATAATAGTGTAGTGATTGTGTCTCCTTGTTTACTTTGCATGTCTTGGCTTCGTTGAAAGATGCAGTAGCTTGACTTTATGCTACAAATTCACTCAAATTTTCAAGATTACTGTTATGGTAATTCAAACCCATTTCGGCCTGTTTCTAGCACTTTTGTTGTTTCTTGATGTGTTTAAAATTCCTTCTGTTCGTACATTAAATGATTGCGTATCTTTCTAACTTGAAGCATTTTGGTTTCTAAAGTATGTGTGGCATTTCAGCCCATGTATAATTACTTTCAGATCTTTTAAGTAAGAATAAGTTATTTGTCGAATGCCACGTCCTAACACTTTCAAATTAAGATGCGTTAAAATCTCAGTTTGCTTTGTGTGGTGAGGTTGTAAAGATATCATTAATCTGACTCATTTACGCTTTCTAAATTCGGATTTCTCATTTTTAAGCATCTACAAAGCAGTGTGAAATGAGCGATTTTGAAAAATGCGATGCCCACGAAGCACGATAAAAATTTTTCTTTCGTTTTTTTTGTGGATGAGCTGGCTTAACTTGAATTCTACAGTCGTAAATCTCTGGCACATGCTTTAGGCAAAAGCTCCGTAGACTGTTTGAAGCCACGACTTGTAAAAACTGAATCTTGATGATTAAGCTTGATAGTAAAATAGTGTCGATTCTGCTTAAACGATTCTGCTCTGCAAAAGTACAATATAGTGTTTCTTCAATTTTTCTTGTTTTTTTTTAAAACACGCCTTTCACACGGCGTTTCCTGACCAAATACGGAATGTATCTTGCTGTAAGCTTGTACAACATATTAAGAGCCTTTCTTGAACATGGTTTCAAATCATCGGCATGCTGGTTAGAACGTTCGCTCCGCATTCTGTAGCCTTGCGTTATTCGTGTGGAGTCGTACCAAAGACTTCAAAAATACCTCTTACTGATCTCCTGCCAAGCGCTCAGCTATTGGTGATGTGGAGAATGAAATAGAAACCGTACAGAATTTACTCAGTACTGACTGAAATATGTCCTAATGCTAAAAACCGTTACAGTCAAACAGCATAATATTTCATTTCAGACTTAAATGCATTTTTGCGGCTCTAACCTTTATTTGACCACGCTGTAATGAAAGCGATTTGTCATAGTTTACGAGTGCTGTAGAAACAATTTATCGTGTCTGATTTCGTTCTTATTAATTGTTTCAGATCAACTCCAAGAACGCAATCCAACCCTCATGTGACGTCAACGCCACAACAGTCTGGCTCGATTAGCGTATGTCGCGTGATTTGTTTTCTTGGAGTACAATAAGCCTGGCATTGTTTCTCTATTTGAAAATTTTAAGTGAACTGGTTTAAGAGCGTTATTTTACTCAATTTCAATCCCAGATTTAGTCAAATCTGAACAGTTGTCTAATTTTTTCATAAATGTTTAGTTAGTCATATATAAAGGAAATCGATTTCAAAACGACACTTGCGTTCCAATCATTACTTGGTTTGGATATAGTTTTGCCAAGCCAGTCTGTGAAATGAATTTAGGTTTGGCTCCTGGGTTTATGTTTAACAATTTTCTCGGGTTTCAATTGCTATGGCTTGCCTTAGGCCAACCTACCCATCGATTCCTACACTTTTGGATCATTGTTGAGTTGAAGGCCCTGAAGTCACTTTGCAGCCTTCCAATTCGGCGTGCTGGTTAGAGCGGCTGCTTCGCGCTCGGTAAACTTGGGCTCAATTTCCTAGTCGAGTCATACCAATAGACTTTTAAAAAAGGTACTCACAGCTTCTTTCCCTGACGTTCAACACGAAAGGGACAATGTGGAGAAAAGCCGGCAAGTTCGCTTGTTGTGCCCTTAGGAAAAGTGCTTAACAGGATTTCTCCATCTTCATCAGGCAGACTGGTGGCAAGACCGAGAAGTCTACCCGTCATGTTGTTGTTGTTACCCGACCCCTTCCGAGGGATGGAGGCATGGCGGAAAACCATGGAGCCCCAGAAGCCGGGCAACTCCCCAGAGCCTGGACCAGAGGTCGTAAAGAAACAGAGAGTCGCCAAAAAGTCGATAGCTGGACAGTGCAGAATGAGATGAGATATGTCCTGGGACAAGTGTCCACAGGCGCTGTAGGAAGGATTCTCGATTCTGCCAATCCTAGAGAGATAAGAGCTTAACAGAAGGCTGTGTCCATTGCAGCGTAGACCAGAGATGGCACAGCGAGTGTTACGAAGGAGCACAAGTTCCTCAGTGAAAATCGAGGGAACCTGTGTGTCGAAGAATTCTGATGAGACAGTACGCCTCCGGTCCGAGAAAAGAGAAGAGTGGATACGAGGGATAAGAGAAGGGACTACAAAGAATTGCAGAGGGCACGAGTAGCGCTCCCATGTCTGGCCAGCTCATTAGCCGCGTCGTTTCCCAGTAGAAACGAGTGTCCAGGAACCCATTGTAGCCTAATAGAACAGGAGGAGAGAGAAGACAGTTCTTGCCAGATATACCAGAGAGATTGAGGTTAAAAGGAAAGACGGAGGAGAGGACAGAGCGAGAATCAGATAAGAGGAGAAGAGAAGTAGCAGACTTGTTGGTGCTGTCGAGACCAGCAAAGAGCGTGCAGAATGGCGCATACTGGACCTGCTGAAAAAAAAGAGTGGCCTCAGTGCCACAGAGAGAGCAGTTGGCAAGTACGCCAGAGCCGCCTTTGTCAAAAAGAAAAGGAACAGTGCCGTCTGGGAAGAGAGATGAGATCAGAGCGGGAGCATGGAGAAGAAAGGGTGGACTCTACAGTGAAGGAGCGTAGGTTTCAAGGAGGAGAGGGAGGGTAAGCAAGAAGAGCCTCTCTAGGAGAAGGAGAAGAAAGCAGGAGCGGGTGAGTGGACGCAAAAGCTCTTTAGGAAGATCTGCGGAGTTTTGGTTTCACTCCAAGTCTGGTCAAACCTGAAATAGGAAAGGAGGTTGGGAGACGAAGAACCCGCTCATAAGATGAAAGAGTGAAATAAGTCAGGGTGACTCGTAGGGGAGGTAGAGAAGAAGTGGGATAGGGGTCTACCCGTCATCGTGGCGCAATCTGATTAAAGACATGCAAACAGAGCATGAGCTCATACGCATGAATAAAGGAACCCTACCGAACTCTTTCATCTTGGTTTCAACAAGTAGAATTAGTTCTAACCGTTTACAGTGAGTGTTTGGGTCAGTAATTTTAATAGTTAACTATATTTTAACAGGAAAGATCTTACAAGCAGTATCGACGGCAGCAAGACGCCCTCCTTGACATTACTACAGTGTTTAAACCTGTAGTTACCAAATCCTTGACCAGTACAACTTCCTCTTCAATTGCACTTACCGGGAGTCAGCGTTCCCATGTGGCCACGCCCTCATCGAAATCAAGCACCTCCGTGGCAGGGTCATCACCTGAAGTGAATTCTGCTCGCTTGTGGTCAGATTCGTCGGTTTCTATCAAAGCCGCTGTTGCGATCTCTGAAAGTAGACCGGCCCCATCAAAGTCGCCCCCTCCGCCTAGACCAGAACCCCCTAGAGATTTTGGTTTATCAAAGGTGGACGCAAAATTACAACGTCCTCGTCTAGATCAAAGTAAGAATATTTGTATTTTTTGTATTATATGAACCATTATGTACTGTTGTTGCGAGAGACGCTGTACGTATGTACCTACTCCTCCTAAAGCAACAGTGCGGTTGCAATGCCTGGTTTATTTGTTGATGTTTTTGTGGCACTTGCATGAAGCAAATATTCACGTTCACTGCACACGTTCGCTCAAGGTCATTATTTTAGGAAAAAGCAGCAGTTCGTTTGAAACTAGTGACAAATAAAAATGGCAGACGAGTTGGTGGCAACCTCACGGAATGTGGGGTTGCCTAGGGTTTGACAAAGTGGACTGCCAAGGGTGAGTATTCAAAATTGCCTGCATGTCTCTTGTTGAGTAACAGGAGCAACGTAAAGAGATGCTTTCGCTTAACAAAAGTACTTGTGAATTCAGGTCGGTCTTTCGATGGCTCCCCACAAACCAACCGTTCTTCTGCACCAAGCAGCTCATGTAGAGCCGCTAACGAATCGAAAAAGCAGTCGGAGAAGGTAAATGCGCTTTGACGAGTATCAAGGCTTTTTTGCATCTTCTCGCACTTGTGATTTGACAAAGCTCAGCTTTTGTGTTTCTAGTGTTGACCCTAATTTGAATTTACTGTTTGCCATCATCCAATAAATAAGACAAATCCAACAAGCATTATCAGGTAGTTTATGGTGGAGGTCAGAACAGTGGCTCTCAATTGGGGTTTTGAGAAGGAACTTCTGGGAGTGCGATCTTCTCTGTCCGAATTTTTATGGTCAACCAAAATGAAGGTTTACATATTAGGTGCAGGATGTAATTTCTCTGCAATTAACACGGGCTTGTTATCTAGTAAACAAAAAATAACAGGCCCACGCCAGTCAACCATGCCGCAGTTCTCACCACTTTAAATGCAACCACAGCTGGCATGTTTTTATGAAAGATTCACTGATGTGACATAGGACATGAAACTTTGACGTCGTTTAAAGTTCCTCGTCTACGATCTTCCAATGAACCACCCGTTTGTGTCCAAACATCATGCTGCAAGTTAAAATTGGCATGTTCATCAGTTAGAGTTTTATTTGGGCATTTGACTATTGCACAAAATATTGAGATTGAGCTGGAAAGCTTTACTTTATTATATAGTTTATGGCTTTAATTCACAAACAAATTAGTTGATATACCGAAATATCATTAGACCTGTTTTGAATTATTTGTGTTTTTGATAGTTACCATCTGGTGCAGGGTTACGCTACAGCATGTCAAAAGTGAAAGTGAGAAAGTGAAAGATGAATACAGTTTGATTAGTTTTGCAGTCACTACAGTAGACGGAGTGGATGGGCCGCAGTGCATTCTGTGTGATGTTGTGCTTTGTAATTTAATGGAAAAGCAAAGCTTAGCGAGCAATGCGGGTTTTGAAACCGGACATGACGCTGAAACTTAAAAAAATAAAACGAGCCCGTTACGACAGAAAAGAAATGCTCCCGAAAATGGGATTTGCTGTTGTTGAATAGCTTATTTTTTTGTTTAGTGCTAAGTAGCTCCTAATCTTTATTTATTGTTGATGGTTTTTCAAATACCTTCATGCAAACCCCTTTTGTACAAAAACGGGCGAAATCTTTGTTGCGATAACTTCAAATGTGTAGTTTAACCATCTTAAGTATAAGGCTGTTGTATTTCTAAAACTTTTGTTACTATTTATGTGGGTGTTTGTTTAAAAGACATGACAAATGATGGAAAGGGGTTCAAAAATATATTTTCTTTATGCAGGGTAGGCAGACTGCAATACGAATTGAGAACCACTGGTATAGAAGGACTTCAAAAAACGATTTGTCAATGGTTTTTTCGATGATTTGATCAATGCACGTTTTTGGCAAACCAGTTTTTCAAGGCTGTTTTAAGCGGCGTTTTTGAACGTTACCGATTCTGTTGTGTTACATGAATCCGCATGTGTCAACCATCTATTTGTCTAGAAAAAAAAATTTTCAGCTGTTGTTTTCTAGGACAAGAAAAGAGGACGTGACATCTTTTTCAAGATGGTCGGCAGTGGTAATTCCAAACCAAAATCTTCAGCAGTGAAACTACAGTCGCCAGCGACCAAGTGAGCAATTGAATAGCATTTTTCTCTTTCAGAATCGGAGAGCACCGACATTGACGCTTAGCAAAAATCGAATGGTCGTAAAATAGTCTCCGAATTTTACCCTTTGCCGTAGTGTTTTCTTCGCTTCTTTGGGATGAAGACGTGGCCTGATGCTTTTTCAGCTTCACATCGCCAACTGATCTAGACTAGGCTGAGGGAGATCGGCAATCCGTTAAAAGTGTTGCTGTTAGCTGACCTCTTCCACGGGATGGGGGCATGGCGGAAGATCGTGAAACCCCAGAAGCCATGCAACTTACCAGGACCTGGGCCAGTAATTGTATATAGGAAAGTAGTTGCCGAGAAGCAAGCGGCGCAAAGAGTCAATAGCTGTACGGGACAGAATAGGAAGTGTCCTGAGTCGAGTGACTGCAGGCGCTGCTAGAAGGAATCTCATTTCTGCCACTTCTGGAAAGATGAGAGGTTAACAGAAGGGTGTATCCTTTGCAGCGAAGACAAGAGAGGACGCAGCAAATGTAACGAAAAAACTTAAGTTCTTCAGTGAATACTAATGAGACATGTTTGTCGAAGAATTTAGATGAGACAGTACGCCTCCAGCCCGAATAAAGGACGAGTGAACATGAGAGGTAAGATCATTGTAGATGGCTGAAGCAGCGTAACTCGTCTTGCCAGCTTATCGGCAGTAGTAAATAACAGATCATTATTACTGCTGATAATGTTGTGCCGGCTGATACTAGAGGTCGGAAAAGAGTTTAAAATATTTGGTTTTGTAAGTTGAAGTCAGTAGGAGTCAGCTGTAGACTTGTCCAGACCTGTTCAAAGCTTTAGGATTCGAGTTGTTCCTGCAGTGGGTTGTGCAGCATTGTATTACTATTTTTTCATGGGGTGCCCAGTTTTTTACAGTATTACGGTTCGGTTTGCATTTCAGTAATGTCAAGTCTTGGTACACCGCACTCTGTGCACCCTTGTTTTAAACGTTGAACACTAATCAGTGCATTAATTTTGACTTTGTTGTGTCTAAAAGTCTTTTAAAATGTTCAAGATTACAAATTTAATACACGATTAGAATAATTACATAAGAGTTTTTAAATAATGGATGAAAGTGGATTGTAAGTTGACAAAATTTTGTTATCAGTTTGTGAAGAAATACATTCCAGACCGGTGTTTTGAGATGTTGGAAAGCGATACAGAGTCTATCTATTTCAGTCTTGACCGCGAAAGCCTGGGTGATTGACATGTGTCCCAGACGAATTGAAAGCGTTATATTTCACAGACCAACTAATTTGGATGCCGGCTGAGGCGTGTTCCTAGCACGCTGAGCAATTTAACAAATATTTAAGGGTTTTGAAATTTAATGTGCTCTTGGATATCACAAATTTTGGCTTTGGAAGTGAAAATCATCGGGTTTTTCCTATAATGAGTTATTAAAGGATTTTTAGAAATAAAACGTATTTGCTACAGAGCTTGGGAATGCAATTATGAAACCGTACGGTTTTGATTTCACTTCCAGGTAACTCTTTGGTGGAAGTAGTGAATAGTTATAAGATTAATAGAAAGCAAACATGTTTGCTACATCGCCTGGGAATATTATTATGAAAGCATGCGGTCTTGATTTCGCTTCCAGGTAACTCATTGGTCAAAGTGATAAGTCGTTTCAGGATTTTTAAAAATCAAACACGTTTGCTACAGAGCCTGGCAATGTCGTTATAGTAGCATACGGTCTTGAATTTGGTTCGAGGTAGATCTATGGTGGAAGTGATAAGTTGTTAAAGGATTTTTGGAAATCAAACTCGTTTACTACAGATCCAGGGAATGACATAATAGCATACGGTCTTGGTTTTGGTTCCAGGTAAATCTTTGGTGGAAGTGACGAGTTGTTAGAAGATTATCAGAAATCAAACATGTTTGCTAGAAAACCTGGGATATCATTTAGACAAAATTTAGATTTTGAAAAAATCAAAAGAAGTAGCAGATGTTTTAGTAGTTCAAGCAGTCTTTAAATTTAACATTTAGACCAATTTGCCTCACAATCATTGACAGTAACGTCGTTAGGTGTAAGATTTTTTGGTTCAATTCTATACAAGAAAATTTTTGTAGCGTTAGTAGAATAAAAACAAAATCAATACAGTTGATTCTATTTCAAACCAATACAGGAACTTTTGCCAGCTAACATGGGCATAGAGTGGAGCTGAAGTTCAACTTTAGTCAAGATATGGTTGTGACAGATCGTTAAAGACTACTTCAAAAATTTTTTAATTTTTATTTTAAACCATTTATTGAACATGGAATTAACAATTGTAAATATATAAGTTTTATATCTCTGATAATTTCATTCCATCACTTCTCTTAATCTTCAGTTTTCCTCTTCATTTTTTTGTAGCTTTTTCTACTTTCGATTTCATCCATCATCATCTTTCCTTCTCTGGGACGTCTTTCATTTTTCTCTCGAACACTGTTCTTAACAAAACATTTATGCCTCGGAATGTGCCGAAGCCATCTTTTTTTACTATTGTGAGCTCTGTTATTAGTTTTGATGTTTTATTCACAAGATTTAGGATTTCTGAAGTTATCGACGTATCTGTCCGCTTTACTCTCTCCGTCTTTTTCCAAACACTCATTGCACACGCCACCAGTTTTAAAGCATCTCTTAAACTTGACGTTTCTGATCCGTACATTACAACACTTCACATCTAGGTCTTTGCCAGTTGTTTCTTCAGCGTCCGTTTCAGTCCAGCACACCTATGTGCTAAAAAATAGATTGAACAAAAATGTTTTATATTCTCAGTTTCATAACATTTAACATTTTTATTGGTCGTCATAAAAAAAGATTATATACCCTATTCTTATCAAACATTTTGAACTCTCCAATCATCCAATTTTTAACTATTGTTTTGTGTTTGCTAGCAACCATAAATAAAACGTAACCGATGATATACTGAACAACACCTGTTAAGCTTCAACTTCATCCAAACATTTAATTGTTTAACATTGTCGCGTTTTTAATATATGTGATATTATTAATAGAACTTTCGGTTCTATCTCAATTTCAAATTTCTTTTAAAATTGAGGCGACGTGTGATAATCGCTCGGATAATTAGGTCTGGCTACAACTTAATAAAAACTTGGAAAAGATTGGCTTCCACTAAAACACCTCAAACCACTTCAATAACAGAATAATATATTCACAGAAATGGTACTTCACGACTTCAAAACTTCTTCGCTCAACGATCCCAAAATTAATTACTTTACCACACAATCAAGAAAGACCGCAAAATAAGTCCACCAATAACTGTTCAATAACTCTCCACGTCAACGAAATCCACAATAAATTATCGCAAAAAAAAAACACAACGGCCCTTCCTTAATCCGTCAAACCAATCTTTTTTCTCTCTCCCGCTCTCTCTGGCCAAAGAAAATCCCGTCGCCTTATATATAAATTTGACGAAACAATCTAGACAACGCTAGAACGAAATCACGTGAACAAAAGAAAAAAAGCATTTTAAGTTATGTTAATCGTTTATCGAAATTCTTCGAAGAAGGTAGAATCACTAGACCAGGGTTTCCCAAACTTTCAGGTCAGCGGTACCCTCTGGACAATTTATAGATTCGCTCGTGTACCCCCGCACTTCCGCTAACATAAACCGCAATTCATACTGCAATGTTGCCTTCGTGATCACTTTTCTTATTTTAGGAGGTGAAATTCTGCCGTCGACCAGACGTTGATCTCCAAAAAAAAAAAAAGGTCAACACCTCCCAGACGTTCACCTTCCACCCACAAAATCGTGGCGTCCACTTTTTCCAAGCGGTTTTACCGTCCTAAGGAGCTCTTAAACTCAGGTCATCAAATTGTTAAGTGATCTAATGTACCCCAGTTTGGGAACCCCTGCACTAGACCGATCTGGAATTTTACTATGTCGTAATAACGAGTTTGACGTAATAAAAGGCGTACCCAGCAATCGACTTGCGAGGAAAAAAGGGTCTTTTCTCAGTCAGTAGCCGAGCGAACAAATGACGCAGCGCTTTACACAAATATGAAAAGAACTCTTATACGGCAAATTTCCTTATTCGTGACAAACATTGAACTCTTGTTTAGTGTTTTGCTAAAAAATAACTAGAGGGTATCACGCAAAAAGTTTCCTACCAACACCAATGAAGCTTTAAGTTTAAATTGTTCAAAGCTTTCATGTGTGTTCACGAAACAATAAATTTTGTTTGTGTCGCGTTTTAATAGAAATTTTTTGATTCTATCTCGATTTTAATTTCCTTCTTAAAATTTGAGGCGACGTGTAGTATCGCTCGAATAATTAAGTCTGGTTGCAACTTAATAGCTAGGAAAAGATTGGCTTCCACTAAGATACTTTTACCCACGTACTTCTCGATCACAAACGGAACAAATACTGTATATTCACAAACTACTTTAAAACTTCGAATTCCTTTGCTCGTCAAATACAGAAACTAAAGCACTTTACTATATAAATATCAGACTAACCAAAACTAAAACCACCTAAATAATTGCTTGATTCCTGTCACAAAAATCACCACAGAACATCGCCTTTTTACTACACTCTACTATCTCTACTAAACTTACACTCTGAATGACTAAATCGTAAAAATCTCGCCGCCTTATATTTAAAAGACGATCTTCTCGAAAATGCTAGAAAATCACGTAACACAGAAAAAACACCGTTAATAAATTACGTAATCGGCAAATAAAAAAAATGAAAAGAAATCTTCGAGAAGAAACAAGATACACTGGAACTTAGTCACGCAGTCAGCCATTGTGACGTCAGAAAGGTGTGTGAGTTACAAATCTATTAATCAATGCGAAAGAAAGAAGGTGTTTTTTCGAAATCAGTTCAGCAAGTTTAGGGCTTCAGACAATTCAGATTCACAAATAAAATTATTCTTTCAACGCAAAGTTATTTATTCGTGACAGTTTGTAAGCCATTATGATGTACCTTGAAGTGCATGATGTTACGCCCGATATATGGGCTGCTTATCACAATCGGCTAAACTGAGAAAATCATTGCAAAGTATTTCCCAAAGACTTGAAAACGTAACCGTTTTGAGGCTACAAATCAGGAGAATTCGACTTATGAATGGCACACTGCTCTTTTGGTCACGTCTGATTTAAAATAGTGCCAATGTGATTGTAAACGTATAGAATTACCTACTGGCGTATATGTAGTTATTTTATTGATTATTGCTCTGTAGCGAACATTCAATTTCATTTGTAAACCCTTTGTCTTTTAAAATAAATTGTCTGAGTTCTGTTAGGATAACGTATTCAAATGTTTGTTGTCCAAATTTTAAAATCCACTCTGCTTTTGCCGCTACGCTATACTTTGCAAACAAATTGTGTTTTTAGCAAACTGCAGACAGTGACAACACTGCTTTGACCTATCAGGTCCCTTCAGTGCAGTTGGTGAACTACCAGAAGCTTGAGGCTTTTAATAAAGCGCAGCTTAGACTCTTACACTTCTGGGACCTATACTAGGTCTACTGTGGTGGATGGTCTGTCAGGACTTAGCGAAACCGTATCACTTGTGAATAAGCGGCGGTTGTCACAGGGACAACATATTAATCTAACAACAGCTTTTTGTCGGTCACCAATTGCACTCAAGAGACCTGATAGGTCGAAACAGTGTCACTCTCTGCAGTTTGCTAAGTGCATCGCTTGCCTCTTATTAAATTGTGTTTTGTTGTGCTTGTAAGTTGCAGTAATTTAGAGATGTAGGAATATTAGTTGTTGGAGAAAAGCGAAAAAAGATTTCTAGGCTGGCCAAAAAAATAATTTCTATACTATAATGTAACAAGCTGCTTGCTTTCTTGAAGGTGTGGCATTACACCAGTTGAATTAGCTTGCAAACCTGATGTGTGTTTTGTGTTCCACCGTTATTTTTCTGAAGATGGACCCCGGTATCAAATGGATATACAGTATTCCGGTTCACACCGCGAACTTAACCAAGATCAAGATCAGGTTAAAACGGCAGTTTATTTCAAACCGGTTATGAATGCGAATTGCAGACTGGTAAATCTATCACCGCTAAGGCAGGCTATCACTTGTAAATACCGAAACGACGCCTCCCTTTAACGACATGCTGGGTGAGCAATTTGACTATTTTGTTAGTAAGGCTCTGGGATCGTCTTCAGAAGGTGCATGAGTTTTCATTCAATCATTTTTTACAGTTCACTTGCGAATTCCTCCAATTGCCAACCTTCCCACGTCCAAATGCCGCGACGTAGCAAGCCAACCGTGAGACCATTGCCACGTGATCGGTAAGTCGTGGAATCTTGTTCTAATACAAATAAACTAATTTTACTCCGTAGCAGGATTCCAAAACCGTGGCAGTTTTACAGCAGCACATTGAAACTTTTTCCATGAACGATTTGTCATGACAGCTAAGATTATTCACAACGGTATAACCTGAACGTTATAACGAGTAAGAGACCTCATCGTTATAATTAAGTCTTCATGGAAACAGGTCATTGGTTTTACCAGAAAAATTCTAGACACCTAAGACGCTGATGTGGTGATGTTGGCCTTTAATTATCTGCTTTTGATCAGCGATCTGGTCTTTCTAGTTTTACGTTTTCAGCATTCTAACTACGCCGCTGTTGCCAGCTTATTACTTTGCTTGCTATCAATATTTTTTTATTTGATACGATAGATACGGCAATTGTCTATCAATAACTGCATGTTTTTGCATCAGATTGTGATTAGCCAGCGAGCGTTGACGTTACAAATGCTGGCGAATACCGTGTGAGCATGCAAGAGATTTTAAACCCCACTCAGTGCCGAATTAAGGGGATAGCGGACCGGGCTTAGCCCGGGACTCCAAAAAATTTAAAGATTCCACAACATTATCATTTGTAATTCATTGCGATTAATAAACCTAGCTGTTTTTTCCAGCCCCAATACGGGAACGACGTCATTTAAGAATGATGTCGTGTTGGGCTTAATCAAGCCGACTTTAGTTTTCCTTGGTTATATCTACTTGTTATGCACGTCACAATATTGATTATTCCGTTAGAATAATTTCTGTCACCGATAAAGATGATCATTTTAATTCTAATTTCGTATTACTGTAATAATAATGACTAGTTGTGCCAGATGGTTTGGTAATCAAAAATTTACGATATAAAAGTAGGAAGGTTAATTCAAATAAACCTTATTACAACAGTAGTCTAGTGTTTATCAGAGATAGAATATGGAGTTCAATCGCCTCCTGTAGTCCTGCTGTATGATCGTTATTTTCGACTGAGTTAGCGTTAGCAGCAAGTGATCATAGCTACATCTCTGTAGTTAAATGCGTTACATAACAACGCAGTGATACATAGCGAAACCAGTAGTTCAGATCCGTGCTGAGGCCACTTTTTCCCACCCCGAAAATCAAGTTAGAAGCCCTTTAGCACAAGCAAGCATTTGATCGCTACGATGGAAACCCGCAGTCAAAAAGATTTTACTATTTTGGCTTCTCCAGCTATCGGCTTTAGCTCTTCATTGAATTGCATTTTTACTCCAAAAATTAAGTTGCAACTTTTGTACCCTAAAAATTAATGCTCAGCCCGCATCCAAATTTTTTTAGTTTTACCCATGGAACTATTGATTTTAGCACTGCGTGGGCATACACGTATAGCTTCCCCCCTCCCGGCCGCCTATGTGGGCTCTCCTGTCATGGCCCTGACTCCCTGAGTCCGTTGCATCGGTAGCGTGGCAAAAGATAAAAATGCGGTTTTCACAACCGGGATCGAAAATGATTTGATTAACTCCCACATCTTCATCAATCTCACATAATTGCGTTCTTGGACAAAACTCTCTACTACACTTACTTGAACTTGGCGAAACCAAACAAGCAGTACGCTTATATCGATTAACAAAATAAGAAATCGATCGGAAACTGACACTACTTTCAGTCTTTAAGCCAGACAGCTGATATTGCTACCAGTACGGTATTTGTTATTTTGACTTTGCAAATGTTTAAATAAGTAATGGGTTAAAAGTGTTTCCAGGCCAATTGTAAACGATATAGTCTAAAAAAAAAAGATCGAGATATTCAGACATGACACGCAATTACCTTAGTGGTGCACAAAAACGTTCGGCAGCTTTAGAAAAAAAAAACAAAAAGAAGTGAAAATCGTCCAAAAACACCAACATTATCAACCTTATTTCGAGTTAATTCAAGTATTGAAAGTGAGCACATCGTGCAAGGAGAAGAGGCACAGCAATTCGATCGTCATCCTCAGCATTTGATACCGAAACATCTCAAGTTCCAATGGTCAAAAGCGAAACTACAGATCAATCTTCTCGAATTTGCTGGACCAGCAATTACAGCTGCTGCACCTTTCTGGTTCAGATCGACATTTTAATGTTCAGTGGCGAGCAACACTAACCAATGATATGCATCAATGCTGAATACAGCCTGGTTCAAGCAGTTGCCAACATAAAGAGGGTGATTTTAAAGAATTGATAATTACTGACGGATCTCAGCATCGTTTTTGTACATCTACCATGTTTGCTTGGGTTTATTCACCAACTGGAGAAAAAGTTTAAAAGAAATTAGTTTTGCTGTTTCAGATCAACCGGAAGTGGATTGCTTTATTCGCAAATTAATGTTTGATAAAGTGAGTAAACTCATCTCTGGCTTTAACATTGGAAAAAAGCTTACCAAGCACAAATCAGTCACTCAAATTCAAGGCAACATCTTGACTCCATGGAAGCAATGTGTGCTGTAGAAGTCAGTTCAACAAATTGATCGTCGTTTGGCAAAGCAATACAAACATTGAAGTGGAATAGTGAAGAAAAGTTCTATTCAGAGTTGTCAGTATGGTAAAATTTCTTTTCATTCGAGGTTTGGCTTTACGAGGTAAAAATGAATTAATTGACTCCCCAAGGAATGGAAACTATTTGGGCATTCTTGAGTTGCTGAGTGAATACAATGCTTTTCTTGCTGAACACACGCTGGTGCATGCGAACAAAGGCCATGGTCATCATTCTTATTTGTCTTCAACAGTCTGTAAAGAAACCATAGAACTAATGGGCCAAAAAGTTTTATCGATCATTGTTCACGATATCAAATCAGCAAAATACTTTTCAACACCAGATATAGCGCATTTGGATTTACTAAAAGTAGTGATCAACTAAAAGTATTAGGTCTAATTGAACGATTCTTCAAATTTATATCAATGTTTTCTCATACCGCAGCAGAAATGGCTGAAATTGCTTTGCAATTTTTGGACGTGCATGGTATCAACATTGAAGACTGCCGCGGCCAATCTTACGATAATGCTGCCAACATGAGCTATAAATGTTGTGGTCTTCTATCGCTTATTCGTGAGAAATGCTGAGCTGCTCACTATGTATCTTTTACAGCGCATTTTTTTCAATTTAGTTGGCAAAAATGCAATAGAATCCTGCCATTTTGTAGCTGAACTTTTTAATCTTCTACAAATTATGCACACTTGGCTTGTTGCATCTTCACATCGTTGGCAAGAGCATCAAAAGTTTCTGAATGCGTTGCCAACATGGTATTCGATACCAGATGTTCTATATAGTAAAAACATGCAGACTTTTGACAAATTGGCATCTGATGACATTCAACCTCACGGAAGTCGAATCGAAGCAGAACGATATTTGAAAAAGTTGAAACTGTTGAAAACTTCTATTCTGCTTGAAACATGGAATGCCATTTTGAACAGATTTCATAAAAAAAATCTGCCTTGTAAAAAAACGGATTGAGTATGAACACAGCAATCCCGTTATTGAAATCTCTTCAAACATTTATTAAAGTGGAAGTGTTTTTTGTCATTTTCGATCAACGATCGATGAATTGGAAAAACATGTTATAGCTTACCGTGAAATCAACAGGAAATTTGGTTTTCTTTCCATACTGACAAGTCTAAGTAATCATAAAACTCACCATGCAGCCTCTTTGTTAATAAGGCAATATCCTGATTTCGAAGGTACTTTTCCTCTCAAGACTGTTCACTTTGCAACATTTTTTCGAAGCTTTAGTTGTTTCTAGATAGGCACTGCGTCAAGAACTGTATTGAGCTGAAAATGTTTTTGCTTTTTAACAATGGTCACTGTGCTGATACTTTTCCCAATGTGCACGTTGCACTTCGCATATATTTATATATGATGGCTTCAAATTTTATGGGAGAAAGATCGTTTTTCCTCCTAGAGAGAATCAAAAACAAACTTGGAAATACCATGGGACAACACAAAGCTGCAGCTCTTTCCCTTATGTCTATCGAAGATGACAATTTTTTTGCCATATTTATCCTCCATTCACGAGACAGCGAACATTCTACGTTTATTAGACTTTACTGATTTTGTCAATGACTAGGCCATTCGCAGAGCAAGAAAGCGAACCCTTTTAGTCGATTTTCTAGGCCTAGTATGCAAATTAACCCAAACGTATACGTTCTTAGTCGTACTTTAAAACACGTAATATTAGTGTCGTGATAATCTTAGCGAATCGATTCCTCTTGTATTTTGAAAGGGCCCTGCAACTAGATTGGACTTTGGTCCCACTTGCTGCTAATCCGCTTCCGTCGCCACTGCTTTCCAGTTGCTAGAACGTTTGTTTCAAGTCTCAATTTCGAATTCATAACAAATCGCTCTGTTTCAGGTATTACGCGATCATGAATTACCCGACCACTGATCCGGACGAGATTGAGTTACGAGAGGGCGACGAGGTTGTGGTACACCACCGCAGACCAGACGGCTGGTTTAAAGGCACCAATTTGCGGAACCGGAAAGCCGGACACTTTCCTAGCACCTTCGTTGAAAGAGTCCACTCGTGACAACAAAGCTTATATTTTTCAACGCAAACTAATCAGTCGGCAGTAATTTCACGGACTACGTGGTAGGCCTCGGTGCGATTTCCACTTTTACCGTCTACGTGCCTACGTCGAAAATGTTATGATGAAATGCTGGATTCGTGGTGATCGTTGGCGACGAGAGTAGATAGGAGGGGTAAACGAGGCAACTATCCTCATAGTGTTTAACAAAGTCATTATAGTTGGGTAAACTTCTCGGTTTTTGACCGCATTTCTCATTTTTAGCCGATCATTTCAGACTTGCTTCTAAAATCTGCTTGATACCTCTTAATATTATTCCCAAAATTTTACAGGAACTCTAAAAATGGTCATTACTGAAAATGCCACAGTTCGCGCTGCCCCTAAATGTTTGTTAGCTACGCTTCTGTAGTGACTGTATTTTGCACCAAACAGTACGAGTAAAAGAATACGCTTGTATAGTGTGAAGGTGGGAACGGGTTGTCAAGCAGTAATCTAGCTTTGCTTGGTGCTACATGTATGTTCCTTATTTATATCCTGTGTCAATGCTTTAACTTTCCTCGTTTCATGCCTGACAGCACTGTAACGTTACTCCATTCAGTCTGCGTGTAGAGTAAATTGAATACATTTATCTTTACATCTGTTATATTATTTTACGTTTGCTATTAGTGCTATTACAATAATTTGTTGTAGGTTTTGTTATATGTCAAAAATATTCCCCTAAATCTCACTGAACTCACTGCTTTTAATCAGTTGGCTTATAGCATGCATTTGATCTATGAGTTGGATTTATTAAAATTTGGAAAGCTTTTTCTTACAAACTTTTTCTTTTTCTTTACTTTATGCTGTAATAAGTCTTGACTGATGGCGTTCGCTACCAGGCCCATGCTTTTGCATTAATTGCTCTGGATTAGTGATAACAATGAAGTGTTTTTTGCTTGCTAGAGCATCCGTTTAATGTCTGTACCAATTGCTAAAAAGGTCAGTAACTATTTTAATAGAATAATATTGCAATTTTGTGTCCAATTAACAAGCTACTATGATTAGATAAAGAACAGTTGCTGTTTTAATTGTGTTGCTAATTTCAATGTTTATTTCTTTGACAACAATTGTGCTACAATCGGTTTCATTGTAACCTTCGATCTCTTCGTGTCCTTGACCTTAAAGAAGCAACCAAAATGTTTGTATTGTAAAAGCGATTGTTAAGTTATGACCGAAAGACCAGGTTGTGGAATCTTAATATAATTCCATTTGGTTATGGATTGTGTAAACGATTTTTCAAGTATTTCTTGACACTGTGACCGATAATCGATTTCGGTAAAATTTTTCTTAAATGCTATCAACGTATTATTCACGGTGCGAAGTTGATATACCAATTGCGGTGCTTATGTTTGTATTTTTCTGCCTGTGTTGGTGCTATGTTTTGTTGTGCTCTTTGATCTGTTCAATTTCCGTGATCTTGGTGCAATTGCCGCGCATTTTCTAACCTTATTCCTGTCAAATATCGGTATTGTTTTGTATGCATTACGTTCTTTGTAAGTTCTGTTCTTTCGTCAACAGTCAGCAACTTTGTAATCTTGAGCTCAAAAACAATTCCTAATAGCACATGATACGTAGGTTGACGATTTTTTCCTTAAACCATACCGCATGCAGCCGTGTAGCCTCCGGAAATGGAACTGTTGACACTGTCGCGCCTAAATTTTGTTCTTGCAATAATTTTGATGATGTCATCACTAGAAAACCATCAGACAATTGTCCGCCTCCGTATTTTTTCCTTGCCTACGCACCTCTCCACATCCACCTTTAGCGAAGGTTTTTCGTATTAGGTCAAGCATTTGTCCTCGTATCTTCAGTTTTACTCAACGTGCATTTATACTTCGATGAATAAATTTTGTAAGGCAAGTCATGAAGGTTGTTGTTGTTGTTGATTACCCGACCCCTTCCGAGGGATGGGGGCATGGCGGAAGACCATGACCAGAAGGAGGCCTCACATTTGCTCGGATTGAGAGGAAAGCACCAGTACTCAGACCAGCGCTCCAATCGAAACAGAGCTCCTTGTGTAGCCTCCACCGCCGTAGGGACCGAGGGGGAGGAGGACCAAATCGCCAGATCGTCAGCGTAAAGAGAGCAGCTGACGGAAGAAGGCAGAGAAGCCGGAAGATCATTAATGAAGAGAGAAGAAAGTACAGGGCCAAGAACGGATTCTTGCGGAACATCTCGACGGACTCGAAAGGAACGGCTTTTGTGATTTTGAAAAACCACAGAAGCGCGCCTATCAGAAAGGTAAGATTGAGTCCAACGAGCAAAGCAAGGAGGGAGGCCAGTTGAAATCAGTTTGTGGAAAAGGGCGGGATGCCAGACAGAGTTAAAAGCTTTGGAGAAATCGATAGTAGACAGGATCGTCCGAGAGCCGGGCCTGGGTTTGTTAAACCCATCCGAGATGGACTGAGAAAGATACAGAATTTGATCGAGTGTAGACCGTCCAGAGCGGAAACCGGCCTGGCGGGGAGAAAGAATGGAATTAGACTCCAGAAAGAAGAGAAGACGGGATAGAATGATGCGTTCAAACAGCTTTGATACGCAGGAGGTGAGAGAGATAGGCCGAAAGGAAGCAGGAGAGTCGAGAGGTTTTCCCATGTTGTGTATGGGAATAATGGAAGATGTCTTCCAGATGGAAGGAAAGGAATGTGAAGACCAAGAAAGATTGAAGATGTGAAGAAGTAAATCCATGCCAGAGCGAGGAAGGTGCTTTAGCATGGGATAGGCAACTTTGTCTGGACCAGTGGCGGTGGATGAGGAGAGGTTGGAGGTAGCCGCAAGAAATTCCGCGAGAGAGAAGGGAGAGCAAAAGGACGAGTAAAACTCCACAGAGCACGTGGCTCGGCGGAGCTCAGTGAGGTAGCCTCTGGCTCTGCTGCGCAGGGTCTTTGGCTGGGAAACAGAAAGGTGAGATCTCAGGTAATCGGCGAAAATCGAAGCCGATTCCCTGGGAGAAGAACAGTCGGGGAAATTAGGAGAGGAGGAAGAAGAGCCAGCGACAGAACGAAGAAAAGAGTACACAGATTTAGGGTTAGATTTGGGTAAGAGAAAAGTGCAAGTTGCTTGCCATGCCTCAGCCTTGGCCTTGACGATGACAAACGAAGCGCGTCGGGAACCAGAGATGTAGGCCTGACGATCTTCATCGCTTCTGTGAGCGGCAGCGAAAGCCTTGCGTCTTTCACTAACCGCTTCTTCCACCTCAGCAGATCACCAGGCTTTAGGTTGGCGTTTGATGCGGCCGAAAGGAATGGAAGATTTGGCCAGGTTCAAAGTCAAAAAAGTAAAGAGAGCAGCAGCAAAGGAAAGATACAAGTATTCTTCTTGAGAAGGACAATGAGAGTCAAGTGAAATGCAAAGTCATTTCAACAACCCTTCTGAAAATTGAAGGAAGGGGGCCGTATGTTGGGGCGAAAAACCGGAGAGAGGGACGGTTAGTAGAATCGGTAGGTGATCAAAATCTAAGTTCTGAAGCACCTCCCAGGAGCAAGGGTGAGAGAGAGAGGAGGGACCAAAAGAGACGTCAGGGGAGGAGCGATTGCCAGAGAAGCGTTAAAGAAGAGTAGGTACCAAGGCGAAGTGACCAAGGCGTCAATGATAAATAGGTTAACTGGACACCACGAAATCTTACAGCAAGGTATGGGCTTGCTTCTTTTTTATTAGCTTATCCAATTGCGGTTCGATGGAAGACAGAGCTACTCAAAGAGGAGTATGAATATTGAGTGTATTTCTGCACTTTCCCTTTACGTAAGTCATAGTGGAAAAGCCAACTTCGCAAAGATATGTGGAAGGAAATGGAAGTAGTGTTTTAATGGCCATATTACTTAACCTCTGTAATTCTGCTTTCACTTTGATCCAAAAGTTTGTAAGTGAGGTTGCCTGGGTAATTTAAATTCTAAAAAAACAAAGTATCAGTGCCTGCAGCTTGTTATGCTAATAAGAGCGTATTATGCTTTCTATAAGCTGACTTATCAAAAACTTTCTACCAGCTGATAAAAGACTAGCAAAATTAGCTATTATTTTACCAGTCACTAACTTTGTTGTTTCTGGTTAGTACGGTTGATATACTATTAAGAAACTTTTCCAAAATAAATAAAAATTAGTATCTTCAATGTTTGCTTTCAACAAAACTACTAACAAACACATTCAACTCACTACTAAACCATACTGTATTCCAAAGTATACATTAATTTGTTGCATTTAACTATTGTTATCTTCGATCCTTTCAGCGCCTCGATGAACCGAAGTGATGCTATCTGAATAAGTCCGGATACGAATTTCAACTTCACTTTCTCGTCTCCCGGTGATCAACGGCCCAACAATAATTAAGCAATTCTTTATTTATCGAAGATTTAAAATATAACACACGTTTCATGGGCCATAAGAACAATTAGAGGGAAGCGTTAAGCGCGAGATAGTGATTATGGTGTTAAATTCGGGTTATCTTACTTCTACAAATACAAAGAATCATATTACTATTTCTACATCTACAAATTCGTACAGACCAGCATTCAGTAAACGTACCGTACTACTGCAGCATGGCTTTGTAACCAATGCTTTATTTAATCTGTCACAGTAGAACTCGGGGCAGTTATTTATAATGATCTTGGGGTAATTTCTCCGAATTGGAGAAAGTGGCATTAATAATTTGTTTTCTGAGTACGAACCGGTAGTAGTCATAGGAGAAAGCAGTATCCATAACTTGTTTTTTAGGCACAATTCGATCCTGGTCATAATAAATAAACTAAAAGTGATATCAACCCCCTTGCGTAGTGTTAAGCTGTTTTTCATTAGAACTGCGAACTCACCAAAATGACTCATAACTAGGGCAACCAATTTTTGACCTAAAAATCTTAAAATTTTGACTTAAAATTTTACAAATTTTGACCTTATTTTGACCAATAAGTTCATGCGCTTGCAACTGTGCAAAATGCAAAAATTTTATTAGAAACCAAACTGTTAGCATGAAAGTCTACTTGTTTCCAATCATATAACACAAAAACGAAAAAACATGAAAGACTCAAGCAAACTACAGGTAAGAAACAGGTAACGAAAGTTGCTCGAAAAAGAACAAGAGATGAGTACGCACTATTTTTCAGTATCCTGAAGTCACTGACAGTATTATGCGGTGTTGTACTTCAGCATCAAGTAGTGACTCACATTATCGTCTTTAAAGTTTCTGTGTCTCGCCAGAAGTTTTCCTAAAATAGAAAAGCTTCTCTCTACTGAAGCAGAGGTTGCTTAGGAGTTGCTTAGCAGGCTATACAAATGTGGCGAAATATCATCTCGTCCCATTTTCACAATGCAGTTGATGTCATTCCTTGACATTCTTTCTTGAATATATCTTCCAATTTGGCAGCCATCAACACCAAAGTCAAGGGATGTCATTTTTTGATAAGCTTCTCGAATAGTGCAACGGCTGTCTTCCATCTTCTGAATTGCGTCAACTAGAGCACTGTACTGCTCCTCTATTTCTACAAGTTGAGTAGCTAAGTTGGGAGCTTTTACAGCCTCTTGAGCACGCCGCACGAGGACACCACCATCATAGAAGCCTTGCAGAATATTTCTAACTTCTAGAAGATTTCTTGAGTAATAGAAAGCAGCTGTCAACCAACTCCCCCATCTAGTTACAACTGGCTGTGGAGGTTGGCCGATGGAAGTAAAAAAAGCTCTTCTTGATCTGTTCTTAATGGTCACTGCTTTTACCCTGGCAACCAATTCATCAACAGCAGGGTAGTTAGCTCTCACTTTCATAGCACAATTATGCAGAAGATGAGCCATGCATGTTACCTGGAAGAGCCTGGGATATAATTTTTTTAACAGGACTCCAGCAGCAGTCATGTACCTCGCTGCGTCCGTTAACAACAAGCAAAAGTTTTCTCGTACAACACCAAGAGAGTGAACTGCATCGTCAATTTCTCGAGTTACGATGTTACTGTCCACAGACTGCGGAAGAGTCTTACAGTTGAATAGCAACGTTTTTTTCAGGAGCTGTCAACTCACCAACTAAGATATTCAAAAACTGTTTGCCATTTATGTCACTCTCATCTACAACCATAAACATTTCTTGGTCTTTCAAATAATTTTTCAATCGTAATGCTTCTTCTTTAGCTAATTTCTCAACTTTCAAACGACATTTTCCCTCGGAAGGTAACGGATTACCAAGCTCTTTAAACAAAGATTACAGGTGGCTATTTCTCAACTTGTGCAATGGTATGTCAGCACAATGGAACGCCTTAGTAACTTTTTCTGCAAAATCCGGTATAGGAGTTTTAAGAAATGTTTGCGTACTTGCCTTTTCATGTAAGAAGCCTCTTTGGTGTTTTGCACTGCCACGGTGTGAATCCACAATAAACTTTTTGTCGCATTTCACTATGAAGTCACAGACTTTGCAAAAGAGTTCACCTTTAGGTGTTGAGGTAAACTCCGAATCGTATTTATGCAGTATATTGCGAACTTTGGAAGAATATGATTGCTTAACCTTAGGCATGATAGCTAGAAGCAAACGAAAACACCAGTAAGCTAAAATTGAACACTGCATGCAAAATGACTTGAACATTTGACTAACCTAGAAGAAAGACCACTGTCGCGTTTTTAATATATGTGATATTATTAATAGAACTTTCGGTTCTATCTCAATTTCAAATTTCTTTTAAAATTGAGGCGACGTGTGATAATCGCTCGGATAATTAGGTCTGGCTACAAAACAAAAACTTGGAAAAGATTGGCTTCTACTAAAACACCTCAAACCACTTTAATAACAGAATAATATATTCACAGAAATGGTACTTCACGACTTCAAAACTTCTTCGCTCAACGATCCCAAAATTAATCACTTTACCACACAATCAAGAAAGACCGCAAAATAAGTCCACCAATAACTGTTCAATAACTCTCCACGTCAACGAAATCCACAATAAATTAGCGCAAAAAAAAACACAATTGCCCTTCCTTAATCCGTCAAACCGATCTCCTTTCTATCACCCGCTCTCCCTCTCTCTCTCTAGGCAAAGAAAATTCCGTCGCCTTATATAAAAATTGACGAAATAATCTAGACAACGCTAGAACGAAATCACGTGAACAAAAGAAAAAAAGCATTACAAGTTATGTTAATCGTTTATCGAAATTCTTCGAAGAAGGTAGAATCACTAGACCGATCTGGAGTTTTACTATGTCGTAATGACGATTTTGACGTAATAAAAGGCGTACACAGCAATCCACTTACGAGGAAAAAAGGGTCTTTTCTCAGTCAGCAGCCGAGCGAACAAATGAACCAGCGCTTTACACAAATATGAAAACAACTCTTACGAGGCAAATTTCCTTATTCGTGACAACCACATTACCTGTCTTCCACGCCAAGTCTACTTAATATTCAATCGCCCATTAGTGGGCAATACAAAACTATTACGTCACAATTTGCACAATAGACCCACTGAAAGCTGAGACATGTGAACGCAATGGTGGTAAATCAACTAATCCAACGGCAAAATCTAGCCTAGCATAACTTACCTAATTTATTCGTGAGTCGTGGCACTGAAATAATTAATGTCGAGAAGAAAATGTGCTAAATTTTTTTTTGACCTAACGCTGAATTTTGACTTTTTCTTGACTTAATAACTTTGAAACCTCTCATCGCATCAATCTGAAATTTAGTTTGTGGACGTTTCATCACTTCCAAACAAGGCAGAAAAAAATTGACTTTATTGACTTTTGGTTGCCCTACTCATAACAGTACGGCCATATAAACACACGAATGTCAATTAGCCGTTCAAATCTATGTCAGTTATAAATGAATTGTACACTGGCCTTATTCGTTTGCTCATAATTTAGGATTTTCTCCTTTCTATGATATTGTTTGTCAGTTCACGTAACAACTATAGCTAGCTCTTGAAGACAAAGGATAACAGTTGAGGAATAAAACTTTTTGTCTATTGTAAGAAAAGTCTATTTTAACAATGGATTTTGCTTCTTAGCTAACCCATTTTTTCTTTCACGCTAGTCGGGTTCCAGCTGCGAGAGCAGATTGAATGTTGCCCTGTCTTCCAGTAAAGATCGCCATGTCAGTAAATGTAAATGAAATGTCATATTGTCGTATAGGCCTAAGAAAGTACGTGATATTACACTTAGAACAAAAAATACTCAGACCACTATGTGAAAACATGCTCTGATCAATGTAAATAATACTCGGCATACTCATTTTCTAACTGACCGCGTACCGGCAGTCATCTACTTGCGTACCACAGTTTGCGTAGCACTGAGCTAGTGAACGTAGATGGCGATCCATACATAAAGCCAAGTGCTGTTGGCGACTTTCTATTTGATGTTTGTAGTTGAAGTTGTTGAGGTTACTACATATTATATGACTTAATTTAGCTCAAAATTTTAATTATCCTCTCAGCTATTTATTGAAGGTAATATCATATGCTGCATTTGATATTGATGAGTAAAATCAATAGTCTTTTGAAATTGTTTGTTAAAAATGCTTGTAGTCTGTTATATTAATGTATCGGTTGCATTTTCTTGAGAGTTCACTCCATGTGGCGACTAGTAATTTCTATCATGATAGCTAGTGAACGTAGATGGCGATCCAGGGATGTGGAAGCGGAAGCGGAAGCTGGAAGCGGAAGCGGTGGAAGCGGTACTTTTTCTATGGAAGCGGAAGCGGACGCGCGAAAAATCCACCGCTTCCGCTTCCACATAGGAGGGAAGAATGAAGAGAGAAAAGAAATTGGTTCTGCTATCCTTCGTGGAAGAACGAATGGAGGGAGCATAAACATTAAGAAATGAGAACGAGGAGGAGACGTTTAGGGAGATGTTGACCTCTACATATTCAGAGTAGGGGCCAAGCGAAGAAAGAGAGGAGGTAGAAAGCTCAGAGAAGAATGAGCACTGCTTGACGAAAATGATGACGCCACCGCTAGCGTCTGCGACATCAGTAGAAAAAATACCAGATCGAGAGTGGGTGCCATGGGATTGCAGAGCAGAGAATCCAGGGATCCGGAAAGAAGAAGATAAATTGAGGTTAGATTCCTGTATATAAATAAGGTCAACGGGATGAGACGAAATAAAGTGTATTAGTTTAGTTCTCCTGGCTCGGAGATCCCCAGCATTCCATTGAAGAACCCTAAGAGAGTTAGGGACGGAAAGAGGAAGCAGGAGGTAAAGAGAAACAGCCAGGAGCATGAGGCGGTGGTGAGGGTGCAGAGGGAGAAGATACAAAGTGGGCGGAAAAAAGATAAAAAGTTTGAAAGTGAGGGTGGGGTGCGAGTGCTGCATTAGCAGAAGGGGGCCAGATTGAGCAGTGAAGGTATACCAGCTGGAGGAGTCCGAGGAGGAAGTCACAGTGCTGGTAGGTGTAGAATCTCCAAAAAAAGCAGGGAGTGCAGCTCCAGAAGCGAGAGCTGCCAAGAGTTCTAAATCTAGAAAAGGAGAGTAGTGAGCACTTTAAATGAACTTAATTAGAGTATGTGCAGCATTGCACTGGCCTACCCCGCCAGGTCACATTTCCAGCGAACAATAAACAAGGAAAGACAGGACAAGGGTTTAGATGAACGTTGTCACTTATCAGGAAAAGGAGAAGAATGAGAAGACATTCAAGAGAAAGGCAAGAGAAGACAGGCCGATTTTAAAGAGGCTGCGTGCTACCCTTCTGCGGTCGTTCAGGGGGCTGCACGGTGAAAAAATGCTTTGTGTGAGGGGAGTGCCCGGGGTAACTGGAACCCTCGGGAAGGCCAACAGCCATTTTGACCCAACCCAAACGGGTCAGGGACTGCACCACCACGTTGAGGCGGCTGTTGATTGGTGCAGTTCAATTTTGCTCGCTTTACATGTACATATTAAATATACGACAGAAATTTTGCACTTCACTATCCAAAAAGATCGGAGTCAATACGTGTTTTGAGGACGGACAGAAGGTAGTGATGATTAGAGTTAGATTTAACTCAAAGTCAGAGTTACATGTAGTTG
Organism: Trididemnum clinides; assembly: GCA_963675345.1. NCBI lineage: Eukaryota > Metazoa > Chordata > Ascidiacea > Aplousobranchia > Didemnidae > Trididemnum > Trididemnum clinides. The sequence continues at coordinate 19,839,122 of OY776295.1, read as the reverse complement.
AGAATAGAGAGGGAAAATCAATGCTATACGGTGTAATTTGTTGTTGTGACGACAGTTTATTGTCGAGAGCTGTGATATGTGGTCATACGATTTAGATCTAAGAAGCATTAAGTTAACTGTTGTAAAAGTAGTTGTAAGTAGTGAACGAACTTGTAATAACTGTGTATTTGTTGAAGTGTTTAATTATTTTTTGAATTGTAGTAACGAAATGTTTGATTTTCTTGCAAGCAATTCGTGATTTTCAAATTTTTGTTAGTGGGAGTTCCGTGACAAACGCGAAAGTACATTAGGGGCTCCGCGATGACAAAAAGATTGAAAAGCACTGTTCTACATTTAACACGAGTTTTGATATCTAAGAAAAACAAACACAGAGTAGTTCGAAATAATAAGCTCAAGCGAAGTAGGTAAAGTAATAGCAATAAATGAAGGTTTTTGTTTTCTCAAAATGATAAAGTGTAGGAGAAGGCAGGCTACAGATCCACAAGAGTTAAAAAAAATTGTCAACGGTCGTCTTTTGGTTTTTTGTTGGTGGAAGAGGAAGCGGAAGCGATAGGTGTGGAAGCGGAAGCGTTTGAAAAATAACCGCTTCCACATCCCTGTGGCGATCCATATACCAATCCAAGTGTTGTTGGCGACTTTCTATTTGTTCGCTAAAAATGTTTGTAGTCTGTTATATTAATGTATCGGTTGTATTTTCTTGACCTTAGCTTTTCCTTAAACAATTTTTAGGGCTGTTTCCTGGAATGCTGGACCACGTGAAGTGTAGGCCTAATTAAAAAACTCAAGGAACAGGTAGTAATGATCAGATAATGATTGATTTTGCTAATGTACCAATCGGCACCATATCTAGATGGTATGGTGCTATCTTCAAAAGATGAAAAAATAATTTTTCCTAAGGCCAATGCTTTTGGCGAATAGACACATTATACTAAGCTTGGATTCGGTAGTTAAGTGGCCGAGGTCTATGTTTTTTTCCGAGAAACAGACTAGTAGTAATTCGCTCCAGTATTTAATCAAATTGACAAAAGTTATCAAAATAACTCCTTAAGTTGATGTTTGCCCAAAACCTTTCCAGCATAGCTCATTGCTTTTGGTCAGTCACTTTTTTCGCGCCAAATATGTGACGTCATATGCAACCTTCCTGGGTGTAAAATCAACCTCTCGGAAAAATAAATGCAACAACAAAATTTCAATTGGCGAAAAATTCTGTTTATCATACTTTTAGTAACATAAAAAATTTTTGTACTGCTCAGCAAGTTGAGGGTGTAGGGGGATTGTTCTTTCTTGCTCCAACAACTTCCTTGATCTCTTTTGCTCCAACTTGCCAAAGTTCAAGGAAGTAAAAAGGGTCCAACAGATAAAACTTTGAGCATTACTGGTTTAGAGCATCTGCTTCGTAGATGGTAGATGTGGGTTCAAATCAGTCAATGTCAATCAACCTAGCCTAACTCCTTTTTCTCTATTGCATGTGTTGCGCAACGGCAGGCATCCAACTGTATTCCAAAATAAAATGAGTGCACTCCATACATCGACTAGTCACTTCTATCATGATAGCTACTTTCGTAGAATCCGTTCGGTTTATAAGTTAAGATTGCTGTTGGTGACTTTCTGTTTATGGTTTGTAGTAGTTGAGGTTGCTATACAACTTCCCCCTTCAAGCACGCACAGCTAGCGGAGACGTGCGTAAGGACTGAGGAAGTTGCTGAGGTTGCAACATGTCTTCCCTGCCAAAATTGAGAGAGAGAGTGAGGTCTGCCGGCCGAAGTAAGTAAGATCAGTGAGATTCCCACCAAGACTTCACTCAATTGGAAGGCGGTCTTGACGTTAGGGCTCGGCGACTCGACGATGGCTTGTACTGCTTGACTGAAGATGCTGCCGTCCAACTACATCGTAGAAGATGTAGCTTCGTTGTCGGGGTCACCAACGGCAGGCATCCAACTGTATTCTAAGATCAAACGGCGATTAGTCTTTTTTATCATGATAGCTACTTTAGTAGATTCCGTTCGGTTTATAACTTAAGATTGCTGTTGGTGACTTTCTGTTTGTGGTTTGTAGTAGTTGAGGTTGTTACACATGGTTTAATTTACTTTGAAAAGATGTTTTGAGCCTGATTCCATAAAACTTACCGAATGGAAATGTAGGCAACCTCTTTTTCATTAATGCAGCTACGGGTTTAGCATTCGGTCATAATGTTTTTTTTGCATTGCCTAACTGCAGAAGCAGGATGAGCACTCAAGAACAAATCAAATCACTAGCTCCATCTAGCGGCACCAAATGCTGTCAATGTAAAATGCACCTGGGGCGTGCGTAATGCAACCACCTCGCACAACAACAACAGAGTTGAGCCATACAAAATCCGATCTGAGGTCAACAATCGCTGATCTATGGCATGCATATCTTGACTACTCCGTGCAGTACAACAATCGATAACTTGAGCCATGCAAAATCTCCGACCTGTGGCAGAGCGTGACCACCCCTCATCCCCCCGTATAAAATCGACCATCTGAGCCATTCAAAATCCGACCTGTTGCGTTCATGGTGCGATCACCCCGAATTTTGGCGTGCATGGCGCGATGAATCCCACATTTTTTCCAAACCAAATAGATACTCCTTTTGTTTACAGCAATTGACGCATCAGTGGGTTTGTATCACAGCTTTAGTGACTAGGCGACTGTTGTTAGATATGGCAATACGTAGCCTACAAAAAGCAGACCTCAGGATGAATGTGCGCTCTGAGCTTTTGGCCAGAAGGCGAGTGCTTTAGATTCTTGGCTATAAGCTAAAGACTATATGTGATCATTTCTTAAATGTAGCTTATTTATCAAGAATTAAATGGGCCTATCACTTTTGCAAAAGTGCAAAATGTAGTTTCTGATCAGTTGATTACAGGTGCATCAGAAAACATTACCATTGTCTTCGCAAGGGCTGTTGTTCTAGTCACGTTTGACTTAAGATAAAGTTTGCACAATTGCCAAAAATTGACTGATAGGAGTAGGCCTACTGTGCCCTGGACAGATACTGTATAGTCTTATGCTATATTTTGGCCGTATTTAATTCACTGGTATTGCATATATCAGGTGTTATTTGAAGCATGATACAAGTTGTAGTCTAGTTCTTTTTTGACCAAATTTTTATTCTGTTCTAGTTTCAACTGACATTTTTTAATAGATACTGGATACATGCATATATCACAGGATACGACACCTACTTTTTTGATCAAGATCTATGAATTAAATCAATATCCAAATAGGCGAATACCAGCTGCTATAATATTACTTTTTTTTGGTTAATTAGTGCTCAGGTTGCTGGGAAATGCAAGATTAACAATACAACCCTAGTTCCTCACAGTAATGAGACCATATGTTCGACATCTTGTTGTAGTCAGTGTTGTTTAGGTAAAGCACTCTAAATTGGCATAAAATGAATATTTAGAAGGGTGCCCAAGTGTTGATTTGGGACAAGCCATCTCTATGTCAAGACATGTTTTCAAAACTAAAACAGGTGTACTTTTTTAACAATACACTGGTACATGGTAGGTAGATAAGCCTACAACGTTTTTTAATGTATCAGTTAGCATATCAAAAACCTAAATTTTTTGATGCTAGAGCAATGGCCTATTTTTGTGGTTAATGAGGTACTGCATATTTTAAGGCAGTTGCTATATATCTTGCCATCAATGCCATTTATCTTTGGAATCTATTTTGCCATTGAACATTTGTGCTTGGTCAATTTCTATGATGTACCGGTATTAAACACAAAAATTTTACCCTTAATGTACAGACCCCTCCAGTGTACACTCCCCTTGGAGGAGAATTTTACATACTTGGCCCTCTCAGTCTACACTACTTTTTGTCTAAGTACCCTGCTTGCAAAAACTTAAACCCATAGCCATTACATCTAAAGGCAGCAGCTTTACCCACTACACCACTACTTAAAGATAGGAATTATGGTGACAAAATAGATTCCAAACATAAAATACCAGTGTGATGGTGTAGTGGTTGGAGCATCTGCTTCGCAGTCGGTAGACTTGGGGTTCATTTCCCAAGTCAAGTCATACCAAAAGACTTTAAAAAATTGGTATTCACAGCTTCCCTGCTTGGCGCTCGGCACATAAGGGATAGTGTGGAGAACAAGCTGGCAAGCTTTCTCGTTGTGTCCTTGGGCAAGGCACTCAACTGGATGCCTCCGTCTTTATGTGGAAGACAGATGGTGTGGCCAAGCAGTCTACCCGTCGTGGTGGCCCAGTCTGCCAAAAGACATGCAAACCAAGCATAAGCTCATACACATGAATGAAGCATAAAATGCCATCAATGGCAAAATAGCCACTTCCATACTTTAGAGTTGGGGGAATTTGATATAAAGCTTGTATTCAGGACTTTTAGGCACTTAGCCGGTTAAACTTGGAAAGAATGATGTGGTTAAGTCCTGGTGTGGTACTGATACTAGTAAGGACTTTTACTGCCACGTGTCAAAGTCATTAGTGTGCCCTGATCATAGGTCCACCTGCTACAATCTTACGTTTATGTAGTAGCTCTGTATGGTTTTGTAATTGCTGCTGGCTGTTGATGAAGTTTCAGATCATCCGCCAGAAATAATTTGTTATATTAAATTTTTATCCTCTGGCCTTGGGAAAGTTATTTCAGGTATGCATAAAACTAACCTGTGTCCTGGCTTGCTTCCAAATAGCTTGTACTGCCAACGCAGTGCAATTCTATCTCAATCTTGTAACCAAGTTAGGAAGATTGCTTTATCTTCAGAACCCAACTTGCAATAAATTTAAAGCCTTGACCAACCAATCTCATGATTTTGAGTCAGCATTTTATCACACTAAGCTACATTGCCAACTAGGCCAGGGTGTATCAGTTATTGGGCTATACAAGCTTTGATAGTACTAAATACTTTTAAAACAAAGTAACGTTTTTGTCAATTAACAACATTGTGTAGATGCAACTTTGTGTAGATTAACAATAACTTTGTGTAGATGCAACTTTGTGTAGATTAACAATAACTTTGTGTAGATGCAGGATAGGCACATGGTCCTGTTAAATTAAACAAATATTAGAAGTCGACTAGTACAATATACATCATATTCTGATCATTACAGTACTTGCACCAGTAGCTCAGCAAAAATGTCAAAAAGAGGTGCTGCAGTTAAGCTGCGAATACAACAGTTTTATTTTCAGTTAACTGATGGCTGTGGGCGCTCAGATTGCACCAATCCAGATTGTGCATCAAATCCTAATTTTCAAAAGCTGACTTCTGATGCAGCTGCTGCTAAAGCAATGATTTTATATAGAAACAAGTCAATATTATGTGGTAAGCCACCTTCAAAAGTGCCTCGAACTGATTCAGAAGATGATTTACAACATGGCTCTACATCAGTTTTGTTTGAAAAAAACGGTGACGAATTAAACAACTTGGCAACTGACAAGCTTTTTGACAATGAGTTGCATAATAAATTCATGTCAAACAGCAAAAGTAAGACATCAAATGATGTCAATGAAACTAGTTTCAGTGGTTCTTTTAACAAGAACTTAGACAATTTTTCAGTGAAATCAAGTGCACAAAGCAGCAAATGTCTATCACCTGACAAAGTTGAAACTGCTTCATCACAGTCGCACTCTTTGCTTACAAAAGATGGGAGTAAAAACTTTCCTGCTTCCAGCAGAGAACATCCTGAAAAATGTTTGGAAATAAACTTGGATACAAAGTCAAAAAATGTAACTTGCGCACACACAACATGTGATGAAAATATTAACAAAAAACTTAAAGATATTTTTGTTTCAAAACCAGTAAGTGATCATGCTGCTTCTGAAGTGAGAAAGCAATCAACATCGTTTTGTCAAACAATTGGTAAGTGTCTGCCATTGTTATTTAAATGTTACCTAATTTCATGTTAGCTAATTTCTTGCTTACACTGAAAAGTATCACTATGCCAAAGTTTTGACTTTTGTGCCTTTTTTACTATGTTGAGTGGTTAAGGCAGTGCTACCATTTGGAGTGTTTTGTTACCAAAAGCCTGGACTCACAAGGAGTAGGTCAGCCAGGGTAGCTGGTGCAGATTGTGGATTTGAATCCCACCTAAAGTAAGTATTTACTAATGTTGCTTTAGTGGTGACATCAAACTGACTTTTCTTGAGGCTAAGACCTCAATTGAGGGTTTGATCTTGGTTCTAGATGGATGACTCTATAATCAACATTTATATTAATACAGTCTTTAAGATAGTGCACTGGGATCTCCTGCTCCTGCATAATGGTCTCATTGGTGATCTTGGCAAATTGTCACTTGAACATTGCACACTACTTGAGAGTGCGATCGATCCCAGCACTATAAATCATCAAGCATAAGGCCTCAGAATTTATATACCAAAATCGCTCAGCTAAATGGCATGCTTTCGTGGCTGAGTGATTGAGGCAGTGTTACTGGTTAAAATGTCTTGTTACCAAAAGTGTGGGCTTACATCCCAGGGTGGCTGCTGTAGATTGTGTATTCAAAACCAACCCAGAGTCTGCTTTTATTAATGCTGCTTTGGCGGCAAAGTAAAACTGACTTTCCTTGAGGCTGAGATCTCAATGGAGGGTTTGATCTCAGTTCTAGATGGATGACTCCACCATTGACCCTTGTGTTATATTTTTTCTGAAAGATATCAAAAAACGTCTCGCAGAAAGTGTGTCTGCTGTTGCTTGAAAAAGGTGTGTAGTTGTACAAAGTTGCATGCATACTCCAGCATGTAGCTACTGCTTTCACTATGTTTATTTCAAGATGGATATTTGCCACCATGAGTTGAAATACTGAAGTGCAACCTTTCGGTGTATAATTCAATTTACACTGACAAGTTTCTTTGAGATTCTTTAACACGTACAGCATGAAGTTGCAATAAACTGCAAAGACACTTTTTGAGTTGCGTCTGGATATCTTTCATAACTTTGCATTGTTCTACTATTTTAAGGTTGTTTTATTGTGCTATTTTGCAGAAGAAGCTTTAAATATTTTGAGTAAACTGGATGCATCTCCTCAATCAAACAATCTTTTATCATCTGTTCAAGAGTCTTTGTGGAAAGTCTTTTCAAATTCTGACTACTTAAACATGTGAGCCTTGACAGGAATCTTGATTGTGTTATATTGCATTTTTTGGGGGGTATTTGTTTTTCATACAAACATTAAACAGTTACAAACAAGAGCATTTGGCCAGTGTGATTCTATGCTACATTCAAAGATTTGGAAATCATTAACAGTGGTGTAGTGGTTAGAGTGTCCGCTTCGCAGTCGGTAGACTGGGGTTCATTTCCCTTGTCGAGTCATACCAAAAGACTTTAAAAAATGGTATTCACAGCTTCCCTGCTTGGCGCTCAGCACATAAGGGATAGTGTGGAGAACAAGCCGGCAAGCTTGCTTGTTGTGTCCTTGGGCAAGGCACTTAACGGGATGCCTCCGTCTTTATGTGGAAGACAGATGGTGGGGCCAAGCAGTCTACCTGTCGTGGTAGCCCAGTCTGACGAAAGACATGCAAACCGAGCATAAGCTCATACGCGTGAATGAATGAATTAACAGTAATAACACTTAATGTTATGTGTTGTAGAATATGAGTGATACTTGAGCGTTAGAGTTGGGACCATAATAACTTCTAACCATCGTGTTTCAACTATTTTTATATTTAAATTATGTTCTAATAAATGCATTTGTTGGCTATCAACTGCTGCAAAAGCAGCACTTATTATTATAGTTTTATCTGTAAATAACATTAAATTATTTCATGTGCTCTTGCTTGAAAAGCAAGTAAGACTTTCGTTTTTAATGATTTATGGATAAATTTTTTATCAACAACAACGAAGCATGATTTTTATTGTCAGTGACAGGTTAAACACGTTTAATCGCAAAATTTAGATTGGCAGACACTCAAAAATGTAGCATAAGATATTTTCCCATTTGGTCCTCAAAAAAAGCAGACTAATCAAATACACGCATCTCACATAGCCTAAAATCAGCAGTCCAACTAAAATTTACCCATTGTTGACGTTATTCTAACTGGTTGTCATTTGCCACTTAGCAGTTTGTTTGGTCGGTCTTTAAACTTGCTTCTGTTGGAACATACACAAAATCTACAGTTAGAACCATTTTTCAGTGGTGGCATATATTGTGAAGAACACAGCAAGCTATGATATTTTTAGCAATTCTGGCGAGGACAAAACCAAAGTCCTACCAATGCCATCAAGAATTCTCCAGTAGTTCTTTTAGGTGCAAGTCAATCTTATTTAAGCAACCATTTCTTGTTGGATTCTTGTCGTCTTTTTGGTGACATATTTGTTGCTGTTTCAACTATAGGTTAATGGTACCAACAATCGGCTGTAAATGACATAATTTGCTCAAATAATCCCTGAACATTTCATTAAAGAATTCAATCATCTGGACAATTTTTAGCATTTTTTACGACAACGTGGGCCAAATAGTTTGTGTGATCAACTTTTAAAATAGAATCGGGATCCCAGAAAATCCAGGACTTTGTCTTTTTTTCAATGTTGATGTTGGAATTAATTTGATTGAAATGTAGTAATATTTGGAAATAACGTTTTATTCTTTCACAATGGCAGCATAGACCTACAGTGTTCTAATGATATTAACTTACAAATGTCATGAAACAATGCTTCAAACTAGGGGTCGAGAAACTTTTGGGGATCTTGGCCCAAACTTATTTCAAGAAAGATAAAATTATCCCACACTTTTTTCACACACTGAAACAGATTTTGGGGTTCCCAATAATGAATAGCCAGGCACACGTATCAGAAAGAAATTGTTTAAGAGAAGCTGTTATTTTTTCAGGTTTCATGATTTGTTAAATTGAATATAATGTTACAAAGAAAATCACTGCCAATAAAACTAATACACAAAGCATGATAGAGTTCAGTACTTTTGCTACTAGGCCATATTACTGGTTTTTATTTTATCTAAAACTTTTTCGATTCAAGTCATCGTGGATAATTTATCCCAGTTTTCTTATCTCTGTTTTAAACAATATCAAAGCCATGATATAATTTTCAGGAGAGTGAAGAAAAAAATGATGCTATATTAGAGGTGTAAAGACCAGACAATTGTGAAAAGCTGTATAAAGCACTGAAAACCGTTAAGCCTACATCAGCTGAGCTGAGCATGCTTTCTCAACTCTTGATCTTTTTGCAAATAAAATCAGATGCTGTCTTAGCAATAATAGCACTTCAAAATTTCTTTGAATAAAGCTTCAGATGATGAGTTTGTTGCACTCTTTCATGTGATGCGTGAAAACTTCAACGTTTTTGTCTGGCTCTTATCAGAAGTCATTACCAAAATGATGCAGAGAAGAGAAGCGTTGCTATTTATAGTCCATGGGACTACCAAAATTGTTTCATTTTGTCAGCCATTTCAGCATTCAAACTGAAATTCATGGCTTTTTACTCCACATCTTGGGGTTTTTTCAGGATTAGCAAAATCACAAACACTTCAAATGCGCATCAAAGGTACATGCTTTTGTTTTCTGTAATATCAGTGCATAAGCAAGAGTGCTATTAAAACAGTTGTTTGGAGGTACAAATTTCAAAATAGCTTCATATGAAGCTTTAGAGGACGAATTTATTGAGGTTTTTTTACATGATGAGTGAAAACTTCAATGCTTTTTCTGGTTCTTATCAGAAGCTATCACCATAATAATCCAGAGAAGAGAAGCGTTACTGTTTGTAGTGAGTAGAACTGTTGAAATTGTTGCATTTTGCCACTGTCCTAATCCAAGTTGCTAATGGATCGATTACGGTGCATAGACAAATTCTTTTTGGCACCATAATTTGGGTTGTTTGTTTTTGGTGAAAGCTGCTTCAAGGGTAGATAAATAGAAGATCTGGTTCTAGTTATTGCCAATGCTGAGAATTGGCTGTCATTGTAGGTGGCAGCACAGTCTTGACTTTATAGCAAATGCTGCCCAATTTCCGAATCACAGTTGGAGAGAAAAGAATAATCTTGCATTTTCAAATAGGTATTTGTGTTTGTTTTTTCATGCTATGTATGATTGATTTTGGTACATGTTGGTTGATTTTGTCCTGTAGTCTTTGGGAAGTGCAGCCAATGTACTGGCATTCACAGTGGCAAAAGTATTTATATACAATGTTGCTTCACTGAAGAGAAGGTACAACATCCTTGTGGATTGCCACTTGAATGGATTTGGTGGAGAATAACAATTGAAGTTTAGCTGCTCTATGGCAATTACCACAGTTTTGAATTTCTACTGAAACTTAAGAATGTTATCAATCCAAGGAAGTTTTGTGTAGGCAGGACACTTTTGAGGATCTTCTTTTTTGGGACACTAAATGTGGTGATAGCATTGGAACGATTGGTTAAATAACACTGTCTGGGAAACTGTTCATGCAAAGAAATGTTTTGATGTTGTCCAATTGTTGGGTTATTCTGGGTATGGAGAAGACAAATGTCTACCAAAAATACAAGATTATTTATTTTTCCCAAAGTGTGATTCAATTGGACAGCACTTTCTCAAAAATTTTATTCGTGCTGCTGCCTGCAATGACAGTCCATTCTTAGTTTTGGCTACAGCTAGATCAAGGGTTTCCTAACTGGGGTGCATGAACCCCCAGGGAGTGCATGAGTCCATCCCAGGGCGGTTGCGAGATGTTTCCGAAAATCAAAACTAGAAATGTTTAAAATCAGTTTAGGCCAATATAATCTGAATAGAGGATTAATTTCAAATAAAATGAATTGATTTTTTTTTAATTATTGACATGGTTTATGAGCCGTAATTTGTAATATTTGTACAATGAATTTGTATAATTGGTAAACTTTATGTAATCCTGTAACAATTAAAGTACGCTTTGTCAGTTAGACTTCGTTTTACAACAAACTTAATAAATTTTCATTTTTATGCTGATTCAGACCGCAATTCATGATGTCAAAGAAATGCAAATACGATGATTCATACATCAAGTGGGGATTCATGAAGTTTGTGGAGAAGGATGGGACTGAACATCTGCAATGCATTTTGTGTTATAAAGTGCTGGTGGAGGCGTCGATGAAGCCATCAAACCTAAATGATCACCTCGCCAGCACCCATCTAACTCATAAAAACAACTCTGAAGACATGTTCCAAAGCAAGAAAGCCTGCTTCATGGCAAAGGGTACTTTGATTCAGCATGGATTCCAATCATCAACAAAGCCTATCACTGAAGCCTCTTAGGAAGTAGCGCTCTTTATCGCAAAAGTGAAAAAGGCTCATACAATTGGTGAAACACTCAAAAAGCCTTGTGCCTTGGTGATGGCGAACTTGGTTTGCAGACTCGAAGAAGCCAAGAAACTCAGCAGTGTTCTCCTGTGCAACAACACCATCAAGTGCACTATTGATGACATGTCAAAGGATGTGGCTTAGGTCACCCAAGAACTCCGAGTATCACGATACTGCTTCAGCTTGCAACTTGACGAATCCACTGAAGTAGCAAGCTGCAGTCAGTTGCTGGTTTTTGTATGCTACTTAATGGGATTTGCTGTGAAGAAAGAGTTTCTTTTCTGTTCTCCTCTAAAAGCAACAACCAAATCGGAGGACATTATGAACATCATGAACCATCACATGGAAGAAAACAGCATCAAGTGGGCAAAGCTCGGATTATTGTCTATGGATGGTGCTCCAGCTATGATGGGAAAGTGATCCAAATTTGTTGGGCTGGTGAAAGAAAAGTGTCCCAACGTCATTGTGGCACACTGTGTGCTCCATCGCCATGCCCTTGCGACCAAGATGCTCACCAAGGAGCTCGGTGATGTAATGGCTATCGTTGTTGCAACAGTGAACTTCATCTGCACTTGTGCTCTCAACCATTGACTCTTCCAGGTCTTCTGCAAAGACATTGGTGCTGGATACACTCATCTTCTACTACACCAAGGTGCATTGGCTATCCTGGGACCGAACGGTGTCCTCCAGTTACGTCAGGAAATTGAAATTTTCCTGCGTGAGAAAGGCAACAACTTGGAGCACTATTTCAGTAACCCTGTCTTCATCACGAGGCTTGCATACATCAGTGACATTTTTGGCCACCTTAACACTCTCAACATTTCACTTCAAGGGAGCAGACTTATGATTGTCAAAGTAGCAGAACAGATCAATTTGCTTGGAGAAAAGTGGAGGCTTTGGAGCAACTGCGTGGAGAAGGGGTCATTTGCCAACTTCCCTGAGCTCACGCAAATCCTTGCAGATAATGACGCTGAAAATGATTTATCCTCCATGCTTATCATTGACATTAAGGGTCATCTGAAGTCTCTGTCTGACAATCTTGATGGATACTTCCTGAATCTGTCGGTCGAGCCATGGATAGTAGATCCTTTCACAATTTCATTTGACCATACCAATGACGAGAACAAGCTGAAGGATGATCTAATAGAGTTGAAGTTTTCTGGTTGCCTGAAGATGCAGTTCTCAACCGCTGCCAGTCCCTCAGAGTTTTGGGCAAGCAACTACATGACCTTCCCCAATCTTGCAGCAAAAGTGCTTTGAGTGACACTCTCTTTTATCACGACCTACCTCTGCGAAGCTGGATTCTCCACATTGGTTGTCATGGAAACTAAGCTGCAAGCACATCTTGATGTCGACTCTGACATGAGGGTGGCCATTTCCAAAACAGCTCCAAGGATCAAACATCTTGTGGAGAACAAACAAGAGCATCTCTCTCACCGTGTGTGATTGTTAGCCTATCAGTGATAGATGATCAATGCATGACAGAATTTGTAATTTTGAGGTTTCCGCAGTTTCCGAGTGATTGTTTGTTCATATTTATTTTTTCATTGCAATATTACACTATGCTTTTATGAAACCCTAGTACGCGTTTTATTGTATAATTTGGGCTCAGATCCTTTCTTGAAAACTTGGGGTTTTGTGGAGACCTTTGACATCCACAGGGGTCCATGGGCATATAAAGTTAGGGATCCACTGAGCTAGATCTTTCCACCATTTCATTACCCTCAAAGCAACGTTTGTCAAAAACAAACAACCTGCTTTATGCCACCAAAAAAAATTTGTCTAAACTTTGCTGCTGGTCCATTTGCAACTTGGATTTGGATGCTGGCAAAATGCAACAATTTTAATAGTCCTGCTGACTGTAAATAGCAATGCTTCTCTTCTGTATCATTTTGGTGATAACTTCTAATTAGAACCAGAAAAAAACGTTCAAGGTTTCACGCATCACTTAAAAGAGCATAATAAATCTTTCTTCTAAGGCTTTATTCAAGGCTGTTTTAAAATTTCATTTTACTAACCACTGTTTACATATTTTCAATGATAATATGATGAAAAGCAGTTAATAGATCTAAGTAACCTGGTCAAAATCTGCAGCAAGCTCAGAACTATTCAATTTTCTATAGCCTGTAGAAGACTTGTGTAGTTTGTTGAGTGATGCCCAAATTCATCTCTAGTCGGATTGCAAAGTCTGAAACTAGACATTGTGCTCTGACAAAAGGTTCTGGAATTTTGCTTTCCTCCCACCAACAGTAAACATGAGGAGATGTTTGCAGAATGTGAGAAGCTGATGGGACAACTTTTCAATCATACGTCTAAGTCTAAAAAACAGCTCAGCTCACTGAAAGTGAGATTAAGTGATTTGGCACATGGTTATTGTGAAACACTGGTAGTCGTATCTAACTTCACTGTGCTTCCTGAATTTTTCCTGTCCATCAAGTTCCTTTTACAAACCAGGATATACTTACAGCCAGATCTGACCAGGGTTGACGTGTTGTCATACTCAATAGCTCGGATCACATTCAGAAAATGAAACCCATACTTACAGACCACCAAATTCCAAAACCTTGGTTCTACTGTTGATAATGGCAACACCTACTTGATAGAGGCCAAGCTACGACAACACCTGCAACAATTAACCATGAACAAAGTGCTGCCATGCTTAGTTCACAAAGCTATCTGCTCCTTATTATCGCAAAAGCTAGGAATGTACAGACTCTCCAAGACTTCAAAAAAAGATGTTCCTCCAATTCTTTCAATGTTCTTATGAAATCAAAATTCCAAAGACCCACAAAAAAGATGTTCCCCAACTTCCCATTCGTACTGTGATTGGACTTGCCCATTATGAATTGGCCAAATGGCTTACTAACCACTTCCAGGCTGCCCGTGATCTTTACTTCAGCCACTTCATCAAAGACTCTTTCATTTTTACCAAAACTATATAACTTTATTTATACCCAAAAGCAACTTTTATCTATTCCTTTGATATTTCTAATCAATTTACGATTGTCCCACCGAGAGAAACCTATTGGGTTTATGCTGATACTCTTTACAACAGTTAATTGACTCTGCCCACTTTTCTATAGGTTTTCACTCATTATGTAAAAAACCTCAATAAATCTGTCCTCTAAAGCTTCATATGAAGCTATTTTGAAATTTGTACCTCTAAACAACTGTTTTAATAACTCCTGATGCACTCTCACTTATGCACTGATAATGCAGAAAGTAAATGATGCATGCACCTTTGATGTGCATGGTTAGTGTTTGTGATTTTGCTAATCCTGAAAAAATCCCAAGATGTGGAGTAAAGAGTCATGAATTTTGAATTTGGATGGTAAAATCTCAACCCTAGAATACAAACGCCAAACTTCCAAAAAAAATTAGCCACAGCTTGAAAACTTGTATTCATGCAAATAGCATGAATAATTTTTTTTGTTATCATGTATGAATCAAAAGTAGTTTCCTAAAAATATATTTTTACATAATAAATGTTTCAATTATGTAATATCAGCTAAATTGTTTTATATACAAATTTGAAAATATCACTAATGGAAAATTTAATTGAATCTGTATGCTAATAAACCCAATGTGAAGCATCATAATAATGAATAAACACAATTATTCAGTACAAGAATCAAACAATGAATAGTTATGCATTGTATTAACAATATAAGAATCGCATAAATAAGGCACGAAATGAAATAAAATGCGATCGGTTTTGACTTCATTTGGTCTCTTTAGGCGAATATAATTTCAAAGAAAAAATATGTATTTACCATTTCTCAATTTCTTCCTTGCCATAACGAAGAAAAATATGCCTTTGCAATGACAAAGAGCCAGTCTTTCGTCATCAATTGCTTGCTAATCACTACTGAACGTTTCTCCTTTTTCTTCCTGCGATAATGAGAAAAATATGTAAATGAATTACTGAGATATCAAAATTATATGGAAGTGAGGCCGATATGATACTCTGTCACCAGAATATCTGTGAGAAGAAAATGCGTTGTTGCTGCAGAATTGGAATCCATAAAATTTCAATGACGTAAAATCAACAATAACATTCCAAACTGATGTCAACAACATGGCAAAACGATCTATCACAAGTACATTCATTAAGACATATGTGACACGATTGTAGAAGTAAGATTTCACTAACCATCAGCTCAATAAGATCACTGGATTCCGGCTCAGACAATGTCATTTTCAATGAACAATGTTCCAAAACACTACCAATGGAAAGTTTCTGTGCGTTTTTCCGAAAATTTTATGATGTCGATGATTCTACAAGTTTGTTATCATGCAGTTATTGCTTTTCTTAAAATGCAAATCACTATTTTTAAATTAGGGCCTAAAGTTTTTTCTTCAAATCAATGTTAGGTCTAGTTTGTATGTATACCCTGTTGAAAGGCGTTTTCCTTATAGTGCTTGCGATAGAAATTCACAAGCAACTTTCAAGCCAACCTGAACATATGGGTGGTTATGACCTGTGTTAGCTTTTCTATGACCACAGAATAAGCTATGCAACTTACACTAATGCATAATTGCTCTTAGATTCGCTCTTTTAAAAGAAGATATCAAATATTTGGACCGTGTGGATCAAGCTGATAGTAAATTAACCAAAGTATCAAATCATAAAGTGCTTACTGAAGATTGCAATACTGATCAAGTTGTTTGTATATCAACAAAACTAATAAATGAGAAAATGTCGATGGATGATTTGGATGATGAACCTCAATCGTCTGGCACTTCATCTAAACGTCCTGAGGTCACTTCTACAGTCACTGTTTTTCTTCCTACAGTAAATATGGACCTTGTGCGTTTGCTATATAAGCAGTGTGCAAAATATGATCAATTAGTAACTGTAATGTTAAATGCAATTGCATATCTCACAAATGACATTGCAAGACAGTTGACAGCGAAAAAAGAAAATTTTAAAAACGATCCGAACTACTTAAATATGTTTGTTATAATAATGGAAAATCCTGCAATTCATAGTCCTGAAGCATTAGAAAAGATTTTTCCCAGTTTTTGCCAGGTGTTAAGCCGGCTTCCTGTTCCAGCTCAAGCTGCTCTTGCTAAATATTGGTCAAAATTTGGCGAAACTCAATTAAGAAACATCATGGAAAATGTTCAACAACTTATCACATTTAAGGTAAAACTTAGAATACGTAGTAACTACCATTATCATAAACTTCGGTTTCAATTTTTCTCTGCTAGAAGTTGGATGTTAAATGCTCTTTGTGATTCTGGATGATGAGCATTGAGATACTTGATCACAATTTTCCATGCTTGTAAAATTCTTTTATCTTAGCAGTTCTGGTTAACTCTGAAGTATGTTTTACCGCATCTCGATCTTTGTGTAAACAAACGTTTTTCTTAATGGTACGACTGATTAAATCCCTTTTTAAACGGCTGCCGTTTCTATTTTATGCTATCAGCACAGAAATTTTCATCATGTTTAAAACACTGGTTGTTGAGGTTGACGTTTTTAATAGGTGATTTCAGAAATTGACCCTGATGATAGTTTGCGCAGTGATGTTAATGCCAATGAAGGAATTGTGTCTGGTGCTAAATGTTTAAACATTTTGTATTGCGCATCAATGCTTGGTGGAAAAGTTGACAAGGAAGTCGATGCATCTGGAGTAGAAGCTTCAGTTAAACTTCGTGAGAAATTGAGGAAAGAAAATGATTTGCTGGGTTTTGCTGGCTTTGGAGGTTAGAAATAGCTATTTTTAGTGGTTATTTTTTCATTGTTGTTGTATAATTTGAGTTTTTCATCGCTGATGAGGTGAATGAATGTCTACTATTAAGCACCTGCATTTGCTGTAATTTGTTGGAAGCAATCCAACCCCACTAGTTCAAAATAGACTGCCACTTTCTGCAAGCCAATTTTGTTAAATTGTGTGGTGCGAACTTAAATAACCACATCGTGTCCTGACTGCATTCTGAGAAAGGGTAATAGTAGGCACAACAGTCAACAGCAATGCAACTTGATTTTTTTATTATCTTTTTCTAGTAAAATCCTTATAGCTCCACTATTGTACTCTTTAAGACATTTAAGTAACACGTCGTAAGCCAGTTTTAAGTGGTAAAACTTAGCTTTGTGGTGCTATAGTATTAACTATGTTTTATTTACCTATCTATAGCAATATATTAATTCGTGAAAATGCTTTTCTTTTGTTAACAGGTGAAAATGGTCATTTTGCATGGGTTGATCCTTTGAGCAAGCTACTTGACATCAACAAATTGGACTGTATTGTACCCTTAATACCTTTTGCTGAGTTTATAAACGAACCTTTGAATGATGTAATTAAGGTAAATTTTATTTGACAAATCATCAATCATTTTTTATTTGCGAGCATCATACTGTATAATTTTAGCTAGTTCTAAAATATCAGAATTATTTTGTCTTTCAATAACAAAGAAATTGAAAGGATGAATAGATATAAAATATGCTTCTTGGCCTACTAGATAAGAGAAAACTGTTTATGACTCATCGCATCAAGAATGGTGTTTAAACTTAGGTTGTAACTGCTCTGATGAGACCTTATATTTGACACAGAGCTGTCAGCATCTGTCTTACATTAACAAGTTGTGGTAGTATGGTACTGCTGCAATCTCAGTGTTTTCATTGCAGCATGCAATTTTTTCTTCTGTGGTGCCCAGCTCAAACATTTTGTTTTCAGATTTTCACACGTCGCTTTGCTTGATCATAAAATGTTCAGAGGTCTTCTTTGGCACCATGTCTTGACAGAGAGCATTGTTCAAGATGTGTGATCAATTGAGTTACACCACAGTCATCTTTGATACTATCTATATTAATGCAATCCCATGAGGCATACTTTCTTTGCAATATCCAACACCTGTCCCTACTCTTAGTCTGGGCTTTCCAATCAAGCCCACTTTCCTGGAGGTAGATTGACTAATGGATCACAAGAATCCAGGTTGGCATTGTCTAGTTTCCAGGTGTTCAGTCGGGCAGAAGATGCATCGTCATGTAGAGCTGTTGTGCTATCGGGAAAACTCTGTCTAAATTTTACGCTGTTGGTCAAGAGTCAAAGAGGGGGCGTCATGTCGGGTATGCAGATTAATTTCACGTGCCATCCCTTGGAGTAAGCAAAATATTTTCCGTAACCTAAATCTTCAACCACCAACTTAAGCATTATGCCTAAGCCAATCGAATTGTTATGTAAATCACAACATATTCATCCCAGGGTCATCAGAGCTACAAGCAAATACTATAGCGCAGAATTCGGAACCTTTTTCAGGGCTGGTCCTGAAGATTGTTTCAGTCAATGTGAAAGGGTATCTGCTAAAAAGAACAAGTCTTAGCGAACAACCATATACCTCAATGGTTATTATGTTTCTTCCATTGCCAGGTTTAAGGTTTTTGCTTAAAACAATCGTGATGTCATGCTGGTCATTTGTGTTTTCGTAGTAACCAAACTGATTCGATGGTGTTGTTGTTGGTTACCCGACCCCTTCTGAGGGATTGTGGCATAGCAGAAGACCATTTAGCCCCAGAAGCCGGGCAACTCCCCAGGGTCTGGACCAGAAGTCAAAAAGAGACAGAGAGTCGCCAAAGAGTGAGTGGCGCAAAGAGTCCATAGCTGGACAGTGCACAATGAGATGAGAGATGTCCTGGGACGAGTGTCCACAGGTGCTGCTGGAAGGTTTCTCGATTCTGCCAATCCTAGAGAGATAAGAACCTAAAAGAAGGCTGTGTCCATTGCAGCAAAGACGAGAGAGGACACAGCGAGCATGACGAGGGAGGGAGCACAAGCTCCTTGGTGGAAATTGAGGAAACCTGTGTGTCAAAATACTTCGATGAGACAGTACGCCTCCAGTCTGAGAAAAGAGAAGAGTGGATACGAGAGATAAGGGGAGAGAGACTATAAGGTATTGCAGAGGGTGCAAGTAGTGCTCCCCGTCTGGCCAGCTCATCAGCCATGTCGTTCCCCAGGGGAAATGAGTGTTCAGGGACCCATTGTAGCCTGATAGAACAGGAGGAGAGAGAAGACAGTTCCTGCCAGATCTGCCACAGAGTTTGAGATAAGAGGAAAGAAATAGGAGAGGACAGGGTGGCAAGGACAGAACGAGAGTCAGACAGGAGAAGAGAAGAGAAATGGCAGACTTGTTGTTGCTGCCAAGACCAGCAAAGAGCGTACAGATTCGATGGTGTCGCAGTTAAAACTTGCACCTCGAGTGCAATAAGTTGATGGTTTGAAGCCTCAACGTGATCATAACAAAGCTTCTTAAACACAAATTTCACAGCATTTTAAGGAAAATAAATGGTTTATTTAGAAATTGCCAAGATGTGGTGTTTTACAACCACCGATCGCTTCATATACAAATTTCGTTTTTGATAAAAAGAAATTTGATAGAATGTGGGACTGAGTCCCATAGCAAGTTTGTCGGATATTTCCAGAAGCTGGTTCTGATAGGTGGCACCCGGATAGTTCACATTATACTGTATATGTTGTAATAATAATTTGATTATATTGCAGTACAAAAATTACGCTCTGAACTTGCTTCCATCTTTAACCAATACTTTGCTTTTTTATAGCTTTTATTTCGGCTAATAGGCTTGACCGGGATTTACAGATTAGCAAGCGACTTGACTTTATACGATTTGTGGGTGCAATGCTTAAGAATGAGCTTCAGTTATTACCGAAACATAAAAAATTCGATGTTTTAGAGTTGGGCAATTTTTTGGCATCAGAAAAAATTGTTTCCTCGTATTGCTGTTAAAATCGAATCCTAAATGATACGGTTTTGGTGTATACTTTTTGATTTGCATTCACGAAAACCCTTGTGAAATATAGTTTTATAGTTTTTTATTTTTATTGTTTGCAAATTTTTGTTTTTGACACTTTTGATTTTGTTTGTTTTGCCTTTTATTTAACTAAGTTAAAAAAAATAGCAAACTTGCTTTCACACGTTCAAGCAACACAAGCAGAAGAAAGCCTTCACGGCCATATTTTGTTCATTACAAGCCTGGATACAATTAATAAAATATGCACTTTCTTGGTATATAGTAGTTGGTGGCAGCATAAAAAAATAGTTAGGGAGGTACAGATATTTGTGAGTTGCAAAAGAAAAAAAGTTTTGTAAAAAATCTTTATATTTTCATCCACGGCCTAGTGTTTCATGTAAATTTCACATCCTTAAGTCGTGAAACATCATATAGGAAATTCCTGTACCTGCAGCTTGGAAGTTATTTTGTGCAACTGATTCTATTATTTGATGACAGCAAATGAAGTAAAATTATGAAAACGTCAAGTTTGATGGGAAATTGAAGAAAACCAATGCATGTGCGCGCAATCGCGATGCAGGCGCGAGAAATTTCCTACTATACTATGAAATTGCATAATACTTGGATTGAATCCAAAAAATTTTGCGGTGAAAAAAGGAGGTTACCCTGGTCGCTTTTGCCGCCACCTCCTGGCTACCTCGAAAGACCCAGTTTGATGCTGAGTGCTAGCAATTTGATTAATTGGTTTACTATTGTAGCTGTGTTGATTTTTATAAGCTAACAGATTAGGATTTAGACCTGTGATTGATACTTGACCGAGTGTGAGTAATGAAAATGCCGTAATACCGGTGCTCGACAGAGCATTTAGGCTTGACTCCGTACTTATATTCTGGCGAAAACGCGCAGTTAATACTTGTCTACTCAATTTCTCTGCCAATTTTGGATAGCCATTATCCATAGTTTTGTTCCTGTTTATGAATGTTGATTCCGCATTCAAATCTTAATTATATTCTTATTTATGCTCTATGATTGTTTCTTTACCACAGCCAAATAGTAGGTTTTATTGAGCGGAGAATGTGGAATCAACATTCATCAATCAAGCGCAGAAATAAAACGTCTATTTGAAAATACTTTCTATAATAATATTTCGTGGATAATTGCTTTAGCTTCCCTCTTATGATTATTGGGAGGATGCATCCCCCTGAAATTCACATCCCTGGATGCTTGCTCTCTGAGGCCCAAAACTTGGCTACATTCATTAATTTATAGCATGTGGCGTCTTGGGACAAAATGCAAATAGAAAATAACTTTTGGTGATTATTATTTTGATAGTTACACGGACTTGGTAGAATACAACAGTTTTCGGCTGAGCTAGTTTTGTCTGCAGGAGCACATAAGTATGCTAAGCATGGTATCACACCACAGGAATAAATGACTAAAAGGTTTTTGTTGTTTCTCTGTAAGAAGAAAAAGGTTGGACAAAACCTTCACTATCTTGTATACATTCATAAAATGAGAAGTTGGATTTTCAAAACAATATATAAGACTAGTCAGTAGAGGATACATTATGGTATGTCAAACCTATCTTGCTGTGCAAAAAGTAGAGGAAAGCAATATTGTAAAATACTCTTAGATGTTTTTATGACGGGAAACCCCTCGTCTTTGGAATATACGTAAAGTATGATACGGTACATTTTGGTCCACGCCACAACTGCAGTCAAGGTAATACAAATTGTAGATTGGAAATCCACCAGGATTACCAACAAGGCAGATCGCCACTGGTGGCACTCCAGATTCCCAAAATCGCTATTAGTGGTACTTATGCCGGGTAAGCAGCAGATTCGCTATTCAAACTCTGTAAGACACGGGTAACCCATAGATTGTTAATGGCAACTTGTTATTTTCTAGATTGACAAGGATTACACCAATTACAAGATTACGCAAAATGGCGGAACAAAATTTTCTTTTTTACATTTTCCGTTCCTTTTAAACACTGTCAACAAAACAATGCATTTATTCTACGACAATCGCATCACAATGTATAGGTATGAAGTGTTTTGTAGTCTGACAAGGAGTACTTGTGGTTCCTTATCTGAAATTGGTTAGGAGGCCCAAATTTTTTAAATTGCCGAATTTTGATTGCAACAAGAGTGGTATCTTACTTTTTTCCAAATATGGGATCTACAAAAAAACGACCTACATTTTAGTATTTTAAATTACATGGGTTTTTTTCAAAAATTGTTTTCCAATTTGGTACTGAGCTTGACATATGCTTCAACTTCCCTGGAAGTGTCGATAGTGGTGAAATGATGTGTACTGTACAAAGTTACTCTTGTGTTCGTGTGTAGTTTTTATATATGTATGTTTGATTGAGGTGCGAGTAGAATGAAATAGCTGTTAGGACATATGTAGGAATAGAATCTTTATCTTGACTAGATCTAACGTTCGTTTATGATGAAGACCCGTTTTGGTGAGTGGGGTGTTAGGCTGATTTGAAAGTATGCTTGTTTGTTAAATATTTGGAATTGCACGCTTGTGCACCGAAACATTGGTAGCTTGTTTCGTGGTATAAAACAACAAAAGCGTGTTTCCAATTGCACTCAAACATCATGTGGATACTGACCTCAAGTCAAAATGGCTCTTTGTTTGTTTATCCCTCCTCTTCCTTGGAGTAAAGCACGGCATGAAACTGGTAAGCAGATTCACATCTTGAACCCCATCTAGATCCGGCTAGAAGGAAGTTACATTTCTATCCAATCATGAAATGAAAATGCGGACTGCTATTCTTCTCACAATGCGAAAAAAGCGGACTACCGTTTCTTTTGAAACCAGTAATCGCCTCATACAGTCATACAACATGCTGTGATTCCGATGCCGTCAAGCCCAGGAAAATTTCCATTTCTGCATTGAGTTTCTGTTTTAATAGTGAACGGAGACGGACTTTCGTATCCAGTCTTATGCAAGGTGAACTTATCCATCCGTATTTGAAGATCAATGTACGACGCAGCCACATCATTGAAGATGCTCTCATTCAGGTTATATCGCTTTAAACTTGATTCATGCGCGCTTTACTTTGAATGCGTAAACTTGTCTTCGTATTTTGACCTACTGTTTAATTAAATAACTTGCTCCACATGTGTTGCCTCCTCAGGGCGTTTGATATGTTGCTACTGCCTGTTAAGAACTATTCTGCTTTACAAGCGTCATGCTCGGCCAACTGTGTCACTTGTCACGTGACTTGCTTTTATTAATGCATTTGCACATATTTCACTAAAATACCCTTGTTGCTTATGATGGACAATTTTTAATTTAGACAAAGCTTCTTTGATATTAGGCCTCCTGGATGTGCCATTTAAAAATGATAATATATCTCTTACTCTTAACATTCGTGCAGTGTTGGTGACAAACATTCAAACTTCTACTTGAAGCTGACATGCAACGAACTTTTTTGGTACCAAATTTTTTATTTGTATAGTAATGCAAGAGGCTAGCGATGCACTTAGCAAACTGCAGACAGTGACACTGTTTCGACCTATCAGGTCTCTTCAGTGCAGTTAGTGACCAATGAGAAGCTAGAGGCTTTTAATAAAGTAGTTAATTAGTAGTTCATTAAAAGCGAGTTAAAAACAGGCACAATCAATTTGTGAATACAATTTTTTATTGTATTTACAAATTGATTGTGCCTGTTTTTAACTCGCTTTTTATGAACTACTGGTACATTCACAGTGTTGCATGCTGCCATCATCCTTTGCTAGTAATATTTTCCACAGTTAACAATAGAAACTTATTTGTGTAGCCTTAACAACAGTTTACACTTATCAGCTTGAATATGCTTCCGAAAACGATTTTAAAAAACAACTCTTCGTGGAATTCGACAAAGAAGAAGGAGTTGATGAAGGTGGAGTTTCGAAGGAGTTCTTTCAACTAATCATAGACCAGATTTTTAACCCCGAAAATGGTATAGAACAAAGTTTTGTTTTTGTGCTGCGCAGTCAAATATGCTTATTTTCTTCGAAGACGAAGTTGACATCTAAAGCAGTGGCGCCAACCAGTAAGGCAAAATCAGATTTTATGCGAGGGTATCAACGACATGCAGAAAAACCACTTTCAAAAATAAAAGATCTTCAAATTTGTTTTGGGACAAAACCGGGAAAATTGATTCTTCCAAAAAGTTGATCACTTCGAAAAATCAATTTAAGTTTTTGCTTTTTGTGTTCTTTGCGTGGCAAATATAGTGAATGTAGGCAGTGGTGACATTCAACAGGTTCTATCAGAAAAAAGTTGATGAATATTCCAGCAATGTAAGGCGAAGACTTTTTGGCAATCGAAATTTTCGAAATGGAAATTTACTCCGAAATATTTTTTTCGGCTGAATGACCCCTCTAAACGTGAAGGAGGTGAAAGTTAACTTCACAAAGCGGTGAAGGCGGCGTAATAAAAAGATTGGGAAACAATGATCTAGAGCAGGGTTGTCCAAACTTTATGGGACGCGGGACGCATTCGGCAAGGAAATTAGATCGCGGGCCGCAGTTGACATTTTTCCTCTTATGCACTGTCTCACGGTACCAGATGTAAAGGAAAACACGTACATGTGTAAATGAATCTTTATATTTATCATAAAAACATATTCCCGGGAAATAGATTAAAGAAGCTAAGATGTGAATACTACGAATAAGAGAGTTTTGGAAATTTTGAGCAACGTCAGTAGACCAGGAAACCTTAAAAATAACTGACAAGTATGAATAAGAATAAACCATAAATTTATTCGTAAAAAATATTTAAGGAAGTACGTAAAACGGTACAGTTTACTTAAAATTCAGTGAGATGGGTGTGCCTGTATTTTGGAAGCCAGCTCCTTTGTGTCAATGTCAACTGAGGTTAAGGCTAAACGAAGGCAGGCTTCGAGAGATGTTTGTTTAAGTAGATTCCTCTCTTTGGATTTAATCGACTTCATTGCGGAAAATGCTGCTTCACAAAGGTAGGTACTGCCAAACATTGACAGCAAGTGCAATCCAAAACGGCGTAAATTAGGATAATGCTCTTCAGAAAGAAGAGGCCAAAATTGAGTGATTGGCAGTGTAGCTTTGCTTAATAAAAACTGGTCACTTTGCAAGTCACACAATTCAAGCTGCAAATCTTCATCGGCTTCTGATATAGTTATAGTCAGCGGAGCATTGAATACATTGAAGTTTTTCTCAAGGTGCCGGAAATCTTGAAATCGCTTGTTGAAGTCTTCAATCAGGGTATCAAGAGTTTCAACAAAGCAGCAGAAGTTATTGTCCTCTATTTCTTTAGAAATAACATCACAACTTGGAAAGTGAATCAGAATGTTACTTTGCAGATTACTTTTAAAGAGACATAATTTTTTGCGGAAGCCATCTATGAAACCATACAGAGAAGCAATTGTTTGATTCCTACCCTGTAAACTTAAATTGAGCTTATTCAGATGCTGAGTAATATCCGTGAGGAATGCTAGACCTTTCAGAAAGTTGACGTCTTGCAATAAACCTTTAAACCCATCAGTGTCTGCATTCAGTTCTTCTAAAAAGTTTAGAATCTCATTACGCAGACTGAAGAACTGCTGCAAACATTTCCCAGCACTAAGCCAACGAACAGTAGAATGGAGTGAAACGTCAGAAAATTCTGTATCCAAATCTTTCAAGAAATCAACAAATAGACGATGTCTCAGCGCTTTATTACCGCCTCTAATGAAATTAATAATTTTCATTACATGCTACATCACATCAGATAAACGTATACAGCGACTAGATAACGATTCTTGATGAATAATGCAATGAAACATTGGGCAGTCGACTCCAGCATCTCTCAAGTACGCTATAACCCCTCTTTTAGCTCCAGTCATTGATTTGGCACCATCTGTAACGATGCAAGAGCATTTCTGAAATCCACCATACTTGCTCACTAAAGAATTCAGCGCTTCATAAATATCAGATCCTTTCGTAGTGGTAAAAAGTGGGAGTAAGCCGAGTAACTCCTCACTGACATTAAACTGTGAGTCAATACTTCTAACAAAGACAAGCAACTGGCTGACATCCCTTATATCTGTGCTTTCATCAAGAGCGAGAGAAAAATAAACACACTGCTGAATTTGATTCATCACCTTCTCCTGAACGAAATTGCTAAGCTCTTCAACACGTCTAGCAACAGTTTGATGCGAGAGTGGAATTTTTTCAAACCCACGAGCTGCATCGTCAAAGCCCATGGCCTTTCCCATAGCTATTGCACATCGCTTAATGAGGTCACCGTCAGAGAATGCCTTTTTGGATTTAGCCATCAAACGTGATACATCATAAGAGGCAATGGTTGTAGAAGACGAAGGGTTTACTAATTGAAACATCTTTTCTTGACGCTTACGCAGGTTTGATTTGAGATCATTGAGTAGGGCTCGCCGCGCCTCACCAGTGTATTTATCATAGCCAGTGACATGAAGAGTGCTGTAGTGTCGTTGTACATTGTACTCTTTCATAACAGATATCATTTCATTACAAATTAAACATAAAACTCGACCACTTTGTTCTTTCACCAGGAATCTCAATTCCCAACTATCCTTGAATTGACGCTTTTCATCAGAGATTTTTCTTTTCTGAGCCATCGCATTTGTAAATAAAATGTTTTCTGCAATATTGGCTGTGTGCTTTATGCTGAGAATATTTAAATGTTCCAACCATTTTGCTCATAAAGAATAAATAATATTCCAATTCAAACTTAAATAAAGTTTAGTAAAAAACAACTTTTTTCGAAATAACTCAATAGATGTCTAAATAATACTAATTTTTAAAAGTTTTCTAGAAGAGGCGGCGGGCCGCATTGAAGGAGGTCGCGGGCCGCATGCGGCCCGCGGGCCAGACTTTGGACAACCCTGATCTAGAGCAAAGATTAGCTTGCTTTTTGCTAAATTAAACAAGACTGAGGTTGATTTTTTGTGCTTTGGCCAGCCATTTTGGCCCATGTTTAGTTTTTGTCAAAACTATGAAGCAGTGACACGACATCAATTACAGTTTGACTTGGCAATGTTGGCCGCGGCTGCCCGTATTGATTCATATTTTTTCTAGTTAAAAAATCTTTCGGACGTGACGATGGAATTGCATAAATTTTTAGGCAAGTCTAACACAGTTACTCATAAATCAGTAACTGATTTCTTCAAACTCGGGCTGTACGCAATCTGTGAAAACTGCGAGTTAAAAGACAAGAAATCTTCAATTTCTTGGCCCCACAGTCGAGTTTTATGTTTTTTTTCCTTTTTATCAGTGAGAGACTTTATCGGATAAGCGTAAATAACTTGTGTTGCGACCCGCTTTGGAGATATCAGTACTTGGTACAATGCATTCTGCCATGAAGCGCTTTTTTCGAGCATACAGCTAAGATTTTTTGTTACCGCACTCTACATTCCAGTTTTTGGCTTACAGACCGCTACATGTTTGATACAGGTGTTTTTGTGTATGATGACGTGACCCGGTTATTCTGGTTTAATGCTCAATCTTTCGAGGCCCTCACGCAGTACAAGTTGATTGGGATTGTGTTTGGTCTTGCCATATACAACAACTGTATTCTTGATGTCAATTTCCCTTCGTTTGTTTACAAGAAGCTGCTGGGAAGGAAAGCTCGCTTTGTTGATTTGGAGCACTTCCAACCAGTGAGTTCAATCGAAAAGTGCTTGTATTGTCAAATAACAACTGTGTGATAATCGTACGTTGATGTCATGTTCTAAAATACTCGCTCCCAGACAAAGTGAAACTTGTGGAAGTCTCGGAGCTTCCGATTGCATCAGTGTATCGTTGTCATGCTGCCTAATCTAAACACTATCCTTAGAAATAGCCATGAGCAATGATAGCGTGGAAAACGGAAACTCGACAAAATAACAGAGGTTAAGACGTGTAGGCGCATAGTGAAAAGAGACTGTCTCTGGTACCGTGTAGCTCCAAGATTACAAGCAACCGTGAGATTCTTGATAAATTGGGAAATAGCATCCAATAAGCAATTAGCGATGGGCTAGGCTCGCTTCTTTTAGCATGACCTTTTGTTCTTTGTTGCTGTCGCAGCAAGCGTTCGGTGGTAGCATCCAATAAGCAATTAGTGATGGGCCAGGCTCGCTTCTGTTAGCACGACATTTTGTTCTTTGTTGCTATCGAAACAAGCGCTCGGTGCTTACGCATGCGTGCTAGGTGTCGTCATAATGCAACAAACAATCTTGCTGAATGCGCGCGAACGTGATGTTTGTGGAAATCGGTCTTGGCTATGCACAGCGTTCAAAGCGGGAGTAAAAGAATGTTACTTTGTAGGTTCTGTATCAAAGTTTGAAGCACTTGTTAGAATACGAAGGCAATGTGGAAGATGATTTAATGCTGACCTTTCGAGTTGGTTATCGTGACGTGTTCGGAACTGATCTGCACCATGATTTGGTTGAAGGCGGCGAAGCGATCTCAGTCACTGCTGAAAACAGACAGGTGTCTTTTACATGTGTAATTTTACCCAAATGTTTTGATGTCAGTACAAGGATTGTTTACTCTTGTTGTGCTCGCACTTTCAATGAGTTTAAACATATTTTGTACCCCTGAAAAATAACTTGTGAATAGAAGAATTAAAACTACATTCAGGGAATTGTTACACTAGAGAAGTGCCTGGCTGCAAGACTCCCAATTATATACCATTTATATGCAATCTCGCACTACTAGCACCCTGGTTAAGTACCCCTGTTTAACGCATGCTTGCTTTAAAAAAGGAGACACTTCGACCTTCTGTTGTCCTTATATGACGCTACAAAACCATTTAAAGGGAAAGCGCTACGTTTTTCTTTGTTGTGAGTTGTATTTATTTTTAGTTGCTAACTATGGCACGTGACAGCTTCATGATTTCGCTTTGCTGTCAACTGCTTTCTCACGCTCTACGTTGTCACGCTATTGAGCGAATAAAGCTCAGGCCACATTAATGTTCATGGGCGTTTGCTTGACGATGGGATTGCATATTGGCCATGGCATTCGCTAGTGCTTCTAGTTGAAACGGCGACGTAACCAGCCCTGTTGTTAATGACTGCAATAGATCGGTTGAAAATCGTGATGCGTGGGACTGAGCATCAAACTTGCAATGAAATAATTGCTGGATCAGCGCGTAGAACGTTGCTTGCAATGTGGCATGGTGTAACTACTTTTTGCTTTCAAGCTCAAGTTTAAACTACGGCTTGTCCACCTTTAAATCAGGACACCGACGGCTTCTGATACTAACATCTCCCGGCCATTTTGTTGTCTTAAAAACTCTCGTTTTTCTTTTTAAGTTTAATAAGTTCTTATTTGAATTACAGGAGTACGTTGATTTATATGTAGACTGGCTGTTGAACACCTCCATATCGGAGCAATTCAACGCTTTTTTGAGTGGTTTTGATCTTGTAGTCAGCGACTCTCCAGTCAAGTATCTTTTCAATTACAAGGAATTGGAACTTTTAATCCGGGGCAGCGAGGTAGAGGATTCTTTATACATTTTAGGATGCAGTTTGTGATGGCAAGACTTTCTGTGGCTGTAGAGCTGTGCAAAGTGTGAGATATCCAGTTGAATTGCACCAAGCAATCAACCATAGGCGACATAATTACGAGATTAATAGAAACGTCAATTCATTTTGAAATGGTAATAAACGAGAAGCTAGTTGTCGTAGCCCACAAGCCCGACTACTTAACTGTGTGCTCAATCGATGCTTAGCTGTATCCTTAGGCCATACCGAATAAGCGTTTCTACCGCAAATGACTTATAATACCAATCTATGATGTGTACCAATACTACAAAATGTCCTTTTTTGGAATTTAAACTCGTGCTTTAACTCATTATTTTCGTCGTCTGCTTACAAAAATTTTGCCGGCCACACGTGGAACATCACGTGACAAACCTGGCTCAGCGATAAAGCTTTCATTTTTCCAGGACTACGATTTTGAAGAGTTACAACGTACCACAGAATATGATGGCGGCTTCACGAAGTCTTCTCAAACCATTATTGATTTCTGGGAAGTGGTTCATGGTCTTTCGGACGATGAAAAACGGTCGTTGCTGCAATTTTCAACAGGCAGTGACAGAGCCCCGGTTGGTGGATTGGCCAAACTTAAAATGGTTAGTTTTGTTCCGAGCATGGAAAAGTTATTACTAGAATGTAATATTCGTGAAAACATTGACAACGAAGCTTTGACATTACCCGAGCTTCAGTGGCTTAGAATTGAGAAGCTGCTCAACTAGCATGTCGTAAGTGGCGACTTGAGGAAATTCACCAATGGCAGTTCGCCTTGTTGGTGGTGGGGCTGCTGGTTTGCAATTTGTGTGGCTGGTTCGAAATCGACTGCCGCTATTCCTTAACTTTATCTCGATTAAGTTTGCGTATGAACCTGTAAATCGTTTCGCACTGTTCCTACTAACCCAAGGTAGAGGAAGGCTAAACAAGTTTTGAACTTACAGAGAAGGTCAATAATTTTACAATGCCAGCACATACATATTACTTTCAAATTGGTATTTAACTGCTTCAGTACTGGCCTTGCAATAATGTCCAGATGAGGCGGAAAACAAAGTGCCGAGAAAAAACCGTCTTTGATTTTTCAATATTCCTGGTACGAATCTCTCCGAACATTCGAAACCGCATCATTATGTTTTGAACACGCTCCATGACTTAAAATGTTAATTGCAAAGTGTTTAGGTTATTGCTCGAAATGGACCGGATTCTTATCGTCTCCCCACAGCCCACACTTGTTTCAATGTTATTCTTCTACCCGATTATAAGAACAAGGAGAAATTGAAAGAAAGACTACTGAAAGCGATCAAGTATTCGAAAGGCTTTGGCATGCTCTGAGCCGGCGATTCCCGGTCTAAGCGGTGGTGTTCTGGAAAGTAGAGCTGACACCCATCTAATCTCCCAAGTTCTACGGCCGTTCTCGCTTCTTCCATATTTCTACGTCCAGCTTTAAATTATCTGACAAAGCAGTGGTCCCCAATATTTTTATTGCTTTTCTCTTTTATACTCTTTTGAACTTTATTCCTCCCGTTTTGAAATAAAACAAAAATACGAAGGCCTTGCGTTTTTTGAACAACTGAGCAAAAACAACTAAGTCTAAAATATGCAGAATAACATGTGTGGTTGGTGTATGCTCGTAGTGATTGTGTGTGTTCAGGGATGCCGAAAGGAAAAGTGGTAGAAGAACCCTTTTAAAAAAAATCGATTTTCAAGTTGTCTAGTGCTGGGTTCAAGTAAGCTTAAAAAATACTTAAGTAACAAGTAATTTTTGAAATATTAAGTTACTTGAACAATTCAAGTAATTTTAAAAATAATTAGAGGCAATATGGTATATTTTAATCACCTTATCTTTTACACATTCATAAAGAAGGATTATTTGCGCGCAAAGTGGCTACGTGCAAAGCACAAAGAATTAATCATTTCATCACTCAACGATGATCTTATTTTTGAAATAAACAGTCCGGCAGCTCTGAAACACCTTTCTGCTTTGACAGAAGAGAATGGAAGTGAGTTTAGACAAGACTTTGGGACATTCCTTTGTTGCTTCGTAAAATGCCATTTCTTTCTTGATGTATGTCAGAACATTCTCTTGAAAATGATCAAAGTGTTGATTTTCTGTCTGGCATAAAATGTCATTGAGTTCTTCTGTTTTAGACTTTTTCTTAGGGAGCTCCTCAGTGATGTCATTTCTAAGATCTTCAGCACTTTCATCAATAAGGTCATTTGAAAAAAGTGAAAAACATCTTTTGCCATTTTTGCAAGCTCTCGTTTCTTTGGATAATTTAAGACTGAAGACTCGACCACCTGCTCATAACTGTTTGGGTTTTTTATATACCTTACAAGGCCACAAATCTCTTTGTTTCTCCTTGATTCAATTCTATCCGTGACAGTTGATTCAATAATTCCTGCGAAATAGTTCCTGTTTCTTCTGCCAGCTTCTTAAGAACATATTCAAAAATCTTCTGACTCTTTGAAACTGTAACATCACGTCTTCAAAGAGCAGTTGCACCAACCTCAATTATTTCTAGACTTTCGGACCAGTCTTTCACAACTGCAACCTTATCCCCTGTCAAACATTTTGATCCCAGATCGAGCTCTTTCAATGTGTTGTCAATAGGTGCCTTGGCTTCCAAGAATCGTGTGAGCATCTTGAGCAATGAGTTCCATCTAGTTTTGACATCCAAAAGCAGAGAAAGTCTTTTACGAAATTCCTTTTTACAGTTCTTTTGCAAGCAGTCATTTTCAGTGGGCTCTTCCTGAACACCTTGACAATTGCTCTGACTTGAAATAACATCACTCACTGCGTCACCAAAATCTACATTGTAATCATCTGGCAAGGTAACTTGCCAGTCGTCATCAGTTTCATCATCAGAGCTCTCAAAAACATCATACTCTTGAACTTCTGCGTCTTCATTAGTATCCTCTATATTGTGACGTTTCTTGTATAAAACATCACAAACTGCGAGATGCAGCCCATGAGAATGACATATTTGGTGGATGATGCCGGAAAGCTTCCCTGTTTTGATCATTACTGAAGCACCATCTGTTACCATGCCAACAATGCGATCCTTCATGGTCAATCCAAAGCTTTCCAATCGCTTCTTTGCAAGGCAAAGACAACACTCTGCTGTCATTGAACCCTTGATTCTCAACATTCCAAGTGCCTGTAATGTGGCATCATTCAGGTGCAAATTCAGGCCTACGTACCTTTGGTTTTTGATTGATGTCCACTCATCCAAGAAAATGGAAAATCTTTGTTGTTGATTCTTGCAGCCAATTCTTGCTTAAAATTTGTCTTGATTTTGTCTGTGAATGAAAGAAACATCTTTCTCGTGGCTTTTCTTGTCGTTGGAATCTTGAGGACTTGAGCAGCCCAACCATTTTGAATGTCCTTGCTTTTCTCAAGCTTGTGCATTGGCAATAAATCTGCAGCCAACAGTCTAGCAAGAACAACCTCAGCTGAATCTTTTTTCTGCAAGCATGACGGAATTGTAACTTGTTTTTTTAATTTAGTATTAAATTCCTTGGGTTCAGAGCTTTTTTACAAATTGATGCCTTCTTCTGTAAATGATAGATTAAAGACGTAATAGCTTGCTTTGGATTGAACTTAGCTGAGCAGTATGTGCATTTCACAACTGAATCGTCGCCTGACTTAACAAGAACATGTTTCCAAACTTCTGACTTTTTGCCAGGAGGCTCTTTTCAATCACTTGAGTTTGACATAATGGGTTGTTTTTTAATAACCTTTGAAAACAGACTAAAAATTAAAGCAAAACAAGCTAGTTCAGTAGCTGAGATACACCTGAAAACAACAAAAATTGGTTAATCGAGGCAATCGCTAGAACTTGAGTGGCATAAGTGATACTCTTATCTTGAAAATTGGTTTAATCACCATAGGTTTTGTCACAATTTAAAATTATTTATAATTCTCAAGTCGTCCAAAAAATACTAAAGTAAGTAATAAATAAAAATTTTACTTAAGTACTTACTTACTTGAACCCAGCACAAGTTATGTCCTTAACAGCTTTGTGAATTGTACAAAATTCTGCAAAATTTTTAGGTGAGTGCCGTGGCGCCGCGTTTGTAGCTTTATTTGAATAAAGACATTTCCCTTGTGGGGATCACCTTGCAACGAGAGGCCGTTTGTCCCTTTTTTAAAGGTACACTTTTTTGTAAGTGCACTGGTAATGTAGGCTCAGAGTTAATGTGTGAAGAAATTGCCTCTGTGTGAAGTAGAAATGCTTTGAAAAAAAAATAGAAAGCGCTTTTTGTACAGCTCTGCCTGCAGTATCTTTCGACACTCCTTTGAGTGATTGCATGCGGGTCGAACGCCAAGTGATGTGGCCGCCAGAGGTTTTACGAGCTTGTTCTCAAAACACGATTTTTCACTTTGGTTTGGAACCGATAGTAGCAAACTTGTGGCCGAGAATTTTTGCAAAGTTTTTTGTATAAATTGGGTCCATTAACGTGATGATTTGAGGATCACGGTTTATGGCATTACTTTACAACTAAACTTAGCGAACATAGAATAATCCTGAAATACGCGTGCTTTATTCGATGCAATAAAATAAGCTGGAAATTTAAGTTGTGTCGGAAAGATTTTTTTCTTAACTCGAAACGGTAAAAATTCCTCCCTAAAAAGTGTGAATTACTCACTGGGAAAGAATTTTTCCTCGTTTGGGAACCACTGCAATAAACAGTCAAGGCTGAAGAACCCCCCCCCCCCCCCAGACCATTCATTTTGAGCCAGCCCCTTTTTCGTGAACTTTTAATATAGCTTATTGAAATTGCATATTGGGTGGTTATTGAAGTAACGGATATAGATTAAGTCGTTTTGGTATTGGGTTGAGTCAAGTAAAAAAGTCCGCTTTTCTGTAGTTAACCTTAACGCCATACATGGCTTCATCCCGGTCCTGGTTTACGGTTGGGGACGTGCCGAGTATCATTGCTTTAGCATAATGCCCGAGCGTAAGTAAAAACAGCTTTGTTTTGTTGTGTCTAGATACGTGCTCTCACGCGGAAGTAGTAAGTGCTTGATTCATGATGACACGAGACAAACTTGTTTATAATCACGCTCGAACATGATGCTAAAAAAAACTGATATATTAGGCGAAATTTGCGTAGTAAACCTTGTTTGAAATAGGAAAGATCGTTCCAATTGTTATTTTTCAAAGAAAAAAAGCTGTAAAGTCAGCATTCAAGCACAACCCGATTGATTGTTTGTGTTTTTTACTGCATTTTTAACTTGAGTACATGATTATATCACGCTTTTGTGCTCTAAGTCAAAAGCCTTGGCTAACACGTGACTGACCGTGGTGTAAAAGCATATGATAACTTTTCCAATTTTGTTGTGTACATGCTTATTTTGTTTTTTATTTAATGTTCGTTTGCTAATCTTGCATTTTGTGCCCTATATCTATGGAGTGTATGAAAAAACTATTTTACAGCCTTATGTGACCTGCAGCGATTGGACTGATACTCCTTGCATTAAGATATACTGTGAATCAGACCATTCGTAATAAATGTTAATAGTTTTTGCTTTACTTCGTTTAAAGATCTGTTTATTACTTTTGACAGTTGAACTGTTTGTCAGCAACGTATGCGAGCATAATCGTGAGGTTAGGAAATTAATGCCTGCTCGATTTCTGCGTGGTGTCCTTAAAATGTAGATCATCAGCACTAGAATGTTTCTGCTTCGTTTCAGCGCTTTGGAAGCTGTCTGATCCTTTTGCAGCAGGTTTGAACAGAGTTTATTCCATGCAAAACCAGCTGTAGGAGTGTTAAACATTGTCTAATGCATGCATTGGTTTTTCGCTGTCAGTCGCACAGCCTAACCTGCTGGTATTATTGCTTCGCGGTTTATCGTTTGTAAACAAATGATTAATTTTTAACTTCCCATTAGGGGTTCGAAGCCGATACCACAAAAGCTGTCACGTGACCGAAAAATAAATTATATCTTTAAACATTTCGAATTTCGTTTTGTGGCCTGACTCCTTATGACTTCGATGCACTGGCTTCTACAAGCGATTTTGCAATGTGCTGAAGCTGATTTCTTGTTTTATTTTTTGGCAAGAGAGGTTTTTTCGAGTGTGCTGTATAATAAGCTGATTTCTTTTTTATCTTTTGTGTTTGCTTAATTAATTGAAGTTGTAAATTCGGCTGTATTTTTATTTATTGTATTATGACGTGACATACGTGGCTAAATTATCGGTCCCAGAGCTAAATGAACATGTTACTGCCCAAAAAATTTGCAAAATGCTCTTTTCGAAACAAGCTTTAGCTTTATGACTTCGGTTTATTTCACTTATCACTTCACGTCGCTTCCACTTCACTTAGTGTGTACTTGGTACCTCTGCTTCGACTGCACTAAGCAATAGCATGAAGAGGGTAGTCCAGAATTTACTTTCTCCGCTTGGTCACAGGCTTGTGGTAGAAATGTGCCAAAAGTTCCGGTAACTTTTAAGCAGGTTTGAACTTGAATTGTTCAATGCATAACCGCAAAGGCTTTCTCGCGGATAAAAATGCAACAATACCTACGATCCAGGCGTCGGATTCATTAGACCCCGTGTTTTTTGGGAATGATACGTCGCGATTCAAATCCCAAAAACTTTAGTCTTCAATCCAGTTTTTCCTCAAAAACGCCCATTGGGCGATAAGCTAGTGACCACTAAGATATAAAACCATCGTACTAACCTCAAAATAATTTGATATATCAGGCTTAGATCTGTTTCTCCACGCCCCTGGCACTTAGATAAGTTTGATAATTTTGTTAATGGTCTAGTAGATCTTTGAAGTAGTAGTGAAATAGCAATACAGTCAACTTCAGATATAAGAGATCCGCCGGGACCAGCTTAATCAGTCTCTTATAACCGAACTGTGGTTATAACCTAACCAATTTATAACCTAATAAGTCTTATAACCGACTTATTAGTTTATATTGAAAATCATTTGGGACCTTTTGCGTAGTCCCTTATAAGCGAAAATCCCTTATATCTGAATCTCTTATATCCGAAGTTGACTGTATAATGTTTAAAGTTCGACTTCAGAAAATATTGCCACGCTTTTGATGTATTGGAAGCCAGCTTAAAACTATGAAAATTTGTCACTGTCCGGCAAGCAATATAAATCATAACAAAAAGAGCCTTGATCTTATGCTGGCTCTGATCTCTTAACCTGTAATTGCGCGATCAGAACTGAACCTACGTTGATCTGTAAACAATTTTCTGTACGTTTGTGAATTTGGTTTTATGCTTTGTGGAATTGAGCTATAAACACGAGATGTATCTCAACGAAGTGGTTGGCGAAATTATAGGTCTGTTGATTCTGTAACTGTGTAGGTAGGTTCATGGATGCAGTTTTATATGTTTTCTTTTCGATCTCGTAGTTTTCTGTGATACGATAAAATCAGATAACGTTTTTGAATTTCCACTACAGTGCGCGATATCCTTGGAAGTGCACCAATCAACAGCCGCTTCAACATAGGAGTGTGGTCCCCGACCTAGTCGGGTTGGGCCAAGTGGCTGTTGGCCTCTTCTATGGTCCCAGATACCCCTGGTTCTCCCCGAACCAAGCATTTTTCGCTGTGCTGCTCTCTGAACGACCGCAGAAGGGCAGCACGCCCTTACTACAATTGGTCGTATGTTTTTTTCTTTTACTCTTCTGGTTCTTTCTTTCTCTACTTCATGTATTGCACCCAACAAAACAACTCACCTTCGCTTACATATCTCCTGCCCTGTTACTAACTACTTTAGTCTCTCCCCAACCCTCCTCCACTTTTGGCACTTCTTTCGTGCCCTCTACTTCCTCTTTCTTATCTGACTTGCTCAAGGTTCTCCAATGGGTGGTTAGAAGTCTTCTTGTCAGAAGTGTTGAACTTACTTTCTTTTTCTATCGCTGTTATCTGTATCCAGGAATCCAAACTCAACTTTTCTTCATCTTTCCGGATCCCTAGATACTGCGTTCCGATCGCAGTCACTTCCGGTATAGCTCTCTTTCGCCAGATGACTCCCACGCTAGCGGTGGTGTAGTTATTTTTGTCAAAGAGGGTCTATCCTTTTCTGAATCCTCAATGGCCTCTGACTATGTGGAGGTCAAAATTTTGCTAAAAAATCCTCCCCTCTCAAACAATTACTCTTCTATTTGCTCTTCTTCTGAAGATAGTAGAAGCGACTCCTTTTCTCCCCCGGTACTCCCCTTAGGAATTCTCTTATTCTGGGGACTTCAACTGCCATCACCCTCTTTAGGATTTTACACCCTTTTGGGGAAAACTATTCAATTAGGTAGTCTCCGATCTCTTTTCCCCACAATGATCCTAACAATTCAATGTTTCTCTGGCAGGCGCTTTTCCCCTGTCATCTCCTTTGCTTCCTCCTTTCTTGCCATTTCCTGCTTCTGGGAGCCGCTTCAGGTTTTAAGTTCTGATCATCACTCAATTCTCCGTACCGTCCCTTTTTCTTCACTCTCACCTAATAATCACCCTCCTTACTTTTACAGAAAGCTCTTTGAAATGACTTTGCTATTTACACCCATTTACACTGTCCAGCAAATGAATACCCCTCTCTTTCCTCTGCAGCTGCGCTCATTGTCTCTAACACTAAATGCGGCTAAATTTTCCATTCTATTTTGCCTCGTCCAATGCCAACCTCAAACTTGGTGGTCTTTCGAAATGGAAGAAGTAGTAATGGAAAAACGCAAGGCTTTTGCTTTCGCTCACAAAAGTGGAGAAAAGTGCCATACTTACATCTACGTCACTTGGCAAGCCTCGACCGTCATCGCCAAGGCCAATGGCACCAGACACGCTGATCTCTCTCTTAAATCAGCCGATCCTATCCTTTGCTCCGTTACTGGTTCTGCTTCTCTCTCCAAACTGCCCTTGTCCGAGGAGGTCAGCATCGGTTTATGGCAACTACCTGAGATCTCACTTTTCCGTCTCTCAGCCAAAGGCTTTGTGTAGTACGGCCAAAAGCTACTTGTATGAGCTCCGCCGGGCTTCTCGCGGCGGCTGCATACCTCTCATCTTTCACCGCTACCGGCCTTGACGATATCGCCTACCCCATGCTGAAGCAACTTCTTCGCTTCGGCATGGATCTTCTACTTCATATCCTTTATTCTTTCTTGGCCTTCACATTTCTTTCCTTCAATCTGAAAGTCTTTATCTAAATTTCCCCTTCACGAGTGGAAAAACTTCAACTTACATGATTCCTTGCGACCTAACTCTCTCCTGCGTCTCAAAGTTCTTTAAGCGCATCATTCTAGCCCATCTACTTTTCTTTCTGGAGTCAACTCCATTCTCTTTCCCCGCCGGGCCGATTTCCGCACTGGTCGATCTACTTTGGATCAAATTTTCTACTATTCTTTGTTTATTTTGAATGGGTTTAACAAATCCAAGCCGGGCATTTGAACAATCCTTGCTACAATCTAAAGCTTTTCTTTTTGGTCTAGCATCCCAATCTCTTCTACAAGCTTATTTCGGCTAGCTTCTTTCCTTGCTTTCAATGGACTCGATCTTTTCTTTCTGACAGACGCGATTGCATGATTTATCAAAATTACAAAAGTCGGTCGAGGTATTTCGCAAGGATCCGTTACTAGCTCTGTTGTATTCTCTCTTCATTCATAATCTTCCTATTTCGCTACCTTCTACTGTCAGTTGCGCTCTTTGCTGACAACCTGGCCATCTGGTCCTGCCTCACCTTGATCACTGCTGCTGTGGAGGCTACACAAGGAGTTCTGATTCGACTGGAGTGCTGATCTGAGCACGGTGTCTTCCTTTCATTTCAAAAAAATGTGAAGCCTTTCTTCGGTTGATCCACATCAAGCAAATTGCTAGTCCCACCTTCTGTCATTCAAATCCTTTCTCCGATTCAATTCCACACCCTATTTGCGTAAAGTCACATTGGACAGCACTCTTTTTTTTTCTGCACATGTATCTTTGTTTAAGGCCAAATTTTTCAGACCTTACTCTCTATCTCTGCTTCCTCATAGGGCTCCTCAAGTAAGCTTCTTGTTATTATAAACAAAAGTTTTCTTCGGCTCATTCCCAGTTATGCTTCACCCCGACAATTTCTATTCCTCCACATTACCAAGTTGGAAAGCCTTCACCGAGCGGCCAGTCGTGCCATCAGCGGTTGCCCTCGTTCTTCCCTATTTCTCTTCTCTGGGAGACGATCCTTTTTCATCTACTAGTCACTCTAACTTATTTCACTCTCATTTTATAAGCGGGCCCTTCGTTTTCTAACCTCCTTTCCCATTTCTGATTTGGCCTGACTTAGAGGAGAACTTTCCAGATTCTCGTGGAGAAATTTCGCGTCCACTCATCCATTCATGCTATCTTCTTCCCGTAGGCTCTTCTCTCTCCTCCCTGGAACCCACCTTTCTTCATTGTGAAGTTCTTTCTTTACTCTATGCCCTCGTTTTGAGCTTTCTCGCCAAGCTGCAGCTCTTTCCTTTCTCACAATCTTACAATCTAAACGCATGATTCTGCCCTTTTTCTCTTTGACAAAAGAGGCTTCGGCGTCCATGACAACAGCTGTCTCTCTCTGACGCTAAGGCCGCCCTTTCCTATTCGAAAGGCCCAGTGTGTTCAAGCTTTTCTGCTGAAGCCTGCGCCATTCTTCAAGCCTATCGCTGGTCTTGGTGGCACCAACAAGACTGCCACTTCTCTCCGCTTATCTCTTTCTTTCTCCTTGCTAAGCTTTCTTCTCCGACCTTTCTTCTATCTCACACTTTCTGGCACACCTGGCAGGAACTATCCTTTCTTTCCTTTTCTACTGTCAGGTTACAATGGGTACCCTGTGACTCATTTCTTCCTGAAAAGGCTAATAAGTTGGTCAAGCGCGGTGCGCTGCTCCAGATATTCACTGGCACATGTAGTTTCTCTTTTTACAAGTCGTACTTGCTCTTTTTTCAAACTGACTCATCTAAATTCTTTGACACTCATGATATCCCCCTAAGAACTTGTCTTCTTCGTCGCGCTCGTTATGTCCTCTCTCGTCTTCGCTACAAAGGGCACATCCTTCTATTATACACTTATCTGTCTAAAAGTTGCAAAATTAAAAATCCTTCATATAGTTCCTGTAGTCATTTGACTCCGGACACTCTTCATCTCATTCTGCACTGTCCTGCTACGGACTCTGCGCCGGTCGCTCTTTGGTAACTTCTTTCCTGTCTACAACCTCTGGTTTTAATTTTGGGGGTTGCCCCGCTTCTGGGCTCCACGGTGGTCTCCTGCCGTGCCGCTATCCCTTGGAAAGGGTCTGATTACAACAACAGATACATAAAAGAAATTTTTTCAATTCGGAGTGTCCGAATACTTTGCTTAAGCGACATACAGTTATTCAGGATGGGCTTCCACTTTACCACACCTAACACTAACTGCTCTTATTTTAGCCAATACGAGCGTTTCTCAAGCCATGGCTTGCGAGCGGTGACTATTTAGTGGGTGCAGTGCAATACCCCCAAAGGTGCAAGAAAATCAAATGATTGGTTGTTGAAAAGGAAAAACGTTATCGATGCTGTAGAGTATATCCTAAACTCCGCAAAATTGCATTTTGCCACGTAATTTACAGTTGGCATCCCAATGGGATGATCCCTTACATTTTTGCTTTCACACAGGGTGGCAAAAACGCCACTTCATTGACCCAGTTCTACAAAAATCTGCTCGCAACCCCAACACTAATATTTTTTGATAACACCTGGAAACATGAATTCCCACAGAATCGCAAGTTGAATTGTTCTTGCAGCAGACAAGTGTAAATGTAACCTGTGTTGTGGTAACGTGAAATAGTGTAGTTTATTCTTGTTTTATGTGTTTGGAAGTATAAGTCTATAGCTTATAAGCAACAGATATCTCGAAGATGTTTTTAGCTGAGACTTCGCAATGCAAAGAAGAAGACTGCACCTTTAACTGTTTATAAAGATTTATGTAAGACACCACGCAATTTTATAGCCTTGTCAAAAATATTTGTATTATTTGGTTGATATTTTTCTTTCAGATTTGTTATGTCACTTCCAGGAGTATCTGAAGATGGGGAGGAATATGAAGATAATGTGTTCTGTTTTTCAATAAAACATGCTTTGCCACCATTGGATTTATCATTTAAAAGTCTATTGACAGCGGATGGTATGACAATCCATTTTCTAGTGTATTTACCAGCATTACTGTCAGTACCCAAGTGCATGTATTTTGTTTCACTGATTTGAATTGGTTTTATCAATTGATTTTAATATTTCAGGTTGTGGAGTGGTAGTTTCACCAATAATTTTTGTGTACATTTTTGAGCATCATTTATTAATTAGCATACATTTTGTTCAGATATAAAAGAAGAAATAGAGACCCATTATCAAAAAAATTTGAGCAGATGTAGCACTACCAACAAGTATACATGCAATGCCATTCGTATAAATAATAACTCCCTTAATGAGCTGAGCAATTTCACTGAAGTTGTTTCAGGAATTGTTACAGATATCAAAGACATTGCATGGTTGGATTTAGCATTCAATGATTTAACTGGCATTGATGATGTAAGAACTTTTGTGTTTTGTTTCTATCTTTAAGCATTGTGGTAGTCTACTTGGAATTGACTAATTTTCTAAACAAATTAGTTATGTAATCGTATAAAAATTGATTCAAGTAAAAATATCAAACTGATTTAAATTATACATTCCACATAAATCTTACATGTCTTGTAGGCATTATTTCTTTTATTCAACAGATATTGGATGGAAGTGAAACTTGTAATCAAAGCGTCTCATATCAGATGAAACAATTACAATAAGTTTTGTCTCAGCTGTTTCTAATTGAAAATTATTTTGGTTTTTTTACTGATTATACATAGCATTTATGTGCTTTTTGTTCTTTTAGGAAATTCTCCATTTCATTAATTTGAAAGTTTTATATTTGCACGGAAATGCCATTGAGAAAATCCAGGATGTTAAAAAATTGGTTAGACTCTCACAGTTGCATACTTTAACAATTCATGGAAATCCAATTGAATCAGAAGTTGGTTACAGGTGCTTAGGTTACTGGAGTACAAAGATTTATTAATTTTTAAATAACCAGAGCTATGACAATAGGTCTATTTATAGGGAAATGGGGAGTATAGATCAACAGAAATTTGTAATAATTATTTAGCTTTTATCACAATGTAAACTTTTCTGCCATTTAATAATTACATTTTGCAAACTTTTCCTTTTATTGCAGCCACTGCGGCTGGAATCTGTGTTAGAATCGGTCTTGAGCAGCACTAAGCCTACACATAGCCTGTAGTTTATTGAGAAGTACGAAAAAAGTGATCACTTTTGAAACTTCAAAAGTTTGATGTTTTAATCTCCCTAGCCCACTGGCGTATTTACAAACTTTTTTTGGCAAGCGGAGCATTAAGTAAGTTCAATATCATTATCAACCAATCTTATAAAATTAATAAGTTTAATCTTTGAGGGAGGGAAAAGCATTAAGATAGAGAAATCTTTTGTAAGCAAGAATTTTGCCCTTTTTTTTTTCAAAGCAACAGGAAAACCTGTTATTGAGATTAACATTTTGAAAGTGAATGCTTTCCCCATTTTAGTCTGAAGCAATCTGAAGACTGTTTTTAATTTTTTTAAAGATTATTCTTTTGGAAGTAAAGAGTTTTGCTCGTTTTGGTTTCCAAAGCAACAAGTAGGCTCTTTTTGAAATTAACTTTTTGAAACGAAGAATTTTATACCCTGAGAAACCTACATTTTTACTTTTGTCTTATTATTTGGGGGCTTCACCCTTTATCCCCTCTAAATATGCTACTGCCCTGGTCTCCGACTAGGTATGGACCTGAGTCAGTTTACTGGCTCAGAGGTTATGGTCCGGTTATTAGCGTACAAAACCAACCACAATTTACCAGAAGGTCTGCTGTATAATGTATATAGAATCGAGCTGCAATTAATGGAACTTTTCCCGCCCAATAAGAGCAAGGATGAGAGTGGTATTCGAGCCCATATTTACACTAATCAAACAAGATTGATATCTGTATTGACTTTTCTAAGAAGTTTTCTATTATTTTCATCCAAAAAGTAGTAAAGTCTAGTGAATCTCCGGTTTCTTTTAGACTTCTCTTTTGCGCCTGAAAGCTGTTTGTGCGTACCTATTCCACTTGCACTTCTTTATGGAATCTAGCTTTGGGATGCATATGATTGGAATTTACAGGTCATACCTTGAATTTCAATGTTGAAATTTTCGCTTGGCACTAGACCTGTTTTTAAAAGATCTCGTATCTATGGAATTTAGCTTTTGCTTGCTAAAA
This sequence comes from Trididemnum clinides, assembly GCA_963675345.1. Classification (NCBI taxonomy): domain Eukaryota; kingdom Metazoa; phylum Chordata; class Ascidiacea; order Aplousobranchia; family Didemnidae; genus Trididemnum; species Trididemnum clinides. The sequence goes on along the minus strand of OY776295.1, from coordinate 19,795,349 downwards.
GTCATGGGTTTTCTTTCCAAAGTGAGGTAGATTTTTGGAAAGAAAAACGGTTTTCATATTTGTTTTGAGACCAAAATGGGCAAAACAACCTCTTTGAAAAATATATCTCCAAAAAGAAGTCTTCATGTATTTTAGACACCAAATGATCCACCATTGTTTATAAGTGTGAACGTGACCGACGTAATTGTGTCTGGTATTGCGCCTTTTCTGATGTGGTAACCCTAGTCTAACTATTCTTGACGTTGTAGAGTTTAATGGAAGGCCTTCAACTCCATGTGGAAGCTTGCGTTTTTTGCAGACGTCTTTTCTGCTGGGTTCACATGTTGTATTTGTTCAATAGGCTTGATCTTTGTATTGGCTTGCGTGTTGCTTGCGACAATCAAAATAGCCGCTCTTTTCGATTCTGTGATATTCCGCAATAATTTGTTTATTAAACTGTTTGGTTTGGTGTTTTTACTGACGTAATCTTGCTGCTTCACACTCGTGAGCTGTTAGCCTACTGACCACTTAGGTGATCGTCTGTTCCACTTTTCCACTTTGTCATTGTGAGACGACATAAGCTTGGAAGGTCTACTGCTGTTCCGAAAAGATTAGAAACCTGTAGTCGCAGCACTGACGTCAGCTTCTTTACCGAGCAAATGTCAAACCATATTTTCTATGGATCTCCATCTGGCAAAGTTTCAATCTCAATTTTTCTGCTAAACCTTTCGTCAGACAACCCTACCCTTTTTTACCTTTCTCGGAGATATGCTCGACTGGACTCTTTCCTCCAATCATTCACTCTTGTTTTAACTACGTCTTTATCTCCGTTTCTCTTTAAGAGATACACTTTTTGCTTTACAAAGTTTTTTTGGGGCCTGTTCTCGCTTAGGCCTCCGCTTTCCAAATAGATTCTTTTTCTTGGCGCTACTAGCCTGCCAACATTATTTAATAAAAATGCTTCTAGAGAGCGACCTGTCGCGGCAACCACAACTTTTGTCTACTCCCGTTACTCTTTGTTGTCATCAGCTTCACAGTTCTGCTTTCGCTGTCGTAATCTTTGATTCTTGTTTTGCATTCATACTTTTTTCTTCCAGTTTTGTTCACATTATTTGATAATCTCCGTAAGAGCTCTTTTTTTCGTTCTATTCAGTGAGCTTTGGCTACTCCTTTCTCTTGGAAAGATGACAATTTTATCAAACGGAGTTTGTTGCTCCATACATTCACATTTCCTTTCTTTTTTTATTCTTTGTATAAGCTTGTCTTTTCTCGGACTGGAGGCGCATTATTAGTTCAAAATCTTTTGACTCGTAGAAACCTCAAACTTGTTTCGGCCTCTCCTGGAAAACATGTGCTTGCTCATCGCTTGCGCTGCTTTCTTTCTCTTCAGTTGCAATAGATTAATAGCTAAATCCACTTAAAAGTGTTGGCAGACTCAAGCAATGCTTCTGCTAGACACCCGACTTGAAGCAGTTTTCATTTTGCGTTGCTCAGCTACAAACCATAGAATGAGGCAAAGTATACTTTTTGTCCTTCGTAATTAATTGTGGTTTGTGACCTTATTTTGTAGATTGACGCATTGTTGCGGATCTTTTGTTCTTCTAAGAAGAATGGCTTTTTTGAGTTGCATTGACATATCGCTATTTTGCTTGAAAATAGCTTCAAACTTTGATCGGAGCATAGAAATTGGGGAGATGTGATGCTTAGTTCCTCGTAGTTACCCCTGTTTCAGGCTCTTATGTCGCGATCTGTTTGGCAGCTGTACATGAGCTGTGGTCCAGACCGTGAAAAGTTGGTCTGCTCTGAGGACTCCTGCTATGTCTCTGCCATGAAAATGGAATTGAGTAGCACCGAAGGCAGTGGGTTTGAATCCGGTTACCAGCTTTGCATGTGGTTAATAGGCGTAAAAGCTAAAAAAAATCAAATTATTAATTCTATGTAGCCAAATGATGACCTCCTGTAGAAATATAGAGTTTATTTAAAACTGTATACCGGTGCATCAACGTTATATTAAAGTCAAACTTCTTTACTCAACTAATTTGATCTTGTGATTGCAGACACTACATTCTGTCAATTCTTCCTCAATTGAAAACGTTTGACTTTTCCGTCGTAACTAAACAAGATAGAAGTACTGCCAATGTTTGGATGCAAATGAATCCCAGGTTTTTTAAAAAGAAACGAAAAAAAAATGGTGATGAGTGACGTCATGCATTTTTTTCTTTTTCAATCACACAGTTAAAGTTCTAGCTATAGAGTACTGTATCGCACTTGTTTGAAAAATATGGCTTCATTTCCTCAGCTAGTTCGGCATGTTTCTCTATTGTCGTTTCCCTCGGGTTTTTCAATTTTCTTTGTCAATCAAAATTTGTAATGATTATTTAGCTGAGAAAGTTTTCATTTTGTGAACTTTAAGCATCGCGAAAAGTTGCAAAGTGCCATGGTTTTGCTTCAAAAATGACTTCGTTTTAATATGCGTTTTCTACTAAACTTAATGCGGTAGTAGCACTAAAACGTGTCGTTATCTTTTATCTGTGCTTGTGTAATAAGTATGGTGTTACCAATACAACAATTTTATTTGCAAAGCTTTTGTCTAATTTATATGCCCGAAATTACTTAACCGTGTGGCAGGACAAGCGTATTAGCGGCGATTAACTTGCCATGACCTTTTTTTTGGAAATCAACCTAAAGCATCCGCTGACTTTGGTCTTCATATCGTAGGGAAATTTCCTCATTAGGTGCTTGTAAACCTTTTGGTCGCGCGGCGCTACCGTGTTTTTGCACCCCTGCGTTAACATCATTATCTTGCACAAGTTGCTGTAACCATTCCATTATAAACCTTTCTTGGATTCTGCTTCAATTTGTCCCACGGATTAGAGTGATTCCGTTTTTTTGCACTCCGCAATCTTGCATTGGCGCCAAAGACTAAATGCGATGATATCTGAACAACGTCAATAGTGCTCCCGTTTTTTGCTGGTGGTAGAGTTCTAAATCAGTTGAATGTGGTGCTATGAAGGTAGCGATACCAACGAATCTATGGTACGCGAGAAAGCGTAGGAGTTTCTCGACATTAAGTAAACGAAGTGTAGTTTTTGACTTGCTTGTTGGAGCAGGCTGGGAGCACTTACTGGTACTGCTCAAACAGACTTCATCAAAGTTTGTGGGGCCCAAAAACTGGTCAGTTGTGAAAATCGTTGTCAACTGTTTGCCCCTTTGCACTGCATTTGCGAGCCACTGAGAAAACTAAGCAACAACTGCACAGAACGAAGCTTAAACAATATATGGGGCTCTGTTTAGTGGAGTGGTAACATACATGTCATTGATGAAGGTGTGTGGTGAGGTTAAAGTTAGTCCTCATTGCTAACATGTACTACTTATAAAGACCCTATACTGGTACTAGTTGAAATTTTTGTGGCCATCTATTTTCTTGCTGTGCTCTTAACTGGTATCCTGTGATTTGTCGATTCAATGGTTAACACTTTCGCTGCCAAACCACGTATATATACGTTTTAGAATTTTTACCATTGGGTGCCACATCACGTATATATACGGGTTCGTGGGACTTTCTAAGCCTTGGTTGCCAACTTCCAACCTTTACTGTTGTAAATCCGTATATATACGTACGCGGTTTTCTTTTACCTAATGGAAATCAGTGTTCACAATTCCTTTATTCTTTACAAGGAAAAGAGCACAACAAAATCTTTTAAAGCGCTATACAAATTTAGTATGGAACTAATAAGCCAGCTGTGCCTTCGGCCGAATGAACAAAGCTCTGATGATGATGATGATGCAGGTGCTCCACCCTCCAAGGCGCCCAGATGTGATCCCGAAGATAGGCTGCGAGGAGGTTTCAAGCGTCATGAAATTGCTTTGTTTCTAGCAACAGAAAAGAAAAAGTGTCCACAAAGAGGATGCAGGGTTTGTTTGAAGCATGGAAATCGCAAAGACACACGCTACTGCTGTTTGCATTGTGGTGTCCCCCTGTGCATCATTCCCTGTTTCAAACTTTACCACTCAGTTGCTAATTACTGAAAAAAAGATGTTTCAATAAAAACTTTTCAAAGTATAGTAGTTGTGCTTCAGTTATAAAACGTTATAACAGACAAGCGAAAATAGGGGAAAAAAAGCGAAAAACGCCTGGCACCCAGCGTAATTTCCTTTAAAAACAGTCTGGCAGCGAAAGTGTTAAGCCTAAACCAGGCAAGTCTTTGTAATTATGCCCATACAATAGTTTGTTTTATCTGCTTGCATAGTTCACTATTGTATTACTTTGATACATTTAGGAGAAGTTAGTTGAAGTGGTTCATCAGATAATGTGTACTGTAAATTAACTTCAAATAACATCTGTTGCAGGTACTGGAGAGACTGCACAGGTAGATCATGTAATCATAATAAAAAATGAGCAATAAAGCAAGCCTAGCATATTAATAAAGTAGCCCCTGGAAAAATCAACAGCTGCAGCTAAATTTTGTAACTTGCTCTCTTTAATTTTGTAAGTGAGAAAAGTGCATCTGCGTGCTGTCAACAAGATACAAAACAACTGATAGAGGCTTCCATTGCTTGATAACCATAGACTTGACTATAACCAGGTTGCCTGTTTGTAGATACAAGGTACAGCTAGTTGTAATCTGTTATGTAACATCTAGTTTATTAATGTGCCAAAGATTGTGAATCCATGCAGTGTTATTTCATGCTGTTGGGACTAGATCTGTTTATTGGCTCGTTCAAGCTTTGATCTTATCACTTTGCTATATCAAATTGTCTACATGGTAAGTGAGTTGTTTACCCATGTGATATGAAACAACAAGTTATGACTCACTAAACTTCACATCAGCCTAACTATAAAGAAATACCTTTTGTTCATTCTTGCTTCATGGCAATGTTCCTTTTAAATGCAAAAAAGTGTGAATTTGCATAAATGAGTCCAGTAGATTAGCAGTTAAAGGTCAACAACAGTGACAAGAAGTCTGGTGGTTTTTGGTAAACTTTTTTTGATGAAAGGGCATTTTAGGTGTGTAAATTATTAGGCAGTGGCTATTTTGCCGTCGACGGCAATTTACCCTCAGAGACTATTTTGCCGTGAGTTGTTTGTGATTGGTCAATCTTAATGACGTACTAAACATGTGACTTTTGGTCGTCTCTGATTGGTCAATTTTAAAAACCAAAAAAAAAAATTTTGCACCCCCAGGTCTTTATCTCCCACCCTGCACACTCCCTTGCAGTGTACACTGCCCGGTACATTTACATACCGGGCCTGCCCCCTCAGTGTACACTGCCTTTCTTTTAAAGCCCTGGCCAGCTGAGAATCGAACCCGCAACCATAGTATCTCAAGACCAGCACTCTATCCACTACACCACAGAGTCACTGGTGCGTTAATAGCAAATTTGGCTATATAAACACACGTAAATGATCACGGCAAAATAGATTCCAAGGGCAAATTGCCGTCGACGGCGAAATAGCCACTGCCAAATTATTAAGCTAAAATGACGCATCAAGTATTGTCACCAGGTTTTAGATCTAAGACGGTAAATTATTTTATATTTATTTATTTCTGTTTCTGGTTGTTGTCATGGCTGGTCAACCAAGTGTGCCATCTAAGTCTCTGAGATTGTCCCACCACACATAACTATAAATGAGCCACAAAAGCAATTAATAACATGTTATTCATTTGAGCTTAATAATTTATGGACCTAAAATGCACTTTTACCCTTTTTTCAGTTTGTTGAAATTTTTGCTAGCAAAGTATTCTGCCAAATTTAATGTGTGGTATGCAGTGAAGAGGAATACAAGTTTAGATCAATGTTTTTTGAGCAGCATGATATCTCATGTAAACATTACATGGCCATGACTAAACAGCTGGTGACGGCATTTAATTGTTACACATGCCATTATTATGCTTTTTTTGTAATACAAATTATCTCTCCAGCAAATAACATAAAATAAAATGAAACGTATTTTTTCTTTTCTTTTTTTGGCCAATGTCAATTGTAGCTAATGACTAAAAACATCTGATAGCTCATGACTTTTCACACAATACATCATTTTTCAATGAAGGTCAAAACTGATATTCGTTTTGTTTATGTCTTCTTTGCATTACAATACTAATTTCAACAGTGCTTGAAAAGCTATTAAAGCACATAGCTCTCAGTTTCAGTTAAGCACAAAAAATATTTTTATAAGGTACAGTAATGGTTCAGTTTTTGAAAATTACAAATTAATCCACTTTCTTCACTTACAAGCTATGAAAACTAAGATTAAAAAAAGAATATGACTTTCAACCTGTTCCGTTTTTGAGTTATCTTGAAAAATTACGTTTTTTTATTGAAATGTAACTGACTGCTATGTGCTTTGATAGCTTAACAGCCATAATTGAAATAAGCTTTGAAAAAAAGAAAACGATGGATTTTAGTTTAGATCTCAAAAACATTTTATGGTAAAATTTGCCCTAATTTTATGTTAATTTCTTAAAAGCTAATTTGATATGCAATAGAATTTGCATGTAACCACTCTCTGTGGGATTGTAAAAAACTGTTGTTTTCTATGTACTATTCCAAACTTCCTTTTGATTCAACATAAAGGTGAATTATAGTTTGTAATCAGGTTTACCAGTGTAAAGAAAAACCACTTCAATGTTAAAACTCACAAAAAGTTTACTATGCAAAGAAAGGTTCCTCTAAAGCATAATGTGCATATGCAGCTTTTGCTACCATTTTAGCAATTTACATTTGCTTGTACACAATGGCACTGCGCAAAATAGGCAGGCTCCCAAAAATATTTTCTGGGGAGGCAGCCTCCCTTACAATTGCAATAAAACTATGATTTAAAAAAAAATAGACATACTATTTTTTACCGCAAGCACCTCTAACTGAGCCCTGCAATTTTTGCATGCAGTTGCAAAAATTAGCTTTCCTGTTTTTTATTAGACTTAAAAGCTGCCTTTACCAAACTTGTGATATTTGCATCCACAAATTTCTTTTTACTGTGATCAATTTTTATATGCTTTTATTTTCACAAAGATGAAAATTCATCTGACACATATTTGCAACCTCTTCATGCTTTCAGTAAATGTTAGCAGTATTTAATAAGAATAAAACATATTTAGCTGGGTATATTACTTGACTATTAGCGAGGGTTTGGTAAACAAGCTTTTGAAATGTCTCATACCTTTTGCTTTTACTTTTGCCACAATACCTAGCTAGTTAATGACATTTCACTGTTTTTTTTGTAATTGAGACAAAACTTGTCAAATGTTAATTTGTTTTTGTGCTTAGTTTTTGAAATCAATTTATAGACTTTGCTGAAACTGCCATCACTTAGCAATAGATCAGAGTTGCAAAATATCAGGCAATGCATTGGTATAGTGGCCAATACATTGCTTTTTTGGTGTTTAGCATTGACAAGTAATTTTTTTGTATGTAAAGCTGTGGTGACTCACCTAACATTTCATTACTTCATAAAAATCATATTGCTTATGCTCATGTCAAGCGTTGGCATAGGATTAAATATATTTACATGCAATGTTAACTTGATATTCTGAAATACCAACAAATTGGCGTTGCAAGTGTCATAGAGTTTGAGTGATTACATTTAACGTAGATTTATTCAACAAAAATAGCCAGGATTTTTGACTCTCAGATTAGTAACCAGTAGACTATTTGTTTAACTTTTTAGGGCTGAAATAGTCACATGAATTTTTACTTTGACTAAGTGCAGAGTTGCAGTTTTGCCTCTCCCAAAGATTTTAAAAACTCTGTGCCCACACCCATATAATTATTTTAGGTCATCGTTGGAAATCTTTTAGGTCATCTTTGGAAATCTTTGACTTGCAGTTAGATTGATTCCCTGCTGTCAAAGATATAGTAGAGTATACATGAAACAAATTGCAAGCAGGCATCTTATTTGGTTTAAGAAAATATTGGTTTGTGATTGGGATAATGGTCTAGACTAGTGATTTTCAATTGGTTGGCCTTGTAATACTACTCAGCCAGTACTTCATTGAATGTCGATGTTGAGTAAAATGGGAAAAAGTTTTCTTGATGTCTTGTTTTATTATTTTATTTGCACAAAATTTCTAAATTTACCATGGCAATTTCTTTAAGGTTACCTCTAAAATTGAGAAAAATAAGCAAGCTATGTGCTTCTGTGTAGTTTGGAAATAGGTGACATGCCAAAAACGCTTTAGAAGCACTGAATTAGAGCGAGAGTGCTGCAACAAACTAGAAAATTCAATAAAGGGTGGCAGCATTTGCAAACCAACGTCATAGGCCAAGTTTAATGCTACGTTGTTATAGGCAAGTAGGTGTCATAAATCCATTAGGTTAACTTCTGTACAAAGCATAAAAATGGGGCAGGTGTAGCTATAAATCATTGTTTTGTCATCATCACGTGATGTTTACACGAGACGTTTAGCTGCCTTGGAAAAATTTCAAATAAACGATCTGAATCAAGGTAAACGACATTAAATCTTTTTGGTAGCTTTGCCTATTCACTTAATAAATAGAAGTAGGCTGTCAACAATATTTTTTATTACACTGTTACAGGGTGTAAAAAAGAATATTTTCGGTAGCCTATTGCTAATAAATGAGTTACTGAGTTGGTGTAAAAATGTCCATGAATATTTTCCTGGCAGTTTTCTTACATTTACTAGCAATTTGGCACCTGAATCAGTAGTTACGCACTTACTATCAAAGATGATTATTGAACTGTGAAGTATTTAATGTAATGTTTTTGACTTCGGAATTTTCATTCACAATTTAAAAATTACCTTTTTGCTTTTTTGCAGGATATTCGAAATTTTTTTAGTCCTTCTAGTCTTAAAAAAAAGCAACATAGTGATGAAGAAGATTTTGTGAAACCCAAAAAGTCAAAAAAACGAAAAGGAGTGTTGTTTGATTCAGGTACATTAGTAGTAAATATGCTTGAGAGCATGGCAGCATATCTAGGTCATGACTGTTATTTGTTTACTTCATGATCAAGAAGGTGCTAATTTAATTCTGGTAATAGCTGAACCAAGCCCAATGCAGCTTGGGCGCACTTTTTTTAAAAGGGGTCTCAATCATGTTAAGTGCATTCTGTAATATTTTAACGTGGTTTTTTTAAGTAAAATTGTTAACTTAATGTCAAGGGTCTTATTTTGCTATGGAGCCTGTGCCTTTCTCTCTTAAACCAGAATTGCCTCAGAGTTGTTCTTATACTATTTAAAAAGAACCTGAAGATAAGCTCTGTTTCTAAATGCAAAATAAATTTATTTCACCTTAAAAATCTTCTTATAGGTAAGCAAAAAATTTTTTTTTGATAGTTTGTTTTTGATTGCAGACTCTTCAGATGAAGATCCAGTTCCAAAAGTTCGGCAAAAACTGAATGCGTTAAGTCCTGCTTGTACAAAGACAAAGTTAAAAGCTGAAAAAACATCCAAACCAAAGTTACAAGAGACTTCCCCAAGTGCATTTTTTGAAAAATTTAAACCTTCTAGTTCGACCAAAACAGATAAAAAACGAAAAAGCAAAGATGATGTGAAAGCTAATAAAACAAAGATATTGAATAAGGTTGGTCCCAAGCTTGACGTGTATCGATAACTTTCATCGTGGGATTTTGCAACCAAAGAAAATATATATCGTTTATGGACTTGCACAGTTGTGTTCTTTCTCAAGGTCTTAAACAGCTACGAGTTTTCCTAGTTATCTCTACATAGATACAATGCTATGCAGTTACTACTAATGTATACTTTGTGTGGTAATGCTAGTTAAGGACATACTAAAGCCAAGTAAGCTGTATTACCGGTACTACTATTACTAATGCAAAACATGCTTAGCTTGTTTTGAAATTCTTCAATGGTTATAACTTTTTTTCACAAAATCGTTTTAGGAGATCACTGAAAGTGTTGTTGTGCTCGATGAAGGTGATGACTGTGATACCAATATTTTTGAGCAAGAAAAAGAAAATTCAAGTATGACTGCTTCTTATGTAGCATAATTACCTGGATTTTCAATTTGCACCAAATACTTTGTGTTTAATCTTGACTTCTTTTCCACACAAGAATGATTTATATCTAAATAGATCATGCTAAAATTAACTTGAAAGTTGTTCGAATGGTTTTGTGCGAATAAGCCATGGTAATGCTGCATTAGAGTTTACTTGGTCATTTTTTGAATCGGCATTGGTCTGGTTTGGCTTGATGAGCGCTGCATTGACAGCATCTTTTCTCTTTTGTTGTTCATACTGAATGCTGATGTAAGCTAAGTAGACACTAAAGTTAATATGTTTTATCATTCAGCTACGTAAAACGTTTTACGGTTGAGCAATTGCTTGTACAGCAACATGTGTTCGGATCTGCTTTGGATTTAACTGTACTGTAAGCAGACTAGCAGTTAGCAGGGCATATATTTACACCAAAAATTGCATGCAAGCAATGCAGTTTCCATGAAGTGCCGTTGTCAAGCTCAGTAATACATATGCAATTGAATTCTTCTGTCAATTACCTTGCAGATGAGCTATTTTTGACGTATGTACCTGCTGCTTCTATTTTAGACTCACCAGTTAACTTGCTTTAGCTGCTTCAAAACAAAATGGGAAATCTACATCGAAAAAACGAAAAAGTTCAGAAAGTAATTCGCCCAAAAAAGCACCTGTTGTCAAAAAAGAGAAAGTGTCAAAACATGCTGAAGAAAAGGAGAAAAAGAAATCTAAAGATACAAATGAAACTCTTCAAAATGCTGTTAAAAGATCGAAAACTGAAAAAGATAACAAACCACAAACAAGGGCAAAACAAAAGTCTGAAAAAACTCCTGATAAAACTCCAAAGCAGTCTGACGATCAAAAAGACAAACCCAGTGACAAACAGGCTCGATATCTGCAATTTCAACATTGGCATAATAGAGCGGGCCCTTCTGCCCCTGGCTCAAAAGAAGTACCTCAGGTATGTAAATTTAGGTATCAGGACAGTTACCCCTGGACATTTACCCCCCGGTCTCTTGAGTTAGGGTTGGAGTGGAGTTGGAGCCCGGGGAGTATATGACCAGATGTACGAGTATGTGACCGGGGGTAAGTGTCCTAGAACCGTAAATTTATAATTGAAATGCATGCATTGTCAGCAAGATGATCCCAGGTTATGGAATTTTTCCATTAGGCGTAGTTAGTCTATATATTTCGTGAGGTACATTTGTGATCATGAAATTTTTTTTTTACGTGTGCAATCTCCTTATCATGATTATTTGCTTTTAGGGTAACGACTTCTGCTTTGAAGGAATGATATTTGTGATAACGGGAGTACAAGAGTCGTTGACACGTGATGAAATTAAGTCGTTGATTGAACAATACGGAGGAAAGGTGACCACCTCTGTTAGTAGTCGAACTACTTACCTGATAACCGGTACTGAAGCTGGAGAATCAAAATTAAAAAAGGTGAAGCTTGAAAGTTTTTATTCTTTTATTGATAAATCTGAAGACCATAACATCTCTGCAAAACCATTTGAAACGTATTCATTTGGCATCAAAGTAAAAAAATGTTAAAGATTTTCAAAAAAATCATATTTTTTTCATCCGGATGTTGGTAATTAACTGGTTACCAAAATGAAAAATATCACGACTGAACATACTTGTCACAATCGCCTATACCTAACCAACAAGTGCCAAATTACGCAATGGTCAGATGGTGTTAGACCAATGCGGAAAGAAATTCTTGAAATCTCTGAAGTCAGTATTCATCTTATGCAAGCTGTTTTCTAACTGGCTTTAGTCACATCCACTGGCTAGTAGTGTAATACACAAGCAGGAAAATTAATGTAACGAGATCTTTTCCAAAACGCCTTGATTCATACACCATTTAACACCAACATTTGGTCAGTTAGTGGCAATATGTAATTGATGGTTGCCACACGTTTTTCTTTTTGCAAGAATTTCAATCTCATTTGGTTGCCATTTTTACGGATTGTTGAGTTAGTTTATACTTTGCTCATCGGCAAACCTAATACAAATATAAAACTGCTTCAGAAATAACAGACCAAACGTTTTTCTGTGATCAATAAAAAATATCTCGATCTTTATGTCTCTTATGCATAGAACAGCTTGTCGTCAAACTTAGGAGTTTCCAATAGTGCTTGCTCAGTGCAACTATGCAGAGGAAATTGCCGAAAAAGGTCTTTCCTCAAGAGCACTGCTGCATAGCTATCGTGAGGTGTGATCGCTAGATCATGGCTGTTATAGACAACGCTCTGATCCAATCGACCACGTTGTCGACACTGTCTAAATTAAAAGTCGTAAATTGTACTTTATGGTATCGGCTAATGTTTCAACCGCGACCTTATGTCTTGTAATTCACTTGTTAAAAGAGTAACAATTTTTTTGAATTTAAATCAACATTTTTGAATAAGGCCTCCCAGCATCGTACAACAATAATTGATGAAGATCAATTCCTTGATTTACTTCGTACTTTGCCCGCCAAAAGATCGAAATATGAGATCGCGGCGGAAGCAGAAGCAAAGAAAGATAAGCAACAAAACGACAACCGATCAGTACCGTCGAAAAAAGAAAACTCTTCAAAACACACAACAAAAACGTAAGTTTGGTATATCTGCACTACCGTCGTAATGAGCCTAGAGACACCGAATGTCAGGGCAAAGGATAGTGTATACTGAGAACAAAAGCTTTCCTTTCAGCCAAACAAATCATCTTGTATAGCCTAATGGGTGATCATGACAGCTGGAATGGAAGAAAGCCTATCCTCAATAGCACACTCATTGCGCTTCTTGATCTCTTTAGGTGGTTCGTGATCAATGCGCTCGCTTTATGTGGACTGTCACTGCCCACTGCCTGACAAACGTTTGCTGGACTACCGTTAGTCTGACAAGTATAGATTTTTTACCAATATAGTAAAGCCACCCTACCAGGAGTCGAAGGTACAGCCACTACAGCTCTAGGATTCGCCAAAGTACGCAAACTTTCTCCTTGCAATAAGGTGGTAATTCGAGGAAAAGTTGTTTCAGCTTAGTTTTTTAAATAACATTTTAAAAAAAATGCTTTGTAGTCGCGAACAATGTTCCCTCTAAGCTGCACGCTTGCGCGGCCGCGCAGTTGTTTAGACCCCTTTGCGCAGTTACCACAACGCTTTGCACAGTCTCCACCGTAAAGAAAGACGTGAAATTCTGAACACAAATGAAGAAAGTAGGCCACAGATAGTCAAAGGGCTTCGCGAGGTATTCGTTTGCAGTCAAATCTCGCTTCACGGACGTCTCGAAGCTTGGACAATTACGTTCACTAACAAAAATTTGGAGAGGAGAACGACTTGAAAAAAGCCTCTCACAGTCTTTGTCAGCGTAAAATCCGTCCAAAAAGAAGTTGATGACCTTTTCTTTTTTTTTGGAGAACACCATGTGCCTGCGCGGTAATTAGTCCATGCGGGAGGGCGCCTGTTATTGGGTGGTAGACTTATGTAAATCCTGCCTAGTAAAATTGTGGTTCAGCGCACTCGTTGGTTTTTCCGCGCAGCCTTATCAAAAATGAGAGGGAACGTTGGTCGCGAAACAAGTAAACGTGTAATGCTTTTATGAAGTTTGGCTTTTATTTATTTGCAGTATTTTTCATATAAACATGGATGGTTCTGTGAAGAAGTAATGCGATTTTTGATGCAGGGGACGCATTTTTCGATAAAATTTGTTCCAATTTGGTATAAATATTACGGTGCGGGACATGTTCTCACGAAATTTAAGTGTTTAATTTTTTTTCAGATTTGTGTAGCATTTGTTTTTGGCTGAGCTGACTTGGTAATGATGGCCTCATTAGAAGTACGTCTTGAGCAAAAAGTAGTAATTGAATTCCTTATTGCTGACGGAGAAACTAGTAAAAATTAACAAGATATGGCAAGATGTTTACAGGAATGAAATCTCAGATTACAGCAATGTTTCTACCTAACCGATGACTGTATCACCAGTTAAAAATTTGTCCACAAAGTGTCGAGTCTGATGCACTAAGTTCTCAGAGTTTTAACTCTAGGTACCTTTTTCAGCTTAGTGTACATCATTCAGTTTTCATGGGACCCAGTGGACACACACCTTTGAATATCCAAGCAACTCGTCAGTGTTCTGAGCGCGTGGAAAAATGTTAATTTTGTGGCTCGTGGAAAAGTAAAGGATGCGATCCTAGTCCACAGATTCAGTTTTTAGGTCGACATCTTTGAAATTCAGCCCTTTTTGAAACTGGCTTTGTAGTTTATTTCCCAAGCAAAGAAGTGAATTAAGTTTGAGTAAAAATAATTTTATTTCAAAATGTTTCGCTTTGTACTTAAAGCTTGATCAGTTGCTATTGAATCTTCACGACACTCACAACATTGGCAAGCACTTCAAATTAAAAAAAAGTTAAGCACTCTTACGCAATGCAGGAGTTGTATACAAACTAAACTGCTCTTGTGGTCAATCCTACATTTCTCTAACTCATCGTAACCTTATCAAAAGAATCAACGACCACAAACCTCGTGGAAAATCTAATCAAGAATCATTCGTTGCAAAGCACCTCGTACTAAATCCTGATCACTACATTGGTTTCAACTCTCCAGAAATAATTGGACACCGTGGTAGCACTAGAAAGCTACGCATCAAAGAAACTTTACTTATCCAAAAATGCAAGCCCTTGTTGAGCCTAGATTGAACGTCTTACTCAATTTATTTATTTATATATTTAATGCGTAATTGATTCGCTTGTTATTTTGGCTTTAGCTGTAAGTTACGGTAACTGTTTAACATTGAAGAGTAAATACCTGCACTGTATTGAAATTTCAAATGCATTCAACTGTTTTCTTAAATTTTAATCACCTTAATTAGAATTCTCATAGCTAAGTTATTGAAATCATTCCGAATTAGTCTTCCTTGTTACATAACTATTGTTGTAGTTTTGGTTATCTAAGTGGTACGATAGCTCACAAAATTTAACTTAGGCTACTAGGTAACATTTAATTGCAACTTATGATGCTTTAAGTATAGAGCGAAACGTATTGAAATCAATTGCTTATTAGCTGAAATATTTTAAATTAAGAAAGCTCGTTGTCCTGCTCCTAGTCTCAATTGAGTTTGTTTCGTGACATAATTTAGCAAAAGAATCATTAAAATCATCCATTTGTCTCTTCAATTCGGTAGACTTTGTATTTGTTCCGACTAGCAGATCTTCCGGTTTTTGCGGTCTTTTCCATGCGTTTCTGCTTTGGGGATTAGCTCCCATCAATTTTTTCCTGCTGATATCATTTGTTATCAGTTTTATCCGCCTCTTTGGTCGACGAATTTTTTTGCCATGAACAAGAATTTTTCTTGCCATGGCTGGTGCTGTATTTCTTCGTATTCTTTCCGCATGCTCGTACCATCTCAGTCGTGGGCTTTTCATAACTATCCTGGTACTATCAACAGTTTTCTCCCGGATACACTCATTCCTGATTTTTTCGCCCGTCATTCGAAGCATTCTCATTTCTATTTTTAACGTATGTATGCCAAGGCAATGTGTAGAACAGGGGTGCCCACACTTTTTCAGCCCGAGAGCTACTTATGACATGACCAAGTCAAAAAGATCTACCACCTACTAAAAATGCAAAACATATTATTTATAGAGATATTGAGAATTATTTATTTTTATTTGTACAATGTACAGTATATGCTGGTGTACCTTGCATTACTGCATAAAACTATACATTACTACTCTGTACATTTTTTGTCATTACCTTACTCTGATGACTTGCACTTTATGGAATCAGCCAGTGATGCATAGTCCGGACAGTAGCTACTGATAGCCAGCCTTAAGCAGACTTCCAGATGCTCATCAGTCATGGTGGAACGGTTCTTGGACTTGATGATCTTCATGTAGGAAAAGGCTGACTCACATAAATAAGTGGAGCCAAATAATGCAGTCAAGAAGGTAGCACATTTTCTAATGTTTGGGTACTTGTCCTCTATGAGTAAGTTCCAGAATTGTCGATGAGCTCTGGCCTTAATGTGAAGGTCGGCTTGAAGTGTCAGAATCTCATCTTCCACTTCTGAAGAGTTTAGGTGGAACAGTGTTGTAATTTTTGACGCCAGTGAAACAACCACAACATCTTCCTGGAAAGGACAGCACATGAATGTAGCGACTGGCTCGAGTAAAGCAAAGTCTTGAAAGCGTCTGTGAAACTCTGAAAGACAATTGTCTATTTGCTTTATGTAGCGCGCACTGTCAAGCTGCGCACATGATTGCATTTGTGTCTCCAGCTCTGCTGCGAGATTCTTGAAGTTTGCCAAATCATGGCGGTGGAGCTTTGGGGAGAGATGTTGCATTTTTCGTTTAAAAGCATTAACTGAGCTGATCATATCAATCACAGTTTTGTCTTTTCCTTGCAGCTGTGGATTGAGGTCATTCAACATGTTGGTCAGATCGATTAAGAATGCTAAGTCCAGCAGCCATCGATGGTCATGTAGTTGAATATAATTTGCATGTTTACCTTCACGAAGAAACTCCTTGATCTCCGGCAACAGCTCTCGAAATCTTTGCAGGAATTTCTCCCGACTTAGCCATCTCACATTGGTGTGCAACAACAACTCCAAGTGGTCGCAGTCAGCCTTCTCCAGATGTGCACGGAACAGTCGTCTTTGAAGAGATCTAGCTGGAATAGAACAGGAGATCTTTGTTGCCACATCCATTATCTCTTTCATGTTGAGCATTTTTGCACATAATGCTTGTTGGTGTATAATACAGTGGTAATTGAGGAAGTCTGGAAAATCATCGTCTTCCCTACACTTGGCGATAAATCCATTTGAGTGACCAACCATGGCGGGTGCGCCATCCGTGGTGATGGACATCAGTTTGCAGACTGGGAACTGAGTTTTCTCAATGAAGTTTTTGAAAGACTTAAATATGTCTTCTCCTCGTGTGTGTTCTTTCAAAGGCAGTATTGTTAACAGCTCCTCTTTTGCAGTCATGCCAGTAAAAACCATCCGAATAAAAATGCACAATTGTGCTGTGTCACTCACATCTGTAGACTCGTCCAATTGAAGTGAGAAACACTCACAATCTGCGATGTCCTTCCAAAGTTGCCGGGTCAAATTCTCAGCTATGGCTTCACTGCGCCGTGTTACTGTATTTCTTGATAACTGAAGAGCTTTGATCGAACCTACTATTTCTGGTTTGTTTTTAAAGTCTCTGAACAATGAGTCTGCCGCTTCAATAAATGCTTCTTTTACCATCTCTCCATCTTGAAAGGATTTCTTTTTTTTTACGATGAAGTGACTCACTCGGAATGATGCTTCAGTAACTGCCTTTGCCTTTAAAGTTACCTGTGTGAAAAATGACTGCTGTCCGGACAATTGAAATTTTAGTTCCTTCAACTTTTTCCTTCTCAACTCGCTTTTCGGAGGAAACTCAGTGTCATAGTTTTTATGAGCAGTCCGAAAATGAGGCTCCACATTTCCCTTCTTCGGTAAAGTAATTGTACACTGACAGATGAGGCAAACACACTTCGAAAATGGCATTATGAAAAAGAAGTCGTCCTCTCACTCTATATGGTAATGGTAAGTCTTCGGCTTTTTACTTGGTTTCGCTGTTCCACTCATTTTTATCCCTTCTTATTCGCTAGCTTGCTAGAGTTTTACAGCACTTTGTGCAGTTGTATGAGCATGTGCAGTGACGCGTGTGTCAGAGAATTGTCAGGTCAGATGTCATAGTGACAAAAAATAAATACCTAAAATAAAATAAAAAATAAAAATGTCATTGTGAGGATAGACGATAGGCTGGCGCCAACTTTTTTAAACATTCTTTTAAATTTAATTTTTTTAAATGCCGTGCGATCTACCCACAATGCCTTCGCGATCGACGTAATGGGCACCTCTGGTGTAGAAGATATCAATCGTTGGTCCTTGCATGAGAAGCCAAGATGAACAGTTGAAATGCAGTTGGTTGATACATTAAAGATGTGGAAAGAAAACTGTGAAAAGCTGCTAAATGAAGAGAAATTGTGGGACAATACTTTGGAATTGAAGCAAAACATAGAACCCGTGGAGGAAATAACCGTTGAGGAATTGAGAAGGGCAATGTCCAAAATGAAAAAAGATAGTGCAGTTGAGCCAAGTGGTGTGCCAATGGAAGCAATTCAGTTGTGCTACGTTGAATCTACTTTGGCAGAGTTCGCGAATGACATGATGTATGGAAAGCGAATGCCTTCAAGTTGGCGAAAGAGTATACTGATATCACTGCACAAAAGAAAAGGTGATACAAAGCAATGTACCAGCTATAGAAGACTGAAAATGCTTGAACATGCAATGAAAATTGTGAAAAGAGTTTTTTGGGGAGAAAATCCGAAAGACAGTTGTGATTAACGCGATTCAAATTGGTTTTATGCCAGGGAAAGGTACAGTGGTTGCTATATTTGCCGTCAGACAACTAAGAGAGAAATGTGGAAAAATCTGGAAGAGATTGTATTTTGTCTTTGTAGATTTTGAGAAAGCCTTCGATTGAGTTCCCAGAGAAGTGATTTGATGGGCATTACGAAAGAAAAGTGTTAATCAACCAGAAGTGAGAGCAGTGATGAGATGTATAAGAAAGCTGAGATATCAGTGAAACTTGAAGGCAAAATGTCTGGATGGTTTTATGTGAAAGTTAGAGTAGATCAAGGTTCAGTGCTAAGTCCTCTGTTCTGCAATTGATATAGATGCTTTAATTGGTGATGTAAAAACGATGAAAGAATTCTTGTATGCTGACGATTGAGTTCTTGCTGGAGATGGCTGGAAGAAAGTGGAAGAAAAGTACGTCAATAGAAAAAGGCATTAAAAAGCAAGAGGTTGAAAGCAAATGTTAATAAAACTAAAGCATTGAAAGTAGTTATTCACTTTTTATACGATTTATCCCCTTAGACGCAGTTGGCTTGATTTACCCCATTCCTTCTGCAATTCTTTGTACTCATCTCGCCACATCGTTCAATTCAGGCCATCATCGTTCCTTAAACCAACCTTCTCTGTTTTCTCTTTCACTTTCTTGGTCCAGGTTTTCTTTGATTGACCTTACTCTTTTTTGCCATTCACTGCAAGATGTAGGGAAACTTTCAGAACACTATCATCATACTTTCAGCACATGTCCGTACCATTCTAACTCCATTGGCTTTTGCCAGCCCATCTGCAGTTTCTTATAACCCCAGCATGACCATCTGTTCTTTAGTTGTCTTTCTATCTACGACTTTCCAACCGCGCACGGTTCTCACCATGGCTCGTTCCGTTCTTCTTGAAACTTCTTTCTCAAGTTCTTTTCTTTTGCACGTAGTTCTGCTGATCTTACGCAACAATGATAAACTTTCCTTTCATCTTTAACGGAAATTTATTTCCAAGAAAAAACATTTCACATTCCCTGAATCTTACCTAATCGATTCTTACTCTTGCAGTGATTGAAGCTTCATAGCCACCACTAGCATGCAGGTTGTTTCCCGAGCACTAAAATCCCATTTACTGTTTTCACTTCATCACACTACTTCTCGATCGAATTCACCATTCCTTCCATCATTTCCCTACCTGTAATCAAAATTAGAGTTAAATCATCTAGAGAGGTAACTAACGATACTGTTGAGTGTGTGGAAAGAGAGCGCTGAGGAACTTGCAGTGTCAAAAATGCAAATATTGGGTACATAAAAGATGTTTAGATATGAAAGGAAGGCTTTTGAGTGGAATGAATTACGAGTGTAGTAAATGTAAAAATGGTGTTAATGACGTAGAAGATGAAAAATACTTGAAATTTGGATGCGATGACTTTTAAGTTTAGTTACTTGGGAGACATGCATAGAAAATATTGCAGCACTGGCAAGCATGCGACGTCAAGAATACGCCTCGGATGGAGAAAGTTGAAACAATTGTCGGGTACATTTTGCGGCAGAATACTCTCCTGCAAACTAAAAGGTGGACTGTACAAAACGTGTGAGAAGCATGATGTGCCATGGGACTGAATGTTTGGCAAGAAGACCGCTGACAGTAGGTGAGTGCAGACCACGGAAATAATAAGGATTCGCTTGATGTGTGGCAAGACAGTTTTGGACAAAATTGCCATTAGTGCTTTAAGACAATGGACTGGTGTGGAAGACATTGACCAAAATGGTTGGGTCATTTTGAACGAATGAATGTGGAGAGTTTAACGAGAAGAGCGCGAGAGAAGACAAATATGAAAAATGTGAGAAGAGGAAGGTCAAAGTAACGTGGTAGGAGACGGTGAAAGATGAAATAATAAGAAGAATTTGACATTTGAAGATGCTCAGGTTAGAAACAAGTGGAGGCGTCGCTGCAGACCGGTCGACCCTGGTGATTAGGGATGAAGGCCAGGCCTTGAAAAGGCAAATGGAAGTATTGACTCTCTTGGCCCAGATTTCTGCTCTAGCACATTACACTTACTTCACATGAATTGTTTTTTTGAACTGTGCCTTTCATCCTTTACAAAGTAGCTCCCTTCCAAAAAGAATACCAGACATCTGCTTAAAGTTTATTCCATCTTGCTCTTACTCTAAGTACTGCTAAATTATGTGCTCTTTCATCCGTGCGCTGTGCATCTCCCAAGTAGCCCAACTTTTCCCCATCATCGAACGTGTCTCCATTTGGATTTGACTTCTTTTCAGGTCTTTTCTACAGTCACTTGACAACTTTTTATTTGAAATTTTTACCCATAACAGATTTCCTTGCATTCCTGTGCTTTTTTTATGCACTCATTAAACAACAGAAACACTGTGAAAACGATGATCTAAAAAAGAAAAAGAGCTTTTTTCTTTTTGCCCTTTGCACAGTCTTACGCCAATGTTCTCTGTAAAAACTGCATCTGGCCCTCGTAATCATCCGCTATTGAGAAATTGGCCCGTCTGCAAAAAAGGTTCGACACATCTCGCTTACATCAAACTCAGACGTACACTTATAGGTGGCTATACTCCTGCTGAGTAAGATTTTGTTGGCTGAGCAGACCGAAGTTTTAAGGCGGCTTGCACGAGGCATTGCTGTTAAGCTTACATTTCCAATCCTTGAAAATCTTCTGAATTCATCATTGGACGGTCTGACCATGTCTAGACATTACTGTCGTGTAAGGTTTTATCTTTGTAAAAGCGTTGCAGTCTCTTGTATGTTGACAAGAGTTCCTCCTTCAGCAATAAAAAATTCAATTAGTGCCCATTACTTGAGACAAACGTCCTACGGGGGCTATCACAATGTAGTCAGTTCAGCCAAACATAAATTCAACAAATACTCGTCTGCGATAAAAATAAAATTTAACACTTGTATGCACCTTAATTTTAACTTATTGTAAAAATGGATTTCTTGTAATAAAATTGCATTACTTTTTGATTGGTTCTCGTAAGCACAAGCTTTGAACGACTTATTGCGCTCTATGAAGTGACTGTGTATATGTAGAGCTTTGTTTTAGAATAACGCTTTTACAGGGTGGTAACTCCAAAGAAAAATGTTCCTGTTAAAAGTGCTTCAAGATCTTCCGCTAAACCTGTGAAATCCAGCGATGCTAGCGCCATAGATGATGCGTTGATGTGGGTTGACAAATATAAGCCCAAAACAATCAAGCAGATAATAGGCCAACAAGGTCCTAATAGCAACGTAAATAAACTCCTAAACTGGCTTCGAAATTGGCACACCAACAACAGAACTGCAGAAGGAAAAGCAAGACCAAAGCCAAAGATCACTCCGTGGGGTGGTGGAGACCCGACGGGAGTCAGCTTTAAAGCTGCGCTGCTATCTGGACCTCCTGGCGTTGGAAAAACAACATCTGCAACATTGGTTTGCAAAGTAAGAAAAGAGAGAGGGTGTGCTGTCACGTTTGGTATACTGTGATGTTATTTGCCTACCACCATCAAGTCTTGGTTTGGAAAAGCCGCTAATTTAGTGTCACTGCTTTCCTATGTTGTGCATTCCCGAAAATGAAATTGATTAACTGGATATTTATAAATGATGCAGTGCTATACCAGCACACGTTCGTTCAAAATTTGAATTTACATATGTTTCTATTATTTTTGAAGGAACTAGGTTTTCCATTTGTTGAGCTAAATGCCAGTGACCAACGAAATAAAAAATCGTTGAAGGAAGATGTTGCCGCGTCTGTACAAAATACAAGTCTCTCAAACCTTTTCGGCGCTGGGGTAAGTTGTGGTTGTAAGTTGTCTGCACAACTCAACCATCCACTTACACATGCTACAAGTGTACGCGCGATCATTTTTTGTTTGTTTCTTTACTTAAAAGAGCGTTTATGAGTCGTAAATACAGCTTTCTTGGCTGAGTCAAATAAGCGAAAAATATTCTAGTGGTATCTTGTGGAGTGTGCTAGGGAAATGCTGCTTATATTAGACTAAGTTTCAATGAACGTTTTGAAACTACATGATGTGTACAAGTGCACTTCTTACACTATTATTTGCAATCTATCAAAGTACGTAATCGTTTTAGGAGCTTGTTTTTACAGCGTTTCCCCCAACAATTTTAAACCATATTAAATTTGAAACAATCAATTTTTTACCGTTCAAACAAGACTGGTTGTTGAAGTTGCTTTGATATAGTTTCAATAACATGTGTGATACCCTTGGTGATATTGGGCCGGTCATACTACTTACGATGAAAGATCTACGGAGTAGTGACAGGTTTTAAGCTGCCTCCAAGAAACGACAATCGTAGAGCAGTGCTTGCCAATCTTTTTCAACTCGCGACCCACCTTTATTGACCTCGTTTTGGGGCAGGGGAACCACTGCGTGAATGAGAAATCGTGGGAAAACGACAACAAAAAAAAATTTGGATGTGAGACAAAAACAAGATTACTGCTACGCGTGTGAGTTACTGTTAGTGGGAAACCTTTTCTTGTCAGTTGTAAATTACGGAAAATCCGATTTTCAAAAAACATTGGAGTTAGCAGTGATTCAGTTTTTATCCGGTGTTGTCCCTTTAACAGAGATGGCCGGATTTACCCCATTCCTTCTGCAATTGCTCGCACTCCGTCCCTCCACTTGTCTCGTCTCAGGAGTTAATTACCAAAATCTGAAACAATTTGATATGATTTGCAGCCATCTAAAAGAGCATCGTTGCTCATTGGTGGGAAAGCGCGGACCACCATCTAAGACCAACCTTTGTATTTTATAACGCATCGCTCTTTCAGGACAATATTTTGAAATCCGGGGGAGATCATGTCTTGATCATGGACGAAGTGGATGGTATGGCTGGAAATGAGGATCGAGGTGGAATACAGGAACTTATTCAAATTATTAAGACCACAAAAATTCCTATCATATGCATGTGTAATGACAGGTAGTAACTTGAGACTTAGAGTTTTTGTCCTTTTCCTGCAATTGCACTATGCAAAAGTTGATCAAGCCAAACTGATGTACTCAATATTTCGAGATGTTCAATTTATTGAACGCTTTTCTTCTGTTCAATAAAGCAACAGCATGGTTTGCTTTCATTTCGTGTTTTAATTCGTAGAAGAAAAGACGGCTCCAATATCATACGCATTAATGTATTTAGAAGCAGTGTTAAATGTATGGCAAGAAACACGATTGTAGATGTAGTATACTTTTTATGCGTTTTGCTGTTTTCATTTACTTGTTTACTCGAACTTCAGCACTTTGAAAAACTACTTAACCCGGTTGGTTGGTTGGTTGGTTGGTTGGTTGATTTACCCCCTCTTCGGATGGAGGGACGGCGCGAAAGATAATCCAGGTCCACGCCGCAAACCTAATTGCATTAGGCTAGGGGAAAAGTGGCAGCCCATTTCGAATCAGTCATGAATGACTGGTAGCCCCACCACAAACAAAACGGACCGCTACTGGTTGGTACCCAAGAGTCCCTCTTACGACATGCTGGGTGAGCAGCTTCACAATTGTAACCCGGTGAAGTACCGGCGATTTACCTCATTCAGCTTGACGGGTTTGGCTTCATGACTGCACGTTGTATTAAACTATCAACTGAATAATACCTTTTGTTTGTGAGTTGGGATAACGAGAAATCTCTGCTCCTTTGACTAAGTAATGTCGCCCTTGCTTAGGCCACTAGTGGTCACTACCTAAGTTTGGGTGGCGTGAAAATTTATATGTAGCTTGTTTTATTTATAAAAATTGTTGAGAATCTGTTCGGTAGCGACCTAACGGAAGATTCGAAAGTGCCGCTAAAGGTAAAGTATTTTGCTAAAACAACATTACGCTACGAGTCGCGAGACCACGAAGACAATTTTTTGTTTATACTGCAAGTTTTTCCTGGGTCTTAATATAGACAGGCACAAGCACATTCTTGCATTTTTTTGTGTTGCGTTGACATTTTGTTGCTGCGTTTTGTTGAAAAGCATGTAAATATTTGCTTAGGTCGTCTCCTAAAATGAGGTCTTTGGTCAATTACTGCTTCGACCTTCGATTCCAGCGCCCTCGGGTGGAGCAGATTCTAAGCTCTGTGATGAGTATTTGTTACAAGGAGGGTTTTGACGTCCAGGCTCCAGCAGTGCAAGCAATTATAAGAGGCTGCAATCAGGACGTTAGACAAGTAATAAAAAGCTAATATTTGTAAAAATAGCTTATAGTCATTTGTTACAAGGACCTTAAATTTAAATGAAACAGTCTGAAAATTTCTTGTTGAGGTGAAATCTGCTTTCAGCTATACTTTTATTTAAGAAAGGAGTTTCTGTAGCCCCTTCTATAACGTGTAGAAATACATATTGTGGCTCGTGAAAACATTTTTTTGAAAATGCACCGCCGTTTGATAATTCTTTTTTCATACTGCGTTATATTTCAAAACTTTGCATTGATCAGCCGCGGGTAACTTTATTAGCAGGAAAGTGTACGTGACATCAAGACAGCGGTAAAACTGTTAAAGTTTAGATGAGGGGTGTGCAACCTGCGGTCCGAGGCGTGATGTTTTGTGGTTTTGGATTGCAAAGTTATCAATTACCTGTTGGAAAAACCTATCCTGATAGGAAAAGTCCTCAAACGTAAAATTGTTGCCATGCAAGTATTGATCCCCAAAAAAAACATCTTCACAACCTGTGAGGGTAAACACCGTCATCAGCCACTGCTTGGAAAATTAATTTTGGGTGAAGACAATATAAATCACGAGCTCTGACTTGCCAATGAAGAAATTTTCAAAAAGTTTTAAATTGGCATGCCTGCATAAAAGGTAGCACTCCCCTGGTTTCGATTATAATTACGAATAATTAAAGTTTAAATACTTTGATGCTGCTTTTTAGGTTTTGCACAATCTGAACATGTTGAAAGCCAGCAACACCTCATTATCTTATGATTCCGCCAAGTCGCACGCAGACCGAGCTCACAAAGATGTCGATCTGGGAATATTTGAAATTGCCAGAAAAGTTAGTCTTCATTTGTATTCCTTTACGGGTGTGTTCAGAAATGCAGTGCTAAAAAAAGAAGTATGGGAGCGCACAGAGTGGAAATACATACCTTTCAGTTAAGTTTGTGTGGAACATTGCGGTAACACCATTTCCACGCGCTCCCACACCTCTAGGTGTGTTGCTTTCTGTTTTGTCAATTGATTTTTGTAGGAAGCCAGTAGCAGCAAACAAGAGTAGATAAAAAGACGGATTTCGTTGTCTGTAAAATAAGCTGAACACTCAACTGGTTGTTGAGATCAGGCTCCATGGTGTTTACGTCACATTCGGTGTCTTGCGCTTTACTGCGTGAGACGAGTGAAGGAAGGTGCCCAGAAACGACTTTGGGCGACCTCGACCGAAATCCGTCTCATGAATAGTGGGGCTACCAGTCTGAAATTTTTATCCATAACGGGTTCAAAATACATTGCTAGTTTCCTCTTGCCTATTCTCAGTCAAATGGGTATCATAAGCCTAGAAAACCGTTTCTACCATGCCTTTACCCAATGACGATGAAGGGCAACATCAGCAACTTGTGCCGAACGAGACCGTGATTTTGTTTCAAGCTCACATTTCGGGTTCGAATTATAGCTTGCGCCGACCGCAAAAACATGTGAGAGTGGCTGTCGAAGATTGTATGTGGCTACACAGTCGTCCGAACTCTTGGTTTGTTTACCGTTTGATGAGCTGAAAAGTTTTTTTTTGATCCGCTGTTGTTGTAAATTCAATATTTTTTACAGCTCCTTTCCGAATCTGGTTCTTTGTCTTTACTTGAAAAGTCTGACCTTTTTTTTATGGATTATTCGATGATTCCAAAATTTATTCAAGAGAATTACTTGAATATTACTCCCTTTTCAGCGCAAGGTAAACTTTTTGTGAATAAGCATTAGCTTGCTCTGGTTTTAATGGCGACACGTGATCACTTTAGGAGATCGACAATTAAATGCAATTTACTATTTCTGCTGTAAAACCGCCTACATTGTTTTGCCACATTAGTGTTTTTTAGCTGTTCAAGATCTCTTTCATTTTATTTTGATGTATCAAGAAAATCAATACTTCAATCTACCGCTAAGTCTCACAACTCTCAGCTCTCTCAGCTTGTTAATAACAGTGCTAAGAGTGAGATTTGAACCCACTTCACCTACCTGTTGAGCAATGGTCATTTGCTTTTCGGTGCATCATTTAATTAGTAATTTTTGTCCGCTTTGCATCCCCAGTGGCAGGGATGTTCATTCTGCGGCCCGCTGCATTGTTAAAATGTACTAAAAAATTAACTTCAAAGTACTGAATGGTGAGATTGTTAAACCGAAAAAAGGTGAAGATCTTTGTGTTGGTTCTCAGTTTTTTGAAACGACTTAACTGATTTTCATATTAGTACCATTTTTTTCATCATCGTTTTTTTGCCGATGCCCATGGTTCCAAACGCTTATACAAAAAACTCATACGAAAAAAAGTTTCTACATAATTGCTTTTGTGGCTGATAAAACACTGAAATTCGTAGTTCGGCCCGTTAGAGAAAAGGCCGAACGTCCCAGTCCTAGGGCAACTGAAGAAGCTATTAAACCATGTTTCGTGACGTCATGCTTTCAATTATTCAGGTAACACTCTCAACCACCTGCAAATATTAAGTAAAACAGCTGATAGTATTGCGAGTGGGGACATGATAGAAGCTACCATGATGAGAGATCAGAATTGGAGTCTGCTACCAACGCTTGGTTTGCTTTCGACGGTAATACCGTGCGATTACATTCGAGGAAGAATGAACGAAAAAATCAATTTCCCCACATTTTTTGGAAAACTATCAAGTACAGGTACCGATAACTGATTTAAATGTGATAGAAAACTCGATCAATGAGCCCAATGAAAACTACAAGCAGTTTACAATGGATATTGGCTATATGTAGTTTAAAGTATGGAGTAATTGGTGCGGGTCGCCGGTGCGAATCCCACCCGAACTCTACCTATGCCGATTCTGCTTCATTGTGGTGACGTAACTGACTACTTATGAAAGTGTTAACATCGTTGTTGTTTGGGTTCCAATTGCGGTCGTACGTATGACCTGATGCGTTTTCCATTCAGTCGAAATTGATATTTATATATGATATAATACCTTGTACCTTGGCCATGCATGCATCTTCTGAATTTGCTTTTTCTATTTATTGCGAAGCACGGAGACAGCAGCCCTAGAATTTCTCTACGCACCTGACGATCTCTAGCTACGTTGGTTAACTCAAGTGGTTCGATGTCAAGTCTAGTGGCTTAAGTGGCTCAGATACAGAACAGTTGTAGGAATCAAATCCAGACTAATACGAACTAGTTCACTTCAATTTACGATCTTGATTTTTCTCGTCAATAAATAAGTGTAAAAAGGCCCGTAGACAAAATCATTCAATTACGTTTAAAATTGAACAAACTGATTTTGTCTGTGAGCCTTTTCGCTTATATTTCTCGGCCATCTTGTTCTTAATTTCGCGGTTCTTTTCTAGTTTACGTGACAAAAAGACAAGATGAATAGCCTTTTTCCAGGTAGTAGTGATTCAGTTTTTGTCCGGTGTTGTCCTTTTAACAGAGATGGCCGGATTTACCCCATTCCTTCTGTAATTGCTCGCACTCGGTCCCTCCACTTGTCTCGTCTCAGGGCATCCTCCTTCTTCAAACTTCATCTTCAAGGTCTCTTTCTTTATGAACTTATTGCCTTATTGCTTGCAGGTAAAAATCGTCGCTTGTTGCAAGAACTCAAGTTCCACTCTTCACTTGGCACATGTGGAAGTACAGAAGCAACTATGAATCTGGACATGATGCCGTGAGTAATAATCTTGTCATTTTTATCGCTATAACACCAATGTAGTGTGCAAGCGGAAGCAGTGTAGTTCGTAGTTGTTTTGCTGGGATGTTTGGAGGCATCGCTCGAGGTAGGTTGAATGTTGATCATTTAGCATTCGAAGTAATTTTCATGAGCTACGCTGTAAGCCGTTCATGCTGTAGGTCTCCACTGTTACAACAGTTCTTTCGTGTTAAAACGATTGTTACGGAGTTGAATGTTTGTCACACCTGTTGCTGTTGTTAGCGTCATCTTTGGCAAAGATGAGCGCTTCTGTTAACACATGTCTCTTTTTCCAGCTACTTGAGGTGGCATCTAACGCAGCCGTTACTGCGCCAAAGCGCCAGTGGCGAAGTTGAAGTTCCAAAAGCTACAAAACTGCTCGATGATTATGATCTAACAAGAGAGGATTTCGACAATTTGATAGAGGTCGGTCAATTCCAAGGCAGACCGAATTACATGTCACAGGCAGGTACCTTAGCATAGTAAAAGGTTACTGGGGCCTTTGGGCCCGCAAAGTTTTTGAATCCGATCAAGGAATAAAGGCATTTTGAGCCGAAAGTAGAAAATACGTGTCGCGTTTAAAAAGTTGATCTCCCAAAAAAACGTCATCTAACAAGCTTCAAATTTTTGCTTCTGGCTACGCCACTGTATTGTAGTGCCACCTTTTGTAAGAAGAGATGTCTGATCTGCCCTATCTCGTCAGTTGACTATGTGGGACTTTCACACAAAATTGTCGGTAAAAACGTAGTTTTAGAAACCATGCTTTAGCTGAATCCTTGGCTAGAGTTTTGCAAGTACTGTCGGGTGCAAAATAGGCTTATGAAAATAGTTCACTTAACTGAATAGCATCACTCTAGCTGCCAGACGTGCGATATTCCACGAAAAGCAGCTGCACTAGCTAGACAGCTTTCTCTAGCATTATTTACCGACGTTCCAACGAATAGCTATTTTGTTTTCATCAAAGTCTCGTAATAAACGCAAATTACAAACAACGTCTGATATAAGAATCAATTTGAGACGTTGCTTTTGATATCTTGTTCCTGGTTTCACTAACTGTCAATCAGCTATTTCCTTAGGTCGAGTCTAAAGTAAAAGCTGCCTTTACCCGAACTTATAACAAGGAAAGCCATCTCACGCCGTATGCAGTGGAATCAGCTGCTGCAAAGAAGAAAAAGAAGACAACTGCTATTGGTAAAGTTAAATATTGTTCTTAGAGCTACCTCTTCTTGTAGTGACACAAACTTACGGTCGATATATGGCAAGCTTGTTTGCTTTATGTACAATAGTAAAACTGAACTTTTCAAAAGCATGTTTAAGATTCAGTAAACAAATGTAATTTCGCACGGCAGTTGCAACACCAAGCCGTTGCGAGAAATTTCAACTTTTTTTCTCACAGATAGAATGCTGCGCGTAAGTAAATGCTGAACCAGGATTAACCTGTCTGTAAGATACCAGTGTGGGATGAAGGACAGTTACATAGTATGTGATGTTGCCCATGGTGTTTATAAACTTTCGAGAAACACTAGGAGAACCCGGCCACCTCTGTTAAAGGAAACCAAAACCATCTCACCACTTTAAGGCAGCATTAGTAGAAGCTGCTTTTGGGTGCAGTGCGAACCCACAACCTTCGTGCTCGTTTACAGGCTGTCCACTGAGCCATTACTAAAAAAATTGGCAACATTTTTGAAAGAAAAATGAAAAAAAATTACTAGGTATAAAACATTAACATATCTTGTACGTCTGGCTAAAATTTTGCCTTACTAAAATGCTAAATGCATGTAAGTAACCAATAGCCTGTAACTTTTAGTCTCATGCTACCGGTGGCAAATTTCACGAAACAGTCGCGGTAAAGACTCTAGTTTTGGAGATGAATATTGTGTGGTGGCTGAAAATGACGGATACCTCGCCATTTCTCTTGTCATGCTTGTAACGCAATATTAATTTCCAAAAAAAAGATGTTGATAGCCACTAGCCTCGGAAAAAGTGGACCCCAAAGCGAAGTTTTGACAGAAAGTAGGCTGCGACATAGCAAGGGTTGGGGAGCACTGCATTACTAAACATACATTCACAAACTGTTTGGGTTGCACCAGCACTTCTCAAAATATGCTTTTGAAAGAACCTTTCAGATATTAAACAAAATCAGACGAACCCGTATGTGCTTGATGTTTAGCAGCGTTGTAGCAGTTACAGTTATCACTTTTGTGAAGAACTGCTGTATACAAATATTACAGAGATGGATAGAAATAAGCTATTATGCAGTTAGCATGGCAAGCATCAAAAATTATTGAGCATGTATAAATATATTTCTAGTAAAACTAAAAACTTTATCCAAACTTATACTAGTAGCCTGGGTCTAGTACTGATGCGGGAAACATTGCATTAACGTAAGAAAAAACGCTCCCATTTGTTGAAAAGTTATCCTTATCGATTTGGTTTGTTGAACAGATCTTAGCATGGAGGATACAATCGAGGATGAAGAATCGAATGATGAAGATGATATGGGAGTGGATGGTATGATCAAGGTAGGTTTTTATTTTTGTTATAAATAGGCGGAACATTTTAACAATATATTGAGCACCACAAACAAAACGTTTCATCCGATTCAAACTTGCAGCTTCCGGGTTAAGACCAAATAGTTTAGTTAAGAAGATTAACGGACTTTTAATATTTTTAACATTATGAAGTGCATGAGAAAGCGGTGGTTATAAATAGGCATAGTACACGCATAGTAGGCATAGTAGAGGCATAGTACAGGCATAGTAGGCATGGTGTAGGCATAGTACAAGCATAGTAGACATAGTACCGGTACAAAGATAGCAGGGGAGGTGTGCGACCGAAAACCAGTCGCACTAATATGAAGAAGCCTTACTTCTTTCCTTTCATAAATAATTAATTTTATGAGTTCAGATTTAAGCATTGAGGCGGTGCAATGAGATTTCACATTAAAAGCTCAAGTTATCATCACTATGCCTCTTATTCCTGTACTATGCTTCTACTATTCCTGTACTATGCCTACTATTCCTGTACTATGCCTCCTATTCCTGTACCATGCCTACTATTCTTGTACTATGCCTACTACTCCTGTACTATGCTTACTATTCCTGTACTATGCCTACTACGCCTATTTATAACTACCGCGTGAGAAAGTTTATGAATCCCTTCCTCGATCGTAAAAACTAGCAATTACATGAATATGCCCCTGGCAATGGTCAACAAGTATTAATTAATTTGCTATATGCAGCAAGCGAAGAAGAGTTCGACCAGTCCAGTTCGAAAAAGCCGCGGCAAGCAATCGAAAACGTCCAGCGCTGGTGCTAGCGTATCAAGAAAGAAGCGAAAATAATTTCTGTAGATGCTTTGTTGCCATTGTTCTTAATTTTCTTTTTTTGGTTATGCCTCCCATTTCAACTTGCCTGTTACTGGGCGCTTTGCGGGGTTGTGTTTAGGTTTCGAAAGGGTGTGCAACATCCTCACAAAGAATAAATATTGGGGGTCCCTGAAAAGAGCTTTTTTTTATACTAATCGTAGCTAAATCTAAATGCAACCGTGTTATGATTTTGCTTTCGATCAATGCTTAAGTACACTTTCTGTGATTTTTGCTTGCAATGATTGGCATAGGCGGTAGTTAAGACATAGGTCAGCTGGATTTCAAAGTAGAGATGAGCGATAAATATCACTGGCGATCTTTTGCGCTAGAAGATGACGTAACAAACCGGCACAATCTAATTTCGCGCTTCTCGAGAAATTTTCATTATTTTTGCCCAAAATTTTCTATGTAAGAGGAAAGCTAGCAAAACATCATTAACCAGTAATCAAAGCAAACGATTATACAGCCAATTTGCTGCAAGATAAACGAAATTATGATTCAATTCAGCTTTAGTAGAACACTTGTATGTTATTTAATGTAACGTCACAATCGGTTGGGAGGAGTGAGAGCAGCAATTGCGTTTTGCTTCCTTGGTAACAGGGAAGCGGAAGCGCGAAAAAATCTACCGCTTCCACATAGGTTATTTGACTTGAAGAGTAACTAGGCGAAAAAGTTTTGTCCGTTTCCCGATGTGGATTAAACGGTGAAGTTGCACTATCAGTCTCACTAAACTTGCGATATCAGTAGCGCGAGAGAACGAGAAAAACTAGCATCACATTTTATATCGATTACGGGTAAGAAAAAGATAATTAATGGACAATGAAACGTAGCCAATAAAATGATGATTTGATTAAACTTCACTGACTTTGGTTAAGGGATTAAAAACATTAAAAAGCAATTTACT
This sequence comes from Trididemnum clinides, assembly GCA_963675345.1. Taxonomy (NCBI): domain Eukaryota; kingdom Metazoa; phylum Chordata; class Ascidiacea; order Aplousobranchia; family Didemnidae; genus Trididemnum; species Trididemnum clinides. The sequence goes on along the minus strand of OY776295.1, from coordinate 19,762,960 downwards.
CACTACGAAAACATTTTCATTATTCTACATCAGTGCTCTTCAATAGGGGTTCCACAAAACGTGTTGTTTTGTTCCGTGAGTTTAAAGGGGACCGCAAAGGTCCTTTGTTTATTAACAGTATTTATTTCTTATATGAAGGGCCTAGTGGTGTTCTATCTATATAAATAGTTAGTAATGGAATCTTGTGACAGCAAGTTGCCGATTGTGATGTAATCTTATTTTCAACTTTAAGAACGTCTGAATTTGCTAACTTCCTTTGTTACGTAATAGTGCGTCTGTAATTTTAATTTTGCTCGCCTCGTATCAATACGACCGAAATTTCGCACTTCGCTATTCAGAAGGATTAGACTCTACATTCAACACGAATTCAAATATCTAAGAAAAAACAAACATAGAGTAGTTCGGAACAATAAGTTTAAGCGAAGTAGGTAAAGTAAGAACAATATATGGAGAGGTTTTTGTCTACTCAAAATGATAAAGTGTTGGAGATTGCAGGCTTCAGACCCAAAAAGTTGTTTTAAGTTTTTGAAAATTGCTGTGAAAATAAAATCCAGTCTTCAATTTACCCCAACAGAGCAAAGGCTCACAAAAGTATGAGGATGCTGGTGTTATGTGAACTGATAAATAACAACGTAGAAAGGAGAAAATACTAAATTATGTACAAGCAATGATAGGGGCAGTTTACAATTCATTTATAACTGACGTAGATTTAAACGCCTAATTGACATTCGTGTTTTTGTGTGGCTGTAATGCTTTGAGTCCTACTAGTGAGACGCAGTTCTAATGGAAAACAACTTAACACGACCAAAGGGGGTCGATATCACTTTTAGTTTATTTATTATGAACAAGATGGAATTGTTCCTAGAAAACAACTCATGGATACTGCTTTCTCCTATGACTACAGTCGGCTCGTACTAGGAAAACAAATTATTCAAGCCACTTTCTCCAATTCGGAGAAACTACCCCAAAATCATTATAAATAACCGCCCCGATTACTACTAGGGCAGATTGAAAAAAGCATTGGTTACAAAGCCATGCTGCAGTGTACATCAGCTTTGATAAAGCATTAAGCACGGTACGTCTATTGAATGCTGCTCTGTACGAATGTGTAGATATAGAAATACTGATATGATTCTTTGCATTTGTGGAAGTAAGATAAGCCGAATTTATCATCATATTTACTATCTCGCACTTAGCCCTCCCCTCTGTGTTATGGCCCATGAAACATGTGTTGTATTTGAAATCTGCGATAAATAAATGATTTGCTCGCTTATTGTTGGGCCATCAATTACCGGGAGACGAGAAAAGTGAAGTTAACCCTTTCCGGTCCTATTTTTCGGAGCCTTAGGTTTTAGCCAGGTCCAACTTTTTTTATCAAGAGATTCTGGGAAATCATGTAACCCACAACCACGGTATTATAATTACTAATACAGAGGTCTCTATGGTGTCGAACACCTTCTTTTTGGCGGATTAGTAAAGCTCATAACGCTTGAAAAGCAAACAGATGTCAGGAGTAGCTAAGAAGTTCAGAGACTTTTAAAATAAACCTTGTCGCTTGAGAGGCGACATAGGACCTATAAAGGAAAAAACCAATGTCGCCTCAGAGGCGACATAGGACCGGAAAGGGTTAAAATTCAAATCCGGACTTGTTCAAATAGGATTACTTCGGTTCGTCAAGGCGCTTGGAGGCATCGAAGGTTACAGCTAAAAACTTTTTACCTTTTGCGGTCATAACGCGTCTATAGGTCGCCCAAACAAATTTTGTCTTTGTGGTCGGAAGGAGCCTACAAGACACCATTATTAAATGCGTTCTTATGACTAGTTTGATCGACAAATGGAGTGGTGATAAGGCACTCGCAGTTCACCAGAGCAAAATGCTGTCACATTTGTGTGACAAACTGTTGAACAATAATGCCACAGAGATGTTGGCGCGAAAATGCAGGCAATTTTGTACAGATATCAGTTTATGAGCTTTCAAGTCAGCAACAGCACATGCGATAAAGCAATTGCTTAGTATCGCTTGCAGAAGTGAAAGTTGGTGCGATATTGTGATACAAGAAAGTGATTGTGACCTAGTGGTTTGCTAAAGGGCAGTTTCAGGGCCGCGGTGTAGGGAGGTAAGGGGGGAAATTATTCTGGGGCCTATGCTTATTTAGGTGCGCATTGAACTGCATAGTATAGCTTTTAAACGTGAAAGTTGTGAAATTTTGATACGATAAAGTGATTGTAATTCTGTAATGCGTGAAGGGGTGGTTTCAGGGCCACAGCAAAGAGAGCGAGGGGGGAAATTTTGACTTGTATTGACTGAAATTTTTTCAATATAAAAGAAAAGAACGAAAATACAACGCAATTAACAAATTTTGTTAAGGTTTCCAACATTTAGGGTTTATTTACAAGCCTATTCTTCACAAATTTTTAGGTTAACGGGCAAGTTGCTTAGGCAAAAACATGCTGATCATTTTGATACCAAACTTTTCAAAATTGGTTGAAATTTAGTCACTTAAACAAACATTTAGTAACACCTACTGCGCCGATATACAGTATATAACAGGGGTGGGGAACCGGCGGCCATTTTACAGTTAATGTGCGGCCATACTTAGCTTCGTAAATAAATACATTGCGTTAATTTCTAAATGTATAATGAGTCCTGTATCAAGTGATTGATTAAATAAACAAAATAATGGAAAAACCTTAACTATGTTGCTTTTTTTCATAATGAGAAAATCGTTTCAAAACGTTTTTAAACAACACTTTTTCAGCTGTGGCTTGAGTTACAAAATACCTAATGTCAAAAGCTTACTTGTTTCACTGTGTGATGTCATAATGCTGCTACTATTCTTTTTGCAACTGTTCGTTTTATTCTCTTCACTTAGTTTTCATTTGTAAGCAGGTTTCTATATTAGTAGAATTAGCTGGTCTAAATAGATTAATTTTAGTATCACAGTCATTTCTTTTAAGCTCATTATTTAGGTTAGACGCAGAAAAGAAAACATTAAACTAGAGCAAATTTGTTGCGACTCAGCCTAATCAGCTCTCCTTATCTTGAGTTGATAAACTAGCCAAGTGGTTTGTGTTTTATAGGCTCAATAATAGTAATTATTATTTGATTTTATTAATGTGGATTACCCCAATAATGACTCCAAAGCGAAAACGAACATTAGACGAAGAAGGAAGAGTATTTAACGAGGAGTGGGGAATACAATACTTTGTTGTGCTTAATAAAGACAAAATGTGTTGCCTACTATGTGACGCCATGATTTCTTGTATGAAAAAGTACAATGCTAAGCTTCACTATGAGACACATGAAAAACAAACTTTTTCAGTTGGAAGGAGAACAACGTAAGGTTGCTTTTGAAAAATTGAAGACTCAAAAAGAGCTTCAGCAGCAAATGTTTAAAAAAATATCTTATCAAAAAAATGCTGCCATTGAAGCCACCTACCGAGTAGCACTTTTGCTCGGAAAAAAAGGGAAGCCATTTAGTGATGTAGATATCATAAAAAAATCAATCATTGAAGTTGTCAGTTGCATAGATCCCAAGAATATTAGCCAATATAAAGAACTTCCTCTTTCTCGAACAACAATAACAAGTCGTCAACATGAATTAGCATCCAACTTAAAACAACAACTCAATTCAAAATTTCAAAAAGAAGTGTTTTATTCAATAGCTATAGATGAGTCTATTGATAATACCGATAATGCACAGGTCTTAGTTTTTATTCGTGCAATAACAGAGGATTTTCACTGTTTTGAAGAATTGCTTTGTTTATGTACCTTGAAAGATAGAACTCGTGGAATTGATATTTTTAATGCTTTTAAAGAGAAATGCAATGAAGCAAAGCTAAGTTTTGCTAACTTGATAAGTGTATGCACTGATGGTGCTCCTGCTATGAAAGGCGTCCGAGAAGGATTTATTGGCTTACTTAAAAAAGAATTACCTGACCCAGAATCATTAATTGCTTTTCATTGCATTTTACACCAACAAAATCTTGCTGCTAAATCTACTACTGTAGGAAACACATTTAACAAAGTTTTAGAAATAGTTCACTTTCTCAGAATCAATACAACTCGTCACCGTCAGTTTCGTGAGCTGCTAATAAATGATGATGAAACTGTAATTGTAGACATGTCGTTTTACTGCCAAGTCCGCTGGTTATCTCGAGGAAGTATTCTTAGCAAAATTTTCAAGTTAAAGAAACAGATAGTCAGTTTTTATGAGCAACAAAAGAAACATTGTTATTTATCAGATTTTGACTTCGTTTGGAATGCTGATTTTTGTCTGATTTAATGTCTAAACAAAATGAATTGAATGTTTTTCTTCAAGGTAAAAGCAAATGTGTTTATGACATGTGGAGCAAAATTCAAGCATTTAGAAAGAAATTGGAATTTTTGAAGAATATCCTTGCTAAGTTTGAATTGCCAGAAGCGAAAGAACATTTTCCTCAATTGGCAGAAGTTCAAAAAGAACATGAACGACCAAATGAATCATTTGAGGAATTTATATCTGTCCTTGATTCTCTGATTCAGAATTATAATGAAAGATTTAAAGATTTTGAAAAACATGAGAATACTTTAAAGTTGACTTTCATGCCTCATTTAGTAGACATTTCTTCAGCACCTGCTAATTTGCAGATGGAATTGATAGAACTTAATGAAGATAACATCATGAAATCTTTATTTAATTCTAAAAATGATCCATTCGAAATTTGGAAAAACGCAATTGATTACCCACGTCTACGTCATCATGCTCATAAAATGCTTTCCTGTTTTCCCACCACTTACTGCTGCGAGTCAACTTTCTCATACATGACACAAATCAAAACAAAGTTAAGAACTCAGCTCACTGATGTGCATCTGGAAGACCAACTTAGACTGCGAACTACTATGCTAGAACCAAATATTGAACTTCTTGTGCAAAATAAGCAATATCAAAAGAGCCATTAATGATGGATTATTAATTTGGTATTTCATTACTGTAAGAAATAAATTTGTTGAAACACAATATATATACCACCAAACGTGTCAGGCTGGAACAAACTTATCTGCTTAGTGTACCACCATTATACGTTCAAGCGCGCTGATTCTCGGATTTGCTATAAATATTATTATTTTATGCATAAACCGTAAACGAACTTGCTCCAATTTAAGTTAAAATATTTTTTATTTTGCAGCCATATGATTAAACATAATTTCAAATATGGCCATCTCAGCATAAAAGGTTCCCCACCCCTGGTATATAACGATTAGCGATAGCAAACAATAGGAAATTTATTGCGACCGCAAAGGGTTAAATTAGGTGGATTTGTCGCAGTTTTGCCTTTTTCTCCGATCTTTTACAGTTTTGTATTCTATTACAGCTATAACAAACCTCTAATTTAAATATATACAAGCTAATCATTTGTATTCAAAATCTATAGATTTTAAATTGAGTTAATGTTTTGTATGTTTTTTTTTTCACGACTTTGTATTTTATTACAGCTAACTGCATAAAAATAATAATTATATCATCCATTGTAATTGAAATTTCTATAACATTATAATGTCCCGAAACAGATGGAATGCTGTATATGAACATTTTTTTGAAGAAGGCAATAACTTTCGATGCACAGTTATGCTCGATCAATGTCACACCTGCAATTCAGTTATCCCTAAACTAAAACAGGGAAGCACGTCGGCTAACCTGAAAAGGCACCTAAAGCGTCATCATCGACAGACATTTGACAGGGTTGAAGAAAAAGACTCTGAAGCTACTAAAAAAACAAAATTGCAGAAAGAAAAAGGGCAAAGTAGTATGACAAGTTTTTTTAAAACAAGTAATCGAAAAGCTACTGCATCCATCACTAAAGAAAATTTTCTAAACGGAATATTGAAAATGATTGTCTACAACGGAGTTCCTCTGACATTTTTTCAGGAAGATGGATTTCAAGTGCTAAATGGTACCTTTGCAAAAAATTTGAAAATTCAACTAGGACGTCAAGCTATTCGTTGCATGGTACTCAAAAAATCGGAGGAAGAAAAATCAAAGTTGAAGGAATCACTTTCTGGAGTTTTGGTTTCTATCAAATTTGACGGAGTCACTAGACTTCGATCACATTTCCTGGGTATTTCAGTGCAATACTACCATGAAGAACACGGTCTTACAGTAAAGACGTTGGCTTTTGTCGATACTAAAGCCAATCACACAAGTTCTCATTTGAAGGAAATATTGTTGGACACTTTGAAGCAGTTCAACATTAGCAAGCAACAAGTATTAGCTTGCGTTGTTGACAATGCGTCAAATATGACTCGGATTGTGCAACTACTTAATGAAGATGAAGGAGATGAAGACGATGATGAAGAGATTAAAGATAATAGATATACAAGATTCATTATCAATCGACCATACCATATACCACATGAGATGTGCTGAGCACACCCTGCAGTTAGGAATTCGTGACGTGTTAAAAAAAGGGCGAGCGGAAAAGTTTTTAACGAAAGTGCGAAAACTTGCTCAACACCTACGTTCACCACACACCGATGGAATTCTAAAGCGTCGTGCTAACAAGGGAATGCTTATTGACATGCCGACCCGTTGGGGGAGTACTTTTCTCATGCTTTAACGATTAGCGGATTTGAAATGTTTTGTTCAGGATCTTGGCTCACATGAATCGTACCTTACCGAAAGTGAATGGGCTGAGGTCAAGATGATGGTCGAAGTACTACAAATACCTCACGCAGCAACAATTTATTTTCAAAAACAAGATCTCACTCCGGGAGAATGCCTGCTTCATTGGAGAGAAGTCATGTTTAAATTGGAGAAGCTGGAAAACAATTTGGCTTCTGCTCTTGCCACCGCCCTGCAATTACGCCAAGAGTTTTTATTGCGGCAAGAGGCTTTCCTGGTAGCTGTTTGGGTAACTAGTGTTTGTTGACTTAGTTGTTGTGACGATCTACCAATATTTTTTGTTGATATTATATTCAACTCAATACTAGTAAGCGTTTGCGCACTTGATTTTATTTGAGTCGAGAATAACAACTAATGTATTAGTTATATTAGGATTGACTGACTTATATAACCGTGATATTATCATTTTATTTTCTTTCTTGATAGGTTGATGCTCGATCGAGAATCCTCTTGAGCTACCAGGAGCAACTATGTGCAAAGAGCGGTCTTCAGTCAATTTTTTTGCGTATTCAAAGCACTTCAAGAGAAAGAGCAAGTGCTGATGCAGAAACTGACTCAAGCGGAAGTGAAGCAGCATCAGAATCTGCGGCATCAGTATCTGACTTTGATACGTATTTGAACTCTTTACATTCAACAGCGGCTGCTGAGGTATCAGCTACGGCGTCTGCAAAATCTGATCTTACTGCATTTGCTGAGGCGCTTGTTGATGTAGAGCGGCTTGGAAGATTAAAATTGCCAAATGTTTGGGACATTATTTCCAAATACCCCCTTATTGTACAACCAGTATCGCGAATCATTAGCTGTTTGCCCTGCACGCAGGTATCCGTTGAACGTATGTTCTCCCACTTAAAGCTCGTAATTCGTGAAAACAGAGCCCGAATAGGCAATGAATTAACTAATGCCATTGTGTTTATGCGGACAAATAAATCTGTGTAAAAATGAAATTCTTTCATCTTCGCTGTTTTTTTGATTGTTTGCTTTTATTTTTCCTTCCTTTAGTCGTTTTTGCCACTTTCGTATCTATGGTTACACTTTTTGACTGCAGTAAATGACAAATTTGCTAAGATCAACTGTCGTTTTTGATAGTGGAAGCGGAAGCGATAGGTGTGGAAGCGGAAGCGATTGAGAAATAACCGCTTCCACATCCCTGCTTGGTAACAGATTAAATGCCAACTCGTGAATGTGATGCAGCAGTACCAGTGAAAGCGACAGATACTTTTACTAGATTTCGAGAATACGGTGAATGGGTTGCGGGAAAATGTTTTCACTGAAAACAGAAGAAAAAATTTATTTATGTGAGGTCGTCAATTCTCCACGGAAGCGAGTCCTGGTGTTTAAGTGAATATAAAATAGCCATTTTAAAAAAACAGCAAAAATGGTATCATGTAAAAAGATAGAATAAGATTGTGAGAACATCAGAATCTGATTGACATGTGGTTGAAAAATCGCTGGATACTACAGGGAAAGAAAACAGAATACGATGGTTTTGAAATATTTTAAGAATCTCGTATAAAACATTTGTACATCAAGCAAATGGTGAAGGTAGGAAAAGGAAAATCGAGCTTTGCCGGTCAAGAAAGGCTGCGATGTATCGGAAATGTACCTGCTCCAATCAACAGCCGCCTCAACGTGGTGGTCCGGTTCCCGACCCCGTTTGGGTTGGGTCGAAATGGCTGTTGGCCTTCCCGAGGGTCCCAGTTACCCCGGGCACTCCCCTTCATTTTTTCGCTATGCTGCCCCCTAAACGACCGCAGAAGGGCAGCACACAGCTTCCTTAAAATCGGTCGCCTGTTTTCTCTTTTTCTTTTCTCTTGCCCTTCTTCGCCTCCTCATTCTTCTTCTTCTCTTGATGAGCGGTAACGTTCATTCCAACCCTGGCCCCATCTTTCCTTGCTCTGTGTGCGCTGGAAATGTGACCTGGCGTGGCAAGTCAGTGCAATGCTGCGCTTGCTCCAAATGGGTCCACCTAAGGTGCTCACAACTTTCCCTCTCCAATTTCAGAGCTCTTGGCAGCTCTCACTCTTGGAGCTTCCCCCCTGCCGAATCACTGTGGCTTTCTCCTCGGACTCCTCCGACATGTATACCTCCACTGTGCAATCTAGCCCCGGTTCTGCTAACGCTGCTCTCTCGCCCCATCCTCGTCTCCAAACTTCTTATCCCCCACCTGCCCATTCTATATCTTCTTCTTCTACCCCCCACCACCGTCCCTTGCTCCTGGCTTTTCTTCTGCGCCTTCTGCCTCCACTCCCTCCCCCCATGACTCTCTCAGGGTTCTTCAATGGAATGCTGGAGGTCTTCGAGCCAGGAGCACTGAACTACTTCACTTTCTCTCGTCGCACCCTGTCGACCTTATCTGCATTCAGGAATCCAATCTTAACTCATCTCCCTCTTTCCGGATTCCTGGATTCTCTGCTCTGCGTTCTGATTGTACCCACTCCCGGTCTGGCATTCTCTCTTCTGATACCACGCACACTAACGGCGGCGTTGTCATTTTCGTCAGGCAGGGCCTATCCTTTTCTGAACTTTTTACTTCCACTTTTTCTTCGCTTGATCCCTACTCTGATTATGTAGGGATCAACATCTCTCTAAACAACTCCTCTTTGCTCTCTTTTCTTAATGTTTACGCCCCCCCTATTCGCTCCTCCCCAACGGATGGCAGAACCGATTCCTTTTCTCCCTCCATCTTTCCCTCCTCCGAAAATCTCTTCATTTTGGGGGACTTCAATTGCCATCACCCACTTTGGGACTCAAGAGTTACTTCCCAACCCCGTGGGGAGGTAGCATTCGACTGGGTCATCTCCTCAAACCTCCTCTTCCTCAATGACCCTGACACACCCACCCTTCTCCATCGCTCCTCTGGCAGTCGCTCCTCTCCTGACATCTCCTTTGCTCCCTCCTCTCTTGCCCTTTCTTGCTCCTGGGAGGTGCTTCAGGACCTGGGTTCTGACCACCTATCAATTCTTCTATCTATCCCCCTCTCTCCGGTCTATCGCCCCAACGAGCGTCCCCCTTCCTTCAATTTTCAGAAAGCTCGCTGGGATGACTTTGCCTCCTACATTGACTTTCACTATCCTTCAGCAGAGGAATACTCGTCTCTTTCTCTTTCCTCTGCTGCTGCTCTCTTTACCTCTCTGGCAATGAATGCGGCCAAATCTTCCATTCCTTTCGGCCGCATCAAACGCCCTCCTAAAGCCTGGTGGTCTGCTGAGGAGGAAAGTGCGGTTAGTGAAAGACGCCAGGCTTTTGCTGCCACTCACAGAAGTGATGAAGATCGCCAGGCTTACATCTCCGCTTCTCGACGCGCCTCGTCAGTCATCGCCAAGGCCAAGGCTGAGGCATGGCAGACGACCTGCTCTTCTCTTTCACCTAGGTCTAATCCTAAATCTGTGCACTCTCTCCTTCGCTCTATCGCTGGCTCTCCTTTCTCGTCTTCCTCCTCTCCTAACTTTCCTAACTGTTCTTCTCCCAGGGAATCGGCTTCGGTCTATGCCGCTTACCTGAGATCCCACTTTTCCATTTCTCAGCCAAAGGCTTTGCGCAGCAGAGCCAGAAGCTACCTCATTGAGCTCCGCCGAGCCATGTGCCCTGTGGAGTCTCACTCGTCCTTTTGCTCTCCTTTCACTTTCGCTGAATTTCTTGCGGCTGCCTCCAACCTTTCCTCGTCCACCGCCACTGGCCCAGACAAAGTTGCCTATCCCATGCTAAAGCATCTTCCTCGCTCTGGCATGGATTTACTTCTTTACATCTTCAATCTTCCCTGGTCTTCACATTCATTTCCTTCCATCTGGAAGACATCTTCCATTATTCCCATACACAACATGGGAAAGCCTCTCGACTCTCCTGCTTCCCTCCGGCCTATCTCTCTCACCTCCTGCGTATCAAAGCTGTTTGAACGCATCATTCTATCCGGTATACTCTTCTTTTTGGAGTCTAATTCCATTCTCTCTCCCCGTCAGACCGGTTTCCGCCCTGGATGGTCTACACTCGATCAAATTCTGTACCTTTCTCAGTCCATTTCGGATGGGTTTAACAAACCCAGGCCGGGCTCTCGGACGATTCTCTCTACTATCGATTTCTCCAAAGCTTTTGACTCTGTCTGGCATCCCGCCCTTTTCCACAAACTTATTTCGGCTGGCCTCCCTCCTTGCTTTGCTCGTTGGACTCAATCTTTCCTTTCTGATAGGCGCGCTTGTGTGGTCTATCAGAATCACAAAAGCCGTTCCTTTCGAGTCTGTCAAGGTGTTTCGCAAGGATCCGTTCTTGGCCCTGTACTTTTCTCTCTCTTCATTGATGATCTTCCGACTTCTCTGCCTTTTTCCGTCAGCTGCTCTCTTTACGCTGACGATCTGGCGATTTGGTCCTCCTCCCCCTCGGTCCCCACTGCGGTGGAGGCCACACAAGGAGCTCTGTTTTGATTGAAGCGCTGGTCTGAGTACTGGTGTGTTCCTCTCAATCCGAGCAAATGTGAGGCCTCCTTTTTCTCAGTGGATCCCCACCAGGCTAATCTCCAGCCCAACCTCCTCTTACTCGGCTCCCGCCTCCGTTTCAATCCCACTCCAACTTTTCTTGGGGTCATCTTCGACCGCACTCTTTCCTTTTCTAAGCATGTATCTTCGCTGAAGGCCAAGTTTTTCCCACGTCTCAAGGCCTTACGCTGTATCTCTGCTTCCTCATGGGGCCCCTCTAAGAAGTCCCTCTCTGTTCTGTATAAATCTTTTCTTCGGTCCCTTCTCACTTACGCTTCACTCGGATGGTTTCCTTTCCTAAGTGCTACCAATTTCACCAAATTGGAACGCCTCCACCGAGCGGCCAGTCGCGCCATTGCCGGCTGCCTCTCGTCCTCCCCTATCCCTCTGCTTCTCTCCGAGGCTTCTTTACCTCCCCTACGAGTCACCCTGACTCATTTTACTCTTTCATTTTATGAGCGGGCTCTTTGTCTTCCAACCTCTTTTCCCATCTCAGGTTTGGCCAGACTTGGAGTGAAACCAAGACTCTGCAGATCATCCTGGAGAGCTTTTGTGTCCACTCACCCGCTCATGCTTCCTTCTACTTGTTCCAGAGAAGCTCTTGTTGCTTGCCCTCCCTGTCCTTTTTGGAATCTGCCTTCGTTCACGGCGGAGTCCACCCTTTCCTCTCCATGCTCTCGCTCTGATCCCCCTCTCACTCGCCAAGGTGCGGCTCTCGCCCATCTTGACTCTTTCCCCCTCATGATCTGGTGCTTTGGACAGACGGCTCTGTTCTATTTCCTTTTGGCAAGAACGGCTTCGGCGTACTTGCCAACTGCTCTCTCTGTGGCACTGAGGCCACTCTTTCCTTTTCGGCAGACCCAGTATGCTCAAGTTTTTCTGCTGAAGCCTGCGCCATTCTGCACGCTCTTTGCTGGTCTCGGCAGCACCATAAAGTTTGCCATTTTTCTTCTCTTCTCCTACTATCTGACTCTCGTTCTGTCCTCGCCACCCTGTCCTCTCCTCCATCTTTTCTTTTATCTCAAACTCTGTGGCAGATCTGGCAGGAACTGTCTTCTCTCTCCTTTTGTTCTATCAGACTACAATGGGTCCCCGGACACTCTTTTCTCCAGGGGAACGACACGGCCGATGAGCTTGCCAGACGGGGTGCGCTACTTGCGCCCTCCGCAATCCCTTTGTCTCTCTCCTCTTACCTCTCGCATCCACTCTCGTCTTATCTCGGACTGGAGGCGCACTGTTTCATCGAAGTTCTTTGACACACAGGTCCCTTCGATTTCTACCGAGGAACTTGTGCTCGCTGTGTCCTCTCTCGTCTTCGCTGCACGGACACAGCCTTATTTTAGGTTCTTATCTCTCTGGGATTGGCAAAATTGAGAATCCTTCCTGCAGCGCCTGTGAAACTCGTCCCAAAACACCTCTCATCTCATTCTGCACTGTCCAGCTACGGACTCTTTGCGCCGCTCACTCTTTGGCGACTCTCTATCTCTGTACGACCTCTGGTCCAGACCCTGGAGAGTTGCCCAGCTTCTGGGGCTCCATGGTCTCCCGCCATGCCCCCATCCCTCGGAAGAGGTCGGGTAAACAACAACAACATGTATCGGAAACGGTCGAAAAGGGAAAGCACTTTTTTACATGCCAAGAGGGTTATTCCGTCTACGGAAAAATCTAATTTTAAAAATATTGACTACTACAATTGCTTGTCATTTCGCAGTACACTTGCTTGACCAAATTAAACTTTGCATAGTCAGCAGCAGATTACCGTAACCATTAATAAATATTTATTTCAAAATAAAAATGATTTGAATAAAACAATCAAAAATACTACTGAAAGTTGATGAAGTCGTATTCCCTGACCATTGTCAAAACCACTTCCAAAATCTCCTCTTTTCCATTCCACTTTGCACTTCCAGACTTCGGTTCCACTGGGTGCGGAAGAGACAGTAATAAGCGACTAAAATAAAACGTCGAGTTAGACTTTGTTGATGATGAAGTCAATTATCTGGGCACACTTCGAATAGTAACTTCATCGTTCATTCTATCGCAGTGAAACACCAGTAATTTAAGCTAGTGAAACGGCGTCTGCAATTAGTGATCTGCCGCGGTTGGCATCACGCTAGTATGTTGCAGATTCTGATAGCGTATGGGACTGTAGTAACATCACATAGACTTAATGAGCCACCAACTGTTGCAAAAAAAACAACATTTTATGAGTTTCTCAAACTTTTTGTCATGATATTCGAAATGTTATCTTTTCACTTCAGGAACACGAAGTCAAAAAAATTTCTGGATAAAGCTTTGTCACTGATCGTGAAATATCTCTATAAGCGGTACATGTGAGAAGCCAACAGTAGAATTCACGATCATTTTGATGCACATCATGTTTATGGTTCAGCAGAACACTTTGAAAATGCCCGTGAAACTTAATTTGAGAAACTTTGTTATAGAACATTAAAAAAGGTAAAGATTCAATCACGTTTTAAAAAAACGGATTCACTTTCCCAAATTTATCCCCAGTACTTGGATTTATTGTGTAGAATTTGAAACATGAACATGTCATACGGCGATCGCAAGGAAACTGTTGTACACATAATTATTGTCTTTTGAAGTTGGTTTTAGACGGGCAAAAAGCTTTTCCACTGCTACAAACAAGCAAAGAAAATTGCTGTAAAAGGCATTTTCTTTAGGCCAGGCAATATAGGGCCAAAACAGGCATCTGACTTGTTCTTCGACTCCGTGACTAATGCTTACCAGACTGAGCCATTATCACTGACGCCAAGTAAAGCATAAGGCTCTGCAGGCCAACAGTGACACCTTACATCAGCTGCAACAAGAAAAACCGACTTACTATTTTGGACTGCGGCAATCGAGGAATGTTTGTTTCACGTCTAGTTCAACATCTTTCATGTTACATCCGGGAAGTTTGACTTTCACCACCATCGCTTCACAACAGGCAGTGGAAGGATTCTTACCACTCATACCGAGAAACATGTCCTCTGCTGTTACTTTTTGTTTGTAAGTAATATCATATCTACAGAAATAAAGCTAAGTAACACTATAAAGTACAGCTCTGCCTATGTGTTCACTCGCCGAAACCATAGGACGTAAAACCATACATCTTGGGACGATTGGAAACCATCCTCTGGGTGAGTGCAATAAGGGGTTAGTGGCATCACAATTAAAATTATTGTTTAAATTCGCACCTCTACGTTGCAATGTGATCTTTTTGCTCAAATGAAAGCAAGTACGCGACACAACAGCTGGCAAAAAAATTGTTTTCTTTTAGGAGTTATATTGAACAGTTGATTGTACAATTTTTCATTTCCTACAAAAATACTGACCGTAGAAATGCGGTTTAAAGGTTTTCAGAAGATATTGGCAAAGCTGCTAGCGATTATTTTTCTAAGCATGCTTTTTCCTTTTTTTCCTTGAATTTTTCAAAAAAGCTGTTTACTGATAATGCGTAGTAACGTCAATACAATCCGGTGTGATTTAAGTGAAAACAGCAGTAGTAGTTACCATTCACTTCTATTCTGAATTTAAACGCGTAGATTCAACTTTTCATGGGACACCAGTCAGACCAGAACAATATATTACTCACACTTCATCTTTTTTTTGTAATAATGCAATGACAAGTATGAAAATAACTGAAAGATAGGTGGAGTCCAGGTTAAGACTTTTTCACCGTCGTGTCGTGCGCCTAACTAACCTTAACCATTAAATTATATTGCTTACGTGTTGCAAACTAGAACAGGATGTCAAGTTTTGAAGTGAACTCTGGCAGCATTCGGAAATATTTTTTCTCTTGAGCCCAAAACTAGGTCGGTGGGTTATTTAAGTCGTAGCCTATAGTAAAAACTGAAGGCACTGGACCCTGAATCATACTACATAACAATATTTTTACCTGACATAATTGACTGGAAAACACTGCCTCGCTTTCCCTCCCCTGGCTGCGTCCACGACAAAACGAGGGACGCAAGTGCAGCCAGGGACTTGAGGTCACAAATACAATCGCGAAAAGTGAGTACGCCAACCACTTAACAACTTATTCTAAAAACGTACAACTCACTTTGTAGCCACCCCGACTTTCCCGGAATCATGGGAGGGAAAACAGTTTGTGACATGTTACGCTCGCTGTAAATACGACCATTTTCCATTAAAACCAGATAGGTATAGATTAAAATCATTTTGGCGTCCACTGCTGGTCTTGCCAGCAAACGAAACCATGCCACTCCCTCTCATCCGACTTTTTGGACCCAATTAAGGTAAGAAACAATGTCTACATAGGTTTATATTGGCAACAAAACGTCGACCTCCAAAAAAAGCAACCAACCAAAATTAAGGGAAAAACAATACGAAAAGTATAGGCTATTGTCAGCCCATCCAAATTAATTTCAGGCTACACTTGCGGCGACTACCGGCAACTTCGAGAAGATTGTCCCTTCACCTGCTCAGGAAAAAATGAATATTTGTAGACTGCTTGGCTGTTTGTAAGTAAGACCAGCAGTGATTTAAAAGTAGGAAGACGTGGATTAGGGGCATAATAGATGAAATCTACAGCTTTACAGAAAAGAAAGCAACAGGCCTACTATGGTATTATGTCTTGTGGTACCAAGAGCAAAAATTTTGCTTGAAAATAGATGCAATACAATTATGGGAGGCATGGCCTTTTTCCTCTCTACTCTATGTTGGGATCAGGGCAACCTGTCAAAGCCATAAAGCCAACAAACTTATTATCACAAATATAAATGCGAAAGGAGCACACCAAGTCATGAAATAGACCTACACCAAATAGTTTTTCTACAATCGTGAAAATGAACGCCATTTTGGCACCCACTCCCTACTTGGACTTTCCCTTCAAGATCAACTTGAAGGAACGAGAAAAATTGGTAACACAGCTGTTTGTTTTTGAAAGTTAGACCAGTCTTGATTAAACTAAAAGGTAAAATGATCAGTATTGCAGGCATGAAAGCTATGAAAACTATTTTGAACAACTTTTTGTACTGCTCTAGCCAATGCTATGTGAAACTGGGACATCAGGCTGAGCCAATATTTTCAAATTCTGCTAAATGACGACACGATGCTGGTTGGTAATTGAATAAAGAACCGTTTAAGCTGCTAGACAACTAGCAATAAATAAGAAAATCTCGATTTTGTGGGGCCATTCGAAAGAATGATTCTCCTCAAATCCATCAAGTTAATCTATCTCACAAGAAGGAGCCAACAGCATTTCCATACTTGTGACAATAGCTCGTTAAAGGAAATGCAGAAATAAAAAGCTAAACGTGTGATTCAATTAAAAATCAAGTTCAACTATTCTCACTGCATTTATCAAACTCGCCAATTCAAGACGAAAACTCTTTGTGTAGGACAAAATGCTGTTGATAATGATATACGTGAAGTTATAGAATTCGATTTGCTATATGCGATCTTATTCAAGACTCCGTTTTTGATGATGTGCAACATCAATAAAAAGTTAAGCAAAACCAAGTCGGCAAAGTAGCCCAGGGGGTTATACGTGATTTCATTATTTTATAGCGATAATGATCAAGCGTTCAGTCGTTCATGCCGCTACGATGACTGCATTGATATGCTCTTGGAAAAAATACTTCACGATGATTTTCTCTACTGGGCAGATTAGAACAAGTAGCAAATTTAAAGAAGATAACACCAAGCAATTTAAGCAGTATGGTGAAACTTCAAAACTCCAAACCAGGCCTGTACAACTGTCCTAAGCTAGTGCCACAATAGTTGTCCTGCGTGCTCAGGTTTAATCTGCAATAAAGAAATACGAGGCCAAGCTTTGCAATCTTCACAGTAGGCTACCTTGCCATATTTTTTTTAGCTAGATGTTGACAGTAATTGGTTCAAGCATTCTTCCTTCGAAGCAAGGATAAAAAATATTGTAACCAAAAACTCAACTATGTTTATTTTTGGCTTAATGACTTTAAAAAAAAAATCTTGTAATCAAAGCAATACTCACTCTGGTTGCGCTCTAGTTTCAGATTCATCGGCAAATACAGAATATTCCTGAACTTCGTCATCCCCCCAAATGTCCTTACTGTTTGCAGTACTTTTTTCTGAAATATATTCTTAAAGTTGAAGATCTATTAAAAACAGATTTTACATAAACAATATGTTGGTGTTACAAAAATTTAACATGAGTAACTTCATACAGCTTTGAAAAAGATGCTTTGGCAGAAGCTCTTTGCCAAATTTTCATCAGTTGTGGGATTGCATCAAACGGAAAGTGATGGAGTAAACTTGTTACTTTATCTTGAGAATTTGGTCGTATATGCAGTACTACCTCTGTGAGAGTGTCACAAAAAGCATCTGACGAAACAGCTTTTTTTCAAAGTTATGTGGAAATAACTGTAATCCATTTACAAACAAAAAACATTAAAGCATGCTGTACATAACATCTACAGCAATGCAGTCAATCACACCCTAGTATGATTTACAGTCCATTGATTTGTAAAAACAAACCTGTTTGACCCAAAATACTCCAAAAAAGCAGTCACATGGGGCAACACTAAAATACTGAAATGCAAATTTACTAAAATACACAATGAAATGTAGAATTGCTGAATCACAGACATTCATACTCAATATGGGAATCACTGAAAGACAAAAATCTGTGAAACAATAAGATACAGTAGACGCCGCTTATTATGACCACCTTGGGACCAGACCATTTTGGTCATAATATCCGAATGGTCACAAAAACCGAAGCCGCCATAACAGCTCCTGAATTGATGTTTTAAGCCACAAGAAGTCCAAATACCATCAAATTCATCATTTAACTGAAGTAACAGTGTGACCTTGGCAGTAAAACAAAGCACAGTACTGTAACAGTACAAGTGACGGTAAAACTAAGTACAGTATGTAACAATATTTTGAAAAGGTGAAGTTATAAGTGCGTGGGGGGAAAAATACTGTACTGTAATAAGAGAGATGGAGAAAATGTTGGTCATATTATCCAAAAATGGTCATATTAAACGGAGGATTTTAAATGGAGAAATTCTGGACTGTACCAAATTGGTCATAATAAGTGGCTGGTCATATTATCCGTGGTCAAAATAAGCGACACCTACTGTATTACAGAAATATATAAAAAACTGATAGCAAAGTGTCAAAATTTGTGAAAGTTGACAAAAGAGTGATTTCCTTAATTTATTAATTTCATGTTTTTATGTGAATTTTTGTAATTCAATATTTTGAAATGAACTTAAGTATTACCCTATTTCAGAATGAATTTTCATATTTACATGATTCAATAATGTTTTATGAACTTCCATATCATGCTGTTCAAACATAATTAGTCATTGTGTGTATATCTATGGAGTTAAGTGACAATGCTTAGCAATAATGTCAGAGCAGCAACGACACCGTGGTCAATAATACAGAATTTACACCCAATTTTAGAAACAGTTGGTACTAAAAACTAACAAGCATTGATATACCAGTAGGCAAAAATAACATTTTGCAATATCACATACAGACATGATCTTAAAGTTATTAGAACTCCACATAGCAAACTCACCATATGGAGATTTCACGTCCTTTTTGCTAGATTTTTTTGATACTCCAATAGATCCCGGAGTAAATGCAGGTTGTCCAGATTCTGGCTAAAAAGTTTCAACTTTACAAATTTGGTTGCAGCAAAAATATTCATTTTAAGTTAACCTTGCACACATAATGTGTCTTTAAACTAAACTTTTACAAATTTTTGAAAATAAAATGATGTTTTTGAAAGCATTGTGCATGCTTCCATATGAGATGAGCGGAGCATCAAACTTTTAGTCAAAATTCTGAGGGTCGAGTGCTCAAAACATTATATTGCACATGGCATGGCTGTGAAGAATTGTTGTTTGCTTTCAAGCAACACTAGACTAGAAATAATGGCTTGTTGATAGGCTATGGCTACCAACAACAGAAAATAATGACATAAATATTTTGAATGCACATCTACACACCATGTCTCCATCATCACTTGAATCATCATTAGATGGATTGAGAAGATTAGACAGATTCTTTAAATTTTCACCAGTTTGAAATTCAATAAAAGACATTGTAACATAACTCAGTAGCCCTATAGCTTAGGCTAGCTTATTTAATCAATTCTAGCAAAATAGATAGGCCTAAACAAACGTTTACACAAAACTGATCGCTAAATTATAATAAGAAAAATTGACATAGCAACCAATTCATTTGATAACCTTTGCCTTGTCTTATAAGCATACACAGAAATGAGAAAGGGGAAAAAATTCCCACTTTTTGAAAAACTTCCATATTGGAAAGGTGACG
This sequence comes from Trididemnum clinides, assembly GCA_963675345.1. Taxonomy (NCBI): domain Eukaryota; kingdom Metazoa; phylum Chordata; class Ascidiacea; order Aplousobranchia; family Didemnidae; genus Trididemnum; species Trididemnum clinides. The sequence continues at coordinate 19,743,528 of OY776295.1, read as the reverse complement.
AGAATTGCAGACTGTCCACCAAGCCATTACTAAAAAAAAGATCAACATACCTTATATGTCTGCCCTTACTAATATGTTGCATGGCTAAATGCATGTAAGTAACGAACATTTGTAACGTTTAGTCTTATGCTACTTTTAGCAAGCTACTGGTGACAAATTTCTCAAAACAGTCACATTGAACACTTTATTTTTGGAAATGAATATTGTATGCTTTGTAATGCAATATTAATCTCCAAAAGAAAAATAATGTTCACCATGACTAGCTTCAGAAAAAGTGGACCACAAAGCAAATTCTTGACAGAGAGTAGTCTACAACAAAGGCTGGAAAGCACTCCATTAGTGCACATACACAAACAGTGTGGGCTGCATCAACACATCTCAAAAAATGATTTTGAAAGAACCTCTTAGATATTACACAAAATCAAATGAACCTGTATGTGCTTGGTGTTTGGCAGCATTGTAATAGTTATAGTCCTTAGCTTTGTCAAAAACTGCTGTATTCAAATATTACAGAGATATATAAAAAAAAGGTTTTGACTATTTTGATGTCAACAACATTTTACCCTTGGAGGCTATTTTGCTGTAAGTTATTTGTGATTGGTCAATGTAAATGACACTGGTATGATGGCATAGTGGTTAGAGCATCCGCTTCATAGTCAGTAGACCTGGGCTTTGTTTCCCAAGTCAAGTCATACCAAAAGACTTTAAAAAATGGTATTCACAGCTTTCCTGCTTGGCACTCAGCAAAATAGGGATAGTGTGGAGAACAAGCCGGCAAGCTTGCTTGTTGTGTCCTTGGACAAGAGATTTAACGGGATGCCTCCGTCTCTATGTGGCAGACAGATGGTAGAGTCAAGCAGTCTAACTGTTGTGGTGGCCCCAGTCTAACTGAAGACTTGCAAACCAAGTGTGAGCGCTAACACAGTGTGACCTATATATACATACATCTTCCTGCACAAATCTCACAACAAATAGCTCAAATGATGAAGAATCTTAATGACATATTGTACATGTGACTTTTGGTCGTTTTTGATGGATCAATTTTAATAACCAATTAAAAAATTTTGCACCCCCAGTGTCCACTCCCCCATCCTGTACACTCTCTAGCAGTGTACACTGGGTGGTTATAAATAGGCATAGTAGGCATAGTACAGGTATAGTACGGTAGGCATAGTACAGGCATAGTAGACATAGTACTGGTACAAAGATAGTAGGGGAAGTGTGTGACCGAAAACCAGTCACACCAATACAAAGAAATCTCTCTTTCCTTTCAAAAAAAATCAATTTTATGAGTTTAGATTTAAACATTGAGTGGATGCAATGAGATTTCACATTAAAAGCTCTATTTATCATTACTATGCCTGTACTATTCCTATTTATAGCTATTGCATACATTCACACGATAATCCTTAAGTTCAGCATGGGAAACTCAAGTAAAGTGGCAATCTCATTCTAAGGATTATCAACAAAGGATACGATTTGTTAATTATCGCTGCAAACAAGGCTTAACCCTAACCCTAACACGGTAATCCTTAAGTTAAACTTAATGAATGAAAATGAGATTGCTGCTTTACTTGAGTTTCCGACGCTAAACTTGATGATTACCCATTCACACACCAGACCTGCCCCACCAGTGTACACTGCCAGCTGAGAATCAAACCAACAACCATAGCACTTCAAAACCGGTGCACTAACCACGCGCCACAGCGTCATTGGCAAAATTATAGCAATTATGGCAATATAAACACATGTAAATGATAACGGCAAAATAGTCTCCAAGGGGAAAATGCTGTGGACAGCAAAATAACCAATTCCATTTGGCTAAGCTGTGGGCTCATGCAGTCATGTCTCTAAACCGATCGTCCACGTAGCCAAGAAAATTGTAAGCAATACTTAGACAAACGAAATGTAGAGAACTTACCGTATTCAATTTATCAAATACTAGAGCAACAAAGAGTTTGGGACACTGCAAAATGACCAGATGATCTTCAAGTCACCCTCAGGCTACCGTTACATGTCATTGCGGTAAGCACAAGACATAGTTCGAACTCAAAACGTGAGCTTTAATGCAAACGCCGGTAATTCTCAGCCACGCCGCATGCAACGTAATGCTCTGAGTGCTTTACAAGTTGTCTTCTGATGGCGAGCTTTGCACTGAGACTGTAATTCTGACAAACGTTGCTCCCAATCCTAACCACAGCAATTCTGTCATTTACTTTTTTTGATAGCATCGCTACACATCACTAAGAAGTCATAACTGAAAAATTTCCATTGGTTCTAACCTCAATGCGATGGGTTTCGTAAGCCATCTATCGTTTTTATCGCCACATCAATACCAAATAGTTGCTAAGAAGCCGAAGCTTTTTCCTCTTGATTTTAAACCATAGGTAGGTGATACTTTAGAAAAATCAAACACTAGCACACTAGTACTTGCGCTGTAACTCCGACGGGGTCTACGTTCACAAAAAAAAGTGAAAAAATCTTTATTTCAAAGAAAACGCTGCTAAAATTGAAAAAGAGTATTTTTCGTTAATACACATAATTTGATAGTACAATTTGTTGTAGGCAATGCTGCAACCCGCAATTTATAGTATCTACTCTTTTAATGCTTTTTCAGTTTGTTCAAATGACCTAAATCTAATGTATAGAGCGCAATTCTGTTCTTATGTAGACCTAAGTGCGAACGTACTTGCGCTACAACTCCTGCGAATCTACTAAGGGTACAAACATCAACTCGGCATGATTAATTACCTTGCCGGGGTGAGTATTGTAATGGGGGGGGGGGGGGTTCGTGACGTTATTATGACGTCATAAGTCAAGATAATTTTCTAGTTTTCATTTTTTGACATCACATTTCTCTGTGATCAATCAATTTTATCATAATGTAATCAAGACAATGCTAATGTTGTCTTCCCACGCACTTAATTATACAAAAAGCAATCAATTACGTAATGCTTCTTGTCGCCAATTAGCTAGTCGCTAGCTACTAGCAACCTAATAGCTAGCTGTCACCAAACTTGCTAGACCATCGTATTTGCAATAGAGAATTGTGGCAAAACCTTTCACGTCAATGAGTACAAAACCATTAGATTTTCCAGAAAGCACTTTAAAAAACAACTGAGAATATGCAAAAACAGTAGAGATTCAAACAAGGCTGATACTTTAGCTATTGCATTGCATAGTGGAAATAAAAATAAATTTTGGAGACGCTTGAATAACGCTATGCAGCAAAAATTGCGGATTTGTGGAAAGTACACTATTCTAAGTTGTTAAATCTGAAACAGTCTGATAAAGAAAATATACCATTTACCAACTCGGAGGTATATGATTTATGTTTATTTACATTATTCTGCACCCCCCATGATAAGCTTCTTCTTATAAAAAATCGTTTGGATTAGACCAAATATGCGCTGAACACCTTCGATACGCTCATCTGTTTGTTGTGCACTCAATTGTAGCATCGCAATGTACTCATACCTTCAGCGCTCGGGAAGGCATCTGACTGTAGTCCGGATTAAAATGAGTGTACTCCATTTGGCAAATAGTTACTTTTATCACGTTAGTTCATGAACGTAACTGGCGTTCCATATATAAATCTAAGGTGTTGCTGGTGTCTTTCTGTTTGTGGTTTGTAGTTGAAGTTGCTAAGGATGCTACACAACTCCCCTTTTCAAGCACGCGCAGCCAGCGGAGGTGTGCAAAAGATTGGAAGAAGTTGCTGAGATTGCAACATCCCTTCCCCGCCGACATTGAGAGAGTGAGGCTTGGCGACCGTGGTGAGTGAAATTCTCACCAAGACGTTGATTGGAAAGCAGTCATGACGTTTGGAGCTCGGCGACGGCTTTTGCTGCTCGAACTGAAGACGCTTTCGTCCAACTACATGGTGGAATACGTAGCTTCTTCGCAGTGTCACCATTGTCGCGCTCTGGTAATCATCCGAATGTAGTTCCGTTAAAATTAGTGGGCTCTGTCTGGTAACTAGTTACTTCTATGGTGATAGCTACTGAGCATAGATGGCGTTCCATATATACGAGTAAATCCAAGATGTTGTTGGTAACTTTCAGAATAAAACGAATAAACGGACACAAAAGTGATATCTGCCAAAATAAAAACAAACCCGTTGCCAAGCATTTTAATCTTCCTAAACATTCTGTCAGTCATCTTCAAGCATCAATACTGAAACGAACCTACACGAGCCGGAAACAACGACAAATCGAAGAACAAAAGCTCATATCCAAATTCAACTGTATCCAAGAAGAACTAAAGCAGGCCTCAGGCTTTCTATCACATTACTTGAAAAACAATAATTGACTTTTTGCTACTTCTGCCTTACATAATTATTTCTTCACTTACTTCCTCCTTTATTTCCTATTTATCTACTTTTTTGCTAATGTTCTTAACCTATTTTTCACCTTTTTCCGCTTTTTCTTTTTTATTCTCCTATTTTTTTATTACCTCCGGTCCCTAACTTACTGATTTGTAATGTCACGGTGTATATATTTTATGTTTAATTTATTGCCATACGAATTATAGAAGCTGGTGTTAGCCTGTTTAAGATATTAATTTAATTAATTGATATTAAGGCATATAGGCTAGCTGCATTCAGTTGAATAAAATACCACTTCCACGACCTGTTTCGTTTCTATTAGAACTCGTGAGGTGGACTCAGGTATTGAGAGCCGACGATCACATGAATTGCTTCATGCGGTTTATACCACTCCGCCATCGGTTCTTTCGACTGATGCTGTTAATTTCAAGCTCATATATGGTGCACGCTCACTACAGTGAGCTTGATGCGATATATGCTTTAATTCCCAGCCCAGCCAGTGCCTTTATTACGTTATAATACGAATTATAAGAGCTGATGTTAGCCTGTTTAAGATATCAATTTAATTAATTGATATTAAGACATATAGACTAACTGCAACCAGTTGAAAAAATACCACTTCCACAACCAGTTTGAAATAACTTATTGCCATAGTTATTCGTATTAATTTTAGTTCATTCATTAGTCTCAATTTATTTTGCCTGAAGAAGTGAGCATTCGCTCACGAAAGCTTGCATTAATAAAGATTTAAGTCGACTACAAGTGTCATTTGTGAATTTTTATATTCTTATTAATAAGTCAACACGGCTATACTTCCTTCAATTTTCAGTATTTTTGGATATTTATTTTTTGTTTCACCAACAATCCAAAAATTGTAAAACCACTACATTCGCAGCAACCAAATTAAATTTAAGTCACCTATGAATTTACGTAAATAACTGCAACTGAACTACAGTTAACGGTGAAGCGCAGACATATGCAACTGGCGGGCAGCCGTGTTGTTATATGCAGCCTATGTGGTACGCAGTACTGCAGTAAATCGTAAAGAATTTTAGAATAACTTATGTCATTTTTTAATGTAATTCACAACTACATCAAAACACGTATACATTGTCGCGGGCTCAGTAATAGTGAGTTGAAACATCAATGATGCCTTGCAATTTCACAACGCGAGATTAACACTTTATAACAAGCTGTGTGGAATAGTAGACCTAAAATTTAATAGTTGATAGAGAGTAGTTGGTGCCAAATAGGGACTTTAGCATTTACTTTCAACGTAAGTAGTTGAGATCATTCGGTGGCTTTTTTTACTTATGTTATTTTGCTGGTTGCAAGTGTTAATTTCGATTTCTTTGCAGCAGAAAGAAGCAATATTTTAAAACTATTCATTTAGTTTTAAATCAAACAATTGCATGATAAGTAGAAAACGAAAAATTTGTGAAGGACGGATGTTTAATGACGAATAGTTGATAAAGTATTTTGTAACCTAACAAAAGGAAAAAACATGTCTGATTTGCCAAACCAGAATTGTTTGTTTAAAAGAATTTAATGCCAAGCGACACAAGTAAGTTTCTACAAAAAGTAAATTTGTTCGCTAGGTAGAAAAGCAAGCTCCCTAATCATGCCGGAAAGGTGGCGATATTAAACTAAATGTTAAAAAGTAGTATTGTCCAGTTAAATCGTTTTCAGCATTTCTTCGCTCTTTTTCTCATCAACATCCAAAATTCTCTTTTATTTTCTCCTTACCGAAAATCACAAAAAATGCACAGAACAAAAGGTCAAGCTTTTTTGACAAAAATCTAGAAATTGAAGAAAACATGAAATCTAATTAACATGATACACTAAAACACCATTATTACCAGAGGCGTAGGAAAAGGAAGGGCAAATGATGCATCCGTCTCCGATGCTTTTATATTTAGCGTTTTATCATTTAAATTCTAGCTAGAGTTTCAAGGGGTATAAGCTGGATTGCCTTCATGGGAGTACGAGTTTCCTCAAAATTTCCTAGGGGTCGTCTACTGAAAAAGAGCTACGGAAGAGAGTGTAGCGTAGAGACTTTAGAGTTCACAGCAAGATAGGACAGAATGAGATGAGGCGTGTTCCAAGTGAGGTGACCAAAGACGCCGCACCAAGGATTCTCATTTGTGAAGAGATGAACAGTCAACAGAAACTGGTCCGTCGCAGAAAAGACTGGAGAGGACACGAGGAGCTGGAATGAGGAAGCAAAAATTCTTCTGTGAAAACTGAGAAAAGTTGTGCGTCGATGAGTTGTGAAGGGACAGACAATACTCCTCTAAAACAAAAGAAGGGATAAATGAATAACAGAGATAAGACAAGAAAGGCTGCAGAAAGAGTGGTCATTGAATCAATGCTACCCATCTGAACAGTTTATCTGCCGTGCCATTATCCGGAAGAAATACGAAACAGAAGACTCTTTGCAGCTGGTAAATAGAAAAAAATAGTGGAAAGTTCCTGCCATATATGCACAAAAATAAGAGGAGGGTGGAAAAATGGAGGAAAGATTGCACAACAAGGACGAATGAGAATCTGAGAAAAGAAGAAGAAAGGAAAAGTGATTGATTTGTTTGAGTTGCCGAGACTTATCAGCCTTAGAGCTTAATGGTGCAGGCTTCAGCTGAACAAGTCAAACAAACTGGACAGTTTAAAACGGAAAGATGATTTCAGTGCCGCAAAGTGAACATTCGAGAAAAGCGCAGGAATTTCCTTGATGGAAAGGTGGAGTGACAGAGCATTACTAAGTTTAGATTAGCAATAGTAGCTTCTTGACAAGAAAGAGGAGGGTGAGAGCAGGAGTATGAAATAGAGAAGAGGGGAAATTTGAGCAAGCATAACTTTCATAAAGAAGGACGGAGATAAAACTCTAGCTGTTGAGTGGACACGAAATCTTGTTAGATACAATAACTTACAGTTTCACTTTTTATTTAGACAATCCGGATATAGGAAAAGCAGATCGTAGACGAAAAGCCAGCTTATAAATTAGGGGGGACAGAGAAAAATGAGTCAGTAGAGAATGTTGGTTGGTAGAGAATCCACTCAAAGAAGAGGAATTGAGGAGGGCGAGAGGGAGCCGGTGATGGCCTGGCTGGCCGCGCGCTTGAGGCGTTAGAACTTGGTCAAGTTGTACTGGTAGCACTGAAAACCACTTGGGTGAAGTAAAGGTAAGAATGGGCCCAAGAAAAGCTTTACAATAATGACCCTTGAGGTGGCAGAAACAGCGTAAGGCCTTGGGAGGAAAATAAAACTTGTGTTTCAGCAAAGATGTTTAGAAAAAGGTGCAGTCGAAGGTGGCCCCACAAAGATCGTAGTGGGGTCGATGGGTGAAAGCAAAGGCAGTTGAGTAGGGGAAGCAGGGCTGAAGATTATCCTGGTGAAAATCTACCCAAAAAAAGTTTTGTAATTGTTTGGTTTGCAAGGAGAATCCTAGCGTTCCAGACCAACCAGGGCATCGCAGCAGCACTTTGTTTGATACACTTTAAAATGATATCATTAAAGGCTCATTGAAATGATTTCTTTATTTATGTTGTTCTATTACCCCCGCTTCTCTTTTTTCCTCCTCAATATAACCGATAAAAGGTTTTCCCGTGACCGGAGGAAATGATTTAACTCTTTTGCTCCCGCGTGAAAAGCGAAAAAAAATGTCGGTAAGGTGGCAGTGCGAAAAACTGTCATAATTTGTCATAATCAATCATAATTAATCATCATAAAATACCCTAAGTTTGTTTGTAAATCATTACTCATCTGTTTACTTCTACATTAAGTGTTATATATCGTTGAAATCTACATTTCTTGTGGATTTCAAATATAATAAAAACAAAAAAAATTTTTTTTTTGAATATGAAAATTAACCCCCCCAACTGGGGCTGAGTTGTCTTCGAAATTAAAGTAGTACCCTCACCTCAAAGATCACTACAGATTTTATTTTGTACCAATTTCTTTAGAAATGGTCGCAAGATGATGCTAAGGAAATAAGCTTTTAAGGTACATCAATCAAAACTTACCTAAGAGCCTAGGTTTTCTACAATTTGCTACTTTCTGAGGCACATGACCTTTTTTTTGACCGGTACTAAATTTTGGTAGTTAAATTTAGTACCTAAAATATGATCAGTCATTATCTGCTACAGGTTAGCATAAACCATGTAACATTAAGTATTTTTGAACAAGGAATTTCTTCAAGATTCAGAAAATATCAAGTTCAAATAGAATATGCTGTCACTGACAATGAAGCAGAAGCTTTTTTACACCCTTCCCATTTCTTGAGAAACAAGAGGGATACAGCAAACTTTGATTTAGAGAAGCCAAACTTCTGCTAGCTTTTAAACTTGTATTTCAGTCTTTGTCTCCTTGGAAACTTGATGCAAAATGACGACTTTAGTGGTGAAATATTTTCAATTTATTTTATCTTTTTATAGGGTGTAGTTTTTCTAAAAATTACAATTTAGTGAAGGTAAGTCAAAAAATTTTGGGGGGTTTGAACTGATATGATGTACAGTACTCATTTTTGATCAGTACTAAATATCATATACCACTTAGTCTAAACTACTTAAAGTTATATATTGCTGGAAAGCAAATTTCCAAAACTTTCAAATGTAACTGGTATTTAGCAAGATATTATATTTTTTACGCACTAAATTTACTTTTGTCTACTTACCATTCAAATTTGTTTGGAGGGGTTTTGAGACCCCTAAAAAATTTGGAAATTCAAAAACGCAAAATTTATCATTATCGCTTGAAATTTTGTCAAATGATACCCCAAAAGAGTAGTTTTCAGACTGTGTTAATGATAAAGGGTTTGGTTTTGTGGTAAAGATGTGATCTCAATTTGATTTTAGCGTAGTTGGCTATTGCTGAGAATTTGGCCGATTTTGTCGTCTGCAACTGGGTTTTGGTCTTTTTCACTCTTTTTGGGTATAAAAATCCAAGAATTAGGGCACAAATTATACATCTTCCGATGCGTGAGGAAATAAGCGTGATCTTTTGAAAATTTTATGAAAATCGGATGAAAAGTAAAGTCACAAATCGGTTTTTTAGTAAACTAATTTTGTAACTCATTTTGAAAAATTTGTGGGAAACACTGAAAACGCGAGATCATCAATCGATGATCGCGGGAGCGAAAGAGTTAACTCAAGCATCTGTCAACGGTGCAATTTTATTTCAAAAAAAAGCGGTGAACGCAAAAAACTTTATAAATTTTTATTAAATTTAAAAACAAAAGCAAAACAAATATAAAATTCTAGAGTAAATACTAAATTCAAGAAAACGTTGCAAAAGATCACAAGACGTGTCAAAACCTTGACCTTAGTTTTGCGAATTCCAACACCTTGATCATTGAAGTGACTACTACGCCATTTCGCTATGTACGTTAGTGGTAAAAACAACCTATCAAAATTTTAAAGGCAAAGCAAGTCCAAATATAGCTGTCATTACTGCTATATCGTTGCAGACGTTATAAATTTACATGAGGCCTTTAAATCGATATAAGCTGTAAAACTTCTACAAATAAGTTCGGTAACTAAGTTTTGACGTTGAACTTCGGTGGGTAAATATCAACTCTCTGGGAGAACACTGAAATATAACAAATAGCAAAAAAACAACAATTTTCCTCTCGCTAGCTTTTCATAGCGTTAAATCGAGGCTGTTTTGAGTATGTCCATTGGTGGCAGTGCTGGCAAACTGATGGTTTCACCATGTAAACGCTATTGCTTCAAAAACAAAAAATGCACAAAAGTAGCAAACGGTGAAATTTCTTAACGAGTAACACCAACTCCAGCCAATCTCGAGGCTTGCTTCCGCATTTCATTGCTAATTTTACTAAAAATAAAGTTTAATTAAACCGAAAATACAAACGACCAGAGTTCTGTAAAGCTAAAAAAACTTCCCGGGTACAGCAAACCGTTTACAGCTTCAACCCAACACGGCACTGTTCCCTTTCAGTCCGCTACGTTGGTCACCAACCGTAATCCGAGCTTTTCTAAACGACCCTTATCCACAGCAGCCATTTCATACTGAGCAAGTCTTGTGGCACATTGACCGTTTTTATGCTACTAAAAAACGGGCTCAACGGTCATCTTTTTAAAATCAATCTACATGATATCATCAACTTTAAGTTGCTGACGATGCTATGCATGAACTGAAAAACCGATTTTTACATCCATTTCATTATCCTGCCAACTTGACCTTTGACCAATCTTGTTGCGCATACGCAAAAAGGTGAAGTGCAATAATCGAATCAATAACCGGCTGCGACAATTAAGTCCAATTTGCTACTTTCATGCCATGCCCGTACGAGCTTTGTGTTGTGTTCTAGGAAAAGGTACCTTACAGCAATTTATCCTGCCCGGTTGCAGCCTTGTCACAGAAATGCATCGCGCCAGCAGCACTGGCGACCCCGAAGAACGTCCGAACACAACGATGTTTAACGCGCAGCCGAAAAGGTTTTCCTGTGACCGCAAAATAAGTATGATGATGGTAAATTACTTACGCGCAATTTCTTCGACGGCTTTTCATACTTTCCATATCAATATATGATTCGTGCTGTCATCTTTTCCCGCCACATTGTTAGTGGAATATCGTTCGAAATCTTCATAACTGATTAAAGAAAAACATTAGATTTTAGCATCTTCAACACGAACCGTTTTTTTTTTCAATTAAATTCAGTGAGGAAAGGAGCATCCAAAAACTTATGAAGTTGCTGGGTTTGGAAGATATTTTGGATGAACTGGCCGGTGCGAGTGGAGTGCGATGGTATGAAAATGTTTCGAGAGATAATGATAATGCATTAAGAGCGTAGGATTTTAAACTGGTGATAAGAAAAGGACATGAGCAACCGAAGATGACGTGGAGAAAGCAGTGGAAGAACATACCGGGTTGAAAGAGAAAGACGCCGTCGATAGAACAGTGGCGTAAGGGCGTATATGAACTTTCTAGAGAAAAGAGGTGCATCCGGCCACACAAAAAAACAAAACCAGATTTTAAAAAATTGGATCTCTCTCTCTCGTGACGTTTAATGGACCCAAACTGGACAAAAACTTGACAAAAAAGTAATAAAAAACGAATGCAAAAAAACGATGAGAACTGGTTCCATTTGTAGAGAACAAGAGGAACAGAGGGTTTGGAAGATAGCGGAGTTGCCTTGCGGTCGTCAAGTGTTCCCCGCGCCGATGCGGTCACGTGAGCGTGAGTTTAAATTCAAACGCCGATCGCATGCAATACAACGCGCTGAGCGCTCGGCTCGCAGTCTTTCGACGACGGGTGTGGCGCTCAGTCCTTCGCGTAGCGTTTCTGAACTAGGTTTTATACGCCTAGCCATATTATTGTATTCAGTCTACAAAAATGAACGTAGAATTACAGATGCAGGAAAGTGCAACAACCATGACACGGAGCAAAAAAAAGTTTTTCCGCGCAACTTTTCTCGATGTCATCAATAACGTAAATCCTAATCCTTATAATGTCTACGAGGACAAAAACACTGTTTATTAAACGAAAACCCATTTCGCTACTATAGGCATCAACAGTTTCTTATTCAAATAAAATCTATCTCAATAATAAGCTAAGCTGAATTAATAGTGTTGATATAAAACGTTTGCTTTTACGAATTGCAATTGAGTATTTCAGCGATCGAAATGGTCTTGAGTAAGAGCGCAGCGGCAAAAACATTACGCCGGCGCGATGGCGTAGTGGTTAGAGCGTACGCTTCGTAGTCGGTAGACCTGGAGTTCATTCCCTAGGTCGAGTCATAACAAAAAATTCAAAAAATGGTATTCACAGCTTCCCTGCTTGGCGCTCAGCGTAAAAAAGGGATAGTGTGGAGAACAAACCGCCAAGCTTGCTTGCTTGTGTCCTTGGGCAAGGCAGTTAACGGGACGCCTCCACCTTTATGTGGCAGACAGGTGTCCTACCCGTGCTTCATCGGGTTACAATCGTGAAGTTATTAACCAAGCATATCGTAAAAGACGATTCTTGGGTACCCACAAGTCCGCCTTGTTAGTGATGGGGCTACCAGTCACTCATGACTGGTTCGAAATGGGCAGCCATCTTTCCCCTGGCCTAATTTCAATTAGGTTGACGGCATGGTCTTGAATTGCCGTTCGTACCGTACCATCCCGACGAAGAGGAGGGGTAATAACAACAACAACACAAAAAGCCAAAATTTTCCGAAAGTTTTTATAGGGTAAAAGAGAAAGCTGGACAAATGGTGTTTTATTGCAAGGTTTTTAGTGTTTCAAGTAAATTTTGCAATTCAAGTTGTATGAAATGGTTCAACTGAAATTGATTTCCTACAAATAAATCAATAGAATCCGGTATTTGATGACAACTAATTAAGGGAAAGTTACAGTGATGAAATCCAAAGTTTTAACGGAAATCGAGAGAAAACATCATCACTGCGCGCCAGTAGAAAAAATTTTGCAATTTGGCTCAAAAATAGCTTATTCAAGTCAAAGCTCAGTTTTTGAACGTCTCCGAACACGAACAAATTGATTTTTCGAAGGGAGATAGCGAGCTGGAAATACCTGTTTTCGAACAAAATTTTGGTTCTCGAATATCGGCGACACGTGCCTGCTTTGTTGAAAAAAAGCACCCACACCGTGGTAGCGTATAGAACAGTAAATCTTTTCAATGCAATGTCGGATCTTAGAAAAATCTCACAACGCAGGCAAAAACAACAAACCTTGAACAGTTTTTTATTGAAAGAAAAAGAAAAGAAAGCCAAGAGGAAGATTTACCTAAACCAAAGAGACAGAGAAAAGAAGCAACCCCAGAAATAGAGTTACCAGAAGTTTTTGTGAAAGAAGATTACCCTTCCAAGAAATCACTATCCCCTTTTTCTCCCTCCTCTCCAATCACTTATACCATCACATCGTAGCCAAAACGTTATAGTGCATGATATTTTACAGTGTTGTTATGGCATTAAATTAGTTTCTGTTATATTATTCGTTTTATTTACACTTTTACTTTTATTTATGTTATGAAATGTATGGTATAAGCAGGTAAATAAGTATTCATCTTGTGCTTGGGAACAAATCAATCTTTTTTACACCATTTGCAATGGGAAATATGTTTTGGTTCACGAACAATTCGGTTTTAGAACAGACTGTCAGAACAAATTTTGTTTGAAAACTGACGTTCGACTGTACGAAAACTGGTTGCGAGATATTTTGGAAATAGCAATCTTTTTCAACACAGTTTACCAATTTTTTTGATTTCGATATCATTATGAATCCTGGGGGTGGAACAACTACAGCATCACGGACAATTTATAATCACTCTCTCTCTTATTACGTTACATAAATTAGGTTTGTTCTCAAGCATGACAGCGAAATTTTGAAAGTGAGCTTGGTGCACAAGGTGTTCAGAAAAAACGTTCCCAATCTACAAATGGTGCTATTGACGTTTTTCAAAACGAATAATGCATAAACCATTATGGTTGTATTTTACAGAACCCAAGTTTATGTTAGTAGTAAAATATGGTGAGATTAGCCACTGAACATTGCACAAAAGTAATTGAGTTTTGGCACCAAAGTAAAAGTAATGTTCAAGTTCAGCGTAACTTTAGGAGACACTTCCATATGTCAAAACTACCCGACCAAAAGTAATTGCAAAACTTGTTCATAAAATCAAAAATCAGAAAGCTGTTGGATATTTGCGTACTATAGAGAAAATAGTGGCAAAACAGGAACAGCAACAAATGTTCTTGGTGTCATTAGACAATCGATCGGGGCGAAGCCCTAGAAATCAATCCGACAATTATCCGCAGAAACAAGCATTGATAAAACACCTATCTGCAAGATTAAGCGATTAACACGCTTTTCCTTATGAAAATAAGCAACAAAGTCAAATTGTTTTACCAAAAAAGTTAAAAGACTGGAATTTGCAAGATGGTTTCAGAGAAATTGAAAATTGATAAGCAAATTTTAAAAAAATTCAGATGACAGATAAATTGCATGCACATTTGTGTGGAAGAGGAAACAAACGAAACTTTTATTATAGGGTACCGGTGATTTCAAAGCTAATTTGACTATGGAAACAAATTTTTGCCTTCCAGAAATAGGGCTCTCGCAAGACAAAAACATAACAATGTTACTACAACAACCCAATGGTTTCAGCAACAATCGCCTAAAGTTATGCATTAATGTTGCAGACTTTATGGAAAAATCATGGAACTTCGAGGTGATTATGACAAACATATGCAATGAATTCATGTACAAAGAGTCATTGATCTTTCAAGGTGCTTACGGAAAATGTTGTTGTATAAAAGTTTTGATAAAAAATTCAGAGACCTCACTTGAGAAAAACCTGTATTTTTTCAAATTTTTATCTGTTTTTTGCAAATGTAAGTAATTTCAAAGAGAGAACGTTGTTTCCTGACATCCTATAACGTATTTTTGGTGTTCTACAAGTCCGTAACGTGGCCAGAAGTAATATTTGTGAAGCGCTTTTCACCTGAAATTTGTCCCAGGTTTTTTCACCGGTAATCTCCAAAAAAAGTCCTCATCTCTACGAGTATGCAAGGTTTTCAAAAAATGGAGGCACGACCTCTTTCGCTCCCCGTAGTACGCCTATCTTACAAGTTACCACACTCACCCATCGCCTCCGCTGATCACTAACGTGCTGGTGCGTGTTTGGCTGCCAGATTCTGATTTGCGATTTTTGGGGGTCACTTTTTTCGCATCTGAAATATAAACTGTTACTTATGTTGGCCAGAGTCATGAACGCACAAGCTAGATATGAAAAACTAAGATTAAGGCAACGTCCAAACTAATAAGAAGTCTGCTTGCTAACCGGGTAAAGAGAAGTGGCTCCCTGTTTTATATTTGCGATTGATCCCTATACCCAACTAGAACAGCCAGTGGAGAAGAATGGTACCCAAACGACACTCTTCGCGACATACCGGGGGCACGACCATGCAGTAACATCACTTGAGTCTGTAATATCCGGGTGCCGAGACGGTCTTGATAAGTGTGCCCCTAAATTTTAAAAACGGTAGCTTTTATTAGCCACTGATAGCAATTGACTTGTTTAGATACAAGATGCTGGACAAGGCACCTCTCTAAAATAAGTGTACCCGAGGGGGAGGGAGGGGCCTCTCTCTCTCCTAAATCACGTCATTGCGACAATATAATACTAGGAAATAGTATTTGTAAAGCTTTGACTCAATAAAAATGGCATTCCCAAAAAATTTCATCGGGTACCAGCGAGATGCGAAACTCGAAAATTGTAAGGTGTATACATATTTCACCCCGTCCGCCCTTCCGTCTTTCTTTAATTCCACCTTGGTGGTGGAGCATTTTCACTTCAGGCCCGCTTCGTTCGATAAAATGAATATATCTTTAGTGAACTATATTTACTTTTTGGTGAAGTTGCAACTTTGTCTGTAACTTCAATTGCAGAAATGAATCGGACGTGACCCGTGTGCCCTCGCGTCAGGCACTGGGGCGCACCCAGTCTGATCGTGTCGGTAAGGGCCGTGACATTGGGCAAGGCCATTCTGAGAACGACCCCTGCGCTTGTTCCGGCCCACAACGATTCTTTGCACACGAGAAGGGACGTCACACGGAGGCAGGCCACTTTGTGCTGACGTATAATCGCCTCAGAAGCTGAAAAAGATTTAGTTCAATAAAATATCTCATCCCCGGCCACGAGAAGGCGTTTCAAACTTTCAAATACGAAGAGCAACACGCATTCCACCCGCTTCGAAGTTAGCACTGCAGTCAACATCATTATCTCAACCAGGAGAAGCACGATAGAAAGGCATAGTCGTAAAGTGTCATTAACTCAGGCATGAAACTTAAAAGCTCTATGTTCGTTGGGAGAAAAAAAGAGCGACTACTGAGAGTCGAAATGAACTACAACTGAAGAGCATGGAGAAAAACGGATAATGTGCCGCGTAACGCTAGCACCCTTTCATAAAAAAATAACGATAATTCCTATAAACAAAAAATAATTAAGTTTTTGTTGAAAAAAGCAAAAATCTGCTGACTTCTTTCACGAATTAACACGTTAGAGCCTACAGTTACAAGCAACGAGAGCACCAGGCGCCAGCACACCAGCAGCAGTGTGCTGGCCTTACCATTGCGATCATACAACACAGATTTCTTACCACATAACATTGCAGTTACTGCTGAGGTCACATCAACTTCAGTGACAAGTTCATAAGTTACAGAGTGAAATAGCTTGATGGTAGGCTTCTTGTCCATAGCTATCCACACACCATAGCCAGAAGCAACCATGCAGTATATCTATAAATAAACATAAAAAATGTACGAATGTACATTAACTACTGATACTTGATAAGGTTAATAACCTTTTTTAAGATAAGTTATAGAATTCTTTACTCTTCCGTTACCTCCTAAAACTAATGATCTGCTTGATAGAGCCCAAAGAAAGGGGCAGAAAACGGTTTTCTGCTGAACTAGACACAATACCAATCACGAAAATTTGTTTGGATTTGGGGAAAAAATCCCTGGCAACATACAAAACATTAAAAATTTTCGACTTTGTGAAAATGAAGCATCATGCAGTTTTTGACTGAATAGTTTAATTACGACCGAGTAAATTCGATTTTGAGCTTTTTTTCTCCACATATCTCCAATTGCTGAGTGCCAAGCAAGAGATCTGTAAATGCCATCTCTTAAGTCTTCGGTATGACTTGATAAAAATATTCAAGTCAGGTCTACCGACTGCGAAGCGAACGCTCTAACTAATCTTAGGGTTATCATATTTTGAGAAGCAAAAATCGGGACATTGGATGACGAATTTTCACGAGACGAAATTTATGGCCCCCGCAACGTTTTTTTTATCAAAAGCGGGACGGTGAGATGCGGTCGCAGGCTTGATTGTCGAGGAAACGGTGCAGATCTGAAACCAAAGACGAAAATTGGGGTGATCTCCAAATAAAAAAAAAAAAAAGGTCATCGCCTGTTAATTCCACGATTTGTGTCATTTTCAAGCCGAAAAGTGGAAAAATTTTGCAACCGAGCAGTTTTTTTTTTTCTTTTGGAGATCACCCCAATTTTCGTCTTTGCTTTCGGATCTGTACCCTTGCCTCCACAATCCAGCCTGCAACCGCATCTCACCGTCCCGTTTTTGTTGGAGAATTAATTGAAATGTCCATAAATTTGGTTAAATCCGTCATGTTTCACCGAAGCAAAAAGCGGGACTTGCGATCAAAAAAGCGGGACAAGGCCTCAAAAAGAGGGACTGTCCCGCCTAAAGCGGGACGTATGGTAACCCTAACTAATCTCCATATTACAACTTCAAAGCTTGAAAAATCACAACTTATCGTCTGCGACGCGCTTGTGGCAGCGAAAAAGACAACACCGCTAGCATTGCAAACAGTAAGAATAATTTTGTGCTTACCTGTCTCGATTTATCGTTGACAACTGAAAACGAGTGTATCAAGTCGTGGGACTTCAAGCTGAATATTCTCACTTCATTCTGACATCCACACCATAGCACATTGCCACTGACAACCACCATTTTAGTGATAGGAGAGCTAGACGAAGGGCCTGCAAGTACATTACCGATCGATGTTGGTTCGTACAGTGCACGAGATACTAAACTATTCTCAAAATAATGCACATAAAAAACTTTTAAACGTTTTAAAACTGCTTTTCCGTATCACTTTTATTGCAAGTGCTTATTATTAGCATTTGCTGGGAGAGTAACTATAGTAGCACAGTGCTCCTATTTTTAAGGGTACCACGAAAAGTTAGCAGCAAGACAGCTTTTCCAGGATTTTAAAACTCAATATCAGGTTCCCTTTTTTCCAGCTACCTTTTTTCTTACCTTCAATGATTTTTTTATTGGAGAAGTCCCACTGAGCAGTGTTGACATCGCGTTGATAAGCCACTAAACTTCCGTTGCTAAGAGCAACAAAGACCTGCAAAACAACACTTGTAAATGCTTTTAACATAAACTGTTTTTGCGTTCAATCAGTAGCATTTTAAGGAGAATAAACGACATCTATTCTCTAACCCCAAATTCACCTACTTTCCCCCTCTAAAAGCGAAGGGCTCTGAAATTTAACGTTTTGTTCAGTCGGCAAAGAGCAAACTGCTTGTTACGGTCCTAAAAACAGAAAAGTATTTTGCGAAATGCTTCAGAATCTTTTTCAATGTTACTATTGAAGTAGTTAGCATCTGGTATTTTGAGTTAACATTTTGCGCAACAAAACATCATACAAGTGCTGTTGTATCAGAACTTGCTCACCACTGGCCAACTTTAGTACGGTTTATTCTTTCCGAAACAACGTCTTTGTACACGCTCCAACAACCAATATCAACGCGACAACAGATTTTACATCGCTTTAATGGCTTAGCAGCTTTATCTGAGCCGGATTTCAAAACAAAGTTAAGCTAGGATACGCTAATTACCTGTCCATTATGATGTAATATACTTTGTATTGGTGAGCTGTGATTGAGATGAGTGCTCTGTCTGTTGTTAAGAATAGGCTCAGCAGTTGAGAAAATATGAATTCTGAAATATAATTAGTTTGATATAAAAGTGCTCGCGTGGAACGATAACCGATAATATGCCAAATTCCTACATTTCAAAAGATCAGTGCTCCAGACAATTAATCTAGAGTTTTATACAACCCAGCCTCTAAGGTTGTTCAAATCAGAGCAGCCTTGGTGCCGGTCCCAAGCTCGGATAAATGGGGAGGGTTGCGACAGGAAGGGCATCCGACGTAAAATCTAGCCAAATGTTTTCAATGCGCGTCGTATCTGACTTTATACCGGATCGGTCGAGGCCCGGGATAACAACGACCGTTACCAGTGACTGGGCACCAAGGGCCACTGGCGGACATGCTACTTGGATGCAAAGAAGAGGTGGAAAGCAATGGAGAAGAAAGAAGGAGAGAAATGAAGAGAGGAAGAAAGCTAAGAAGATCAAGCTGAAGGTTGCAACATTAAACGTTGGAACCATGACCGGTAAAGAAAGAGAAGTGGCGGACCTTATGGATCGAAGAGGGGTGGACATACTGTGTGTGCAGGAAACTCGCTGGAAGGGGGAGAAAGCAAGATGCATAGGTGGAAGATATAAAATGTGGTACTGTGGAAGCGAAAATAAAAAGAATGGCGTGGGAATCATATTGAAAAAGGAGCATGTGGACAAGGTAGTGGAATTGTGGAGAGTAACAGACAGGAAAATATGCCTAAAAATGGAACTTGATGGTGTTATGTTGGATGTTATCAGTGCGTATGCGCCGCAGGTTGGGTGCATACGTGAAAAAAAGAAAGTTTTTTGGCTGGATTTAGAGGAGACAGTGGAAAAGATACCAAAGAATGAAAGAATTGTGGTGGGAGCACACCTGAATTGGCACGTAGGAGAAGGGAATAACGGTGATGAAGAATGCATGGGCAGACATGAATTGGGGAAGAGAAATAACGAAGGACAAGCAGTAGTGGATTTTGCCAGGAAAATGGAACCAGCGATCACTAACACTTACTTTGTAAAGAAACCAGCACACAGAGTCACCTACAACAGTGGTGGACGCAGTTCGCAGGTGGATTACATTATGGTGAGAAGACGAAAAATCAAGGAGGTGTAGGATACAAAGGTTATTGTCAATGAAAGTGTAGCAAAACAGCACAGAATAGTAGTAAGTGCGATAATCATCTGGACGAAATGGAGGAAAGCACCAAAACCAGTGAAGAGAATAAAATGGTGGAAGCTGAAAGATTGGAAAGTGAAGAAAAAATTTAAAGTGGAAGTGATTAAAAGCGGAATACTTGGTGGAAAGGAAGACTGGTAAAGAGTAGCTGAGGTGATACGGAGCATTGCCAAAATGGAATTGGGGGAACATCGGGAAAAATTAGCACGGCAGGTAGACGCGAGACGTGGTAGTGGAACCAGGAAGTCCAGGAGAAACTGAAGAATAAAAGAAATGCTAAAAAGATCTGGGATACCATGAGAGATGATGCAAGCAAGTTGGCCTATAAAACTGCAAGAAAACAAGCTAAGAGAGAAGTGGCAAAGGCAAGAAACAAGGCATACGAGGAACTGTACGAAAAAATGGAAACAAAGGAGGGAGAAAATGAGTTGCTTAAGATAGCAAAGAAGAGAAACAGACAAAGCAAGGATGTACAACAAGTAAGAGTAATCAAGAGTAAAACTCGGGAGATACTGATGGAAGAAGAGAAAGTGAAACAGAGATGGAAGGAGTATTTTGACAACTTACTCAACCAGGAAAACCCTAGAGAAAGAAGAGAAATGAGAACAGAAGAGACAAAAAGGGACGTGGAAGATATACTGTATCTGGAGAAGAAGTCAGGACTGGGTTGAGGAAGATGAAGAAGGGAAAGGCGCAAGGACCTGATGACATACCAGTGAAAGTATAGATCGCTCTAAGGAATAAAGGTGTGGAGTTTCTAGTGAACTTCTTTAATAAACTCCTACAAGGGGAGAAGATGCCAGATGACTGGAGGAGGAGCGTGCTTGTACCTTTGTACAAAGGCAAAGGAGACATTAAAGAATGTAGAAATTACCGGGGGATCAAGTTGATGAGTCACTCTTTGAAACTGTGGGAGAGGGTAATAGAAGCAAGGATAAGGAAGGAGGTGACGATCGCTGAGCAACAATTTGGGTTCATGCCAGGAAGGAGTACCAACGACGCAATCTTCTGTTTGAGGATGCTGTTGGAAAAGTGGACTGAAGGGCAGAAGGCGGTGCACTGTGCCTTTATTGACTTGGAGAAGGCATACGACAGGGTACCCAGAGAGGAACTGTGGGAATGCTTGCGGTTAGCTAAAACATCAGAGTGCTACATAAGGATTATTAAGGACATGTATGACGGAGCGACAACAACTGTGAGAAGTGCAGCAGGGTTGACTGAGGAATTCAAGGTAGGTGTTGGACTTCACCAAGGCTCAGCACTTGGCCCATTCCTTTTGCCATCATCACGGACAAGCTGACGGAGAACATTAGGGATGAGTCACCATGGGATATGCTGTTTGCAGATGACATAGTGTTGTCTAGGCAAAATTGCAGGGAGCTAGAGGATGATCTGGAGATGTGGAGAAATGCACTGGAGAGAAGAGGCCTGAAAGTGAGCCGGAGTAAGAGCGAGTATTAGAAGGCTGGGGATGTGGATGATGGAGAAGAGTTGAAGCTGCAAGGAGAAAAGCCAAAGAGAGCGAAAAACTTCAAATATCTGGGTTCGACAGCTAGTAGCGATAGAAGATGTGAAGAAGAAGTGAGGAGAAGGATCCAAGCAGGCTGGATGAGTTGGAAGAAGGTGTCTGGAGTTCTGTGCGACAGAAAGTTATCAGCAAGGGTCAAGGGTAAAATGTACAAGAGTGTTGTTAGACCAGCCATACTTTATGGAATGGAAAAGGTGGAAGTGACGGAAAGACAGGTGGGAAAAATGGAAGTCGCAGAGTTGAAAATGGTGAGATGGGCACTGGGAGTGACACGAAAGGGCAAGATAAGAAACAAATACGTGAGAGGGACTGCGAAAATCGCAAAGCTAGGAGACAAACATCGGAATGCAAGGCTACGCTGGTATGGCCACGTGAAAAAGAGAGAAGAAGGCTACGTGGGAAAAACGTTGATGGAGATGGCGGTGCCAGGTAGAAGGAAAAGAGGAAAGCCAAGGAGAAGGTGAATGGATTTGGCAAGAGAAGACATGGAATGGGTTGGAACTAAGGAAAGAGACAAAGTCGATCGGGAGAAATGGAAAATACTTTCGCGCTGTGGTGACCCCGAATAGGGAGAAACCGAAAGAAGAAGAAGATCTTATTCTAAGCTGCTATTGGCTCTCAACTTTTTCAAAGCCGCATCTCTCTTTGTGAATGATCTCAGGCCCAAGGGCTCAGTAGTTGTCCAAATGCTGGGGTTTCGTGGATCCTTTCACAGAGAAAAGGGTCAAGTAACATCGCCATCGGTAAAACCGAGACTGCTTCCAAACAGGATTTAACTAGGAGAAAAAAGCAATCCCACGAAAAGAAATCGTGAATATGGTCAAAAAAAGTTATAAATTTCTAATAAAGTAAGGTTTTCACGAATCGGCAACCCCTTATCTTTCCTACAACCCTTTACCTAAATACGGCCTTCCTGGCAAAAAAATGAAGTTTTGCGTCTGTAGTACAACGCTTTTGCAAATTGAAAAAATAATAACTCACTTTCCGTCTTCCGTTCCCAGCCACATGCTTCCAGAACTTTCTATCTTTTCACTGTTCTCGGTAATATTCTCTTCGCCAAGGATATCCTCCAGGCTGCCGTGCAAAGTTGAACCGTTGCGATTTCTCTGCTGCCCACTACCGAACAACTGCTGCATCATGTCGTTGCGAGAATAGCTGCCACCGAAAGCGACTTCATTTTGAATGTCATTTCCGCCGCCGAACATATCTAAAGAAATGCCAAAGTTTAGGTTGATTGAAAATTATTAGCTGTCAGGACTGTACGTTCGATTCGGAGTTAGACCAGCAAATAGGTCACGAAATGTTACTTTCAGCTCTGCCACTGAGGGCGTGGGAGTTCTATATCTTATCTTCCGGTCACGTGAAAACCCTAACATAATCCAAGGGTTGTGATCAACTCAAATTCAAACCAATATTCAAGTTGTCATTATCACTGCACGAGGGATTTCGACCACAAGCATTGATATTAAGCTAGAAAAACTGACGTTAGATGATTTCTTAAAAACAAGGTATCGCAGAAATCACGAGAACATTGAACTCGGTACATTCACAATACAAGCGCGCGCTTTATCGAGCGATCTACGCTATGGCCAACGTAGCAGTCAAGAAAGTGGCCACTCAAACTTCTGAGGGAGTGACTCCTCACAAAAACCTGATCAAAACAATCGCGCATGCAGCATGAAAAAAACAAGCGACCATCAAAAACGACAACAGTAGTGCTACTAAAGCAAATGCTTTAAGCAAGCAAAAAAGCAAAACAAAATATACTTCTTACCGAATGCAGGTGCGCTGCTGGTAGTTCCCATCGTACTTGTTGGACTGGTAAACTCATCCGATTCGTCGCTAGAGAAGTTGGAAACATTATTGAAATAAGCTTTTACTCTTTTGCTTCAATGTTTCATTGCGTGTGTTTTTGTCGTTGCTTGGTGCGACGGCTTTACTACGTTACGTATACTGTTTTCCTGTCGCTATCTTTTTGTCTACATTTTGATTCGTTTTCTCTCTGATGCTATGTTGCATGAAAATCAAAAATTTTTTACTGGACCAAAAAACATAGCTTCACGTAATAACACTGCGCAATAAACTGTCAATTAAAGCAACCAGCTTATTGCTGATATCACATCCATTGCCTTCGAAAGGTAGCTTACAAAAACGAAAGCACAAAGGAAAACACCCATCGAAAATATGATGTAAAGATAACAACATACATACACTTTAATCTGCAAAGTAGTAAATAAACACTTCACCAAGTGAAAGTAGACACCGCAACTACAGGTAGGATAACAGCATTTCATATAGCCCATTAGATAAAAAAAACTCAAAAAATCCATATTAAACTGCTAACAAAATGCGGTTTCACTAAACCAACCTAATAGTTTTACAGTAAATTTTTAATATCAGTAGATTTGGGCAACCGATATGTTTGGCCTTACCTTTCGTCAAACGCCATAATCGTTTTTGCAGGATCACTGGCACTTGAAGGCCGCTGATCATCTGGTTCGTTGCTGACTGCTGTCTTTGATATGGCTTTTACAAGAGAGTCTGTGGTCACAAGCCTGTAATTGCATGGCGGAATCTGCAAAGGCAAGTGTGTAAATAACTTATAAAAACATTCACCATCTTTAAATCTAAGACATTTTTGACATTATAATGAAGACCGCTGTATTTGAAAAGTGCAATAGTCAAACGCGTAAACATTACCTTTCAAAGAGAAAGTTCAAAACCATCCACACCAATCCACCCTTCACCAACGTGGCCAAGTGGGTTGTAGCGCTGTTCGTGGCGAAAATGATCGCGAGTTTAAACCTCACAATGGCCACCTTGTGTCCTTAGAAAAGGCACTTTAAAGCAGTTTCCCCAACATCGTTGTAGGTCTGTGGTAGAAAGGCACTCTACCAGCCGTACAGGTAACTACAAAGCGGGTCTGATTTCAAAATGTTCTTTGCATAGCAGCAATGATTTTCCTGTGACCGAAGAATAAAAATGCATCACTTCTACTACTGCTGCTATTGCTCCTTTAAACACGAACACAATACATGCATAGACTTAATTTTTAAAAGCGTTAAGCGCCAACGGAAGACGACGTAGAGAAAAGCTCTGTGGTTTGGAAAATGTATATCTTTTAGCTAGTTCAAGAGTTTATGAAAAAACAAAGCAAAGCTACAACAATATATTTCTTTTAAATTTCAATAAAATTCACAGCGTGGCGTGTTTCAAAAAGTTGATTGTATAGATAACCGCATGATGTAATGTCATAGTGATAAAAACTGCAGCTTTTTCTCAGAAATTTCCAGCTTTGTACTTAAGAAAATTGCAGTAACTTACTAAGACGAGTGCACAAACCAATAACAAAACGTATTTGGAGCCTAAGACGCAATTAAATCACGTTTTAGACTATAGACATGAGTCACAAATGCTCTACAAGCCATATACTGCCGCAATTCTAAAATAAAACCTATAACAGCTTTTTATTCAGCAAAAAGTGGTCGTCTACGAAAGATTAAACGTTCATAATTTACAGCACTGTTGCATAATAACAATGCTTCTTATTATGGAGTAATACAATACGCTAAAAGGAATCGTATAGGCCTTTTATAGTAATATCACGGCTGCATTGAAATAGCTCTAATCTATTGAGTAATGTTGTAATTGCACTCGTACCTGAGCGATACAGCAAATCTTTGAATTGCAAACAGTCAGGCTATGCGATTGCTGGGGGTCAGCGTCGGCTGTTAAAAAGCAAATCTAAAAGACAATAAAATGTATTAATAGGAGGCTTTAAAGACGAATACGAGCTGCAACGTTGTCTATTCTCAACGAGCACGACGCAAAAGCAGGCAATAGGCCCTTATATTGTCAATTGCGTAGTTAGCATGCAACAAAGTGCAGTGTGGGACAAAGAACCTAGAACGACTGATAGCCAGGTATTGTGCTGGGTATTCTAAAATTGTTACTGTTTTGTCGTGGAGTGCAGTACGCGGATACATTTATAATCGTGGTTGTAGAAAAAAATTGTTTAGGAAATATACAAGACTTTTGCCAACTGCAGAAACACTAAAGTTAGCGTACTAATATGCAATCTTACGTATTTTCGTATAGATACGCGCTTAACCCCTACTTTCCAAAAAGCACTGCTTCATGTCAGACAGCTGGCCGCCTTTCTATTGCAACTTTCTCCAATCGTTTGATCCGCCCTTCCTGCAGTAGCCAGACAGTAATATTGGGAGCGAGTGGGAGAACAAATGGAACACAGAATTTATGTGATGTTTACTTTTAATACCGCCTTGGTAAGATCAATACACTGAATTTACAACCAAACCACCAATTGCTATATTTTTAAAAATGATCATCTTGCCACATTTACAGGCAGCTGAAACATTCCAGGCTCTCCTAGAGAGATAAGGCTGATTCATATTAGAGGCGGCAACGGCAGATGCGGAAAAAGTGCGATTTGTTCAATACCGGTACGTCAATACCGGCGGTCTAAGAGCGGGTCAATTCATAGCGTAGATAGAACACAGAGACACATGCAGAACTCGATTTTTTTGGGAACACATGCTAATCCCGACACAGTGGTGCAGCCATATAGGTCAATGGGAATGAGATGAGTAGTGTGTGTCTCCTCTTTTCTCAGTGTTTTCAGCTTCTTCCTACAGTAACACACCAGCACGATATTTAATCCCACATACCTGACCAACATGTCCATCCGTATTACAAACCCAGACTTCTTTATCGTAAGGATGTGTATCAGCGTTGGAAGCGGCGCAGGAAAACTGCATTCCGTTTCTTGTCTTGCTGATTGCAATTACTTTCAAAAACTTCGGCCCCCACTGATTTTTGTCAGATACTAAAACAAAAAATATCTTTCATGATGTCAACGTTGGTCCATCACTAAAAAATACTGTTGCACAAGAACAAAGCCAAGCAACAAGAAAGACTTACAAAAAAAGCTATCTAGCAATGGCAATAAAGTGCGTCTAATGGCCTTTACAATTAGTCCGCAAGTGCTCGAAAATGGCTTGAGATGTCTTTCTCACATCTACACAGCCTAAGTGGCCACAGTGTACTTACGATACTGCTCTCGTGCAAGAACAATTGATCTCTCAAAATTTAACCTGGATTCTTCATTCGGGAATTCAAACTGGTGAGCTTTGATTCCGATTCTGCAACAAATTAATAGACCTTGTATTAGGGAAAATGATTTTTATTAAACCGCGTGACGATCCAAGTGATTGCAAGCAAAAAAACGCTCAAGCAAACAACAAAAGCATTATCGTTGCACGGATTAGATCGGCTATAACAAGCCTAGATCAAAGCTTTTGCCATGCTTTTGCCTATCCTGCATCTGCATTGAAGTATCAGGTAACTGCACAAGCAGCTGGTCTTAAGAAAACTTTAAATTGCATTTTGCCACTAAAAATGAAACAAAACCATGAAGCAATCCGATAGTAAGGTACTGTAGGTTGCTCAGTTATTAAAGCAATTTCGCATGTGGTTGTGATATTGAACCGATTGCGACGGCAGTGGCGGCTGGATTTCAAGAGATAAACAAAGAATTTTCAACTAGCTCACGGTTTCTACGACTTTCACAGGAGGAAAAGATGTCTTAGAAGATATATCATTGGCAGCAAAGTGGAACTGACTAGATGGCCTATTGCAGTAAGTCTTGCATTGACTGCGTCACTATGACTTTTCCAATACACGACATGAATTCACTATTTTTCTCTAAATCATAACTTACGACGTAATAGCTCTGATTTCCATAGGTGTTACTTGCGTAACGAAACTTGAATAGCTTGTGTGGTTAAGGGAAAGACTGGTAGGATGCCCGTTTGATAGTTCTTGGTTCAAAGTTTCTTTCATCTTTTTCACTATGTTCATGAGTTCCTGAAAGAAAAAAAATCGGTTAGTTGTAAACCTTTTTTCGTGATGGCGTAGTGACTAGAGCGTTCTTCGAAATCAGCCTTTGGTTCAATTTTCATGTGAAGTCATACCAAAGGCTTTGAAATGGTATTGAAAGACCTCCTGCTTGACGCACGGTAATAGCAGTAACGCAGAGTATAAAATATTGAAACCAAAATCACTCAATCATGACACAAGAATGACTTGGCGCAAAAAACTGTTGAAGTTAAAAAAAAGCCCAAAACTACACGACATTTTGATCCAAGATCGCAAGAGAGGTGACTTCATTGAACTACTTGCGATCAGGCACGCATTGAAGTACTGCCGGCCCACTACGCTTCCAACACGTAACAAGAGAATGTATCATACCGAAGTTACAGAAAAGCAGACCTCGGCCAGGCATTGAACACGCAAACTTTGGATGGCAAAATTAAAGCCTTTCACTGAGCTTTGTTGTTGTTGTTGTTGTTACCCCTCCTCTTCCTCGGGATGGTGGTACGGCATGAACGGCAATTCAAGTTCATTCCGTCAACCTAATTGAAATTAGGCTAGGGGAAAGATGGCAGCCCATTTCGAACCAGTCATGAGTGACTGGTAGCCCCACCAACAACAAGGCGGACTGCCATTGGTGGGTACCCAAGAGTCGCCTTCTGCGACATGCTGGGTTACCAACTTCACAATTGTAACCCGGCCAAGTACGGGTAGGACACCTGTCTGCCACATAAAGGTGGAGGCGTCCCGTTAAGTGCCTTGCCCAAGGACACAAGCAAGCTCGCCGGCTTGTTCTCCACACTATCCCTTTTTTACGCTGAGCGCCAAGCAGGGAAGCTGTGAATACCATTTTTTAAAGTCTTCTGTTATGACTCGACCTAGGGAATGAACCCCAGGTCTACCGACTGCGAAGCGGACCACTAAGCTTTTGTTGCCGTACATTAATTTGGATCGTCGCACACGCCTGCGTTGATGTGGCTTTCGTAAGGCCGCTCAAGATGATAAGCATATGATACCTGAAGGACATGACAGAGCAAAAGCCAGTGCTGCAGTAATTACTTTGTGCTAGCCTATTTTTAGCTTGTTCGTGTGACGTAAACTTTCTACCTCGCGTCTGGCCGACAATTTGCCTGCAACTTTTTCAATATCGTCAAGCAGCTTCATATCTTCTCGAATTGCTTGAAGTTCCTTGCTTCGAGGTCGCTGGTCTACTTCAGAGCCCCCTAGATAAAGAAACAACTACTGATTGTGGAAAATGCTGGCAATTGGATGCCTGAACGAAATCGCCTTGGTTTTAAGTTCACGCTCAAGGAATAGTATACGGCTTGCGTCTTAAACTATAACATGAAAAAAAGCCTACTTTGCAGCTACATACTGCTCGTTCTCGACGCATTTGATGAGTTAATAGAGATACGATGTGTTTGGACAACATATATAACCGTGCTTTACCAAAACAGGATAGTAAAGCTGCTCATGCAACACAACGTGAGAGGTGACTACTGATGGCAGCCTGCCTTTTGACGGCGATGCAACCACCCCATCCCACAGATTTTCAATGTCTGCCGTTGTCCTACAACTCGACACCATGTTTATACAAGCTTAAGTGGGGTTGCGATCAGCTTTTTTGTAACTTGTACTAGTTTGCAAAAATCAACAGTGTTTCCAAGAGTTATTTTCTATAGCAAATAGTAATTTCTTTGGTGTTTAGAAAGGTTAAGACTCTTACTACCCAATAGGTATCATCTCAAATCTTTAAACAGCAAATCTGGATTTGAAGCTGAACTCTCAAATATTTACCAACTGAACCGTGCATCAAAGTTGTAATATTATCCATTTGATGTATAATTACATACCTCTTACAATATCCAATTCATTCAAGGAATACTTCCATACAAATTTGTACTTGTTCGCAAAATCAATCATAGCGTTTCCGGGCAAATACCTGCACATGAAATAAGCGATATCAGAAGTAGTCTGATATCAATAGAAGTCGCAGAAAGAAAAAGGTCACAAGGGTCAAAGTTCCCTAAAAGTCACAAAAATTATGTTATGACAATATTGTTTGACCGGGATCAAGGGTGCAATGAAACTGGCTGAGATGTGCGAAACACTTCATCTGCCCACACCAACATTTTTTCCTAAAATCTATAATACCTTGTAACTTCATGCTACAGGCACAGCTGTGCATGGCAACAGTCAATAGCTATCCTAAACTACCCAAAGTGGTTAAAGCAACTTTTGGCAATGGGTTACTTTTAAACACGACATTAACCTACTGTGTGTGACAAACACTGAACATTTTGTAAATGTGTTTTAGTTCAAAACTAGTTTTCTGAGACTCGGCGAGTCAACATAAACGAAACGAAGCTGCTTAAAGAGCTGATAATTCGTTGCAGGTGGCAAAGTGGTAACGTGATATCATAGGTAGCAAAGACGTCTCTGCAAAAGCCTTGGCTAGTCAAGCGTGCTGCTAACAACTCACAGATTCAAAGCACTTCGACGTAACGACGACACTTTTCCTCTCTTCACAGTTGTACATAGAAGCATGTCGTTGAATAGCCACAAGCAGCGGTCCTTCTTTGAAGCCGATTTCTGAAATTTTGTAACCAAATTAAAGGAAAAGATAACGTTTTTCGCGGTTTAAGCACATATTTATCTGACACGGCGACTTGTACTTTTAATAATGCATTGAATGTGATAAGCAAGCTGTGTTACGTTTCATTAAAACTATGGAAAAAATTTGCTATGAACAGCCATTCTATGTTCTTGATATTGTAGTTTATCCATAACGTCTTGGATATAAACATGCAGTGGTGTGTAAGTAAATGCATATAAAATGTATATAAATGCCATGTGTACTTTCACTTACATACCAATTCATTGCACATTTCTTGTTGTAAAAATCTTCGTTTATGAATACCGATCGCCTAAATAAACTAAAATTAAGCGAAATAGTAAAGTACATCCAACGGAAGTTATTTAACGACGCGCCTTTGTGCTGAGCGGCTGGCTTCTAGCCTACATAACGGTATCAAGTGGCAAGGAGGAAGAATTCAAAACGTCTTAAATTCGACTTCAAGCTTGCCTATAAAAATGCCCCAAACTATCGCTTCAAACTTCAATAGAAGCGAGTACGATCATATCACATAAATACATATTGCTAATCTCAAGGTTATCTAGACTAGTGGTTCCCAACCAAGCAACACGGAACACAATTCAGAGGTTCACAACAGATTTCAGTAAGGTTCACTGCATGTTGGGTTAGCAGTCGTTACAAATGAGGACCTACACATGTGGGCATACACCGAAGTCATTGTGGGTGGGGAAGACCTTTTTCAACAGATTCAAACAAAAATGTTCGGATATTGAATTGTTAGTCCGCGGAATTAGCCAGGTCTTGAAAAGGATCCATCACATCAAAAAGTTTAAGAATTATTGTTCTAGACCAGGGGTCACCAACCTTTTTTGGACCAAGGGCTACTTTCTCATTACTGACCATGGCGAGGGCACACTTCATCAAATCTTGGGGCAATTTGTGACAAACAAACCGGTACGTCAGCGTCGACATTCAGCTTGGACATGTACTTTGTCTTCATATCTCACATATATGGAGGTGTTCTCCAAATAAAAAAGTCAACACCTATATTGCTGTCGTGATTAGGTCACTCGCGGACCAGTTCATCGACTAAAGAATTTAAGATCTCATATCGTCCTCCCGAGCGCCTCATATTGTTCTCGCGGGCGACATGGTGCCCGCGGGCATACGGTTGGTGACCCCTGTTCTAGACCTTTACCGCTTCGTCTTACGCACATGCAAAGAATATTAAAATTAAATGTTAAGTTGTTGTTTAGTTGAAAATAACATTAAAATATATGCAAAGAGTAAGTAAAGTGAGACTGAACTTTACTTCTCGAGTACTATGCGCTATTTTAAACTGCTTTTAAACCCTCGCTTAATGCAGTGGTTCTTAATTTGGGCTGGATCGAATCCTTGGTATTCGACAAAACCGTCCTAGGAGTATGATGAGATCCTTCGGATCGTCATCAAAAGCAACAAGAGAAGGTACATTGACTTTAAATAGTATCGTCGAATTGCTTCATACGATCGTTTTTTATATTTGACATAGGAATGTGTGGCAACGAACGGAGACATAAGGTAGGCTACCATGCCAAAGGTTGTTCTCTAAATAAAGTAATTCATCCTTCTAGATAGAGATCTCCAACAACACGTTGATCTTCAAAAAAATTTTCCACTAAAATTGTGGTACGAAAAGGGCTCGTTGCCCCCTTTTCGACATTCCCCGATTCGACAAAAGCTTGGCAAACAATACAGGGGTTCGGCGTGTCAGCGAAGATTGAAAACCACTAGCTTAATGCAAAAAAGTCTGTGACACTTGTGACGCAATACAAATGCAAACCTCTGTGCAGCCTTCGATTAATTGTTCGATTTCTTGTAATAACCGTAATTCTTTATCAGCCGCTTCTGCTTCTCTTTCGCCTGTTGCAAAGAATTTTGATATAGCCTTTAGCACTATTTTTACACAAACATCATCTACTTGTGGGCGATTGTGCAAGACAAACAGGATTAAGTGATCTTAATTATAGTAAAACTTCTTTTAACTAAGTTGTTAAGCAATTGAAAGGCGACGTGCTCTCAAACCTAAGAAATATTTTTTAATTTCTTTTTATTGGAGTAAATTATTCCAGAGTAGTTTTTAACATAGAACTTGTTAACATAATTGTTTTGTGCAAAAAAGTCATGTTTGAGAAGGCCACAGCACTGGCGAAACTGAAATCTTTTCCAAACGTCCACCTGGGTACAGGAAACCTTGGGTAAATGATATGTAACAACTTTTAAACTAAACAGCAGTTCTCGTTTCTGCAGTACTATTTTCTTTATCAAAGTTTAAGCCGGAAAATACATACAAATAACTTTGAATGCATTTGAGGTCTAATCACAAGATACAGTGCAACCCCGCTTACCTGACCACCTACGGGACCGCACTCAAGCGGTCGCGTTAGCGGGGTGGTCGTGTTAGCGAATTTTGCTTTGGAGCACCATGTTTGTAGCAGTTGAACTTGCACTTTTAAATGAAAGCAGTGATTTACGTAAGTAAGCACAATTTGAAAACGAAATTTGGTTTTTATTTTAAAAGGACAAAATATAAATATGCATGCATTTAATCACTACTATTAAAAAAGTCGCGAATTGATTTTTGTCTTAATGCATTCGTTGACATTTCACACAGTCCTTTTTCAATTTCTTAGAAAAGTGTAAGAAGGTGGGCTACCTCTCTTTCCAATAGAAAGTGTATTCTGTATTTGAATTTTTCCTAAGCCGAAATCTTGGCAAGTCCCCTCTGAAATTTTCCCTCACTTTCATTTTGTTTTATTACCATAACCTTTTGTTTGATTGAAAGTTCTTTCGGTTTCTTTTTATTAAGTGCCATGTGTTTTTATAAGATACTGCACAGTAAAAACAAACTGCAGAATGAATTTAAAATTTTTAAGCAGTTTCCTATCTACCAGAAACACTGTCAGTAATTTATCTTTGTGTGTACGTCACACTGGTCATTCATTGTGCAGTTGCATTTTTTTTTGTGTGTGAACCCACTCACCAAATCTTATTGTTTTGGTCACAAAAGTAAATTATTGAACACATGTGGTCGCTTTAGCGGAGTTAAATTTGCAGTTTCGAACCAAAATATGGTGGTCCTGGTCTGGAAACCGGGGTGGTCGCGTTTTTGAAACAGAATGCAATGCATTATCGTAGTAAATTACTAGGGACCGCACTGAAGTGGTCCTGATAACGGAGTGGTCTTGCTATCGAGGTGGTCGCCAACCGAAGTTCCACTGTATCTGTTTTTATTTCAAAATCTTGGTGTGCCGAATTTAATTTTCAACTGTTTAAAGGAGTACGTCATCACAGTTACAATTGGTTGTTTTGTAAGCCCAGCCGAATGTAAGTTTAATCAATTCGTCATATACACTTAAAAACCAGCCATGATGTGGTAAGATGTATTTGAAACGTGCTATAAACCGGTTCCTTCTTGAATGGCCCATTGGTAAAAGCGTTCGTCTCGACAGAAGTAGATCGCTGGTATAAATCTGGAGCAGATCGCATCCAACCCTTAAAAACGCTATTCACAGCTTTCTTCCTTGGCGCTCGCCTTAAACGGAAGAGAGTGAAGAAAAAGCCCGCAAGTTTGTATGTTGTCCCTTAAGAGAGGGCAATGGCACTTAACGGGATTTCCAAACCTTGATGAGGCAAACACTCAAAAGGTGGGGAAGGCAAACAGTTAAATCATCGCTGTGATCCAAGAACCTATGACTGAAGACAAGCGAAGAGTGATCTAAGAACCTATGACTGAGGACTAGCGAAGAGTGATCCAGGAACCTATGACCGAAGACAAGCGAAGAGTGTGCATGGACCTACTACAAGTAAATCGAAACATAGAACTATAAGGGCACCTTTAAGGCTGTAGAAAGCCAATATTTGTCGCTGAAACTTGAGTGCAACTAGACCTACCTTTGTTCATCTGCACTGCAAGGCCGTGAATATCTTTTTGTGCACTCAGCAAACCTTCGTAGTCAGGATGACTGCTAGGAGTGTGCTTGAGTAAGTCCTGCAAATATGCACTACATATAAAGCAAACTATTTTGAATACAACGCTTTAAAACGAAACAAGCAAACTTCGATTCCAGAGAATATTATCTCAGAACATGATACTCCCAAAGTGTTTTGCCTATCGCTCTGGCTTGACATTCGTAAAATTTGCCAAAAAGCTAACAAAAAAGTTCGAGCACAACATGCAGCATGTTCTCATCTTGCTTGCGTGATTTTACGCAGTAGCCAAGTTAGAAGTCAAACGCATTTTGTTATGTTTTGCTTGGATGTTCTGTGTACGTCCTTTAATTGTTAATACCTCACAGTAAAACACCATAACAATATATAAAAACCTTGATGATTAGTTCGTATCGTGGAACTCTTTGCACTGGCTTGATCATCAGGTCGGCCAATCCTTGTTTGTTTTCGCGTTGGTTTTGCTGCAAAAAATGCAACTGCTTCAGCATGCGATATCGACATCAAACGGCTGGTTT
The DNA here is from genome assembly GCA_963675345.1 of Trididemnum clinides. Taxonomy (NCBI): domain Eukaryota; kingdom Metazoa; phylum Chordata; class Ascidiacea; order Aplousobranchia; family Didemnidae; genus Trididemnum; species Trididemnum clinides. The sequence goes on along the minus strand of OY776295.1, from coordinate 19,709,049 downwards.
CCATTAGGCGTAGATTGTAGGCTTAGAGCCTGCGCGCATAAAACTAAATAGAGAAACAAAGAATGTTTCACGCAAAGCCTGCAATCTACGCCTAATGAAAACCAGCCTTTATATTGCAATTGCAATAAAATTTTTCTATGAATAACGTACCACAAACGCGCATCTGCACGGTTACATTAATCAAATTAACGATTCTTTTGACCGTGATGGAATGAGCAAAGTTTTAACGGTACAATCCAATTTTTTTAAAGCTAAAAGTTAAACAAATATAGCCATAAAAACACAGTAAGAAAAAGCACTTTTACTTCTAATAGTTGCTTGAATGAATGATTGGCTTCAATCACGACATTAATGACTTCTCTGGTGTTGGAGAAGTTGTTAATGTAATTTGTGTAGCACTGTGTGAGCATATCTTTGCTGAACTGAAAAGCAAAATATTTTCGCAATAAATTTAAACTAAAACTCACCCAGAACGCCCTCAAGAAAGATTGATCAGCAAGATCGAAACCAGGAAGGTGAAAGGGGAGGAGCACAAAGAAGGCAACTGCTCCCTTTCCCGAATTTATCAAACCCTTGTTTTTGACAAAATTCTTAAAGAGTGCTGTAGATATCACCACGTAAGGTTAAGCTCAGCAAATACTTCTAAAATTCGCTTAATATTCCTGATTCTGACAAAAATCCCGTGGGTGTCTACAAAAGGTCACCACCAAAATGATCCAACATTGAGAAATTTGTCCTCCCTTCTTGAAATTATTGGTTGGCATCACCTATGGCTCCAGGGGTCCATAGTCTTTGCCATGCTCCCATTCCGAGAAAGGAAACGGGCTTGGAGCAACGACAAAACATTGGCTGAAAAAACAAGTGATAAAAAATGGGTGACTGAGGTGAAAGCTATAATTACGGGCCGTTCGACTTGATCAAAGACCTGGTTATGAATCAGCAACAAATGCAGCTCAAAATCGCAAGATGTGCAAAAATAGCAAGATAGGGCAGTTCAGTGCTTCCTAAAGTGGGTTCTACAGAACCCAAACGTTCCATAAAAAATTTCAGATGTTCCTGGAGACAAAACTTAGCAGCTTTGCAGTATTCACGTAATGTGATATCGATAACATGAGTAGGTACTTTTTATAGACATCTTGGTACGGTTATTTATCTTGAATAACGTAATGGTTTTTATTTATTTTGCTCCTTCCCTCTACAGGGCAAACTTTTAAAGCAGTTGCTAAGTAATTTTCCAAAGGAGGGCATAGCGTGTAAAAGATGCAAGAAAACAGAGGAAGAGAAGGTAATAAAAAATTCAGAATTTGCAAAAAACGAGTAAACTAAAATAGCTTCAATCGAAGCATGTTGGATTAGCTAGGCTCAATTCCAAACGACCAGCCAAAATAATTAAATTTTGCCATATGACAACTGAAACTCTGCTTACATAACAGTTGTTGAAATTCAATTTTAATGTTTGCGCATATTAACACGCTATTTGTCAGCTCAACTGGCTTGAAATGGCATCAGTAGCTTACATATGTCAAAGAGTTTGAGCTCCTCAAACAAAAAGAAATGGTAGGCTTACATTGGCAATCTCTATATGTGACATTAAGAACAGTTCTATACTAAACCACAGCAGCAATTTTTCACAAATTTTATGTCTCAGGTTTCGCTAACGCGAAAATTGCTTTTTTAAATTAAATTGCTAAACGTTACTCCCAGCCTTCAACACCCGCCAAAAATGACTTGGTTTAAAAAACATGACCTGTTACAGATACCTAGAAAAAGCTACTGATACCTAGAAAAATATGACTCTTATAAGAACCAGCAACTAGAAAGCTGGCTAGATCACAAGTTGTTCTGAGTACTGTATAACAACGGGTTTTCCATGAACATCAACATGTCACTCTCAGCAGACAAAAATTAAACTATGGAGCGCTTTTGGTCAACCAAATCAAATAAAACATTTCAAATTTAAATTTGCAACTGTTTTTCTAATACATGGAATTGTATTGCAATGTAATGTGTACTGCAGGCTACCGAGGCACTTTACATTGAAATTTAAGTGTAAAATAAAATCAGACTGTATTTTTTTGATATAGCCACTGGTTTCAGTCCTCACAGCTCAAACATTAGAAGTTGTCAAAGTCACAAATAGCGAAGCAATATTTTCCGTGAGTTTAAACTTTGAAACCGTGTAATGCAAACAAAAGACTCTTCCACGAAATGAGATGGACATAGGCGTGTCATTAAAACAGAAAGTTGCAACTTTTCTCGGGACGAAAGCACTGAGGAATGTGCTGCATTATAAAGCATGGCATCGATTGCAGTTATCAAAGCGCGCTCGTGATAAACTTAGCTTCAGGCAAAGCAAATCTTCTTAATCAATAAATTAAGTAAATGATAACTACTAAACACCTACATTCTGCACAAAAAACAATAACTTTCTGTGATCAAAACATCACATAATATACCACCAAATAGTATCCAATGGCCTATTTAAGAAGGGGGGGTAAAGGACGATGCCCTCCTGCTAGCAGCAAAATGAATGCAAAAAATATACAAACCACCTTTTTCCATAAACTGATCCACAAAAAAGTTTTCAAAAACAAACAAAACCCAAGAAATTGAGAGAAAGCAAAATTTTTTTTTAATTGGGAGAAAAGGCACTAATATCAATTTGCGCACGCGAACTACATGTTGTTTGGGACAAATTCGCACGTATTTCACACTTGATAATAACACTGAGCTGAATTAATGCTAGGGTCACCTCTGAGAAAATTTGTAAATACGCTAATCGTAGTACATCACTCTACCGGCTACTACACCATACAGAAAATTTGTTTGTGGGTCAATTATTTACTTTCATTCTCCGGTGATGGAAAAACCTATATGGATATGCACAGAATAGTTTGTGTTCAGACCAGTTGCCAGTACTTTTGGGACAGTGCAATTCTGTCACAAACGCTGTAGTTTAGAGAACCAGAACTTTTTGGACAGTGCAATTTTGTCACAAACGCTGCAGTTAAGGGAAAACAATCACAGTGACGTGCTTCAACCAACGCCTATAAATGCAAATGCAGAGCTCATGCAGAAATCAAAACAACGACTTCCTGATTTTAAGACCACCGACTTATCGAGAGCAAGACTCTAAATCTGGTAAATGCACCACTTGAAGCCGTATTTTATCGTTCACCTTTCTCAGTGCAAATTAATGAAGTTCAGCTTTAACAACACCGAAAAATACCAGTTTCTAGGTAGGCGATAAACTCGTTTGTTATTAAAATTTAACAATAAAGAGCTGATAAAGAGCTCAATTACATGTTTTACTGGTAAAAATTTAACTGGACAATATTGAGATTAGTTCAGGCAACTAGTAACAACAAAAAGTGGTCAAGTTAGCTACAAAAGTATTTGACAAATCACAATGGAAGACTGCATACAAAATCATAAAAATATAAAAAGCGTAAAGACGTCACATCTATCGACCATTGTTTGAACAATTTTCCTATGAGATCACATCTTTTCACTTGAAGTTATAAAACACAATAGCAAACCAACACACTTGTTACAATAAAAGAACTCGCAGGCTTTTTGGATCGGATTTAAACTGCTGACGACAGGTGAGCATGTGACAACACAAGAGGGGCTAGGAACCTGTTCACTAATGTTTAGAAAAAAATATTTGTTAAGAATGAGATTCAATCAAGTCCTAAAAATTTTTTAAAAGCTTTCCTTCCGACTAATAAAAAATCCAATCAAAATTAGACCGAGCAAAGAAAAACAAATTGTAAAAATACATCATTTTGGCTGCCATAGAATTGAGACTAAGGAAAGTTGAACGTCAGCAAAAAGAACGGCTAAATTGTTACATGCAACGTCAAATTTTCAAAATGCAGCAAAAATTGTGCTTATTTGAGACTATTCTTTTGTAGTGGATAAGCATGAGCTGGCTACTTAAAAAATAAATCAGCCGTTTATGACGCAGCTTGCATCGCACGAACGTTTTTGTCACTATTAACTGCGCCCCTCAAATTTGTATGAACAACAGTCCTGCCAAAGAAAACTTGTTGATGTGGTTCGTGTGCATGCGGAATTCACACAATGACCGAAAGTAATGACGTTTTTAAACCACGCATAGACCTTTGTTTAACCTCAGACCACGATGCACTAGGGGCTATTTACTGTACTAAATTTCGTACACTTGTCAGAATATCAAACCCCAACCCCAATCACGACGTATTCTTGGTTTACACATGAGCCATTACACAAAAATGCGGAAAAAATCATTCCCAAACAACACAAGTTCCTCCAATGTAGAAAATCCTGGATGGTGCAAATAAGCACTGAAGTGTCATTTGTGCATTAAAACTAACGGTATATTTGCATTCAACCGACCTTGGACATAAAACGCTATGTTGAAATTTCCATAATTTGCACTGTGCAATTTTGTTAAATCAACCGCACAACATAAATACGGACAAATAAAAGATTACAAGGGTGAGTTTAAGTAAACTCGAACTTATTTTAAGACTGAAGCTCAGAATGCCAAATTGCATCTTTGCCAAAATGTCAAAGTGTACAGATCCTTGAATCGTACGAAACAAAAAAAACGACGCCTTTCGCTACAGTAATTGCCAATGCATTTAATCCCCTGATGATGAATTACATCTGCAATTTTAAAATAACAATCCGAGGCGTTAGATTTTAAACTAAGACCACACAATGCATGGATTTAGAGATCACTTTGGATATATTACCTGATATCCGGCATTTTGAGAAACAAGCCTCTTCTCAGTATGTTTTTGGCCACTGCGCATGCGCAGCAAGCTTGGTGAAAGTTTCCGTTGTTATTACGATAAGATAAAAAGAACACTGACGAACAAGTAAAAACGTTTGTTCATCCACTGCAGTATGACCAGAGTAAAGTAAGTAGCGTTAACGAAACGTGTGCCAAAACTTCAGAGCATAGACCAAACCACAGAGCAAAGGGATTATGCCCACAAATTTTTCAACCTATATCTGCAACGAGAGCTTTCCTTGCTACCTGGGTGGAGTAAGTAATCTGTTTTTTCAGAGATTATCTAAAAATTAAGCTGCCAAAACACGCAAGTAAAATTTTCAAATATTTTGATTTAGCCTCGTACAGAGGGTGCTTACATTTCCAAAAAATGAAAAATGCGATGCTGAATGCAGAATGCCGTTTAATATTGAAAACCGAGTACCATAAATCGATAGGTATGTTTGAGAAGCTGCAATGTGCAATCCATCATAGATTTCTAAGCGAGTTTCATGTTGACATTTGAAATTACACGAAAGAAAAAATCGCTTTTTCATGGGAAAGTAAGTAAGTAGAAAAGCGATTCGTAGGCTGTTAATAGCAGCTAAAGATTGCCAGCACACCTGCTAAATGTCACTGTTTGTGGCAGGCAGAGCGAAAAGCGATCAAAAGGAACAAAAGCTGCTGATGCGCGGTTGCATATACGGAGGCATGACGTTAATCATTCCACCAAAGCAGTGAAACTACGTCATACATGGACCAAATCAGCAAAAATCGATTTTTCGTGACGCTAGTACATGAACCTTTCTACCAAAATTCAGAAAAGGAGATAATGTGATACTGCTGGTGAAAACCACTCTAATGGCAGCAGTGTAACTCAGTCACGACGTTTTAACGTTGAAGCTGATACAGAATTAAGACTTTCAACAGGCTAAACAACGAGACCAAAGGGTACGTTTGAATAATTGCTTTTTTGAAACTTAGTTACAATTGCATTCAAAGATAGATAAATAAAAAGCTTACAACAATCACCAACATCATGCTGTACAATACAACAATCTATTACAACATGTCAACAACCCGCAACCGGTTTCGACGTTACCGTTGCATTTGAAATACCATTCGTAATACAAATTTCACAAAAGAATTTCAAGCGCAAAATATCACCTACAAACACTCAACTTTTTCTCAGTGGCAACTTTAACCTTTCTTGCTTGGCGCTCAGCACAAAAAAGGTTAGCGTGAAGGAAAAGGCAGCAAGTTTCCTTCTCGTGTCCTTGGAAAAAGCACTTACCGATTTCTCCAGTCTATGTGACAGACAGGAAATGGAATCAAATAGTCTACCCGTTGCAGTGGCCCAAACTAACTAAAGAATTGCAAACAGAGCAAGAGCTCGAACGCATGGATAAACTTTAACCTTTGATTTTACTTGCACCGCATGTCCAGAAAATAACCGTCAAAAATGTTTACGACAATACGACCTTTTCAATTTCTTAAAGGTCGCTTATTTAAGGAATGTTTTTGAAGCAGGTAAATAGTTAGGTTTCAAAAATATAACCTTCGAGTATTTGAAAGTTGCGCAACTCTGTTTAGAGGTCTTCAACACATAACGGATTATATCTCTCGTTCACCCCTCCAACCGAATATCGCCTTATACAACGTTGCCGTATTAAATCTAGTGTTACATGTCGAAACCTAGCGATGCTCTCGCACTTTGAGTTAGAACAGCATATCATCAGTGTACTTTACAACACAAATTATGCTTAATTACTGATAATGTTGTATTCTACCCTCGAATAATTAATCGATCTCTAGCATGTATCATGACGCAACATGATAGCAATTTATCAAACGTAACGGTGTTTAATAACATTTTGGCTCTGCAAAATTAACTAAAATGAAACCAAATGCTTTCAGCATGTTGACATTAACCGGCAAATGAAAGAAGCAATGTTTGCTTGTTATTCCTTTACACACTGGATGTTGTTGATGGCTGTTAAGTGTTTACTTTTAATCGACTAAGCACACATATCAAAGCGTATGCAAAGAAGAACTACACCCTCAAGAAAAAGCAACAAACCCAGCGTCAGACACCCGACACTCATGAATGTTGTATAACTTACGACCACATCCTCAAGTTCAGCTAAGGTTACATCGGCCTTCAAACGAAACAACTAATAACAAATCAGAAATCACAAAATGAGTAAACCAACTGGGTCAAGCAAAATCATTTCCTTCTTTCAAAACTTAACTGCACAAAGCCGACGACCAATCTACAATACTATCCAAGTATTTAACAGCGTGAACTCAAACGTCTACTAAATCACATACCTTCACATTCTACTGTACTTCAAAAAACATGAAAACCTGTTCCTTTTCTTCTGGTTTTTCTAAGGAATACCAATAATTTGGCCAAAAAAATTAAAATTTTGGTTACCCTCAATCCCTTCCCCACGAAAATCTTAGTTATGCGCCTGGCTCTGCTTCATGTCTTTGCTTGACATTTTGCTGTCAAATTGCACTGCGAATGACAGTTTCTTTTGTTGGAGTTAATATCAGTCGATGCAACACATTTTAATAATGTATCACAATATTGAGATATAGCCTATTTAAGATCAAAACAAAACTGTAGCATAAAGCCTAATTCACGCTATCAATTCTAGCCAGTTGTTAAATACTTTTTCTTTCAATGCGAAAAAATTTGGGTAAGAGAGATAAATGATAGTTTATTATCTTTAAAAGCGTTTGCACTCTGCAACAAATTGCATTATAATAGATTAGAAAAACTATCAGCAGGGTAATTAGTCATGTAAACTTAAGTGGCAATAAATAAGAGAAAAAAATTAGCCCTGATCAAAATACGATGGATTAAAAATCTTGAAAATACATACTGTAACTTACAGCTTGAATAAAGAGCGCTCCAAACTGTTCATTCGGGTCCCAATCATCGTAGGCCTTTCGAAGATTTGCTGAAAATAGTTGATGATGATGCACAAGCTGGGTCACGTGAAAAATAACGTCATCGACCAGCTGCAATTCGTAAGAATTTTGGTTGACAGATTGCTTTAGCGGCTTCAAATAGTTCTGAAAAACACAAGGAGCGTAAAAGAGATTCAAAAGTTTAATAAGTTAATTAGCTTAAATTTTTTCCTTATTTCCTTTATCCTTCCGGCTTATCGGCAACAAAATGTCTTAACTAATGCAGGAAGTGTTGTGCGATATCGCATTCTGATAAGCTGCGTAGTAGTCTTTCTGAAGAGTCGTTCATTGTCAAAACCCTTTCGAAAAACCAAAATTCGTCCTACATCACTGCTTCAAAACCTGACGCCGAACAACTGGTCGCATCATTTAAAAACAAACCGCTTCGTCATATTTGGTTGTTTTAAAAAAAAGTTCATAACAGCAGCGTCACTAGAGTTGGTAAACCCGAGACCACCTCGAATAGAATAACCTTGAAATTCACAAGAAATAAAAAATCGCTCTCAGCAAACATATTTATAAAAATCAAAAGTGTTCTTCAATCATAGGTCTTCCCAAAAAAAGTCACCCCTAAAATAGCGTCAAAAAGGGCCAACCACTCCCCCATCCCTGTGGCAACACTGTTTTCTTACAATGTTCACAGCTACATATTTTATAGCATACGGGCAAAAGCATTTGAAATGATTAAAATGTTAAAAGAATGACAGGTTTCTATTCTCACTAGATTGCAGATGGCTGAGCGAATGATACAAGCAGCCAAATAAAGGTCTGTCAATTTCTACGAAAGAATTACTAAAGCTCAGTTATGACCAGAAAAATTACACGCTCCACACCAGTCAACCACAGCCACTGATAACCAAGACTTTTTGTTACCTTTCTTCACACTATGGCAGTAATGCAAAACAGGGTATAAGGCGGGCAACAAAGTACTATCATCTTACTGTAGGTCCGCATCCAGCAACATATATTTGTTTGGGGAGGGCTGGAAGGCAGCTTTTAATTTCAGTTTGAATGCAAATGGTACAAATATTGACTGCCCAAAAAAGTTATTTTTACAAATCTTGAGATGTACTTTGTTTCGTTACCTCAAAAAAAAGTAGGGAGACAGATGCTTCCAATGCTCCCAAGGTAGCAGCCATAGTCAATTTTAGCCATGTGGTGGTTTTTTCGTACTAGTTCCAATCCTCCCCCTATCGAAAAATGTCTTCATGCGTAAGCAAACACCAATTGTATAAACAGGAAATAAGGTGAGCAAAGAAAGCGTTAAATCAATGTAGAATTTCAAGCTGTATGTAGATTTTCGGTCTCAGGAATTCAATCATGTAAGGTGATGAAGACTAAAACTGTGATGCCTGAACAACACTATTAACGTATCGGAACTGCAATTCCATCTATATTAATTCGTAAGGCAACTTGAAGGAAGATAAAACCAAGGAGACCTATTAAAGCAAATTTCTATTGCAGCGCCCCACAACATACTTCGCACTCGCAATGTTTGAAAAAATAAGCAGTTTAACCTTTTCGAGAATTATCTTTGCTCAACATTTTTGAGCTTTCTGATATATTGGCATTTATTAATACATCATTCGTAGTCTGTTATCTGAACGAATCACGATTTTTGAAAAACCATGCTCTGAAGAAGGCTACTAACCAGTCTCTCTATTAAAAGCATGACCAGCAGCATTTCAGCATGCACTTATCAGACTTCTTCCGCTTGTACACAAATATTTTAAACAAAACCTTTTCTACAAGATTTAAATGAAGTAATATTAGACGGTTTTACGCCAGCAGGTAATGCCTTAAACTGCTGTATCCATTGACAAATTTCTAATTGCAAAGATTAAAATACAAACAAATCACGTTCCAGCCTTGGTTATAGTCCGCGGTGGGAGAAAGGATGGTTCTTTCCGAGCGACACTATAGGCAATGTAACGGGGAGATGCACTTGCACATTAGCCTTTAAAGAACAAAAAATCTTCGATACTTTAATTAGCGGTAGCGGAAAGTTTATCAAATTTCGAGGAGAGAATTTTTTGAGGCCGCCTCCGATGTCACGGACTCCAGAGACGTCATCGCTTGTAGTGGTGTTTAAAGGCATTAAAAAATCGATGTTTCAGTACCGACTAAACGATTGAATTTACGGTGAGAAAAGACACCTTTGATGTTTGTTGATATGTAGCACCTTGCAAAGCAGGATGTTGACGCGTATGACGTTGTCAGTTTGAAAGAAATTGACGTCAAGCTACCGATATTCAAATAAACTCGATTCAGATTTTTAATGAATGCTTTCAATATTGTCCTTACTTCACCCCGCTATTTACAGTTGACCAGAAAATGTACGTTGTACGTAAGTAAGCTAGCAATACAACCGATGTAATAACACTTCATTCAAGTGCTCGGCTGCTCGCGAAGTTATTTTTAAACCTCAATTTCCAGTAAATTACTGAGAAGATAGTGGTCACCTTTCACTCTTAGCGGTAAGACTTTCCGCACAACTTTTCTGTCACATTGCCACAGCAAACTTGCCATGGTACAGCTGCAGCAGCCATCGCAACTGCAGAAAATGGAATCGGTAAAACCGCAACGCTATTTAAGTATCGTTTGAAAGCAGACAGCGCATTGTTTCGGCATATCACATCCTATCAGTGCAGGTGATGACCAACAATTGGTCAGACACTTTAAAATAAAGCATACCAAGAAATTCACACTCGTTGGACCTAAACTAGGTCCACGGCAAAGTTAACCTTGTCAGCCAGATACGAAAGAGCGTGAACCGCATGGTGTCGCGCTCAACAGTGAATCAATGTCTTCTTGTGTGAATTGGTTGATTGTTATGCATTGTGGACTTATTAAATAAGCCATTGATGAATCATACATCATAGTTGTTTAGCGATAGCTTAAATTGTAATTACTATAATCCACTAAAACAAATAAACCAAGAAATTGTATTCATTTATGCAATCTAAATGTTGCGCCATTTTAAGGTTGTGAAATAATAGAATAAGTGAAATAGAACTGTTTTAGTAGAGATTTGACAATTTCGGCTATATTCCAAAATGAGTAGTTTCAATTTACAGTTTTTAATTAAGATCAGGTGCGCTTTACACTTCCGTCACAAAAGCAAAAGAGTGAAGACAAACAGCAATCACCTACAAATGATGCAGACGTTAAATTTCGAAGAAAAACACAAAAAGTGTGCTGATAATACGAATTTGCTCGTTTTTCTTCCCGAACAATATTTCGAAATAGGCTACCGCATATTAACGAAGAAAGAAAAATTTTAGGCTACTATACTTACTTCCACTAAAATACGAAGAGAAGAAACATAGGAATCCTCAGTCTCTAACAAGTTGGTAACAACACATTTTCTCATGTCCTAAAATTGTTAAAATTACGTTATAAAACCCTATGAAGTTGGCCGATCGAGGAAACGACTTAAACTTGTTTCTCATTATGTATACTGGCTATCGTACGTCATCGCTTTTTCTCAAACGTAATTTGTTCCAATTGGCCTTGATTTCTCTTTGGCGCCACATCTTATAACAGTAACCATGGAATTATCATCAACCATTGGCGACTCCAGTGATACATCGCAAATTCTAAGAGAAAGTTATTTTTTTATGGATTCACATTTTAGCTCTATTTCGCTGATTAGCAAATTGATTTCTTTGCAAAGATCTTTCAATTTAATAATTTGAGCAAAACACTGACATTTTTAGGAGAATACCACCAGAACTTTACAAATAATAAAAGTACATACTTTTCTTACGCCTCCTATATATTTTGATACACATTTCATACGCAGCACACAATTCTTTAACTAAGTGTAAACTCACCAGTTTTTTCCTCTCCTCCAGGTATTCCTTAAAACTTCTGGTTGCGTTTGATCGTGGTAGTGTGGCGGGTAAAACTCGGTCAATCGAACCATTAATTTGCTGAGAAGACGATAAATTAGAAGCTATATCTGAACCAAGACTTTGTTTCACTACTCCTGCTCTTCGCGATTTCTCAGGATGCTTCTGTGACGTAACAGTGTCGAGATCGTCTGTGGATTCACTCATTGATCGGGACAGAACAGCTTTGTCATTTTCTTTAGCATTACTGAAAGTTTCCAAAACGCTGTGAAAGTGCTTTTCTGCTTGATTCAGGTCTAACTGGTAATCCATTGACGAAGGGAACTTTCCGGTAGGCGATGATATGTAGTCAGAATCGTCTGGAGAATCTTCCGACTGGTGGTCCAACCTTATCGGTTTGAACCCGACGTCCTCCCCGACATTGAATTCTCCCTGTTTACGCTCTTTCACTCGAAATGTTTTTGTTGCTCTTGCAAGAGGCTTTGTTTTCTTTCTTCTGTGTGATCCCGACTTTGGCTCACTAGGCAGTTTGTTACGAACAAATCTTCCACGGCGGCTGTTTTCCACGTCATCTACACTTGCACTTTGATCGTGCTCAGATGAAGTTTGCTCACTAAGGTAATTGTAACTGAGGTTTTGCTCAGAACTGTTTGTATTTTGCATCACAGATGTAGCATTTCTATCACTGCTCTGATTCGCATTTTGAGAGGGTTGGTGATTGCGATGACAGCCAGCTCGGCTTGACACAACGTCTTCTTGTAATGAAGTGCTGCTGTCACTGCTTTCAGAACTATCGCTGCCTGCACTTTGCCGATCATTTGCTACAGAATTCATTTGTTTATTATCGGTGTCAATGGAGCTTCGTTGATGCTGGGCGCCAACTGTTGATCGAACTGAACTGTTGTTTTGTACCGGACTGAATGCATCAGAGCTGTTGCTGGAATCAGAAGTTCGGAGATTTGAGTTGGAATATTTTTGATGCCACTTTGCCGTTGACGACGCATCAGACACAGAACGAAGACTTGGTGTCTGTTCAATATACCCATCGCCATCTTCGTGGGTTGGAAAGCTTTTCAGGGGGAGGGCTTTTGAGCATGAAACAAGACTACTTTTACGAGCCGAAACGTACGTAGTAGGATACACAACAGGAGTACTCTCGTTAATATTGAGATCACCATTGTCGACCGAGGAAGCCTTTTTAAAAGACCCTTTTCCGGACAACCTACGGTCATCTGATCGAATGTTTTCAGGGTTTCTTGAGTTGGATTCTTTGCCATCTGTTAGTACGTGTTGGGTGCGCATATCAGTAAATTCAATATCACGCGGTTTGTTATCATCACTATAACGATTGCTATCTATATTGTTAGATTTATCGTTCAAATTGTCAACATTATTGATTGAAAATCTTCCTCTGCTTTCAACGCCCGTGGCATAATTTGAAAAGTTAGTATTTGTTTTTTCACTAGTGCTGTCAAAATCTTCCAGCGTTTTTACCCTACCGTTTGACAACAGGTTCGCTCTCCGTATTTCCGTAAAACCTCTCGAATTAATACGATTATTTATAATTGTTTGTTGATTTTTCAGTGAATTAGAATTTGACTGATTTTGTGAAATAGGCGAAAATGCTGACAAAACGGTCTTTTCTATTGGATCGCTTAAATTTGTTTCTTTCGTAGCCTGCAATAAAATTTTACTGTCTGGTTTGCTACCAGTGTTGCTATGCATGGTGTTATCAACCGAAGATAGCAATTCGCTTGATTCTTTAGAACGTACAGTTCTAGTTAATAGCTCCTCTGTAGTTTTGTCCCTAGGCCAGTAGCTGACGCTAACTCGTTTTGCCTTCACCAACGGCTGGCTTTGAACTGCTTGTGAGAAGTCTTCGAGTGTTTCTTTGACATAGTCAACCTCAGAAGGGGTGATATATACTTTTCTAGCAAGTCTGAGTTTTCGTGATTGAACAGGTTTAAAACTTCTCAATTCACTAATAGGTTCGCTTTCGGCTTCTATTGCAGTAGTTTTCTCAAACTTCGACGAATTTTCAACCGTGCAATTTTCGCCTCCGTTATACGAGGTTTGTTGGTTTTGATTTGTAATCACTGGCGTGGTTTTATCTGATTGATTCGCACTATTTTGTTTTACGAGGTCATTTTTCTTTTCACTGTCGTCTTTACTGGACGCTGTGTGTTCTTTCTTAATTATTAACCTGTCTTCGGTTCCAGTACGCTCACCCACCCTCGTCAATCTGCCAGCATTTTGAATAGATGTTTGGCTAACGTTTAACGGTTTGCGTGCTACACTCACTGACGTAGCAACTGGCTGAAAATCTGCAGGCAAAGTGGCGTATTTATTAAAAGATTCTACGTAACCGGGCTTCCGGATACTCGTTTTGTTACGATAGCTTTTTGATATTTGTATACTTCGTGACACAGAATAACATTTAACGTTTTCTTTACTCTCGTTTTTTTCTTCGAGTTTGCAATCTTCTTCCTGCTTTTCTTCGAGTTGTGTCTTGCTGTTTATTGACACGGCTTGTCCGGCTTTAACAGATAAATTTGAAGCAAGCGAATTAGCTGTTTCCTTATTTCGATGTCTAGCTCTCGCTCTACGAGGCAAGCACTTTATCAGATCACTTTCGATCGAATTAGCGTTATCGATTTTAGAGTCCAGCAATTTAGCTTCGTGATGACCGGTAGAAGATTCGCTGTCACTGCTGCTGCTGGTAAATGCAGAACTTGAATAACTGACTTTACGAAGCCGATTCACAGGCACTCTTCTTGCGATTCTTGTTCGTTTATGCTTATCAGATGGTAAAGAAGTGCTTGACCTATTACTGGCTGTAATATCAGAGAGGCTACGGTCGACTTCGCCGGCAAGTTTGGCATCAAATGAAGAAATTGACTTAACAAAAAGCGAACGATGCTGTTTTAATGTGATATCATTTGTCTCTGTCATTTCTACAGTTTTTTGCTCGTTCCAAGCATCAAGGGTCGCACTTATTTCTTCGTTTTTGTCGACGCAGTCTTTAGAAAAATCATGACATTGCGCTGGAGATGGTTTAGAAAAGCGCGTCACGTGATCAGGATAAATTGGCACGATTTGCGACCTCGTTTTATGAGTAACTGGATCAGATTCATCGCTTATTATCTCCTCGCTTGAGTGCTTGTCGTCGCGTTGTTGGTTTGCTGACGACTTACCAAAAGCCTCTACGAATGAGCATATGACAGGTTTTTTGTTTTCATGATTTTTCTTAGAAATTGAACCGTAATCTAGGCCATCTTCAGTGTTGATTTTGATAAGTTGTACGTTTTTGTCGCGTTTCGGTTGACAGCTGTGCAATTTTGTCTCGATTGGGGACCCGAACTTTGGAGAGAAACCTTCAAAAAAAGCCTGCCGTTCCGCTATGCTTCTCATCGGCGAAGTATCTCTGGAACTAGGAAGAGATCGTGACACAGAGTCAGAAATTCTTCCATGTTTTTGCATTTTTAGACAGAGCTTTTCAAATTAAAAAGCCAAGTTCCAATTCGAACTGATCTTGATGTTTTGTCATAGCGTGTTTTTTGTTATTTTTTTTTATTGTGTTTTTAACACAAGCTAAACATGTTATGTTGCTTCCATAAATTGCTCAAAAATATATAAACAACTGCTGTACGTTCTGTAAAAACGATATCTAGAAAAATGAAGAATGATTACAAATATAACCATTACGTCATAAACATATTCATGATAAAGGTTGCTAGTAATAGACCGTATTCTTTAGTTACATTATTACACGATAATAAAACGAATAAATTGATTTCACATACTTAATATACTGATAAATTATTACCCTGACACGAATATAATCGTGAACTTGGTCTTTCATAACGATTCCGAAATTTGTAACACAGTACTCGTAAACGAATAATCATCCTTTCAAACTCACCTGCAGTTGCTGACTCGTTAAAATCATATAAATCATGTGAAGTTATGCTTAAGCTTTGAACGTATTCTAACCCACAACACAACTTCAAAACCTCTCTTTCTTGCCACGAGCTTACGATAACTTCCTCGCAGCTTACAAGCCTGTTTCTACAAAGTCAGTACCTTTTCCCATTTAATTCGATCGACTAGTGTCAAGTTGCTGCTTGAAAGTCTTGCCGTCTTAAGCTTTAACTTAAGCGTGCAGGAAACTGCACGGATGTAATTTTTTTAACTCCATACTTGAAAAAAGAAGGGAAAAGCAGCGTTATTGGTTGCAATGCTAAGAACGAACACGCTCCAAGTTAAAAATAGCTCAATTGCGATCAAATTCCTAGACATTGTTAGCAGTTATCAGGTTTTTTTGACATGCTGTAATCGTAAGTAAATGATTGCAATTATCGCATTGCTTGAACTGCAACTCTGACTGCTGCTCGCTACTCAACCTAGGTAAAGCTACTGCTTTCTTTTAGCCTTCATTTTTCAAGTGTTATTTTCACCATCATCAACTTCCTTAGCTTACTTATTGTTTGAATCGAGTATGCTAATTAAATAAAATTACGATATTTTACCTGGCAATATGGTTTGCACCGCCAAAAACCAAAAGCAACTCTTTTGTCATGAATAGAATGCATTGGAGCAGTGGTTCTTAACCTTTGTAAATACGCCAAACCCCAACGTCAAACTCAACAGCAAAAATTCAAAAATTTTTTCGGAATTCACTTTTTGATCTAAGCTCTCTATCGACAGGATCTTACATAATCCTTCGGTGAGACCCCCGTCAGATTTTGGCAATCATTTCCCCAATATTTTTTGTATGCCATTTGTTATTGCTTTTTGACGACAATGTGGGGCATCCATTTTCTGAATTTTTGTAATTTAGAGGATTTTGCCGAATCCCTTTGACAGTTTTATCGAACCGATGTTGAGAATCACAGCATCAATGCGTGATGAATGTGAGAATTATGGGGTTTTAATTTGTGTTTCTATTCTTTTGTTGTCGAGTCACTGCAAAGACTTTAATAATGAAATGTATAGAACTGCTTGGCACTCAGTAACAGCGATAAAGTGAGAAATGAAATATAAAACTGCAAAATTCACTCAGTCGCGACTAAAATATGTTGGCGCTAAAACCGATGCATTTAAAACGCGCCAAACGCTTCTTCCATAACGTATTTTATTCTGTACAGACCTACGCATCTAACTGACTTTCTGAATTCCCTTATCGGTACGAACTTGAGCTTGAAAACTAAAAAAGAATAATCTTGGCTGAAAGAAGTTGATGCGCTGTTTTAATTATAAGTTGAGTTAGGGCCTTATCTGATTTGCGTTTCAAAATCGTTTGACCTCCAATTCGGTAAACTTTACTACTACTTTCTTTCCGATTGACCTGAAACAGTGCACACTCACCATTCGGCAATTGTTTTCGCACGAATCTGCAGTCGTACATTACAGCTTCAAGACTTAATCAACCGTGGCAAAGTTAAACGTTGAGTTATATTACTAGGGGCGTTTTGCTTGCGCATCGGCTCAAGAATGCGCACTAAAATTTTTTGAACAAAAGTTTTTTTGGATATTTCTTTGTTTCTGTGCTTTCGTAAAAATAAGAACATTATTTCAAAAAAGCCTAGGAACTAAAAACCTTTTTCAATTTACAAATAACATAAAGTCAAGATCAAAAGCGCAATCACGATACTGTGATGGGGGGAGGAGGGAAGAAGGGGGATTAACCAAGAACATATTGACTTTTATGGCAAAGTGTTTGGCATCTCCAAAAAAGTTTTCCATCCGTAATTGAAGCAAAATGCTATGGGGAGGGGGACTTATAAGCTTTTCATGTGCCCGAACCCTTTAAGCTTTCAAAAAACATTGCCGTTCCTCCCGGCTAAGGTAATTAACAAAAATAAAAAGCTTTTATAATTGGTATGCATTGTAACGTTTTTATTATGTTGCAATCATGCTCAGGCAGCAAAGGATTTCACACCATATCTAGTATTCCTTGCTTTGATTCTTTATAGTCTTGCAGATAAAGAACCATTGCTGTAGAGGCTGTAGGCTGACATTTTTTGCGCTATTATAATGGTTGATGATTTCCCACTGCCAGAAAAATAAATTAGTTTGATCATCTATCGTTTCTTTGTGTTAGTTCTAATGGTTGCCCTAATTATTTTAAATATCAAATATGCTGCTTTAACTTCTTCGAAACAAAAAATGTAGTTTTTTTGATCACTTTGTTGTAGCTTCCTTGAGATAGAAATATTTTACTACATAGCTGTGAATGAAAACATCATTTTGTTGGTACGTCGACAGATCAAACAAATAAGCATTAACTACGTGACAACCACAACAAAAGATTATCCATCATCTTTTTCAATTTTATTAATTTTCTAGTGAGTTGTCGTGACAAATCCAATCCATTTACAAGATATGTTGGTTGATTGTGAGTGCATTGATGCTGTCTAATAATCACGACTTTTATGGAAAGAGGCTAGAACTTCAACATTTATCGCAATGAGCCACGAGATGCAATTACAATATTGCTGGGGACCAGACATTTGTATCATCAGCTGCAAAAATACTTCACTTTTCTTACACGTATCCTTTTTCATGTCCGCTTACTTATTTATCTTGAGGAATTGCGTTTCTGAAAATAAACAAACTCAGTCCAAAGTAAAAAAACAATCTAAAACAAATTTGAAAGGTTAAAGGTTAGCAACTTGACAGGCAATAAAGTACACAGAATTAACTGATACAACAAGTTTCATTAGATTCATTTTTGACCTGATGAAGTCCCCGAGAGGAAACGAAAAGCTTCGGTATTTTTTTGTGTTCGTTTTGTTAAGTTAACTTTATTATGTTAAATTAAGTATTGCTCATTGCATTAGCTTGACTGATCAACTCATGACCAAAAAAGTGAAGAAAATTTCAATACGATACAGCTTTTCGCAAAATCAAAAATGCCAGCATGAAAGTTTAGCACTTGAAAGTATTGCATCTAAAATAAGCTTGTGCTTTAGGAGGGACAAAAATTGGTAACGTTGGCTTATTGTTGCACATTCTTCCTATAAAATGTAAGCTTAGATGGTTTTATAGATTAAGGATAAACTTGAAGGCAAGATTAAGGAGATAACTTCTGGATATGAATCCCACGTAATAGTTTGATCAATATTAATTTATACAAGTTACATTTGGTTGCTTTTTGTCGGTTCGTTCAAGTCGAGAAAAATTATTGTGCTTTATTGTGATGATTTTGTGTACAGGGAGTCCTCGACTTACGACGTTGATTCGTTCTTCAGGCGCGGTGTAACCCGAATTTCAATGTAAGTCGGAACATCATAAATAAATTACTCTATACGTACTGTACTGTTAAGAATTGTACTATAATAAAATGCAACAATTAATGTAAAAAAACTATTTTATTTGAAAAAGAGAAAACAATTCCATACCACATGAATTAAATGAAATATTAATAAGATGGTAAAGAAGCTGGAGTAGTAGAGTCAGCTGAGGTAGACGGTAGAGGCTCTGTAGTAGTAGAAGCAGCTGATGTAAAGGGTGCAGGTCTCTCCACTTTCTTAAAATACTGCTCTAGCTTAGACTGGACAGACAGCATCCTCATCCCATCCAAGATCTCTTTTTAACACTGCAGTAAATCTATGATGCCTCTGGAAACCTTAGTGAACCTTTCCATGTTAAGATCCTGAGCCTCAAAGGTTGCCAACGCTTGCTGTATCTCAGAAAAACCTTTTGTCAAGCCCTGCCTTGTGAAAGCCTTAGGCTCTGGGGTGGGGAGTTTCTTTTTCCTCCACTATAATCTGCTTCTCCAGCTGTATCAAGTCCCCAGCAGATAACTCCTCTCCATGAGATTCCAGCAGCTCTATTCCACATCATTTTTTACATTTTTATGGGGCGCGTTCGTAACCTCGAAACAGCGTAAGTCGAGACCGTCGTAACCCGAGGACTCCCTGTATATTAAAAGCGCAACAGCGCCAACTAACGATTATTGACTTCCATTGCACTTCCCTTGCACTTGTTTTAGGAATCAAACGTATATCAAGCTAAAATACGGCAATCTGTTTAACTCCTCCAAACTACCAGCAACATGAAACTTCTAACAAATGTTACGACTATGAGTGAAGTAAAAGGATTTAACTGGTGTCATTTTCTGTACTGGCGTAAGGTAAATTTTGACCCAGATAAAAAGCAACAAACTTCTTAAGAGAAAGCAGTTTGCCAAAAATAGTGCAGTCATAATTTTGCCAAAATATTTTTTTAGGAGTAAATATGAGCCTACAACAGATGCTATCGTAATTTTTAAGTTGCTTTATTATTTTTCAAAAAGTTGGTCTATTGAGCACTGAGACCCTCGGTGAAAACTTTTGAGGAAGATTTATAAAACTGTTGTATATACAAAAAATGTTGTCTTGATTTTGTCTGTCATTCATAACTGATTTGCTTGGAGTCGCAGCATGTAACTATATTGAAAGTATTACTATAATTAATTGATATTAAGGCATATAGGCTAACTGCATTCAGTTGAATAAAATACCACTTCCACGACCGGTTTCGTTCCTATTAGAATTAGTTATTAGTTAGTTATAGTTTATTAGAATTAGTTAGTTTCATTCCTATTAGTTCCTATTTCGTTCCTATCGTCGGTTCAATACCTGAGTCCACCTGACGAGTTCTAATAGGAACGAAACCGGTCGTGGAAGTGGTATTTTATTCAACTGAATGCAGTTAGCCTATACGCCTTAATATCAATTAATTATAGTAATATCTTAAACAAGCTAACACCAGCTCCTATAATTCGTATTATAACGTAATAAAGGCACTGGCTTGGCGGGGAATTAAAAGCATATATCGCATCAAGCTCACTGTAGTGAGCGTGCACCATATATAAGCTTAAAATTAACAGCTTCAGTTGAAAGGACCGATGGCGGAGTGGCATAAACCGCATGAAGCAATACATGTGATCGTCGGTTCGATACCTGAGTCCACCTGACGAGTTCTAACAGGAACGAAACCGGTCGTGGAAGTGGTATTTTATTCAACTGAATGCAGTTAGCCTATATGCCTTAATATCAATTAATTATAGTAATATCTTAAACAGGCTAGCACTAGCTCCTATAATTTATATTGACAGTGTTTTTCTAATGAAAATGCATTGTGCCAGAACTGGTAATTTCGATGCGGGTCTGAACTGTTCCGTGCACAACAGCAAAGGTTTTCACTTGACTAAAGGATAAAAACAATCAACATAAAGAGTCAAACAGGAAAGCTGTGAATATCACTTTTGAAGTCTATGACATGACTCGATGAGGGAATTGAACTTAATACCACCAACTGCTCTATGATAACTGAAACCACCGCACAATCACGCCGATCACGCTTGAATGCTCCAACAAAAGAAACACTAATAACAGGAAAAGATAGGTATGCAGTAGACACTGGCCACAATCAAACAGGTACAAAATCAACTGATTTAATTTATGGAAAAGCTTGGTAAATATTCCACGGTAATCCTTTTAAAATTGATGTTTTAAAGTCTTCATAATGATTTTATTTGTGCTTCAACCTAAAATATTGTACATGCACGCTCATAGCCATAGCTACAGGGCAAGGATGGAGAGCCTTTTTCGTTTAATGCAGTGGTTCCCAACCAGGGGTCCACGGACCCCCAAGGGGTCCGTGAAAAGCTTGCTGGGGGTCCGCGAGTGCATTGAAATTTGACAACATTAATCAACAATATTCAATAAATTTCATGTTAATGTAGGCACTAGGCAGCAACTTGTACGTACGAAAATATTGTAGTGCAGTAGACTAAACTGTTTTCGTAATTAGTTAAATATTGTGTGATCACTAATCAGCATCTTTTTTGCTGATTGTGACGTTTATCCAAACTCAGAGATTGAAATTACGAGTTGAACCAGCCTTTATGTCATAAAGGTTTATAAAATTTATGATGTCACAATTTCTCCCAGTTCAATGCCAAGCGTTAATAGCAGATCATCAGCATAAGCAGTTCAGACACAGCATAACTTGTAGGAGATCGACACAGCATAACTTTTAGCAAAAGAAACAGGTTGCAGTGGCGACAAAAAACGAAAGTATAATGAAGAATACATATCATATGGATTTACCGTTACGTTGGATCGCGATGGTACAGAAAAACCTCAACGCTTCCTTTGCGGAAAAGTTCTAGCCAATAGCAGCATGAAGCCAATAAAACTAAAGGAACACCTAAACGCTAATCATCCGGAAAACATTTGCGACAGCCGCGATACATTTTTGCAAAAGAAGGCAAGATTTGAAAAGCGGAACTTTAGATAAGTATGGTTATATTCCAACTGAAAAGCCTTTGCTTGTAGCAAGTTACAAAATTGCGTATCGGATTGCCACGAAAAAGAAGCCGCACAGTATTGCCGAAACACTAATAAAACTCTGTGCTCTGGAAATGACTGAAATAGTTTGTGGCTCAGATCAGAGAAGAAAACTTGAAGGTATACCAATGTCAAATAACGTTGTTAAATCAAGAATAGATGATATATCAGAAAATATTCTCGAACAAGTGGTGGAAGAATTGGCAACTTCGCCTTTCCCATTTAGCTTGCAGCTAGATGAAAGCACTGATGTTTCTTACTGCAGTCAGCTGGTGTGTTATGGCAATGAAATCAAAAAAGAATTTTTGTTTTGCGAACCTCTTTTGGAAATTGCAAAGGCTAGCGATGTATTTCAAAAGGTAAACAACTTTTTTGTCAAGCAAAATTTTGACTGGAAAAAGAAAATAGGGTCAATTTGTACGGATGGAGCACCAGCGATGCTCGGAAACAAATCCGGGTTTGCCGCTTTAGTAAAAAAAGAAGCTTCTAATGTAACCGTTTCTCATTGCATGTTGCATAGGCATGCCTTAGCAGCAAAAAGTTTGCCATTAACTCTCAAAGAAATTCTATCATATTGTGTGAAAATGGTTAATTTTATAAGAAGCCTATCCATTAATCATCATCTCTTCAAAGCTCTCTGCAGAGAACTTGGGTCAGATCAAGAGGTGCTTTTGTATCATTCAGAAGTGCGTTGGCTGTTTAGACGCGAAATTTTGAAACAATTACAGGAGCTAAAACAAGAGGTCTCATTACTTCTGAAAAATAAAAACAGTGCCCTTGCTGAAAAAATTGAGTCTGCATCATTTTTGTACGGCATATCCTACTTGGCAGATATTTTCGGTCATATTAACAACGTTAATCGTGCTATGCAGGGACCAGGTGTGACAATAATGGATGCAGCTGAAAAACTGAACGCGTTCTTGCTCAAGTTGTCTCTTTGGAAATGTAGATTGGAAGTAGGTAATTATGCTAACTTTCTATTGTTAGAAGATCTTATTTCGAAGGATGAAACTCGGAAAGAAAGTGACATTTTTATTTCTATGAGAAAGGAATTTTGTTAACACTTGGATACTCTACAAACTTCCTTCGAAGGCTATTTTAATTTGGGTAGCTTGAAGGATGAAGCATGGATTCGAAATCCTTTTCTCATTGACTTAAACAGTATTGATGACGAAGATCCCAACAAAGATGACCTTATTGATTTGAGAGCAAGCAAACTTTTACAGATTTAATTTAATGCCACTGCTGCTGTTGGGTGGTTCGTTGAAACTCACACGTGATGTGTAGTGGTTTTCTATTAATGAAACGTAATAAGCAAATAAGATTAAAATAACATTAAATAAAGAAAGTAATAGTAACAAGCGGTGGTCACAGACGCGAATTCCTTTTGCACTACCCAAATCAACATTAACTTTAATTACAATAAATCAAGAAAGAATGCAAATTAAATCAAACATATCACTTACCAACTGTTGCGGAAAACGCAGCCAACAACAGTCTCCATATATCCAACAGTATACTATTATAAATGTATATTCAACACGCTAAACAAATAGAATCAATTAGTTCGTAAATTATTTACTACCTTAAATAACCACCTAGTCCTTAGTTAAAACTGCTCGTTTCCAAAACCTAGTACTCTACAGTAATTGTCAAACTAAACACAAAAATCCAGTTCACATCCAAATAAATGCTTGCATTCTAAGGCCGAATGCAAGCGCGTAATCAATAAAAGCATCGTTCAAACAAAAAGGTTGCCTGGGTCAATAAACCAAATAAATACAATTCTGCGCTAAAAGCTGCAGTAACAGCCACCTCTCTGGAAAATTTTTGGTGCTCTCAACAATATTCCTACCAATCTCTGGCAAAGCAAGCAATTAGCACTCTGATTCCATTTACTACTACTTACCACTCTGAGGCTGCATTTTCAGCTCTTGTTACTACAAAAACGAAACAGAGAAATCGTTTGGACGTTCAACATGATATGCGTGTAGCTTTATCAAAGACCCAACCACAGTTCAGTGTTTTGGTGCAAAAAAGACAACAACCGGCTTCCCATTAAATTGCACCAGTGCACCTGTATTCGTTTGAAGTTACTTTTCTGATGGTTCTTGAATGTAAGTAAAATGTTATGATTGAACAATTTGTAATTTAATTCTAAGTTCAATATTGTATTTGAAGTTCGCTAGCATTTGCAAAAGTAAGCGTAATTTATCAAATTATTTGTTTAGGGTCGGTTTTAAAAATGTTGGGGTCCATTAGCTTAATAATTATTTGAAAAGGGTCCGTGACTAAAAAGGTTGGGAACCACTGGTTTAATGAGTCCCAAATGAGATTTTAATGTGGAAAAAAGAAGTGGGTCATAGCTTTAACAATTTTGTGGCCGATTCTCGAAAAAAATTTTTATTTTTAACCACTCCCTATTTTTCGAATTGTTGCGTCTAAATCTCAAAAAAAGTCTTTACTTTTAACTACTCCCTATTTTTCCTACTGTTGCAACTGAATCTCTAAAAAAAGTCTTTTCTTCTATCTCAGAGAAATTTTTCCGTTTAACCTCATAAAAAAAGGTCCTCAACGTGAAAATTGCAAAAGCCTGGTGTTGCGATAACGAATCTAACGGGTGGGTCAGTAAAATACCGGTAGCGGGCCACATTGTAACCTGCGGATCAGTGGTTTGCCATCCCGGCTACCGGGATAGGGATACCGGGGCAATGCCTCCTCACAAATACTTTGAAGCTCATCAAGGAATAATGGTGTTTTTAGTTATTACCATACCGCTACAGATACCAAACGTTGATCCTAAATATATGTCACCCAACAAATTTGAGATAAAATTGACAAAATTAGGGATTGCAAGTATTGACCTCCAAAAAAGTATATTCCATAACATTTCATATTTTTGATCCAAGAAAATTTGTTTCTGGCTACGCCAGCAAGCATCTTTATCCGCTTTTCTTAGAAGAATGGCAAGGTGTAGCAGCCCTGGGAGTTCCGTAGGTTATTCTTCAAAGATGTACCGTATTTTCTGAAAAGTAATAAAAAATCTTCTTTTGTTTATTCTACGTGATACATTTTTGTTTCACACTAATCATTTGAAAATAGCTCAAACACATCGCGGAATGTAGCATCTCAAAGACAGATTAATCGAAGAATGTCCCAATTTCAAGCTTTGGTATTGCCTTCAGCATTCGATCACAGGTTTCATTCTCTTCGGCTGCAATCAGATGATATAAATTCGTTTTGAAATGGTAGAAATTTTGTTTGCTCTAACTTCTTTTATCACTCTTACCAACGCTGTAGTGATCAGTCGTTGCTTTTCTGACACCTTTTTTTGATGTTTGTCCAAAAATTTTCGTTGGATTAGATCCAAGCTGTTTCTGGGCCACTTCAGCTGCTCGATCTCGTTTTTTTTCAAGAGAACTTTTTTGCGACTTTAGTTTGTATAGAACGGTGGCAGAAGGCGTCGTTTTGTATAAATATTGATAATTGTAAAATTGAGTGGTTGAATTAGATAGGAAATTCGCAACCGATCGCACTTTCACATATTTGAGCAATTCCATTGCTGCCTTAAGCAAACAATTTCTCCAATTAGCATTCGGAAAAATCAAAATCAGAGCACTGAGTTCTTAAATGTTGACGCCATCTTTTAGCAACTTTTTTTCATAAAAATATTCGCTGATTGAAAAGTTAAGATATGGAAATATAGAAGACCTTTTAAATGCAAAATGTGTCATCCCTTGCGCTAAACAACATCCTTTCCTTGTAGCTTACGGTTCGGAAAAATTTAACGCGCAAAGAGCCATTTGGACCCTCTTTCTATAGAAAATAAACACTGGAAGCCGCACATACTTTAATGCCTTTTGTTTTCTTTTGACAATCATATTTTGGAAAGTGCCTTTTTGTCTTAAAACAAAACTGAAGAAGTTTTTTTGGAAGGGATTATAAAGTTTATGTCCCGTACTTTTCCGCGTACGCGCACTATAAATTTTCCCAAGCCGTGCTTGAAAAGTGAAAGAGCATATAAAAGGTTGCCGATCCCTATCCCAAGCAATTACGTTTTTTTATTGAAACCATAGGCGTAACTGACAGGCGAGCCACCCCTAGCCAAGCTGTTTGCTAAAATCGGGCTCCCTGCTCGGTTGTTGTCGCGTTAAAAATGAAACACCAACAAAATATCTTGTCGCGTTAAAAATGAAACGCCAACAAAATATCTTGTCGCGTTAAAAATGAAACACCAACAAAATATCTTGTCGCGTTAAAAATGAAATACTAACAAAATATCTTTACGCGTTTGCTTATTCTGTAAAAAGTTTTCAAAAGTAATTTTTTCTCAGCAGTTAGCCTACGCTTGTCTAGTAGGTTAAAACAAATGAAATTAGTACCCGAGCAGCAACCTAACGAAGACCTTGTAAATCAAAATGATATAGCATGGAAGCTGTGAATATTTTGCCAAACATAAAAACTCATTTAAGTCTTGTGATTAATATGTATTATTTATGGGTAAACCCCCTCAGTCAAGTTCGTAAGCTCCATATACATATTGGTGGTGTGCACTCTCCGATAAGTTTTCCCCCTAACCCTGGCTCAAACATCTTGCACGCCACTGATTGAAACGTTGCATTCTTCGGCGCATAGATTTACGCAAGTGTTACTATCGGGGTTGCTTGTGATTACACTGCGGTTTAAATTCTCGAGGTATCACATAAGAAGTTAGAATTACAAATGCAAGAATACAACACAATAGATTATAGAAGCTTTACCCTCGCTTTTCCAGTTTGACAAATCACCATCACTGATGAGAATATCACAAAAAAACGTTTTGCAGAGCAGCTTTTTACAAATGGGCGATTGCGCTTAGCCGCTACAGGTCTCCAGAGATTATTGAGCTCCTGTCAACGTCTTATTTGCCCTGTTTTCATTATAGGCGTTCTTAAACTAAACAGATTTTTATCCGTTAGATTGAGCAAGTGCTTGAAAACATATCAAAATTGTGGGAGGGCACCAAGATGACTGATGTGTATTTTCAAGATTAAGACATTAAAGTATTAGGACCGCTACTTACGACTTTTTCGTTACTGTAAGCGTATCATACACTATCAGAATTGCCTTGAAATAACCTTTAATTTGGTGAATAACATTTGAAAATGGGTTAATAAATGAGGCCACAAATCAGTTTTTAATTAACTGATTTTGTACAAATGTTGCAATTTTTCAAATAATTATTATACAGGGTATTTCATCTCAATATGCCACTTTAGAAAATCTCATATCTCAGTAACTGGCAAAAGTAGCAGGATAAAATTGGTTTCGTTGGAAAGGTAAAATCTCCAATTTTGTTGCTGCGGTGGTTTCGCCAGACCATTGTGACGTCACAATCAAGGTTTAAGCTTTTTGGGTAAAATGCCGTTTCTACCGATTTGCCCCTTATTTGCTTAAAATGTCTTTTACTGGAATGGAGGAAGCGTTTTGTGTTTTGGAATTTGATAAAAACCACTCGTGGACATGTGTTCAACGTAAATTTCGGACAGGATTTTCAAAGCAGCCACCAGACCGACGTACCATACAGAAATGGCACGCGAAATTTAAGGAGGAGGGATGTTTGTGCTCCCGAAAAAGAATTGCTCCATCACCTTCAACTGAAACGATCGAAAGAGTTCGAAACATCTTCCGGCGGAGCCCCAGGAAGTCAATCAGAAGAGCTAGTCTTGAACTTCAGATGCCTTCAAAAACCGTTTGGTGAGTGGTAAGAAAACACCTGCATATGATACCTTATAAACTGCATTTGCTCAAGCATTTGAAAGACACCGACAAATCAGCTCGCGAAGACTTTTGTTTCAAATGCAGGTGATGTTGGAAGAAAATGGATTTGATGACCGTCTTGTGTTTAGTGACGAAGCAACCTTCTATGTAACTGGCAAAGTCAACAAACACAACACACGCATATGGGGAACTGAACATCTTCATGCAATATAGGAGCATGTGCGAGATTCTCCTAAGGTGGACGTGTTCTGCGCCATATCGAAGAAGTGTGTGTATGGGCCTTTCTTTTTTGAAGGAACAACGGTCAAAAGTGAAGCGTGGCTTGCTATGCTGCGAAATTGGTTGATGGAACTTTTGTTTGAAGGAGAGCGAGCAGACTTTATTTTCCAACAGGATGGGGCACCACCTCACTGGAGTCTCTATGTAAGACAATATCTGAACGCTACTCTGCATAACAAATGGATCGGACATGCCGGAAATGATGATTGCATGTTCCTGCATTGGTCCCCTAGATCTCCAGACCAAACGCCGTGTGACTTTTTTCTTTGCGACTATGTAAAAGGCTTGGTTTACGTTCCTCCTCTTCGAACGTCAGTGGATCATCTGAAGACTCGGATAACTGAAGTCTTGAAAACCATCGATCCCGATATGCTTGTTCGAGTTTGGCAAGAAATGGAATACCGTTTCGATGTGTGCCGTGTAACCAAGGGCTCGTATATTGAACATTTGTGAAAAGTTTAATAAAATGCTTATTTCTTTGATTTTTGAGTTCAAATTTTTGCTGCGTAAAATTAAGATCATTAGTTTTCAAAAAAAGTTTGGTTTTCATATTTTCTACAGTTATTGAGATATAACTTGTCATAAAGTGATATATTGAGATAAAACACCTTGTATTATGATCTCTGTTAGCGAAAGACTCTGTTAATCGTACCAGACGGCATTACAAGGTCATAGAGCGAGTTTTAGCATACACGAAAAAAAAGCGATAAAGTATGCTTAAAAGGGTTAAAATGCTTAAATAAAGAATTACTCTTTGCATTGTAAAATAAGCTTAAATAATTGTGGAGTTGTTATTGTCAAAATTTCCTTACCAATGTCTCTGAAAAAAAATTGTATCTTCAAAAAACGTTTATACACGTTTTTACGATGAGTACATTTTGAGAAATCACAAAGAACAAATTGTGCAATCAAATGTTAATTTTGACGTCGTTTTAGACCCAAAAACAATCAAGTTTTTAATAAATTAGTAGATCAAAGGCTGGCTTTCGCTTGAGCAAACGTTTTTCTCCGTCAAAAGATGCAAAATTCAAAAAAATTAATTTTGACCATGGCGTCATCATGACATTGTGAACCCCCTTATGACACTCACCCCAAGACAATGTTCATCCTTACCAAGTTTGATGTTGGAACGCCCAGCAGTTTTGGAGGAGTTAAAGCGAACGAACGAATACCTAGACTGAACTCTGCTTTATAGTATAGATTAGATAGAAAACCTTTCCTGCGCAGTTTAACAGAAACCTGGCAAAAAGGGCTAATTAATGTATGTATGTATTGTTCATATTTATCCTCCACGAGAAAGTAAATTGTATCGCTATATTTTGGACTGGACGTCCACACTTGCTTGGGAGTTGCCATTTCCGAGGTGTCTGGGCTGCCTGTCTTCCACATAAAGGCGGGGGTGTCCCGTTAAGTGCCTTGCCCAAGGACACAACAAGCGAACTTGCCGGCTTGTTCTCCACAACCTCCCATAAATGCCGAGCGCCAAGCAGGGAAGCTGTGGATACCATTTTTTAAAGTCTTTAGGTATGACTCGACAAGGGGAATGAACCTCTAGTCTACCGACTGCGAAGTGGACGCTCTAACCACTACACCATCGCCCCGGTTAAAGCTCATAATCTAAAGCTACTTCTTCAAAAACTTTATCGCCGCCACTTGAATCCTATTTGACACTTGCTTTGCTCAACCATGCTTTGTACACAATTATTGCGTGGGATGTGAAAGGTTTGTGGCCGTCTGTGGCTTTGCAATATGCACTTGTCGCATTCAGAATATTTCAATTCTTCCATTTTATTAGGTTTCTGTCGTTTACCAATGCTGCATCAATCAGCCAAAAATGTCAAAAATGAGCAAATTTTCATAAAAAATAAGATATTTGTAAATATCTTTTTTCTTTCTAAATACCGCTTTAACTTAAAGAAATATGTAAAGCAAGTTTGTTGCTACAGGAAATAATGGTTTTTGTTCTGCTCTGTAAATCGAGACATGCACCGTAGGATCTTTGGAATTCCTGAATTGGCACAATCAGAAGTAGAAGCGGAGGTCGCCTTGGTTTTAGAATTTTTCTGTATTCTTCAAATCTTTTGTAGGAAAGAAAGTCCTAGTGGAAGTGGGTGGGAATTGTAGTCACCAATTATGAGAACTGTTGTTACCGGGCAATACTATAATACGGAAATTTACAGAAATATGGTAGAACGCCAGTCAAATTGCAGAAATCTCAGAAATAC
This sequence comes from Trididemnum clinides, assembly GCA_963675345.1. Classification (NCBI taxonomy): domain Eukaryota; kingdom Metazoa; phylum Chordata; class Ascidiacea; order Aplousobranchia; family Didemnidae; genus Trididemnum; species Trididemnum clinides. Next base: position 19,678,850 of record OY776295.1, on the reverse strand, counting down.
GAAAATTTGAGAAAATGCGTAGTTTACCTCAACTCACTTACGTATTTTTACTCCATTGCTTGGTTATGGTTTCAGTTTTGGTCAACTTTTGTAAATTTCCTTATTTCTGAAATTTCCATACTTTGTTGGTTGGTTGTATTTCCGTTGGACAGTAATTCCTTATTTTGGAATGAATTTCCCTAGTTCTGTGTTTAATACGAATTTTTAAGCCTATTTGTGTGATTTCCTATATGTAGTTGGTGTATTACCATTTTTCCGTATTTTAGCGTTATCCTTGTTACCTTGGATGTAGCTTGTTTAGAATTTAAGCTAAGAATTGTTGACTGATAAGTTTTCTTTCCCAAAGTATAGCCTACTGCTAGGCCTGTATTCCATATGATGAAGATCAGAGATTTAAAGACCTTACATTCCATGATTTGCCAGACTATATTTAATATTGTTGAAGGTACTTTTTTTATAGATTTAAATTTTGCCTGGGACACACTAAACGTTTAAAATTTTAGCTTAGCCCTAAGCCTGTAGATTACTATATAAAAATTTATTCAGTACTGTGCTTTACTAAAGCAATAAAGTACTAGAACCGGTGAATGAAGTTTCCATGACCGTCATTCAAGAACCAGTAAAGGTAATTTTATTGCTCTATACTGCCGTAGTTTTACACTTAAAAGGTTTTAATTGATGCTGCTTGTAAATGTTTGTTTACTGGCCAACAGTACTGGTAACTCCAAAACCTAAAAATGGGATATGATTCATTGTGAAATGGGGAAATGGTGATTTTGCTGTCAATGGCATTTTATTTTTTAAGGCTATTTTGCCCTCTATTTATGTGTGTTTAAATATCCATAATTGCTACAATTCTGGCAGTGATGCTGCTGAGAGTAGTGGGTCATGCCGCTGCCTTGAAATGCAATGGTAATGGGCTGGAATCTTTACTGTCACGGCATTTAAAAAAAGGCATTGTACACTGGAGGGGGGCCTAGTATGTGAATGTGCAAGGTGGTGAATGCTTGGAAGGAGTGTACAGTGTTGCAGAGTGTACACTGGGTGTGCAAATTTTTTTAATGGAGCACCAAATTAACCAGTCAGAAACGACCAAAAGTCACATGTTTAATACATCATTGAAATTGACCAATCACAAATGACTGATGGCAAAATTGCCACTGCTATATTATTGTAATTGCTTATACATTAATTCATATTACCTTATTTTGTTTTTACAGAATGCCATTTGGCGACTTTTAAATCACTATGCCTATGGTGATGCTTTGTTTTTAGCTGAACGGTTGTTTGCTGAAGGTAAAATTTTTATATAATAACTTAATAGCTTTGTCTTAACCCTTTCACCATGACAATACCCAATTTTCAGTTTTGGCTCAGAGCCAAATTTGTTTGCATAAAACAATAGATTGAATTGTTAAACAATCTTAGTTGTAATATGTTAAAGACATGCTATGTGGTTGTTACAAACAAAATAATTATGAATAAAGCCATATGCTGACTCACCGACCTGTTTTGACTATTAATATTTTCAAATTACTTAAGGGTCTCAAAACACACTCCAAAAAATTAGTATGGTAAATAAAAAAATAGATTTGATTTGTAAAAATTCTAATATGTTGCTAAATATTGGTTTCATTTGAAAGCTTAGGAAATTTACTTTTCAGCAATATATAGCTTCAAATAGTTTAGGCTAAGCAGTATGTGATTTTTCCTGATCAAAAATGGGTACTGTACATTATATCAGTTCAAAACCCCCCAAAATTTTTCACTTACCGTTACTAAATTTGAATTTTTAAGAAAACTACATTCTTTAAAAAGGCAAAATAAATTACAAACATTTTACCACTAAAGTTGTTGTTTTGTATTGTCGAAACTACTTTCTTTGGATTTATTTGTTTGTTAACTTATCGGATGTTGTCTTTAAATTCATTCATATGTTAATTTTGTACTTGTCCTTTAAGTTGCATAACATCATATTTGAATTTACTTTGTTGATTATTTTGCCTTTTTAATCACATTTGTAGTTTTTTTGTGCACTCTTTGGCAAATTAGTAGGTGATGTAGTTCAGTTTTGCATTTTTTTAATGAATTCAAGTTTTGTGTCTTTCAAGCTTGGAGACATTTTTTGGGATTTGAGTTTTTAAAGTTTGTAGTTGGCAAAGAGTTTTAAAAATAGATTGTTTTAACCATTTTTGTGGCTTTCCTATCTAACACGGAGTTATAAGTTAGTGAACCTCTACAGTATCAAGTTTCCAAGGAGATAGACCCTAAAATACAAGTTTAAATGCTGGCAAAAGTTTGACGTCTCTAAATCAAAATTTACTGAATTTTTGGTGTTTGCATTTTTGCGAATTTAGCAGTGAAAGGATTAATTCTTCTTTGTTTCACTGACTTTTAATACAAAGATACAATGCAATATTTGTAATGTTTAGTTTTTTGTGTTGATGGTAAGTGAGTTAAGATTGAATGGTTGAATTCATTGTATACTTATCAGTCTTTAACTGGCAAACAAGTATAAGCATATTGACTGGACTATAGGCTCAAAAGCATAGGCTAATATGCAAACAGATCTGTTTAGGTCAATATTTTGGAAAAATAACAGTGTATTTCAGTGGTTCTCATACTTGTTTAAAAAAGACTGTGATACACCAGATAACAACCTATGGTTTTATTTTGCCATACAGTGAGATGTGACCCAAAATCTAGATAACTTTCATCGTGCTCTCAAGATTTTGTTATTGGTCTGTCATCTTCAATCATAAAAATATCTTTAAAGGTTGTAACTCATCTTTCCTGTTTTCATCCAATTTACAACTAAATGCCCTAAGACTTTATGTATTTTGTGCCAATTAAGTTAAACTTTTGCAACTTGATTCTTGAATAACCAGTCAATAATTACAATAGCTCATTAAAAACACTATTGTAGAAATGAAATTGATTATATGTCAGAAGAAAATAAAAAAAGGAATAATGATCAGAGTTCTTTTGATGCAATAAAAGCTATACCTATTGGTACAGAAAATAAAAAAAGGAATCTATGATCAGAGTTCTTTTGATGCACTAGAAGCGAGACATATTGGCACAAAACCAAATTATTATGTGATGCCCTTGGAAAATTGAAACTATGCACCAGAGCATCACAACGCACAGTTTGAGAACCACTGGTTATTTAGACATAAGTCAGTTTATGTCAAGACACTTGTTCTTGTGCAAGGAGTGTTGGTTATTTTTTGCAAGTTCAGAAGCATCAAAAGCTACAAAATCATGCTTTAATAAAAGCAATGAATTTATTTGGATGATGACTTTTTTGTTAAAGTTAAGAGCTTTTAATTTTGAGTTTGTTACTTTAGAGCAAAAATTAGTGCTTACATGCCAACTGGTTATGTGGTAATTAAGGTGCTGGCAGTGTGCTGAGTACATAGCAATTGGCTGTTGTTTGTTTTGCTTTTAAAAATACTTGTAACAGTATAGACAATTGAGGTTTTCAAATCTAGTAGTAACATTCTCTCTTGTCAATTTAAATGCTAGAGTTCTTAAAAACAAAAACCTATTTGTGATAATATTTTGTTATTTGTTCATAGTTCTTTTATTCTGAGCATAAAAAAATCATTTTAATTTAGGGCAAGCCGTAGGATTAGGCCCAAGTGCTGTGCATTATAGCCAAACAAGAAGTCTGAAACCAAACATCTTGCAAATTTCAGTTCAGTCAGTGTGGTTTAAACATACACAGTTTACTGTATAAAAAATGTTTAATGATGTTTTTTTGAAGTTGTATGCATACAGATGCAGTCACCTGCGTGTGTAGCCGTATGCACTGTTTGAGCATTTGAGCAACAGTTTGAGCAATTACTGTTTGAGCAATAGTGTTGTAGCTGAATTTGATAATTTTTTGTTTTGCAGTTCATTCAGATGAATCACTATTTTTGTTAGCAACAACTTACTATCGGCTTGGAAAGCCAAAAGCTGTTCAAATTTTACTTGAAAAACATGATTCTCATCAACCGCAGTGCAAGTTGTTGTATGCTCGGGCATGCTGGGATCTTAATGAGTGAGTTTTTAATAAATACTTAACGCCGACTGCTGCTGAAAGCATACTGATCGAATATGACTTTTACTCTGTTGCAGCGCAATGCAAGCTTAAACTGCTTGTCAAAAACGTAATATTATGGAAGAGTTGAGTTGCTGTTAGTGAAATCAAATAAATTTATTTCTTTTTGCCAGTTTTTGATCAAGATTTAAAGGGTCAGTCCTGTAGAGATAAGCACTCCTCAAACCTACAAATATTTTTATGCCAGAGCTATATTGTAAACTCCATAAAACAAAATTATTTGTAGACGTACCACTAATCAATGATGGCGAAAAGCTTTTGGAGATGTGCTTAGTAATCGAAGTCGAACCTTTGCCGTTTTTGCCTTAACGCGATGGCACTAATGTACAATACCAACTGAGTGCCAAAAATTTGAAAAACAGCTCTGCTGGTGTGGTGCTCTTCGTTAAATTAACAACAAAAAAATTTACTATCTAAAGTAGGAAAAAAGGATGAGGTTAACAGCGTTGGTTGCCGTTAATACTCATAACAATTTAAAATAGTAAATTTTGAAGCATCAAAATTTCTGGATGATGAATTGACTGTATTTTTAGTTATGCAAAAGCTGAGCAAGCTCTTGTTGGCGGACCAATTAAGTTTCGTTCAGTCCATTCTACCTTGTCAAGTTTTCAAGCAGAATATGGTGAATCGGCTTGCTTTGCTGCTGCATTATTAGGACGAATATATCAACGAACTGAGAGGCATAGCTGGGCGGAAAAGTGCTTTTTGAGAAGCCTACATCTCAATCCATTTCTTTGGACGTCATTTGAAAACATGTGTGAAGCAGGTACCGCTCATAAAGAATATATAAATATTGTTTTTGCTGTGCAATCATGTCTACACTTAACTGATTGTACTAACTGATTATGAGCTTATCCTCAGTTTGCTGATCCTTTGTCAGACTAGGCCGCCTCAACGACTGCTTGATCCCACCGATTGTTTGCCACATAAAGACGGAGGTATTCCGTTAGTGCCATACTCTAGGACACAACAAGCAAACTTGCCACCTATTTTTGACATTGAAGGTTTCCTGCCTGATTTAAACGGTTGTAAAGTAGCAGGCTAATATCTTTAAAAACATACGAACCAATCACAAAACAGTAAATTAACAAGACTACTACTTTTATATACCACAGTGATATTTGCCCACCTTTAAATGGTAAAAATAAACTATACTTTGCATATGCTTTTCTCAGTATTGTAGAGTTATAAAATACTATAATTTACAGAACAAAAATACTACCATTGATAAGAATATCTTTGTAAAAAGTATAGTTATAAATAAAAGTATACAAGATCCATAATCCATCTGCTTTGTATTTTTAGGCTTTAAACCCAATCCTTCTGATCTTTTCAATTCTGCTTCAATAAATAGTTATTTTGAGTCGAAGAGCAGTCATTCAAGTTTCAACGGTAATATCTTTTGTCAGTTTGCGTAGGTGTTGCTGCTGCTGCTGACATAGTACCATCAGTAATGCTAAAGATGGATTATGACACTGTGCAATATTTTGTCAGTCACGATTAGAAATATCCTGAAAAAGAATGAAAAACCTTGTAGTTTTTTGTTAAAGCAACCCCTTCCATCTCCATGGCGACTGCTTAAGCTATCTGAATATTCTACCGCAAGGCATTGCGAGACTCCTTTCCGAAAAAAGGTGTTTACTTTTTTTGTGGTGATTGGCCTCTTCTTACTGGTTGATAAAACTTGAAGGCCATCATGTTTTGAAATTTCGGGGTTACGCTTTTCAAGTATATCCTGAGTGTCGCATACTCCAGAGACGCCTCTGTGCCTCGTTGAAATAGCCTGCTTGATTTCTGCTGATAGCATGCTCGATGTGGAGAATTCTTAAGCATGGCTATTTGGTTGTGGTGGTTTCTTGCGTAGTTGACTTAACGGGATTTGTAGAACAGTTTTAAAGTGTGAAGAGTTCTGTAGTTTTCCTCTGCCACCTCATAGGAGAATGTAGACAGTATTCTTTCATAGCTTACTTGTTTCTCGTTTTCAGCTTCGTTACTTTCCCAAACATCACATTCAAGTCAGATTCGAAAGAAGAAATCGAATGCCGTCAAAGTTCTTGCCCCCAGCCAAGTTGGCTCTAATGTTGACGTTGCTGTACCACAAGTAAGATAAGCGTTTAAGCGTTCGTTTCACTGTTTGCAAATATCTCAAAACTGCCATAATTGTGATATGTTTTTTTACTTGCGACTTTACAAAACGCAGATTCTGTTTACACTCGCTTAACGAGTCGCCGAAAGCCCACCACTGTAGGCAAAGTGAGTGCTGCCTTTTTCACTGCCACTAAGCATAAATGATTATGGCAATACGCCTTACCTAAAGGCACAGTAAATCAATTTTTAATTTTAATTTAACTCATAGTCTCGCGATTGTTTGCTGCATCGTTCACCGACGAAAATGTGATAGTTGACACTTTGCTTTTTCTATATCCTGCTTACCTGTTTTCTATTTGCGCTGCATTCACTCTACTAGCGTTCGTCCTTTTCATTTTTAACAGTTGTTGTGTCTTTCAGGATTTTCAGTCACAGTCCAACTTCACTCCTTCAAATTTGACCTCGTCGGTTCAGCCGTTTCTTAATGATGAAGGTAATGGATTCTTTGTTTTTGATAAATGTGTTCAGTTTATCGAATAAGGCACAACTCTTCAACATCTTCTATCCAGTAACTCTTTTTCTAGGCCGCGATTCTTGATATCCTTTTTTACCTTGCAGTTTTTAGTGCAAAATGCAGTCGAATCCATAGGGCTAGAAAGTGTGTGTACATATTACTTTTAGAATACAGTTTGCTGCTTATCCGACGCTTTTTGTGACGACTGAAAGATAGTGCTACCAGCAAGTGCATTAATGGTAAAATATGGACTTTTCTAGCTGTACAGCCTGATTTCCAAAAGCGCGCAATCGATCTTGAAAAATTCGATTAAAGTGTGTTGCTTTCTTTCAGATTCCTCTATTTTTTAAATTTGTGATTACCAACTGCACCAAAGAACTTTGTTATAATGATGTTGAAAAGGCATTCTAGTTTAGTCTTCCCACGTACCAATGAAAAGGTTTTTATAAATAGGATTTTCCACCTTTTTTATTAGTGATGTTAGCTATCGCTTTCGGGAGGGCCAATACCGTCCCGGACATTAGACTTTCGTGGCGTGCTTACAACTATTGCAAAATAGTCCGTACCACGCTCTATGATCTTTCCAAATAACCATTGACTTGAATTAATTTGCACAGAAAACATGAGAAGTTGCGATCGAAAAACTCCAGGAAACACGGACGGAAGCTTTCTGAGGGTTGGTTAATTGGTTTTCTGTTTGTATTGTTTTTTTCAAATAATACGGAATGCATATAGCTATTCCTTTAGGTTATAAAAATTTGTTTTAACAAAATGTCATTAAATCTTCTAAGGGTAATTAGGGGACCAAGAGGATATTTTATGTGATGCAAGCTTCAGGCGCCTAGTATTATTCGTTATTGCACTTGAGCTCCTATTCTGTTTGCTAGTCTTTCGTCAGACTTTGCCCCCGCAAGCGATTAGATTGCTTGGCTCTACCTTCTGTCTGCCACGCGAAGGAATCTTGTTAAGCGCCTTTCACACGATTACAACAAGCAAGGTTGTTGGCCTTTTCTTCACACCAACCTTTTTGTTTGAGCGTCAAGTAGGGAAGCTGTGATGAGATGATCCCGTCGAGGTTTAAACCGGCTTCCTACTGAATTAGATGGGGTCTTATCACTATACCGTGGTTGCTACCGCTTAGCGGATGCTTTTTTCCGACCAATCGCTCTAACCATTTTATTTGTTTACTTTATGCGCGTACTTTAGAATAATTTTTAAAATTAACAAAGCTGTTTTACCAAAAGCTTTTCCCAACGCGCTCATTTAAGTGACGAAATATCGTTATTGACAGGTGAATCAAGAAACGCTTTCGTTAGAACAGCTTTTATCGAGCTGACAAAACGTTTTCCCCGCTTTGCAAGGCTTTAGAATTGCTGGGTTAGTGTCGCTTTTAAACCAGACCTTTAGTGCAACAACGCTATACATATGATTCCGGACGCACTTTTTGATGATTCCACTGGTGTTTAATGGAGTGACGAATTTTGGGCTATTTGTTTTGAAGTACGGATCAATTTTTACACAGTATCGGCAGTTTGTTTAATTTATATTATGTTCACAGTGTAATGTGATTTTTGTAGTCTACCCCTTCGGAGCTAGCCTGCTGGGACAGTTCGATCGATTCTCTAACTGGTTCTCATCACGAGAAACAACTCACTGCAACTCAGCTGAGAATATCTCACAGTATTTTGGGCGGCACTAATTCACTCAGTCCATTGACCCCAAGGTAACTGCGTTTGGGAATGTGAGGTTGAGAAAAATTCGAAACTCATATCTTGATTTTTTTTTAGTTTTGGTGTTACACCATTATACGAAACACCAAGTCCAGCATGGGAAAGAGGTGTAGCTACGGGTGCCACTGCCACCACAACTCCAGACATGGTCCCTCCTGTTCATGACCTTAACCCCCCAGTAAAAAAAGTAAGTTGTCTTGAAAAGGTTGCAGAAGATTATTGCATGCATCTTGATTCCAGTTGACCATAATAGCATGGGGCTGGTGATTTGCCATGGCAACCAAAATGCCCACAACAATTATCCGTGTAAGTTTGCTTTTCCTGCGAATAACCAGTTTGCGTTAATCGCAAATGGGCGAGTGTAGTGAGTTAAGCTTGCATATGGGCAGTGTGGGCTCTCAAACAAAAACGTTGCGGCGCTCTCGCTCCTACTTGAGAAAAAGGAGGGCGTTCCCCCTCCATGCTCCTCTAAATACAAAGTGCATCCCCAACCTACGCACGAATGTTTAGTGGTGTAGGCAGTTTCAAAAACTTCAAACACACGATTCTGCAGTAAATACAACACACAGCTTTGTTATGACGTGGGGTTGTTAGTTTGACGTGCAGGCCTAAAATAGACGAGCGTGGCAAATAGACATCAAAAGAGATCGAAAACAAAAAGTATCTGGAGATAAAACACAAGACTCGACGATTTTATAATGGGTACCGTCACTCACAAGTAAATAATGATGTTTAACTGTCTGCTCAAAATAGCGGAACGCTACTTATCCCGGCGGTTTTGATTTAAGTTGCAATTAATTTTTGATGGGGTTAAAAAAGCCTTTGTTATGAGATTTTTACTCAATAAGAGTTATTTGTTATTCATTTCTGTAGATAGGTTTTGACTACTGGACCAGCTATTAATTAATACCATTAAATATCGATAGTTATCTGGTTGTACTGAGTGAATGTATGATTAGCTTTCAAGCGCAATGTGGAGTTATACTACCATGAGCCGACTGCAACCGCGTATTCGGTGTTCAGTTGCGGGAACTATAGTCTGAAGCAAAAGAAGGTGGTTGTTGGTGTCTGTAGATACTCTTAGAATGTTTTGCAAAAAAATTAAAAATAAATAAATAACGTGGAACGACCTTTCGTTGTTGGTGATGATCTTTTAGCTTTCAAGTGTCAGAATTACTTTAAAACTTTATTTCCGAAAGCTTTTGGGGACGTATTCATCAGTGTTGGTGTTGCATCGAAAAAAGAACTTAAACATGCTTGTTTTTCACGCGTCATTAGCGTCAGTCTTATTCTGAAGTGAAAGACTTGTTCGTGCTTACTCTTTGTCGTTTTTCGCAATACTGCCACTGATGAGTGTGTCACGATAAGCTGCTGCAGTGAAGCCTTAATAAGCAGTTCATCAACCTAGTTTTAGTCCAATACATTGCTTTTGAATAGACAAGGGTTCGGTACCTCATTAAAGTGGTCAAAATGCCAGAGTGATGGTGTTCCTGTTCCTTGAGTCGGAGGAACGGCATGAAACGATTGTATTCCGGTTTACCTCACAAACTGAATCAAAATCGGGGTAGGGGAAAGCGGCAGTGTTTTTCGAAGCAGCCGTACATACAAATTGCCAACTGGTTGCCAAGCCACCAACAAAACGAACTGCCATTGGCAGGAAATTGAAAGTCGTCGCTTACTACATGCTGGGTGAGCAGCACCACTATTCAATGCCTGTAAAGCTTAGGTGTTGAAAGTTATACTGTATTGTATTGTGAAGTACTATACCACCAATAAACTATCAATGTACTAGATGGTCACTAGACAGTCGAGAAAAATTAACGATGCTTCTACTGCTGCTGGGAAGTTATTCTCATCGTCAGAAAATAGCCGACGTGAGACTGGGATCAATCATTTATCTAATATGGATGCATCCATACAGAACCAGATGGCACCCACTCGAAGAAGCACTAGGTTTTCAAATTCATCCAATTCTGTAAAAGTAAGGCTTTTTATCATTTTTGTAACTCTTTTTATCACAGTTTTTGCTTTCGGAAAATCAGCCATTTTTAATTTGCAGATAATTTTGTTTTGGTATGCATTTAATAGCATATTTGTCGAATGCTTAGAGGAAAAGGCAAGAAGAAAATGATCAAGCAATCATTTTTAATTTCGAAATAATTTTATTTTGGTATGCATTTAATAGCATATTCGTTGTACGCTTGGTGGAAAAGGCAAAAAGAAGATTAGGTAGGCGTATGAAAATCGTTAAGAGAGGCATGTAGGGTAGGGTGTTTCGTTTTTCCACGCTTTGATATTAAAAATGCTTGGTGCCAAATCATATTGGTTTTTTATCACTGATTTTAATGGCGTAATTTTTTTCAAATCAAATAAATTTTTGAAGGGCGCTCCGCCATATTGAAGAAGTTTCACCACATCTCGTTACTCAAAAGGAGTAGAAAGTTGTGTGATACCTCAAACGACGCCGAATAATTGGTTTCCCATCTGTTAAATACATCTAGGTACCTTATCTGCACCAAAAAAAGTTCATTTGAAAACCCTACATTTTAGTCGTTTCAAGTCAAGTTCACCCGTGACTGCGTGAGTCGTCGGATCGATCTGAGAGCAGAGGCATCTTTTCCTCATATCCTTGCAGTGGGCTTATGAGAGCTTAGCGGAGCCCATCATTTCTCTAAGCTCGTTGTCCAACTGTCTTTCACATAAAGATGGAGGCATCCTTTTAAGTGTCTTGCCAAAGGATACAACAAGCAATCATGTAGGCTTGTTCTCCACACGGACCCTTTTTTGCTTAGTACCAAGCAGGGAAGTTGTGAATACCATTTTGTAAAGTCTCATGAAATGACTCGACTTGGGAAATGAACGCCAGGTCTACCGACTGCGAAGCGGACGCTCTAACCCAGTGTTTCCCGACCTGATCCCCAGCGCCCACCTTGCGGGCGCTTGTGCAAATTTTGTGGGCGATAAAAAATTAAAAAAATAGGTGTGCAGTAAGTCATTATTACTGGGCGTTCTAAACAAAAAGAAATCAAACTTGCATTTACAACTTAGCAAATTCTTTGATTGATTTGATTGTGTTTCATAATTTTCGAAACTTAAGGAAGTTAAAATGAGCGATAATATGTTGGACTTAAACAAATAGAAACAAATTTAGTGTATTCGATTACTCATCTCATGCTTAGAGGTAAGCGCTTATTTTTTCCGACCAGGTTACTCTACCTAGCGCGACATCGTTCGTTTATTTTGCTGTGTTGCGCATGTCTTTCATTGCCAAGGCGCTTATGTGAGTAACTTTACGGAAATTAATCAAATGCGCTAATTTTATGACAGGCGAATCCGTGTATGGTCGATGAGACGTTCGTAGGCGCTTTTTTTTAAGAGTTAAGTTTTATCAAATGGCTACAAAAAGGAAACAAGATACTGATAGTGATGGCCAGTCAACAAAGAGAGCAAAGCATTACTTACGCAAGTATAATGTAACATATTTGGAGTATGGATTTGTACCACATACCACTGACGTTTCTTGGCCGTTTTGTCTTGTGTGTAACGTTGTGTTGTCAAATGAGGCTATGAAATCTCGATTAAAAGCACATTTGCTAGAAAAAACACCCAGACAAGGCCAATTGGACAATTTCAGCATTCCAAAAAATGAAAGAAAATTTTGACAAGCGTAGGAAATTGCCAATGTTTGCTCAAAAAGCAAATTATGATATTGGAAATGGTCTCATTGCTTCGTACAAAGTTTCTAAATTAATAGCAAAATGTGGTAAGACACATACAATTGGTGAGCGGTTGATTTTACCTGCAGTGACTGAAATCATGTCAACTGTATTTAAAGTGGATACTAATAACTCAAGATCGGTTTCTCTGAGCAATAACACCGTGTCTTGTTGCATTAATGAAATGAATGATAATATTGAGCCTCCAGTGTACCTAAAACTTCAAGCTAATAGAATTCAGTATGCAGCTTGACGAATCCACTGTCCGTGATAATCAGGCACTGCTACTAGCTTATGTTCGGTTTACAAACGACAAAAAAATTTGTGAAGAGATGCTATTCTGTCATTCACTGCAAACATTTTGCCAAGGAGAAAATATTTTTTCAAATCTGAAAGGCTATTTGAATCTAAAAGACATACCAATTTGAAATGTAATTTCCTGTACCACAGATGAAGCTCCAAATATGATAGGTCGTTAGAAAAAAACCTGTTGCTCTTATCAAAGAAGAAATACCAAATCTGTTTGCAATACGCTGCGTTATTCACAGGCGGCATCTTTGTGCCAACAACCTCAGTGAGAGATTATCGGACAGTCTTAGTTTGGTTGTAAGTGTGATTAATAAAATAAAAACTCGTGCATTGAATACAAGGCTGTTCAGACTGTTCTGTGACGAAAATGAAATATTTAAAAGACTACTTTTGCATACTGCTTTTGTACGCTGGCTTTCAAAAGGCTCATGTCTTAAAGATTTTTCAGTTTGTATGACACAATTGTGAAGTGTTTACTTTCTAATCATGAACATGATTTGGCTAAAGATATTGATTATATTAGAGGTGATGTTGCTTATTTATCAGACATATTTGAGAAAATGAACCAATTAAATCTGAAGCTACAAGGACCAAATTACAACTTAATTGAAGCTAAGGCAGCAGTGTTGACATTTGTGAAAAAGCTAGAAGTGTTCAAACATAGGACGAATAGAATACAGTCAATTTCCAAACATGCAGTATACAGCATTAGCATAACACTTCAGTGACATTAATCTTCAAGTGTATTGCTCACATTTAGACTGGCTAAGAAAAGACTTTGAATTCATATACGAAGATTCGGTAGAATTGGTCATTTTAGAATGGCTTCAGTCTCCATTTCTGTGTGCAGCGGACAAGCAAGAGATAGATGTGCAAAAAACTTAATTGAAATCCAAAATAATTAAGAGTCAAATAATTATTCAGAATTGGTTGAGTAGTTTTTGGATTGAGGTTGTTGAAAAATATCCACAGCTTTGGATAAAAGTAATACTGTTCGTTCTGGCTTTCCCATCATCTTACCTTGTGGAAACTGGATTTAGTGCCGTGAATCATGTTTTGACAAAAGGAGAAATAAACTTGATGTTGCACAAAGAGGCGACCTGAGACTACTTTTTTCGAATTTTGCACCAGACATTTTAAAACTAGCTAAAAGTCATCAACCTCAAGGTTCTCATTAATATAATGCTTAAAAATAAAACACTTTTTTCATATTTCTGTCTCTTTATTTGTGGATCACATAAATAAAATACATTTTAACAAAATTATTGTTCAGACTTTTGGCCTCTTCATGTATAGGTGGGCGGTATTGCAATTTGGTGTTTAATTGGTGGGCAACAGCATAAAAAAGGTTGGGAAACACGGCTCTAACCACTACGCCATCACGGCGGTTTTAGCGGTTTAACAGCCCAATTTTGAGGTGCAAATGTACGTTTCCACCAATAACATCATTTTACAATGGAAAAGTTTCTTGCTTTACCCTTGAATAAATCGTATAACTGGAAAAGAGTTGGACCGGAGAAAAGGTCCTAATGCAATGTAGGAAGTCCAGGAGAGATTGAAAATCTGAAGAAGAAAATCCATGCCAGAGCGAGGGAGATGCTTTAGCACGGGATAGACAACTTTGTCTGGTCCAGTGGCAGTGGACGAGGAAGAGTTGGAGGCAGCTGCAAGAAGTTCAGTAGGGAGAATGGAGAGCAGAAGGACGAGTGAGACTCCTCTGGGCATGTGGTACGGCAGAGCTCAGAGAGGTAGCCTCTGGCTCTGCTACGCAGGGCCTTTGGCTGAGAAATGGAGAAATGAGATCTCAGGTAAGCAGTGTAGACTGAAGCCGATTGCCTGGGAGAAGAACAGTTTGGGAAATTAGGAGACGAGGAAGGAGAACCAGCGACAGAGCAAAGGAGAGAGTGTACAGTTTTTTGAACTTGATTGGGGTGTAAGAGAAGAGCCAGTCGTCTGCCATGTCTCAGCCTTGGTCTTGGCGATGACAGACGAGGCGCGTCGAGAAGCAGAGATGTAAGCCTGGTGATCTTCATCATTTCTGTGAGCGACAGCAAAAGCCTTGCATCTTTCACTAATTGCTCTTTCCACCTCAGCAGCCCACTAGGCTTTAAGATGGTGTTTGATGCAGCTGAAAGGAATGGAAGATTGGCCGCATTCAGTGTCAGAGAGGTAAAAAGAGCAGCAGTAGAGGAAAGAGAAAGAGATGAGTATTGCTCTGCAGAAGGACAGTAGGAGGCAAAGTCATCCTAGCAAGCTTTCTGAAAGTTGAAGGAAAGGGGATGCTCGTTGGGATGAAAGACCGGAGAGAGAGGGACGGATAGAAGAATTGGTAGGTGATCAGAACCCAAGTTCTTACGCACCTACCAGGAGCAAGAAAGAGCCAAAGAGGAGGGGGCAAAGGAGATGTCATGGGAGGAGCGATGTAGAAGAGTGGGTGTGTCAGGGTCATTGAGGGGGAGGAGGCCAGAGGAGATGACCCAGTCAAAAACTTCCTCCTCACGGGGTCGAAAGTACCTTTTAAGTCCCAGAGGGGGTATTGGCAATTGAAGTCCCCCAGAACGAAGAGATTTCTGGAGGAGGGAAGAATGGAGGGAGAAAAGGAGTTGGTTCTACCATCTGTTGCAGAGGAGCAAATAGCGGGAGCGTACACATTAAGAAATGAGAGCGAGGAGGAGTTGTTAAGAGAGATGCTGACCCCTACATAATCAGAGTAGGGATCGAGCGAAGAAAGAGAGGAGGTAGAAAGTTCAGAGAAAGATAAGCTCTGCCTGACGAAAATGGTGACACCGCTGCTAGCGTGCATGGCATCAGTAGAGAGAATGCCAAACCGGGAGTGAGTACAATCAGATTGCAGTGCAGAGAATCCAGGAATCCAGAAAGAGGAAGATGAGTTAAGATTGGATTCCTGGATGCAGATAAGGTCAACAGGGTGGGACGAAAGAAAGCTCCTGGCTCGGAGACCTCCAGCATTCCATTGGAGAACCCTGAAAGAGTCAGAGGGGGAGAGAAGGCAGGAGGCGTCGAAGGACAGCCAGGAGCAAGAGAGGGTGGTGAGAGGCAGAGGAAGAAGATACAGAGTGGACTAACGGGGGATAAGAGGTTTGAAGACGAGGGTGGGGCAGGAGTGCAGCATTAGCGGACGAAGGGCTAGATTGTACAGTGGAGGTATACATGCCGGAGAGCATCGCAATGTTACGACAGGGGACACCGCAGGGGGGCAGCTCCAAGAGTGAGAGCTGTCAAGAGCTCTGAATTTGGAGAGGGAAAGTTGTGAACACCTTGAATGTACCCATTTGGAGCAGGTGCATCATGACACTGTCTTGCCCCGCCAGGTCACATTTCTAGCGCACACTGAGCAAGGAAAAATGGGGCCAGGGTTGGGATGAACGTTACCGCTCATCAAGAGAAGGAGAAGAATAAGGAGACGAACACGGGCAAGAGAAGGGCAGGAGAAAAGAGAGAAAACAGGCGACCGATTTTAAGGAAGCTGTGTGCTGCCCTTCTGCCGTCGTTCAGGGGACAGCATAGCGAAAAAATAAAGGGGAGTGCCTGGGGTAACTGGGACCCTCGGGAAGGCCAACAGCCATTTCGACCCAACCCAAACGGGGTCGGGGACCGCACCACCACGTTGAGGCGGCTGTTGATTGGTGCAGTCTATAGGCCTTCTCAACAGTAAACCCTTCTTTGCAAAGCACAGTGGAGTTTTATGTCGTGGAACATGCACATGTTGGCTTGCACCGGAAAATGTAGACTCGAGTGTGTATTTGAAACATTCTCCGTTGAAGATTAAACTGCTAATGAAAGTGGCATTACTGCCGTCTTACGTAAACCTGGAAGGTGCTCTATTACAACGAATGACAACTAAAGGATTTTCTTACTACTCAGAGCCAACAAGCATCTTCCAATCAGTATGGCAGTGTTGAGTTCTGGAAAGGTGTCGACCATTACAACTGATCCAACCAAAGATTCATCGGCAAACTCAAAAAACTGCTTTTGCGTAAACGTATCAAGACAATCCCAGGCAAAAACCAGAATTGATCCACGGCTGCGTTCGACAACCGAACATCTTATTTGTGCCTCTAATTTTACACTTGAAGTGTTCCTGTGTTGTTGTTGTTAGTATAGGTTTTCTTAAAATAATCATTTTTCTAGGGCAGTTGTTTAAAGACAGTTAGGAAATCGATCGTTCGGCGTTGTTTAAGTTATCTTAGGTGTTTTTACTCCTTTTGGTTAACGAGATGTGGTAAAAACTCTTTCGCCCTCCAGTGGTAAAACTTTAATGAAGCGGGGCGTTGTCTAAAATTTATTCGATTTGAAAAAAAAATTGCCCCATTACAATCGTTGATTAAAATCTTATCTGATTACAATTTCAAAAGTATGGAAAAAATGAAACGCCCTGATGTACGGGCTTACAGAACCAAGTTTCATCTCAAAGTTAATCTCGACTACGACTACTCAAGTCAACTCGTCTTCGCTGCCTGACGTTATTTTTGATGGTGAAATCTCGGTCATTTGTGCTCCTTTACGTTCTACATGGCTGGAGGACCGACATTCGCTGGTAATGCATGGCGTCCTCACCAGCCAATTTAGCGCATGACATTAATAAACGGATGACGAATAATGAAAGACAGATCACTTATGTAAAATTTGTTTTGCTGGTTCTTGCAATCCCTCATCATGTCGTTTAGTCGTAAGTCTAATTGGCTTTACTGATTGTTTCATATGGGTAAGCCTTAGTAATTTATTCACGTGGAAAAGCTGTTAATCAAATAGGATCACTTGATTCTGATGCATTAGTTTCTGTATAGAATGAAAGGTAAAACATCGCACTTATTAAAAAATGCTGTAAAGAGCAAAACTCCATACCAGCGAATTGCAGTTTTGTTATTATTCAAAGCATACATTGAAACAATGTAGTAACCGTTTTTGCGTATTTAGGAAAATGCTAAGAAAACGACTAAAAACAAACTGAATCAACCTAAAGATGCGACGAATAAAAAAGTGACTAGGTCACGTCTTAAACAAGGTATGTTTGACTTTTTACATTGACGAAAGTTCTTTTTTGCTGTAGGAATTTTAAGTAAATTACGACATTTCATGTTTTTGCTTAACTGTAATACAAACATACAGTCGTTGAGTTTGCAGACGATAACTGTTTGCCATCTTCGGCTTTTACCGATGGTAGTTTTCAGTTTGCGCTGCATACAATGATGCTAAATGACTGTCTTTGTTAAAAGTTGTGACGTTTAGGTTTAATTGTGGTTCAGAACAGAAGTAATTTTTTGCTATAATGGAGGTAGAGCAAGGACTAAAGTTGCTCATATGGAGCTACTGTACTTAACAAAAGCGACTGATCTCTCTTAAACGACATGCAGTAATGAGTTTCTTTTTGACCTTGAATGTGCCTCCCTGCTTTTCGCTGGATCATTTTTAAGCCTTTGGGATTATTCTGCTTTTAATGTCAGATTTTGTATTTAGATGAACCCGAAATCGTAACGTTTATGGCGTGAGCTGTACATATTTAATTCATGGCATTAATATCTCGATAAATTTCAGCCAATGCCGACTTGCCTGTACGAAATTTATCGGAAGAGATATCAAAAGTTGATTGCTCTGGTGAAAAAAACAAAAACCAACTTAATGTGTTAAACACTCAAGCAGTTAGCGTCCAGAAAGAAATTAACGGTAACAACAGTGTTTACAAGTTTTTATCACTTAATTGGAATCTAAGTCTTCTGTTAACGATGGAGCTTCTGTAAGTTAATAGCCAATATATTTTACTGTTTCTGTTCGTTTATGGAAAAATTTTGAAGTGCGTTTTAGTAGAATTGGGTGATGCAACTTGTGTTTAGACACGGAGCCGTTTTGCCGGAACTGCATTTCTTTAAAAACACTGGACATAGCAGAGCTTAAAAACTGGCGTGGAGTGCCTTTCCAAAAGTCACAACGACATGTAAGCCCGTTTGGGCGTTGAACTGTAGTTGTTGTGTAACCCCTTCTCTTCCTTGAGACAAATACACGGCACGAAACTGATATCGAACTTCACCTGGGGAACCGAATCGAGATTTGGCTAAGGTGGAGCGGCAGTTTGTTTCAAACCAATCATGAATACGAAGTGCAGATTGGCAGCCCTAACAACAAGACCAGGCTACCATTGGCTGGTGTCTAATAGCCGCTTCTTGCAGCTTCAATATTCCAACCACGTAAAGCATGCACATTCTTGCAGAGCCAGTTCGGATAGAGCAGCGCTTAAAGTTATACAATTTATCGATATTTTTTAGAAAATCTCATGAAGCTATTTCAATGCATGGCCAACGCTCTTGTGCGCTTGTGCCAGTATGAATGCAAAAAAGCGTTGACGTACATCGAGCTTCTAGCGCCACATCAGCGGACCACTTGTTGGACGTTATCTCTGCTTGCTCGATGTTATTTCGAACTAGCCGACTATAAACGGGTAAGGGAAAATTTTACCGCTGTATATTGACGGCGCACAATTCAAATTGTGGACCCTTGTAATTATTGCATCGTCCTCGGCAATCTGCTTGGTTGGTGGTGGCCTTTTAATTTCATTCGGAATTGGTTCGTAATGGACTGTCGCTTTCTTCTAAACATAGCGGCTCTTAAGCTTTTTCGGTTTACTTTCCGTTTGAAGGTGATCACCAAGTCCAACCTGTTTTCTTGGCTTTTGTGCTTGTAAGTGCGTTATTATAAGTCTTTTGCATAAGTCAATGTGTTTCTCGTGGATTTGCTAAATTTGCCACCGGTTAACCGCTATCTTAACCTGGGCCTTTTTTTCTTGATTTGGGCCGAAGTGTGGGTGTTCTCTATTACACCCTTCCTCCATCAATCCCATAGGAAAAAGAGAGCTGATATCGTGTTCCCTAGTCCAGCACATTTTCGCTGCAATGCGGCGGTGCTTAGAAATGCGGAGAATGACTTTTTGTTACTTTTCTAGGCTTCCAATGTCTTCCAAGAGCTACGGCGTAGCCATCCGTATCACGTGACCGGGCTTGCGTACTACAGCACCACGTTGTGGCACTTGCAAGACAACATAGCGCTGTCAACGTTAGCTCACGATTTGGTGAAGCTCGATTCCTTATCGCCGGAGGTTAGTACGGTCAAGGAAGGCATTTGCATCTGCATGCGATCAAATTAACTTGCGCGTTAAAATGCTACTCGATTCGCATCTGCGTCTTAACTGTCGCCACTTTCAGTTGACCCTTTGCACATGCGTAGAAAGTTGGATTAGAGGTTAACCAACGGTCAGATTGTAAAGACCACTACAGCGCGTTTGTAAATGATTGTTTTTAATGTTTGTACGTGGTTTCAAAAGCAAAGTTGAAAGAGTAAATGTGCGTTTTTGGTAACAAATTCGAGGCGACTTTGCCGTGCAAGATCAGTTTGTTTTTTACCAACCTTTTGTTGTATTGTGGAAAGCTTAAAATTTTGTAGTTGATTGTCCTAATATTTTGCTTTTTTTTATGGTGTCATTTCGAAACTTGCCCATGCGGATCGTACGTTAGCAACCTAGCACATTTTTTGAGTCTGGAAGTTTGGCTTCGTAATTTGTCTCGCGCTTCACGCACTCTCTTGTGAGGGTGAACGTTGGGCGGAAAAGTTGATTTGTGTACATCGGTTTAAATTAGTGGCTGGCACACGTTTTTCGTTGGCTGATGATTTCTGCATTTTCTCTCTTGCATGCTCTTCATGGAGAATGTTTCCTACTCGTGAACGGAAGCTAGGAGTTCAGCTGAAAGAAATATGCACAAAATTGTACATGTTGTAAAGATTGTCTCAAAACTCAAAATTTTTGAGCAACCGGCGTCGCCCGCAGAGCCTCCTGCAGTAATGTCGAGGAAAATCTAAATATATGTTATGAATATATATACCGTATTTGCCGGTGTATAAGTCGACCTTTTTCGATCAAAAATCGACCTAAAAAAATCGACCTCGACTTATACACCGAGTCATGAAATTCAACTTTGTATTCATCGCTTCAAATGTGATGGTAATTACTACACTTCACAAAAAGTTATAAGCCAGTAAAAGCAGAATAATGTGGTTGCCCTTACAAGGGCAGATATTGCGTTCACTGCCCTTAAAAGGACACATTATGTGTTCTCGTACGTGGAAGTCGCTCAATACTTCGTTCGGCATCTCGTTGTGCGTGATTACCGTATGTCTGCTAGAAAAAAGTACCGTACTGGGTATTGGGCGAATGCGTGACTCATCGCCTAAACTCCAACAACAGCAGTATCTCATTGGTTATCTCTGTGTTTGGCTTAATAGGCAATTATTCGAGTAAAAATTTTAGCAAAGATAAATTTAAATATAGAAGTTTAAGATAATGAAACAATTGAGCTCGACTTATACAAAGGATATATCATAAAATCGTAAATTTCCGTCGAATTTTAGGGGGTCGACTTATACAACGAGTCGACTTACACACCGGCAAATACGGTAAGTAAAAACATGAATATAAAACCTGAATATCAGTTAAGACTTCATGCGGTGGAGAGTTATGAAAGAGTAATGAAAAGTTGATGTTTTTGACGTAGCCAAATCTCGTTCCAAAATGAAATCGATTAGAAAACATTATAGGGGGTTACCCATAGCCGCTACATTGTCCCAAAGTTTCTCAAGTTCCTGGATTCATCCTGCTTGCCGTGTTTCCAGCTTAGGCGTACTTAAAAACTGCACTTGCTCTAGGGATGGGCAATTCAGAGTAATATACTTATATAGAATAGTTAAATCGATCCAGAATCCGAATCCTTTTTTTTGCAATTAGCACAATCAACATGAAAGCATTTATTACAAGTTTACAACAACAAAAGTACACTCAGAGAACGAGTTTATTGCAGTGTAATATATTTAAGCTTTCTACATGCTTGCTTGTGTGAGCGAGTTAGTTTTTGAATCATTGCATGCAATAGATATTTTACAAAAAGAACCGAATCCTATTATCCGGTTTGAATTGTCATTTTGGATTCGGATAGTTTGGGATCCGAGTCCTTCGGATTCGGTATTTTCAATTGCCCGTCCCTAACTTGCTCACAACTGAAACAGCCAACGATTTCTCAATCGTTTATGCCTTCATTTGATGAAGCGCGTGGAAGCATAATTCCAATATTGTGGGAGGGCACCAAAGTTTAAATAAGTATTTTCAGGAATATGTTATCAAATATGATGACTTTGTTGTAGTGATATGGCTATTTGTACGACCTAAAGTCTATGACTGCGCGCATATTGCTAGATTCTGGAGTAAACGTAGCCTGGCAAAGAGCAAACAAACTGATCTAAGTAATTTTCTTTTCAAAATCAAAAGTACTGTATTTGGATGACAGTTACGTAGAAAAACAACAGGGTGGTAGCGCATCACCGCTGTATTTTCCCAAACTTTTTTAAGTTCTTAGCAACGTTTTGTTTGGACTGTTTGGTGTATTTACTTCGGATCTGGATTTGCACTTCGGATGTGAATTAAAATAATAGTTTCACAAACTTTCATCCGTTTACTTGAGCATTTGCATATAAGCATAGATATAAAGTTTTGGGGAAGAAGTGACGCCAATATCATTGTATAATTTCTGAAATAAGCTATTAAATATTTGGCATACTACGGTACCAACGACTTTTCGTAATTTTTTGCCTATTTATATTTTACCCAACATCTCTGGCTGCGCATGTATTGCTAGGTCCTGGCGTAATCGCAGTTAGGGAAAGTGTAAACTAACCCAAAGTCAAGCGCTTACAATTAAGTTATCACAACAATTTGTTAGGTTACGGAAGATGCGAAAAATTAATGGGATTCTTGAAATATTTAACGTGAAAAATCGTCAATTTGTTTAATGTTGCTACAACTGAAAGCATGCTTTAGAATGCATGAAAAATCGCTTCTTGCATGTTGTTGTTGTTGGTTACCCGACCCCTTCCGAGGGATGGGGCATGGCGGAAGACTATGGAGCCCCAGAAGCCGGGCAACTACCCAGGGTTTGGACCAGAGGTCGTACAGAGATAAAGAGTCGCCAAAGAGTGAGCGGCGCAAAGAGTCCGTAGCTGGACAGTGCAGAAGGAGATGAGAGATGTCCTGGGACGGGTGTCCACAGGCGCTGCAGGAAGGGTTCTCAATTCTGCCAATCCTAGAGAGGTAAGAACCTAAAAGAAGGCTGTGTCCATTGCAGCAAAGATGAGAGAGGACACGGCGAGCATGACGAGGGAGCACAAGCTCCTCAGTGGAAATCGAGGGAACCTGTGTGTCAAAATATTTGGAAGAGACAGTACGCCTCCAGTCCGAGAAAAGACGAGAGTGGATACGACAGATAAGAGGAGAGAGACTACAAGGGATTGCAGAGGGCGCAAGTAGTGCTCCCCGTCTGGCAAGCTCGTCAGCCGTGTCATTCCCCGGGAGAAACGAGTGTCCGGGGACCCATTGTAGTCTGATAGAACAGGAGGAGAGAGAAGACAGTTCCTGCCAGATCTGCCAGAGTTTGAGATAGGAGGAAAGATGGAGGAGAGGACAGGGTGGTGAGGACAGAACGAGAGTCAGATAGTAGGAGAAGAGAAGAGAAATGGCAGACTTGTTGGTGCTGCCGAGACCAGCAAAGAGCGTGCAGAATGGCGAAGAATTCAGCGGAAAAACTTGAGCATACTGGGTCTGCCGAAAAGGAAAGAGTGGCCTCAGTGCCACAGAGAGAGCAGGTGGCAAGTACGCCGGAGCCGCCCTTGCCAAAAGGAGAAGGAACAGAGCCGTCTGTCCAGAGTACCAGATCATGAGAGAGGAAAGAGTCAAGGTGGGCGAGAGCCGCACCTTGGCAAGAGAGAGGAGGATCAGAGCGAGAGCATGGAGGGGGAAGGGTGGACTCCACCGTGAACCAAAGAAGATTCCAAAGAGGACAGGGAGGGAAAGCAAGAAGAGCCTCCCTAGAACAAGTAGAAGGAAGCATGAGCGGGTGAGTGGACACAAAAGCTCTCCAGGACGATCTGCAGAGTCTTGGTTTCACTCCAAGTCTGGCCAAACCTGAAATAGGAAAGGCGGTTGGGAGACGAAGAGCCCGCTCATAAGAGAAAAGAGTAAAGTGAGTCAGAGTGACTCGTAGGGGAGGTAAAGAAGCCTCGGAGAGAGGAAGTGGGATAGGGAGGACGAGAGGCAGCCGGTGATGGCGCGACTGGCTGCTCGGTGGAAGCGTTCCAATTTGGTAAAATTGGTAGCGCTTAGGAAAGGAAACCATCCGAGTGAAGCATATGTGAGAAGGGGCCGAAGAAAAGATTTATACAGAACAGAGAGGGACTTCCTAGAGGGGCCCCATGAGGAAGCAGAGATACAGCGTAAGGCCTTGAGACGTGGGAAGAACTTGGCCTTCAGCGAAGATACATGTTTAGAAAAGGAAAGAGTGCGGTCGAAGGTGACCCCAAGAAAAGTTGGAGTGGGGTTAAAACTGAGGCGGGAGCCGAGTAGGAGGAGGTTGGGCTGGAGGTTGGCTTGGTGGGAATCCACTGAGAAGAAGGAGGCCTCGCATTTGCTCGGATTGAGAGGAAGACACCAGTACTCAGACCAGCGCTCCAATCGAAACAAAGCTCCTTGTGTGACCTCCACAGCAGTGGGGACTGAGGGGGAAGAGGACCAAATCGCCAGATCGTCAGCGTAAAGAGAGCAGCTGACGGAAGAAGGCAGAGAAGCCGGAAGATCATTGATGAAGAGAGAGAAATATACAGGGCCAAGAATGGATCCTTGCGGAACACCACGACAGACTCGAAAGGAGCGGCCTTTGTGATTTTGTTAAACCTCGCAAGTGCGCCTATCAAAAAGGAAAGATTGGGTCCAACGAGCAAAGCAAGGAGGGAGGCCAGCCGAAATCAGTTTATGGAAAAGGGCGGGATGCCAGACAGAGTCGAAAGCTTTAGAGAAATTAATAATGGAGAGAATCGTTTGAGAGCCCGGCCTGGGTTTATTAAACCCATCCGAAATGGACTGAGAAAGGTACAGAATTTGATCGAGTGTAGACCGACCAGGGCAGAAACCGGCCTGGCGGGGAGAGAGAATGGAATTACATTCCAGAAAGAAGAGTATACGGGATAGAATGATGCGTTCAAACAGCTTTGATACGCAGGAGGTGAGAGAGATAGGCCGGAGGGAAGCAGGAGAGTCGAGAGGTTTTCCTATCTTGTGGATGGGAATAATGGAAGATGTCTTCCAGATGGAAGGAAAGGAATGCGAAGACCAGGAAAGATTGAAGATGTAAAGAAGTAAATCCATCCCAGAGCGAGGAAGGTGCTTTACCATGGGATAGGCAACTTTGTCTGGGCCAGTGGCAGTGGATGGGGTAAGATTGGAGGCACCCACATGAAATTCCGCGGGAGAGAAAGGAGAGCAAAAGGACGAGTGTGACTCCACAGGGCACGTGACTCGGCGGAGCTCAGTGAGGTAGTCTCTGGCTCTGCTGCGCAGGGTCTTTGGCTGAGAAACGGAAAAGTGCGATCTCAGGTAAGCGGCATAAACCGAAGCCGACTCCCTGGGAGAGGAACAGTTAGGAAAGTTAAGAGAGGAGGAAGACGAGGAAGGAGAGCCAGCGATAGAGCAAAGGAGAGAGTGTACAGATTTAGGGTTAGACCTAGGTGAAAGAGAAGAGCAAGTCGTCTGCCATGCCTCAGCCTTGACCTTGGCGATGACTGACGAGGCGCGTCGAGAAGCAGAGATGTAAGCCTGGCGATCTTCATCACTTCTGTGAGCGGCAGCGAAAGCCTTGCGTCTTTCACTAACCGCTTGTTCCACCTAAAGAGAGCAGCTGCAGAGGAAAGAGAAAGAGACGAGTATTCCTCTGCTGAAGGACAGTCAGAGTCAAAGTAAGAGGCAAAGTCATGCCAGCAAGCTTTCTGAAAATTGAAGGAAGGAGGCCGCTCGTTAGGGCGAAAGATTGGAGAGAGAGGGATAGATAGACGAATTGGTAGATGGTCAGAACCCAGGTCCTGAATCACCTCCCAGGAGCAAGAAAAAGCAAGAGTAGAAGGAGCAAAGGAGATGTCAGGAGAGGAGCGATGGAGAAGGGTGGGTGTGTCAGGGTCATTGAGGGGGAGGAGGCCTGAAGAGATGACCCAGTCGAATACTTCCTCCCCCCGGGGGTCGGAAGTACCTTTTGAGTCCCAGAGGGGGTGATGGCAATTGAAGTCCCCCAAAATGAAGAGATTTCTGGAGGAGGGAAGAATGGAGGGAGAAAAGGAATCGGTTCTGCCATCCGTTGGGGAGGAGCGAATAAGGGGGCCTACACATTTAGAAATGAAAGCGAGGAGGAGTTGTTAAGAGAGATGTTGATCCCTACATAATCAGAGTAGGGATCGAGCGAAGAAAGAGAGGAGGTAGAAAGTTCAGAAAAGAATAGGCCCTGCCTGACAAAAATGACAATGCCGTCGCTGGCGTGCGTGGTATCAGGAGAGAGAATGCCAGACCGGGAGTGGGTGCGATCAAAACGCAGAGCAGAGAATCCAGGAATCCAGAAAGAGGAAGATGAGTTAAGATTGGATTCCTGGATGCAGATAAGATCGACTGGATGGGACGAAAGAAAGTGAAGTAGTTCAGTGCTCCTGGCTCGAAGACCTCCAGCATTCCATTGAAGAACCCTGAAAGAGTTAGGGGGAGGAGAGGAGGCAGGAGGCATAGAAAAATGGCCAGGAGCGAGGGACGGTGGTGAAGGAGCATAGGAAGGAGATACAGAATGGGCCGATGGCGGATAAGAGGTTTGGAGACGGGGGTGATGCGAAAGTGCAGCATCAGTAGAGGGGGGCCAGATTGTACAGTGGAGGTATACATGTCGGAGGAGTCCGAGGAGGGAGTCACAGTGTTACGACAGGGGAGGCAGCTCCAAAAGTGAGAGCTGCCTAGAGCTCTGAATTTAGACAGGGAAAGTTGTGAGCACCTTAGGTGGACCCATTTGGAGCAGGTGCAGCATAGCACTGACTTGCCCCGCCAGGTCACATTTCCAGCGCACACAGAGCAAGGAAAGATGGGGCCGGGGTTAGGATGAACGTTACCGCTCATCAGGAGAAGAAGAAGAATGAGGAGACGAAGAAGGGCAAGAGTAAGGCAGGAGAGAGGAAAAAGTGAAAACAGGCGATCAATTTTGAAGAAGCTGTGTGCTGCCCTCCTGCGGTCGTTCAGGAGGCAGCATAGCGAAAAAATGAAGGGGAGTGCCTGGGGTAACTGGGACCCTCGGGAAGGCCAACAACCATTTCGACCCAACCCAAACGGGGTCGGGGACCGCACCTCCACGTTGAGGCGGCTGTTGATTGGTGCAGCGCTTCTTGCATCGTCAATTCAGCTTAAATTGTGGTAGAAAATGCTTTTATGGAAAGCACTTTGTTAATATCCCCCAAAACAGCTTTTAATCGCGTTTCTGCGATCAGTATTTATTGAGAAAACACAGAGAATAAGTTATGCAATCAAGCGATAGCTGTGACGTCATACTAAACCCGAGAGGGATACAATTTTTGCAGGTTGGTAAGTTGGGGGTCTGGCTTTAAGCGAAGAACGGTTTTCCTCTATTAAGAAATCCAAAGTTTAAAAAAACTGATCATTGATTATTACGTTACGAACCCCGTATGACACTCACCCCATGAAGGTGGTCAGTGTTGCCAAGTTTAATGCTTGTACGCCTACTGGTTTCGGAGTTAAACACACAGGCACACGTAAACTGACTGGCAGAAAGAATTGCGTTTCGTCTATAGGCCTACTATAAAGCGCAATTCTATCTTTGTGTGTCTGCTTTAACCACTTCAAAACTACTGGACGTACGAGTATCAATTAACTGGTGATCAAAACTACTGGCGCGATTGATCACCATCACGGAGTGCGAGTCATTAGGGATTTGCAACGTCATGATGACGTCACAATCAGATGATTTTTAAAAACTGCATTTCTTGACCGAAGAAAGAGGTTCTGAGGTAATACGAAAGACAGTAGGAATTCATATGACGCCATAATTAACGATTACTTGTAAAATTTGTTTTCTTAATTTGCCAAAAAAGTACTCATCGTAGAAACGCGATTAAAATCTTTTTTTGTGAGATATTGACAAGGTGTTTGCAATAAATGCAAATCCACAACAAATTAAGCTGAAATGACGATGCAACAACAGATTCTTTTTTTAAGCCTTCGAAGCATGCTTCTTCGCTTTTTTCTGCTCACTCCAAACTCGCTCTGTGATGTCAGAATACGTCTGGTACGATCAGCTCAGTCTTTCACCAACGAAGATCATCATATTATGATTTTTTTCATAAAATGCAAACTTTACAAAATCAGTTTACTTAAAAATTCATTTGTAATCTTATTTCTCCACCGAATTTTAAAATTTGTTTAACAAATTGAAATTTATTTAAAGGCAATTCTAATAATATATGATTTATTCTTTTACTGATTGTTTTTGTCCTAAAAAAATTGAACTTGGAAACCTGTAGTGTAACTTTTTACCCCTTTCCAAAAAGTGGTAAGCTGAGTAAAAACAAGTAAGTTCAATATGTAAAGATTGCTACAAGGTACCAATAATTTATGTAGTTTGAAAGCTTAGGAAATTTGCTTTCCAACTGCAATTACTAATGGTTAAGGATTAGTTTGCAATGGCTGACCAGTTGTTGGTTGCCATAGATGATTTTCCATTTTTAGTTTAAAAATTTTCCTACTACACCTAAGTAATTTGCAGTTTTTAGAAAAAGTCAGTTCTTAGGTACAATTTGACTATTTTCGATCGAAACATGGTTTTTACCTAAATTTTTAAAACAGATTTATCGCAAAACGAAGGTTTTAGAAATTTTGAAATGTAGCTTACCAGTGTATAGCACTCAAAATTTTGGTGTTTGGGCTTTGTGTGTAATATACGATTCAATTTCTCAAAAAACTAAGTCATTTGGTACATTTTGTCTATTCTTCCTCAGCAGCATGGTTCCTTGGCATTACCTATCAAAGTTTTCAAAAAGATGCATCTAAATCGCCCCCCCCTACTTTACAATTTTGAAATTATTTTTCCTTGCACTTCCTAGAATGAAACAAGATTTTTTTTAATCGTTGGCTGTTTCCATTGTGAGCAAGTCTACTTCCTAAGTACCAAAGAGGACCAGCAAAACTTAGCCAGGAACTTGAGAAATTCGGGGAGAAATATATCGGCTATGCCCAGCCCCTTATGATGTTTTTTAGGCTTAATCGATTTCCTTTTAAAAAAAAAGTACTATTGATTTTGGAACGACAATTAGATACGTCGAAAAACCATAATTTTTGTTAGTGTTCTCACGATTACCCATATTCTTAACGTCGACATTACTGATAGGAGCGCTGCAACTGTAATTGCATCCCTTTGAGTTAGTTTGTTATTTCTTTAGATACGTTTATGCCAGGACCAAGCAACATGCGCCCAGCCTGAGGCTTTTGTTGTACAAATAGGTATACAACAACAAAAAATCGTAAATAGCGGTCCTAGTACTTTAAAAGATTATCCCTGGAAATGCTTGTCAATCACCTTGGTACCCTTCCGTAATTTTCATATGCTTTCAAGCACTTCCCGTGTTTGGCGGATAAGGTTTGATAAGTTTAAAGACGCCTATGGTGAAAACAGGGAAAATAAGACGTAACCAAGCACTCCAGGAACTGAGGAGACATGTGGCTACTATGCGCAAACCTTCAATAATGTTTTTAATCAATTGCGTTTCAAAAAGCAATAGTTTTGTTTTGGAAGGAGATTTTCCTATGTCGAAAAACAAACTTTATATAGCTCTTTCCACAACTATCCGTGGGATGAAGCCGACTTGGCCGGTTGAACCGATATTGTTAATCTCGACGTTATTGTTGGGGGAGTCCAGTGGGCGACGCCGGCATAGCAGACTATTGGTGTAGAAACTCTAGCAAACGAAATAAAATGGTGGTAGAAAGAGCTTTTTAAATCTTTAAAGTTACGTCCATGCTTTTGAAATGTATTGCGAATTTCACTTTCGAAGTTCTGTAAGTCACATGCAGACCGCTGAAGAGACGGATCACCACGGTGGCCATGGATGGAACGCAAGTTGTAAACTTTTAGGCAGACCCCGGAAGCTTTTAGCATATTACACGGATTTCCATGAAGACCATAAGTTGAAGACCACAAGTTGAAGACTAGTTATATATATGCATATGGTCCATTTACATTTACACTAAAACGGCCGTGGGCAAAATTTAAAAGTCAGGCTCTGCAGGGCACCAGGCGCTTTCATAAAATGTGAGTAAAATGCAAAACTCCAAGGAAATGACCGAGCTATGAAAACGAAAACATGCAGCGCGGTCAGCTTGACTCGCTTTCAAAGCTTTACCGACGGCAATCTCAATCGCCGGTGAAGTGTGAATCGCTAGTGCAACAATTTAAGCCAACGCCAGACATTTTTATTTCAGACCTGGTGTGCTGTTGGAAACTGTTTTTCTTTGCGGCGAGATTATGAGAGCTCCGTCAAGTTTTTTTCCCGCGCCGTCCAACTGGCGCCGCATTACGCATACGCTCACACATTACTGGGGCACGAGTACGCGTACAGCGACGACAAAGAAAGAGCGACCGCGTGCTTCAGGAAGGCGATTCATTGCGATCCACGCCATTACAACGCATGGTAGGTGCTTTTTGTGTTTCTGCTTTATCTATGTTAGCAATTTTTAAGTATCTCTGTTGTAACACCTGAGATGTACCGGGAACAGAGGGTTTTGCTACCATGATAAAGATGCCATTTTTTGTGGGGTGATTACTCTCCTATTGCTTGAGAAAGAATCTATGTGTGAAGTAAATATCCAGGTGCACACCGCAAACTTAATCAAGATACAGTAGGAGCAAGCGTTGAACCATTTTGAACTACGAATACGATTTGCAGAGTGGCAGTCAAGCCCTATCACAACGCCATGTGGACTGATATCGATGGCTCTGCTTGATAGACTATGATGGTGTTGGCCACCTGTTTACCATAGTTTTCATCATGTTGATATGTTAGGTACGGAATCGGTTCCATATATTACAAGCAAGAAAACTTTCCCCTAGCTGAAATCCATTACCGGAAAGCATTGACTATAAACGCTCAAAGTTCCGTGTTACTTTGCCATTTAGGTGAGTAATCTAGAAGTTATTTGCAAATGCAAAGATTGCGGTGCCCTACAACTAGACGCGAGCAATTGGACACGAACAAAATAAACGCCGGACGAACTACGCGCGGAACAAATTAGGCCCTGGTGACTTTATGCACGTTGCCACCTTGAAAAACTTGCAAAGCAAAGTGAGCATTTCGAGAATAAAAAATGCGTTACGTTAATTCACAATGCGATTGGGAGAACCTTTGCTTTCAGAAAAATTCTTTGATTAAACAAGAAAATAAGTTGTGGAGTGTGGATTATGCCGTTTTAATATTGCTGGCAGTTTTAATACGTCGCGTTGTTGTAGGAATTGTCCAACATGCCAGAAAGAAATCTGCTGATGCTCTTAACACGTTGGAAACCGCTTTAAGCTTAGAACCTCGTAGTCCACTGTGCAAGTTCCACAAAGCGAGCATATTATTTGCAAACGACCGACACCAGGAGGCTCTTAATGAGCTGCTGGAGTTAAAAAAGATTGTTCCAAAAGAAAGCCTGGTTTATTTTCTCATCGGAAAGGTTGGTGGTTTTTCTTACAGATTTCATGACCTCATTTAAAGCAACCGAGTCAGACAACCCGAGTTTGGTTTTCTTGTAGTAGTAGTTGTAGTAGTAGCAGTAGTTCAGTTTTTATCCGGTATTTTCCCCTTAGCGGAGATGGCCGGATTCACCCCATTCCTTTCGTAATTGCTTGCACTCCACTTTGCTAGATTTGAAGCATCCACCTCCTTCAAACCAATCTTCTCAGTCTCTGTACTTGCTTCTTTCAGGTCTTTGGTCGTCCTCGCTTTCTCTTTCCACTCACTTCAAGATCCAGAGCAACCCTCAAAACACTATCGTCATCCTTCCTCAGCACATGTCCACACCATCTAATACCATTTGCTGTTGCTAACCCATCCACAGTTTCCTTCAACCCCAGCATGTCGATTTGTTCAGTCGTCTTTCTGTCCACAACTTTCCGACCGCACGTGGCTCCACCATAGCTATTTCCGTTCTCCTTAAAATTGTGTTTTCATTTTCTTTTAAACACCATGTTTTGCTTCCATGCAGCGTTGCTGATCTTAGCAACAACGATAAACTTTATCTTTCATTCTCAGAGGAAACCTATTTCCAAGCAACAACCCCCACATTCTCTGAATCTTACCCAGCCAATTCTTACTCTTGCTGTCACTGCCGCTTGACAACCACCATCAGCATTTAGTCTGTCTCCCAAAAAACATAATCCATTCACTGTCTCCACTTCATCGCACAACTTCTCAGTCAAATCCACTATTCCTTCCATTATTCTTCTACATCTCGAGCAAACAAAACGCATTGACAACCTAGCAGAAATTCTATTTTTGCACATCTGCCATGAACCCAGTTTCCACATTTTGTGCACAACACTGAATTGGCCGTGACTCTCCTTTCACAAACTCCACATGGACTTATCTTGCTTTTGAACAGTTCTCATTCCAACCCGCTTACCATCACTTTTGTTTTTCTGATGTTGACCTTTAAACCCTTGCTTTCCAGTGCAGTCTTCCTATTCCAAAACCTTTCCTTTAAGTCTTCCATGGTTTCGCTCATGAGAACAAGACCATTTTCATATAGTAATTCATTAACCACACCCCTTCTTGCATTTTCTGTGATAATATCGACAACTATTACAAACAATAGTGGCGACAGCACAGATCCTTGATGCACACCAACCTTTACTTCAAATTCCTCTAAATACGCCGATCTCGCTCTCACTCTTGTCACTCACTTGTTGGTTGTTTATTAATTGTTATAATACGACAAAAACGTATACAACTTATCGAACACACAATAAACGGAAAGTATACCACTATCGAATGACTTAACGTTCTTTGTGTCTGTAGTGGCCCCTGGATGTAGTTCCTGTCGGTGCAAGTCATAGTTTTCAACCAAACACGTGAGCATACTAGCAATTGTCTGTTCTGCTCAGCATGCAACGTCACGCTTTAAAGCCTGGTCTAAATCGAAGCCAAGCGCGGCTTAACTATTTGCTCTATTTTAACTCAGACACGGATTGCGACGGAGTCAAAATAAAATAAAGAGTTAACCCACGCTTGGCCTCAGTGTAGACCAGGCTGAAGCGCTCAAATTGCGTACTTAACGACTGCAAGTTTGACTCATTGTTTATCGTGTCACACTGCTGGTACTTTTGTTTTGCAGTATTTACCCATGTGGCACTTATGTTTTTCGTCCACAAGCTAAAGCTACATTGAGACTACTCCAAGGTGCCAAGTGAATAGTTGGCAGCATTTTTTGAAGACTTCCTGATTATTTACATAAGTACTTCTAGTTACAGACTACTTCTTTAACATCCGTTTTGTTGATGCTAATGTAAATGGCCAAATCCACATTCAATCTTAGTCTACTTCACCATTTTCTAGTTTTGCGTCATCTTTGGTTCAACTACTTTCAAGCTTACTATTCCCATCCCTATTCCGAGGAGGATGGATTAAAGATTAACGTTTTTTTTTTCTGCTCATTACTGGCATTTGAACCGAAGCGTAAGGGCTTGAGCGTTAGACTGATTTCTTTAGACAGTTAAAGCGCTCGGAGCTTTATGTTGCGTGCCACAGGCATTATGTGTCGCCTGTTGTACCAACCTTGATGACATGTGTAGGTGGGTGCTGACTCAAAGACCGTATGGTCATTTCGCAGTCTCTCGAACACGTTTCTTCGTGTGTTCGATGAGTTTGTATCTTGTATTGTAAATTTTTATCATCCGGTCACGGGAAAACGTTCGCAATTATGCATAGAGCATTTTGAGTTCAGACGTTGCCGAGTTACGAAGTTTTCTTGATTTTATTTCAAAGCCAAGATTAACTTTTACCACGCAATTTTGAGACGACTTTTTTTTGCAGACTTATAAAGTGCTAGGTGAGAACCATCTGGCTATGATGAACTTCTCCTGGGCATTAGACCTAGATCCAAAAGGAGCCAATAACCATATCAAAGAAGCTATCGACAAACAGCAAGGAGGTGACGATAGTGGATTTACAAGAAATAACGGTAAATTGGCAGTTATAGATAATCAATCGCAACTGTAGTCAATTATAGTTATGTTTTTCTAATCGTTTGTCTGCTTTGGAACTACACAAAGCAACTTTGTTGAGGTCCGTTTCGTGGAGTCTTGTCAAATTGTTAGTAATCCTAGTATCGATGCAGGTCAACCGCAGTCACTGCAACTAAACAAAAAGTTGTATGAGAGGAGTGCTTCCTCCGTCTTTTGCCTCAATCTCTCTGGCAGGAACTTTCGTCTCTCTGCTGTACTATCAGGCTGCAATGGGCCCCCGGACACTCGCTTCTCCCGGGGCACGACGCGGCTGATGAGCTGGCCAGACGGGGAGCGCTATTCGTGCCTGCCGCAATCCCATGTAATCTTTTTCCTCTTATCTATCGTATGCACTCCTCTCTTTTCTCTGACTGGAGGTGTACTATCTCATCTAGATTCTTCCACACACAGGTTCCCTCGATTTTCACCGAGGAACTTGTGCTATCTCGTCTTCGCTCAAAGAGACACAGCCTTCTGTTAGACTCTTTCTAGGATTGACAGAATTGAGAATCCTTGCAGCTCCTGCTCTTACTTCCAAAGCCCAAAACGGCAATTGTCCCGCCCTCCCTTGAAAACATTTTTGAGTTTTTTTACGTGGGAGTAGAGACTTTTTTTAGATAATACTTAAAATTTTTATTTAAAAGAATTTTCATGAAACCTATACCCGACAAGAATGGCCCTAATTGTTTCTAGATTACTTTTCTGAAGTGGGTCTGAGGCTCCTGTTAATATTTTGTACAGCATTATACTCTTCAATCAGTTAGTTGGCAAAGTGGTTTGGTGAATTGGAGCGCCGTTTTATGACAGTAATGGTAACATGATCTTTTATTTAAACCTCGCAGTAACCGTGTTTAGTGCTTCGGAAAGGCGCTTGACGGTAATTTTTCTGTTTTGGTAGTAGTACATGTTATAGAAATCCGCTGCACCAACTGTAAACCTCTGGTAACTCTGAAATTGGGCTGAATTCACCAATGTTCTTCGTAAAGTTCTACTAGACCTCAGTCAGTCAGTCTTGATAGGTTTTTTAAACATGGTTTTGATTTTGCAAACCTTTTGTTTTAGAATCATCTCAAGAATTCATGGATTCCACCACGAGTCAAGACGATGAATCGACCACCGGACCAGAAACAATGCACGACAGTGACGAGAGCTTATAACCAGGCCTTCGTGTGGGGTTTTATTTTAATTTTTACGCAACAAAATGACCAGTTCCTTTTTATCTGTTACTGCGCCAATTACATTTTTTCAGCGCTTTTACTTTAGCGCTTGTTTTAGTCGATTTGAGTACCAGCTGTTAAATGTTTCCAACGAAAAAATTTCATTAAGGTAATGAAGTTGACACGTTTCGTGACAGTAATCTCTAATTGGATTTTATGTTGTCGCATGACGTTTGCTCCATTATTTTATTGGGAAGGACTAATCAGACTCTTAATATAATTTTCAAATACGCCATCAGCAGTTTTCGGTGAGTTACCTGTATCATTTTAAAACAAATAAATATGCACATCATTATATCGTCTGGAGTTAAATAGCAAAACTTGTGAACGTTTGTCACAGTTATTTCTTATCCCCTTTCAATCGTGATAAAAAGTTCATTTCACTTGGCAACTCTGCATTGGTACTTCTTACATTTTTAATTTTAATGTCTGGTTTCGTAAGTTTACAAATACCGTTGAGTGCGTATTTAATAAGATAATAAAGCTTTTCGTCTATTGAACTGCAGCTACAGCTTTTTGTTCTCGCAGTAAAAAGTTAAAAAGAAGAATATGTAGGGATGAGTTAAAAAGTAGCTTTTTCTTATCGAACTGATATAGACTAGACCAAGAAGTATTGTTAACTTGGCGTTTTTCTTGAATTTTATGGCTCAGATCAATCATATTTATGATAGCCTATTGATGGTCTACTTAGGAGAGGATGAAAGAACAAATCTTCCCCAAACGGTATGGGAGAAGCAAAAAATCTCTCTGGAGGCGAAGTTCTTTGTTTTGAAGAACCAATTTTCAAACTAAGGTTTGCATGTTGCTTTGGAAATCAAATAGGTAAAATCCTCGCTTTCAAATAGGTGATCTAAAAAGTTTTTACAATGGTTCAGACATCAAAATGGTCCGAGGTTCATCCACCACAAAAAATGTTTTCAAACACCTCAGTACCCACTGGCCATTATCGCGAATAAAAATTTTGATTTTTTTAACATGGAGAGTTTGGAAGACTGCAAAATAAGTAGGCTTATATAATTTTAGGGTACGGTTTGCAAATCTGCTAAGTCGATGTCACTGTGGTTGGCTGCAGCCATAGTTTGAGCTTAAAGCAGACAGCAGTTTCACTCGAGCACCTAAGCTCTCAGTCCAAAGACTTCCATCGACCGTACACTTCTGATGGTGCTTGGTAGCCCTGCTCAGATTATCGTACCACGCTGCTAGCTATCTCGGAACAAATTACAGAATTGCCTGTTTACTATGGACTTTTCAAAAAAAACGCTTTCCATTGTTGGCTGTCGTTTCAATTAGGTAGTCACACACGAACAATCAGGAAGCACCAGACCAATTTCGCTATTAATGGGACTCTTCAGTGATACATATCCGACCAGCAGGGAACTAAACCTTCACGGTATTGACCTTCTATTCGTGGTAAATACCACTAGATCACCTGGATGAACAACATTGCCGATGTTATAGCTTCTTTTGTGAGTGAGTTACCGGGTTCCTGGCTTGCTACTTCTAGAGCTCTTAGAATCCACTATGCTGTGTAACTCTACAGCAGCACATCACTACGAAGACTTCGCTCAACAAGACGTAAGCATCCACTGTACAAGAACACTGAAGGACGACAAGTAAGAATCATAACGAGTATTCATTATGATGAGTATTACTGCAAACCACTTCATCGGCAACAATGTCGTAAGCAGAATACTCACGACGTTGCTGTCAAAGAAATGGTCTGTAGTCCGTAGACTCGAACAACAAACATTTTTTACACTACTTTCGCGAGTACGAAGAAAGTTGGGTGAAAAAACGGCTGACTTAGGTGCAAATAAATGTACTTTGCTTAGGTGTGATCCTAGTTCCAAATATTTTTGGAAACGGAGTAGTGCATTTGCCAAACACGTTTACTAAGATGTGATTGGGATGAGGAACCGTAAACGGCTAAGCTTAATGCGGTACGATGTCATATATTTTTATGATGGGTTAAAGTGATCTACATAGTTTGGCATACGTATTTTATACCTAAAGCAATGCAATGACATAAAAAGGTGATTACTGACCTAAAAATCTCGTTTGAGGTCATTTTGCAGTATCCCAAACTCTCTGGTCGTTTTATGTTTGATGAATTAAATAAGTACTGATTTTATTGGAAGTTTGTCCGTTAGTTGGTTAATTCTTTGGCTCAGACATTTGAGCTTGAAAGCCAGTTAAGTTGAGTGTGAAATATGGTAGATATTGGATGTGTGATGATAGAATACTACAAAACCCAAAAGTTCAGTGGATTAACCTTAAACCTAATTTCAACTCCCACACTAATGGTGGTCCCCATATCGGCGGGTTTCCACCTTTCTATAGTATCCAATGCTTTGTAGTAATTTCTTCAAATTACTTATTTAAGTGGGCTAAATAAATTTTTTTGTTATTTTTGGGAAATTGCTATTTTGCCATTGGTGGCATTTTACCCTTGCAGACTATTTTGCTGAAACCATTCATGTGTGTTTGTATAACCATAATTGTTATAACTCTGGCAGTGATGCTGTGGTACTTGGATAGTGTAGTTGCCTTGAAATTCAATGGTTATAGGTTGGAATCTTGGTTGGCAGGAAACTTAGACCAAAGCAGTGTACACTAGAGAGGGCTCAGTATGTGAATGTATGGGATAGTGTACTTGGGAGGCAGGGAAGGAGTATACAGTGTGGGGAGTGTACACTGGTTGTGCAAATTTTTTAAATTCATTAAAATTGACTGACCCAAAATAACCAAAACCCACATGTTTGATACATCATTGAAATTGACCAATCACAAATGCTTGATGGCAAAATAGTCTCCAAGGATAAAAAGCTGCTGACAGCAAAAAAGCCACTGCCTTATTTTTATGCACCTTCAACATAAAATGTGCTTTACTGTCAATGCCTATGATACTGTGCAATTTCTCATCATGCCATATAACTGTTGTAGTGTTCTCTTTTACAGTATTGATGTTGTGTAATCTACATAATTGTTGGGCAATTGCTATTTTTCCATCAACGGTATTTTACCCTTGTAGGCTATTTTGCCATCAAGATATTTGTGATTGGTCAATATTAGTAATGAATTATAAAAATTTGCACACCCAATGTACACTCCCCCACTTTACTCCTTCTCCCAGTGTTACTACTCCATACATTCATATACCAGGCTCCACCCTCCAGTGTACACTTCCTTTGTCTAAATGCCCTGCCAGCCAAGATTCCAACCCCTAACCATTACATTTCAAGGCAACTGTACTATCCGCACACCACACCATTGCTGACAGAATTATCACTATTTAAATGCACATGAATGGTGACAGCATGATGACCTCCTCTGGTAAAGTGCCACTGATGGAAAAATAGCCACTTCCTACAAAAAAATGCTAATTGAATTGTGGAAATGGAAAAACTACATGAGTTGAAGACTAATCATTAGATCCTACTAAACTGTACATTTTTGTAACATTCATGATGTGAACCATGCCCATGACAATGTCTTGCAATGTCACCTAACCCTAACTTTGAATAAAGTGAACATTGCAGATGTGTCTTAATTAGAACCACTGCCAATTATCAGCCAACTTAGTTATTAAGTGTTGCTACACATATTGTAGTGTTAACTTAATTCAACAGTTGAATTCTTTTTTGTCTAGTTGAATGTTTACCAGTAAGGCCTATGTTTTTAGTTTTTGTCAACTTTGATAAGTTTTTGTTTTTATACAAATTTATACACTTTGGTTTATATATTTTCTGTAAGTTAGTAATTTCATACTTCGAAGTAAATTTCTATTATTTTTTAGTGATTTACTTTTTGAGTATAAATTTTGATTCAGTAATTCCATATTTCAGGATGAATGTCCATACGAATTTTTAACAAAATTAGCAGAAAATTAATATGATTTTTTCTGCTTAATCATACCTTTTTTATCAGTGGTAAATTAAGTTTAAAAACCATTACATTGCATTGACTGCCATTGGTATAAGTTGTTGTGATTGGCATAAGTCGGTACTTATGGGTTATCTGTCACCACTTTTTTTAATTTAATAAACCTAACCCTGTACACTCCCTTCCAGTGTACACTGCCCCATACATTTACATACCGGGCCTGCCCCTTCAGTGTACACTGCCTTCCAAACTCATTTTAGGCTTAAACATTATATATACAGTTAAATAATAGTAATTTAATACCTGGTGAAAAAAAGTGGTGACAGATAACCCACAAGTACCCATAAGTCTATATTGGATCTTTATTGAAATAGACCTAATCTCAAACTTTTTTCCTTTTGTTTTCTCATTTTAAGAAAAACCGTAATCAATGCCTTGGATAGAATGTGAAAAGTCTTCCAATTAGAAATCAATCTTGAAAAAGGTCTTTACCCAAGATGCTTTCCCTCTTGCCCCCATTCTCACCTCTATGTTGCTGTTGTGGCCATGTCAATAGTGCCTTCATACTGAGACCACAACTGCAATGCACTCTTTTTTAGACAACAGACACCCTAATGTATTTAATTCTTCACATTACTCTTATCACTGAGCATCAAGCGTAGATCTGTGAATACCATTTCCACAGACCTGGGTACAATTTTTTGTCAAGTTATTGAATGACTTGACAAGAAATTGAACTTAGGTCCACTAATGGCAAAACAAATGTTCTAACCACTGTGCCAGCTTTCACATTTATTGAGTGCAGATATAAGAACAAATTCTTTCTTGACTCATGGTTTGAGAAGCTCTGGAATTAATTGCTAGAATCAAAGGCTGAGATTAAAAGAAACCATGTGAAATGGAGAAAAACCAAAAATGGAAGAATAATATTTACTTAATATGGTGTAATAAACAGATGCTAAATTTAATATTTTTCAGTTGCATGTTAAAGTTTCCTTAATTTTTGCCTGTACATTTATTTATCAAAGTCTCTAAGTTTTTGATGATTTGCAATGTACTAACTTCCCTAGCTGAGAACTGAAGATGATGTGAGCCGAAATTTTAAATCTAGCTTAATCTCCCCAAAAAAGACCAACCTTTTTAGTAAAGCACAAATGTTTTTATTTATTGATGCAAACTGTATCAGTAGCCATCTGAAAATTGATGGATCGGCTGCTTGAAAATTTGGCTCAGGGGTAGTAGTAGGTTTTGTCTAAGTACTAACCTATTTGTCTGTAAAACAGTTCGGGTAAACTACAGTTTTCTCATTTCTTTATTTTTTGTAGTTGGCTTATTACTTTATTTTTGAAACCAATAGGTAATTGTTTATTTTTAGAGCATTGGAGTTAAATAATTATAGGCTTATTAAAAATGAGTCAATACAGCTATGAAGAAGGTTACGTTGGTACTAATTATGAAGAAGGAAGCAACTTTGTAAGTTCTGACTCCATGGGACACACTGGTGATCCAAATTTAGATTTGGAATATGAGAGACATAGACAAGCAATGCCTGAGCAAGTGCAAAATTTTTTACAATATTTTCAAAA
The DNA here is from genome assembly GCA_963675345.1 of Trididemnum clinides. Lineage (NCBI taxonomy): Eukaryota > Metazoa > Chordata > Ascidiacea > Aplousobranchia > Didemnidae > Trididemnum > Trididemnum clinides. Next base: position 19,638,524 of record OY776295.1, on the reverse strand, counting down.
AGTTTTGAATGACCAAAATGTTTATGAAATTGAGAATTGCTATGAAAATGGTTGGAATCAACTTTCGGAAAGGTTTTATGCTTCAGAACCCTGGCCAGAAGCGGAGTCAGTCGCACCTGTGGTCAGTAATGACCCATTGTTTTTGATAGTGTATAAAGAGCTTTATTTTCGACATATATATGCTCGCATATCAAGCGGACCTAGTCAAGAACAACGTTTTAAGTCCTACTATAATTACTGCGATCTTTTTAATTATATACTAAATGCAGATGGGCCTGTCGCATTAGATCTCCCGAATCAATGGCTTTGGGATATTATCGATGAGTTTATATATCAGTTTCAAGCCTTTACTCAATATAGATGCAAACTTAGCAAAAAGCCAGATGATGAAATCGATGTGCTTAGAAGCAGCCCTAAGATATGGAACATTCACAGTGTGTTGAACGTTTTACATTCTTTGGTTGACAAGTCCAAGATCAATGAACAACTGGAAGCTTACAACACTGGCAAAGATCAAGAAACGATTGCCGACATTGCTGGGCAGTTTGGCCGATGCTCTTTGTACAAAATGCTGGGATATTTCAGCTTGATCGGTCTCCTTCGTCTTCACAGTTTGCTTGGTGATTATCACCAAGCTTTGTCGGTGTTGGAGCATATCAACATCACCAAGAAAAGCACGGTGTACTCGCGTGTTCCTGTTCCAGAGTGCCAGATTACCACTTATTATTATGTTGGATTTGCCCACATGATGATGAGACATTACCAAGCAGCTATTGATACATTTTCAAGCATTTTAACTTATATTCAACGAACCAAAAATACTGCTTTGCAACGGTCGAGTCAGTATAAAATGGATATGATTAACAAACAAACCGACCAGATGTTCAACTTGCTAGCTCTATGCAGCAATCTTTATCCAGTACGCGTCGACGAGTCACTGGCTCAAACAATGAGAGAAAAAGTTGGTTCTGATAAGTGGCAGCGTTTACAAAAATCCGAGAAATCTGCCTTTGAGGAATGCTTTTCGTTTGGATGTCCAAAATTTTTGTCCCCAGTTGCTCCTAACTTCGATGCAGGACCGCTTAATTCCCACAAAGAACCAATGATTCATCAGTGCAAGGTGTTCTTGGAAGAGGTAGAACAGCAGGTGCAGTTGCCGACTATTCGTAGCTTTTTGAAGTTGTATTCGACAATGCCTGTTGAGAAATTAGCCATCTTTTTGGGCATGGAGGTCGACGACTTTACAGCGCAGCTGACTTGCATTAAGCACAAAATGATTCATGCACGAACTGACAAAGACATCGAAGGACAATTGGAAGTGGATTTTTACATAGATGGAGACATGGTCCACATTGCTGATACCAAAATTGAAAGAGGATACGCAGATTACTTTATCAAGCAAATTCACAAATTTGAAGAATTAAACTACCACGTTAGTCAATTAACATAGATGTTTTGTTCAATATACTTTGATGTACAAAGAAAATTGGGTTATGGATAACAATTTGTTGGGAGAATGCTATGGGATTTAATATTGATTTTATGTAAGACTGTACTAGTAGTCGATGTGATGTTGATATACGGGTAATTTCATTGGCTTGGCTTGGAGAGAATTGTCACGTACGTAACGGAATAAATTAATTCATGCTTGCGGATTGCAATACTGTGTTAACTAAATTGTGATTTTATTGACTTCTGATGCATGCAATGTAGCGTGTATTTGGGCACTTGATGCTGACAACTGTGACAGGGATAGCCAGCCAAAAATGTGGTGCTGGAAAAGGAGAGCAAGCTGTTTTTGCTAGACCCAGTTACTTTCGAAATGACCTTTAATCCAAAAATATAGAAACTCGACAATTCAACTACAATTGATCCATAAACAATTTATTTGGGTTAAGGGCAAACTATCCTTTCGGATGCAATTGTGAGATGACGTAGGTTAATTGTTAGCTGGCACATTCAATGCATACGTGCCAGGCAGCGTCTAGAGCAAAAAGTGTTCTACTTGGAGAACACTTTTTGGAAAGCGCAAAAATATTTATTTTTACAACGTCAATTTAAGTCAGGACACCTAATCTCTTTGTGTTGGTTATTTTATCAAGTAAAATCGCCAAATTCAATTCTAGGTGTGGTAGGGCTGTCGTGTTTACAATTTGTAAAAGGAGAATAACATTTTTGGGTCGTAATCCGAGTGCTGTTACGTTGGCTCTTCGTTTAGAAAACCATTATTGGAAATTAACTAATCAAAAGCGTTTGGCAGACCTTTTTTATTTTGATTTCTTTGTCTTTTTTTGGAGGTCAATTATAAAAGTTGATCGTTTGCCAATTTTCTTCCACGATGCTGAATTTGACAACCACTTAGTGGACTTTTATCTTACAATATGCGATTAATTGTGAAATGGAGGTCATTCGGGCATGTTTTGGTGTCCTCAAACGACGGTTATTTTTTTTGAATGGGGCATGTGTCTCCTAAAAGAAGGTCGTGTAAGTAATCCTAAAATTTGACTTTTGTTGGGCCGTTAGGAAAGAAGCTTAGTCATGAGATTGAATCTTGTTTTACGACACAAACTGCGATTAGAAACCTTCGAGGTCCGACTTTAAGATAAGGGGAAAATAGAGAAATAATTCATACTTAGGCTTTATTTTTTTAAATGCGATCTTTGATCAAACTTTTCTATGATTTACAACAAAAAACTAGCTTTGGTAAGTTTGAAGGTAGATTTCTGCGACTATATCTAGGAAAAAAGTCACACTTACAAAGCCCAGATTCTCGCACCATCTTTTTAGTGGTTGAAAAACATCCGCAATATCGTGCGCTTTGGGCCCAAGTTTTTGGTTGCTCAGCTAAAGTACTGACAAAAAATTCGCGCTTTTGTTCAGGGTCGCCAAGCCCTCCTTTTGATCTCAATCAGTGGCTTACTTTCGGCAAAACAAGTAATTACGCATTTGCAGGAGTTTAATTAGGCTTCATGCTTGAGTTTGACGCAAGAGCTTCACACCTTCGATAGTTTTTTTTCATACTAGAAAATTCGATGTACTGTTTGATGAAACTCAGTTCTGTTACTTCATCATGCTGTTTTTTTGTTTTTGTTTTATTTGCCATATTTATCCTCCATTCACGAGAAAGCGAATTGTATCGCTATGGTTTGGACGGAAAGTCTGCACTCGCTTGGGAGTTGCCTTTTTCGAGGTTTATGGGCCACCTGTCTTCTACATAAAGGTGGGGCGTCCCCTTAAGTGCCTTGCCCAAGGACACAACAAGCAAACTTGCCGGCTTGTTCTCCACAACCTCCCCTAAACGCCGAGCGCCAAGCAGGGAAGCTGCGGATGCCATTTTTTAAAGTCTTTAGGTATGACTCGACAAGGGGAATGAACCCCAGGTCTACCGACTGCGAAGTGGACGCTCTAACCACTACGTTAAGAGCAAACATTCCATTTTTTTTTTGTTATCGATGGGTCATTGAAGAATATGTGTAAGCTGTGGTTAACCAAAAGCGCTTTGACCTGATGACCTCAAAAAATGCAGGGATGAACTTGTCTATAAAACCCGTAACTGCTGAATGCTGAATTGGCCACTTAGAATTCAAAAATTAATTGCAAGAATGATGATGAGGGAGAAAAAACAATACGCAATCTAGCTAATATTGGTGAGTGCAGATTCAATATAGAATTTAGATCAGCCTGAGGCAAATAGCGTGATGATTTCTCTGGGCTAGAGTTGCCATTCGTTCCGACATGCCCACGACTTTATAACATTAGTCTGGAAAATTCTTGTCCGGTATTTTGCAGAGATCTTTCAGAAAATTGGAAACTAATGACGATTAAAGGTTTTGAGTTAGCAATGAAAACCATTTTTTAAGAATAGACCTGAGAGCTGGGGTAAAAAGAAAGACAAACCAGTACCTTAGCACTTAGCAGGTCAATGGAAATAAAACATTTTTTGTTAGCATTCCTGAAAATTCGATTGAATTAAAAAATATATCGGGCTACTAGCTGGCGTCGTCTGCAGGGCGCACATCAGTAATGTCAAGGTTAAGAATATTGGTTCAGCCGGCTTCACCCAATCGTACTTGTGAAAACAGTGATGACAAGTTCATGTTGCTTTTATGCATCCAATTCTCCTCAACCAAGTGTACTTCACAACATAATCGAATCAAACACGTTGCGGCAGGAAAGTCATAATCTTTATGCTCATGATCCCGTATTTCTCTATTTCTTTAAAATGAGTAGCCAAGAAAAAAATTAAACTGGAGGGATGGTGACGCCAAAGCACCAGATGTTTACAAAAATTAGATATTTAAATAGTAAGCTTAATTCACGACTTTGTGCTCTCCCTTCCCAATTAAGTTGTGGACTTCAAGGTCGTGGCTGTATATCAGGTTTTGGACCTCGACTTCGGTCGGCCTGTTAAGTTATCTTCAATCAAAATAGGCAAAATGTTTTCCATAATTCTACAATGCAATTACACACGGGAGAAGAGAGAGAGAGAAATCCAGTTTTTTAAATCCGGTTTTGTCTGCGTCAACGCAGGTGGCCAGATTCACCTCGTGCTCCTCGATAGTTCGTAAACACCATTACGTCACTTCGCTCTCTCAATGGCATCCTCCCTTTTTAGTCCAATCTGATTGATATGCTCCTCCACTCATCTCTTCCACGTCATATTCGGTCGCCCACGCCCTCTTCTTCCTGCCACTTCAAAATCCAACGCTCTTCTCAAAACATCATGATTATCCTTTCTCAAAACATGTCCATACCATCGCACTCCACTCGCCCTGGCTAGTCCATCCAAAGTATCCTTTAAACCTAACAAACTCATAAGTTCTTGGCTCCTTCTTTTCTCCATGATCTTAACACCACACATTGGTCTCATCATGGCTTTTTCACTTCTTCTCAAAATTGCCATCTTATTCTCCCTTAGACATTACGTCTCGCTCCCATATAACATTGCGGATCTCACGCAACTCTGATAAATCTTTCATTTTTAACAAAAACTTTTTGCTATAAAGTCACTCCCCACATTCTCTAAATTTTATCCATCCGATTCTCGTTCTTGCTGTTACCGCTGCTTCACATCCACCACTGGCATTCAACCTGTCCCCCAAACAGCAAAAGATCTTCACAAAGTCAACCTGGTCAGAAAATGATAGTTCTTCATCTGGTTCCACCATTCCTTCCATTTTATCAACACATAGTTCACAAACAAAACCTTTTGCCAGAGCTGAAGTCACCCTCTTCATTTTCGCACATCTGCCATGTTCCCATTAACCACACTTTGTAAATATCATCGAATATGCCATCACCCTCTTGCGGCACTTGCACTCATTGATGTTTTTTCTCCTTAAACTTTCTCAAGTCGTTGTTGATTGCGCCTTATGTTCCGTGCTCAAGCATAACCAGGAAATTCAAACGTGAGGACTTGCCTTTTCAACATATTTGTAGCTCAAACCCAAGTAGCTTTATAAAGCTATTATCTGGCTAAATGTTTTTTTCAATCATGGTGCGATTTTATCCCATCAAAGATTAGCCATCACCGTTGTCGAGTTAAAACGTGTAAGTTCATGCAATTGCATCTGCTTCGCCTTACAAACATTTGTGAGAGCAGTAACCAAAAACTGCTGTAAATGGAAGCCATAGTTCCTGCACCCGTATTGGTGATCATTTTACTCTGTCAATCAAGACTGGTAGGCTAAACCAAACAATATTAGTTCTTTACAAAAAGAGGGAGAAGGGGCTAAAAACTGTGATTGTTTTCTTTATTACAGAAATAAAACATTTGCTGATAGTTCTAATTCACAGCTTGGTGTGCCCCTATTTGTATTTGTAATATGAGGTTCTTTGAGTGTGCTATTTACTCTGGTTCCGACATCGTAAAAAAAGAGCCATGCCTCTCCCTTAAGTCATGTACCTATCCAGAGGAGATCAAAAAAGCCTAAAAATTTACTTGATTAAAAGTATGGTTACTTTCTCAAAAAAGGCTAAAGTAAAAAGTAATAACAGGCATTTTTACTCGGGTAAAAGTAAAAAAGTAGTCGAAAATTAAACTACGTGAGTAGTAGAAGTACCGTACAAAGTATTTTCACTTTTTTGTTGTTGTTATCCAACCCTTTCTGAGGAATAGGGGCATGGCAGAAGACCATGGAGCCCCAGAAGCTGGCCAACACTCCAGGGCTTGGACCAGAGGTTGTAGAGAGACAGAGAGTCGCCAAAGAGTGAGCGGCGCAAAGAGTCCGCAGCTGGACAGTGCAGAATGAGATGAGAGGTGTCCTGGGACAAGTGACCGCCGGCGCTACAAAAAGGATTCTCGATTCTGCCAATCCTGAAGAGATAAGAGCTTAACAGAAGGCTGTGTCCGTTGCAGCGTAGACGAGAGATGACACAGCGAGCACGACGAGGGAGCACATGTTCCTCGGTTGAAATCGAGGAAACCTGTGTGCCGAAGAATTTTGTTGAGACAGTACGCCTCCAGTCCGAGAAAGACGAGAGTGGATACGAGAGACAAGAGGAAAAACTACATGCAATTGCAGCGGGCGGAAGTAGTGCTCCCCGTCTGGCCAGCTCATCAGCCGCGTCGTTCCCCGGGGGAAATGAATGTTCGAGGACCCATTGTAACCTGATAGAACAGGAGGAGAGAGAAGACAGCTCCAGTCAGAGAGATTGAGGCAAAATGAAAGACGAAGGAAAGGACAGCGTGGCAAGAGTCAGAGAGGAGGAGAAGAGAAGAGAAATGGCAAACTTGTTGATGCTGCCGAGACCAGCAAAGAGCGTGCAGAATAGCGCAGAATTCAGCAGAAAAACTTGAGTATACTGGGTCTGCTGAAAAGAAAAGAGTGGTCTCAGTGCCACAGAGAGAACAGCTGGCAAGTACGCCGGAGCCGCCCTTGTCAAAAGGAAAAGGAACAAAGCCGTCAGTCTAGAATACTACATCATGAGGGAGGAGAGAGTCAAGGTGAGCGAGAGCCGCAGCTTGGCGAGAGAGAGGAGGATCAGAGCGAGAGCGTGAAGAGGAGGAAAGGGTAGACTTAACAGTGAAGGAACGCAGGTTTCAAGGAGGAGAGGAAGAGCAAGCAAGAAGAGCCTCCCTAGAACAAGTAGAAGGAAGCATGAGCGGGTGAGTGGACACAAAAGCTCTCCAGGAAGATCTGTAGTGTCTTGGTTTCACTCCAAGTCTGGCCAAATCTGAAATAGAAAAGGAGGTTGGGAGACGAAGAGCCCGCTCATAAGAAAAAAGAGTGAAGTGAGTTAGGGTGACTCGTAGGGAAGGTAGAGAAGTCTCGCAGAGAAGAAGTGGGATAAAGAGGACGAGAGGCAGCCGGTGATGGCGCGACTGGCCGCTCGGTGGAGGCGTTCCAATTTGGTGATATTGGTAACGCTTAGGAAAGAAAACCATCCGAGTGAAGCATATGTGAGAAGGGGCCGAAGAAAAGATTTATACAGAACAGAGAGGAACTCCTTGGAGGGGACCCATGAGGAAGCAGAGATACAGCGTAAGGCCTTGAGACGTGGGAAAAACTTGGCCTTCAGCGAAGATACATGTTTAGAAAAGGAAAGAGTGCGGTCGAAGGTCACCCAAAGAAAGGTTGGAGTGGGTTGAAACGAAGGTGAGAGTTAAGTATGAGAAGGTTGGGCTGGAGGTCAGCTCGATGGGGACCCACTGAGAAGAAGGAGGCCTCAAATTTGCTTGGATTGAGAGGAACACACCAGCGCTCCAATTGAAACAGAGCTCCTTGTGAGGCCTCCACCGCAGTGGGAACCACCAAATGGCCAGATCGTCAGCATAAACTGAGCAGCTGACGGAAGAAGGCAGAGGGGCCGGAAGATCATTGATGAAGAGAGAGAAAAGTACAGGGCCAAGAACGGATCCTTGCGGAACACCACGACAGACTCGAAAGGAGCGGCTTTTGTGATTTTGTTAAACCTCGCAAGCGCGCCTATCAGAAAGGAAAGATTGGGTCCAACGAGCAAAGCAAGGAGGGAGGCCAGCCGAAATCAGTTTATGGAAAAGATCGGGATGCCAAACAGAGTCGAAAGCTTTAGAGAAATTAATAATAGAGAGAATCGTTTGATAGCCCGGCCTGGGTTTATTAAACCCATCCGAAATGGACTGAGAAAGGTACAGAATTTGATCTAGAGTGGGCCGTTCAGGGCGGAAACCGGCCTGGCGGGGAGAGAGAATGGATTTAGATTCCAGAAAGAAGAGTATACGGGATAGAATGATGCGTTCAAACAGCTTTGATACGCAGGAGGTGAGAGAGATAGGCCGGAGGGAAGCAGGAGAGTCGAGAGGTTTTCCCATCTTGTGGATGGGAATAATAGAAGATGTCTTCCAAATGGAAGGAAAGGAATGCGAAGACCAGAAGAGATTGAAAATGTGAAGAAAATCCATGCCAGAGCGAGGAAGGTGCTTTAGCATGGAATAGGCAACTTTGTCTGGGCCAGTGGCAGTGGACAGGGAGAACTCAGAGGCACCCACAAGAAATTCCGCGGGTAGAAGGGAAAGCAAAAGGACAAATAAGATTCCTCAAAGCACGTGGCTCGGCGGAGCTCAGTGAGGTAGCTTCTGGCTCTGCTACGCAGGGTCTTTGGCTGAGAAACGGAAAAGTGCGATCTCAGGTAAGCGGCATAGACCGAAGTCGACTCCCTGGGAGGGGAACAGTTGGGGAAGTTAAGAGAGGAGGAAGACGAGGAAGGAGAGCCAGCGATAGAGCGAAGGAGAGAGTGTACAGATTTAGGGTTAGATTTGGGCCAGAGAGAAGAGCAAATCGTCTGCCATGCCTCAGCCTTGGCCTTGACGATGACAGATGAGGCGCGTCGAGAAGCGGAGATGTAAGCCTGGCAATCTTCATCACTTCTGTGAGCGGCAGCAAAAGCCTTGCGTCTTTCACTAACCGCTTCTTCCACCTCAGCAGACCACCAGGCTTTAGGAGGGCGTTTGATGCGGCCGAAAGGAATGGAAGATTTGGCCGCATTCAAAGTCAAAGAGGTAAAGAGAGCAGCTGCAGAGGAAAGAGAAAGAGACGAGTATTCCTGTGCAGAAAAACAGTGAGAGTCAAAGTAGAAGGCAAAGTCATCCCAGCGAGCTTTCTGAAAATTGAAGGAAAAGGGACGCTCGTTGGGGCGAAAGACCGGAGAGAGAGGGACGGATAGAAGAATTGGTAGATGGTCAGAACCCAGGTCCTGAAGCACCTCCCAGGAGCAAGAAAGAGCGAGAGAGGAGGGAACAAAGGAAACGTCATGGGAGGAGCGACTGCCAGAGAAGCGTTGTAGAAGAATAGGTATGTCAGGGTCATTGAGGGGGAGGAGATGACCCAATCGAATACTTACCCCCCATTGGGGTCGGAAGTACTTTTTGAGTCCCATAGGGGGTGATGGCAGTTGAAGTCCCCGGGAATAAAGGGGTCTCTGGAGGAGGGAAGAATGGAGGGAGAAAAGGAGTTGGTTCTGCCATCCGTCGGTGAAGAGCGAATAGGGGAAGCGTAAATATTAAGAAATGACCGCGAGGAGGAGTTGTTTAAAGAGATGTTGACCCCTACATAATCAGAGTAGGGATCAAGCGAAGAAAGAGAGGAGGTAGAAAGTTCAGAGAAAAATAAGCCCTGCCTGACGAAAATGATGACGCCACCGCTAGTGTGTGAGGCATCCGGAGAGAGAATGCCAAACCAGGAGTGGGTGCGATCAGATCGCAGAGCAGAGAATCCAGGAATCCGGAAAGAGGAAGATGAGTTAAGATTAGATTGCTGGATTCAGATAAGGTCAACGGGATGGGACGAAAAAAAGTGTAGCAGTTCAGTGCTCCTGGCTCGGAGACTGCCAGCATTCCATTGAAGAACCCTGAGGGAGTCAGGGGGAAGAGGAAGCTAGAGGCATAAAAGGACAACCAGGAGCATGACGCGGTAGTGAGGGAGTAAAGGGAGCAGATAAAAAATGAGCAGAAGGGGGATAAGAGATTTCAAGGCGAGAATGGGGTTGGAGTGCTGCATTAGCAGATTGGGGCCAGATTGAACAGTGGAGGTATACATGTGGGAGGAGTCAAAGAAGGAAGTCATAGTGTTTCAAGCAGGGACACAGCATGGGAGAAGCTCCAGGAGTGAGAGCTGCGAAAAGTTCTGCATTTGGAGAGTAGTGAGCACCTTAAATGTACCCATTTGGAGCAGGTGCAGCATTGCACTGACCTACTTCGCCAGTTTACATTTCAGGCGCACACTGAACAGGGAAAGGTCGGTCCAGGGTTTAGATGAACGTTACCGCTCATCAAAAGAAGGAGAAGAATGAGACGAAGACGGGCAGGAGAGAGAAGACGGGCGACTGATTTTAAAGGAGCTGTGTGCTGCCCTTCTGCGGTCGTTCAGGGGGCATCAGGGCGAAAAAATTGAGGGGAGTGCCCAAGGTAACTGGGACCCTCGGACCCCACCATCACGTTGAGGCGGCTGTTGATTGGTGCAGTTCGCTGTTTTAGCAGTTTTTTCCGGTAGCTCTCTACATTAATTGCTCTCAATCGGAGCTGCTCGTGCCACACAGAGTGCGAGAAGGGATTTCCAAAGCTTCAAATTTTTCAACTAATTTGTAGTTTTATTTGCATTACCTACCAAATTACATGTTTACGCCTATGGTGCAGCTAATGAGATTATTAAAAAAAGGTTTGTCTCTGGGAAACACTGTAAGTGGATGACACTAATTTTGAACACTCTCAAAATGGGTTACCTTAATTTAGGTAGATAAATTATTCTTTAGGAAAGCGCTTGGTAAATTTAGGTTGAAAACCTTTTGTCGAAGAAGCATTTTCAATTTTGGCAAAACTTTTGGAATCCGTCTGGGGGGACCCAAGTTGTGATAAGAAGGAGGGTGAAAACCAATTTTTCTTTTAAAGAGTGCAAGGTGCTAAATAAATTTAGATCCTCTGATTTAGACCTAAATTGCACAACAAAGTACAGGTACGTTGATCTAATTACAGTTTCACCTCGTTAGCTCGGACAGCTGGGGGGGAAGAGTGTCCGTGTTAGCCGATTGTCCGACTTAACCGACGGTCTATTGGCCATGCTTACAAACATGCCTAAGGCAACGAGTTTAGTTAAAAATGCCATTATTATATAGGCTATTTTGTTTTACTACATTTACCTTCATAACATGTAAAAAAGCAGATTTATTTATCTATATATTCATTTATTTTTGTTTATTCAAGTAAATCACCTGACGAAGGCTACGTTGGCTGAGGAGAATCAGACCGAGTTGCAACTGGCTTGAAAAAAGAATGGATTTTCAATTGCTTTCCTCGGTTATGTTGCTTTCTAATCATCATATCTCTGAAAGATCTGAAATGGGGTAATATTGGTTGCTTTCTTTGTTAGCAGTTAGATCAGTGTAGGTGATGATACTGTCCAGCGCTCCTCGAACCTCTGAAAGCTTGGGGATTCGAACATCTGATTCTTTAACTCCATCTTCTTCTTCCTCTTCTATTGTGTCGCCTTTAAGAACGTCTTCTGCAATTTCCTCATCAGTCATAACATGATGGCCAGGGTCACTTTCTGTCTCTTCAAGCCACTCTCTTACATCTTCCAAAGAAACTTCTTCCCTTGCTCTTCTAAACACACAATGAAATTCATTGGTTTCAAACCCTTCGAAGTCATACTCTACATCCTCAGCAGCATACAAAAGATTTTTCCATGCATTGGTCAGTGTAGTTGTTTTCGCTGCTTTCCATGCAGATGCTATCTGAAATATGGCCCCTTTGATGTTAAATTTCTTGATATTTTCTTTGGTTTTTTCACCTCTTCTGTCAACCTCACCATCATCATCATCATCATCAATGACACAATAGACTTCATCCAGATATTTCCTTTGATACGCTCTCTTACAGGAAACAATTACACCCTGGTCCATTGGCTGAATGAGAGAGGCGGCATTGGGTGTGGAAAAAATAACTCTAATTTTCCCATCATGGCTAATAAGAGTTGATTCACTAGGATGGGCAGGGGTGTTATCTAAAATAAGCAGAGGCGTAGCAGCCGCCCCCCAAACCCCCTAATTGGGGGGGGGCCCAGGCCAACTTTGGGGGGCCCAAGTTAGTCTGAAATTGCTTTTTGGCTACGTGACTATTTTCAGTTCAGCAGACTTGTTTACAACCGATTTAAACTGTAGGAAGAAATTGGCTTGTGACATCATAAGTGAATGCGACGTCATTTTATCTCGCAGAATCTAAAATATTTCGATTGATTTTCTGGTAGAATCTTGAATATTCGATTGACGTAACAATGCTGTTGTTACGCAACAATCATAGAATGGTCTGGAATTCTGTTTGGCTATAAATACCGGGACAATATATATACACTGCAGAGTGCAGATAAAGTATTTTATTGACATTGTATAGAATGAAACGTTCAAAAAGTGCTGCTCAAAAGAGAAAAGAAGCAGCCACTGCTCGAGATGCTGTAGCGAAATTGCCCAAGATGACAGATTTTTTCAAGATTACTGAGCAGAGTAGACCTGGCACTAGTACCGAGAGGGATGAAGAAAACTATAGTGTACAAGAAAAAGAAGACTATGACGATCAGCATCAAAGTGATTGTGAATTTCCAGAAAATGTAAGTTGTGATTTACCTGCCAATACGCAACCTTCAATATCAAAAATAACTGAATCTCAATTTACCCCTATCCCTGATGACCCATGTAAATGGCCTGAAAGTATTTCTGATGCTCAACGATGTGATATAGTAAAGCGTGGACCACATCAACTAATAATGAATTTTCCATATAATAACACAACTCCAAGGCGACGTTTTTCCTCCAACCATTATAAACGTGTGTTACCTAATGGTGAAAGTGTTTCACGGTCGTGGCTAGTTTATTCTGGGGAATCAGATCAAGTTTTTTGCTTTTGTTGTAAGCTATTTGGAAAAACACTAAGCCCCTTTTGTAGTGGTATAAATACATGGGAGGGTTTTTCGAAAAAACTGAAAGACCATGAAAACGGCATTTCCCACCAAGAATGCTGCAGTCAATGGATGTTGCTAGCTGAAGGGATAAGAAATTCATCCACTATCGACAAACGCGAGATGAATATTTTTTCAATGAAAGACGTTTTTGGAGAAATGTTTTAGAGAGACTTATCGACATTGCCTTGTTTCTATCGGAAAGGAATCTTGCTTTTAGAGGATCTGAAGAAGTCTTAGGATCTCCTCACAATGGAAATTTTCTGGGTATATTTGAGCTTTTGGCAAGAAGAGATCCGATCCTAAAAGAGCTTCAAGACAGAATCAAGAATAAAAACACTAAAGATCACTATTTGAGTCCTACCATACAAAATGAACTAATTGAATTGCTAGCGACAGAAGTTGAAAAAGAAAATTTACAGCAATTGAAATTGGCAAAATATTTTTCTATAATTTTGGACTGCACTCCAGATATGTCACATCATGAACAAATGTCTGTCATTCTCCGTTATGTACTATGTAATGAAGAAGCGGCTGTTGTTAAAGAAACATTTTTTGGCTACTTGAGAATAAGTGACAGTACTGGGAAAGGCTTGTTGGACGCTTTCTTAGAAAAAGCGACCGAACTGCAACTCGAATTGTCTGATTGTCGAGGTCAGTCATATGACAATGGTGCTAACATAAAAGGAAAACATTCTGGGGTCCAAGCAAGAATGCTAGACATCAATCCCAAAGCTGTTTACGTGCCCTGTGCAAACCATACCCTTAACTTAGTTGTTGTTGACAGTGCTAATTCATCGACGGAAGCATTGACATTTTTTGGAGTACTTACAAGGTTGTATGTGCTGTTTTCTTCCTCTGCTCAGCGTTGGGAAATTTTGAAGAAACATGTGGAGCTGTCCATAAAGTCACAATCTGATACTCGTTGGGAAAGCAGAATTAAATGCATCAAACCTCTTCGATACAATTTAAAAGAGGTGTTGCTGGCACTGATAGACTTGGAAGCCATTTCCATAGAAAGAAAAGATGGAAGAGCTGCCTCAGAAACAAAATCGTTGATAGCTCATTTATCAAAATGGAGTTTTTTTTTGTCGGTGTTTATTTGGTATGATATCCTATTCCAAGTCAATAAAGCAAGCAAGATTCTTCAATCGTATGGAGTCTCCCTTCATACAATGGAAACGGAAATCCAGGCAACTGAAAAGTTTTTGCAAAACTATCGCACAACGGGTTATGACAGTGCCGCAACATCTGCTGTTGAAATAGCACAGGAATTGGATATTGATCCTTCTTTTCCTCCGTCAAGAAGTGGAAAGAAAAGAAGATTGTTTGATTACCAAGGTGAAGAGGAACAACGAGCTACTCCTGAACTGAAATTTAAAAGCAACTTTTTCTATCCATTAGTAGACCAGGCTATTATGTCAATAAAGGAGCGCTATAATTTGTTACGTGAGGTTTCTTCCGCCTTTTCGTGTTTGTACACACGAGACAAACTTTTGCTTGTGTAACAAGAAAATGCTCTTCTTACTTGCTGTAAAGAGTTCCAAAAAAAGTTCGGTGACATTGATTCTGATGAAATGAGCGCTGAGCTACAGTGGTTTGTTTTAATTTTACAAAAAAAACGCAATCTCAATACGGCTCAAGACTTTCTGAACTATCTTCTAAAGACTCATTTATTTGAATTGTATCCGAATGTGTACATCGCACTTCGAATCTTACTAACTTGCCCCGTGACTGTTGCCAGCGCTGAAAGAAGCTTCAGCAAATTGAAACTGATCAAAACTTTTAATAGAACGTCTATGACAGACAGTAGACTATCTTCATTAGCCATGTTGTCAATCGAAAATGACTGCGCCCGATCTCTTGATTATGACAATGTCATAACAGCATTTGCGAACAAAAAGGTTCGCTCCAGACTATTTAAATGATACTGTGTTTTTATAACTTTTTCATGTTGTTCAGTGTCATTGCTTTCGTTTCGCAGTGTCTGCATAAATGTCCTACTGAACTCTGGCATCGGTGCCGAATTTTTTATGACTTGCACCTTCGGTATCGGCATGTTTTATTCTGACATTAGCCTGTTTACTTATGTACAAATTGTGGTGTATTTTCTTAATGCAGCTTTTTAATTTTACATCTCTAAAGTGATATGACCTGTGCGCAGGGGCTCTTGCGCTTACTTTGGGGGGGGCCGAAGTTGGAGTGCTACGGGACTGAAAATAAGCAAAGCTTTTACATCTTTGGGATCAATTTTGAGCACTTCTTCTTGGAATTTCCTTACAGCTGATACAAAATGCTTGAAAAACCAGTCCTTAAAAATTTCCATGTTGAACCAAGCCTTTTTAGAGTTATAGTAGATCACAGGCATATGGTTCATGCAGTCTTTCAAGTTTTAACGATTTCAAAATTTGGCGGCACACATAGAAAAAGATAAGTTTAAGAATTATTTACCTATAACACACTGCGTAAAATGGTCTATGATAATAATTTTGAATTATATATCTAAAATTTGGCGACACACTTTTATAATTTCGCGACACAGTGGTTGAGAATTATTGGCCTAAATATTTGACTGCAAAAGAAAAAGACGCATATTTTTGATGGCGAAATCAAATTTCTCGTCATTTAACATTAAACAATTGTAGTTGGCCACTTAAAGACATAATTGAGAAAAATGATATGTTCGGTGTTTTAAATAATTTTCCAATTGTCTTATACAATTATTAAGCCCGGTAATAAGTCTGACATCGGTACTGACTGACAAATTTTTCGCTTGAAATATTAGCTGGTGAGTCGTTAGAAATCTTAGAGAGTAGCCGAGTTCTCTCCAGAGTCGAAGAGCTAAAATAGTGGAGAACTTTTTGTTAAAGGTCTGGGATAGCATATATGAAGAGCCGATTGATATTTATTTTGTTGCTGACATACTACACAAAAAACGAATCCGAAACGTGAGTTTAACAAGCATTGCTCTCGTTGGTCTCAGCAAAAAAGTTAAAATTTGATTGTTGGAAATGAGCACTCTCGGAAAAATTAAATATTTTGTTATTTCGCAATACTTTGGAACAAGTGTAAAGCACTTCAATAAGTTATCAGCAAAATCTTTCAGTATTTTACAAAATTTTTTGCTGAATGCACCTTTTATGCACATTTGGTCACGCTTTGTATTTTCTGACAAACTACTCCTTGTTTGATTTAATATCGCAAAAAATTTTCGTATGTAAATGCAAGCTTATTAGACGAAAATTGTATTAAATAGTCTATTTTTTAATTATTTTCAAGGAATTGGTATTTTTGATTGAATCTCTTTTTAATTTTTTTTCTTTGAACAAGTGGTAAATTTATTTACAACTCCTCACAATTTTCTAAATATTTGTTTCCCGCTCGAAAATTTACAAAATCCTAATGGAGTCAAAAGAAGCCGGAAAGGAACCGACAAAGAAGGATCATTTTTGAAGTTTCTAAATTTTCAAAATGTGGAAAGTTGTTCTGAGTAATGGCAAGGTTAACCGTGGTTTTGAGTATATTTTGAAAGTACAATAATTTTTGTAGATAATTGATAGTGAAAAACTGTTTAGTTTAGTTGTATAAAGAGTTAGTAGCTACATGATATAAAGCTTATGTCAGCTAAGCTATTTTCACAGTTTTATCATCAAGTGGGCCTTAGAATGCTGTTTCACCTGGTTGTTTTATGCAAAAATACGTCTGTCCAGATTTTGGTTTACCAATGTTTCAATGCTTACTACATTAATGTTTACAAAACTATGACTTAGTGGGTATTGGTGTGTGCTGTTACTAACGGTAGTATTTATTAGGCAGTGGCTATTTTGCCGTCTATGGCATTTTACTCTTAGAGGCTATTTTACCATGAGTTATTTTTGATTGGTTAATCTTAATAGCGTATTGAACATGTGACTTTTGTCGTTTCTGATTGGTCAATTTTAACAACTGATTAAAAAATTTTACACCCCCATTGTCCACTCCTCCACCCTGTACACTCTCTTCCAATGTACTCTGCCCCATACATTCACATACTGGGTCTGCCCTTTCAGTGTGCACTGCCTTTCTTTCAGTACCCTGCAAGCCAACATTCCAACCCACAAGCATTTTATTTTAACCCCTCCGCGTCGCTTATCATCATATGATGATGGCGAAGAGAACGCCGCTCATCCTCATATGATGATTTGCCGGCTACGACGAAATGCGTGTAAAAAGAGAGATGTCAAAAAGGAAAGGAAGATCTCTCCCAAGCGAGCTTTAAATACATGCATTTCGCCATAGCCGGCAAATCATCATATGAGGATGAGCGGCGTTCTCTTCGCCATCATCATATGATGATAAGCGACGCAGAGGGGTTAAGACCAGACTGAGGCACTACCCCTGCACCACAGCATCACTGGCAGAATTATAGCAATTATGGCAATATAAACACATGTGAGTGATTGCAGCAAAATAGTCTCTAAGGGTAAAATGTCTTCGACATCAAAATAGCCGCTTCCTATGTATTAATGTAATAATTCCCATTGTGCAAGATCAGTTGGCTTTACAACTGTAGAACTTTTTTTATACGTTTGTACGGTATTTAATCAACAAATAAATTAAGTTATTTTTTTCATTTTATATAGAAGCTGTGTTGTTTAAAAGTCTAATTGACCCAGTTGAATTAGCGTACTAGTACCTGGGTACTGGTACATATAGGTAGCCGATGTACAGATAGCTAGAAATATTAAAGTATACAAAAAAACTTAGGGCTGGTGCTGGTGTTCCTGCTTATTTTTTTAGCAGAAAAAGCTAAAGAAGTTGTATCCAGCATTTGCATGTAGTCATCAACTTGCTCAAGTGAATTAAAATTTTTTGGAATGACTATTTTGCTGTAGATGGCAAATTGCTCTTAGAAGCTATTTTGCTGTCACTACTCATGTGTATTTAAAATTTTAAATAGGCATATTTGCTAGGCAGTGGTTATTTTGATGTCGATGGCATTTTACCCTTGAAGACTAATTTGTCATGAGTTATTTGTGATTGGTTAATCTTAATGAGAAATTGATCATGTGACTTTTGGTTGTTTCTGATTGGTCAATTTTAATTTTCAAAAAAATTTTGCACCTCCAGTGTGCACTCCCTTCCTGTATATGCTACCCTGTACATTCACATACCAGGCCTCCCCCTCCAGTGTACACTGCCTTTCTCTAAGTGCCTTGCCAGCCAGGATTCCAACCCACAACCATTACATTTCAGGGCAGGCACATTATCCACATGCCACAGCATCACCTGCAGAGATAATGCAATTGTGGCAATATAGACACACATAAATGATCATGGCAAAATAGTCTCCAAGGGTAAAATGCTGTCGACGTCAAAATAGCCACTTGCTATTTGCTACAATTCTGGTTGTGATGCTGTGGTGTAATGGATAGTGCAGTTGGCTTCAAACGTGGTGATTGCAGGTTCAAATTTTTATTGGGATTATACTTATGCAAAGACAGTGTACACTGGAGGGAGGACCCTGTGTATGAATGCATGGGAGAGTGTACAGTGTGGGGGAATGTAGACTGGGGGTACAATTTTTTCTAATTTGTCGTATAAATTGACCAATCAAAAACGACCAAATTAGCAATAAATATTAAAGTATGTAATTTTAGATTTATTATGCTGGCCTTTCTGCATTGTCTTTTTTATCAAAATTGTAAATTTATGGTGCTAAACACATGTCAACTGGATATTATCTTAGATTCAATTAAGATTTGATTCTGATGGCAGAGGTAAATAACCAAAAATTGCTGCTCATACACAATTATATTTTAGAGAGAGCCACCACATGAACACAGGGATCACACATCCGCATTCATGCATTACTGGCCTGGCAGAAATTTTTGGGTCAGCTCCAGAAAATTTTTGTTGTCTTAATTTTCTCAAGTGATTGATGTACTTTGATTGTTTTAACCTGTCAACCTCTTTGTTAAACATTTATTGATAAGACAATGCATTTACTCTTAGCCCTACTAGATTTGCATCTTAAACTTAATTAGAAATGTTTTGCTTGGCAAGTGATGCATAAATGTGCCTGTACAGTCGTTCTCTCTAATGATCTCTAATGGTTGATTACGTGCATGGCTGTTTACAGTCATTTTAGCCATCTTAATCTGTTGCTCTCTGTCAACTTGACATTATTTATAAATGCTGTCATATAATCAAGTTATGCTTTAGTAGATAGGGTTTGCACTGTTGTTAGGTGCAGTATTAGCGATTCACAGTCATGTCACAATACATGCAACACTTTCTTGTGTTGACTGGTGTTTATGTATGTTGCCATAAATTGCCCTAAAAAACAATGGATAAAATTTAAAAAGTATCGTCAACTTTGCATCATGAAGGTTAGCTCAAAAGTTTTTAACCACAATAAAAAAATAAGGCTTGCTATTTTCCATTCTTTGGTTCCAAAAGATTCCATTGTTATTATTGTAAAAATGAAATAAAAGTTTTTACACTTTGATGTAAGACTTATTTTAGAGTCAGAAATTTTATTTAGCTCCCAATATTACTTGTAACATTTGTAATTGCTACAGTTTGCATTGGAGTGTTAGCCGTGGCTCTTAAACTTTTTCACCTTCAATTAAATCTTTCTTTGCCCCAGCCCAAATCGAATTGAACCATTTTTACTGATTCAGCCATCTATTCTATCTATGTTCAAAACAAACAAAACACTGACTGCACTAAAATATGGAAACTTTTATTGAGGTTATGAAATTACTAAATCATGAATATATGGAAAAGTAAGGCAATTGCAGAAATATGGAAATTTTTGAAAGCTGATAAAAACTAAAGTTCAACCCCTCGATGGGGTAAAATTTGCTGATTGAGTTGAGTTAAACTAAGCATTTTCATAAATTTCCATATTTCTGTGATTTCTGTAACTTAATTGTTGTTTTTTCCATATTTTAGTGAGAACTTTTGTATTTCCGTAAATTTTCGTATTTTAGTGTTGTCTCAACGCACTGCGTAAATTGATTTCTAAAAATGAAAGGTCATTATTAAGTCTTGAACGGGTACAAATTTAGCTCTCAAGGCATTGCATGTCAGAAATTTGAACAAGAAAGCATTCAACATGAAATGACCTTCAAAAGAGGTCATCAAGTCAACCCAGGTTTATTTCCAACACTGTGGCATTAAGAATGAAAGCTTGTGATATCCTTGCATGCTGAAAATTGTGCAGCACTGAGTTGTTATACCCCATTTGAGAATCTCTGCGTAAACATCATTCCTCATCCTCCTGCAAGTTCTGTTGTTTCTCACTAGTTAAGAACCCAAGTCTGCTTCGTGCAATTTAGCTTGCATAAAAACTTAATCTTTTTTATTTTTGTTCCAGGTAGATTACATGCTGTAGCGCAGGGTTTCCCAAACCTTTTGCTTTGTGGACCTCTTTTTTGCAAGTCTGCTTTATTACAGACTCCAATTATATGTGACATTACTCTTGTAACCCGACTCATTTACAGTAATAATGTTAAAAACACGTATGCATAAAAAATGGAGTTGCCCTTAAAAAAAAGGTCAACACCTATCTTTCTGCTGCGATTATGTCACTCGCAGTCCAATTCCTCATCAGGCAAGAGTCACTTTTCATAATGTTGCTGAAGTGAATTTCCGGGACTTTGCTAACTGGGACAGACGTTGATTGATTTGTTTGATTGACCGACTGGGACGAAGCTACAGACCTCCAAGGGTCTGCCGACCCCAGTTTGGGAACCTCTGCAGTTGTGCAAGTGGTTGCAGGTGCTACATTTGTTATTGTAGAAATCACTGTAAGTACTTGAAAAGCTCTCAATATCTGCAATATAAAAATCTGCTTTGCAACAACTATGTTACACTGTAATTTCATTATGCAAAAAACTTGGTAACTGAAAAATTGCTTTGTTTAAGTCTGTGGAAACATAGTCTTTCAGTGATTTTGTCACACTTGTAAAATCATTAAAAGATCCCAAGCAGCCCCAAATTATGTTATTGGTTAGAGTTATAAAGGAATATTTTTCATTACATCCTTGAGCCTGCTTGTAATTCCTTTGGGCCTGGTAATTCCCCAAAGCCAAGGCTTCTGAGCATATGCCAACTTGTCAAATAAAATGATTATTGGGGGTGGAAACACTACCTTCATGCAATACAAAAGTTAAGCTGGCTCATAGTTTTATTTTAACTATTTTTTTTGTCAATCGGCTATTTATTTGGAAAGGTGCCAACATTAGCTTAGGCATATGTCAGTGCATATTATTTTATGTTGCAGTTGACACAATTTGTTTGAAGTTTTTTGACACATCTAGGAAAACGGATACATAAACTTTAAACATTCTCAAAATTGATGACATTTGACGATAGAAACGAGCCAAATTGATTTCATGCTTACCAGTACTCTATGTAGTATGACAGTGCTGGGTAGAATATTGTATAATTTTGTAGTAGAGCTACCTATTTTTGAAATAGCCTTGTAACCATTTCTTGATTTAGCTTATTTGCAGTTAGGTTATGTCTGCTGTCTAATATTTGAAACAAAATTTTAAAGCATTTGGTTCAGTGTTGATCAATTGAAAATGGAAGTTGAAGAATTGGAAAATGAAACTTTTTCAAGTGACACTGTCTGGCTTTTAATGGTAAATGAACTAAGAATGCTTCGTCGAGATGTGAATGACGGTTTGTTAAGGATGGAAGAAAAAATTGATAAGCTGGTATCAGTTAATGCTGATATTCATGAAAGCTTTATCGAGTATATTTCACATGCTAACAGTTCAAGCAGTGGACAACAAAAAACTGCCTCTGCCCCTGTATACATCAATAAATCAATGCAAGACTACACGTACATTGATAGAGAAAAGTCAGTAAAGGCAGAAGAAACCAATTTAAATGGAGAAGATACGAATCAAGTGGCTTGCACAGTCCATGTTGATGTCACTGAACTTCCAAGTGGCGTGACTTTGGAGAGTTATAATGATGGAGAAACTAGTTCACGACTTCTAGATGAGCAGTATGAGGATGACGATAAATCTTTGGTAGCTGCTGACTATAGCCAGCTTGGTAAAGGTATGAGAGTCTTTAATCCTAGCAGTGGCAAAAAAGAATTTTTTGCTTATGAAAGAACTGAAGATGGCCGTTATCAATGCTCTCTTTGTTCTAGCTCTTTTTCAAATACAGGTAATTTGAGACGTCATTACCATCACCATTTAAATTATAAAAGATACAAATGCGATATTTGCAATAAAAAGTTTTTCCGTGGTGATAGTTTGTACAATCATGCCAAGAGACATTTTAAGAACGTTGCAAAAACTGAAGGATATGAAGTTGCCAAAGCGATGCTCGATAAAAACTTCAAGTGTATTTACTGTAAGCGTTCGTTTTGTTCGTCCCAAACTCTAGACAAACATCTAAGGCTTCACACTGGAGATAAACCGTATTGGTGCACATCTTGCAATCATACATTTGACAATGACGAGGCTTTGCTGCAGCATAAAGCTGAAGCACATGGTCCTGAAACACAACAAGCCGAACTCGTACAAGTAAATTAGCATTGCATACTGTTGCCGACAAATTCGTGTACAGTGATGGCACAGTCAAACACCCGAGCACATTGATTTGCTTTGGAGATTTTCATGTTTCTTTTGAGCCAAATCATAAAACTATGTTAATGTTTTAAAGTAGATGCATATTTGACTTCTGTGTGAAAGTGGCGAAGTCATACTCTGGGCTCTAAGAAACGTCAGTTAAGTTTCTATCCTGCCACTGCTTTAACTATTATATTGGCCATCTGTTTCCAAACTGGGCACCTCGTAAATTCAACGAAATTTATATTTTTTGCTTGCAGGAAAAGAATGTAAATCTAATTAATTGGTCACAAGGTTACTGTTGTTTCAAATATACACAACGTACTTCACACTCAAGCACATCAAACTTCTTGAAAAATCATCATACTAGATAGCTGATAACTTTGTTTTGTAAAGAGGACGTTCAAATAGCACATGATGTCTCTAGGGGGGGGGGGAGGGAAGAAGTCAAATTGTCATACTGGCGTTATAAAGGGGGAGGGAGTGAGCGATGTCGCTAAATGATAATCTGGCTGTTATATTAAAAAGAATTTAAAGTTTTCAATTGTTTGATTAAACAAGTTTATGCGGCGAATCCAAATTGTTAAAGTTTGCATGCATACTCTTTTGTATAGTGCGCCGCATGAGGAGGGAAGGGGTTTACGAAAACATCAGAATGCGTCACAAGGGGGAGGAAGGAGTTAAAAATCTGAAAAAGGCGTCATATGATGTGGGAACAGCCCCAAAATCATCTTGAGAGAAAGAGGAAAGTTTGGGAACCAAAGGTGTAGTAGGCTATTACAGTTTGGCATATTAAATTAATTTCCCGTTAGATGTTTTTTCTGTGTAGGAATATGAATTGACAGTTGCATTGCCGTTAATTTGTTTGAGTGTGGGGAATTTTTACCAAGTTCCCGTTTACGTTTGTTCAGAGCGAGTCACAATACCTGGTATCATACGAAATGGCATGTTGTGCCAAGTAGTGTCATATTTAAATGTTGGTTGCAGGCTAAACAATAGTTTTGATCCACCATTTCTTGGAAGATAGTTTGCAGAGATCTATTAACCTTTCAAGTGGCGGTTTGTGTGAATGTTTCAACGCACTTTTTTGCTGTAGTAACGTTTACAAACTACTTTATTTTCTATACTGATGTGGGTGCTAATGTGAGTAGTTGGCGCCTGTATGCAAAGCAAGCATTATCCAAGCGCTTGTAGTTGACCTCAACATTTGCTTGATATTCCTTGTTAATGTCTTCAATTGATGCCTCCCATTCAAACTTATGGTTTGTACTGAATCGAAAAATTTAACATTTACATGAGGCCACTTGAACGCTCTCTAGTTTTCCTATGAAAAGTTTTAAATTATATCTTTTTGATTGCAGTCTTTGTGTTATGCATGACTGTTCGGTTATAAACATGTCGTTTTGTACCATAGCCATAGCTTTGTATTGAAAATATCTAGATATATAGTTTACTCTTCTGCTTGTAAAAAATTGTGCAACTTTTGTATTGATGTGAACCATATTTCACTTATCACGGAGGATTATAAAAATCGTACTTTATAATCAGCGACCCACTACATTTGACTTGAAATCTAGAGCCTTTATGGAAGGAATGCATGAAATACGATCCGAGGCCCGCCTGAAGGATTGAAAACGTGTAATAGTTCAGACAGACTCGTGTTCAGATCTATCGTTGAGATGAGCAGTGGACTGATGGTATTTATGTTCGCTTACAAATCTAAAGCAAATGACAATAGCATAATTAGTGCTTCACCAAGCAATGCATATAGGTGTGAATTCTATAAGTTTTGTTTTATCTTGAGTAATAACGTCTGCAAGGGGCTTCCAGAAAAAAATTTGATCGTTGTGGTCCTTTTACTGTTTTAAGTTACGCAGCCCAGCATTATTGAAAGTTTATTGTTTTTATGTCTAATTAACATTTGTTTTCACTGAACCTTACATTAGTGCGATTGTTTGAAATTATCGTTGTGTTTTGCAGTTTTGGCTAGTATTAAGTGGCTTGCGGTTTAGTGTAAACAACTTTTAATCATGGATACTGACGACATTCAAAATGAGGATTTTACTTCAGAAACTGTTGGTTTGCTTATACTGAACGAGTTGCGCTTGATGCGTCGCGACATGAAGACCGGTCTTATGAGGCTGGAGTCGAAAGTTGATTACCTTTTAAACGATCCAAAGTACAAATTCAGTGAAAAATCGGTTGAAAGTAGAGAAAGTAAGTCAAGTGACAAAGTTGTCGATTTAGTCAGTGAGTATAATGATCCGGAACCGGTTTATACGAACAAGAGTCTTTTAGAGAGTTCTGTGAATCGTTCAGAAAATGGTGAGGAAGGAAAGAACGATGGAGAAGAGGAGGATAGTACAGTGTTCACTGTGCACGTGGATGTAAATGATCTTCCAGATGATGTGTCATTAGAAAGCTTTAACGAAGAAGACAAAAAAGAGCTTGCATCTAAAAAGTATCCTAATTTTAGAGCGACAGGCTCCGCCGTCTCAGTTTATGATCCTGTTTCAGAAACAAAACAGGTTTTTCCCGTTATCGAAAATTTAGACGGACGATATCAGTGTACTCTGTGTCCAAGTTCGTTTACGAAAAAAGGCAATCTGCGACGTCATTACCGTTACCATACCAACGATAGAAGGTTTGAGTGTCAAGTGTGCTCCAAGAAGTTTGTTCGAAAAGATTATTTGTACTCGCACGTCAAAAAACATTTAAAAGAACAATCGGTTGATGCAGGAAAATTGTATGAAATCAGCAAACAGCGGGTGGTTAATAAGCTTTTCGACTGTTCCCATTGCAAGCGTTCATTTAGCACTGCACCAAACTTGAGGAGACATTTGAGGCTTCATACTGGAGAAAAACCTTTTGGATGTGTGCAGTGTGACCAACGATTTACACGAGATGATACCTTGCAAAAACATGTAATCAAAGAACATGGAAAACCGCTTACAGAAGCACATAAGTCTGATGTTCTTGTAACTGTTGAATAAAGAGGCTTACAAAAGTTTGAGCATTAGAGTTTAATGCTTTGAAGCACTGATGCCATTTGGGTCGTGAGAAACACAAATGTAAAACGCTGGATTAGCGGTTGGTCCTGGGTTTAAAAACTGCAAAAACATTTTATAATTCTTATACATAATGTTAGTCGTTTTTGTACAGTTTTTTGTTGGAACTTATTATGAAGTGCTTGCAATCCCAGCGTTTTCATTTTTTATTGGAATTTTCATATTACCCGTCAAATACCCAGAGCGTTCAGAAAAACTTTGACAGGAACGCGACTAATATCGAAAGTAATTGTTTATCAATACTTGCCTTTTTGAACGCTTTATATAGCGATCAATATTATTTCTAGTACTGGGTTTCTTCAAACTTGAGCCGGTGAAGTCACTTGCTTGTAATATTTTCAAACTTTGAGGATTTAATATTATGTTGTATTCAATTTACCCCTGTAAAAACAGGATTTGTTATCAAACAAATACGTACATATTTCTGTTATCTCCCCTTCCTACTTTTTGTTTTGCCATTTGCCAATGTATTACGTATATTTGCATCTTTTGGTCCAATTTCAATTTAAAAAAGATTACAAAAATGGCTAAAATATCTGACTATATAAAGGGATGTGTAATGTAGCATGGAGTATCTATTGCCTACTTGGTATTATGCTGCTGGCAGATAGCATTCAAACGGTTAAACATTCGCTGAATATTTTATGTGCTGCGTTCACGGTCACTTGGTCTATCGGTTTGGTTGTTATTGGAAATGTATTCCCAATATAAAGACCGAAGGTTGCGAGCCCAGTGATACTACTGTAGTATTTATTGGAGGGTTTTTAAAAATGCTTTTTTTGACGTTAAATGTATCAACTCTTTACCAGAAGTAGGCATGATTTACATCAGTGGTGTGCAATCTTTCTTGCAGGGCAGGCCAATTTCAGACTTCTTGAAAATTTTTCGGGCCAGGTCAACGTTGGTAATCCAAGTTTGTGCGCACATTAAGCATCGAAACAGTGCCTGGTGGCAGTGTTCGTGCAAAACAGTGATGAGGACCTTATATTTTTTGGAGATAGATTTTTCAAAGCAACAAATTTTGGAAACCAATTTTTTCGAGTTGGAAGAGATAGGTTTGCCATCCAAGGTCAATCCTGTTCAGGTCGAGGGCCACATTTGGGATCTCTTCTGCCGCACGACATTTGACGTCGCAGGCCACAGGTTGTACACCCCTGCTTTATGTGATCTCTGACGTGAAAGACGAGTATTCGTAAGTCATTTTGAGGCTTGTGTAAAGGTGGTTGTATACAGTATACGTTTTTGTACTGTTTTTCAGTTTTGCTCGTTTTTTGCTTCCATGCATTTTTGTACAAAAAATTTTATCTGCTTGGTTATTTATGTGGTGTTGCACAATATACCAGGTGTCACCAACCTTTTGAATACGCGATCTACTTCCTGAGTACTGATTAAGGTGAAGGGCTACCTGTTCAATACGCACTTGCCAATTTGCTCTATTTACCTTTAACTACATGTAGTTATTAATCATTTTTGTTATTAATAATGAGTTGTTATTAGTAATAAGTCGAAAGTGAAGACTTTTTTTGAGATCCAGAATCAACCGTTTATATTCGTTTTGAA
This sequence comes from Trididemnum clinides, assembly GCA_963675345.1. Taxonomy (NCBI): domain Eukaryota; kingdom Metazoa; phylum Chordata; class Ascidiacea; order Aplousobranchia; family Didemnidae; genus Trididemnum; species Trididemnum clinides. The sequence goes on along the minus strand of OY776295.1, from coordinate 19,611,392 downwards.
GAAGTTAAATGACTTAAATGAGACTTATATTATTTGAAATCGGCCATTTCGAAGTCTGAATTTTCGCACCATCAAGTCCAATCGATAGTGATGAACTTATTCTTTATGGAGATCTTTTGGGGACCTATTTGGAGAACAGGCCGGCGGGTACCGGATTGGTGGCCCCTGCAGTATACCGTGTTTGAACATCCTGTTTTGTCAACAAACGTTTTACGTTTTTTGTCTGCTGCACTTATACGCTTATGGTGCGTACTTTGCGGATGAAATAGAAAGTTGTACATAAGGTTGCTTTACGCAGCATACGTTTTCGTTTGGTTTTATCCGTTTTTTGGTTTCATGTATTTTTGTGCGAAAATTTTTATCCGCGTGAATATTCATGTGATACTTTACAGTGTATGTTGTTGATTAAATATCCGATTTGTCCGCTAAGTACGTGCCATAAGCGTATCCGTTTTTGGTAGACAAAAACTTACAAACAATTTTTGTTGGTGTAACCGGATGTTCGCACAATAATGCATCTTGTGTAACACCATCTAATGTTCAAGCGGATGAAAGTTTCTACGCGAAAAGCTTAAGAGCAAAAAACGTATAAAATCGGACAAAAACCGTGGAAAAACGTTTACTGTGTTCATTCACCTATATACTGTAAAGCATCATATGCATGGCCAAGTGGATAAAAATTTTCATACAAATATGCATGAGAGCAAATGTGTACAAAAACACATACTGTGTTCAGCAACCATACGAAGTAGTAATCATGCTGACACTAATCCAACTCCATTTTATTAAGTCCAGTTTTTTCATATCAAAACAAACTCTTTTAAGGTAGCTGTACACAGTATACCTTTTTGTCCGATTGTTTACGTTTTGTGCTCTTAAAGTATTTTTGTGCGAAAATTTTTATCCGCGCGGATATTTACATGGTTTACACCGTATGCTTAATTGTATAAACATCCGGTTTTTGTCTGCAAAATAGGTACCCAAAGCCTTTTGTACGTTTTTGTCCGCAAAAACGTTTACGCGTCTGATATGTACTTCGCGGACAAAATCAGTTGTTCATACTACGACGCAAAATATAAAGCGTCAATAAAATATCCAAGCTGATGATGATTTTTGTACAAAGGCGCATGAAAGAAAAATTGTACTACTGGATGGAAAAGGGCACTGTGTACATCCACCTTTAAACCATCTATATGAGTTTCAGCCCGTCACGCTCAATAAAATACGTAGGTAGTCGCTTGTTGAGCCTTTAATATTGTAATAGTTTGTTCATTTAATTATTGTGATTTGAAACTATCATATGTATTATGAGTGTGAATTCATAAATTTGCTCGCGACGAATGTGAATTCAAGACTCGAGCTCGAGTTCAGAAAGTATAACAACTATAAAACTGAAATTGGAATTAGCAGAAGAAAGAAAAACACTTGTGCTTATTTTGTAATTTTATCAATATATTCCAGTTTTATTGCTATTTTGCTTTCTGTTCCCGGGTTCAATTCTAGATTTACTATAAAAGTGTTTAGCAAGAACTACGCCATATACCCGATTTCTTACAGCTCTTAAGCTTTTTTGTCATTAGCACCATGCTTGACCAATAAAAATGCGGAAAACAACATATACCAGTCTTGTAAAAGTCAGTATAGCCTTCTACCATTGCCAATTAAAACGCATTCTATAGCAATTTTGTAAAGTAGCACTGTCAAAGCTGTTGTGCCCAACGCCTTTGACAAAACTCTTTGAAAAATGCTTTTAATTTTTGAACCTCCAATAAACCGTTTTGAGTCGTGCAGCTCAAATGAGTGTGTCGTATAATGTCATCGCTAGTGCATCGTATTTGACTCATAAACGCTTGAAACATCAGATTACAATTAATCAGTTGATGGTGCACGACTTTGATCTAGGAGCTCTTTTGCCTGAAGCTTCTTGTGTCGCCCTCATAAGTGGCGGTACGGCGTTAAACTATAATATAACAATAGTTTATTTTGTACAGTAGAATTTTTTCATTTGTCAAGTTTTTTCAAATGTATATGATAGCAGAATCGTTTAAATTCTTTGAGTATGATTATTACATTGTAAATATTGTACAGCGTTTAAGGAATGCATAATGATGCGAATTGTGTTTTTAGATCGAAACTTGAGCTGGTTTAACAGGTACACTTGCTAAAACTTTTGATTTGAATAAATGGATACCAAAGAAGTTGAAGATGGCAGTTTTACTTCCGAAACAGTTGGACTTTTAATTTTAAATGAACTTCGACTTATGCGCCGAGACATGAAAGCCGGCATGATGAGGCTTGAAGAGAAGATCGATCTCATACTCAGCAATCGATCAGACAATCACGGTTTGCATCACAATGGTACGACGTCTGCTGCCAAGAGCCCGGTTCAATCTTCCAGTGCTCCTATTACGCCAAACTACATCAATAAACATCGATCGAAACAAAATTCCATTGTTGAAGCCACTTCAGAGCTTATGTCTAAAGCCTCTTCTGAGAAAACTGCTCTAGAAGCAAAAGAAAATTATGTCACTGATGTTGACCTTCTTCAGCTGGCTGCTAAAGAAACAATTGATGTTAAAGAAGAGAATCCGATATCTTGTACAGTCCATGTCGATATGACCGATCCTCCGGAGTTGGATGAAGACGAAGAAGATTTTTTTTACAATTATTATGATGTTGTTGATGAGAATGGACAGGGTTTGGAGGAATTCAGCGATCCGGAGGACTGCATGAAGCAGAAAGTAATAATCGAAGATGTGGCAAATGAAATTCCTATGCACATAGAAGAGAATGAAGAGGGACGATATCAATGCGACAAATGCCCGAATACTTACACAAACAAAGGGAATCTGAGAAGGCATTATCGCTCCCACTTGAACGATAGAAGGTATCAGTGCAACGTTTGTGGTCGCAAGTTCTTCCGCAACGAGTACTTAATACGGCATTTAAAAAAACATCAAATGAAATCCGAGCACATTTTGAAGACCCCCCGCATCAACAACAAGTTCTACAAGTGCTCCATATGCAACAAAGCCTTTTCCGGTTCCGGTACTCTCAAGAGGCATATGAGGATTCACACCGGTGAAAAACCTTTCTCCTGCCCCCAGTGTCAAGACAAATTTGCTCGTGACGATTTCTTGAAAAAACACATTCAGAAAGTCCACAATGAAGTGACTGCAGCTGCTCAATGAACACAATTTAAAAGGTTTTTAACGAAAATTGTATCAAGAGACATGAACAATCATTTTATAGCAAATTAACCTTATTAGTTGCAAGCAGGATACTTTGAAACACGTGTGTTGCAGTTGAACACTTCCTACATTGCCATCCAAGTACTGGCTTCATGTTTGGGTTATCAGAAACACAGCGACTTCATCTATTGTTGTACGCGGCATCCTCAGGCATCAAATATATCTTCACCTCCAGCAAAGAGTCTCGTTCGAAAGCGATTGTGTAGTAGTAGACGTACACCGAATCAATACATCAAAACTTGCCAAAAAGCGGGATAATAGACGAAAAATTGACATGATGCAGGTCGTACCGTAATGCGCCGTGGTACAATAAGTACCCGTGTTTCATAATGTAACTAGACAGTACTGCAGCTTCGTTAATGACAGACTTGTAAAAGAAGCACAAAGCCGCTCATGCGGGTACTTCTCTGCGATTTATCACAAGCAAACAGGCGTCGCTTTGTATTCGTCAAGCCAGGCCATCTCTCTAATGCATTCAAATCACGTACAGTGGAACATCGATAAGCGACAACCTACAGAAAGATAGCCATGTGGACTTGTTGGAGGGGTGCTCGAAGTGGTGTTGATAAGTAGTCCGGGGATATCTGTAGACACGGACTTGAGATTTTTCAAAGTGTCCTTTCTTGATTAATTGCCCCTAGCTCTTCCGTTTGACACCGAACCAGAACTAAACTATCAACGACTCCAAGCGATCGTGTCATTAACGCAAACATTTCAGCAGCTGGATAACAATTCGTAATGGTCGCAGTCCGTGTTTCACTGCAATGGCACTTACTTGTTGAAACCTCTATCTTGCGACAATGAAAATGGAATTGTACAGCTCGGGGCGCATTCCTACAGGTTTTTTCTTTCTATGTGAACTTAAGCCTGCTTAGGCCGACTAATGTTGAAATACTGGTTGCATTTTACTACCATTTTGCATATGATTTGTGACGATATTTTCTTATATGTTTTAGTTTGGACCTACGAGTATGTGCTCGAGGCAAATACTTTTCATTTACTGAGGCCGCGTATAGAATTTGGTTGTGCAAGAAAAATGCTTAAATCAATGGAAAAAAGTTCACTGAAAAGGGGCAGTAAATGTCAGGAAAAAACAAACCTCTTATCACACAAATGCAAACCTCTTATCACACATATTCCGGGGTGTGAAGTCTAGTCTTTTCTAGCTCTTGGATCTACTATGTATGGTTGCCAGCTGGCACTGATCACTCTAGTAATTAGGTGTAGTCGTACTTTTTGCCGTATTAATTGCTTTTACACGAAAAATTCTCTTCTGTGCTCCAAGAGCTAGGAAAAGACAATTTGTTGAGATTGAGGTTTCGTGCTTTGGCGAAGAAGGTTGAGCTGTTTTTTCTCGACTCTGGTGTTGTCCTTTGCCATGCTACCCCGTGTATTTTCGGCGTAGGACGCATGTCGCGTTTATTTGACGCGAAGTTATTCTGAAATTTTCCGTCATATCATCTTGTTTGTGACATGTCACACTCTTGCATGTGTTGCGCACCAGATTGCAACTGCCAAGGCTTGTTTAATTAGCGTGATGTTCGAACTGAATCGGAATCAAAAAAGCTTATTACTTCAGCGTGAAAGCGCGTAATTTGACTTAATGAAACGAAATATGGTTCCGATTACTTTCCAACGTTAGGCAAGTGAAACCGGACCATTGTTGGTTGCTTTTTTCCTACTTTGGCCCAAATAAACGATAGCTTTGCCACTGTTCCGAAGAAAAATAAAGGCGCGTGTTCATACAGAATCCGTTTAACGGTACGGGTACGTTGAATGCAAAATTTCTTTGCGGCATGGCAAGTGTTGAGCCGTCTAACCATGAAATATTGTCAGCGATTTGAAATACATGTGTTACCGGTCAACTTAAATGCCTTGTATTGTTTGACGTTAAACTACACTTGAAAATTCTTAATTTTTAGTGTGAATATTTTCGCCAGTGCTTACGCTAATCATTTGTATACACGTGAGAAAAACAATTTAGCGCGTGTTGGGTGGTTGTAGGATTAAAGTGCAAGCTAATTGTAAATAACATGTGCGGGTACAGTGTATTTTGCTGTAGTGGAAAGCAATGCCAAAAAAGTAATGTTAAGTTGTAGTTATCATAAAAACATCAAATCTCTGAGAGTGCATTATACGTGGTCCTCTATGCAGTATAATCTCATTACAGTCCTGGAGCTTGCGAAAGGATTCGAATATTTTGTACGTAAACAGTAAAAATCGACAATTTGGTTGCGAACATCAAAAACATAGGCGTGTCTTAAACGGAATGCCAGGTGAACACGCCTTAAGTTAAGGAGCGAAGAGGAATAATTGGACGAAATAGTTTGGGTCAAATTATGTTCTTTCTTCGTCACAGCATTTTGTCTCGTGGATTATCGTCACAACAGCCAATAGAAGTTGAGGTTATTGGGGTTGCCATTGCTTTTTCAACGGGAAGGCCTCTTTTTCAACCTGTTTATAATGCTATGCGCCCAAAATTGTAATGTGGCTATTATGTGTGTTAAGGTTTAAATGTAAATATAAGTTAAAAGGTTTTGTTTAACGCTTTCATCAAGTTTTCAGGTGCAGAGAAGTAGGGTAAAAATAATTTTTCACATTCTACTCTTCAAACAAACAAAAAGTTTGGGAGTCGGCGACCTGACTTCATGGCCTTCAAGTCTGCAGTAACTGTTAGGCCTATATGCGCTGCGGTCGGTGCGAACCTTAGTTTCAACGTCAAGCGTCAACTTGAAAATGAATGTCTGTTCCGCATGACTAAGCAGCAAAACACACTAAGGCTGAGCGTCAAACCGAAGTCTGGCTCTTTTTGTCGCCATTTTTAAGTTCCGCAAGATCGCGCCATCGGTGTAGTTGCCTAAATGTACAGGTAAGACATTGTTTCATGAGAGAAGTCTTAACTATAATACTGTGTAAGTTTATCATCACGTTAGTGTGTTCAAGTTTGATATATGCAGCAGATGCTCCTCCCAATGAAGAAGTTGTTGATGAAAATGCTGATCCTGTGAACACTGGTCTATATTACGACAAGTACTTACAAGAGGTTGTGAAGTTATTAGAAAGTAATGCTGATTTTAAGAAAAAGATGGAAAATGCCAATTTTGATGATATTAAAAATGAAAAACTAAGTCATGAAGTGAATTTTATGCCGAGCGACATTCGTAATGGTTTAAATCAATTAAAAAGGCAAGAAATGAATCGTTTAAGAAAAATTGTGCAAGCAAAATCAGACTTAGATAACGGTCGTAAGGTAAAAAAGACCCACTATTTGAACCAAGTTGCAAGCCATCTTGATCACAAGAACCCTCATACATTTGAAGCATCTGATCTTACCAATCTTATTAAAGCTGCTACGAATGATTTGGAAAATTACGATGAGAAAAGGCATGAAGAATTTAAAAAATATGAGATGCAGAAGCAGATGCGTCGAGAAGAGAAACTGAGAAAGTTGATCGAGCAAAAACAGAAGAAGCATCAAGAAGAGGTGGTGAAAAATAATGAAATACACCATCCTGCAAGCAAAGAACAGTTTGATGAGATATGGAAAACGGAAGATGGGTTAAAAGAAGAGGAGTTTGACCCGAAGACTTTCTTTTACCTTCATGATTTGAACGGTGATGGCTATCTGGATTCTATGGAGCTCGAAGCTTTATTTTCTGAAGATCTTGCGTCTGTGTACAACAACTCTGATCCTGATTATGACTACATGCAATTGGAGGAGGAGAGACTCCGGATGCGGGAACACGTCATGAAGGAGGTTGATAAAGATGAGGATGATCTTGTATCGTTGAAAGAATTTATCGAATATTCCAACACAGACGCATTTGCAAACCCAGACAAGGATTCGTTTAAAACAATCGACGAATTGCTTCTAGAACATTCTATCTATACAAAAGAAGAGCTTGAAAGCTACAGAACATCCATTGCGGAGCAAGAAGCTGAGATTAAGTCGAAACTTTCGGCATTAAAACAGGAAGCAAGCAAACTCGGTCAAATGAAGCAGCAACTAATTAAGGATAAGCAGGAAGCGGAAAAGAACGGGTTGCAAGAGCACGATAAGATTAAAATCGAAACAAAGGAAGAAGAATTACAAGAGAAAGAAGAGGAGTTGCGTGAAATGCATCAAAATCTTCAACAACAGAGTAAAGAAGTTTCAGAAATGAAGAAAGAAGTTCAAAAGCACGATGTCGGCGAAAAAGCTGTCGAGGAAATTAAAGAAAAGCTCAGCAGTCTTCCTCCTGGTGAAGAGAAGAAAAAAGCGGTCGAACAGGCGCGTAAAGACCTTGACGAAATTAAAAAGATGCAGGGCGTGCCACTAAGCGACGATGAACATGAAAACGAAGGTGGTCATGGAGAGAGTAATAAAATCAAAGTAGAATAACGCCACTGCTCCAAGGTTTCCAAATAAAATGATAAGCGCTGTTGTTTTGAATGTTGTCGTTGTTTTGTTTCGTAACGCATCTGCAATCACAGCCAATGTTTTTCTACAGCTGGTAAACACTTTGTAAAGCGCAGCTTCCTATTAGTTCGTTAATGTTGCTAACTTAGGGTATTGTTTTGTGATACAAACAGCCTCTTTTAAATGTACGCGTTCAAGTTCTGTTTGATGATTTAGTTGTGAATTTTGCATTTAGAGTTCAAAATTTTATGGCTCATCCAAAACACTGCAACGTTTCTTATATTGCTTAGTCTGCTATACAATGAAGCATTAATTTTGTTGCATACGTAACTATAGGATGCTGTTTGTATCAATATCATTGCAGTCGTCGTTAATGAGCTTTTGTAAGCTTACCAGCAGAGATTGTGGTTGTACGTTTTGAGCTGTTCGTAAAACGTGGTTGTAATCTTGCAATTAAGGTTATTTTTTCACCAAGTTCCAAGATCCTATGTTTCAACCTAAAATTTTTAAGTTGTTAAGATTAACCTGGGACCTACGGTCTTGTTTTTAATTTCTTCTAAAAAGGAGCGACACTAATGTTTTCCCATTTTGGGAGTTTAACATCAAAAACTCTCGCTCTCATTACTTTTTTCCATGTCGCGTATGCTCTTGTAAGGAATGAATGACTTCTGACTGTTTGATAGCTTTGCCAGCTATAGGGATGCTTCTTAGTCTCGACGTTAAAAAAGCGCTCGTCGTGATGACCCACTCAGATGAAAGGCTTAGGCCTATTCTAGACTAAAGCCAAGTGAGGCTGAGCTGTTTGTGTGTTTTGTTGTGGCTCAGCGTGCGCGTATAAAACTAAATAGAGAAACAAAAAATTTTTCACGCTACGCCTGCAATTTGCGCCTAATGGAAACCAGCCTTTAAGCTGCGCAAGACTTGGCTTCAGTGTAAGCGAGGCTTTAGAAACGCGATTTCGTTTGCATGAAAAATTGCATCAAAAATCATGCTACTGAGGTTTCACTACTGTAATATATTTCATGCCAGCTGCAAATTGCTTTTCAAGGCTTGGGAGCAGAGTCGACTCCAGATCTTTGTTCTTGCTCGCACAAATAAAAACAATCATATAGCACACCCTACAAATTTGTATGTGGCAGTATAATTGAGAATAAATAAAGATGATAGAGCAATACGCAATAAGACAAAAATTTTTTTCCCCAAACGACTTTCTTTTTATTTCCAACATTACGTCATTTTTCGTAGTGATTTAAAAGTAATCGCTAAAATTTGCTACTATCTGCTTTTTATTTTGTTTTTGTCACCAGACATCTTCTAATTTCTCAATATAGCTCTTCTGGCGTAATAAAAGTTAAAATGATCTTTATTCAGATTTAAAATCTGCATAAAATTCATAAGAACTCAACGTTTCGAAAAACTAAAATCAGTTTTTGTTCGTCAGAAGTGACTAAAGTTTTAAATACAGACAACAGTTGTATAATCAATAGAATAAACAGAAGAAAAAACAAGTGTTGTCTGTGTTTAAAACTTTAGTTGAGTTTTTATGAATTTGATGTAGATTTTAAATATGAATAAGGATCTTTATGTTAGTTATCCTGCTGTTGTTTCAGAATAATAATTCGATTGTTTCAAAACGACTCCAGCTTCTTTGTCTATTTGCCTTGAGTTCGAGAACAACAAGTGTAGCATAAGGAACCGTCTGAATTACGTTATCAGACTATTTTTCCACGAACCCGCTGGGTGTTGTTTTCTCGAATTTAAAGAGTAAATAAAACGAAAAACATAAGTAATTTTAATGTAAATTTAAATAATACATATGTACACCTTTTTTGATGCGAAGTGTTGGAAAGAAAGGGATGAGCTATCTTTTGGATGAGAAATCCTCTTCCACAAAAACTTCTGGTAACTCTAAGAGTGTTTCTTCTATTCTCTGTCTCTTAGGACCGAGTCATTTTCATCTCAAATTTTCCGTTCGAAAACCGAATTGTTCGAACTCAGAGACGTTCGAAAACCAAGGTTTGTCTGTACTATGTACACACAACCAGGTTTCTTTTAATGTGTCCAAGTTAATGTTGTTATCACATAAAAAATCAGCGCTTGCAGAATAGAAATTAAAAAACGCAATCACTTCCGTGGCTCTGGTACCGGAGTCGCCACTGCTTGGGAGCAAATTGTTCGTTTTTAAGCGGTTTTCAACGCAAATTAGTAGATACTGTGCCCTAATCGCAACCAAGACAAAAATACACACATCGCTTAGCCCTTTCACAATCATCTGATCAATGTTTTTGTGAATTAATCAGTTTAGAAGCTTTCATGACAATAAATGGAGTCATAAACTAAAGCGATTGATTACACCGTTGTGAATGCACTCCCTACTAATTGCTTCTTGACTCTGATATTGTAGCGGAGCTTTTGGCAGCTTGACTATACTTGCCATGTTGCTTATCAGCTGGATGCCTGCGTGAATGACAAAAAAGACTTTCATTTTCCGCTGCTATTGCAAAAACAAGGTGTTGTTTTGTTTGGCTCGCCGATTTTGGGTTTGGAGGTACGGCGTGTAGCTGTAATTCAGGTTCACACCGTAAATCCAGCCTAATCTGCAGCCCGTTTTGAACCAATTATGCATACAAAGACTTTGCCCAATCACCAACAAGGCGGTTTGGCATTGGTGAGTACCCATAGTCTCTACTTACAACTTAATGGGTGAGCACGGAACAGGTTTGCAATTACAATTCTTGGCAACAAGTGCCGAAAACGAAGTTTTAGGCTACAAGCAAATTGTTTTCGAGAAAACCGGGGTAGAAGAACTGAAAGACTATAACTCTACTAATAGTTTGCTTTTTCTAAAAGGTGCATTTAAACTGCTTTATACAGGAGCGGGGCCATTAACCCGTTGCTTTGTTTTAATCTTTGTGGGACTTAAATATTCTAGGCAATAGCATTGAATCAATCTTAATTAGTCTGAGGTTTCTTACCAATTTAATAAATGTTGCAAGTGCAATGCTAAAAAACTTGTTCCAGGTGTTGTTCGTGTTGTCATTTTCTGCAAAATTCTTATTTTCAAAGAAAATAAAGATTGTCTCATTTAAAAAAAAAAAAAAAAATTTCAGAAAAGGAAGACTAGTCCAGTGATTCTCAACCACTGTGTCGCGAAATTATAATAGTGTGCCGCCAAATTGTAGATATATAATTCAAAATTATTATCATAAACTATTTTACGCAGTGTGTTGTAGGTAGTAAATAATTTTTAAACTTATGTTTTTCTTATGTGCCACCAAATTTTGACATCGTTTAAAAGTGTGCCGCAACAAAAAAGGTTGAAAATCACTGGACTAGTCTTTCAATCAAAACGGACAGTAATCACTGTTTGGTTCATCAAAAGTGTTGAGGTGAAACAAAGCTTTACGAATAGTGTTTTCCCGTGATGTAGTCTGGCAATGTGGCAAGCTATTTTTTGCGCGCCAATTCCAGCGCACAAAAATCTCTACATTGTGGCAACGTATTTGTGCTAATCAAATTTAGTATCAACCCCAGCAATATTAAGAAAATATAATTTCTGAAGTTTACCTTCAAATAAATAAATTGGTTGTTGAATTGGAGAAAAGGTAATGCAGTATTAGCTAAGTCTGCTGAAGAGTCCATGGGTTTGAAACTACTGAGCAAAACAGTAGAAAAAATTATTTCACTATATGGTACCACAGTTTAATCGTAGACGCTAAACATATGCTACTTGTGCATTTTGAATGGTTATTCTCAGACATCTTTCTTTCCGAACAATCCCCCCTCAGTACACCCCCCCCCCCGGACAAACGCGTAACCCTAAGCTAAACCTCAATAAATGCCTCTGTATACCAGTTTTGAAGTATCGTGGGAAGCTAATTGGGCTAGTAGCCTACTGTCTAGTAAATATGCTCCCCTTAATGGAACATTGTTTTATTCTCGAGAATGACCAATGCTTATTGGCAAAGTTACCATCTGCCTGGACTAAAAATATCGCAGGAATAAGCACAAAATGGTAACTCTGCTCACAGGTCTAGTCAATATAGAACAAAACATTTAAGAACATAAAGCTTCCTTTTACAAAAAGTTGGTTTATAAAAAAGGAAAGATACTGCATCTTATGAGATTTGCTACGCGGAACCTTTCTAGACTTCCGGGCGTTCGACGCTGTTGCGGCAAGAAAAGCCAAAGTGGGCGTGGTTGGTATTACTAGTATAATAGAAAAATTTGCTCAAAAATGATCACCAGCATCATACGGTACCATACAGCAATCCATTACATCATGTCAATAACCCACGACCGGTTTCGACCTTATTGGGTCTCATCAGGCGGGTGTAAAAAACACTCAATAATAAATATGCTAAAAAAAACAAATTTGCCATTGGGTGCAAAAAAAAAAGAAAAATGCAATGCAAAACAGTATGATACAGCAATACCTATATCATGGGGGTCACATTCAAGGACACACACACATGACATGGACAACAACTCACATCGGTAAGCCCTAATAGGGGTGCAGGATCATTGTCAAGACTTATCAATAATACATGAGTTGCTAGTTGCTAGCCAGCAATTTTCAAGGTGATCTCCTATCAAGAGGGATCTGCCTCCAGCATCAAAGTACAATAGAAAAATTTGCTCAAAAATGATCACCAGCATCATACGGTACCATACAGCAATCCATTACATCATGTCAATAACCCGCGACCGGTTTCGACCTTATTGGGTCTCATCAGGCGGGTGTAAAAAACCTTTTTTGAGCAAATTTTTCTATTGTACTTTGATGCTGGAGGCAGATCCCTCTTGATAGGAGATCACCTTGAAAATTGCTAACTAGCAACTAGCTACTCATGTATTATTACTAGTATATGTAGATGAACCGTAAAAACAAGTTAGTTTTAACTTTAGATGCAATCTGTTTCAAGGTTGTAGGTCAAATTGGCGGAATGTGGTCCAAAACTGGACCTATCAAATGTTGAAACTGGACTTCAAGCTCCAGGATGAGTAACCGTAGAAGCAGCCAGCTGGGGCTAAAAAGACATGCCCCTTCTCCCAAATTTCTTTGACTTGTTCACAATGCTAAGTTATTTTCAAACAAAATGGCAAAAATATTTTGCCCCTATGGCACTTCTCAACATTCCTAGCATTGACTAACGGCACCATTAAAAAGACATATAAACATTATGATCAGCATGTAAGACTAAAAAAACCTCTGTCTGGAAATCTTCCAATTCTAAAAGTTTATTGTTTATGCCTTTCTCCTCCATTCAACTTGCCTCAGCAATTAAATTGATGTCGTGTAGTAAAGGTCAAAGCCCAGAAAACTTCCCGCCAGATATTTTGAAGCGCCGCGGTTGCAAATGTATTACCTGGCATTAAAAGCTCTACACACCCTGCATGACCTATCAAACAATCCCCAAAAGCTGGCGATGAACCATTGTCATCGCGGTATCAAAACTAGCCAACCAGCAGATGATGAAAAGACCTACCTTCCCATATCGTTGCTGTGCGTTCCTCCCAAGCTTTTCGAGGGGCTACCCCAAAGACTTCTAAAGCTTGTTCGTGACCTTCAACTTCCCTACCAACAAACTGGCGTTAAGCATGGACAATGCACAACCGATCAAGTAGTTAAACTAACCAATGACATCGGACACAACTATAAAGAAAACAATAAATCAGGCCTTGTTTTGGCAGATCTTACTGCTGCATGAGATGCCGTACAGCACGAGGGCTTAGTACTCAATATACTATACATGACGCCAGATAAGAACGTAGTGCACTTGCTACCTAATATACCAGAAAACCAAAGCTTCATCCTCAAGACAAAAGATGACCAAAACAACTGCCTCAGAGTGTTGAGGAATGGCGTACCACAAGGATCATTACTGCTCTTTAATGTATGTATCAGCGATCTTCCGCACTCAGCGACACAATAATAGGCTACGGCTATGCAGATAACTTAGCACTCCTGTTCACCCTGGATTCGTGCAACATTGACCTAGCTTGCGAAGACCCTATCTTCGGATATGCTGAAAATATCTTGTTATTTGAGGAAATGGAAACTGAAGTTTAGTTTGGCGAAAACCATAACCACAGCTGTCCACTTCAATACCAAAGAAGACAATCGCCGATAACAAATCATGTTTAACGATTCCCGGCTTCGTTATAATCCTTACCCAAAACAAATAAGTGTAAAGCTGGACCGCCAGCTTACTTTCAGGAAGCATATTGAGTCTGTCAAAGTCAAAATACAGTAAGCGCAAGAAGCAATCTTTTGAGATGTCTTGCAAGATCAACGTGGAGGTCACGCACACACCACAAAAGAACAGAAGCTCTTTCACTTGTCTACCGTGCCGCTGAATACTCCTCCCCAGTGGCGATGCAGTGCCCATCACAGAAAGCTGGATGAATCTCTGAAAGTCATTATAAGAATTATCACTGGCTGTCCAAATCCCACCTCAGTAAACATGTTGCCGGTGCTGGCAGGAATTGCATTATTACAGCTGTGCAGAGAAAATACCGTGGCCCGGTTGGCCAAAAGAGTTCTTGCCGACAACAATTGCGTTTTTCCTAAACTGGTAACTGCTGGCCCGCAAGGTTTGGAGTCCCAGCGATTGCCCTCGCGAGATTCTTTTATTCACCATGCTTTTCTGCGTTGTGGCTCCAGTTTCAACCTTTCGGATGATTGAAGGTTTAAATGAAAGACAATTAGCCGACCTGTGCAATTCAACAGCACTTCCAAAAATTACAGCGCCAGCCGATTCCAATATACCTCGGAAAGTTTAAGTAGCTCTAAATCATCTTCAAACTGGAGTAGGAAGACTTCATAACCCTACGTTCCTTTGCGGCTAGCGGACATCTCCATCCTGCGAGTGTGTGCACACAGTGTCCCACGCAGAAAGTTTCCGAAGGAGGCCAAAGTTCGTCACAATCGTCCAACGTCACAACCAGCTTTGCTTTTGTTATAACTGCTTGGTTTTGCTTTACATTTTTCATTTTTAGGGTCTGAGGGGGCATGGCACAATGGCCTTCTTTTCGGTATGCTAGTGGGTGCATAGGACCAAACTGCCTACCATGTTCTTTTTAATTGCCCCACCAATGGACCACTACAAGTCCTGGATCTCTATGTCATCAAATAGAAAACTACTTCCTGACTTTAAAGACTTAAAGGCGTAATATGAACAACATCAAATTTTTGTTTCTCGAACAAAATAAAAGGCAATTTCTTTGAATTTTTATTCAAACTTTATCTTTGATTGGTTTTCCCTTTAACTTGGTGTTGTCGAAAAAGCATTTTACTTATTTATTTGTTAAAAATCACGTAAAATTTGCAATCAGTGCCACTTTGGGTGCGAAACATGGCAGAAAAACAGAATAAAACTTGAATTGAAATATTTTTATTTAGATCAAACTTGGTATTTACCATTTCTAAAATTAAACTTTCTGAAAAAATTTTCCAGCCCACGCAACTCTTTTTCTGGCGATGTCTTCGTAACCATTTCAATCCGAGAATAATAGGCTATGACCTTTTCCAAATTTTCATCCAAATTAAAAAAAGGACTTTTCTCAAAAGCAAGAACATGCAATTGCGTTTTTCTTGCTGGCCTCAGCGTGCCTGTGGACAGCAAACATTCCACCACCGCTTTCGGCGTGCTGTTACCTCTACAGACCAACTTTTGAGAACTAGCTCAAAACAAGAAACGCCATTTTTCTCACAAAATTTGCAGAATGGAGAGCAATACGTTCATTTTACATTTGATGTCGTTGATTTGTGTAGACTAAGAGAAAATCCAAGTATTTTACGGTCTTTACTCATATTAATAGTTTTATTTTTATTATTGCATTTTAAAGATTTTATTGAACCTCTGGACCTTTGTTAAAATTAGTTGACTAACCCTGTTGTAGGTTAACACTTAACAATCTTACAAACATTTTCTTGAATGTTTACTGCAGGCTTATTCAAAATAAAGGTCGTTATTCAAAAAGACAGAGGCAGAAGGACTCACATTTTTCCATTTAATTTAAAACAAACTTTCTTGCTGGAGGAAGAAGATCTTTTAAGGACTTGTCTGCAAAATCGATGAAAATCTCTTTTTCTGAAAAAGAAGATTTTAAAAGAAGTGTTGGTCCCCAAAATTTTGTCCTGGCTATACTCTTGCTTCACGACTATAACATTTTTTGCATCATTTCTATTACCAAGTTGTTTTTATCTTTTTGAAAAAAAATAAGTTAACAATTATTCGTTGAGACTTTTTGAAATACCTGTTGTCCTACTACAAACATTTAAAATTTGCAAAACCATAACAGTTTCACCTACAATATTTGGATACCTTCGCCAACGATCCCCTAATTAAGCTACTATAGTAAACTCTTTTATTTTGTTTTGTTGCTCTTGAAGGGATGTAGCGTCGCTTGCGTTTGCTTACAGCAAACATGTATTTATTTTCAAACTGGGCTGACGCGCTATCTTGGTGACTCAATAAAGCGGCCAAACGCGGCGAAATGTAAATAATAAATGCGCGTTCAGACGCGGCTTGCATTTGCTGTTGCTGCCCTCAAAAACGTAATAAAAACCATTACAGACCAACTGTCAGAGCTGGATTAACCATTGAGCAAAATGAGCACATGCTCAGGGCATCGAGCGAGGGGGCCACCACAGAAAGTTTTCATTGCCGAATTTTTAATGGTGTCTCAATATTTAAATAACTTGAAATATAATTCCCACATGGAAAGCTGTTTAAACAGGACAAACTGAACTATTGTTTTACTCTCTCTTCTGCTTTTAGGAGAAAACTTTTCAAGTGTACCAAAGTGAAAGTATGCTACAATAAACATTCCTTTCTGTCTTACTGTTAGTTCTGTTTGAAAACTTTGTGGTTGATTACGTTTATTTTTGAATTACACATATATGGGGCACCAAGGTCTTAAGTGTTTTGGGCCTCTAGGGGGATTAATTCGGCCCTGTTCACAATACAGAACCGCATCTAGATTACATATTTATGGGAAAGAGATACAAACTCATCGAGCCGGGCTATTATGATTGAAAAACTTCGCTAGTCGAGTCGGACAATAGGCTAACCGAGAGGGGCACGAAAGAACTGGCACCCTTACAGTTTCTGACAAATTTGTAAATCGAAGGTGAGAACTTTGTCGTGGAGATCAAGTGTTAACCCCAGTTTTTTCTGATTACGACTTTGGGTAGACACGAAAACATGTGATCGTAGCCGGTGGCTTACCTTGGGTCAGGGAATAAAGGGCGATGGCTTCCCTAAACGGTATGACAGTAGCAAAAAACGTGAAAACAAAAAAGTTGTCATACCTGTTTAGTGGCCAAAAATGGGCAAAAATTGGCTTCAAAAAATTAGTAAAGAGAAAAGGTTTCTACTTTTTCAAAATGCTTGGGCCATTCCAAAAATTTATCGCTAATTCGTCATTGCTCTCAACATAAGCTTGCCCAACATAAAATTAAAAATTTTGTCGAGTCTGCGGCATATTGCTATCAGGGTTGAACCCAGAAATCTGGAAGCCTTGGGAAAGATTCAAAATGGAGCCCTCGAGAACTGTCCAGAGGTGTTTCCTCGAAAAGTCTTCGGCTTTGACAGAGAGGAAATAGACTCCCGATGTTTGACGTTTCGGGGTTGTGTTACTTTTTTTCTCCTTTTTTGTCCACTGCTGTCAAACTTATTTTCTATGTATGCTGATTTGGGCAAAAATAAAATGATTGACTGATTGATGAAAGGGATTTTCAATTTTCTAAACACAAAGTCATAAGGGCTTAGCCGGCGATATAGCTACCACGTTGACCCAGATGACGTCAGCTTCTTTGGTTTTATGGTAGCAGATCATAATTATAAAACCATGGTGTTATGAAATTCAGAACTATGAAAATAACAATAACCGTTGAAGTTACTCGCAAATCTACCGCCTACGTGTGCGTGCTTGTCAGAGCCTTAGAGGCGTTGGAAGCTTGTTGAAGAGTGAACTCAAATTCGTTCCTATAACAACAGTTTTATTTCACTCACGCTAAAAGCACACCGCTTGATGAAAGATGCCAAAAAGCGTCACCGACAACAGCTGACAGAGAGTCTAAATTTGCCAAGTTAAATTTCGCGCTCTTTTAGAACAGTAAATGAGAACTATTTGAAAACAAAGTGGCGTTTGTTTAGCAACATACGTCACAAAAACTTATTGTGATTTGTCAAACGTTTTTTGAACGTTCTTTTCAATTTCACTGGCATTTAAACCGAAGTAACGACTTTGACGAAACAAAATCCGTGATGTATTGAAAGTATCTTCACAGTGAATAGAAACACATAGACCACCTGAAACGTATACCGCAGACGCGACAAGACTTGAGACTAAAATGCTCGAGAATGTCGAAAATGTAAAAACAATGCGTTCGAAAACTGAATCTTTAGCAAATTTTTTCAAAATTAAAATTTTATACGCCTGTTTTTTTGGTGAATCCAGAAACTTTCAACTGAAGAAAGGGGCTGGGTGAATACAAATGACTCCGCGCTCAGAGTGTCAGCCAATGATCTAATTAGCATTGTGTGATTATCTTGCTTTTAACTGTGGTTGGCTACACTGGTATTGAATTCTTTTTCGGTAAGCGCGACTAAAAGATTATTGGAGAACCGGGAAATTGCATTAAAATTGGTTAGCTTGTACAGGCATGATAGGGCATTGGAGTATCAAGAAACGTCGAAAATTGGTATTTCTTCATGCGGAAAACTTGATAAGACAACGACCATCTTCCTAGTTATTGGTCTAGGCCTAGCTACTACTATAACTCAATAATCTAGTTGGCGAATAAGTAATTTTCTGATTCAACAAAACGACAAATAAGTAGGTGCCCCTTCAGAAAAGTTTTTCTAAAATCGCCTGATACAGTTTTTAAAACTAAAACAAAAATTTATAAAACTTGAAGTCCACTTCGTCACGTAAAAAGTGCATACCATTATTTTGGCCAACCTCTCCAACTATTGCTTAAGCCAGAAAAGGTGACGGACGTAACGGAACTGGCATTTTGCATGGGCATTCTCCAACTTGGCCGAGTGGGATTGGGCGCCGTTTATGGAGTTAATGATCGCACGTTCAAACCTTGTATTGGCTGCATTGTTGTGTTCTTCGGAAAGGCGATTCACCGCAATTTTCTATTCTTGGTCGGGTGGATTCACAGCTTATGATAGAAATGCGGTGTGCCAGCGGTATTAATAGGCCAACTACGAAGCGGGTTTGAACATAACGATGTTTTAGCAATGTAGCGTTACCGACAAACTGATTTCTTGTGATGGCAAGATAAAATTTTAAAACAAATGACAAAAAGATAATTTTGTATCTTTAATTTTTGAAGTTAGCAACCAACTTTTGAAATTACATCTACATTGGCTTGTGTTCACTCACATCCTACCACAATATAATCCTTTTTCGACTTATTCGGCTACCATTTTACAGGAAAGTGCGCCAATACTACAAAAGTATTCGGTAATCGTACTCCCGCCGAACAATTTGTAATTTTAACTCGCCGATCTTCTTCCTGCCGCTTTTTCACAAGCCGCTCATCGCGCTCTTTGCTTTCAAAAAAGAAACAAGAATGATGCTTTTCACGTGACTGAGAAACGTTCGCAATTGGCTGAGTACGTAGCGGGCCATTTAAAACAGCTTGATTCAAATTGTTAGCTTGTATTTTTTTGATTTCTATTCGCTGCTTGTGGAAACTAGTAATACAAGGCGAAAGTTAGCGTCATCAATAAATAACAGCAGTTACAAGTGACGCTAACAGCATCGTAAAGCCAGGGTCGTCCCTGGATACATGCGAACCGTGGTATTTATCTCCAAAGGATTTTGATTGTTGGTCAGTCATTATTTCGCAGACCAAGCCTTTTAGTTTAGGACATTTCAAGCAACGGAACAGGACCTGAGCTGTGAAACTGATTTGAGTTATGAAACAGTGAAAGAAGTTTGCCGTCAGCTTTTTAAGTAAACTGCTGAAAGCAATAAAGCATCTACGTGGAAGCCACGATCACTCTTATGCAGGTAAGCTACTTGTATATATTGCACTTATCCTCTACTTCTGCTGTTAGAAAAGATTTTTCTTTTCATTGGATCAGGGTTTTCCAACTTTTATTGAGCCGCTGTACACATTTTACAGGACACACCACCGAATAAACATGCCACAAAACCTACGCATAATTTAATAAATAAAAATTGAATTTTTATTTAATGAATTGGTCTAACATCTAAGCCTGTTTAGTTAAGCACAAAGCAATAGCCTAAGACAGAATTTAAGGAGAGAGACAGACAAAAATCCACTTCCACTTACTGCTCTAAGTTTTTTATCGGTTTTTATTACATTCATGTTTGAAAAGGCTTGTTTTCATTTCGTTTGGTACGCTATGGAAAAGGGAAGCAGAGCTACAATTGCTCTAATTGTGACAATGAGGAAGTCCTTTCCAGCCCTCAGTCAATAACTGATGTGGTGGTGTTGAGGTTAAAGCATCCGCTTTGCAGTTAGTAGACCAGAGTTTAATTTCTCTGCCAAATCAAACCAAAGACTGAAAAAGTGGTATTCACAGCTTTTCTGCTTGTTGCTTGGCACTAAAGGAATAGTGTGGAGAAAACAACGAGTTCACTTTTGTCCCTGGATGAGGCACTTAATGGTGTTTTTTATCATTATGAGCAGATAGGGGGTGGGACCAAGAAGTCTACCCATTGTGATGGTCTACTCTGATTAAAAACATGCAAACAGAGCATGAGCTCATTCGTACAAATGAATAAATGAGCCAAAAACTGTTCAAAGCTACAGCAATTTTGTCTTCTGTTATTTCCTGCTACTCCTGCAAGGTCAAGGCTTTTCTATTTTCATGGTGCATTGGTTGGGAAACGCTGTATTAGATTAGCCTACTGGTATGGGCAAGGGCATCAACAGAAACTTTTTTTGGAGGCATAGCATAGGCTGCTGTAATTTGCTTTTCGTTTTATGTTGTTGCTTTTCCTATAAGCACATTAAATATAGGCTATTTTGATTTTATTAAATTTCATGAGGAGCCATGGCTTTCCTTGCCCACCTGCTGATACTCTTGTGTATAGGCCTACTAAAATAGGTTGACCTGACGTAGTGCAATAGACTTAGTTTTATACTTGCCATAACAAGACTTTAAGTTGAGTGCTTAGAGCATTATGTGACATGGTACAGCAAAATTTATGTTTGAATTGAAATTTTACGTTTTGAATTGAGGCTATGTTACTGAACAGCTTCTGTCAATCAGTCAAAGATCCTAATGCCATTTGCGGTTTCCAAACTATTCCTTTTGTGTTCAATGAGTTAATAAATTCTTATCATTTCATTTCATTACAGGCTTTTGCCGTTTTATCAAACCTGACACAGTTGTTGCATTTAGACCTGATTTGTTGTCTGCATTGCCAAGACTGTTTCTATCGCAAGCAGCTAAGGAGGGGAAATAGCTGTAAAATTCTTTTCCCAAAGACATGATAGAAGGCATGGTAGTATTACGTCAAAATTTTTCTTGCAAGCCAGTAGGCCTGAAGCACTAATTAGGCTATAGTTTTGCTCAGTATTTAAATATGGACCTGATAGACAGCTTCATGCTTCAGTCTACATTAATAGTCTGGCTTTGAAAAAGCAGACTTAAGTTGCTACTGGTATCAGTTTTAATGTAGAAACTTAGGGTATACTATAAACTTTAGGGCAGAGTTAAACCTTGTGTATGTCATAACTAATTAGGCATGCACAAGGTCTAATTCTGTTCTGAGTCTGACACATATCAAGGATGGGAAAAACTTAAAGAGAGGAATGCTGCAGAAAGTTTTCTAGTAACCGTTGATGTCAATTTGATAATTTTGTGGATCAGCGTCAAGAATTTGTCTGCAGAATTTCTGCATTTTAGTAGTATCTGTCATGACTTGCACATTTTTTGTACATAACCCTTATTTTTGTATGTTTTAGATGATTAAAATCTTATCATTATGACAACAAACAGAATAAATATTGGTGGTCGTGATGCCCTTCAACCTAAGCAATATAACAATGAAAATCCACAAATTGACAGTAAAGAAAAAAACTTCAACAGAAGAACTGTGTTAGGAACCCTAAGTCAAAATACAGGCAGAGTTCAACCTTTCCGAGCTGCCAAACAGGTAAAGCAATTTTATTATGGTGTTGTACTGTGTTTTTGTGCAGTTTTAATGTTGATTTTCAATTTTAGAATGCCACAACTGAAGGGTTTTTTAACAGTCAAGTAACCACACTGCCACCTAAGCCAGAAACTCTTTCCAGTTTTGAAGTAAGTTTACAAATTTTGGTCATTATTGAATCTGCACAATATAAAGTTTTTTGGCATTTGCTTTTAAATCTTTGTTCTTTTAGTGGTCTAAGTTTTACCTGAGTGATGGTTATTGTATCTTAAAATGTATAAAATTGCGAGTTTTAAAATCAGGTCTAGCGAACCAGTGTTGACCGCAGAATGCTGATATTTTGCTTCTAACAATGCTTATTTATCTTCAGATTTTTGATGAATGTGAGGTTAAAACAGAAAAACGTGATGCATCAATGGCTTCCATTTCTTCTACAACCAAACTGCACCCAGCGTTAACTTCCCTGCCGAATGATCGTGTTCCTTCAATCTCTATTTCGCGTGAATCTTCAACTGTTCAGGGTATGCATTGCATCGTATCGTTTAGGTTTTGTGGACCCTTGTATTAAGGCTTATTTGTGACACCAAAAGTGCCAGAAGGCATTCGAGCCTCGTTTATTTCTGAATGCTTTCTTTAGACAAGTTTCAAAGTGATGGCTTTTTGCTTCTCAAAATGTGCAAGTTTTGAAACCCAGTGTTAGAGCCATACCCAGCCTGTACTTTTATAATCGATAGTTGAAACTTGATGTCATTTCCTGTATGCAGAATCACCAATGGTCTTGGACTCTGGAGAAGAAGAGCGCTTAAATATTTTCGACATTGATATTGATGCTGGAGTGTTTGGACTTTCAGAATATGCAGTAGAAATATTTGAACATTTAAGAGAAGCTGAGGTAATCGCGGAACGCAAATAACTTTGTAGCCTTTCGTGTGAAAGGGCGTTTGAAATTTAATGTGATGCTTTGCTCCATCTAAGTTTGTTTTGACAGCGCGTGTCTAGTGATAGACATACACTAAATCAGTACGTCTAAACCTGTGAAACGCAGGACAAAAAGACGTAGAATTGATTTTTTATTGTCTTAAAAATTGGTATGCCAGTGATGTAGAGCAGGATAGTAGATTGGTGCTTTGTCAAAATTTTGCCTGCATTGTAAAATGTGTGACTTCCTCTAGTGTTTAAGTTAATTTTTTGCAGTTGTTGCATCGGCCAAAAGCACATTACATGCGAAAGCAGCAAGACATTACGTCAGGAATGCGATCCATTCTCATTGATTGGTTGGTAGAGGTCGCTGAGGAATACAAACTGCACACAGAGACCACTCATTTGGCAGTCAACTACATTGACCGATTTTTATCTCATATGGCTGTTTTACGAGGAAAGTTGCAGCTGGTTGGAGCGGCAGCTATGTTTTTAGCAGCGTAAGTTTACTAATCTTATAATTTTCTTCAGTTTTTTTTTACGTTGTTCAATGTCAACCGAGATTAGAATACGTCATTTTTGCTAGTGCTTCACCTGGTTGTGAGATCCAAAGTTGCTCAGTTACGATGTCGTGAGAGATAACTATTGACGACTCACCAATGGCAGTCCGTTGAAGTGGAGCTACAAGTCTGCAATTGGTATTAATGCAGATAGGGGCTCCGTCTTACCCCTAACTTAATATTCATTTAGAGTAACCGTTTCATTCCATGCCTTTATCCACGAGAGGAGGAGGGGTAAACAACAGAAAGTTGTCTTATTACTGCCGGCAATAATGTTAACTCGCTTCACCAGCCAGCTAATATTGCAGGCAGTTATTGTAGTGGAAAATTCAACTATCTGCTATGTGCAAGTGGTAAAAACATTTTTTGGCAACTTTTCTGTGCCTGGTTGCAGTATCAGTGGTGGAAATACTCTTGTGTAGCGCTGGTGAAAGCTTTGAAGCGAATCTGATATGAACAAGTTCATAATTATTTTTTTGTCGTGAAATAAACATGCCAATAGCTGAAATTATGATTTTGCAGAAAATTCGAAGAGATCTACCCACCGGATGTGGGAGAGTTCGTTTACATAACTGACGACACCTACACAAAGCGTCAAGTTCTACGAATGGAACACCTTATCCTTAAAGTTCTCAACTTCGACGTGGCCGTTCCAACGTCCAATCAATTTTTAAAACGGTTTTTAAAGGCTGCTAAAGCAGACAGAAAAACAGAGTTTTTATCCCAAGTGAGTTAATCGTGTTTTCAAACCTTTTCCAATAGCTTTCGCTTTTTTATTTTGTTTTTCTGACGACTTTCTGACGTTAAGGTGTTAATTTTGCTGGTGCGATGAATGGATGAAAATGACTACATTTAATTAATGTCGTGCATTTGTCTCTATTGTTTGCTTGCCGTTTATTTTGGTTTGCAATTTCGTGTGTGACGGTCTTCGTAAGAGTTCGTTTTTTTGCTCATGCTCAGATTGCTAGTTTTTGAAAAGACTGGGCCATTCCAACAAGTAGACTGCTCGGCCCCACATAAAGGTGGAGGTATCCCGTTTTATGCCTCAGCCAAGAACACAGCAGGCGAATTTGACGGCCTTTTGCGCGGAGCGCCTAGCTGGGAAGCTGTGAATGTCGTCTGATGTCTTTGGCATGACTTAACTACAGAATTGAACTTACCCCTTTGGACTCCGACGCAGATTCTCTACACCCCAGCGCCGCTGGTATGAAAGTGAACTCTCTCTTGTCATCTGATTTTGAATTTAGCGTGGTCATGCTTCGGATGTTAACTGTGTTTATATTCGGTTTTAGTTTCTTTGCGAACTTGCCTTAATTGAAATCGATTGTATTCAATATCTTCCTTCAATGCTGGCAGCCTCGTCTGTGTGTCTAGCTAGCTACACCGTTTCAGGAAAAATATGGGTGAGTACACTTGTGTTAGTTCATATCTTTGTCTACTGTGATTCCTGCTGTGACACTAAACCTAAACTTGTGCGAAAACTAGTTTTATGTGCATTTGTAAATCTTGTGACAGAATGTAAAGATGTAGGCTATAACTAAGTTACAACTTAAAACTGTGTTTATATAGGACGATACAATGGAACATTATATGAAATACGAACTGTCTGATCTCGTTTCTTGCATTAAACGATTGCGAGATATATTCGAAAGAGTAGCTTCACATCCACAGCAAGCACTGCATGACAAATACAAAGGGGCGAAATTTGACTGTGTAGCCAGCTTGAAACCTCCTGTAACTTTACCATTTGATGTGATGGAAACAGATTGAATACTTGTTTTAAACTTTCACGCGCGTACTTTCGGAAGTCCAGTAATTACGCAGTGCGTATTATGGCCACCTGATACACCTTGTTTCCATCACTGGACTCTCAGCAGGCTAGTTCGAACGGCAAATTCTGTAAACGTTTTGGTTCAATAGGTTTTTGACTTTGCAAACTTACCAGTAATGGAATAAGGGAAACAGTAGCGGTGTGTAACGCACAAAGCTCTTATTTTAACACTGCCAATTTTAAGCCTTTTAGAATATATTGTAGTTAGCTATTTATAAGACATTACGATACAGTGCTTTACTTTGTATTTGAACTAGTTAAAACAACTGGAGTACCGGTATATAATTCAAAATCGTTGACTTTTTATTTTTTTTGTGGGCGTATTGTCGTGTTATGTCCAATGTACGTTGGTTTGGGTCTTAGTAAAAAGTTTGTTTTAAGTGTTAAATCAAGGTTAGCTAATTCCTTACGTGTGAAATCATGATCAAGTGTGCGTCATATCATGGTATTTTAACAAGTCCACCTTGTCCAAATCAGCGCCCTCCGTGAACGTGAACAGTCTGGTTTGCTTTTTGTTTATATTTTAACGTTGTGTTTTATCTTGTTATTTTGTTTGCGTTTTAATTTCGAAAGCACCCAGCATTCGTTTGTCGATTTTAACAGATTTAAATAAACTCTTGATTATTGAGGTTTTAATAGAAATTGACCGAACCTTGAAAATCAAAATCTTGTGACATCATGCCTCTGCTTTTCCGTATTCATAGATCTTGTGTTTAATTGGCTTTGCAAGTGGAATGCCCAAAGTAATCCAATTTTGTCACACCCACCGGAAAAAATCCCCTAGGTCGCCCAAGAAATGTAAAGCAGTTGAATTATAAGCGACTTCGCTTGAAGTCGAACCAGTTGTGTGATCGGATGTAGTTGGAGGTAGAGACGTTCATCAAAAAGTCTTTCCTTAGGAGTGCCGATGAAGAAATGCGCATATAAATAGAATCCCTTCTTTTCATGCAAGCAGTGGTGAGATTTCTATACAGTATTATATACCACTAAAGATTATCGATTGCATGTAACGATAACCGATTCGGGGTATTGATTTTCAACCGCGCACAAACGGTTCAGTACTTACAAAACTGCAGCGGAGCACCACCAATCTATGTGCGGAACAGGCCTGGACGAAATGACTCGCAAAAACAAATCCGATGAGCTGATGTGTAAACCGATTCGGTTTCATGAAGCTAATTAAAAAAACCGCTATCATAGGCTTAGCATGTCAATCAAGCACTTAATGACAAACTTTAGTTGCATGCATGTAGGCTACTAGACTAGCTTGTTATCGGAAGCTATTTAAGTATAATCGCAAAGGCTATCTCTAGTGCGCGCAAAATTCACAGTAACCGCATTTTTGTCCACTTTTAACCAGGTTTAGAGCTTTTATATGTATCCATACATATTACACAAAATTCCTCATCCAAAGTTTATAAAGACTGTCATTTGGCTTTTTTCGTTCTTTCTGCTTTTGTTAATTCCATCCTTTTTTACTCTCTTTGTTTTGTTTTTTTCTATGCACAGTTTTTTAGCAGGGAAGCTTGTCGGAAATTCTGAGCGACGTTTTCCCCAATTTAGTTTTTTTTAGTACGGCAGAATTTGAACTAGGTTGATTAAGCGGAATTGCCTAATTTTGAATGTCAATTTAATTGGTAATGTCTGACATCACAGTTTTGGTAATTGACATTTGTCTGTGCATGGATGAGCTGCTGCCGTGGCGCTAAAAAAGCAAGTAGTAAGTGCTGAATTGATGGCTTGTCGAAAATTGCCCCAAACTTACGACATCTTTTGTCGCATTTGATAAAAGTACGCTTTCTGGCTATTAGTCAAGGCCAGCGAAACTGCATCTTTGGGTTGTTGAAGTCGATGAGTCGCAGCTGAAGGAACAAAAACACTTTTTTTAAATAGGATAAAGTACGATACCCAATGCCATTAACATCAATTCCAGATTGAATATTATTTGGAACCACGGCTGCTGGAAAAGCAATTTTAACAACTCCTGGGATGTCCTGAATGGCGATAGGTTTTGCTGGATTCATTTTTATCCATGCATCAAATGCCATATGAACAAGCTTCTTCAATGGATCGCAAACTTCCGTTAAGTGGTTGGAGCTTCAGGCTGCAGTGCGGTGGAAAATTCAATTCAATTATATTTTCTCAGCAATAATCGATGGCTTTTAGGGAAACATGTGAGTGATGTTTGTCTAAAAGTAGTCACACGCTTTTTTGATCGCTCTTGTATGCTTGTGGAAGTGTTGCAATACTAGATACAAATCTTTCTTTTGCATCCATTCCAAGCCATTTTCGCTTCCTGCGGAAGCAAGGGGATCGCTACTCGCAAAGCAATCTTTATAGCGCTTACGTTAAACATAAAAGGAGGGATGCTATTTCCTTAGGCGTGCACAGCCTACTCAACAGTTACAAGATTGCTTCTGGCTGCAGATGCCCTAGCGTTCACCTACTTTGATCCCGATCCAGCAATCACATGAACCGGTTTTTGCACTGTTGTTATACCAATTTCGTCAATGTTCCAAATATCGCTGTCATTAAATTTATATTTTTTAATCACGCCTAATAGGAAAATAAAAAAATGGTTAACATTTGACGGATTAAGACTGGTTGTTCTTGAAAGGCGAGTGGCCTCAGGATTTCTTAAACTTAGGGACGGTTGTCTCGGCATAAAATCAGTAAACCAAGCAACTCCAGCAATTTCTTTTCTCTCCACTGCTTTAGATCTGTGATGTATTTTACAGCCAGCTCAAAAGCCAATTTTCTCACTCGAAAATGATTTTTATCGCAATTACTGAAGAATAAGCCAGATCTATTTCTTTATTCCAAAAAAATTGTACCTCTAGGCGAAAGTCCATAAAAACAATCTGCTGCTTTTATAAGGTATTCAACCAATTTGCTTTTTTGTGTGGGATTAAAAATTGTGTTCGGACTCCTATAACCCACGCGAGATAATTCTTTTGCCTGTGCTATACCGGATTAAAATAGTGAAGCTGATAACCCAGCATGTTGTAAGAAGCGACTTTTCCGTACTTGCCAATGACAGTCCGCCTTGTTGGTGGTGGGGCTAGCAGTCAGTAGTTTGCTTTCATGGCTGGTTCGAAATGGACTGCCACTTTTCCCCTAGCCTAATTTAATTACGTTTGTGGCATGGGTCTGAAAAATCTTTTCATTCCGTGCCTCAATTCTAGGGAAGAGGTGAGATAACCACAACGGAAATTCTTTTGATTCTCGTTTTTTAAGTTCTTGAAGCTTTTGAACAAACGTACTCGAAGTAACATTGCATATGATTTGGCCACCAATCTAATGGATTTACCGCTTTTTGTTTCCATAAATGCATCAATTAGTGCTTTAGAAGGAACTTTTCTACATGTTTTTCTTTTTATATATCTTGGCATCCTAGGTAGGGCTCCTTAAACTTTTTTCCGGCGGACCCCTCAAAATTTTTTAATTTTCACGTACCCCTTTTTTAGCGTAGTGTATTTAGTGAAAAAAGTTTGTTCTTGTTGTATTAATTCTTGTTGCATTTGTTCTTGCTGTTGTAAACAAGTTTGTTCTTGTATTCAAGAACCCTTTAAGTTTCCTGGTACAGTATAAAAACTTGTTTTCGTATACTTAGCAGAATTGGTGTGGTCGATTGATTCAGTTAAGTGCTTATTGCATTTAACCGCTAAGTAACCAACTTTTTTACCCAATGAGACTCTTTGAATCACATGCAGTCTAGATTCATGTAACAACAAGTTTGTGAATCAAAGTAGGCCTACTTAAAATATCAACTTAGATCAAGTTCTAATCCTATCATAAACCACACTTAAGTTCAAATTTCTTACAAATTCACTAAAGGTTATTTGAGGAGAAAAATTGGCCAATATTTTTTTTTTTTGGTTGAATATGGACGACTAAAATAATGCAAAAAGAATGGTTTTGATATTCTTATAGCTTTTTTGATTGATATTTGTAACAAACAGAACATTCAGCATTGCTTTACATCACGATTAAAGCAATTTTAAGCATGGGGTCAAATGTAACCCCAATCAACTTCAACGTTACAAAGCATAATCAACTTATGAGGGTTAAATAAGTAAAAATATCTGCCAAGTAGGCCAAAAGCAGAATAAATTCTTCATTGTCAAATTACTTTGAAAGCTTAGCATTTTTGCCTTTCAAAAAAATCGAAACTTGTTTTTGAAGTACAAACAAGCGCTTCAAAACTTGCCCCCTTAACAGCAACTAGGGTGAAGTGAACCTCTGTGTGATAAAGAACTTAATGCTCCGCTCTCATTTCTTGACAAAAACATTTAAACATTCGATGATTCAAAACACGAGATTTCGATGGTTTAAAACACGAGATCTGATACTGCACCAATCAACAACCGCCTCAACGTGGAGGTGCGATTCCCGACCCAGTCTGGGTTGGTCTTTCCGAGATTCTCAGTTACCCCGAGCACTCCCCTTCACTTTTTCGCTACGCTGTCCCCTGAACGACCGCAGGAGGGCAGCACACAGCTTCTTTAAAATCGGTCGCCCGTTTTCTCTTTCTCTTCTCCTGCCCTTCTATTGCCCGTCTTCGTCTCCTCATTCTTCTTCTTCTCTTGATGAGCAGTAACGTTCATCCAAACCCTGGCCCCATCTTCCTTGCTCTGTGTGCGCTGGAAATGTGACCTGGCGAGGCAAGTCAGTGCAATGCTGTACCTGCTCCAAATGGGTCAATCTAAGGTGCTCACAACTTTCTTTATCCAAATTCAGGACTCTTGACAGCTCTCACTCTTGGAGCTGCCCCCATGCTGTGTCCCTACTCGTAACACTGTGACTCGCTCCTCAGACTCCTCCGACATGTATACCTCCACTGTACAATCAGGCTCCCCTCGGCTAATGCAGCACTCTCGCCCCATTCTCGTCTTCAAACTTCTTATCCTCCTTCTGCTCATTTTGTATCTTCTTCCTCTACCCCCTCACTTTCGTCCTTGCTCCTGGCTGTCCTTCTACGCCTCCTGCCTCATCTCCCCCCTGACTCTCTCAGGGCTCTTCAATGGAATGCTGGCGGTCTCCGAGCCAGGAGCACTGAA
Source organism: Trididemnum clinides (assembly GCA_963675345.1). NCBI lineage: Eukaryota > Metazoa > Chordata > Ascidiacea > Aplousobranchia > Didemnidae > Trididemnum > Trididemnum clinides. Next base: position 19,581,216 of record OY776295.1, on the reverse strand, counting down.
CTACTTCACTTTCTTTTGTTCCATCCTCTTGACCTTATCTGTATCCAAGAATCCAATCTTAACTCATCTTCCTCTTTCCAGATTCCTGGATTCTCTGCTCTGCGTTCTGATCGCACCCACTCCCAATCTGGCATTCTCTCTACTGGTGCCACGCACGCTAGCGGCGGCGTCATCATTTTTGTCCGGCAGGGCTTATCTTTCTCTGAACTTTCTACCTCCTCTCTTTCTTCGCTCGATCCCTACTCTGAGTATGTAGGGGTCAACATCTCTCTTAACAACTCCTCCTCGCTTTCATTTCTAAATGTGTATGCCCCCCCTATTCGCTCTTCTTCTACGGATGGCAGAACCAACTCCTTTTCTCCCTCCATTCTTTCCTCCTCCAGAAATCTCTTCATTCTGGGGGACTTCAACTGCAATCACCCCCTCTGGGACTCAAAAGGTACTTTCAACCCCCGCGGGGAGGAAGTATTCGACTGGGTCATCTCCTCTGGCCTCCTCCCCCTCAATGACCCTGACACACACACTCTTCTACATCGCTCTTCTGGTAGTCGCTCTTCCCCTGACATTTCCTTTGCTTCTTCCTCTCTGACTCTTTCTTGCTCCTGGGAGGTGCTTCAGGACCTGGATTCTGATCATCTACCAATTCTTCTATCTGTCCCTCTCTCTCCGGTCTTTCGCCCCAACGAGTGTCCCTTTCCTTCAACTTTCAGAAAGCTCGCTGGGATGGCTTTGCCTCTTACTTTGACTCTCACTGTCCTTCTGCAGAGGAATACTCGTCTCTTTTTCTTTCCTCTGCTGCTGCTCTTTTTACCTCTTTGGCAATGAATGCGGCCAAATCTTCCATTCCTTTCGGCCGCATCAAACGCCCTCCTAAAGCCTGGTGGTCTGCTGAGGTGGAACAAGCGGTTAGTGAAAGACGCAAGGCTTTTGCTGCCGCTCACGGAAGTGATGAAGATCGCCAGGCTTACATCTCCGCTTCTCGATGCGCCTCGTCAGTCATCGCCAAGGCCAAGGCTGAGGCATGGCAGACGATTTGCTCTTCTCTTTCACCTAGGTCTAACCCTAAATCTGTACACTCTCTTCTTCACTCTATCGCTGGCTCTCCTTCCTCGTCTTCCTCCTCTCCTAACTTTCCTAACTGTTCCTCTCCCAGGGAATCGGCTTCGGTCTATGCCGCTTACCTGAGGTCTCACTTTTCCGTTTCTCAGCCAAAGGCCCTGCGTAGCAGATAGAGGCTACCTCACTGAGCTCCGCCGAGCCATGTGCCCTGAGGAGTCTCACTAGTCCTTCTGCCCCGCTGAATTTCTTGTGACTGCCTCCTACTATTCCTCGTTCACTGCCACTGGCCCAGACAAAGTTGTCTATTCCATGGTAAAGCACCTTCCTCGCTCTGGCATGGGTTTTCTTCTTTACATCTTCAATCTCTCCTGGTCTTCGCATTCCTTTCCTTCCATCTGGAAGACATCTTCCATTATTCCCATACACAACATGGGAAAGCCTCTCGACTTTCCTGCTTCCTTCCGGTCCAGCTCTCTCACCTCCTGCGTATCAAAGCTGTTTGAACGCATCATTCTATCCCGTCTACTCTTCTTTCTGGAGTCTAATTCCATTCTCTCTCCCCACCAGGCCGGTATCCGCGTTGGACTGTCTACTCTAGATCAAATTCTGTACCTTTCTCAGTCCATTTCGGATGGATTTAATAAACTTAGGCCGGGCTCTCGGACGATTCTTTCTACTATTGATTTCTCTAAAGCTTTTGACTCTGTATGGCATCCCGATCTTTTCCATAAACTGATTTCGGCTGGCCTCCCTCCTTGCTTTGCTCGTTGGACTCAATCTTTCCTTTCTGATAGGCGCGCTAGTGTGGTTTTATCAAAATCACAAAAGCCGCTCCTTTCGAGTCCGTCGAGGTGTTCCGCAAGGATCCGCTTTTGGCCCTGTATTTTTCTCTCTCTTCATCAATGATCTCCCGGCCTCTCTGCCTTCTTCCATCAGCTGCTCTCTTTACGCTGACGACCTGGCCATTTGGTCTTCCTCCCCCTCGGTTCCCACTGCAGTGGAGACCACACAAGGAGCTCTGTTTTGATTGGAGCACTGGTCTGAGTACTGGTGTCTTCCTCTCAATCCAAGCAAATGTGAGGCCTCCTTCTTCTCAGCGGATCCCCACCAAGCCAACCTCCAGCCCAACCTTCTTATACTCAACTCCCGCCTCCGTTTCAATCCAACTCCAACTTTTCTTGGGGTCACCTTCGACCGCACTCTTTCCTTTTCTAAACATGTATCTTCGCTGAAGGCCAAGTTTTTCCCACGTCTCAAGGCCTTACACTGTATCTCTGCTTCCTCATGGGTCCCCTCCAAGGAGTTCCTCTCTGTTCTGTATAAATCTTTTCTTCGGTCCCTTCTCACATATGCCTCACCCGGATGGTTTTCTTTCCTAAGCGCTACCAATATCACCAAATTGGAACGCCTCCACCGAGCGGCTAGTCGTGCCATCACCGGCTGCCTCTGGTCGTCCCCTATCCCTCTACTACTCACCGAGGCTTCTCTACCTTCCCTACGAGTCACTCTGACTCACTTCACTCTTTTGTCTTATGAGCGGGCTCTTCGTCTCCCAACCTCTTTTCCTATTTCAGGTTTGTCCAGACTTGGAGTGAAACCAAGACACTGCAGATCGTGCTGGAGAGCTTTTGCGTCCACTCACCCGCTCGTGCTTCCTTCTACTTGTTCTAGGGAGGCTCTTCTTGCTTGCCCTCCTTTTCCTTTTTGGAATCTTCCTTCGTTCACGGTGGAGTCCACCCTTTCCACTCCATGCTCTCGCTCTGATCCCCCTCTCACTCGCCAAGCTGCGGCTCTCGCTCACCTTGACTCTCTCCCCCTCATGATCTGGTGCTTTGGACAGACGGCTCTGTTCCTTTTCCTTTTGACAAAGGCGGCTCCGGCGTACTTGCCAACTGTTCTATCTGTGGCACTGAGGCCACTCTTTCCTTTTCAGCAGGCCCAGTATGCTCAAGTTTTTCGGCTGAAGACTGCGCCATTCTGCACGCTCTTTGCTGGTCTCGGCAGCACCAGCAAGTCTGCCACTTCTCTTTCCTTCTCCTTCTATCTGACTCTTGTCCTCTCCTCCATCTTTCCTTTTACCTCAAACTTTTTGGCAGGAACTGTCTTCTCTCTCCTCCTGTTCTATCAGGCTACAATGGGTCCCCGGACACTTGTTTCTCCGGGGGAACGACACGGCTGATGAGCTGGCCAGACGGGGAGCGCTAATTGCGCTCTCTGCAATTGCTTGTAGCCTCTCTGGTATCCATTCTTGATATTTCTCGGACTGGAGGCCAACTGTCTCATCGAAATTCTTTGACACACAGATTCCCTTGATTTCCACTGAGGAACATGTGCTCTCTCGTCGTGCTCGCTGTGTTTTCTTTTGTCTACGCTGCAACGGACACAGCCTTCTGTTAAGCTCTTGCCTCTCTAGAATCGGCAGAATCGAGAATTCTTCCTGCAGCGCAGTCCCAGGATCCCTCTCATTTCATTCTGCACTGTCGAGCAACGGACTTTTTGCGCCGCTCACTTTTTGGCGATTCTCTGTCCCTCTACGATCTGTGGTCCAGGCCCTGGCCTCATCCCTTGGAAGGGGTCGGATAATCAACAACAACAACAGATCTGATGAAATTGACAATTTTGACAGAATCAGACAAGACTTTTCTCAAATTTGAGCGGAGAGTTCTCGATGCTAATGCATAACGATGTAAAAACAGTAACAATAATTTGCGGTGCTTTTTTTTTGACAAAGTGGCAAATCTAGTTGTTTTGCCAAGCATTGCAGGAGCTCCATCTGTACACACACTACCAATTTTTTTCTTCCGTTAAAATTTTTATTAGCGAAAAAATTGTGTATCATTTCCAAAATGTCAGTGGCTTTTGCATCTTGTGAAAATGTTTTGCAAAACAAAAATTCTTCTTTCATGGTATCAGCATGAACGTGACGGGCAAAAACCAGAAATTGACAACGATTAGGAATATCTGTACTTTCATCCAGTTGTACACTGAATGGAAAAGGCGTAGCTTTTAACTCTTCCATTACTTGCTTTAAAATGTTGGCAGAAATATCAATGATTCTGGACTTAATGCCGTCATTTGACAAAGGCACTGATTCAACTTTCTTTTACGCCACACACCAGTTCGACCGTTTCCAGAGCACATAGTTTTATCACGGTCTCTGCAATACCATGCGATTTCTTTTGCTTGGCGATGCGACAGACAATCTTAAACAAAGTTTCGAGACAAAGCTTTTGCGTTGTAATAAATCCATGCCATTGTAAAGCTCCCTATTTCTCAAAGTGAGCTTTCTTCATGCGTAGATGATCAAAGTTGTCAGATAAATTGTTTGAATGAAATGACTGAAAATGTTTTTTTAATTTTGAGGGCTTCATGCTTCCATTGGCAAGAACTTTACCACACAGAAAACATTGTGGCTTTTGTGTCCCATTAGGCTCACTCATGAAAGTAAAACCAAATGATATCTAACTATTGTACTTTCTTTTCATTTACATTTGTTGATGTGGGATGTTAATTAGACAGAAAACTAAATGTGATTATTTGCAAAAGCTTCGACTAAAATTTGTAAAACTTGTTTTGAAAGAAATTCATGTTTCTGCCAAAAAGTAGCTAATCAAACGAATATTTGAGGCAGCAATTGAAAAAAGCAGAAAAATCAAGTAGTCGTTGATATAGCTATTGCATAATAAAGGCGCCTGAACTGTCCTGGTGCTTTTCGCAATTGTTTGGAGCAAAACAAGAATATTTTACTGCCCCTATGACTGCTTTACTACTGTCTGCGTTAGGCATCTAGCAAAAGTTACCATGCTTACTACACTAACTACGAACACAATTAAAATGATATTTTTGGTATAAATATTATGTGACAGCCTCTTTACAGATGAATACAATGCCACTAAAATTGTGAGTTCTGACAAATAATATCATTTCTGTGACGCAAGGTCATGCAATCAGACACTCGTTTGCACTGTCTTCGCTCGTAAATACTTCAAGGAAAAGTTTTATTGGATTTATATTCAAACGCTTAACTCAAGTGTGTCAAGTGATACGAACAACTTTTTACGAGTGAGGATTTTATAATAATTAAGTAGTCACACACAAACATTCAGAAAGTACCTGGCCGGTTTTGCATTACTTTTTGATCGTGAGGTGCCGCTTTTGCATTGCATTACCTGGCCATTACTCGGGCTCTTCAGTGATGCGTCCCCAACCAGCAGAGAACTGAACCTTTAAGATGTTGACCTTTTTTGTTGGTGATAATTACCACTACACCACCTGGCTGGACGCCATTGTTAATTTTAAAGCTGCTTTTATGAGTGAATAACCGGGCTCCTGGCTTCGCTACTAGCGGAGCGCACAAAATCCACTGTGCTGCAACTCCACAGCGGCACCTCACGATCAAAACCTCACAAGCAACTTCGTCACTGACCTACAAAAGCAGCTATAACCAGATCTGTGGAGTAGAGATCAATTTATAGACTAGAAGAGTCGGTGAAATTCCACCGACTCCGACAGTCATAAACCGGCAAGTTCGCTTGTTGTGTCCTTGGGCAAGGCACTTAACGGGACGCCCCACCTTTATGTGGAAGACTGGTGACCCGGAAATGGCAACTCCCAAGCGAGTGCGGACTTACCGTCCAAAACATAGCTATGCATCGTTTTCTCGTGAATGGAGGATAAATATGGAAAATAAAAATAAAATAAAGTTATGACTTTGAAATTAGCTTGATGATTTACTTAACAGCGATGAAATGCTATGTGGGTTATTATGCAACGTAAAATAAGAAAATTAAATAAAACTATTTAATTATCTTTGTTTTATTACAAATATAAGTAGAAATTGGTTCTTAAAAATTACAGGAGTTGGATCTTCAGTCCTGACTCCCCAGCCCTGGCTATAACATCAACAATGGCATCCAACCAGGTGATGCAATGGTATTTATCACAAATAAAAAAGGTTAATACCTTGAAGGTTTGGTTCCCTGCTGGTCGGATACGCATCACTGAAGAGCCCCAATAATGGTAAAATCGGTCAGGTGCTTTCTGAATGTGCGACTACTTAATTATAATAAAATCCACACTCTAAACGAGTTTTCTTTCTGCCCTTCAATGTTCTTAAACGCGATGCTTAGGACTTATTGGGTGAATTCTTGGTCGTGAGGTGCCGCTGTGGAGTTGCGGCAACAGTGGATTGTATGCATTCTACAAGCAGCAAAACCAGGAGCTCGGTTAATCACTTATAAAAGCAGCTATAAATTCAACGATAGCGTCCAGCCAGGTGGTGTTACGTTATTTACCACACATAAAAAAAAATGAACATGTTGGAAGTTCGGTTTCCTGCTGGTCGGATATGCATCACTGAAGAGCTCCAATAATGGCGAACCCGGTCAGGTGCTTTCTGAACATTTGTGCGAGACTTACTTAATAAACAACTTATTGCAATCACAGCAAATTATACCACCATAAAAACACTCTCCAAGTTTCGTCTCTTTGACCAAAGCGAACAACTCTTTGTCATTTTTGATTGATAATGAACTATTGCTTACCTTACATTCACAATAAATTTCGGACAAACTCAGGAAAGGCAAGTCAGCTGCTGTTCTCAAGCATTTTTTGTATATTGTTTTGAGTTAATCATGTCAAGTCACTCCTCGTGATGTCTTCTACGAAAAGTGTTTCACCGCACTTAACAGTTTCCAGACATCCAGGTAAACTTCAACGTTTTCAATTTGTTTAGTTTTTTTGTGAATCATTGCATTATAAACCTCATACATTTTCTAACATTTTGTTGGACCTTCATCAAGCCCTTAAAACTTTTTCACGGACCAGTTTAGAACCCCTGCTATAAGGTATGATTGCAAAACAGCAGGAGGTAAAGAGAAACAGCCAGGAGCATGAGGCGATGGTGAGGGTGCAGAGGGAGAAGATACAAAGTGGGTGGAAAAAGGATAAGAGGTCTGAAGGCGAGTTCTGCATTAGCAGACGGGGGCCAAATGGGCCAGATTGAGCAGTGGAGGTATACCAGCTGGAGAAGTCCGAGGAGGACGTCACAGACTGGTATATGTGAGATCTCCAAAAAAGCAGGGAGGGCAGCTCCAGGAGTGAGAGCTGCCAAGAGTTCTGAATCTAGAAATGGAGAGTAGTGAGCACTTTAAATGAACTCAATTAGAGCATGTGCAGCACTAACCTATCCCGCCAGGTCACATTTCCAGCGCACACTGAACAGAGAAAGACGGGACAAGGGTTAGGATGAACGTTGCGGCTCATCAGAAGAAGACGGGCCGATTTTAAAGAGGCTGCGTGCTACCCTTCTGTGGTCGTTCAGGGGGGCTGCACAGCGAAAAAATAGTTTGTATGAAGGGAGTGCCTGGGGTAACTGGGACTCTCGGGAAGGCCAACAGCCATTTTAACCCAACCCAAACGGGGTTGGGGACCGCACCACCACGTTGAGGCGGCTGTTGATTGGTGCAGTTTAATTTTGCTCGCTTTACATGTATATGCTATATATACCACAGAAATTTGGCACTTCACTATCCAAAAAGATCGGAGTCAATACATGTTTTGGGGACAGACAGAAGGTCCGTAATGATAATTAGAGCTAAAGTTAACTCAAGGTCAGAGTTAGTTGAGGATAGAGAGGGAAAATAAGCGCTACAGTGTAATTTATTATTGTGACGACAGGTTATTGTCGAGAGCTGTAATATGTGGTCATACGGTTTAGATCTGAGACGCATTAGGTTAACTGTTGTAAAAGTAGTTGTAAGTAGAGAAGGAACTTGCAATAGGTGTCTATTTGTTGAAGTATTTGATTATTTTTTGAATTGTAGTAACGAAATATCTGATTTTCTTGCAAACAATTTGTGATTTCTAAATTTTTGCTAGCGGGGGTTCCGTGACAAACGCGAAAGTACATTAAGGGTTCTGTGATGACAAAAAGATTGAAAAGCACTGTTCTACATTCAACACGAGTTCTAATAACTAAGAAAAAGAAACACTGAGTAGTTCGGAACCATAAGCTCAAGCGAAGTAGGTAAAGCAATAGCAATAAATGAAGGTTTTTGTCTTGATGAAGTATAGGAGAAGGCAGGCTGCAGACCCACAAAAGTTTTAAAAAAATTGTCAACGGTCGTCTTTTCGTTTGTCAGTGGAAGCGGTTGAAAAATAACCGCTTCCACATCCCTGCCTTCAATAACGAAAAGATTGCGAGTCCCTAGTCTTCTTCATTAAGACTTGAAGCATCAATAGGTTCTAGAACGCTGTGATTTATTGCAGGTGAAATAGACTAATAGAGATTCACTAACGCAAAAACGTTACATGACGCCAGGAAAAATTCTTACACCAAATTACGTACGCATGATCGTAAAAAATGAATGCATTATTACAAGAGAACAAATCACACAGATTTTTACTTTCATCAAGCAGAACAATCCTTCTATAGCTTATTAAATGTAGTTTTGCATTTAGGCATTCTATAATGCTTGAGTAAAGTAGAAAAGAACATTTCTCTAGCACAAGAATTTTTCAAGGACTACCGTATATGGACTTTTTAAACATGCAGTTGTCATTACAGCGTTTGGTAGACTAGGATTTAAATCCCTTGTTAAACTGCAACCAAGATTTAATAAATGATATCCATCGATCTCCTGCTACGCGCTTAGCAACATTAGTAATGCGGAGAAGGAAATTAGAGTTTTTGAAGCAAAACAATATCTTAAGCTGAAAAACGTTGCACTTCAAAACAACTAAAACGCTTGGTATTGCGATTTGAACTATAAATACAAAACAGGTTGTTACTGCAGTTTATTGCAAAAGTAAACCTGTTTGGCTGGAAGCAAAGCCAGACAAAATCTCCATCAACGGAATTTCCCGCTTCCAGGTCTCACCAATTTTCTTATGGACTAGCACCGGCAGCATGCTCTGGAGGTCACGGGGTTTCATGATTTTATACAGTATGTTCATGATTGCTTAGATCTGCCATTCCCTTCACACTCTAAAAATAAGTTTATGTTAGGCATGATTGAATGTAAACACAAATTATAATAATCTAATATATAAAGCGCAATTCTGTTTGTGTGTCTGTCTGTCTTAACTTCTTTGAAACTGCAGGGCGTACAAACATCAAACATGGCACGATCGATCACCACCCTGTGGTGAGTGTCATAAGGGTGTTCGCGACGTCATAATCAAAAATATCTTTTTAAATTTGCATTGCTTGACAGAGAACCGCTTTTTGCTCAAACGAAAACCAGCTTTCGACTTAATATATTACAAAAACTTTCATTTGTTTGGGGTATAAAAGGACGTCAAAATCAATACTTTATTGCACAATCTGTTTTTTCTTTTCTCTCAAAAAGTACGGATCGCAGGAACACGATTAAACGTTGTTTTAGAAGATATTAAATTATTAATATGGTGATTTTGATAGAAACAACTTTACAACAATCAAAGCTTATTTGACAATGCTACGAAGAATTCTTTATTTACGCACTTCAAGCCTTCTAAGCTTCCTTCTTTTTTTAACTTGAACGCTTAAAACTCGCTATATGATGTCATAATATCATCCGGTACTATTTACACAAGTCTCTCGCTACCGCAGATCATTATATGAACATGATTTCGAAAATTGCACTTTCTGCAAAATCAGTTCACTAAAAAACTGATTTGATCTCATTTCTCAATTGATTTTTAAACATTTTTCAACAAATTAAAGGGTATTTCAAGGCAATTCCGATAGTGTATAAAATGTACGATTAATATTTGTTTTTATGCTGAAAAAACTAAACTTGAAGACCTTTGGTGTAACTTTTTACCCCTCCCAAAAAATGGCAAGATGAATAAAATAAGCTTAATACATAAAACTTATAATAAGGAGCTAACAATTACTGCCCTTTAAAAGCTTAGAAAATTTGCTTTCCAGCCATGTGTCACTCCAACTACTTAAGACTAAGGATTAGTTTATAATGGCTAATCACAAATTGGCTGCCATACATCACGTTCTATTTTTAGTTGAGCAATTATTTTACTACACCTAATAAACTTGCAATTGGTAGACAAAGTTAGTTCTTTGGTACATTTTGACTACTTTTCCTCACAAGCATGGTTCTTTTGGAATTATCTGTATATGTTTTCAAAAACATTTATCAAAAAATGAAGTCACAAAACGTTTATGATATGTAGTGTACCGGTTAAAAACACGCAAAATTTTGGTGCCTGCACTTCGGAAAATTGCAATTTTTACAGAAAGTCCTTTGGTACATTTTGTCTACCAGTATTCTTTCTCTATAGCATGGATCTTTGGCATTATCCATCAAAATATTGAAAAAGATTCATCGAGAAATGAAGTTTCAACAAATTTTGATATGTAATCCACTCCAAGCAAAACACTTGGTAATCACCCAAGATAAAGACGAGGGAGATAATGATGGTCCTTTCGTATCTTTTGCAACAAAATGTGTCAAGCTACATATGATCTAAATGTTGAAGTAATTTCCTTTGCAATTGGACGAGGCTGCCACAGCAGCCAGCTGATTTGATGTTCTTAACCTCGACATTATTAATGGGGGCCCCCGCTATTGCTATAACTAACTGTGAGTGCTTCATTTCGGGTTAGTTTGCTCTTTGCATGGCGGCGTTTATGCCAGAGCCAAGGAACATGCGCACAGTCAGGGGTGTTAGTTCATATTAATTTCTCTACAGTAACGAAAAAGTCGTGAGTAGCGATCCTGATATATATTATTGGTATTTTGCTGTATAGAGCTACCGCGATCAAGCCTGAACATTTGCAGAAAAGCAAGGACTCTTTTTAACTTCCCAGGGCATGTCAAGCAGGAGAAAAGAACATGCTGCATAATGCGTAGCCAGCGAGGACTTGAGAAAGTTTAAGGGAAAATCAAAAGAAAACAACGTCACAGTAAGAAATTGCACCACTTGAAATACATTTCTGCTGTTTTGCTTGAAAATAGCTTTAATATCAGAAATGTGTTCCTTCCTTTTAAACTAAGGGAAACGCAAGGTCGCCTTGGGTTTGTGTAAGCAATGAACAGAGAACATAGACCTAAGGCATATCCAGAATCTTAAAATAAGAAATTCTATTAAGAAAAGGAGCACACATACTCGTAAACATCTTATGTGCAGAAAACACATAAACTTTTGATAACAGTTCACACAAGAGCCTGATAGGTGAAGCCGGATTGGCCGGCTGAACCAACATTCTTAATCTCGACGCTACCGATGGGGGCCCTGCGGGCAACACAGTCGTATATACGACAAAGCAAGAATGTTTTTCTTTTGCTGATATGCTACCTGTTTAGGTATTTATATCTATACCCTACAGCAGTGGTTCCCAAACTTTTTTGTCTGCAGGCGCAGGAAATTGGTTGAACAAATGTCGCGGCACACCCGCAAGTGGTGATCTCCAAAAAAAAAAAGATCATCACCATTCTCGCTGTCGCCTGTGATTCCACTTTACAGCTAGGATGGTGATGAACTTTTTTTTTCTGGAGATCACCACTTGTCTGGGCGAAAATCTTTGGAATTCGCATGATGCAGCTCCAAATGATGCTGGTCACCAAAAGGAAGTCATTATCTCTCTGGCCGTAATCTCCAACGCCACCCGCGACTTACAGCAGTTATTGACCATTACTTCATGGCAGCATTTTCTCGATTTTGGCAGAAAATTTGTATCAACATGAAGCACTTGAAAAAGACTCACGGCACACCTGCAAATCGTCCGCGGTGCACCAGTGCGCCACGGCACACAGTTTGGGAAACACTGCCCTACAGCATTGTAATAAAATTCCAAGTTTAAGAAAAAATCAGAATAAAACCATAACCCTAACAATTTGTAAAACTGAGTTTACCTAATAGTTTATTTCTGTTAATGTGAAAGCAACCACCATTTGTGATCGTGTTTCAATCCCTTCTCCCTCACAAGTGCTAATCATAATTTGTGGCAAGATTTTTTCATTGTGAACATCACTAGGCTTGAATAAGAGAATATGATGATCACAATTTCGTCTACAGTAATTGTGGAAGTACATAAAATTCAGTAACTTTTCGCTAATGCTCACACAAGAGCCCGATGGGTAAAGCCAGCAGAGCCGGTTCAACAGAAATACTAATCCCAACATTACTGATGGAAGGCCCCAGCCGGGGAATGCCAGTGAATCCGGATAGTTGAAAACTAAAAAGACAAAGCAAACAATTGGAAAATTAAGCAACGTAGAAGCTATACATGCAAGACGTAGGGCTATCACAACGTCTGCAAAGTCTGAAATCTGAAGTCAAAACTCACTGCTATTTCGTTATTTACTTTACGGAAATAATCGCTGTGACTTAAAAAAATAAGTTAGTCTGTTGTATAAAATTTCTACACAGGACTGTCTTTTTATCATAGGCTATGTAACAGTAAGTGGAGACTGATCAATATTTTGGTCAGAACTATGACACTGCTACATTAATCTTGGTCGTACAAAGTGGCATGCTAAGCACACAACTCATCACATAACATGAAGAGCAGCTGCTATAACCTTGTTGGTCAACATGCACTTTTGCTTTCACAACCGTAATTTAAAAAATGAAAGCATATCACACGAAGACGACAAATTTCGAGATTAAGATTTGCGGTAGGGCTGAAATGTTAGCACATTTCATGACAAAGCTTATTCACCTCATTAAGGACAAAAGAAATGAAGAATTAGTAAAAAACTACAAGCAGAAGTAGTCATTAGTAGCAATTGCGATGACATAATCTAGCTGTTAAGAGATGTATGAGCAACTATCCAGATTACGAATCACAAAGAAAATGAATCCTTATGACTTACTTGACTAATAGGTGCTGCCGAGTGATCAGCGTAGATTTATTGAAACAATCAATTTATCAGCAGTGAGGACAGCCATGTGGTCTTTTTCATTCATGGTTGGTAGGGTGGAACTGAAAAACCTCTCACTAGATACATTGTCAGGCATACGATGAAGATTGTCTAAAGAGCAGATTTGTTTCAGTGAAACTGGAGAAGAGATAGATAATTAATTGTTTAAAGCACCGAAATATATACCAATATCTAAAAGTTATAGGGCAACACAATATACTGAAACCAAGATTTGCAGAAATTTGTACTAAAATATGAAACTATTGAAATGCAAAGATTCATAGACAGAGTGTCCATAAGTTGTTACCACAATTTCACAAATTCAACGAAATTTGATTTTTTGAGATATCTTTATTTGGTTTGTTTTAGAGTACCCAGAAATACTTAGTCATTGACAATTCGTGATCAGTCAATTTCGATGATGTTTCAAAAACGTCATCCCTGGTCGTTTGCAATTGATTAATTTCCACGACGCATCATACAGTTGACTTGACAAAAATAATATCCCCATTGTACACCCACTGTTTTATATCTACAGCAACTGTAGTAGTTGCTTCAGTTATTCAGTGTTGTAAACCACTAATGTCTGTAGTAAATGCAATTTATATGCATGAAGAAACAAACTTTTTGCAAAACTTTATGAATTTGACTGTGGTATTTGCAGCTCTTTGGATCGAGTGTTTAGGGGTTCTCAAATATGCTGCACATAAAGATTCAATTTTTTCTATTGATGTTTGAGGTTGGCCAGTTCCCTTTCTTCGTAGCACATTACAAATTGTCATAAACTTTTTGTGCCATGATCGAATGGTAGACGTCACAGGTGGCTCTCTCCCACATTTGCATCTGAAGTTTTACTGGGTTAGGATGTGTGACTTTGTCTCTATAATCGAGAAATACATTGGGCATTTTCTTGCAGAGAGCTCATTATCATAAACTTCACTTTTGCAGCTAACTCAAAAGATTCTGCCTAATCAAAAAATAAATTATAATTTTAAACCTGAATATTTCAAAACGTACTGGTCAAGAGAGAAAAACTTTTTAAGTATTTAGCTTTACTATAAAAACAAACCAAACGAAAATATCTCTAAAATTAAATTTCGTTAAAACTTTGATAAAATAGCTATAATTTATGGCTACCCTGTATGATGCCACTGAATCAAGAAAAAATTTAACCAAAGAAGTACAGAAATACAAAAATTTATGAAAATTAATAAAATAATGAATATAAATTATTCAAGGATGTAGGCAGAAATTATCTTAGGGGGGGGACACACCCCCTTGAAATCATTCAATTGGATAAAATTAGAGAATTAAATTGAAGCATCTCAAAAGGTAATGACTAAGTTGCATTCGATTTCAGTATGTCCACAATTTTCTAATTTAGTTGGTGTTTTTTGCTTTATAAGAATTTCCTTCATATTATGTTTTAGTGTTGCCCAAATTTATATTGCAATTTGCTTAAGCCATACCTGTACTTTAAGCGCCAAATGCAGTCATCTGCTCATGCAGCTGATGACTGCATTTGGCGCTTAACAGACGACACCACTTCTCATATAGCTCCTTTTGCCAGTAACGGTGCAATTTTACACGGGCTAAGCCTAACCTTAATTCTTACTCCAAACCCTTTGTGGGTGTGTACTAATTAAAAGTGCCATATGGATTGCACTCTTTTGATCCTTGAACAAACTCAGATTTTGGACAATGTGCTAGAGTAGCTAGAATAATTGACAACCTAAACTTTTCAAGATTAACAATCGGCTGAAGAGTTACCGTACTTTGCACGCAACACTGACTAAACTACTGAATCAAGCAGAGCTATGGCACATTCTGCAACAGCAACTATTGCTGTCACAAGTGAGTTGTTTATATATGCCACAAAGTAGGGAACTTACAGTACTGTATTGTAAGGCTTTATATCAGTTTAGGCCGGTTGAGGGGCTATGTAATACTGATGAAGAAAAACACAGATTATACAGTTGGTTGGTTTGATGTTTAATATAACAATTAACTCACCTTGCTCACTCCACTAACCTAATTTTCACAGCACTATTGCAACATATATTCAGTGGAAAATAATTGCTCCATATGGTCAAGATCTGGGGGCAAAACCCAAGATTTTGCAGCATTAATTGCAAGCACTAGCACAACTAAGTAATCTACTAGGTCCAAGGTGCTACGTATTTTCACTTGCAATGCTACAGAGGAACAACATGACACAACTCGCTTGATTTTCGCTTACTTTCCATACTACTAATGCAATTAGGTTAAACATTTTTTCCACATAAAATTCCATTACTTCCACATTATAAGCTGAAATTTTTACATTTTTAACTAATTTTAGCGTGTTTTCTTTTTCCGCCTAATTTCCTCATTTTGATCGTTTCATCCCAAATTTCCTCTTTCATAAATTTTAGGGTTAAATTTCCCTAAATGAGGAAATTTCTTCCAAAGTGGAAGCCCTGACATGGATGCAAAATAGAGATGGGCAGAGTTGCTCTTTTGTCACTTATACTTCAACAATACAAACTCTGACTCCTGATTTTTTTTTGGTACAGTCAACTTTGGATATAAGGGATCTGCCAGGACCAGCTAAATTTGTCCCTTATATCTGACAATCCATTGTATCCAAACGAAATTGCATTAAAATTTATCATTGGTATCTTGCAAAGAATCCCTTACAAGAGAAAATCTCTTATATCCAAAGTTGACTGTATAAAATTAGACTCCATTTTGACTCCAAACACAGTAGATGGCCTTTGACACTTTTGCAGTGATTGCAAGCAAAAATATACTCACATACCAGTTTTGGAATAGCAGTACTTACCAGATGCAATTGTAGCATATAAATATAGATGTGTATATTTCTTGATTTCCAATCCTATAGGTATATGTGTGTATACATATTAACATATATAATCTGTTCACATTGCTTTTAAAAATAGGAATTTTAACTCAGCGTATTCATTACGCTACACTATATACACCTAATTCCCAAAATTTATCTAAAAAGAAATACAAAATCAATATGTCTGCAATACTCAAAACACAGTGCAGCACAATAAGTATAGAACGCTAACAACAGCTTACTGTGCTCAAGCAATCGTACACCTAAAAAGTAACAGATTACACAAAACACAAGGCAACATAATGCTAAAAAGGGTCCAATAACATACAAGAACTGTTGACCTACGCCAAGTTTAAAATACTTTCTCATTTATGCCAACAGTGTCAAATGCAACACAGTAGAATGAAGAACTAGCACGCAAAAGAATACTTGAACAGCACTCAAACAATACACAAGACACATATAGTCAGGCACAAGCAAAAGGGTTACAAAAATAAGGACTAATATACAGGGTCTTTTGATTGAATGTGGGTGTTTGGTTTGTAAACTTATGTCTTGTTTGCAGAAGTTGTAGCTGAATGCAGGACTGTCAGATTGCCCAAGCATGATGATGATGATGATAGGCGAGAATGTTTTTTGGTTAATATATTCCCACATGCACAAAATGCTCTCTCACTTGGTGCAGTGAATATCACAAAATAAACGCTCACTACTGTCTTCATAAATAAGGTCAAAATTTCCTCAAATATACAAACTTACTTCATCCTGCTCCTGCTGTGACTGCAACAAATTCATCTTACCAGTGCAAAAACTCATCTTTAAGATTTTTTCTTTTACTGATGCTATAAATATGAATATGATCAGCCTAAAACTGGCTGTACTCAAGTCATTTTGATGTGAAGCGTTTGCAGCTTGTGCCTTAATTTATTTTTGTGCTTCTTGACTACTTACAGAACTAACAATTTAAACTGGGTGCAAAAAGAATGCTAGCATACAAATGTTTGAAATGGCAAATTTATCCATTAAGCATTTTACTCCCTCTTTTTTAAGTACTTCAATAACATTGTGTCAGTTGGTAATGTTTGCATAGAATTTGGAACATGCAGTGGCACTGAAATATTTTTTGAATCATAGGATATTTATCACCTTCCAATTCTTTTGTAGTAGTAGTAGTTATTCAGTTTTTATCCGGTGTTTTCCCTTTAGCAGAGATGGCCGGATTTACCCCATTCCTTCTGCAATTTCTCGGACTCCGTCCCTCCACTTGTCTCGTCTCAGAGCATCCTCCTTCTTCAAACCAATCTTCTCTGTCTCCTCTTCCACTTGCTTCTTCCAGGTCTTCTTCGGTCGTCCTCGCTTTCTCTTGCCAGTCACTTCAAGATTCAGAGCAACCCTCAAAACACTATCGTCATCCCTCCTCAGTACATGTCCATACCATCTAACTCCATTTGCTGTTGCTAACCGGTCTATAGTTTCTTTCAATCCTAACATATCCATCTGTTCTTCAGTCGTCTTTCTGTCTACAATTTTCTGACCGCACATGGCTCTCACCATAGCTCTCCCCGTTCTCCTCAAAATTGCTTTTTCATTTTCTTTCAGACACCATGTCTCACTTCCATACAGTATTGCTGATCTTACGCAACAACAATAAACTTTACCTTTCATCTTCAGAGGAAACCTATTTCCAAGCAACAACTCTCCACATTTCCTGAATCTTACCCAACCGATTCTTACTCTTGCTGTAACTGCCGCTTCACAACCACCACTAGCATTTAGTCTGTCTCCCAAATAACAAAATCCATTCACTGTCTCCACTTCATCGCACAACTTCTCGATTGAGTCCATCGTCCCTTGCATTATTCCTTTACATTTCAAGCAAACAAAATGCATTGCCAACCTAGCGGTAACTCTCTTTATTTTTGCACATTTGCCATGAACCCAGTTTTCACATTTTGTGCACAACACTGAGTTGGCCATGACTCTCCTTCCACAAACTCCACATGGATCTATCTTGCTTTTGTATAGTTCGCCTTCTGATCCGCTTACCATCAATTTTGTTTTTCTGGTGTTGACCTTTAAACCTTTACTTTCCAGTGCATTCTTCCAATTCCAAAACCTTTCCTTCAAGTCTTCCATGTGTTCACTCATGATAACAAGGTCATCTGCATATAGTAATTCGTTAACCACACCCCTTCTTGCATTTTCGGTAACAACGTCCACCACTATTGCAAACAATAGTGGCGACAGCACAGATCCTTGATGTACACCGACATTTACTTCGAATTCCTCTGAATATGCAGATCCCACCCTCACTTTTGTCTTTGCACCATCATACAGGCTCATAACTGCCCGAACTATTACTTCTGATAGACCCTTCTTTCTCATGGCCCATTCCATCACTTTTCTTGGCACTCTATCAAAAGCTTTTTCCATGTCAACAAAACAAATATACAACTTCTTGTCCTTCTTTTGATATTCCTCCTGCATTCTTCTCACAATAAATATCGCATCCACTGTTCCTTTTCCTGGCATAAATCCAAACTGCATTTCATTCAAATCGACTAATGTTCGTATTCGCCTCTCTAGCACTCTTTCAACGATTTTCATGGCATGTTCTAGCAGTTTCACTCCTCTGTATGATCCGCAGCTCATCACATCACCCTTTCCTTTGAAGATAGGTACAATCACACTTGTTTTCCACTCATCAGGCATTCCTCTACCATCCAATACACGCTGGCACAGTTCCATCATCACTTTAACCCCGATTTCACCACTTGCAACTATCATCTCCACACTTACTTCAGATGGTCCAGTTGCCTTTCCTGATTTCATCCTTTGCATTGCCTCCACAATTTCATTACGAGCCACTTTTTCCACTGGTCCTTCTACTACATCAGTTTCCACCATGTGGTCCCATTCGTTCTCTTCATTCATGATCTTTTCCATATGTTCCTTCCAAATTTTTGCCCGGTCTTCTTCAATAAAACCCAATCGTCCGTCTCCTCCTCTCAAGCACCTTCCTCCTTCCACATCCATCCCTGCCTTTTTCATTCTTCTAAGGAAGTAGAAAACACTATTAGAATTATGAAATAAATTATTCAACTCCTGATTAGCTTCCTTTCTCATAGCTCTAGCAACAATTTTCCTTGTTTAATTTCTTATACGTTTGTATTGATTCTTATTTTCTTCTGATGGGAACTTGCACAGCTCTTTAAATGCCGCCTTCTTTCTTGCAATGGTATCCTTGACCTCTTCATTCCACCACCACATGTCTCCTTGATCTCTCCTAGACTTCTTCTTTCCACACACTTCGTCACAAGCCTTTAGAACACCATCCTTAAAAGTTTTCCACAAATCAGGTGCATCTGCATTCACTAGTTCTTTTACTCTTTTTTCAAATCTCACTCTTGTTCGGTTTTCATTCAACTTCCAAATCTTTCTTCTTATGATTCGTTCCTTTCTCACACCCTTTTTTAGAACCTTTTTATCTAGATCTACGACCACCAGCCTGTGCTGAAGTTCCCATGGAATCACTTTTACATCCCTTATATACTTTCTATATTTTTCCCCCACAAGCACAAAATCAATTTCTGTTTCACACCCACCGCCACTATAAGTAATTTTTCTTTTGTCTGTCTTTTTAAATCAAGTATTTGCCACGCACAGCTCTCTTTCATCACAAAACTCCAGCAATCTTCTTCCTTCTGCATTTCTTTTCCCAACACCATTCCCCCCGTGAACACCTTCAAAACCCTCAGCACATTTCCCCACATGTCCATTGAAATCCCCCAAAGAAACAATGATTTCACTACAACTTCCCAAGTCCCACTCACTCCCCATTTCATCATAAAAACGAACTTTCTCTGCATCTGGTCTTCCACTTTGTGGCCCATACGCACTAATAATAATTTTGTGATCAAGTTAAATGATCTAAATAATACTTGATCAAAATTTCTACAAGAGGAAAATAATTTATTTCTAGTTTACTGCCTTGACCTTTATATGTTTAAAATTCGATCACTTGCTCTTTGTTTTCATGCAAGCAACATAACAATGTTAATGTAAAATTCCACCTGACAAAACTTTTATTCAGCTTGTTGTTTAAACCTGATTGCTTTAAGTATGCAACAACTTCTTTTATGCTTTTTGCATACACCAAATCTTCTTCAGAGGCAAAAATGAGCCACTATTTGATGATAGCTGCAGAACATGGTTTAATGCTGTTGCCAACACATGGCAAGCTCACAGAACTTGATTAAAATTGGATAATGCCAATTCTATGTTGCTTTAATTGTCAGTCACAAAAGGCAATGCTTTACCATTATTTCAAAGGACATTCCTAAACTTGTAAGAGCCATGTCAATAAACATTTTGATAGCAGTTTTTGCTTGTGTTAATTCATTAACACAAATCACTACAGAATGTAATTATTGTCAGTGCTGACAAAGTGAATTGTAATGGCAAGAAAACAGCATCGTCTTAAATCAGTAGTGATACCAACCAAACCAAACTTTTGAATAGCTTTATGTACTTCCATTATAATTTCTACTTTAGCATTATTTGCACTCTTTTCTCTGTTTTGTTTTAAAGTATATAAAGAGGGTGAAATATCTTTAGCATACCATAAACTTTGCCATAACTAGCACCTATGCAATTAATATATCAGCTAACTGTGCCATCCCTTCACCTTAAATTGCTCTTATTGGCCTCATATCTGACACAATAAGTAAGACCGAGCTTTCTAAGAAATTTTTCTTTTATGTTTTTCGGTAAAGTTGCTGAACTAGTTTTTATTTAATTTAGCTGTGCTGGACAATTGATTACAACAAATTAAGTGATCATTCAAATGTGTTGCACCATTTGAAATCTTGTGATGCTTTAATGGCTGATTGCAAGTTTGGCATAATACATACCGTCAACTAGGGTGACTTTGATCAGCGGGGCGACTTTGTTCATTGCGGGGTGATTTTGTTCAGTTTTGATTAAGCATCAGACATGAGCAAAATTCAGAGTCGGAATGGAGCCAGAAGCGGAGCTTGACTAGCACTTAGCAGTTCTGTAATTATTTTGCTTAAAGTTACCTACTTATATCAGCCTACCGGTATTACTAATTTCCTTCAATATTTGAAAAAAGTATTATTTTTGGTCCTTATATTTTGGTTATTATTTTATTATATTTTGGTTAATTTCCTTCAATATTTGAAAAACGTATTATTTTTGGTCCCTTACAACTTTTTAAGACGAAAAGTGATGAAACTTGCCCCATAGCAGAGGTTACTGTGATCACACATTAGGTTTGCTGATGTGATCAAAGTCACCCCGGATCGGGGGTGACTTTGATCAGACGGAAGATGGCACTAAGCTGCTGAAGCATGACGTCACACGAAAAAAAGCAATGTGTCATTAAAGAGGTTGGACCTCAAGTGCAACAATCAGACCAGTTCACGAGGTGAGTGATAAACAGGCTAGTAAGTAGGATTGGAGGAAGTTATACGGGTGATCAAAGTCACGCTAGTTGACAGTAACTGGTATATTGATTTTTATTTTCAGAGTTGAGAAGCATAAAAGCTTTCCATACATCACTTTTACCTTTTTTATTTACTTCTTTTTTCACTGGCCTTGTTTCATTAAATTTTAGACTTCATGAGTACATATATTTATGATTTAATTACCACAAATCAAAAAGTTAAGAAAAGAAAACTTTAGTTACGAGTTTGTTAGCTAGCATATAATATTTAGGATAAGCATATAATTTCTGAAGCAAAAATTATTATTAAGGTTGTATGTTGCAGAGCTTGCTATAAGCCATAATCTGATCTGCAATAAAGAAATTTTGTTACAATGGCTGTCTGATATTGATATTTAGCTATAACCAAATAATAAACGGACAATAATGAAAAGCTGACGTCACAATTAAGAGCAAACTGTAACTCCTGCCAGAAATAAAATTTTGCACTCTGGGACTCTGGTAAAAACCTACCATACATACTCTGGACTCCAATCCAACTCCTACTCAGTATTTTGTCCATCCTGACACAAAACCTCCAGCTGATAGACGTCAGTAGAGTATTTTTTAGACTCACCAATCCAATTGGTTTAAATGAGAATTCAATTCAACTCTGACAAAACAGGCAAAACTGAGAGTCCACAGTCTGATAATTGAAACAAATTTTTGGCTGTGGAAACAAAATTTGTATGATCATTAACTGTTTTACCATGTTTCTACATAGCAATCATGTCAATTATGATTGAACTCCCTCTATCATAGATCTTTGTTATGATACAAAAATAGCTGTAAGATTATATATAATTCCAATGACATGCATAACATAATAAAAAGGCAGTGGCTATTTTGCCGTCGACGGCAATTTACCCTCAGAGACTATTTTGCCTTGAGTTATTTGTGATTGGTCAATCTTAATGACGTACTACACATGTGACTTTTGGTCGTCTCTGATTGGTCAATTTTAAAAACCAAAAAAAAAATTTTGCACCCCCAGGTCTTTATTCCCCACTCTGTATACTCCCTTCCAGTGTACACTGCCCCGTACATTTACATACCGGGCCTACCCCTTCAGTGTACACTGCCTTTCTTTTAAAGCCCTGGCCAGCTGAGATTCAAACCCGCAACCATAGGGTCTCAAGACCAGCGCTCTATCCACTACACCACAGTGTCACTAGTGTTATTATAGCAAATTTGGTTATATAAACACACGTGAATGATCACGGCAAAATAGATTCCAAGGGCAAATTGCCATCGACGGCAAAATAGCCACTGCCTAATAAAAAATAGCATGAACTGTTAAGCATAATTTTTTGTCATTAACTTTAGTGAACTACTGTACTGGTACAGTATGCTTGCACAACACTACAAATGCTGCTACAGCATATACTGGCACCAAAAACTTTAACACAATTGTAGAGTAAATTCCTGGTAAACGAAAAACCAGCATTCACTCCAATGAATGCAAGAAAACTAATGATTAACAAACAAAAGTTCCATTGGTTATAAAAAAAAACAAATATTTTAAGCCATGCAACTTTTACTAATTCAGTTGGAAGGCAACGCAATGGCCTGCACTAAAATTGATGAAAAATAATAATTTAACACCATTAGCAATGAGCAGTGAACATCTATTTTTACTTTACTGAAAATGAAATAACAGTACTCTAATGAAAAAAAAATAATTGAGCAAACCTGTGGCAAGAAAAAGCACTTACTGTGAATAATAAAAAACAATTGCAATTAATAACAAATCAATTTTTTAGAGATAAAAAATCCACAATCAGAGCAAAAAAAAGTACCTACAATGCAGCTAATACAAATAAAACAATGGCATTTAACAATTTTTTGAATACACTGGTAAAGCAATAGCACAAACACTGTGGTTGTCAACTAAAACACATAACATAGGCTACTGAAATTTAATTACTAGGCTAGTTGAAGCATGCTACAATTGAAAAAATAATTAAGAGTGATTTAAAAGTACAACAGAAAATTAAGTGCAGCACACTGTTATAAAAGGTGGCATAACAAACTAATACTGAATGTTTGCTGAGTTTCTCATGTTAAATTCTAAGACCTTTTGCAATTCTTTGATTGTAAGCTGTTGAAAACAACCACTGATTCCAAGCCAGTTGAAGTCAAATGAACTTTTCTCTTAGTAGATATATTGCCGCCAGCACTGAAAGCTCGTTTACTAGTTGCACTGGCTGCAGGTATACCTAAAATACCCAAGGCTAATCGAGTCAGTTTTGGAAAAGCTTTGATGATCACAACACTTGACCACAATTTAACAAGCTTCAACTTTTCTTCATGAGAAAAATCACCCAAATTAATAGATCTATTTACTATCAGCTACTGGCACAGACTAACCTGAGCTCTAATCCAAAAACCTAAGCTTATAATAGTCAAGAAATCTACTACTCTCTCATTAACAGTACAATCCTTTTTGCAACATATCTAGAGCGAAAACAACACGCAAACTGGACAATCCGACATTTTACTTACTGAACTGCCACACTGAGTAATCGAGATTTACGTTTCACAATTCAAATGTTTCGTATGTTTCCATATAGCGATTCGCTTTTCAGAGGTTTGAATTAGCTGATATTCGGACTTACTCATGATCTTTTTTTTTTATCAAAGTACGTTTCAAGAATCAGTTCCCACAGTTCTGGTCCTGTCTGATCCAACGCTAAATTCCAGACCGGCTCTTTCCGGATCTATAAAAAACGGTTTGATCCGGCTCCAATCCGACTCAATATCCGGTCCATGCTTATCTCTGCTCAGTAAACATCCTAAAACACGTGCTAAGCTGAGTTATTCAAAAAAGGTAGTATGAACAGCGATGGCGCAATTGATCAAATAGTTTGGCAAAGTGGTTAAATACTGTATGGGGCCTTAATTAAGTCAAGTAATCCCGGACAAAGATTGGCTAAATCAGCTGGAACGCCTTTTTCTACCTCTTTAATCGAGATATCAGCTGTAACCAAATGATAAGAGCCAAATGCTAAGTAGTGGGATAGTTGCTGTCCATCAACTAAAAGAAGGCGCAACGTCTTGTTAAGTTATAATCACTAATTTTTTATTGTTTAAGCCTATGCCACAAGTTTAAATAGTTAGCAAAAAATGTTAAAAATTTAAAATAGTAATAAAAAATTAGCTTTTGATAATGCTGTTATTTTTTTTGTTTAGAATATAGCTGAATATAACACTTTTACAGAGACTGTTACAAAATTACGTTGGCCGTTTGTTGGTTCACCGTTGATAACACGATCATGAGCTAGAAAAAGGTTTGCGGATGTAAACAGACAAAAAATCATTCTACCAGAAATTAGGAACGTTTATGATTATTCACTCATATGGTCCCAATCGTTCTCTTTATTCATGATTCACTCCATGTGATTTTTCCACATTCCTTTCCTGTCATTTTTACTGAAACCTGACTTTCTGTTTTTCCTCTCAAGCATTTTCCTCATAGGATTGTAGCAACCACTTCCTTTGTTCGATTTTTTATTTTCTTATATCTAGTCTCGTTTTTATTCGATCCATTTCAGCACATTCTTTTACATGCCACTTTCTTTTGTCGTAATACTTTTTTCACCTCCGTATTCCACAACCACCAATTCCCATGATTCCTGCCACCTTTCTTCTTTTAACATACTTCATCATAAGTTTTTAAACACCATTTTTAAAACCATTTCATATATTGGGCGCATCAAAATTACCAATCTATCCCTTGAAATCTTGCTTTCATGTTCTTTTCCTTTAACTTCCAAACCCTGCTTCTAACGGTTTATTCGTTTTTCTACTTTCTTCTGTCCATGTCTGTAGCAGCCAATGTTGCAACTCGCAAGAAATTGCTTTCACATCTTTTAAAAACTTTCTGTTGTTTATGCAAATAATACAACATCGATCAGAGTTTCATCTCCACCCATACTGTATGTTAGTTTTTTTTTGTTTTTTCTTTTCAAACCACGTGTTTGCCACACCCGATTCGTTTTCATCGCAAAACTCGAACAGTCTTCGTCCCTAAACATTTCTTTCGCAATTCCATACCTACCATGCATACCCTCAAAACCATCAATCCGTTTCCCAACATGTCTGTTGAAGTCCATCAGAACAAGAATCATTTCACCAGGGTTTTGCAAATCTCACTCACTTGCCATTTTATTACACAATTGGTCTTTCTCTATGTCTGATCTTCCTTACGCACATATGACTCTTATAGCTTCCTCTTCAGGAACCAGCACTATTGCCATCACTTCATCACTTTTTCTTCGGACTTCTACAACCTCGCAATATTCTTTCTAAAAAATGTCAACACTTCTCATTCCATCATTATTTCCAGACCAGCACAGCTTGTTTCTCCTTATTTTGATAACAACAAATCGAGCTCCTTGCCCTCTCCATCTTACTTCCTTAAGACAGCACATATCCACTTTCCTCTTTCTTAACTGCTCACACACTTTCGCACCTCTTCCACAAAAACCTGCATCATTGCATCTTCCGAACCTTACCTCAAAATTTTTTAACCCGGAGATTCTTTGCATCCTCTGCTAATTTTAGAGTTGCTAGGGACTGAGGGCCAATTTTTCCCTGAGGTAAGTTTTTGATGCATTTTTTATTTATGAAAACAGACACTTGCTTACCTTCAACCGCTTTTTTAGACATGAGGGGTTTCAAACTTTAGTTAAAAACATAAACTGGTACTCAAAAGTCGCCTCTTACAATATGCTGGGTGAATAGTCTCACTATTCTCTCCCAATGAAGCACAGGAGAGATATTATTTATTTAATAGCAAATACATGTAGGCCTATCTATTTGTGCTAATTTTATTGCTGTGTGTGGTGGTAATCGTTACTAATAGTGTATGAATTGGCTTAAGTTTGATTTTTTGAAATCACTATCGGAATCGGACAGGGCGTCGGTGATTTCATTAAATACTGGACAGAAAAACAAGAAACAGATATTTTTTATTTCTTCTTAATTAATCTTGATGATTATTTGATTTTAGTATTGAGTTGTCCCAGTCATTTCCTCAATTCAGCCTCGGCGCAGATCTTTCCGCGAAAAGTTTCTAGAACACCAGTAGCAAGACAACGCGGAAATAGTCAGACTTGCCAATGGTCAAGATCTGGGGATATATAGGGCGGTAAGAAACAGCAGGCCAGCTTATCTTTCGCAAGATTAGTTTCTATACTCTACAAGTTTTTAAAAAATGTGTGCACTTACAAATAATTCTCATCAAATTACACAACAAAATTTCAAAAACTTTCCACTGTTCACTTTTGCTAAACCAGGCAAAAATCCAATGAAAACTATTTTATTAGAAGACAAAGATCACAATCTTTAAAAAAATCTCTGCATTCTATTGGAACTAAAATATGGAATTCAATTGCTAAAAGCATTACAGTAAAGGAAGCAATTTTTATACATTTAAGAAAAACAAAACTTCAATTAATTGCATAATACACAGGTTAAATTAAATTCCGCACTTTGGTTAAATTCATTTCACTACGTAACAGTTGCTTGACATTTTCATAGTCTTCTTTCATATGCAGTGAATAAGCAAGTGGAATTGATGGATATATATTGCCATTGTGAAGTAACACCGCTTTAAGACTTTTGGTAGAACTGTCAATGAAAAGCCGCCATTGAGTAGGATCATGATCTATTCCAACAGCACGAAACAGGCCTTCTACATCTTTGCAATAGCAAAGGTCTTCAATAACATCAAAATAGACAGAAAACTCCAAGTGCCTCTTCCTGTAGGCAGTACTCTTGCAGTTCATCGCCAAGCAGGTTCCACTCATTCAGTCTGGATGTTGATGACTTTGCTCCTAATTTTATAAGACCCAGATCACGTATTAAATCATCCAATTCTTGTTTAGTCGGAAAATGAGGTTCTGTACTTGTTGTTGGAGCATATTCTGCATCAATGTCTGAATTTTCACTCGCTGTTGCTGAGTCTTCACTTAAGTACGTTTCTACCTGAAATGATAAAGAACAAGTACATAGCAAGAAATTGGATCCAGTCTCAGAACATATAAATTACTGTTAGTTACACTTACCCACAGAAAATTACTCACATTTGATGGTGGTTTTGGAACCGGTAAGGCGTCACTGTGAGGAACAGGTGCAATACACGAGGGTATACTTTGATACATCATAGCTCTTCTTCCTCTAACCTTGCGATACTTCGAAATGTTTATCATGCAAAAATAGCAATCATCATGATGATTTTGGGGCTCTCTCCAAACTCTGGGAACTGCAAATGACATAACTCTTTC
This sequence comes from Trididemnum clinides, assembly GCA_963675345.1. Lineage (NCBI taxonomy): Eukaryota > Metazoa > Chordata > Ascidiacea > Aplousobranchia > Didemnidae > Trididemnum > Trididemnum clinides. The sequence goes on along the minus strand of OY776295.1, from coordinate 19,553,649 downwards.
AGAACCCCTCAACCATCCTTCAAGATTAGATCGACAGCTGCCACAGATTACATGTGGTGCCCAGGACTTGTCCTGATCGCCAATGTCCATCCCAAAATATAGTCTATACGCTGTCCAATACTTTGTTCCTTTCACAATTTTATACGAAGAATGGTGGCCACTGATTTAGTATCCACATACATAACAAAAGCAATCTGGTGAAGTTTTGCACTGTCTACTAGCCATTTTTATTACACTATTTAAACGATGAACTCAATTAAGATTAACACAAGACTTAACTCTATAAAATATATATAATCATAGAGGGCTACTGAGTAGGCTGTTGACATACATGGCTGGCTGTTAGGTTCCTGACTACAACGCGAAACTTCTCTCTGAAAACACTGAGCATGGCTTTCCAATCACACTATTCTGAATTTTGTAGGCTGAAATAAAACAAAACTGAGGACTGATAAGTAATAAACGCACTTTTGTCAGTGAGATTTCGCACTCCCGTATGCCCATTCACTTCCTCAAGTAAATAAAACACCGATTTACTACATGATAATGCTGACAGAGACAGATCACAGTAAGCATAACTACATAAGAAACATACAGTTAACGAAAAATCACAAAAAACGAAAATCGTTGTATCTTTAAAACGATCGATGATAGAAAAAAACTGATAGAATTTCTGGAATCAGCGCTTGAAAATCATACAGACACACTTAAAAAAATTAACCAAACAAACTTTTTTTAAAATTTTGTCAAGTAGTGTTATTTGCACTTTTAATTATCTGCACTCTATTTTTTTCGCACTTCGTAAATATTTTTTCTGCTTTTGCTCATTATTAATTATCAATCTTTTTGTTATACCTATTTAGCAGAATTCATTGGAGTTGACTACTTTGCTGTCTCTTTGCTTATTATTTCTATAACCTTAACTAAGCAAAAAGCAATTACAGAAATAACCAATACATGTGGATTTTGCTAAACTGACAGCCTGATGATAAAACTTTTAAAACAGTGGTGGCAGTTCACTCCTGTCTCCATGCCAAATTTAGTACCGGTATTGTTTAATTTTTTATTTGTTGTCGAGTTGACTAAATTGAGACAAAATAAATAAACTAGTTGAACTACCGGTAAAGATTTCCTTCACAAAGAATCATTCTATTTTTGAACAAATTAAAACGATGTAAAAAAATTTAAACAATTGCGATACTGGTGACACAACAACGAAACGACCATTTGGTCTTCGAATCCGCTGCCTCCTCGTTACACATAAAAAAGTAAATCCTAAAACCCTATAAAAGAAATCCAAAAAGTACAAAGCACAATTTGCTAACTAAAACAAAGGCACGATCAAATGATTATCATATTGAGTTGACAAAAGAATGATCATAATAGCTGCGGCTATCTACTAACTAAGCGACTGAACGGCGCAGATAATTATGCCCAACATGACTACTATGATAAAACACTTAAGTGCACAAACAAATCCAACGAATAGCAATATAGCAAACACAATTGCAGAACTTTGGCTTAGACGACATAGTCTACCGTGCGTAGCCTACACTGATTTGAGTCAGATATATACTTTTAAAAAGCGCGGCGGCACTAACTGTTATAATGCTGAGACCCGAGGAAGCCCATTTGCTTCACCATCATCATCAATATATGCGGTGTTTTTGTTACCAGTGGAATGGGATATTGATGAAGATACACTTTCTTCGTCATCATTGTTGTCATCCAATTTGCGGCAACATTTGCAAAGCAAAACTTTTGTCATAAATTTATCATAAGGTTGCAAGGATCGCAGCCAAAGTGGCAGAAAATCCCAAGTCCTTAATTTTTTTGGCAATGCGCTTGGTTTACGAGATTGAAGAACATTGACAATAATCACAAAAACAACTGTAACGAGCACTATTATAACAACTGACATCATAGCCCAGAAGTCGGCAACGGAAAGTGCAATAAGAAGGATAGGAATTATGAAAAAAACGCAAATAATGTAAAGCACCGCAAACCACCGGTACTTTGCTGTGGTATTGCCCAACGCTTTTGCTCCTTTTATGGGAACCTGTCTCATAAACGGAATAGGATACCACAGAACAAGACCAGACAAGTTAAAGAAAAGATGGACAAGAGCAAGTTGCAAAGAAGCATCTAGTCTCTCTGGCTCGTTCGCTAAAGCAGTAAGGATACCAGTTGTAGTTGTCCCAATATTCGCTCCAAGACTAAGAGGATACATTCTCTTCAAACTGATTACTCCCATTCCGACCAAAGGAGTTAAGGTCGACGTAAAAACGGAACTACTTTGCACAAGGAATGTAAGACCAGCTCCAACAAGGATGGCCAAATATCCTGTAACAAAAAATAAAGATTGCAATGGATGAACAAAATATTTCAAGACTTGTAGCTTCAAATCAGTGGAGTGTTGAAAAGGACGGCGAGGAATGCATATTGATCTCTCAATCAATCGGTTTATCGATTTCACAACCGAACAAGAGAGAACCACAATTTTAATTCGAAAGGATATAAAAAATTACGTTAACAAAAATGTTGATTAAATTCAACAAATCCCCTTTCTGATTTCACATTCGTTCTGTATAAACGGTCCAAAAAAGAATTTCGGAGGGAAAATCATGCTCTTTTGTCTCCCTTTCCTACGCCTCTTCTACTTTGGAAGGTTTACAAAAAAAATGATTACAAATTCTTCAAAACCCACAGCCATCGCATAACTTTGGCTTGAAGTCCCAATAAAAAATTGCTATCGATTTTGAAGTTTCAAATAATTTTTTTTGCGCATTTTTATTTCATATGCATTGTATCAACGCCAAATTCAATTGATAATTTTGAATGTGGTGTAACTGAAAAAGATTTTGCTGACAGTATTTTCCTGTTTGAGTAAAGTTGGGTGTCAAATTTTTTCGTTGACAGGGAGGCAGCAACTATGAAAATGTGTGCTTTGACGGCTTATTTCTCTGGCATCTTGACCGGGTGTCTATGGGGAGGAGATCAGTTCGAAAAATTGGTTTGCCAAGAAATTAAAAAAGTGTGCTAAAACGGTAGTTTTTTGTTTTTTCAATGGCAAATTAAAAACATAAATTTGACCTGTAACCCATCCGAACGGTCGTTTAAAGTTTGTGTTTATCACTTTCTTGATGATGATGGAAACACTTCCTTGCAGCATAGAGCCAAGAATTTTTACCAAAGCCAGCAGGCAGAAGCATAGAACAAATAATGCCACAATGAGAAGAATGACTCCAGCTTCGACGTCAGTAAGGCCAGTGTTGGCAAACAGAAAATCCTCTGGTGATTGACCTAAACATACATAAACATCATGTAAAGGAGCTGCTAATCTCATCGAGAAAATAGCCTGGTAAGCGCTCACTAGAGATATTTTTGACGCGTACATACTGTTCCAGCACCGTTATTACTTCACGTTTCTGGTTACCGGGAGTTCGTAACCACTTGGTAAATTTTGTGTTTGGCCACTTTATATATGGTAATTACTGTAGTTTGCCAACTAGTCTTTATCTTGATCATTAAGCCCACTTTTTATCATTCTTCCCAATTTTTTACATGAGCATTTTTTACCCAATTTTTCACATCTTTTTAAGTGAGCCAAATGAGCGATTGATTATGTCTTTATAATAATTCAAACGGCACAAAACAAATCAATAAATTTTTGCTTACACAAACGAACTCCAACTTTCACTTCTTGTTCGAAAAATGTCGTTGCTTCAATCACATCAGGAGGTGGTTGAGTACCGGCAGTAACAGGTGCTCCAGTTACAGTCTCATTATATAACTCGGTGACGTTTATGAATCCTGTTTTCTGCTTGCACCAGATCTTAAAAGAAGGAATGCATTAACGTCAGAGGCAGCAAAATTCCAATAGGTAACAATTACACAGGGTATTCGTAAATCAAATTAAATTTCCTTTCAAAAAATTTACAAATACATCTTAGCGTTGCGAGTCTGCATGGATTTTAACGCAATTGTTCAGTCAGAGAAAAATTATAAACAAATATGAAATTTAACTTTTTCTGACGAGAAAAATTTTTTTTACAGGACAATATCAAAAATTCGAGCTGTCAGTCACTTAAAGCGGAAGGTTAAAGCTCGCTTTATCTGATAAGAAAAAAAGGATATTAACTGACAGAACATTTATGAACAGCAGGCTTTTATTCACTAACTTTGATCATGCTGGCATTCTCTTCAATTGGAATTTCTTGAGCGACTAAGGTTATGACTGTTTTGTTGATTTGTACGATTCCTTTTACGACAGGGTCTGTAATAACCTAAGAATATAGAATTGTTAGTGTTAGACATGCTATGAACAAGAACCGGGCCGGCACCGTAATCCTTTTTGGCAAGTTTTGTCCCATTTACATCACCAACAAAATGTCTAAATGCGTCAGTTACTAAATTGAAGCAAATATAATCCAATCAGATCTTCTAGAAACCTTTAGAAAGTCATCACACTTACTTTCAAAAAGTCTGGTGCGTCCGAACCTTGTTGAATATCAAAGGAGTCAATAATGGCTTTGGTTAGATAAAAAAGATACCCGGTGGCGACCTCCAACGGAAGGAAAACCAAAACCGACAGCAAATTGAAAACGTCATGAACTGTAGCGCCAGCAAAAGCTCTGAAACAACATTTGACCGGTTTTCAAAACAAATAAAACTACTAAACAAATTGAAATAAAGTATTTCTTATTAGGCATTTTGAAACAGAATTGTGACTTAATGGAATTTTACAAGTCAGGTCACTGCTAGCCAGTGATTTTTTAATGAAGAATAAAACTCAAGAGGCTAACAGTCAAGGTATACCTCCAAAACACACCTTAATAGGTTTTCAAAAATTTGACGTAATCTCCACAATTAAAGATAAAGAGCATTGCCCTTTGTTTATCTCTGACACGTTGGTTGGAACACTTTTGATTCAATGATTAATATATAAACTTAGCTCACCTTCTAAACTGATTTCTATCAAGAGATTGCGTGAGGGACACTAATGTGTTTGTGACCGAAGTGCCAATGTTGGTTCCCATGATCATAGGAATGGCGACTTCGACATTTAAAACTAAAAAATCAGAACATGTTGCACAAGCGTAACTGATTAATATATTCAAGGTTCTTTACAGATTAATTGTATTCAAGGTTCTTTAATTAGTCACTCAAAAAAGTTTATTTCTTGACGCTTAACTGTAGTTAAACGTACGCGGGATGGCACAAAAGCTCAAAAAGCAACCAGCACGATATTTACGCAGCTTAATCGGTTGTTTGAAAGCAAAGCAACTAGCATTTAACCAACGCATTTGATTGTCAAAACGACAAAATGGCGCGGTCGCAAAACGTCTAGCAAAGAGAAAAGACTACAAGACACTGTTAGCAGCTCGGCTCAATTTGGTACATAACGTTCATCATTTTTATAGTACTTCAGACTTACTTCCAGCAGCCACCATGGTGATGATGATAGATGTGGACGTGGAAGAACTTTGGACCAGCACTGTGACAAGAATGCCAATGGTGAGACCAGTGAGGGCGTTGGAAAGAAAAGATTCGTTTGAGAAGAGTTCACCAGCAGTTTTTCCAGCTGCAAAACACCTTTGATTTCCAACCAAACATTTAAAATATTGAATAAATATTCTGGCCCCCTCATAGTAAAAGATCATCCCAATACCAGTTATGTACAGGAAAGTTTAGAATTTTCTGCTAATCGCAGCCTAACTAAGATAATACCGCGAGTTTTTAAATACCGAGAGTTTTTAAATAAAAATTACTTTGCAAATATTTTTTTTTTTCATAACTTTGCAAATATTTTCTGTCTGTTTTAGAAACTTCAGGGAGTCAATAAAGAAAAATTAGGTTGCATAAATATTGAAAAGATATGACGCTATAAACTCACATAAAATCTGAAAAGCGTCCCCAAGCATGCTGATCGAACAAATGAAGATATAAAGACATCCGAGAGCCAATATGCATTTGGTTACATTAATTGTAATGACACCAACTTTTTCTTCAAACGATCTCTCACTCCATTTCTTATAGTTATCTGCAAACAAGCAGTAAAAACTGTACAGCTAGTCGTCGAGTTAAAATGTGCAAACAAGAGGGCGCTGTAATGTGGTCATTTTCTCAACCATTTTTAGTTGGCATTACCAGACAACATGGGTAATTATGTACATGCTTTCAAAATTGTTTTGAGAATTTCGCGAGTGGACCTTTGTTTTGCATAAATTTTGCTATCTTGTCAAAGCAGGAAACACGTATATTGGGTAGATCCCTTCTCTCAACGTAGACTTCACACTACCGAGTACAGTTAACTTACAATATCGCTACTAATTTGAAAATGGCTTTTATCAAATATTTGTCTTACCGGCGTGGTGCAATAGTGGTTAGAGTGTCTGCTCCAAAGTGGATAGATGTGGTTTCAATTCTCTTGTCGAGTCATATTAAAGACTCTAATAAACGGTATTTGCAGATTTCCTACTTGGCAATCAGTACGAAAGGAATTGTGTTATATGATAGACAAGCAGTAAAAACTACAGCTAATCACCAGCAGCCGGATTGCTACGATTCCGAAAAGCAGCGAAGTTAATCTATTGCCTAGAACACGCATGTGCAATAAAATATTAGTTTATCCTACTTTCATCTGCATCAAAAGTAATCGCCCACACATCTCTTTCCTCCCCTTCTTCCTCCTCCTCCTCTTGAATGCTCTTTTTTTCTGATTCCATTTCCATTAATTCAATCGAGTTAGCACCATCCACTGCAAGTAGGAAAAACTTTGAATATAACAGTAAACGGTAATCAGTTCCTTAAAACTTCTTTTTTGCTGACTGATATTTAACTCTAATTAGAGAGAAAAAATAAAAAAAATTTCTTAAAGCATTTTGTGGTTGCTCGGCGTTCATTGGCAGTTTTATTAGCTTTTGTTCACAGATGGACTGAAATCACTACAAAAGGATTTCGTTCTTCTTCCGGCAGTGGGAGAGCAAGTTATGACGCCACTGTTTTGACGTACAACTGAGCAAAACAAAGTTAATGGAATACTTACTTGGCACCATTTGTTGATTTTCAACATTTGCAGGATCTTTTTTGAAAGAACTAGCCATTTTTTCTTCAGAATAGTTCAGACAAATGGATTGAATTTAGAACAGGTTAATTGGTAAATTATCAGAACCTAAATTGATAAAATGCTAAAAACTAGCAACTCCGAGTAACATAACGCCTAGAATACTAAAACCCAAGATCACTTGTACTTCGGAGCCGAGAAGTTTTTCACGGTTCCAAATTACAGCCAAAAATTTCTGGCAGGGATATTTTCACTTTGATTAGGATCGATGAACTGCACTTGATCAATTTCAAACGCTCTTGGTTTTCGTTCGTTTGTCGGATTTGGAGAGATGCGTTTCAATATAAGGATTCACTCTGCAAATATTTGCCCATCAGTTAAACGCTGTTTTGCCCATCCATGAATTATACGCGTGATCGGCGAATGCATTCATCTTTGGTAACTTCATGAATATTTTTATGGTCAACATAATAGAAAACTTGCAATGTCAGAAAAGGGTGTTTCAGCAAACTTTTTGTGACTGGTACAAATGGACACCATGTTGGTGCAGTTGAAAATTTAACAAGATATTTAGCTCACATTAGTTCACTCATCACAAACTAGTGTAGTAATTGCCAGAGTTATTAGGTGATTACTCAACCTTTAACTACCAACTTATTTAATAAATCGACTCATGCCCTCCGAATTCCCGAACTGTTTTCGAAACGACTTCCAATATTCCATATACCATGCGATCGATACAGTAAAAGTAACAAACTCAGATTTTTTTTACGATTGTTTCTTTAAACTTTGATTTTCAATTGCTTTATCTCCATGTATTTGCATAAAATCAATTTAAAGTTGTAGCCAATGCAACTTAGAATTAGAAATTTGCCTTCAAAATTACAAAAATGTAAGCTACATCAGCCCTCCAAATTGGTTTTGTCTGACGGTAGGTAGCTGAGAGCTTGTTGATATATGCACTGTTTCATGAAGATATAAAGTTATGAGCCGTTGATAGGTCTGCTTACTGTTCGCAACTACAACTTTTTGCGCGGACAAAAGTTAGAGCTAGTTGGTAGAACCTAGTTCTATTGGAAAAAAATTGGCTAATTATTTTCTTCCCTCGAATTAAATGGAGTTCAGTCGTGACAAACATGCTTGAGAACGAAGTTGTTATTTTTCCATCGAAAGCATTCAGCCATCAATCTTCGATTTCACATTCCGCTTTCATAACTCTTGTATATGAAGAAATCAAGCAAATATATAAATGCGCTTTCACGCGATTCGATGATGCGCGCGGGTTACATTGCATCACTATTTGTTCGGAGACTGGTTGAGTGACGATGAAATCATTTTTTGGTGATTCAACAACAAAAGCACAGCAAATGATCCAAAAATTTTTTGAAGGAAAGGGTTTAAAAAGCCACAAAAGCGCTTAAAATCTTTGTTTTTCTGGTTGCAAGCTGCTTAAAACGCCCAATTTTGTTTATTTTCTTGTGAGAAAACGTAGGTAAAGAATACCTTTATTTCTTATATATATGGACTTGGTTATACTGAAATGAACACACACCACTTACTGGAGGATCTCGAAGTTTTTAACGGAAGGTGTCGATTTTCAACGTGTCTCTAAATAATAATTGTTGGGAGTTTATTCTGATCGTTTTGCTTAAATATTTCACTGGGCATCGGCCGCACGCTCAACCCTTCTTCGGAACTGCCAATGACACGGTTCACTAATCTATTTACTCTTTGCACCCGACCAATGAGCTCCGGTTTTGGAATAACACATAAGGCCTCTTATTGTGGGCTCCCATCATACATGGCCCCTTACCACAAATATTTAACTATTGCTTTCAAACATGAATTATTGTAATCAAACCTGGTTAATTCATAATTTCGTAGTGGGCTACGCAAAACATTTCCATTGTGTTATAAATAGGCAGTGGAGTTTTTGGTTCAAGGAATTTTGGGGACGAGTCACTTGGCAACCTCACGTCCCACTAATCAAAATCAATAAGATAACTATTATTCATGAGCAGACTATAGCAGCTTTTTACGACATGCCTGGTGAGCCGCTTTCGATATTTTGATGCGGTATAGCATTATTTATTTATTGCTGACTTATTCTCTTGACTTATTTCTCTTGTAAAATTTTTGGCTATTTCAACTGTCAGCAAGTTCAATTCTTGAGTACGCCTACGCTGGAAACAGGTGGCTCTGAACACGTTGCCAGAAACTCCGGAAACTTTGGGAGAAACTTAGCGGCTATGCGCGACTCCCACAATGTTTTTCGACTCGATTTCGCTTGAAAACATGGTGGTTTTGATTTGGAACGAGAAATGGTTATGTCAAAACAACATCAACTTTTTGTTAAGGTTCTTTCAACTATTCAATCGCTGAAGTCGGCACAGCCTGCTAAACTGATACTCTAAATCTCGATATTAATGATGGAGGCTTAGTAATTGTAATAACTTAACTGTGAGCCCTCACTTCGAATTAGTTTGCTCTTTGCATGGCTGCGTTTATGACAAGATGAAGCAACATAAAACCACCTAGGAGCGCTAGAGTATACAAATAGGCCTACAGTTACGAAAAAGTCGGTCGTAAGTAGTGGGCCTAATATTTAATACCGGTAGCTTATTCCTAAAAGTAGGTATCAATCACTTTGGCACCCTTCCACAACTTTGATGTGCTTTCAAGCACTTGCTTCAAGGAACGGGTAAAAGTTTGTTTAGTTTAAGAACGCCTTGCTGGGCAGGGCAAATAAGGCGTTGCCATTGACTCAAAAATCTTGGGAGAAATATATCGGCCACGTGCAACAACCCATAAATTTCTTTCTCAATTTCCTTTCAAATAGAATTGGCCATATCAAAAAACGTTAACTTTTTACTCCTGCTCTCATAACTATATACATTGGTTGAAGCTGGCGCAACTGTCTCAACCGATATTCTTTACTTCGACATACTGATGGGGGACTTACAAGCGATTCATCAGAGCCGGCTAATATTTGATAAAATTGTTGTTTACATCAGCTTTTGATGTAGTTATCATCAGTATTTGATAAGAAGAGTTGTTAACATTAGCTGAAATGCGTTAACATCAGCTTACAGCTCACTTTCTTGCTGCAGCACAAAGCGCTTTCACTGAGGTTGATATGAGATGAAAAAATAAATAATAAGGGAACTGGGTATGACTGATATTTGTTTTTGAACTGCTGAACACTTTTGATGGGTAGCTGAGCATAGCAGCTGGATACCATGCCTGGTCACTGAAAGTATAAACAAAAGCAGGCAGACTTTCCATTTATGCAGTTCAAAATGTAAACAAACAAAAAATAGTAAACCAGTAGTTTGGAAGTTATAATCACTCATGCATATCTCATCATACACCCCTGTTCATATTGATTAGTAAGTACCAAGTAGATTACTACATTTAAGTAAAAAACAGTGTAAGATAGAATTTACTCAATAATTCTACAGAGTAAGTACCTTGGTTTATTTTTGGGGACATACAAGGTTCTGTAAATCATTTTGTTTGTGATATTAAGGAGAAGATTGGAGACTTTCCATAGACTTATCGAAGACGAGCTCGAGAGTGTTGTTGTTGTTGTTGTTGTTGTTGGATATGGTCTTCCCAAGGGAAAGCAAGGAGGGGCATTTGCCCGCCCTGGAAAATCAAAATTTTGAAGCAGGCTTTTGCTGTTGCAACAGGAATTGGAGCTGTTTGGGATCACCTCCAAAATTGTCAATGACCCTGATCAAAACTCGGTCTTCTAGCTGTTTACGTTGCCGCCGTGGACACTAAGCATGCAGATGTAGTGTAAAAGTTTATCACTCATCGTTGACCTCAACGAGATCTTTACTCAGCGTAGCGTGCTGAAGGGCCTTTTCTTTGTACCTTCATGATGCTCCAGGCAGAGTCTCAGCTGATGAACCATCTGATGCGTACTCTGTAAATCATGCTCATTTAACTTCAGTAGCTCTGGTGTTGCACAAATATCACCAAAGTTCTCTGAAAAGATGTAAATGATTTCGTCGGCTGCTTTGCACTCCATCTGGTTTCACACAACAAAGGTTTATTTGGAATCAGTATCCTGGGCTCAGCACTGCCACGAGAGAATGTAATGGGAAATTTCACAGTTTTAGTCGCATTCCTCACATCTGCGGCAGAGTGTAGAACAAGAACCACTAAATTCTGTCAATGCCAAGAGCAGTGCACGAAAACAGTTTTGGGTTAGCTGTTCCTGATTCGGGTTTGTACATCATTGTCGTTTCCTGCCATTGTTGAGCGTCCATCGTAAGTTTAGCCATGGAGCTTGTCGACATTGAAGCCAAATTTTGTTGCTTGTTTGGATGATAGTATCTGCTATTATTGCATCGTTCATCTTCTCCAGTGGAATGAATCATAGAAATTTTTCACGTATTGTGGGTGAGTCAGGCCGCTGTTCCTGCACCGTAACGAATCGCACTGCAATGGACAGTTGCCCAGTGCTGATGTGTCAGCAGTTTCGTTTGCAGTGACAAACAATCCCTTTGATTCATTTGCAGCTTTCACAATTGTGTCTCTTATTACTTCTGCGAAGAAAACTATCAGTTCGTTCTGTATACGAACTGATGATTATCTCGCATGTTTGCTTAAGTCTTCCATGCCATCCTTCAGGACCGTGTCCCCTGCTTCTACCCTAAATTGCAGTACGTCACAAAGTTTCCCAGTTATACTTTCTTTCCCCCTCAGTGCAATGTCATGGCTGCAACAAAACAGAATGGTGGATAGTATTAAGAACAGTTGCTCTCGGTTTTGAGTTACTACTCGGTTCATCTGATTAATAATGATCAACTTTGGTCTTAGCACAGTAGTGAGGAAATTGCTCCCATGTTCCAGTGCGCCTCTGTGCCAGGAGGTGTGTGTTTCCTCGCATATCCATTCATATCCTTGTATTTTACAAAACCAGTATTTTACAAATACCTCAAAGTACTGACTGGAGAAAAAGAGAGTAGGCCAGTCAAGGAGAATATTGGTCTAACTTCGTGTGGCGAAAACAGTGGCAGCTCTGTGAAGCATTCTAATAGCTGCAATCAGTTGGTGGGACCAATGTGCCCATCAAAAGGCCATATCTTTGATTATTGGTCAACTGTTCTGCGGTTTTGATTATAATCCACAGTACAGATGGGTGAGGCAAGTCAATGGCCTGTGTCGCAAGTGGTACTTGCGGTGGTATCAGATTGATTGCTGTGAATAACTGCTCGTAATATCCTCTTCTGCGCTGCTTTGCTAGTTCGACTTGAGTCTTCGATATACCCTAGGTGCCTTGGTTATGGTCGGAGTGATCAGATTATGTTTTCTGAATAGCCTAGAGATATCCATTTTACATTCCTGCAATAAAACAAAAACTGAGATTAAGTAACAATACAAATTTAATGCGCAGGTCTTTCCCAGACTCTGTAACCATAAAATGAAGAGCATTTAGTTCGATTATCTTATGTAAAATCCAACGTAAAAACTTAGTATGAGTTTTGTTGCCGAAATAAGTTGAATTGAAAGTAAAACTCTAGAACAAATTAGTTTTGCTACTGAAATAAGATAATCTGAAAGAATGTATACGGTGGGCCTACTACATCTACAACACATCTGTTGGTAAGAACAGGCTAGTCTACAGCACTACCAGTATCAAACAGACTTATGGGTTGAAGGGCTAGGATTTAGACTCGTAAATATGACGGAAGTCACAAAACTGATAAATACTTCGGTCCACTGATGTTTCTGTGGTCTGCTCTAGATATGACTGAATAGTGTAAAAGTTTCCAAACTTTTTAGTTACTGTGCATGGATGACTACTGACTACCAGGATTTGTATTACTGGTTACTACCAACAATACCGGCAATCAATAGCTTTTTACTGAATTCTAGGCGTAATGCCAACTGGCAGAAATAGGATCGCGTTCAAACTTTGCTGTTACAAAACCTATTTCATTCATAAACCTTGATTGATAGCATAATGACAAAGTAACGATAATAATCAATTGTTGTCTTGCAAGCTAGCTCAATGCAGCAAAAGCGTTGTAGGCTATTAACTAAAGCAGCCGTTCACTCCGCTTAGCATGCACTCACACTCCTCAATCTCAATCATTGTTCTTTGTTTGTATTAAATGACATCACAATGATGTTTCAAATGACTTTACACACCATCGATTTATTGAGTTATAAAGGTAATCTACGCGCTTTATACCCATGTTCATGATGTTCACACGAATGACGTGCTTGCTTTACAAAGTAATAGTATTTTAAAAAATAAAAGCCCCCTACCACAATTCAACGAGACCATCCCTGGATGCGTTTCATCCTATTGGACTCATCAGCAGGGCCTGTCCCGTCATCACCAAAAGCCAAAACCCCATATTTGCAATAATATGAAAAATGTAGTACAGTATCTATCTACTACAAATTTCTTCGCACACATCACGCGCGCGGCGCATGCGTGGGGTGTGTGAAGGAATTTGTAGTATAAACTCGCTTACTATAAACTCTTCAAGTAGTGCACTGCAACTTTACGCACCACTAACGTTATTTACCGCAATCTTAGCAAAAATATGTCTTCAGGTTTTATCCATCAAATTCAGGATAACATTGCTCCTCAACATTTTTTCCGCGGACGCTCTTGTTGTATTAAGGGTCAGTGGGGTATTGAGAAAAAAATTTTTTAGGGAGGATGGAGCATTAAGTACGCTTAATCAATCATATTAAGCAATGCTACAAAATAAGTGAGTTCAATTTTCTCTTTAGGAAGGAAAGAACGGGCTGGAGCAGAGCATTAAGGGAGAGAAATTTTTCAAAGGTGATGATTTTGCCCATTTGGTGCCCAAAATAATACAAGATATTTTTTTGGAGGTTGACTTTTGAAATCGCAAGTTTTGTCTCCAAAATGACTTTTATAAAATTCTTGCTTCTGCATTGCCGTTTGGGGGGGCTATTGCTTTTCATCCTCCTCTTAAATACGCCACTGCAATGGGTCGTCTGTGCCACCATCATTGCCTGTTTCACTCTTTATTGAAATGTCAAAAATAAACGAAAAAACTGGATTGGTATTGAAAATGATGAAGTACTATCAGAACAACTGCATGGATGATATGGGCTCATTTTAAATTAGTTAAAAGAGATTATCAAGGCGGCTTCACTAAATTTTCCTGTTTTCTCTGTCTTGGCGATAGCAGAATGGATGCTTTTCGCTTTTAATCAAAAATTGATTGAAGTGAAAAGCATCCACTAACTAAAGATGAGTGATAGCAGGACGTAGAAAACCTAAAAGTTTACCATCTTTATACTACCGCTGAAATTCTCTCACTATCTTCACACATCAAATGGGTGCTAATAAACATCGTGAAAAGTTGTAAAAAAGACGGAGAAGAATTTCAGTTCTTTCGAGAAAAGTTTTCAACTTTATCTAAAGCGAAGCTAAAAGCAGATATTTTTGCTGTACCACAAATTAGAAAACAATTAAAAAATGAAAAATTCAGCAAAAACAAGTATGTAATTGAATTGCAAGCATGGAAAGGGTTATAGCTGGTTATCTAGAAGTTTCTTGAACAATAAAGCCTCCAATAAGAACCAGTTGTCACAAATATGCTAGGTACCGTTTTCATACTTGGCTGCAGGATGAGTGCCAAACTGCATTTTTTTTACACTCCCACCTTGATTACTTTCCATGAAACTGGAAAATTTTGTGATAATCAAAGGAATGTTTTCAGGGTCAATGGAATGTTTGCGTGATTGCTGAATACTGCAACTGTTTCATAAAATATAGGCTGGTTTCATAAAATTTCTTTTGTTTGATGGTGAAGGAGCAAAGATGTGTTAATATTCTGCTCTAAGTTTAAATTTTCGCAAGGAAATTTACTGTTTGAAATAAGCGATATTACTGGTATGTTTATTATTTTCGGAAACGTAAAATGAGTGTAGACCTAACATTTATTTTCAAAATGAAATGGGCAACAGATTCGGCAAATCAGCAGCCCAATATGGTCCATAGATGCGTATTTTTAATAAAAATATTTTTAAGAAAGAAATGTGGACCAGTGTGATCACTCCATCTATTAATCGAGTTTTCACCGAAAAAGTTATTGCGCAATATGATTTTAATGGGACGTTACAATATGTGGTAAAGACTACAAGCCGATCAAGGAGATATAGCGCCCCATTATTTCCAACAGTAGAAGTAGTTGCATTAGCCATGGATTTCGGAATCGGTCATAACGCCTCCTGCGGTTAAGTCAAGCTCTACACAAGCAACTGACAATTGTTCGTGTCATTGAGGTAGATGTGGGTTCGAATTCCACTCCCGGCATTTTTTTAAAATACTGCAAGTTTTAAGATCTAGAATTAGATCCAATAATTCTGTTAATACAGTAATATGTAACGCTGCATAACTCGCAAGATTTTCTTGTTCGCCATGCATTGTACTTGGCTAGGCAAAAATATACAACAAGGTGGTGTTCTTCTAGCGTAGAATACATACAGAGCAAGTAATACTAAAAACTCTTTCACTGTTGACGTTTTGTTCAACAGATACGCCAAGCTTCATCAGAAAAACTATTCTATGCGAACATGTCATGCAATTAAATCATTTAATTGACTGAAGTAACTTCGGCATTTTAAAAGTTCAGAAAAACTACTTTTGATGTCTTTCTCCTAAGGCATGGTTTGTTAACTCGACTCCCAATGCTATGGTCACGTCAGAAGTTGAAGGTCTTCCCATGTTTGTTGACCCTTAGCGTTTTAAATTTACCATTTTTAGTTGCAGCCACAATACTGACCTTGTTTTTAAATCTTTTTCGTACGGGATTGATATGGTCTGTATTTCTTTGACTAATATTTATTTACAAATAATTTCTTTGAAATGATAATTTTTGAATTTTTTTACCAGTCGGAGTAGTGTAGGCCTATTCGCTTGATTTTGTGGCTGGCGCTTAGGATTGGATTGCCATCCTGAGCTCTGCTTTTCTGATGGAGCTTGGTGTATTTGCGAAGCGAAACGTCAACAGTAAAAGAGGTCTTTTTATTGCTTGCTCTACATCTCTTTTACGCCAGAAGAACTCTACCTTACCTTACAGCAATGTGATACATATTTATTGTGATCAAACTGATCTGTTTTCAAAAACTGGGCATATTGCTAGACGGGCTGAATCAGTAACTGCTAGTTAGGAGAATGCTTCGGGGTCTTCAAATTTTGGAGAGGCACGCGTCGGTATTTCGTATGTAGGCGTTGTTGTTGTTGAAATAGTGAGGTTGCTTCTTGTTCACACAGCACGTCTGACTCAATGGAAACGAATATATTTTTGAATTAGAAATCTCAACATTGAATGCTAAAATGATGACTTTGAAACAAATCTCTTTTGAATCAATTACCATGCTCTTTTTATACGCTTATTTGCTTGGTCATTTTGCCATGCGTTAGACGGAACTACGCATGGCCATACGATTTAGTCACCCAG
The DNA here is from genome assembly GCA_963675345.1 of Trididemnum clinides. NCBI lineage: Eukaryota > Metazoa > Chordata > Ascidiacea > Aplousobranchia > Didemnidae > Trididemnum > Trididemnum clinides. The sequence goes on along the minus strand of OY776295.1, from coordinate 19,537,116 downwards.
TATCCTTTCATTATAACAAGAGAGCGAACATTATTCATGATGTATAGACATGTCTATTCTTTTATGACAGGTTTAGGCCAACGAATGATTCAAGTTTAGGTCAACCAATGATTTGATACAATAACGAACGCGCGAACAGAGCGACAATGCTTATGAGTCACCTACAATGTTTGATTTCAGCAAAAACATCGGTTATCCAAAGTTCGTATCCTGCAGAGTCGCCATATTAGCACAGTACGCTATAGCAAACTGTACTAAAAATTGAGAGCAAATACAAAATACATTCGTTTGATTATTTAATTTTTTGAGCTCTAACTGAGGAATGTTCGTTTTGATAACCAGGCCGAGTTTGTACAGTGCTTTGCATTGTCCTTGAGTAAACGAACATATTTATCAAAGCTCACAGTGGCGCAATCACTTACAATCGAAAGATTTTGCGAAATATCATGAAAACAAGGCTTGGCACTTTTGTAGACCACAAGAGAGGCGCTGTCAAAACGCATGCGGTACGCGTGTTACCACTGTGTTGTTATAAATACGAAAAAAGGAGTCATTTTCATTGGTTCTCGTTTTGGGAGTTAAAGACGGCATGGCTTAGTTAATTGTTAATTATTGCTGAACGAAAGCGTGCATGTACTATCTGCGTACTTTCATCGCAAAAAATTGAGCAATAAAATCCAAGCCCTTTCCTATTGTGTTCAATTTCCACTGCTGGTTTAAGCAAATTAAAGGTCTCATGAAAAATAGACTAATGGCGCATTCACACAGCGCAGTGCTCCTGCTTTCATCCCAGTTCAAATATTTTCTTTCTGTAGGGAAAGTTTTCTGCAGTTTTTACATATGGCCTACTTTTCCAAAACGAGGCAAAAGCAATAAATTGGAACATTGCGTTAGTAAATGGCAGCTGCAAAGACACTGAATAGGATGGATGGACTTTTTGGACTGAAGGGCAAAGTCGTAGATATTTGGATTAAAGGTTTCCAGTACATGATGTACTTGATAAATTTTGAACTGAACTTTGATAATTTATTACTGTAGTTCTGCAGTGAATTTCTTAACTTTAAATGCCAAAATATGCGAAAAACTTACTTTATTTGGAAAGTTTTCATTCAAATCTTTTATCTTATTGGAGATATAAGCTGCATATTTTTGCACTTATTGGCAATCATATGCCTTGTTTATATTTACTCCCATTGTCCATTACCGCTATGGAAAGAAAACAATTTGCTAATACCTTATCTAAAGAATTAGTTTTAATTAAAAAAAAAACGATATCAAGTGTTTGAAATTTGGTTGAGTAGATTTCAAAACATCGCTTTTTGATTTGCTCCAAATTGTACCTGTACTTTCTAAATCTAAATTCAATGCAATGTGGCCAAACTTACATTATAAAACCCGCTTTCATAACGGTTTCAAGCTCGCTGATGGTTGGTTTAATAATATCATATTTGATTGTAATTTCTTTTAGTCCTAGGCCTGCACTTTCAGCGATTTTTATTTTGCATAAAGTAGACACTGTTGTAGGTTTGCGGCGTCAAATTAACGGCGTTAAGTTTTTGCTCGCGCCCATGCTCGTGGAGGCAATTTTTTCAAAAGTTAGTGGAAACGCTAGCGGCGAGAGACATTTCGCTAAATTTTATACGTTTGCGCGAAGTGTAAATTTTTTATACAATATCCCGTTGATTTTGTTTTTTTAGATTTGTTCTTGATTTTGCTATTATCATAATTTTGTTACTCTCGTCACGTGCTTGGCCAACGGCAACGTTACCAGCACTTCAGCAAAATGGAGCCGGTTCACAAATAAACATTTTAAAACGCTTATGACATTTAACTAGGTAGGAAATAAAATACAATGATTCAGTTGAAATAAAGCTTAAAAGTATTTTTGGTACTTGTGGGTTATCTGTCACCACTTTTTTTCACCAGGTATTAAATCACTATTATTTAACTGTATATATAATGTTTAAGCCTAAAATGAGTTTGGAAGGCAGTGTACACTGAAGGGGCAGGCCCGGTATGTAAATGTATGGGGCAGTGTACACTGGAAGGGAGTGTACAGGGTTAGGTTTATTAAATTAAAAAAAAGTGGTGACAGATAACCCATAAGTACCGTATTTTTTTATTTAGTAGCGAATTCGTGCTACTTAACGTCAGCGCTGACGGCATTACTTTACGTTGTTGTTAGCACCACTGATGACGGCGTCAACCTTTTAAGCAGTAAACGCTGACAGTGGCAGCAACAATTAATTTTGTAAATGCGTACAACTCTGTAAGTAGATGCTGACTAATGATGATGCCTGGGTCTTGTGACGTCAAATATTGATTTTAATTCTGCATAGCAACCAAACAACAATGGCGCCAAAGAGCTCTATTATATGATTTGTTGTGGTTGTGCTGAAAGCGTTATCAAAGAGTGGGATTGTGCACTGAATCGCTAGCCAACCCCGCCAAAGCACCGCGTCGGTGAATCTTTCTGCTGTACGCGACTAATCGAGAGTGACCAAACCCCTTGCGACTCCCCCTAGATTGAACCCGCACAACCGGTTAAAACGGAGGCATAGGGGAGGGGACAAGGCATCCGACCCTCGTTTTCGAGTGAGGCAAAGGCATTGGTTTCGCCCAACCGCCTAACTTTTAAACACCACGCGCCCGACTGCTCGCTTTATGAGTCCCGGACTACGTAGATTCTGACATGGTTTGTTTTCACAAGCGCCGCGGTTTGCACTTTTAACACTCTAACGTTGGCCTATGCGCTGTTATGGTTCGTGATACCACATTGCTTTACCCCGATACCGTAGCTATTCATTTTCTAGTCACGCATCGCGTCCACCTGCAATGCAGGAACAACGTTAATTTCTAATTCTATGCGCACAACGTCCCCTCTGGGGGCGCTGCATTGGGTGGGACGAGTCCTTGGTGAAGAGGCCAAAAGGATGAAACCTGGGTCCAGGGATGGTACCGCATATTTTGCTATACTAACGTTGTTCGGATCGTGATCTTTTGGAAAAACTAATTTTTGTCTGGAGGTGTGCTGCGTCGTGTCTGGTTCCTGTGGGATTCAAACCCGCGTCTTTCGAGTTGATCTCATCCATCGCGCGCCGGGGCTCGTTGACATGTAACCGCGGGCTGTCCACTATACTTTAAAGCACCACATTTAGTTTATAACCTTTGGAAGGTCTTTCTATGCTAAACCGCTTGTTGTGTGATCAGCTTTATGTAAGGTAATCAGTTCTAGTCCCTACTTGAACGATTAGCAGTAACGTCAAAACGAACCTGGTTCAAAAGTAAACGGTACGTAAGTCTTGTGCTTTATGTTAGATTGTTTGGGTTTGTTTCGTATACAGTTCCATGTAGGATATTGGGCAGGTTGGGGATCACGTAAAGTACCTTGCACTCAACATGAGACCTGGTAATGGCGATGCGTTTCTATTACCCGTACTTTAGAGATGGTCCTGCCTATGTTGCCATACTAACTTTGTTCGGATCGTGACTCTTCGTAAAAACTAAATATATGAATATGGCAAACAAGTTTTCATAACAAAATCTAGCCAGCTCTGCAGGCGTCGCCAACAGGGGCCCCATGAGTAATGTCGGGGTTAAGAATATTGGTTCAGCTGGCTGCGTTGGCTTCACCCAATGTATGGTTGTGTGAACAATAATAATACTTAAATGTATTTTTGACATAGCCAATTCTCGTTTCAATTACAAGAGCACCGTTTTTTTTAAAGAATATCAAGCAAAAATTATTATGAGAATTGTGCCTAGCTACTATATGTTCCCTAGGTTTTTGGACTTCCTGGCAAATTCCTATTCGTCCTCTTACCAGCATAGATGTATTGAAGAAGTGAACTAGCTCACAATTGAAACAGGCAATCATTTCACAAACTTTTATCCGCTTATCTCAACAAGTGCATGCAAGCATAAATTTAAAGTTGCGGGAGAACCCCAATGTACTTGATATGTATTTACGAGAATAAGCTATTGCATGATTGGTCCACTATTTAAGATTTGTCGCAATTGCAGGCCAACTTGTATAATCTAAAACCACTGGCTGAGAGTATATTACTTAGCCCTGGCTTTAATCGCAGCTAGGGAAGTGCAAAACTAAACCAAAATCCACTACTTACAGTGTAAAAAACCAGAAACTTTTAAAACCATGGTAAAGAAAAACTTTGAAAGTAAACAAAAAAGAATTTTCCTGGTGCAGTGCAGAAAAATATGTTGAAGTCGTAGCCTATTATTTTGGAATTGATTTCAAGCAAAAGATGGCAATGAAGTTGTCACAAAAATGTCTATTCTGCCGCTAAAAATGGCAAAAGTTCAGGAAAAGCGAGCTTTATATGAGAGTCATTGAATGAATAAGGTGAATTTTTCGTTATAAGGACTTCTGATACAGATGGAAGCTTAATTTTTTATTTTTATTTTTTTGTTTTACTTCTTTTTCATGTGGTTAAAATTTCTTTTGCAGTTTAAAAAAAACTTTTAAGAGTTTTGGTGATTAACAAAAATGGGTGATAAAGAAGCATGCTCCAGGATTGAGCAGCGGTCAGTTATCAAGTTTTCAATTGCTGAAGGGTGCAAAGCAGTTGAAATTCATAGGAGAATGTCAACTGTGTATGGTGCCACATGTTTCAGCAAAAAAAATGTTTACAAATGGGCTAAATTGTTTAAAGTACGGAAAAGTGCTGAGGATAAAGACAGGCCTGGGAGGCCTACAGAAGTGAGGTCTCCTGAGGTGATCAAATCAGTCAATGACCTCATTCAGTCTAACAGAAGGGTGACAGTGGATGACATTGCAAGGACTTTGGGCTTATCTTTTGGGACAGCACACAAAATTGTACATGATAACCTTGGCTACTCTAAAATTAGCTGCCGGTGGTGCCAAAGATGCTTACTGCAGAACACAAACCGAGAAGGGTCGAGTTGTCCCAGCAGTGTCTCTGCCGTTAAGAAAAGGATGGCGATGAGTTTCTGAAGAAGGTGGTCACATGAGACGAAACATGGGTTTGGCACTATGAGCCCGAGTCCAAAAGGCAGTCCATGAAGTGGAAGCACCTAGGCTCTTCAGTAAAGAAGAAGTTCACGTCCCAGCGATCCACGAGAAAGGTGATGTTTACTGTTTTTTGGGATATGCATGGCCCAATCACCATTTCATTCCTTCAGAAAAGAAGCTTTGTGAACAGTACCAACTACTATGAACTGCTGAAACATGTCAAAAAAACATGAAGAACAAACGCAGGGGTCATCAGTCAGAAGGAGTCATCTTGCATCATGATAACGCAAGGCCTCACACAGCAGCCCAAACGGTGCAAACCATCAACAACCTGGGCTGGGAACTGCTCCCTCATCCCCTTATAGCCCAGACCTTGCCCCTTCAGATTTTCACATGTTTGGTCCCTTGAAAGAGTTCACGAGAGACACGGAAGTTTGAAAGTGACGATGAAGTCAAAAGTGTTGTGAGCGACTGGCTGAGACATCAGTCCAAAGATTTTTATGCTGAGGGAATACGGAAGCTTGTGCACAAATGGGAAAAATGTGTGACATTGCTGGGAGACTACGTTGAAAAAAAAATTAAGCTTTTATCTGTATTAGAAGTTCTTTTACCGCAAAATTCAACTTATTTATTGAATGATCCTCGTATATTTCAGGTATTAGCGGAAACCTACTCCCTAAAAACGACTTTGCGTTAGATTATGGGGGTTAAACAAAATTTAGCTGAGCCGCGCCAAACACATCTCAACGAATTAAACCACGGGCGAATTTCAAGGACATAAACAGAAAACGTAGTAAAAAAAACTCAATTTTTTGGATTATACGAGAGAAGGAATTATGAAAATTGAAAGCACGTTTTTTATGTAACTTTTGCAATCTGAGTGGCATGAAATTTCTCTAATGGCAAGCAGTAATTGATCAACATATAATTTACACTATAAAGCGCAATTCTTGCTATCTGTTAGTGTCTGTGTCAGGGCCATTGAGAGAACAGTCCGGGCCCGGTGCCAACATTGATTCCGGGCCCCCTTTAACAAGATCTGATAACCTGGAGTCAGGAGCGTTGACAAGGGGGTCCAGGAGTACCTTTGGCACCGGGCCTCAATATTTTTAGGGAGCCTGGAATTAATGTTGGTACAGCGTTGCCAAGTTGTTGCCGGTGCTTTTCCCCGACAAAGTCTAAAAATTTCCCCAGACTTGCACTTGTTGACTTTGGTCGGCATGTCGATGGGGAATTTCCTCAAGAGGTCTTCATACCCATTTTCGACCGCCTTTGCAGCTGTTTTGACAGTAGGAGTTCACCTTTTTCTTTCTGTACCCAACGTACTTTCGACACCTTCAATTGAATTTCCCCATCGGGCAACACTGTGTTGCCCGGACTGATCTCTCAACGGCCGGTGCCTGGAGTTGCTGGGTTTTATCCAATTAGTCGCGCCCGAAAGTTTAAGACCACCTACGTAAAGCATGGCTCGCACGTGACAAGCAAACCAATTCGTGTAAATTATTTTTATATTTTTTTGCGTTTGACAACAGCGCGGGCCTCTAAAAGAGCCCGGGACTGGGTTCTCTGTACCCCCTTGCCCTCTCTACGGCCCTGGTCCGTGTGTTTCAATTCCTCTGAAACTACTAGACGTACGAGCATTATAATTGACACTATTGATCACCTACCTGAGGTGAGTGTCATAAGGGGGTTCGTGACATCATCATGACGTCACAATCAAAGAGAAATTTTTTAAAATCGTATTTTTGGACTGAAAAAAGCGATTTTTGGCTTAAACGTTAGCCAGTACCCGACTTACAACAAATTTCATTTCTTTAGGATCTCACATGACGTCACAGTTACGATTAATTGTGAAATTTATTTCATTTTTCAATAACTGCTGATCGTAGAAATGCGATTAACAGCTTTATCAGGAGATCGTAGCTAAGTGCTTTCGATAAAGGCAACTCCACAACAATTAAAGCACAATTGACAATGCAACAACAGATTCTTTATTTAAGCATTTTAAGCCTTTTAAGCACGCTTCTTTACTTTTTTCCTGCGCGCTTCATACTCGCTCTATGAGTATATATCTGGCATGGTCAACACAGTCTTTCGCTACCAGAGATAAGCATATGATGATTTTCTTCAAAAATTGCAAACCTTTTGCAGAATCATTTTATTACAAAACTAAATAGTGATCTCATTTCTCTACCGATTTTCAAAGTTGCTTTTGTTTTAAGAAACTGAAGTTTATTTCAAGCCAATTCTGAAAATACATGATATGTACCTTTACTATTTGTTTTTATACTAAAAATATTGAACTTGAAGACCTGAACAGTAACTTTTTATTCTCCCCAAAAGGGGATAAGCTGAGTAAAAACGGGTTGGTTTAATATGTAAGATTATGTGTGGGTACTAACAATTAGTGTCGTTTTTGAAAGCTGCAGAAATTAGCTTTCCAGCAAAAACTTTTGAGTGTAAAAACATCAAACTGGGCACGATTGATCACCACTAGGGGATGATTCTCCTGAGGGGTTGGTGACGTCATGACAACGTAGCATCCCATGTAAAAAGTAGACATGTAAAGGCATATACGTATGAGCGCCTTTACTCCTCTGACACCATTGATCGTACAAATATGACACTTGGCACGGTTGATTACCACCGTGAGATGAAGGTCATAAGGAGTTTAAGACGTCATAGACGTCACAATCAAAGATAATGTTTTAAAAATCGCATTTTTTGACAAAGGAATGTTATTCATTTTATTTAGCTCTTCTGGTAATGATAATGTTTATTCAAGTTAATACAAGTTCTTACCGAACATGTAAAAAACTTCAATATTCGTCAACGTGTTCGAAACATTGACAAATATTGAAGTTTTTTACATGTTCGGTAAGAACTTGTATTAACTTGAATAAACGTTATTATTACCAAAAGAGCTAAATAAAATGAATTTATCAAAAATATCCGGTAGCCAGAATAGCAGTATATCAAGGAATGTTTTTTGGACCTAAATCAAAACCAGCACTCGACTTGCCAACTTCAAAAATATTTCTACTTTTTCACGGTCTACGGTGATATTATAATTACCAATTAATTGTAAAAATATTTTTTCTGATTTCTTAAAACATATTGACTGTAGAAACACGGTTGATGAATCTTTCGGTAGATAGTAACAACATTATTTAAACCAAAGAATTCTATTTTAAATTTAAGAATTATTGGTAGCGAACCGAGCAATTTTGTGTTTGTCCGCTTTTTAAAAATTTTCTCTTCTGAGATTACTGGCCATGCAAACTCCTACTTTGGCACCATTTATTACATCAAAGTGAGGGTAATAAGATCAGTGACAACCCAACTGAAGGTAGATTGTTGAAAAACTGCGTTTTTTGATGGAGAAAAGCAATTTTCTGCTTAAACATAAGTCAGTGCCCAACTTCAAAAAAATTCATGTTTTTAGGAACTAAAATCAAGTCATAAAACAAATTTCACAACAATTCTGATTTAAGCATACCTTTTTTGCTTGATGCTTGCTCGCGCTATGCCGCATTTAGAACGCTTTTGTTTCTTGAATGCATTTTGCCAACACAACTGAAGGCGTTTTTGTATAACCATTCGAGGCAGATAACTCACGTGCCGTAACTATTCGTAGCCATTACAATGTCGTAATCTTAAGAAAAGACTATTTGCTGACAAACCAATCGCAGTAGCAGCAACTACGTTTGTGCGTGATTTTAGTACTCAACAAAAAAGAATTATTTTAAGTAACATAGCTTAGCCAGGGACTTAAGAGAATTTTTGGGGGATATTACAAAAATCTTTTCAAGTGTGAAATCTCATTGTGTATGGGAAAAATTTTTAGCTTCTGTTTCTTAACAAAGAAAACGGTTTTTTACTTGCTCAAATGAAAGCCAGTAGGACATACTACCATGTCATAGGTTATTGATTGCAGATTTTGTTTTCTTCGTTTTCTCAAAATATGACTATTTGTAATAGGAAGGTATCATATGACGTCACACATTTGGCGCGAACAAAGTGGCTGACCAAAAGCTGTAATTTATGCTGGAAATGTAAAGAGCGAACATCAATTTTAGGGGTTTTTTGAAAACTAACAAGAATAATTAAAAATTGAAATGAATTATTGCAAGTTAGATTCTCGGAAACAAACAAATTTAATCAAAAGCGACTTGGTTGAGATCAGGTTTTTCAGTCGGCTACGCTAAGCTTAGTACTGGATGCCAATTGGCCAAAATATCGGTATTTCTGTGCAGCTCAGGAATGCGCTGACTTCTCGTGGCACAGAAACATTTGGCGGTATTTATCCTTTCCAACTTCACTACAGCCTTACATTACAACACCATTACATTATCACAATCTTATTCAAATAGAATAACACGGTAGCATGCAATGCAAATAACAGGTTGTAGGTAGTTAAAACTATCCAAAAATTTAGTTAAAGCTAGCAATCACATAGAGGAAAGACTAACTGATGCATCAACTGTACAACTAAATACCTAATTCAGGTTGAAAAGACTAGTTAAACCAAATTACCCAATTACAAAATAAACAACTAGAGCTTGCTGATAATTGTACCGCACTAAATCCGGGTTACTGGTATAAACAAAGGTAATGTTGCCAACTAATTCCCAATTATAGCTAAACAGCAAAGGCGGATCACAAACATGAAATGCAGTTATATACAACAAAGTTAAGCAGAGTGAGAAGATAAGCGAATAAAAGTGACAAACAGCAATACCGGCAGTGGCAATGGTGTAATCGAACGGCAAAATGGTGGGGTTGGGTCGGGATAAATAACGATTGTGCATTTCCGCTTTTATGTAATTAATCGCAAAAACGCGATGGTAGTCTTATTGATCGGCCTCTTCTCGTAGCACCTCTAGGCCGATTTATTTTCGGTGACGTCGAAACAATCGGCCTTAAAGGAAGTACCACTTCATTCCTTTGTTAAAAATAACTCTATGCCCGTTAGATACCGGTAGGTACGTCAGCAAAATCAACCATTATCAGATCATTACTACCGGTACCGTAAGTTTTTTATTGTTCTTGGTTTACTTGGTCCAGCAACCTAGGCAATAGCTCAAAAAATTGTTAAAGAAACAATTAAGGTCTCAAAATTACATCTGACAGATCAATGTAACCGGTTTGCAAGCATTACTGACAAACAATTTCAAAGGACTGGTGATCATATCCATCAATATTTAGTCCCACACATGGCAAGCGATACAGAAGTCTGCCCTGTCATATAGGCTACAGTTCAATTTAGGTTCACAACTTTTTCAGTATGCTTATGCAACTGAATATGCTCTAAAAGTTGCACATTGCGATTAACTTAAACTCAGCATTCCCAAATCGCTGATTACATAAATATGAAATTATGACAGAGGCTGGCTACAAATGAGCCTGCATGTTTGGTCTATAAAATTAGCCTAACTAGTGGCAATAACAAGCAAACTTTAGCACCTCTAACCTTACTTTGACTTCAGATTCATTCCATAACATCAGTAAAACAACATATTTAACAATCATTCAACAACTGTCTAGTTTATCCATTTCATTTGCAAAAACGATATCACTCCCATTCAGTGGCGTGCAAGGGTGGGGTGGGGGCGACGGCCCGGGGCATCCAAGGTAGGGGGTATCAAAAGAGTGAAATTACAAAAATTACATTTTGTTAAATTGTTAAAAATATATGCTTTTTCGTATCGTAAGTCTACTAACACATGCTGCATGGATCTGATAGGATCTTGCTTGTGGGCATAGAGTGATTATGTTTCGTAGAAAATCTTCTGCAAGGTCAGCTATTGTACTGAAATTATTATTTACAAAATTTCTATTAGTTTGCTATGTACTGTAAAAAACCAAACATATAATTACTTTTGACTTTGTTTTGCTCCTTCGAGCTAGAGGAAATGCAGTTTCCTATAATTCTAAGCATGCTCTGTAATGTTTAATGCAGTTTGGGAGGGATGTCTTCCCAACTTTATGTACTGCATATAGGTTACTGCTCATCATCGGATTTTCAATTGCAAGCTGTGAGAGGTCATTTTCAAAGTTGAAATTGATAAAAACATGTATAGGACCATCTATGCCCAGGAACGCCTAACAAGTGTGGCTTTAATCAGCATCGAAAGAGAATTCCTTTCAGCAGATGTGAAAAATGAGGTAGTTCAAATATTTTTCGATAGGAGAGCTCATGTGGGAAAGAGAAATCGTAAAGTGTAAGTGTCTAATTGATTTGTTCACATCATCACATGTTCTAGTTAAATAAAAAGAGTTACTTCTTCGTCTGCTTTTACTAAACAACGTCCTTAAAGCATTTTTATTGTATAGCTCACAAAAGTATTAAGGGGGAAAGCCAGCAATGCATCAAACTACATGGTTGCACTTGTACAATTTCAGATACTAATTCTAATTGAAAAAAATAGACAACTCTATCTCCTGCTATACCTCACGAAGCTATTGCTCGCTATGTATGCACCCCCCAAGCTTAATACCCAGGCCCGGAGCATTGGGACCGTTCATGCAAGTTTATCGTTCGGTGAAACGCCCGTTCCGGTGTGCTCCTGTGATGCGGGGGCCCTGTTAGTAGCTCGAGCACTGTGATCGCGCAAACCCTGCCGAAGAACTGTGTGGGGGAATCTCCGCGTGTGATTGTTAAGTGGTATCTGGCGCTAGTTAAGTTGCTTATCGGGTCGCACCATGTAACACACTAGAGTCATTACCCGTGCGGCGTGCTAGTTGTCAGAATCGGTAGCTATGTTTGGAGTGCAATAAGCGAAGTGGTTAACCTCTTGGCGGCCGTGCATTACATAAAACGCGGCGCAGTCATTTGGGACCCACCGAAATTAGTTAGGCGCTCTTAACTCACGCGTAAAAACTAATTTTTGCCCGTGGGTGCGTTGCGTCGTGCCTGGTTTTTGTGGGAGTCGAACCCGCGTGTTTGGAGCTGATCTCCTCGCGCGCTGCCAAGTATGCCTTTAAGCACCGCGTTTAATTTGTAACCTTTTGAAAATCTTTCTCTGACAAATCACTTCTTGTGTGATTAGCTTTAAGTAAGGAAATTAATTTTAGTCCATACTTGAACGGTTAGCGATAACATCAAAACGAACCTGGTTCAAAAGTAAACAGCAAGTAAGTCTTGTGCTTTGCGTTAGATCGTTTTCAAAAGTTAACGTTAATGCTATTGGGGGGATCTCTTGGCCCTTGGAAAGCCCTGCTGATGAGTCCAAAAGGACGAAAAGCGTCCAGGGGTGGCTTTCTAAATATCTCTCAATAGCATTGCTCCCTTCGGAGGCCTCGTGCCTTCGGCACTTGCTTTGTTGTTTCGTTTCTCGCTTATAAGACACTCTCTATCGATCGTAACCACTTGGAGCTAGCAAATAATAGACCGTTTTGGTGGGCCTATTTGATAATTATTTGCATGCATAAACGCAATGTCTTGTTCCTCAATGCATACCCTTCACCAGATGAATTTTTCTAATAAATGTATGCTTTAGCCTTTAATTAACACTAATCCAAAAACTGAACTTTGAAATATTTTAGTTTAATTTTTCGAAATTTTTTTCTCAACCTAGCTTTTACGTATTTCAAGCGTCTATCTTTGTCACATTCTTGAGTACTTGACAGTTTGGGAGGGGACATACAATCAAGCAGTTGGCCCCGGGCATCACCAGATCTCTGCACGCCACTGCTCCCATTCAATTCAAGGCAAAAACAATGAAGGTGGTCTGCCATTTTTTTCCAAAACGCGTTTTGATGACGTTTGATCACGTGCGTGCAACCTTCCTATTGATCGGATGCTTGTACCAGCACGTGAGACTAAACTTCACTTAAAAGTAAGGAGGTCGGGAGTAGGGGCAAAGTGAAATGTAAGAAAACCCCAAGTTTAAGAAAAATTAAAACAAAACCATAGACCTATCAACTTACAAAACTGAATTTAGAGAGAATATTTTGTTTCAAAATAACTTGGGCTGATGGGCTTCTACTCGAATACGATTAATTGTAGGGAAGGCATAGCTGCTATGCCGGAAATAGTGCAGCCAACGAACTTAATACACAATATCTATACAAAAGGGGCCACACCAAATCGTAAAATAGGTCTACCACTAAGCTCATCTCTATAGTTGTGAAAACGACCACCTTCTTTTTAGACTGTGTTTCCTCCTCACACGTTTTGAAAATACGTATGATCGTTTGTAAAATCATACTTTGTTTGTGAGTATTACCGGTCTTAATTATTGGACTAAGATTATCACCAGCGCTAATTTTTATTGTCCTAAAACTAAGAAATTGGTTTAAAATTAAAAAAAATGACTTATTGACTGAATGAAGTAATGTTTGAGTTTTTGTATTAAAACAAACATTCAATAAACGAAAACACACAAATACTTAACAAAACTTGCAATACGCACGCGTTGTATAAGCATCCAACTCTGCAATCACCAGATGCAAGAATCAAAATGTACGAAGGGCGTTCAGAAAGTAATGCAATTGATTTAATTTCTTGCAGCATTCCTTTAACTAACATCTGATTACACAGATTGATAACTAAGGTTTACAGATTTTGTAAAAAAATAAGGGTTTGAATTACTGCGATCTGCAATTCAGATTTTAAGCAACCCCTCTATTTTTTCTTCGTTAGAAGTAAAACCGGCATAATTGCCCCAAAGCAATCTTGGCAGAAGCAAAGAGTTGTTACTGAATTTCCACTGTCGGAGGGAGAAACAGCTCAGAACATAAGCAGAAGGCTAAAGCAAGTGTATGATGACGGTGCAATAGACTACAGCACAGTTACGAGATTGGTGCATATCAAGCTTCTAGGCCGGATCGTTAATGAGCCTCTGTGAGCTGTCTTCGGACACACCTTGCACACACTTTTGAATAACCCGGGTTATCCATGATTTTTACAGCACCCCTACACTTACTCCTAATGACTCAGCAATCTCATTAATAGTAATGCGTCTTTTTTCCTCAATGCATCTGCGAGATCAATGTTAACAGAACTGTGAGCAGAAGATGGCCTACCACTTCTTGGTCTATCGCAAAGATCGCTTTCAGCATTTTCTTCTTGTACATCATTGATTCGCTTCACCCATCTCGTAACTGTGCTGTAGTCTATTGCACCGTCATCATACACTTGCTTTAGCCTTCTGCTTATGTTCTGAGCTGTTTCTCCCTCCGACAGTGGAAATTCAGTAACAACTCTTTGCTTCTGCCAAGATTGCTTTGGGGCAATTATGCCGGTTTTACTTCTAACGAAGAAAAAATAGAGGGGTTGCTTAAAATCTGAATTGCAGATCGCAGTAATTCAAACCCTTATTTTTTTACAAAATCTGTAAACCTTAGTTATCAATCTGTGTAATCAGATGTTAGTTAAAGGAATGCTGCTAGAAATTAAATCAGTTGCATTACTTTCTGAACGCCCTTCGTAAAATCATGTACTATTTCACATTTTCAATCTTAAAGTTTCTGTCCTTAGCGAGCAGTTTTACAGCACGGAAAAATTTCTTTCTACTGAAGTAGTTACGGACTGAGAATCTTGATGTAAACTGTAAACAGCCGGAGAAAGGTTTGGTCGTTCCATTTTATAAATGTCATAGTTTTGCATTGTTTTTTTTAACGTAGCGGTTGCAGCTGCAAGAGTCTTCTCCGAAGTCAAATTCTTGGATTGCTTGCACGGCTTCTTTGATGGTGTACTTGGCACTTTGCATCGTTTTTATAAACTTAACTAAACATTTATATTGGTCTTTGATTTTGAGGACCTGAGTAGCTAAACCAGTTGGTTGCAAGCTAACTTTTGCTTGAGTTACTAAAATACCAGACCCTTCAAAACTTTCCACAATCGCTTTCACTTTAGGTAAATTCTTTGTATAATATACAGCAGCATTTAATCAGCTTCCCCATCTTATAACAACAAACTTGAGGTGGGCAACCAATGGTAACAAATCTGAACTCACTGATTTTGTTTTTAACTGTTGTTGATTTGACTTTTGCGATTAGCTGAACAACATTTTCACAGTAAGATTTGACTTTCATAACGGAATTGTGCAATAAATATGCTACCCATCCCACATCACACAGCTTAGGATACAAGATTTTTGTATTGCATCTCCAGCAAACATTGTTTTGCAGCATTAGACATTAAAAGACAGAAAGCGTTTCTCTTAATTCCAAGAAATCTAACGCCATCGTCAACCACTTGAATAATACTGTATCGATAGCTATTTTGCACACATTATTGATGACAGTCGTACAAATAACTGATGCGAGATGTTTCTTGGCTTCCAACTAGAATATTTAAATAATGTATGCCAGATATAGTGCTCTCATCAAAAACCAGAAATATTTGTTTGGCGTGCACAGCATTTCTTATCCGCTGCGCATTTCTTTCCGCTCATCTGCGCTTCATTGCATCACTGTTTTTGTACAGTTTCAGATAGCAAACTGTAACCTATGTCGTGAAATAGGCTTTTGATATGCTTATTGTTTAGTTTGTAAAAAAGAATATCAGCAGACAAAAATGCCTTGGTTACCTTTTCCACAAAATCGGTGTTACTACTCCACAAAAATGTTTGCGAAGTGAGTGGGATTAGTAGTTCAGATCTGCTCCCAAACGCTTTTTGGGTTTGGATGTCCTGTATATCGAAGACTTTCAACAAGAAAGCGTGTTGTTGCAAGAAACCGTACAGCTGTACAAATTGCAGTTTATTGTTGGGATTTTCCCAAAATTCTTCAGAAAAGCCTTGAAATACGGATCGAATTTATTTTAGATGATTTGGCTGCTTTAACTTTTGGCATCATTTAAAAACCTAAATCGCAAACTAAAGCAAAATCTAAATAAATATGCCACGTGATCCTTTTGACAGTTGACTTCACTGTATAGTAGTAAAATACCACCGGTTAGTGAGCTTGCACATTGCACGGACAAAAATAAACTATTCACTCTTTTTTAATTCACCTTAAATAATGAAATGATAGTCTCAATTAGCATCGCAAATGCCTCTTCGCTATACTGCAAATGTTTTTGCCTAACAAATGTACAACGTTGAACCTCCTAATTGTCGCTACCATTCAATTGCCTCACAGTGGCACATAATTTCGTCTCACTGACTATTGCACCACAATCGTTTAATTGTGAAGAAAAGTAGCAATCTGTACAAAAAAGTTTGCAAACATTGCAAGCTAAAACAAAAAAGTTAAGTAAATTTTGTCACACTTATAAGTTTTTCCCGCCAGTACAAAAGAAGTATTTTGACTAATAGCGTCAATTATAAAAAATTCTATTTTACCCAAAAAACAATTGAGCTAACGGTAGAAAATGTACTTTTTATTGACCAATCAAATCAAGAATATGAAACTTACTCTTTGTGTCCAGAGCTCTTACAATAATCCATAACGTCCTAGCTTACTACGAAAAAATTGACTTTATTGAAAAAACTTACCTCAGTTATCACCATTACTTGTACAGTAACTATAGCCTCCATTTACAACTTTTGTTTCTACTCTCACAAACGTTTGTAACAACGTTTGGTGAAGCCGGAGCAGCTTCCTAAACTATTACTTTTAAACTAGGCACACCTCATGGCAAGCATTGCCGGAGGGGGAAAATCGCACCATATTTGGAAGAAACAGTTTTGCTATTTTGCTTGATAATAGTCTCATAGAGCTACCGGAATCAAAGCTAGTAAAAATAATAAAAAGAAGCAAAGTACTTGTGATAAATGAAAGCACTTTCAAGACATGATATTTATCAAAGTATTTTTGAAAACACAGGTAGTATAAACTATCCGGTTTCGGACACTTTCAGTATCCAGATATTGAGTTATGCCGGATATACGGTATTTGGTCAATGAATGTGAAATTTGCGGTCCTCAACGAAGTAAGTTCGCTCGGATGAATCGGCATTTCTGTATATTACCAAAGCGACTTTAAAACAGATCTCGACATCACGCGCCTCCAACTTAAAGCTGGAAGTGATTCTTTCAATTTGTTGTAGTTGTAGCAAAGTCGTATTTTTAGCTCTCAAATTTTCTTACAACCCAGGTGTTGTTAAGAAGTAATTTGGACATGCTTACGAAACTATATTGCAACATTGAAGCACCTCGGCTTCAAATCTTGCCTTGGTTGGACAGTTTAAAGTTTATCATTGATTACTATATTTAAATGAGAAATGCAGAAAATATGACTTTAAGAACTATTATTTACTATAAACATTTTTGCAAGCAATAGACGCCTACAGGGTGGAGAGATTGGTTGTTCACTTTTCAATGAGATCCTCTCATACCATGACAGTTAAATGTATCAGCCATTCGAATGCAGTACAAGGTGTTTTGGTGAAAGAAGGTATTTTGTTGATTTAAGCTATTTAAAGTCAACTTATACTTTAAACAAAAGGTAAATTTATTGCCACCATCAACAATGTAAATATTATTTCATGAAGCACAGAAAGTAAAAATGAGTTCAGTCGTATTCTTTATCTTTATCTCCAGTCAATGGAAAATCCTCCATCAGTTAGTTATCCTAACACAACTTTGTATTTAAACCCACTTTGTAGTTATCAACTAGCCGGCTTTGTCGGCGTCGCCCGGCAGGGACCCTCCATTAGTAATGTCGGGGTTGAGTATTTCGGTTCAACCGGCTGCGCCGGGTTCACCCTTCGGGCTTTTGTTGAGCAGTAGCAAAAAGTTAATGAATTTTATGCACTTTTACAATTCCTGCACACAAAATCGTAAACGTCATATTCTCTTAATCATGACTGGCAATGCTCACAAAGAATCTTGCCACAAACTATCGTTAATACTTGTGAGGGAGAAGGGATTACAACACAGTCAAAATTGATGGCAGCGGCAAATAGTCGTTGCTTTCACAATTACAGAAATAAACTATTTAGTGCCAAGCCTATTTTGCGATGTGGTGCTGCCCCTTTCTTATTTATATTTATGATAGTAAATTCTTTTGGCTGCACTATTTGTGTTTTTTCCGGCATAGCTACAAAAGCGGCTATAGCTTTCCCAAAATCATTTACCACATTTTAGTAGTGCCCATCAGGCCAAGTTATTTTCAAACAAATATTCTCTGTAAATTCAGTTTTAAAAATTGTTAGGATTATGAATTTTTTCTTAAATTTGGGATTTTATTACAATACTGTAGAGTATAGACATCAATACCTTAACAGACAGCATATCAGCAAAAGAAAAACATCCTTACTTTATAGCAGACCTGCAAACTCAAAAAAGGCTCGGGCCACATTGAGTAGAGAAAATTTGCCGAGGGCCGCATGAACATTATTTTTACATTAAATCACTTCTTATAATGCAATTAAGCGTACATTATCATGGTGTAACAATTCAAACTTAGTAGAAACTTATGCACACTTTAATTACAAACACTAATGTAAAACATTGGATCGCTTCCCGGTAACAAGTTTGTCATAATCTGGATACATATAGGAAGTCCAGACTTTCATTAGAGAAAGAAGAGCGCTGCTTATTCTTGCTCATATTTATAATAGAAAAAGTTTGTTCGCGTATGTAGGTATTGCCAAAAATACTCTGCATTTTCTTTGGAAGTTGGACAAGATTTTTATATTTATCATTGTTCAGACTTCTGTAGAAGTCTAGCAGGCTGCCTTCTCTGTGTTTGGTCTTGCACACAGACGAGACTTGCAGTTCAATTACCTCCAACTGCAATTGTTTGGGAACTTCTTCTGAATCTACAGAAATTGGGCCTTCAACCAGTTTCAGTTGGAGATTTTCTTCCTGAGACAAAGTGAGTTGTCGGTCAAACTCTTGCATCAGTATCTCAATTTGCTGTGCAAATTTTTCTCCAAGCACAAGATGCTGGCACTGGGGAATATGTTGTGCACAGGTAAGAAAGTGGGTCATTTCACCTTTCAACAACTGACTTCTGAAAAATCGTAGTTTCATTTTGAAAGCTTTCACTGCTCCTACCAGCTGAAATATTAGCAGGTTTTTTCCCTGAAGTTGCGTGTTGAGATCGTTCAGATGAGCAGTGATATCACAAAAGAAAAATAAATCATGATTTCAGGATTCACATTCAAGCTCTTTAAACTTTGTTTGTTCATTTTTAAGGAACTGTAAAACTTCCTCTTTCAAAGCAACAAAACGCTGTAGCACTCTTCCTCGGCTCAACCACCTCACTTCTGTATGGTATACTAGGTCTTTATATTCGGCATCCACCTCTTCCAAAAATGCTCAAAATGTTCTATGTTTTAGAGACCGAGCACGAAGGTAATTTACAACCGAAACTACCACAGACATTACGTGGCAAAATTTTAAAATCTAATCACCAAAGCCTGCTGGTGAATAATGCAGTGGTGTGTGATTATACGTCTTTCAGATACTTCCTGAATTAGAGAAACTGCTCCAGTATGTTTTCCATACATAGCTGGAGCACCGTCGGTGCAAATGGCCACTAAGCTTGTAAAGTTCTATGCCAACTTCTTGTTTACACAATTGATTAATTCAGTACATATGTCTTTCCCAGTAGTACGGCCGCTCATTGATTGCATGGCAGCAAGTTCTTCACCAATATTAAAGTCCTTGTCAACGTCTCGAATATTTATGACAATCTAAACTGTATCGCAACAATCGATACTTTCATCCATATCGAATGAATAAAAACAGAATTCTTTTGCTTTCTGCTTTAACAGATCCGTTAAGTTGGCAGCTATGTCAGTCACCCTACTTTGTACGATCATGCGTGACAGACTGATGCTTTGGAACATCCTCATCTTTTCTGGACAAAGCTCTGATACAGCTAGCAGCATGCACTTTTTCACAAACTCTCCGTCTGTAAAACACTTCCCAGAAGCAGCAATTTCCCTCGAAATTTGGAAGCTAGCATTCGTAGCTTTTGCACTTTCGTTGTCGAATACTTTAAAAATTGCTGTTCCTTGCCAAGGCTTTTCATGAGGCTGGCTGCTTTAAGGCTCTTTTCATTTCGATCTAATTTAGCTGTAGTAGGATGCTGAGTTTCCAGATGTCGTCTCTCCAGAAAGCATCAGTGGAAAGTTTATCTTGTTGCAAGCTAGGAAGTTGTTCATCAGTCATCAGCTGGAAATCAGTCCACTCCTCTTTTAATTCTTCTTGATCAATATCAAGATGAAATCTCTCTGCTAAACATACACCATGGCTGTAGTCCAAGTCTTCCCTTTTCCTATGATTCAAGATGACAAGATCTTTTAGAACTCTATCACTAAAAGGAAATTTCTGGAGCATTTTCTGAACAGCAGCTTCATAGAATGCTCTCACACTAGCAAAAAACTTCTATTCAATGGTGGGCATAATGCTGTTGGTAACTGCATCAACCAAAAGAGATCTTGCATTCATTCCAACAGCAAGTTTGTCGTCTTGGTGCTGATTTTCTCGCGTTTTGAAATCCACTTCCTTAAGATTCAGGCAGGACTTTACGCAATGCATCTGAACGAACTTCACAATAAATGTCCGCAATAGCCTATCCATTTCTGGGAGCAAATCCCCAATCATACACTGTTCTGTTTAGAAGTTAACGTTAAACCTGTTTATGTGTGGCAGAATGAGGGCTAAAAAATTCAAAATCAATGATGTCATAGGATCATGTAGCCTATCATGGAAGGATTTGACTTTGCCTGTTTTTTCAACATCTTTACGGCTTGCAAAGTAACTCTTTAGTGCTGTTAGATGGCTCAGAGTTAGGGTTGCCAACCGTCCTTTATTTCAAAGGACAGTCCTTTATTTGAACCCCCCGTCCTTGTCCTTTATTAAACTTAGAATTGTCCTTTATTTCTAGAGCTGAAAAAAATTTACTGCAAGAGCGGAAAAATTTTGCAAAAGTACAGTCCAATCGCGGTTGTGTAGCACAACCCATGGAAAACCGGGTGTTGACCTTTTTTTTTGGAGGCCACCATGTCCGCGAGCAGTATTTTTACATGGTGGCCTCCAAAGAAAAAAAAAAGGTCAACACCTGATTACCCACCCGGACAAGAACAGAGGGTCTCCAATTGAGGATTGTCCTTTAAAATACAGGACGGTTGGCAACTCTAGTCACAGTGTCCTTTATTGAAATTTGTCAAAGTTGGCAACCCTACTCAGAGTTCTATTCGCTACTTTCTCAAGTGACAGCCATCTGGTTGGACAATGCTTTGATATTCTATCTTCATCCAACTCTGTGAACTCTTGGAATGCTTTGAATTCTTGTATTCGCTTTGAGCTGTGATGAAAAAAGTAAAAGATATCCACTAACAAATCATCAACTTTGAACTGCAGAGCTTTTACACCATCTTTAACACACAGACTATCTAGGTGGCAGATGCATCCGATGCTGAAAACATTGGAGTTTTTATCACGGAGCTTTGTGAGAACAGACTCTTTTGAACCAATCATAGTGTTACAGTTATCCGACTACATTTAACCAAGGGATGTTGCTGGTTGTAATGACATTTTTCACAGCTTCAGAGATACCTGCTGCTGTCCCAGATGTTAGAGCTGGTAAATCCAGAAGCTTTTCCTTTGTACAGTCGCCCTCAAAGAAGTGAGCAAGGATTACTAACCTCTTGGTTGAATTTCTGTCATTACTTTCATCAATCATGAGAGTAAATAGGTGTCATGAGTCCTACACCACTCTATTACTGGATCTGTGAATGCAGGGGCTGGGCAGCCCTTCATGATCATCGTTGCCTTGGTTCTCCGACATGTAAACTCCTAAAACATACAGAAAAAAATTAGGTAAAAAAAAAAATCGAGGATGTAATTAAAATTAACGAAACAAAAAATTAATAGAAAAATCCATAAATGAATCAAGGGTTAGTGACGGAAATTACTAATTGACACAGGTATCTTGGCAATTTTTGAGTCTGGAAACAATGATTTCATCAAGTTTGAGAAGTGATCAGCAGCAGTGAAAGGAATGTTGTGTTCAGCTATAAAATGGCAAAACTTTACTTCTGCTTCTGTAGTTGCAGTGTTGCTCTTCTTTTTAGGTGCAAAGTGCATATTCACTGGCTTGAAGGTTTTAGAAATAGCGAGATTCTCAACATGTTTCTTAGTTTTAAAATGACTCTCCAAGTCATAAAATCCAGACGCAGTCACCTTGATACCCTCGTTACACGGCACACAATACGAATAATCTTGTTCTTTCTTCGATGATTCTATCAATCCTTCGTATTGTCCTTTCAAAGTTTCCCATTCTTTCAAGTGTCTTCCTTTGCCAATCTTCCGCTTTTTAGCAGCAGCTTCCATGATTAATTACAGTTACTCAGATCTATATACGATCACACACTATATACTTGACGATTTTAAATTGTTTACAAAGTTTTAATTCCTCGGACAGGATGAAGTTTTCGCACTAAACAGCCACTGAACGAATTTTAAAATCATCTTAAATCGTAACGCCCTTTGACGTACAGATCAAAAACGCGCCTTGTGATAAAGGCTACAGCTCTTTCGTACTATCACTTTCGTACGCGTATTGTGCTCAGTATGCGTACGAAAGTGAGCACCTGCACGATTGAATCGCCTGTTTTCCTTGTCACGAACGGGAAGATCCAACCTTGAGCCAAATTTGCATTTTTCCGTATAAAAATCCGAGTACGCCGTATACATTTGGAAATAAAAAAAAAGTATAAAATACGGGGAAGATAGAAAAAATGTTTTTCCTAACTTTGTTGCGATTTTACCCCGGCAGGGCGTACTATCACCCTGGCGATTTAAAACGCATCAATTAATACAGCCGCGCCAGCTTCACCGTACAAACATTTATGAGAGCAAAAACGAAATGTTTTAGTAAATATAACCCATATTTTCTGTACGTGTAATGGTGATCATGTTGGTTTATTAATCAAGACTGGAAGTACACAAAAGAAAGTATGATGACACAAACTACTATTCTTTATTTTTAAAAGTCTAAGGGGGGTGAAACATAGTCAAAATTGATGGCGTCGCCCAAATGGTGGTCATTGTGAAAATCGAAGAAATGACCTGTTTAGTGGTAGGCATATTTGACAATTTGGTGGCCTCGCTTTTATATTTGTGACATTAAGATTTTTGCCTGCACTGTTTGCTTAATTCGGCCATAGCATGAAAAGAAGCCATGCCTTTCCCCTAAGTCATATAACCTATTGCAATAGACACCTATTAAGTTTTTTTTAAACAAAAACATTCCCACTAATCCAATTTTACAGATTGATACTACTATTGTTTAATTTTGATCTTTTCCTAAAGTTAGGATTTTGTTCATTTAACTTTGCCCCTAATCCAGACCTCCTAACTTTTAAATGAAGATCACCGTGTTGTACCAATAGCCTTGCAATTACAAATATCAGTAATGAGCTTTACCATTTATATTCGCTATCAATATGATAGTGGATAATTTTGCTGCCAGCTGCTGTTCTCCCTATATTGTGGCAAGCACTGTGATGTCATTTAAGATTATCACCTAACAGTCCGTTTAAGCCATTAAATTATTATTAGGATCACTACTTACCACTTTTTCGTCGCTGTAAGCCAATCAATATGAACCAACGTCTCTGACTGCGTGGATGTTCCTTGGCTATGGCATAAACGCCGCCATGCAAAGAGCAAACTAACCTGAAATGAAGCACTCACAGTTCAGTTATAGCAACAGCGGGGACTCTTTTTTTCAAGTGCATTTCTCCAAATCTCCAGATCATCCTCTAGCTCCCTATGATTTCGCCTAGACAGCACTATGTCATCTGCAAACAGCATATCCCATGGTGAGACCTTCCTAATGTCCTCCGTCAGCTTGTCCGTGATGATGGCAAAAGGAATGGGCTGAGTGCTGAGCCTTGGTGAAGTCCAACGATTCTAGGACAAATACCCCCGGACAAATACCCACCGGACAAATACCCACCGGACATATACCCACCGGACAATTACCCCCCTTGCAAAATACCCCCTGGACATACAGTATACCCACCACAAGATGAAATGTGAGGAAAAACCCGAACCCTAACCCTAACCCTAACCCTTAAACAAAACAAAAAAAACTGGTGGGTATATGTCCAGGGGGTATTTTGCAAGGGGGGTAATTGTCCGGTGGGTATTTGTCCGGGGGTATATGTCCGGTGGGTATTTGTCCGGTGGGTATTTGTCCTGATACCAAGTCCAACACCTACCTTGAATTCCTCAGTCAACCCTGCTGCACTTCTCACAGTTGTTGTCGCTCTGTCATACATGTCCTTAATAATCCTTATGTAGCACTTTGATGTTTCAGCTAACCACAAGCATTCCCTCAGTTCCTCTCTAGGTATCCTTGTCCTCTGTCAAGTAATGCAAATTCAAAAAATATTTTTGAATGTGACGTCATCATGACGTCACGAACCCCCTTATGGCACTTACCAAGGGGTGGTGATCAATCCTTCCAAGTTTGATGCTTGTACCTCCAGCAGTTTCAAAGGAGTTAAAAACAGACAGACACACAAACAGACAGATCTGCGCTTTATAGTATAGATCTTGACGGTACAGCACATTTGTATCACAAGCAGTGTAGCTAAGCAGGGAAAATCGTGGTAAAGAGCTTTTTCAAAGGCACAATAACATAACCACTCTGTAAGATTTGACTACTTGACCATTGCTGGCACAAAAACTGTTCATCCCATGCGAACACATCGCCAACAAATTATGATTAATTATGCACAACATACGAATGAAATAATTTAATCAAGCATTTGTGTATGTATATAGACAAAAATATAACATGGCATGGCACATTTTAATGTAATGTGCATTAAGAGTACAGTACATGTGCGGATTTTAATTAAAAACTTTGAAAATATATATACTCATTAGGGTGGCCCAAACAATTTTCGTTTGAAATTAAAAATCGCTCACCCTTTTAATTGAGGTTTAATGAAAACAAAACATAGTAAAAATATTAGATGATTTCAGCATGATAAAGGTCTCCCACAACCCACAAGCTACTCGGAAATGAATAAATTAGTCTATATTTCCAGGGATTACAACTTTATTTTAGGGGATTAATTTTATTCACATGTACACCGATCTTAATGTTGTTAATAAATATGTCGGAGTGATTCTGCAAGCATTTAAAATATTTAAAAAGCAATGATCCACAATGACTCAAATAGAGATCAAATCCAAGATGAAAATGCAAACATGCAAGAAGGTTTTATGTACTGTAAAATGCATTGTTGACTAACAAATGCACGAAACGTCAAAAATCAATTACAGTGAGAACAAAAAGAAAACCAGGGTGCTGTGCTACTGAGTACTCTTTATCAGTTGATCTTTCGTGGCACTGGTTATGAGAAGCTTGCGGTGGTCCTCAATAACTTGATAAAGAAGCTGACGTTGGTGGTCATTTTTGGCATAGACTTCATTGAAGTCAATAGCCAGCTTGACTGCTTGCTCTGCGGAGTCATTTTCTGACAGTGGCTTGCTGCGGTGCACTGAGCTGAAGAGCGATTGCTACAAATTTTTCATAGTCTCCACGAGGTTGGACATCCTTGAGGTTTTTTTAAAAATTGAGAACATAGCGGCGACATTCAAGCTGTACTTTCTGAGCTGAACTTAAACAACCTGTTCCAGCTTTATCACTTTTAAGAGAAACAAACTTTGACTTGCTGTTAGAAGGCCACTGTGACTTGAATATCAAAAACTGATCGACTTCTGGTCCCTTCGACACAAAATGCAAATAACACCGCAGCTGCACATATTTCCAATATCTGGTAGAGGCATGCAAAAAAAGAGCTGCCATCGCTCGAATGAGCGTAGTACAACAGTGATAACTCCCGTATTAATTCTAATGTCACTAGTCGTTGTCTCAACACAAAGTGCTGCCAAATGCTTTTTGATACGGTTTACTTTACTTGCTGCCAAATGCTTTTTGATACTAATTTATAAACTTTACGACTTTTTGACCCATCAGAGCTACACTCCCAACCGGTAGTCTGAAGATGTCCAGCAGTTTCTCAACATCTAAACCAAATACAACAATCGCCAAAGATCATGGTTGGTTCCATCCAGATGTGTCAACATTTTGCCATCAAAATGTGCTACAAGTGAAAACGTTGGTTGAAAGTTCTGTTGTACTACAGCTATCGATACTTCACGTAAATTATTTCGAGGTTACATGAGAGAAGTACGCATTGGTGATGACGTGTCAACTCCAGTTGCAGTGAAAGCAGGTATGATAATCTTAACTGTTTCACGAGCTGATGACTGGGTTTTGGCCAGAGCTCCATTGAAGAGTGGATCATCAATTGTGCAGTGCTTGAGCACAGGGAGTGATTCTTAATTGGCTCTACAACGTTTTGGTTTTTGGATGTCATGTTGTGGTTGCTCCTTGGCAAAATATTCCTTATATGATGATGAGCACTTGAATGAAGGTATTCCTGCAGTAGCATATGCCAGAGCAGCTTCATCTTTGTGTCATCGAAAAATCTGTATGAATCGGCCAACCATGATATTGGTTTGACGAAGAAACATCCCAATTTTTACCCGACAGTGTATTTTAAGCACATATGATTGTCTCGTCACAAAAATCTCATTTTGCATAGCCAATTAGGTCTGTTAGAAAAGCTTACCTTAAATCCAGGGGTCAGTCAATACTAGAGAATTTGAAATCTTCCAAAACAATGGACAAGTACGATGACTTTTTCAAAAGTTAAAGAACTTTAAAAATTAAATCAGGTTAATATTTTGGTTGTTATATTGAATCCCTGTTCCTCGAGAGTAGGTTAGTTTATGCATCACACAAAGATTGAAATCTGAATTTAAAGCTTCTTTTTTGTGTATATCATTTTTGATGAGCTGCCCACAATAAAAAAAGTAATTCAATACGTAATATTTCGCTACAACGTTTTCAATAAGCTTGGACACAGATATTTATAATAATTTTACTTGTTTTGCAAATTGGTAAGAAATTTCACAGCAGAAATTTTAATTTCCCATTTCAAGTTTTTTTTTGATTTTTTAAAAATCTTGCTTTTTATTTTTTTGTTATTTTGATAGTTTTCAGTAAAAAGTACAACTGACAAATCTAAAATCACAGTAAAATACAAAATAAAAAGCAATTAAATACAAAACAATGAATTTCCCAAAAATAATAGGAAGATACTGAACACAAAAATCTTGTTGGTGATACAGAATTTTAATATAGCCCTGAAAAAAGCTGTTTTAGCCGTAAGCTTTTCGTGACGCTCTCATCAGTGGAGGTATCGCTCAAAGGAGAAGAGCTAGAGTGAGTAAGTAATTTTATGTGATAAACCGAAATTAATCCAGGATGCCATATTTGGCGCGTTTGATAGCAGTGCTTTACTTTCCAATACGGTGCTGTTAAAAAGAATTCTAAAACACTAATTGTGTTAACCTTATTCGCAAACAATGCCTTTGTTATTATGAATGAAGCAATTTGGTTAGTTAGTCTGCAGAAAAAGTTAAAGTAGGAGGTTGTTTTTGACGTGGTCAAAATTGTGGAAAATCAAACGTAAGTTTTTATACTAGGTTTTTTGCAAATGAAATTTCGATCAAATATTTTTCACATTTATAGCTATTGCTTGCGACTATGCAACCAAAGATTAATTAGCTTAACTAGCTTTGGTTTAACATTGGTTTATTTTCGCTGTGCCACATACGAGACGCTGGGTATTCACGATGTCATATACTGTATATAAAGCGCATATCTTTTAGATGGTATAAGCGCCACGAAATAATGTTGATGCTAGGAGACAAAAACTTTCCTGCTGAAAATTACATTGAACCAATGACGGTGAGGTTACCGACAAAGATTCCGGAGATGAAGATGGTGGTGGATTATCGGATAACTTAAGTGGCAACCATAAACGCCCCTACCGAACTTGCCCTTTCAGGTGACCAAATTGATTTTGAAAAATTAGTGTCCAGTCTTAGAGTCGAACAAGCAAACGGGGTTCACAAGGACCTACATAGAAATAAAGCGCCGAGACCGAGCTTTTACAAAACCCCTAAATGGGAAAAAACAAATTGCTGCCAGTACAAGATCCTCAGTTTCCTGAAGTAGATTACCCAAAATATTAAGATTTTTCTCCTGCGGAATTATTCCAACTATTTTTTGATGACGAGTTATGTGAGTTAATGGCGGAGCAGTCAGCTTTGTACGCACATAGCAAAGGAGACACCAATTTTGTGGTAAGTCAAAACGAAATTTAAGTGTTTTTAAGAATTTCGTTATTGTCTGGACTATGCCATGTCGCGAAGGCATAATTGAAAAAGGATTCTGTTGAAACACCGCTGTCTATAACGCTACGAGACGCAACAGATAAGACAACATTGTGCAATGCATTCACCTTGCTGACAATTCTGTTTTAAATAAGGCTGATAAATGTGCTACAATTCGGCCGTTGGTCGCCCATCTTGCTAAAAGACTTGGGTAACATTTTCAACCAAAGAAAGATCTGTCTTACGATGAGGTGATGATAGAATACTTCGGACGTCACGAGTGTAATCAGTGCATTCGGGGAGGTTCGAATACAAGGTTTGGTATTTAAACAATTCTGACTGATATTTGGTAAGTTTTGATTTATATCAAGGGCGTACGTATTAGGGGAATTATGAAAATGAAAAAATGTTTAGAAAATGTGGCGCAACTGTCCTAAAAAACATATCGTCTTTGTCTGCCAATAAGCGAAATCTTCCACGCAATTTATACTTCGACAATCTATTTACTTCAAAGCAACTTTTGAACCAGCGAAAAGTTGATGGTTGTGGTGCAACCGGAACCTTGCGAGATAATCGTTGTGGGAAATGTCCATTAACCACAATTGCTAACTTGAGAAAAATGCTTACAGGTACAGCAGAATACGACGCTGACTCGGCAAACCATATTCTAGTTTGCAGGTGGATGGATTATTCAGTTGTCACCACTGCTTTTCTTGCAATACCAACCAGGCTTCATCAAAAGTAAAAAGATACTCCAAAAAAAGAGAAAAAACGCGTAAAAGTTGCTGTCTAAAAATACTTCAGCAGTATAACAAACATATGGAAGATACCGACCGCCAAGACCAAAATATAGCAAAGTATCGCATATCTTTTCGTGGAAAATAGTGATACTGGTGCATCATTTCGTGGTGAATAGATATCTCCATTCAAAATGCTAGGGTTATTTACAAAAACTGCTAAAGTAATATGCCGCAGTTTGAATTCAAA
Organism: Trididemnum clinides; assembly: GCA_963675345.1. NCBI lineage: Eukaryota > Metazoa > Chordata > Ascidiacea > Aplousobranchia > Didemnidae > Trididemnum > Trididemnum clinides. The sequence goes on along the minus strand of OY776295.1, from coordinate 19,507,956 downwards.
AAGCATATAGTTCGAGTCTATTTGCAAAGCTATCGCTCACTTCCAAAACAAGCAGGACTTGGTGGATCATCATACCTGCAAAGTCAAAGAAAACGAAATATGGATGATATACGCTTTAATGGTGCCAAGCATTATCTTATAGATTCCAGACAAAAAAAGGCGATGCACTGGAGAACTTTGCTCCAAAAGGCCGTTTACCCAATGCAGTGACTGTGATGTTGGATTGTGTGTGGGCTGCAATTTGAGTTATCACGCTCTATAAGCACACACGTGTTGAATATCGACACAAAAACAGCGTATAGGCTAAAATAGACTGTATTGTGGTGAATCACGATATTGCAAACGTAAGACTTTGTTATTTGAGCATCTTTTTTTGTTTCAGTTACCGTTTTTTTGATTAACAAACTAGAAAACTGCATTTTTTTGTTTTGCAATATGTCTTATTGTTGTTCCTTTTAGCCTTTCATGCTGCAGTTTTTAAGCTTTGCTTCCTGTAACGTCCCAACACATCACAGATTACTGGGTGCGAGTAATCGCCAAAACCCGCCGTTATTGTTGGTTTCAATAAATAGTTGCTTTTAAAATCGGTTTACAGATATTGCATTGGTCAATTATGAAAACATCGTGAAAAGATCAACAAACGTACTGCGAATCTGCCCAATGTGCTAAATATGGCACATCTAGTATGAGAGGTTCTACAAGTGGGACCACAAAAAAGATTTACATTATGTTTAAGTTCACCTAAACAAACAAAATTAAAAAAAATTTTTGGGCAGATAACGGTTAATTTGGACGGTTGGCAATCAGGACAAGCCAATGATAGCGCTAGTATTGTAAAGCGCGCCAAAGAAATTTCGCAAAAGCGAAATGCTTGCGCGGCAATAGACCAATCAGGAACGCCGCGATTATCAAAACAGTTTGAGATAGTGCAAACAAATTCTTTCTGTCTGCATAACACAAGACGCTAAGTCTTGATACAAGCAGCCTCTAAGAGATTAAGGTGGAAAGACCAGCTTCGATAATCACGGCGTTCCTATTTGACCTCTTGCTGCGCTTTCTCTACGATTTCGCTATTGAGAAATTGTTTATTGTCCATGTTTATCCTACATTCGCGAGAAAGCGAATTGTATCGCTGTCTTTTGGACGGGACGTTCGCACTCGCTTGGGAGTTGCCATTTCCGAGGTGTCTGGGCCACCAGTCTTCCACATAAAGGCGGGGGCATCCCGTTAAGTGCGTTGCCCAAGGACACAACAAGCAAATTTGCCGGCTTGTTCTCCACATCCTTGAAATGCCGAGCGCCAAACAGAGAAGCTGTGGATATCATTTTTCAAAGTCTTTTGTTATGACTCGACAAGGGGAATAAACCCCTCTAACGACTGCGTAGCGGACGCTCTAACCACTATGCCATCGCGTCGGTCCCAATTACTCATATAAAACTCTAGCTCTAGTTCTTCCCTTTTAACGCGATACCGCCACTGATGAAAGCGTCACGAAAAGTTTATGGCTCAAACAGCTTTTTTCAAAGCTATACTATAATACTGAACAAACCATAGAAACTCTCTATGCACTCTGCATAGTATTGTAGTCGGAGACCACTTCTTCTTCGATACACTAAATATTTTTACAACATCATTTTTTATCAAACCCCTTCAAATGGAAGAGCGTGCAATATGAAAGTTGAATAAAAATTTTTTGCGTAAGCAAATCGGCCACCCTAATACATGTACACACGTGTGTGTTCCACAAGGAACACATATGGTTTACACTTAAAAACACACATGGTGGAATGCAAATTTTCGAGCATATGCAGACTTCTGCTATATTTTATTAAGGCTTTTTATTAAATCCTATGTACTAGGTATCTAAATAGCAGAAATTCCACTTTAATGTCACATCTATCATCAAACCTACACCACACGCTAATGGCACAGACAGTGCATTTTTGAAGTTGTTTCTGTATTGCCAAACTTATGATGTTATCACAGTTAATACTTTTACACTGGGTGGTTCGTAATCTTTTCGAAAAGTAAATGAATCATAACTACGAGTGACAAAGCATGATAACTGACCACTTATATATCTCTGGAATTACTATTTGCCAAAAAAAGCATATCGCACTTTACTTCTATTTAATAGCATTTAAGTACAAAATTTTCACTACTATCTTAGTTTCGACCAATAATTTTTTCAATGAAAACGTGACGTTATACACAAACGTCACATGAACAAGAAACCTGCTTCTTTAGCACGGGCTAGAATTAGGGTTGCTGGCAAGTGCAGAATTAGCAATACAACCCTAACTTCTCTGCAGCTATGTGGCACTACTGGTATGACGATGTCCTGTCGTAGTAACTGGCTTCACATATAACGCATTAAGTTGCCCTAAAAATGGCCATTGAAACTAGGAGAGAACCAAATTTTCATTATCAGTGAATAAAAATAAAATTATGAGCACAAAAATAAGTATGAGTGGATAAAACAATAACACCTTGATCATTTATAAAAAAAAGTGGGTCTCACAAAGAATCAACGAAATTGCTTGAACTGACCCTAATTCTACCTCCAACCCAACCGCTGATCCGCATTTACGCGGAATTTCCGCATTCTAGTTCTATCTAAATATATCTAGCAATGCAGCCGATTCTTTAAGCTCAGTAGCTTCTAAAATTGCAAGTGGTTTTCTTTCATAAGCATAACGATAGACACGCCATATCTCGTTATCAGTTTTATCAGCATCTGCATTTCTATCACTAGAAAAAGCTTTCTTTTAAACTACTTTCGACCAATATTTACAGTAAAACTGTAAAACACTTTTTGATAAATTACTGATTCGAATACTGATTGGAGGTAACCCAAGATAACATCATCTCCAAAATGCTACCGTAATTAATGGTCATATCTGTTAAGCAATGTATTCGTGGATCTGGTATATATTTAACCCATCATCTCTGTTTCAACTTCTTTTGGAAGCCAAAAAAACTGACGTGGTATTGCTTTTTAAGCTTTTAACTGGTCACACAACATTTTCTGTTTACGTATAATATCATATTATCACACCGCTTTAGAAACAATTTTCAAACTAGTCTGAAAAAGCCTACAAAAACTGAAAAACTGTTTTTACCTTTCACAGTCTTACATAAATGACTTATACACCTTGCTCGTAATAGAAAAACTAAACCTGTTCTAGTTCACAAAGCAGAGAACTGAATGAAGACTAAGCAGCAAAGTTATTGCATAGAACTTTCTTTTACGGAGCTATGTAGGCAACCATTCTATACTGCTAGCTCGCAAAGTAAATCAGGAATGTGACATTCTTAATGTAACTTTTGAAAAACTCAAATAATCTAGCTTTAGCTAACATAAAGCAAGCTGCCACCCATGTTATGGTATTCATTTGCCAGCTAAACTAGTCACGCGGTCTAGCCTATCTGGGCCGCAGCCTAAATAATTTTAGATAATCTATACTTTAAAGCTGCAGCCAAATATATTTTAGATATTAGGCTACTTTTACATTTTTGCGCAACATTGACCCGCACATAATTGGTGGTAGTATGCCTACATCACTAACATTTGTTCTACTCACCTAAAGCTTTGAGCTAGAAGCCCTTGGTATCCATGCCTGTTTCAGAGATCGCTGTGGTGTTTATGGTCACCTTAGTAGACCACTTATTTTCAGCAAGTGATGATGAATTTTTGCCTACAAATTGTAAGCTAAACTGATCCGAGTTTTAACATACACACCGCCGAGTACGGGTCAACCACTTAGCCTGTGTCATAAATCTGTTATCTGCAATTGTCTAAGTCAGCGGTTCTCAATTGGGGGTGCAAGCTCTTCTTCTCTGACTATTGATATTAGCGATGGTAATACAAAAAACATTACATCAAATGGTGCAAGGGGTGCAAAAATGATTTTTCCATCAGGTCGAGGTGCGGGCTTCAAAATCAATTGTGAACCGCTGGCCTAAGTGCATTACAATTTTTTTGCAGGCGTGTTTGAATTTTCTTCTTCTTGTTTCAAACCCAAATGTCTCTCACTGGGTGAGGAACAAAGTCCCCATATCGACGTTGTCAACGGTTCCTGAGGGTTTTGTCACTACACCACGGCATGTGTTGTTAAAAAAAACCTAGGGTCTGCCCTTTAGGAAATTCTGGCTGCGCCCCTGCCGGGATACAAACGAAAATTAGCTGTCAGCTACTTGAAATTACTTTTATCAAATTGATTACTTGTTAGAATCCGCTTAGCCGAAATATTCATTTTAAAGTGCTTTTTCCAGGAGTGCAACAACTCAGCACTCCTAAGATTTTAGCGCATGATCTTTTGGTCATTGCCGCAATAAAAACGGTGTTTTAACCCACTTGATCTCATAACAGAAGCATGAGATAATTGAGAGCAGATATAGATTTGGCAAAATTATTGTTTGCGCTCCAACTTATGTACGTTATTGTTGAAAACTAAAGCAAAGCACAGAGCATTTCCATTGTTCTTGAGACTAACGCTTACCCACAAATGGTTTTACCAAAGTCCTCTGTTATTCAATCATATGATTTTGCGAAATATCGTTGCGCTTAGAGAAAGGTCAATGACTGGTGCGAGTCAGAACAAAAAAGAGGCGTGATCAAAACGCATGCGGTACGCGTGCTGCCACTGTGTTGCTATAAAAACAAAGAAAGGAGACATTTTCATTGGTTCTGGTTCAAGGTGTGAGTTTTTCAAAGAAAAAGGCGGTACCGCACTGTTTGGTTAATTTATAACCATGGCTAGTGTTGCCAATTTAGTATTTTTAAAGTTAGATTTAGCATTTTTCTGTTGTTTCGCATTTTATTTCGTATCCAGCATGTAACATTTTTAATAAGCTTTTGGCAAACCTAGCCTTTTCAAGCATTTTTTACGGCTAACTGTTATGAAGGCGACTCTTATTTGATTAAAGAACTCAAAAAATTTACTACGGAGACTTCATAAAAAAGAACAAAACTGAGAAAAAACACAAAGTCACTTTAAATCCTATTAGTGTTTTACTGTAATTTACACTCACATACAATTTTGGTTAGGTTTGGTTCAGGCCAACATTTCTTTAAACCCTCTCTCAATTTCTTCATATTTGAGGGCAATTTTCTGCACCTCCTCCCCGAAAATACTTCAACTAAAAAAACTGAAAAAATCTACTGCTTTCAAAAACTTAATCTCCTAAACCAAAATAAGTATCTCGAACTGGGCAAAGAAAAGCAAAGATCGATTTCAGCTAAATGGTTTTGAGTGGGTAAATCCGGTAAATGCAATTGGACAAAAGGAAGAAAGTTTTTAAAAGTGCTACTGAAACCAAAATTTTGGTTGATTAATTGGTTTTTCATGCGTTTCGAATCGTTTCCACCATTTTTCTCTTTGACACTCTTTGTAAATCGACTGAAATGATCGTTTTTGTATTGCTCGCGAGCGCCAGTGTTTAAGCCAGTGGTTCCCAACCAGGGGTTCACGGACCCCTAAGGGGTCCGTGAAAAGCTTCCTGGGGGTCCGCGAGTGCATTGGAATTTGACAAAATTAATCAACAATATTCAAAATCAAAATAAACAGTAGACAAAATTAATCAACAACCGCTCCAAGGCTGCATTTTTGGCTCTTGTTACTATAAAAACGAAACAGAGAAATCGTTTGGACGTTCAGCATGATATGCGTGTAGCTTTATCAAAGACCCAACCCCAGTTCAGTGTTTTGGTGCAAAAAAGACAACAACAGGCTTCTCATTAAATTGCACCAGCTCACCTGTATTCGTTTGAAGTTACTTTATGATGGTTCTTAAACGTAAGTAAAATGTTATGATCGAGCTATTTGTAATTTAATTCTACCTACAATATTGCATTTAAAGTTCACTAGCTTTTGTAAAAGAAAGCGTAGTTTACCAAATTATTTGTTTAGGGTCGGTTTTAAAAATGTAGGGGTCCGTAAGCTAGATAATTATTTGAAAGGGGTCCGTGACTAAAAAAAGGTTGGGAACCACTGGTTTAAGCGGTTACTGCGCAAATAATTAGGAAGGTTTCCCTCACGTGATCAAACATCATCAAAATTCGCTTTTAAAAAGAGTGGCTGACCACTTTCAGTGTTTTGTGTTGAATTGAAGAAGAGTGGTATCGTTTTTTGTGAAAAAATGGATAAAGCAAACAATTTTTAAAAATACCTTTAACAAGTTTTTTTACAAATATTATGGAATAAATCTGAGGTCAAAGTAAGGTAAAAAGTGTTAAGATTCACTAGTTACTGCAAGTAGTCATCCCAGTTATGAGCTAAACATGTAGGTTTATTTGTAGCCAGCTTCTGAAAGGGGTTCATGTTTAAATAATTAGCGCATTTGGGAATATTGCGTTTAAGTTAATTGTTATGTGCTACCTATAAAGTAAATTAAGCCGCACAAGCATATTAAAATATTGTAAACCTAAATTATACTGTAACCTAGATGACAGGGCAGACTTTTGCACCGTTTGCCATATGGTGGATCAGATATTGATGGGTAAAATCAACATTCCTCATTTCCTCTGTAATTTGTCAAAAATGATTGCAGACTAGTTACAGTAATGTAGCCTATCAGTTGTAATTTTATGAATTTTAACCATTCCTTGTACAATTTGCTGCTGGACCAAGTAAAGGGTATTTAAAAAACTTACAGTACCTGTAGTAATAATTATATGATAATTGACTTTGCTAAGGTACGGTACCTTTTATAAGAATAAATGATATTTATGTTATACCTCTCTTTAGGCTATTTGGACTCGCCAATTAAAAAGCCTAATCTCAACTAAATCACTTTTGATTAAATTTATTTGTTTTCGAGAAACAGACTAACATTAATTCATTTCAATCCGAAATTAATTTCACTTTAGTTATCGATGTAACTCATGAATTTAATGTTTGCTCTATGCCTTTCCAGCGTGGTTACAGCTTTTGATCAACCACTTTTTTCGCGCCAAATGTGTGACGTCATACGCAACTTTCCTATGAAATCAATATACCGTTAGCGCCACTTTGTGGCTGACTTTGGAGTTACCTTCTTGTTCATAAAATGGTTGTAGTGCATGTTGGTATTGCTTTTGTTTCGAATTCATGGGCGCCCTAATCTTTTTATTGATTAAACATAGATCGAAGCAAGATCGTTTCTTCAAGCCTAAAATGTTGATTTTAACCTTATCTCAGAATGTCAGTAAAAAGAATTTTTTGGTGCCGATTTAGTATGTGATCTACCCACATGTTCCAAGTTTAGCTTGTAGTCTACCTAAAAAATGCAAAGCTATATTAATCCTCAAGATGAAAACATACGCTATGTGTTTGCGCAATCTAGCCCCAACCGTAACCCTAACCCTAATACCAAACCAGCACCAATTTTTTTTGAAAAATTCAGATACATGATTTTGGCCAATTGATAATTTAGCTGCAACATAGATTCTTAGCAAACTGCAAATAGTGACACTGGTTCGACCTATCAGGTCTTTAGCTTCTTATTGGTCACCAACTGCACTGAAGAAACTTGATAGGTCGAAACAGTGTCACTGTCTGCAGTTTGCTAAGAACGTATATTTTGTTGTTCGAATTTTTGTGCACAAGTTGTTGCTACTTATTTCTTGCTGTTACAGAATCGGGTTCACAATAGTCAAAAAAAATTTTTAATGTGCCTTTGCTGAACTGAACTCGCGCCTTTTAGTTCTCGCATGCCTTGTATTTATTTCTTTTCCTTATTTTGGTATTTTGGTAGCTTGATGTTGAAATGTAACTCTCGGGCGTTTTGCATTTGATCAGTTGGCCTCTCGCAGTAAATGCTAAATGAATAACGATCTTTCCGTTGAAGTAGTGCTGCTATCATTTGTTACTACGCAAAGGTTATTTGATGTTGCTGCACAAAGTTAAGTCCATTTGGTTTTACAAAGGAAACCCTCAGTAAATATTTGTTCTTCCTATTTTATTGATTTGGAATTTATTTTAACCGTTGGTTCGATGACGACATTCGCTCAAGATCAGAGCTGGACTTTGTCGGGAAAAAGTAAATCACCTTTTTTTTTATTATTTTGCTGGCAGTTAATATATTTATTGATTATGTCATTTGTTGGGATTCCTAATGCTGGTAATGATAATGGAAAAACATCTAAAGGGCCTAAGCCCTCTTTGCCCCATGCTAATATTGTGTCTCTTTCCGTTCAGAATAAGTTGTACCGCAAGCTGTTGACTGCGGAGAGTACTGGTAGTCAACAAAAAGCACCATGAAAATGAATGGGAAGGAGCAAAAAGCAATGACCTTGACGATCTTGCGACACAGTTACGAGAAGTCAAAATATCTTTTGCAGATTATAAAATTCGCGTTAATAATAACATATGCGACCTGGAGACAAAGTGCAACTACTTAATGGTGAGGAAGATCTGTTTAATCGGTGAGGGGGACTGCGTGATATCACTGTGGGTGATGCAATGTGCAATCCTTTAAAGAATTGCCCACCTGAGACTGATCTTGGCCGGAGGACAGGTTCTCTCAGATCGCTAGTAGTTTGGGTGCCATAAGTACGACGTCTAGTAAATTGTTGTCAGGTCAGATTGAACTACATCGCAAGCGCGCGGACCTTGAAGCTATTCAAGCCCGTGATCTGGCTAGGACGAAGGCGGATACCGCGGCCGGTGAGTCTGACGCCGAGGCCAAGTTACAAATCGGGAAAGAAAACCTCGAAGCTGACAAGAAATACATTGTCCTTTTTGAAAGCGGCTAATCAGTGGCAGTTTCGGGGAGATATGAATAAAAACTTCGCTTAAGTAGTGTAGTCGCATCCGGGTTCCCTAAAACTATGGACAATCGTAAAACTGACCTAAATAGAAAATGTGCAATGTTAATTTTTAATGAAAGCGTCAACGTCGCGGCTGCGGGTTATCAGCCGGCTTTGGCAGCGAGCAAAGCCTTCAATTATGAGAGCACTTTAGGGGAAACCAAACCTAAAGTTGAAATGTCTTGCCCTGCAGATACGGGGTGGCGTCCGGCTGCATCTTCGCAGCGTTAGGAGACCTCCACTGATCTTGTTACTTCTAATACAATCGGTTTTGAAGCGTATCTTGAACGTCAAGGGCGCAATGAATTCATAAACCTTGCGTCACAAACAGCTTATGATGTCAGCAACATTGCCTTTGTATTTTATTAGAATCAAATAAAAACTCATGAGTTAAAGTCCTTGTGACAAGCGCAGGTTGGAAGCTCTAGAGCGTCTTGTATAGGCCAACCGAATGAAATGGCAAACCTTTTCATTGCACCTATGAGGAATATGTCGACGATGCAGCGAATCGGACAAGGCGTTAGATCGCTTGAGACAAAGATATGGTGTCTCTGGGGTTTGACTATAGAACCTCAATTGTTATTCGCCTTGGGCCCAGAATGATGTTAAATACTGCATCGCTGAAATCTTACGAGGATTTACACGCATCATAGAGGTTTTTGCTGACGCGCTCGACGAAGTGGAAAAATTGTCTGGGCAATTGCTCATAGATGTGGCCAATCGCCTCCCAGGTGTGCATAAACGGCGGTATCTTTACTATCTTAAAAAATCGGGCCTTAATTTGAACTGTCGTGGGTTCAAATCTCTGCGTAAATTCATCTTTGAAGAACTAAGCATAATGACATCAGATTACGCCCAAACTTTTTAAAATGAGATGATGAAAAAGTTCACGCGAGTCCGGGGTAAGACGTGGCTCTGTTGGTGTTCGACAGATCGAGTTTAAAGCAGGTGTGGGGCAAGCATTGCAAACTAATAATAAAGAACCTGATTTGCGTAATAATTCTGAAGGAAATCAGAATGATTTGATTGCTTTAAAGCACTCACCACGCATAGAGCAATCTGGACAGGATCAACAAGACACTAACAAGAATATTTTGATAACCAAACCAGACAAAGGTTCCGGAGTAGTGATTCTGAGCAAAACTGACCACATTGCCGAAATGGAAACCATTTTGTGTGACAGCTACAAATTTATTTGTTCGAGCTCGGTTGAAGAGAATAGTAACATTGCCAAGCTGGAGACGAAATTGCAAAGACGGCTACTTGCACCCAAAGAAAGATGCTCAACTTACACCTTCGGAATGCAACAACATTTGGCCCACTGGTTCACAAAGACCTAGAATGTATGGACATCTGTTCCGCTGAGACCAATTCTCTCCATGATCGGTTCATCTCAACACAAGTTGGCCACGTAGCTCAGCACAATACTTCAACCGGCGCTCAATCGGTACTCAACCAGCTGTATTAAAGACTTGTTCACTTTTGCCAAAACTATCCAGAAGCTTACTACCGACTCCGATAAAACTTTTCTTTGTTCATTCAATATCTCAAGCCTTTTCACTAACATTCAATTGGTAGAAACTTTCCAAATTTGTACGGACTCCTTGTGAAAGCAATTTGACTCCTCCCAGAATTAATAAAGACGTCTTTATTAAACAAATGAACATCTCTACTATTTCTGTTTAATTTAGCTTTTACAACAAAATGTGTAAGCAAATTGATGGTGTCGTTATGGGCAGTCCACTTGGTCCAGCCCTAGCAAATATCTTTATCAAATATCACGAAGAAAAGTTATTTACTGATAATAATCAGGAGTGCATTGGAGGGGGATCGCCGTCCATTTACTTTTTTTAGAAAACGCCTGACTGAAGACACATTTGATTAATACTCAAAATTTTTTTATGTCATTGTTTCTAAAATGTGTTTTCAGATATACCTTTTTTTAAATAAATTTGTTTTAATTGGTATACAGTTTGTTGCGAACAGTTGAATTATATGTTGTCTACGTTTCCCGCCTTGTGCTGTGGCGAAGTTTGCCGTTGCGCATTTCTCTCAGACCATATGGTCTAAAATCAGTTCTTGTACCGTCTTTTGCGTATTTGTCTAGTGTCGCGCGGTTGTTATTGATGCTATAATGCAGCATTTTTGAAAAGTGCGTGAATTATGCAAATGAATAATTCACGAAAAATTTTCATAAATGCAAAAAAATGCAAATGCGAAAACTTTATCCTAAAGATAACGGTTCGTCGGCAAATTGAGTACTAGCGACGTACCGTATGATTGCCAGTACTCGGTTTGTACTCTTTCGAGGCGCAAAACGAGTTTTAGCGTCGTTCGGACTGATCGCCGGTACGCGTACAGCGGAAAGATTCCTTATGCATTTTTGTGAATTTTACCAGAAAAATTCACGAAAATTCGTCTGCATTATGCTTGTGAATAATTCACCAAAAATGCGTGAATTATGCAACCAAAAATGCACGACCAATAATGCAGCCGTAACGATAGCGGTTGTATATCCACATATCTTGAGATTCACTGTGTACGCACTAACGTGGTACCGAGTTACTTGTATGTTGCATTGCTACGCATTCATAGTAGAACATTAAAGTGTTTAGCATTGTAATAAATGACACAGTATGCCAATCAATTCTATTTGAATAAGATCTAAGCTACTGCGTCAAATTTTATTGAACTTTAATCCCTTTTTTAATTCATTTAATTCATAATTCTTCTAATTTATTTCATTCATTTGATTCTTTTAATTCGTGTAATCCGCTTACCGTTCGACCCATTTCACCGACTTTGACTTGTTATCGTTTGAAATTTGTCTGACTCAGTAAATTACTTATCTGAAAAACGTTCAGTATCTGACAACAGAGCTAAGAAGTGGCTGTCTGACACGATTCAAGACAGAACGTAGACCAAAATACTTGAAGTTAAAAGTTTCTGTCTACGCTCTTTAAATTATTAGTTTATAAATTTTTATATTTTTATTGGATTTATTCTTTATTCCAGTATCATAGGTTAGTTTTTTTACCATCGTTGTTTCTTAACCTAATTTAGTTTTTAATTTTAATCCATCGGATTATGGATCGGAAACGCAAAGTTATAACACTGGATTCATTCCTAGTAAAAAGAAATAAGGATGAAGGAACTCCTGACTTTGAACCTACAAATTCTGAGGCTATTAATATGAGTTTAAAGGAGAATAAAGGCCAAACTGGTGTTCTGGATTATCCAGAAATTCGGACCGCGGAAATGTGGAAGGAAAAGAAAAGAACTTACCCATGGCTTATTTGTAAAAAAGGAAAACTCGGGTGTTCAATATTTTTCCAAAGTGGGCAGTCTGCGTGCAATAAAAGCAGAAGGCCTTAGTATTTCTATCGAGTGGAGTTCAAGTTTAATTGGTTTCCACGGCAAAACGAAGTGTACAGCTCGTTTTATTAAGAAAGAAGTGTCACAGGCATGCAAATTCACAGGCGCACATAACGGCGTCAAACATTGAAAAGACTGCTAAGGATAATACTTTGGTAAAAATGGTTAATCGGTTAAATGAATCTAAAATGGATTTAACCTGCAAGATATTTCGTACAGCATGCTTTGTTGCTAAGAAGTGCAGACGTTTCTCAGATCATTTCGAGTTACTGTAGCTTCACGAACTGAACGGTGCTGAAATTTCGCATGGTTTACATTCCCGTTTCTTGGCAACAAATTTATGCAATTATATTGCTGTTGCAATGAAACAAAGGATTTGCAGAGAAATACTAGAAGAAAATGGGAAAATTTCTGTGTTGATTGATGAGTCAACTAATTTAAGTAAAAAATTTACTTTAATTGTATACTTAAAATGTCAAAGCGTCAGATTTAATGAACCGCACTTCATTTTTTTGGATTTAATTGAAATACAAAAGGAAACTGCCTCGGCAATTACTGAGGCCTTACTTTCTTGCCTTTCCCAATGCGGATTTAACGACGTTTATCTGAAGCAGGATCTCATTTCCTTCACAAGCGATGGAGCCAGCGTGATGTTGGGGAAAAAATCTGGAGTTGCCAAGAGGTTAATGGAAAAATATCCGGATATTATTGTATGGCATGGCTTGAACCATAAATTGGAACTATCAGTGGGAGATGCGGTATCAGAAGTAGTTGGAGTCAACTATTTTCAAGATTTTATGAACCAGCTGCATGCACTTTATAGTCAGTGACCGAAAAATATGAGAGAGTTAAAGGAGCATGCGAGGGACGTTGGAGATCAGGTATTAAAAGTCGGAAGAGTTCTGAATATTAGATGGGTAGCAAGCTCTTTTAGAACAGTATCTTCAGGGTGGAAAAAATATGTTCATCTGTGTGGTCATTTTGAAACATCTAGTAAAGATAAGACAAGGTTGGAAACAGAACAAACCGTTTTCCGAGGTCTCTGAAAAAAAAATTGTTTCAAGCAGTTTTTTCTTAACTTGGCTATAATGCATGACGTGCTGTATGAGTTGTCTCTTCTTTTTGAAGGATTACAGAAGCGTAACGTTACAATTTTGTACGCGGACGGTCTTATTTGTTGTTGTATAAAACATCTAGAAGACACGAAGCAGGAAAAAGGGGAAAAAGTTATTGAAGCAAAACAAGCTATAGAAAAAATGGTCCTTAATTCTGTAAATTGACAGACTGTAAGAAGATTAAATCCATTAACCATGAACAGCTTTTGACAAATATTATCAATAAAATGAAAACGCGTTTGATTCCTGAAGCAGCAGAAGAAGGTGGAAGAAATGCAGCAACTATTCAAACAGTTATGTCAGAAATTTGTGAGTTGGATACAAGTAAATGGCCTGAAGAAATACCTCTGAATTTTGGTGGAAGTCAAATAAAACCACTTTTTCATCGATTTCACATGACGCAAGCTATAAACGCCACCATAATAGCATTTGAAGATTTTCTTGATAATGGTAAGAAGGAAAGTGTACCTTCGGATTTAGAACCTTTACTTAACAGCATCAAGGTTATTCCATGTAGTTCAGCTGAATGTAAGAGGGGTTTCAGTGTAATGAACAATATTCTTACCGACAGCAGATCACGACCACTGGTCCAGCGAGTTAGCAACTTAATTTTTATTAAGTTGCACGGTCCTCCGGTAAATTTATGGAAACTCGAAGAATATGTTAGGAAGTGGCTTAGGAACCATCGATCAGCAACGGACGCACGGACAAAAGTTGCCAAAGCTAACTTGAAGCAAGAAGAGAACCCGATATGGAAATTTTTGTAAATCTTTGTATTTTAATATTACAATTTCGCAACATTATGGATTTGGGTATTTATTTTTCGAATTTCAGATTTTAATAAATATCGACTTTTTGTGTTCATTAGATAAAAATATTATTTAAGAGTATACGGTTTTGAACAATCTAATTTCTTTCAATAACCTGGTAATAAAATGGCATGTGTTGAGGCCAACCGTTCACCTACTTTATCATTTAGCAATACACCACTGATAATAATCAACCCTTAATCTACTGTACAGGGTGGCCCAAAAGTAGGTATACAGTTATTAAAAGTAGGGTTTGGATCCAAAAGTAGATTTGTAGTTCTTATGTAGGCACTTTTAAACCTCTAGAATGATAGTTATATCTTAAATGGAAACTGTTTAATCTTTTTAGTGCTCAAAATGTCTTTCTTTACATCTGTTCAAAACACTCTGACATACCGTGCAGCACAAATTTCAATTTGCATCAATTTCTCTGAATGCGTCATAAATGCAATCTTTTAATTCATTTACTGTTTTGGGATTCTTCTCCTTGTTCTTTACATACTCTTTGTTCTTTACAACACCCCAAAAAAAGAAATCCATTGGTGTCAGGTCAGGTGAGCATGGTGGCCATTCAATGCTACCTGTTCTTCCGAACCAACGCTGTGTAAAGACTTTGTTAAGGTAATCTCTTACTCTTAACGCATAATGTGGAGAAGTTCCATCTTGCTGAAAGAAGAGTTCATCAAAGTTAGGTTTAGTTTGAAGTTGTGGCACTACCACTTCACAAAGAATTTCCAAATAGTTCTCTCCATTAACTGTACGTGGATGACACCTTTACCATGTTTGAAGATGAGTCAAATTGCAACCAGTTCTTTAAGCAACTTAATATACTGCATCAGCCCCTCACTTTTACCCATGAGAATGAAGTCATTGGCAAATTACCTTTTTTGGATGTCCTTGGGGAAAAAGTAACTCAAAATTTTAAACTTCTGTTTACTGGAAACCATCACTTACCGGCCAGTAAAATCGTTGAGATTCGTTTGGACCCAAAAGCCGAAAAACCAATCTTATCGGTAGTCTTGCACACCGAGCTTTGTGGCAATTTGCTCACCTTTAAAATTACCTCAAGAAATAGATTCTACTCCATCGATTCTCTCCTCCAATGGCTATTTGGATAATTTAATTAAAGATTAAAGCATCAAACTACCGCCAAAAGAAGAACCGGAAAATGTCCAGTTTGCCTAATTTGGCAATAACTCCACAAAATTTGAAAAGCAATGCAAAACTGCCATTAGCTCATATTTTGGCGCAGTAAAACCATGTTTAGCATTTTCCACAGTACAAGAAAGATGCTTTCAACGGTTCGCAGAGATGTTGTGCCTACCACGAACAAAGTATGGTCGTTTATCAATACCTCTGTCGCTGTGATTGCCTGTACGTAGGCTGCACATCTCAAAAACTGCAAGATAGAATAAAACAGCACATATCAAAAGCAATAAGGAACCAAACTCAACCAGATCGTGACTTATCTCAAATCAATACTACTAGCACTTCGGCAATAGGACAACACCTCAACAATGAAGATTGCGCCTCTTACCACGATGACAACCAATTTTCTGTTCTGGCTAAAAAAAGAACACTTTTTGTTATCAACTTGGAAGCAACTTTAATCAAAATGCTTAAACCAGAGCTTTGTCGCCAGAAAGAATTTGTCTACACCCTAAAATTACAACATTAATTTGGACTCGACGAAACGTTTAATTGTCTATTAATCAGAACGTTCAACACCAGGCTTCATTCTAGCGGTAACTCCTGAGAGTAAAATGCAATGGTTGCTAACAAACGCTGTAATGATCCTCGTTCCTATTTGCGCGTAATGAGCACTGTGTGCTTTGTAGAAATCGTCGTCACCTCTATAAGACTAATTTGAAACCTCCTATATTCAATAAGTGCCAATCATCTCATTGCTATCAAGTTAATAGATCTGTGCAAAGCTCAAATGTCATTACCGTATTTGCCGGTGTATAAGTCGACTCGTTGTATAAGTCGACCTCCTAAAATTCGACGGAAATTTACGATTTTATGTTTTTTATTTTATTTTATTTACGACTCGGTGTATAAGTCGAGGTCGATTTTTTTAGGTCGATTTTTGATCGAAAAAGGTCGACTTATACACCGGCAAATGCGGTAATTATCAAAAAGATTCGCCAATACGTGGTAGTGCTACTCGATTGTTTAACTTCGCCTCTGAATCACCACACAGACCAACATCTCGCTATGGAAGGCTAATCAGATTTCCTATCAAATATAAAGATTTTGTGGGGTGATAATTATTATACATGTACTTACGATAAAGTGTTTGTTATCTCTATCATAAACTGTTTGCTATCTCTATCTCAAAAGGGAGGTGTAAGGTTATGCAATGTGCTACTGTGACGTCACAACACGTCACAGTTTGCGCTATGAATTCGTAAATTCATTCATTCGTGTTATGTCGAGTTGTAAATATACTTTGTTTGTTAGACTGTGTGTTGGAGCATTACAGTAGCATTAAATTTCTCTAAACTGCATTGGTGTTGAAACTGTTCATTAAGTTTATTTAGTCACGCCGTGATTTAGTCAATAATTTAAATGTTTGACATTGCAAACTGAATACAAGCGTTTGTTGCAATTTTTAAATTGTTTTGACAAACCCTAAAACGAAAGATTTTTTATGTTGTTTGAGGTTTCTGCCCAAAATTTTAGAGCCCATATACCGTAGGCGAATTGTTTTTGATTTTACCGGGAGTACTCAATTGGCGGACCGTGATTCGAATCCTGACCTTTCGAGTATTGAAACTGGACCTCAAGCTCCCGGATGAGAAATAGTAGGTGCAGCCACTGGTTGCGAAAAAGCCCCATCCCCCATTTTACCAAACTTTGTTGACTTGTTCTCAGTACTAAGTTCATTTCAAACAAAACGGCAAAAATTTTCGCGCCTTTGGCGCAACTGCACAATCTTAGCATTGACTAACAGCATTTTTAAAAGACTAACAAACAACACGACAATTAAACACAAACAGATAAAACCAATTTCTCAGTGCTGAGGGTCTGTTATCCACGCCTCACTCGTCCACTAAATTTGCCTCTGCAATTAAACTACCAATTGTGGTAAATCTCAAAGCCCAGACAACGTCCCGCCAGATATATTCTGAAACACTGCGGGTCCCAAATGTCTTAAATAGCTTCAAAAATTCTACACAGTCTGCGTGACTACCAAACAATCCTCACAATATGGCGACTGGCCAAAGTTTTCTCGGTACCTAAGCCTTGTAAAGCAGCTGATGACTGAAAGAGCTTCCAGCTTATATCGCTACTAAGCTTTTCGAGCGGTTACACTTGAGGCGTCTAAAACCTCTTTTTTACCCCCCAACCTTCTGACAAACAAGCTGGCTTCAGGCATAGTCAGTGCATAACCGATCAAGTGTTTGAATTAACCTATGACGCTGAACACCGCTTTGAAGAAAATAAATCGGGCATTGTATTGGCAGATCTTACTGGCGCACACGATAGCTTACTGTATGGTACGAAATCCAAACGCCTCACCACCGATTTTGATTTGCTGTTACTTATACCAACTTTTAAGAATGGCTAAAAATAAGAAATGCGCTTTTTTATAAAATCATCAGAATAAAGTACTATAAGTTTATTTTATTTTTGATTTAGATGATTGGTGTAGTGTGTAGACTAAGAGAAAATCAAAGTATTTTTCTGTATTTACTGGTAATGATAGTTTCATTTTTGTCATTGGAAGTCAAAAATTTTACTTGACCTCTAAAAACACTAAACTTATCCGATCTTAGCGAAATCTTGGTGGAAAGTAGTTTTTTGTGATAATTTTGCTGAGTAATTGTGAATTTGCTTGACATGCCCGAAGTATATGTCAACGTTAGATGGCAGCTATTAATTTTGAATAAATTTTCCTGTTTTAAGTTGAAACATTGTTCAATGGTTAGAAAGTCTATTTTTCATCCTTTATGGATATTGCTGATTTAATTAGTTTGTTGCTTTGTGTTAGTAATCCAAATTTTTATTGTGAAATCTGCTTAGCGGTTTTAGATCAGATTTATTTACCGGTACATGTCTCCACGTTAAATACCCTACCGAGGGTATTTGTGAGCAAGGCAAAAATAAATGCTTAAAAGTGCTTCTCTTTGTTATCAAGCCCTTAGTTTATACATTGCTGCATGAGTTTGGGCAAGGTTACAAGATAAGTATTGACTATATGGGATCCATTTTAAATTGTCAAATATTACTCCTAAATATATGATGATATGCTTTTTGATATTTTTTTATCAGATTTTAATGTTATTTGGTATTTAAAATTTGAAGAAGATTCTGTCAATTCCCTTAAATGAGGTTTGTAAACAATATGTTTTGTTTTGTCAAAATTTAACTCTCTTATTTAAGGTCGGAAGACTCTAATCTGATATAAGTAGACACCTATCAACAAATAGTCTGGCGACACAATATGAGATTAATGAAAGATTATTAATATAAGTTACGAATAGTAAAGGGCCTAAAATAGATCTATGGAAGACCCCTATTTTTAAATACTGAGTTTTAGAAGTTATTCATTGAATGCTTGTAAATTGAGTTTTATTGCTAGTCTGCTAGTAAGTGTAAACCTTTTCACAAACACCATTGCTGCATAATTTTTTGAAGAAGTATTTTATGATTCACTGAATCATGTGCTTTTTTAGGTCTAGAAAAATCGAAAATGTGTATTTTTTCGCTAAAGATTTTGGAGAATATAATTGCGTATATCTGTTATTTCTAGGTTAATACTATATCTTTCATAAAATTCAAACTAATTGTGGGGTACAATATTGAATGTTGTAAAATAATGAAACAACTATTTGTAAGTGCACTTCTCAAATATTTTTGAAAATAGAATAACTGAAATTGTGCGATAGGTTGTTGTTAATTGTCTGGAACCAGAGGTAAAAGTAGAAGTGATTTTAGCAGTCTTAAGGATGCAGAAGATTTTCCGTTTTCTGCACACTTGTTAGATAAAGTGGTCAAGAATGGGCCTGTAATGTTCCCTACTTGATATAAAAAGGTAACGGGAACACTTTCTAGTCTTAATGATTAATTTTTGTCAAGTATGCGTATATACTTACAAACATTCTGGCTATGTATTCGAGAAAAGTAAAATTAGGTGGTTCCTTTTCTATGAAAGTCCAATACACTGCAGGTGTTATAGCTTCTATTTGGAATTGTTTGAGCAATTTTTTCGCCAATGTTAGTAAAAAATTATCGAATTCGTTTGCAATATTTAGAGAATTGTAAACATCTTTTCGTTGGGAATCTATGCTTTTGGTGGGGGGATGGTTTCGTTTAGTTATTTCTTTCTATTAATCTGTCTGTGTGTCTGTCTCTTTGTTGTAACATTTTTTTGAAACTATTAGACATGCACACGTGAAACTTGGAACAATTAATCACCACCACGGGTGAATGTTATAAAAGGATTCGTGACGTCACAACTAAAAAGGATTTTTTAAAACTCCCATTTCTTGACGGAGAAAACCGTTTTTTGCTTGAGCAAAATCAGCAGCCAACTTAATTACCAACTTCAAGAAATTTTTTCTTTTTACGAATTAAGACGTTACAATTAAAAATTTATTGTATAACTTTTAATCGCGTGTGCAATCTCTTTCAAGAGATAAAAATACGGTGCGTTCCAGAGTTGATAAAAACCATAAATTTTTTTAAAAAAATAAAAAAATTAGATTTTTTTGATTTAATCAAAATTTTGTTTTTATTTGCATTTCATGGTTAACTATGGTTGTAATTTGATGCATGACAGCCACCCAATAGTGCAAATTCATTTGAATATGGTGGTAGCCTATATATATGCTTAGAGTTGTAGATATTGCATATTTACTTGTGGGGTCCTTCGACTTGATGTTTCCTACTTCCACGTTGATTTGTTATCACGCTAATAATATCAATTTTCTTCCTGTGACCATAACTCGATATAAAACAAAAAACATGAAATGTCGAGAAGCTTGTTTGCCCAACACAAACAAGCTTCTTGACTTTTTTGTGTTTTGTTTTTGCTCAATAAACACTCAAAAGTGATTGTTTTATAAATATTTTGCTGTACTTTGACATCAGTAAGTTTTGGTGCAAGTTAAATTAGGATAAAGGCAGTCAAGAGAAAAGCTAAAGAAAAGAACAACATGAAACCCTACCCCGACCATCCTAATCCCAATTGTATTTCTCCTTTTACTCTCTTTTAGCCCTTTCTGTATTCACACAATGGCTATGTTTTCAGGGCCGCTGAGAGAGGGGCAAAGACATAGGCGTATGAAGTGGGGGTCCGGGGGGGGGGGGGCACTGGCCCCCCCTGCTTGTAAAAATGCATTGATTTCGCGACAAAATTTCGAGCAATTTTTGATTTTTCGGGCAATTTGAGTAAGTGTTTTTATATTTTCTACTCCTTTTACTTTCAATCATTTCCAAGTATAGGGTTAACAAATCTGGTAAAGCAAAAAAAGAAATGACCACCAATAGAAAAAAAAAAGGTCATCACTTGTTTGGCCGCACGTTTTGTGACATGTTTAGGCCGAAAATGATGGAAAAGGTGCAGCGAAACAGGCGATGACCTTTTTTTTTTTATTTTTGGAGATGTTGAAAATTTTTTTGGGCAAAATTGAATTGCAGTGACAAATTTTTCGGGCAAAAATTTGGTGCCCCCCCAAATTGGTTTGAGCTCATACGCCCATGGGCAAAGAGGTACAGAGTACCGAGGCCCCGGCTCTTTCAAAGGGCCCGCGCGGTTGTCAAACGCAAAAATCATGAAAATAATTGAACGCTAATTGATTTTGCATGTCACGTGTTTAGTGACGGGTTCGGTATGTAGACCAGGGGAGGAAATTTTCCATCGATAAGCAGATCAAAGTCAGCAAGTGCTCCACTTTCATCTCCAAAAATAAAAAAGGTCACCGCCTGCTAATCGCTGCGTGTATGGATGTATTGCCTCGCGGTTCAAGCAATTTCCAGCCACGATCCTTCTCTGAGAAAGTTTTTAGACTTTTATCAGAATTTTCAGACTTTACCAGATTCTTGTTAAAGGGGGCCCGAAATTAATGTTGGCACCGGACCCGGATTGTACTGTCAAAGGCCTTGTATTTGAACAAGATGTGCTTAAAACGTAGTGGTTGATAGACCTAATTACATACTTTGGCAAATTTAAACATTTGTTCAAAAATAGTACTGGCGCATTGTTATGCCATAGGTAACTATATAACGATCGGATTAGAATCAGTCAAGCTATCTGCAGTCAAACAATGAGGTGTATTTTGCAACAAATGTAGGCTTAAGTACTTGAAAAATTTGAGCAATTGTTACTCTATTTGGAATATGTAACTGTCATAAGAAATTATAGAACAGCTGGTTTCATTGGAAAACAACAAATTGCAATAACAGCAAAATAGCAAAGCATTGAAGAATTATTACTGAAAAAAAATAGGCTATACAAAAATTGTCTCAAATATGCTGACACTACATTGAGGTAAACGCATTAAAAGTAGTCAACAATTGGTGGCATCAGAGCAAGCATGTTTTGCTTCATCTAAAAACTAAGAAAAAAGTTGCCAGATGAAAATTTTTTTATATTATTTGAACGATTTTTTTTGCTGCAGATAAACCCCGCTGCTTCAAATAAAAATATTTCTTTGACGATTTAACTTTATCGACAAAGCAACCATCTATTAACCATTTAAAGATTTTTAAGCATGCTTTTTTGAATGCTTCATAAAAGTTTTGTTTTCTCATAATGTTCAAAGATGTCATAATGCGTCTGATATTACTTCAGTGACAAGAGCATCAAGCAGCAGCTATACTGATTATGCACGATCATGTTGAAAGCAAACGAAATAGTAAAGCCTATTATTGATATGCTGTCTGTTTAAGTAGAATGATATATTTCAGCACTATTTTACCGGTACCGGCTTAAATCGATTTTTTTTATAATTCAATCGCAAGTGCGAAAATTGTGATAACTGTACTGCAGGTGGATTTACCCGTTAGAATGCCTAGGATGGGCAGATGTTGATAACAGCTAAATCTTTGTAGTCGGTACATTTAGTTATGATAAAGAAAATTACGTTGGCTTTATTTGATCACCTTCAGCCATTCTGATCCCAAATTTGTTGTGCTTCAAACTCCAGAGGTTCATGGTAGGCTGTTTTTTCAAAGATCATGGCACACAACCCCCAGCCCTAAGTTTCTTCGGATGGAAAAGCAACAGTAGCAAATAAATATGCAGTTTGTGGTACATAATATTAGGCATTGACATAAGAATTTTTGGAAGTAAAGCTTGCGGTAGCTGAAGCAATTATTGCGTCCCAATTTTACAACCTCTTTCTGCGCTACAATGATTAACAATTGATTATTGGCAATTTTGGTCCTTAAGAAAAGTACCTATTCTATAGTATTTGAACGTAGCCAAATGCTGATATTTTATAAATAACTACCTGCTCTGCCACCTTCGCCCGCAGGTCCTCCCCATCAGTATAATGCAGTTAACAATATCGATTCAGCCGACTGTACCGGCTTCACCCAATGGATAGTTGTGAAAACAGTAATGAAAAGTTTATGCTTTTTTTTGACACAGTCAATTGCCGTTCCGATGCAAAATATCATTTTTTAAATGTAGCGATTAAAAAAATCATTGTCGGGCTGTGCATACCCGCTACATTTCTCGAGTCCATGACAATATCTTATTTGCCCTGTTTTCACCATAGGCGTCCTTAAACTTTACACATTTTTATCCGTTCAATTCAACAAGCGCTTGGAAGCATATCAAAGTAGTGGGAGGGCGCCTAGGTGGTCGATTTGTATTTTCAGGAATAATAAGCTATTAAAAATTAAGCCCACAACTAAAGACTTTTTCGTAACGGTACGGGTGTTTGTACGACATAAAGCTTGTAGCTGAGCGCATGCTGCTTGGTCCTGGCATAAACGCAACCAGGAAAAGATCAAATTAACTTGAAGAGATACACTCACAGTTAAGTTATTGCAATGGCAGAGCCTCCGTCAGTAACGCTAAGGTTAAGCCGGCTGCGCCAGCTTTACCCAATGCATAGTTGTGAGAACACTAATAAAAAGTTAATGTGTTGTCGACATAGTCAATGCTTGTTCCAAAGTCAAAAAGACCATGATTTTAATGGGAATCGAATAGAAAAACATTAGGGGTGTTGCACACAGCCGCTTTATTTCTCCCAAACTTTAGAAAGTCCCTAGCAACGCCTTATATGCTCTGTTGTTAACATTTACTTAGGAACTGAACTTCATCAAAATTGAAACAGCCAATAATTTTGCAAATTTTTATTCGTTTATTTCATCACTTGCACGAAAACATATTTGTAAAGCTACAGATGAGAAGGGCGCCAACGTCATTTTTGTGTTTCCGAAATAGGTTGTTAAATATTTGGCATATTAATCGCGACTTTTTGTGATTGTATGCCTATTTGTACGACATAAAATTTCTGGCTGCACGTATATTGCTAGGTCTTGGCATAATCGCAGTTGGGAGAAGTGCAAACTAACGCAAAGTCAAGCACTCACAGCTAAGCTATTACAGCAAATTACTGTTGATCACGGTTAATGAGCATGATCCGTGGACCAGGACTTTTTGCTAAAGATGCAAATAATTTTTGTGATTCCTGTGAGATTCCACATGATATATCGTCAATTTGTTTAACCTTGCAATATGTGTTTAATATGCGTTAAAGTTAAAATCATTCAGGCTTACGACACGACTGTACTACAATATTCCAACTTGCCATTGCATAACAAAAAAAAACAGGTTTATTGACTAACCGCTGTGTTAATACTGTAATGCAATGATTCTCTTAAAGCAGTGTTTCTTAACCTTTTTGGCGCTCGTACCCCTCAAAATTTTGTGAAACGTTTTCGTACCACTTATCGGATAAGGCTTATCCAATCTAACAATAAAGTAAAACACAATGTAGCATGTTATCGGTGTATAAGAGTCAAACGTAAATTGACCGTTATTAACCGTCTGATTTTTATTAATCGTAATGTTGCTCACAACGAAAAACGAAATTAGGCATTGAAATATTTATTGCTAATGGCTTTTTTGTTGTTGCATTTTTTCAATGATCAGCTTGAAACGTGGTTCCTTTTTTGTGATAGCCACACGCATATCATCTTCCGGGTCCAAACGATTTCTTGGCTTGGTTTTTATGCTAACAAGAGTTGAGAATCCGCTTTCACAGAGATAGGTTGTTGCAAAGGGCACAAGAATATTCAAAGCACTTTCTGCTAATTGTGGAAACATTTCGAGTTGTGCACACCAGAAGGTAGCTAAATGCATGGAATCAAACTCCATCTTGATTTTCTTACTGGCTCTCATTTCAACAAGGTCATCTTTCTTTTGGTCATTTTCATCCATCAAATCTAGAGTGAAAAGAAATGGGTCCTGTATCCATCCATGTGAATCAGATATATCTCCATGATGGAAATATCCTTCGAAAGACTGACTAAGCACCTGCAAATGTTCTTTTATTTGCATCATAGTATGCTCCGGCAGTGATGTCGTAGAAGCGGAAACTTCATCAAGTTTAGGAAAATTCGCGTAGTTTCCACAATCAATACGATTTTTCCAGATTGAAAGTTTGCTAGTAAAGGCGGATATCTTTTCTCTGCCAGTGATCATGTTTATTCCTTTACCCTGGATGGAAGTGTTCAAGTCGTTTAAGTGGGTGAATATATCTGACAAGTAGGCCAGGGACAAAATGAAATCCTCACTTTCAAAATGCACTACTAGACTGCTACCCCGCTGTTTGAGAAACATCTCAATTTCTTTGCGCAGTTCAAAAACACGAGTGAGAACTCGGCCTCGGGAAAGCCATCTCACCTCGGTATGATAGAGAAGTATGCTGTGCTTAGCTCCAACTTCGTTACAAAAAGCTTTAAACAGACGATGATTCAAGGCATTTCCTCTGATGTAGTTGACTACACTCACAGCAATCGATAACACCTTCTTCAATTTTTCTGGCAATGACTTGGCTACAAGAGCATGGCGATGTAGCATACAATGTGTGACTGTAATGTGAGGAACCTCCTCTTTTACACGGGAAGCAAAGCCGGATTTATTTCCAAGCATGGCGGGCGCTCCATCGGTGCAAAGTGAGCCAACCATGTCAAGAGACATTTCGTGGTTTAAAAAGAACTCCTTTACAATATTAAATACATCCACTGCTTTTGTGGTTGTTTTCAGTGGTGTACAAAATAAAAACTCTTCCACCACTTCTTTTTCTTTCACATATCGTACAAATACCAATAACTGACTGCACGAACTGACGTCTGTTGACTCATCCAACTGAAGACTAACTTTAATAGGACTGGCTTTGACATCTGCAACGACCTGTTGCAAGATGTCTTCACTCATATCACGAATCCTGGAGCTTATGATGTCATTTGATAACGGCACTAAACTTAGCTTTTTTTCCGCTTCTACCCCGAGTAATAATTTTGCCATTTCCATTGCGCAAGGTTTCACCAACTCTTCTGCTACTGTGTGTGGCTTGTTTTTTCTGGCACACAGAAAAGCAACTTTATAAGATGCATGCAAAAGTGGTTTACCTATTGGCGAAAATCCATGCTTTTCTAAGGTACCACTCTGATCAAAGCGTATCCTTTTGATTTTCAAAGTATTTAAATCATTTCCCGACTTTGCACCCCCGTGACGATTATCGAAATGTTCCTTAAGTCTTGAAGGTTTCAGGTTAGCATTCGAAAGTACTTTGCTGCACAATATACACTGCGGTCTTTCAGTTCCATCTGTTTCTGTCAAGCAGGTGAAACCATGCTTGACATAGTCTTCGCTCCACTTACGTTTTTTAGACATAACTATTTTTGGTTAAATTGTTTAGTCAATTATACGATAACTCAATTCAACTGCAAATCTAAATATTAATTGAGCTTGAACTCTTAACAGAACAACAAAAATAGTATTGCTTAGTTACCTACCAAGCCTTAGTATGAAATCACAGTTCAAAACCATTTCTGTTGGGACAAACAAGAAGCTATTTATTATGTCACCATAGCTCTCTCTTATGACAAAAAACCTTCAGAAATGCACACTGCACATATGTGAAAGAAGGCTTCGGAAATTCTACTCATTATAAAACTTGTAAAATATACCATGTGTGTTAAACAGTAAATATTTGGAGACTTACGTCATCGTCAGCATCAATACGGCCCGTTTTTACACAATTGGTCCAAGTTTAAAATATTAAACATTAATTTTTAGCAAATAGTTCAAAATAACTGGTATTCTGACTCCTCATCTCGTACCCCCTGATTTGGTTGTTCGTACCCCCAAGGGGTACAGGTACCCCCGGTTAAGAACCCCTGTCTTAAAGTGTTCGTCGTGACGCCCTGGGCCGTTGTTTTGATTTTCCAAGGGCATTGCGGTAACCCCTGAATTTGCTTATAAGTTTATATCCCCTAAAAAAGGCCAGAAAATTCAGCTTTGTAAAGTTTATGATCAAAATAGTTTTAAACTCTTATGAAAGTGCAAATACATCTATTTCAGAAAGAGATAAACAAAAATTTTGATTGAAATAAAGCTGCGCTTTGAAAATGATCATTTTTAATGATTGAAAACGTCGATCTTTAATCAAAATCTTTCACAAACACTTGGTTCAACAAGAAATTACCAATGATTTTGCTAATAAAAAGGTACGCCACCGAAATGGTCATAAAATTACTAGGAAAAGTTTATTTTCACAATGTCTTCAACAGATTTGCGCAAAGGCAAGCAAAAACCTCGATGTGTAATCTTGCTTAGGCGTTGCAAGTATGGCAAGTTTTTTTCAAATGCGTCTCATCATATATAGTTTGATAACCTCAGCTATAATGTATGATTGTTCTTTTACAGGCAATATGTTAGTCGCTTGGTTTTGAAATAACAGTGAATAAAAGCTTTTTACATAGGGTTTTTTTTCACTGTAGTCGTACCAGACCGCATTTTGCCATTACAGAGCGAAATTGCAGCATTCGAGAAAAAAAGAGAAGTATGCTTAGAATGCTTAAGAAAAGAATTGCTTATTGCATCATCAATTCAGCTTAAATTTTTGTAGAAATAATTTTGTCAAAAGCACCTCGTTAATATTTTCCAAAAAAGTTTTAATCATATTTGTATGGTGAGTGGTTTTTGAAAAAATACAGAAAACAAATTGAACATCAACTTACACTCCAAAAGGATAAAATTTTTGGTAGGTGGCAAGTCTAGGGCTGGCTTTCGTTTGAACAGAAAATGACTTTGCTCTGTCAAAAAATGCATAGTTTCATAATGACGCCATGAACCCCCTTTATGACCCTCAACCAAGGAAGGTCAATAATCGTGCCAAATTTGATGCTTGTATGCCCAGTAGTTTCAAAAGAGTTAAAACACACACACACACACATACACTAAAACAATTGAGCTTTATATTATGGATGTCAAAAGTAAAACAGCTGAAGTTGAATCATTTTTTAAAGACAAAGTTTAAAGGTAGTTTGAACTGTAAAATAGCAGATGGCCTATGCCAACCAACAGCTGGAATGTATCTGAGATTACAGAAGCGAATGGCAATCAAACTAAGAAAGTGTTGCAGCGGTTTATTTCATAGCTATATCATCTGTAAGTGTAGGGGAGGCAGACGCTATGATTCCTTCAACATCTTTGCAGCTTGACCACTCACTAGGGGTTTCAATACACCTGGGATCAGTAATATTTAAATAGCTTCCAGAAAAAGAGGCTTGTAGGTTGTTCACAACACAAGGTGTCAGAAATATTCTTTTTTTGCCTTTTTTGAAGCAGTGGCCAAAAGATCCCCGATTAAATGAATGGCTAGTATATACGCAGAAAGATGGTGGTAAAGTACTGTTCAAGGCATATATACTCATAATTGCAAAATCAAAGACATGGATCTCAAACATATACTGCTTTTTATGATAAAGCCCGGTAGCAATTTTTGAAAATATATCGTAAATGCTTTGAAGCATGTGAACAATAATCACCCAAGTAAGCTTTTTCCTGGGCGGCTGATTTTAAGAAAAGCTTAGAGAGTGGCGAATGTTTTAGAAAAAATCTTTCAAGCTCAAGACTTAGTAGCAAAAATATTGTAATATTCACACCAGTATAGTAAAAATGGTAGTGTTTTGTGCATCAAACAACGTTCTACAACAAATACACCTATCTAAAATTTAAATACATGCTTTTGTGTTTGAATTCTAAATAACTGACAGTTAAATTATTGTATATCAATGAGCAAACTAACTAAAGCTTTTTGCTTAATAGACAAATAAATTGAACAGTTTAGTTCATTGATGACAATGTGTTGAGGGAAGGTTAATGAAATCGAAAGTTTGAGGGGAATTCACAGAAAACAAGACTCCTGTGTGAAATCGCGCCGTAGACGCGGAAACACTTTTGCTATTTTGGTTGAAAAAGCTTAACAAACTTATTGAGCTCAGAACTAAATATAGGGGCTGGGGGCATAACTCCCCTTGCTACGTTTATGCAGGAAACGGAACACTTTAGGTCATTTAGTATGATATTGCACCGGAAACGGAAGAACATTTATGCTATTTGTCTAAAAGGCTTCAAAGACCTCCCGCAATTGGGAATACAAATACGGGGGAGGGATGGCTGCTTTATCCTCCTGATTTTACCTATGAATGAAAGAGGATGCAAGAGACGTAACCAGGAATTTGAGGTCACGAATATAATTAAGAAAAGAAGCGGACTAAATCGCAAAACAGCTTTCCATTTTATATCCTATTCTTTAATTTTTGAAAACTATTACTCTTCGGTGTTTTTCTTTGACTTTGCCCGGTATTAATTAAAAGGAGCAGTAAACGGATTTGGATGACAGGAGAAAGAGTTATATTTAATCCTCGGTGATGTTTTTGAATCGATTTTTTTAAGTGCACTTGGTTCTGGAACGGGATTGGCTTTGTTGAAAAATCATCCAATTTTCATTACTGTTCTTGCAACTGCTATTTAGGTAAAGCCAGCCGAACTCACACTCTTAAGCCGACGTCACGGAAGGGGCCCTGTGGGTAATGTCGGCAATGCAGGTTAGAGTGTCTCCAATATAACATAAATATCGGAGATAAGGACTTAAAACAGACCTTTTCTAGCGCACCTAACGGCGAGTTCTTGTTGCTATGTGCAGCCAAACATTTATCAGCGCGTTGCGCTTTTAAATACAAAACAGTGCTAGGCCGAAATTTAAATGCGAATATCGTACTTAAAAAATTGCATCAGTGATTTTGTATAGCTACTATCCAGCGTCGCCCAGTAGAGCTACCGGTCAGTTATGTCGGGATGGATGGTTAAGTCGATTGCGTCGGCTTCACCCAAGTGACATTTTTAGAGCAGTGACGTCACGTTGGTACAAATGGGGGTATCGGCCCTTTGTTTTAAATCCCAATGGTCGTTTCCCACCTTTGAATTAAGACTGGTTTTACTCCCAAACTCTTTAACATTTCATCAACTCTCTCCGTTTCTTTAGAGTATAGGGGCACAAAATCAAGATTGTGGACCGGCACCGTAACAATTTTGTTCTGCGCTTACAGAAAACGTTACTTGGTCGTATGCTTATTTCACAACTAGGGGCTACCTCTTGTAATAATTTTTGTGACACCAAGTTCCTGGGCTGCACCTGTGTCATGGTTTCGGAATAGAGCAAAAGGGCTATACCTTCACGCAAATGTCTTGCGCCCGATTTACTGCTTGGATTAACTGCTTTTTCAAGAAAAACTTTCCTCCGTAGATACGATTACATATTTCATGACTATCATTTCACATAGCGGTGTTCCCGAACTGGGGTCCGCGGACCCCTGGAGGTCCGTGGCTTCGTCCCGGTCAGTGAATCAAAAGTGCCGGTTAGGCATTCAGTCAGCTAGCAGACCTAGACCTATCATTCGTCCCGATTTCAACGCCTGTCCCGGTTAGCAAAAAGTTCCGGAAATTCACTTAAGCGAAATTATGAAATATAACTCTATCATGACGATGAATGGGACCACGATTGACGCAATCGCGGCAGCAATAGAGGTGTTGACCCTTTTATTTTTTGGAAGACATCTCCATTTTTTTTTGTATTTGTATTTTAATTTTTATTGTTGTAAGTGAGTCGGGTGACAAAAATCATGAAGCATATAATTGGGGTCCGCAAATGAGTAGATTCGCGAAAAGGAGTCCGCGAAGCAAAAAGTTTGGGAAACCCTGGTGTAGACCTACTGATCTAATTTTCTCTGTTGTTTTCCCCTCAAACCTTGAATTTCATAAACTATGCTCATAACATTGACCTTCCTACTGATAAATTATGACTGTGTTTACTTACAAAAGCAAACAATTTCACAAACTTACATAAGTTCAATTGACTATAAGTGCATAGGGACATTAATTCAAAGTCGTAAACGATGCTAAGTGATTGTTGTATTTACTGGAATTAAGCTATAAAGTAGTAGGCCTACAACTTACAACTGTTCGGTAATTGTAGGGCTATTTATATAACTTAAAATCTTTGGCTTTGCGTGTGTTTCTTGCTCTCGGCATGAACACATTCGTGAGAAGACCAAGGGGAGGCATCGAAGCCCAAAAGACTATCATCTACAATTTAATTTATTACGATTAGTTGGGTTATACTGTAGGTTTTTGTGTTGAAGAAGAGGATAACTTTTTCTAAATTGTGCGAGATTTCTTGACGAAACTCGGCAATTTTGTTCTACTTTGCTACATGTGATAAAGATGTCTTAGGGGTTATGAGTAATGAGGCGGGCCGCATGACTGCACTACAAAAATATATTAACATGAAGTCCATCTAACAGTTTAGTTATTAAAACTTTCGTACTTGCCATTGTATAATTAAAAACAGCGGTATGTTAGTGCTGTTAATATGGTATATCTTTCCAAGTTAACAGGCAACATACCAGCGCCAAGCTTTACTATTTGCGCTTGCTTTCAAAATGGCAGGGGTCAATTAAGTACAGCTGCTGCCTGATGCTGTGTTCACCGAAATGGTACCAGACAACATTGTGACAAAACAAAAATTTTTTGAAGTGTTCAAGAAATAAAAGGGAAATAGCATGCTTAAATGCTTCATTGCTTGTTGCATCATTGACAAACACATGCACACACGCGCGTGCACACGCACACACACACACACACACACACACACACACACACACACACACACACATATGCACTCAGAGACAAACAAACAGGATTGTGCCTTATGGTATCGAAAAACGTTTTATCATAAACCGGGTATCCCGAAAAAAATGTACTCACGCTTTTACTGAACAGCACTCATGTATTTGCTTTGATGAAGGTATTTATTGCATAGATACAAGTTTAATGAATTGAAAACAATAAAGTAATATGAATTTTTGGATAATTTAATGTCATAAAAGAAAAGTTTAGTTGCAAGAAAAACAAAAAATTCTTTGCACAGTTCAGCCAAATGTGAATACATTTGTTTGGACGCCCTGTACAAGATCAAATGCAATTCACATTTATTTTGTTGAGCACCACACATCATCTAGCGGACAAAAAATTCAGTGATTACGCTAGAAAATTTAAAAATGATTTGCGCGACCCATTTTGCACCCAGCACTTTGATATTTCGCAGTGGCTCGTTTATAACAATTTTTCGGTTAGAAATTCTACAAAAAAGATTAAATTCGACCCAACCTATTTTTATGCAATCACTTAAATCTGAAAGATTTAGGCAAATATTCTTGAGCTTGGAGGTAAGTCAAGGGTTGATGCGAGTTTAACATCATAAAAAGAGGCGTGATCAAAACGCATGCGGCACGCGTGTTACTGCTGTGTAAAGAAAAAACAAAAAAGAAGGCGTTTTGATTGGTTCTTGTTCCAGGTATGTAGTTTTTACGCAACGAAAAATTGCGACACCACTTAGTTAATTGTTAATCGCAGCTTTAAAATTGCAAGCATGCGCTTCTTGCGGACTTTCAACCGCACACAACTGAGCAATAAACTTTAAGCTCTTTTTCTTTTCATACAATTTCCACTAACCAATACCGCGTCCGGCCCTTTTTGGCTTCATTGCGGGTCCAGACAAGTGTTAGCTTTCCTCCAGTAATAGTGTAACGATCAGTTTACACAGGGCCGAATTATTATTTCCTTCCAAATTCAAGTTTTTTCGGTGTGGAAAGTTCACGCATTTTTTACATGCACTTTTCCGAAATTAGACTCTTGGAAACTGAAACGTAACGTAGGTATATTAAAGGTTCAGGAACCCTGGCAGTATCGAAAAATTAGGCTACTTGAGCTATAGCCTAAATTGTATCACTTCGGGTTTAATCGATTTATTGAGTTATAAAGGCAATCTACGCGCTTTATCAGCATGTTCGCACGAATGACGTGATTATTTCACAATGTAATAGTATTGCAAATAATAAAAGTCTCTCTCCCACAATTTGACGACACCATGCCTGGACGAGTTTCGTCCTTTTGGACTCATCAGCAGGGCCTTTCCCGCCTGTCCAGGGATGGTCTCGTCAAATTATTGGAGGGAGGCTTTTATCATTTGCAATACTATTACTTTGTGAAATAATCACGTCATTCGTGCAAACATGCAGATAAAGCGCGTAGATTGCCTTTATAACTCAATAAATCGATATAGGATACGGTTATGGTGATCACGTGCTATGTTCACAGAGGCAAGGGTTTTGAATAGATCTCGCTTACTATAAACTCTTTGAGTGGTACACTGCAACTGCGGGTTTAAAACTTGCTTACACAGGATTTATCTGATGTATTGTTACGCAACAGAAACAAGTAATTAACTTATCTTGCTTTAGCTGAAACGCGTTCCCTTCCTTTCCCAGCGAACTCCGACCTATCTCCTGCGAACCGTATCTTTGATCTCACAAAGATCAAAGCAGATCAATATATTTCAAGTCACGATTGATAAGATTACCAAAAACACCAATCATAGAATTTAGGACGTTGGGACAGTTTCTATAAAAGCAACAAAAACCCGGTCGTGGGAAGGATGTGAGTGTAATGTTTCTTTATATTTGAAAATAAGCTGAACAAAAATAAAAAATAATTTCACGCAATTGGGCACAAGCTTTCAAATATTTCCACCAGATCAACATTCAGCACGGCAGACCTGGGCGATTCGAACAGTTGTCAAAACTACAAATTAAGTAAAACTCACCTGTATCATAAGGCCGAAATTCGCATAAATAAACTACTAAACTGCAATGGACTACATTGAGATTATGCTGGTTAACATCATATGAAAATGACAACAATTTACGATTAACATACCTTTACTTGGGATAGTGCTGTGCGCGGAAAACAATATATGGATTGTTGAACAAAACAAACAACTTAACAAATAAAATTTATTTCAGGTTTCAACTGAAAAACAAACTAATATCAAAACTGATTCCTTTAAACTAATTTACATTTCTATCAATAAGTACACTGCACAGGCGAACAGGAAATCTAGTACTGCGGGTTCTTGATTTCAGATAGTTTAAAAATTAAATCAAAATGTAGAATAGTGCGTCACGTGAGAGTGCAAATTGCAAACAACAGCAATAAAGGTTCAAATCTACATCGATCTGGTTGACGGTCACATAAAATGACAAAGCTAGGCTTTAGGGGCACCAACTGTGTCTCAGTCTTAAGATACACGTTTTAACACGCAAAGAACAAGTGTTAACGTGATTTATGAGCCCTGTCATTGGTTTAGTTGTTTTTGTGCCTTTACTAAAGTGACTGTTAATGTTCTTGATGTCATAGTTGTTCGGAAGCTTTCGCCTTCTAAGCTGTTGTGTTTGCCGCCTCATTTAATAGATTGTGACTAAGACGAAATAAAATCCGAGTTGATGTTAGTTTCTAGCTCGCTGATGGTTAGTTGAATAAAATCAGTTTTTGATAGAAACTTCTTAAAGTCTTACACGTTCAGAGCAATATATTTTATGTTCAATAAGCAGATTTTAAATGCTTCGAATGAGAACTGTTATTGAGACCTGGGTCTTATGAAGTCAAACAATGATTTTATTTTGGGGTAGCAACCAAATATCAACGACACCAAAGAGCACTATAGAATGACTACATTGTGACTAAACCGAAAACGTTATCAAAAAGTGATCGAAGGATGTTGTGCTCATGAATATTGACAATTGCTTTTTGATAACAAAAAAGACTTTGATTCATTAACTCTTTACTTTAACAAACAAATATGAAGTGATAAAATTCCCACGAAAATTGATACATCGCAAAAAATACTGTCATAAAAAATGTTACTTTTTTTAATGCTATCCAGTCAATTTTTTTATTTGTGTTGGACTACTTCAAGATGGACTTCTTTGTGTCAATACAAGACCATCACGAAAACTGAAGCGAGTTTGCTACATTCAAATCACATATTGCAAAGAATAATAAGTTTTTGACAAATTATTAAATTAAGATACTTCATCCAAACTTTCGGAAACGATGAGAAGAAACCTAAAAATCGTAAAGTTTGGACAAGTGGGCAACATTGAAGTAAAAAGTTACATCAATTTTTATGAAAATAGGGATAAACACCAACTAAATTACAAAAATGGCAAAAATGTAGAAGTTTATGAAAATGTATAGTTTGGCTCATGTCAATTATCTTAGTTAACCAATTGGGGTGGTTGGTTATATTTGTAATTTTTATCGAATTTCATAAATTTCCGTACTTTTTTAGTTGGTAGTTTTTTCTCATTTCTGTAATTCGTTATTTCACAATGAATTTCCGTAATTCCATGTTTAGTATGAATTTTCTTATTTTCGTGATTCAGTAGTTCCACATTTCAATAAGAATGTTCGTTTATCCATAAATCTGTTTTTCCGTATTTAGTGTTGCACGAAAAGGCATTGTGACCATTTATGAAATTCTATAGATCACCCACATAGGAAATGTGTATGCAATGGATAACACCATAAATCGGATGAAAATTGTGGTCGGATGGTTGCCTACTTTTATAAGACATTGGTACATATTTGTAGTGGATAAACATCACTGGTTCAGTTTCAAACAGCTATATATCATCATTCTGTAAAACAAAAAGCACTTAAAATAGGGTTAGAGCCAGGGGTGTAGTGGTGTACAAACGCGTGGGAAAGGTGTTCCCTCCCTGCTTTTACAGAATAAGGAACGGCGTTCTTACACTGTTTTGCACCATAGTTGCCATTCTCAGAACTTTGTCCCAAGATCTTTGAAGTTTTCATGGCCACTTGGGATTTTTTCTCAAAAGTTGTTAGGAAAAAGTTCGGGATGTTTGAAAGCGATCTTGTGAAGTTCAGTAGAATCTTGGATGAAAATAGAATGCTGGATCGGACGATAACTGAAGACCTCCTCTGCCTTTTTTTCGGAGATCAACAACAGAATGAGGAGTATCGTCTGGATTTTTGGGAAATCAGTTCTGTAGCACATGACGGGTAAAAACATTTTTCAGAATCTATAGTGCCGTTGAAATTGGCTATTTTGGCGGCTCCCTTACTTGGGTATCACTTAGAAAATTGTGCGTTTCCAAACTTTTTTTTTTGACGCCACACCCCTGGTTAGAATTGAAGTTTACTGCAAAAAGCAGTTGTTGCAGCAAGCGTGATCGAAATATCAGCATTTAGCAAGAAAATCAAAATTTGGAAAATCACCATCGTTTGTCAAGTGATTGCAACGAAAAAACATGCCTTTGTGATAAATTTGGCTCTCGATCTCTGTAATTTTGGCTGTTTGTGCTCGTGCTGTCATTCAGACATTTCAAAAAAACTGAGTGTTCGATATTTTCACTTTAAACTTGGAACGGTATTTTAAGTCAAGTTGCCTTGGCGATGATACTAAAACCCCATTGGTGAAAAACGGGTAATCAAAAGTATTTGGTAAGACCAGCACCGACCAAAATCGAAATAAGTCGCGTTTAGAGACAGATCTGGTGCATCGGCTTTTTTGATTTGTTGAACCGAAAGGTGTGGTCTCAATTAATCGTATTAACGGTAATAACGTGTTCACCAATTTTGCAAATAAGAGCAGCTTAACCCAAGCCCGACGGTTGTCAATTAACCGGTATGAAAATAGGAACCCGTGCAAGTAGTTGAGAAAACGCAATGGGAGGTTGTGCAAAAAAAAGCAGAAGAAGGATTATTGAGCTTGGTGGTTGGCCTCGTGTGAAAATAGACAGTGGCTTAGCGTAGAGGAGGGAGCCAATTTCAAACCAGCACCTGCGGTAACTTTTGATGGGTTTGATGACGTCGTCATGACACAGACAGAGCGAAAAATTAGGTCCTTAAATTTTTCTGGCCACACAATGGAGAGTAGATCAAAAAGCGTAAGGCAGCTGCCTGCCTTATTACAACATTTGTTTTTGCCAAGATTTTGTAATGGTGAGTTTAAGAAATACGTCTTTTCCTGAAGTAACAGCACAATATCACTGCTCATGCTTAGCTTCACAATGCAACCTAAAAATGAATGTCATCAAATATGTAATAAAGGTAGCGAAAAAGCTCCAATCCTTTCCTCTAAAGTTTTTATCAAAAAAATTCCTAATACACCAAAAATTTATCAATTTTTTTCCAAAAATGTACAAGAACTTCACTGATTCTAAAGATTTATATTTTCTGAGGTTGTGATTATTTTGATCGTAAAGAGCTTGTTTAACATTGTCAAATGAATATGAATACATTACCTGATTATTTGGGAATGACTCAGCCGGCTAGGCGGTTACTGTGTTTAGATGATTTATGTCCCATATCTTTTCCTGATACATCATGGGTTTCGAGTGTCTCCAAAGATAGAAATCAAGGGCTGAGAGATCGGGGGATCTGGGAGGCAACTCCACAGGACAACGCCGACCAATCCAAGCCTCCGGAAATTGATAATCCAAATACCGGCGCACTTGGAGATCATAATGAGGTGATGCTCCATCGTGCTGGAAGTAAACTGGGTAGTCACCTTCTTCGTTTAGCAGGGATGGGAGAATTTGTTCTTGCAACATGTTTAAATACATTTCTGCATTAAGAGTTCCATAAATAAAAATTGTTCAAATAACTCTGTTACCCCATATCCCGGCACACACCATCAGTTTACCGGCACCTTGTATCTTCGTCGGACTCAGCCATCTAGGGTTCTCATCACTCCAATAGCGTAGGTTTTGCCGATTAACCTCTCCATTGACGTAAAAATTTGCTTCATCAGTAAACAAAATCTTAGTTATAAAGTTTTTATCCTGGTTTGCTTTGGTTAATGCCCATTCACAGAATTGCAGCCGTCTATCCGGGTCATCTTCACTCAAATGCTGTGCCATATGCAATTTGTATGGATGCCATTTGTTTGCTTTTAAAATGCGCCTGATGCTCGATCTGCTGACACCAGCTTCTGCAGACAACTGCCGTGTACTTTTTCTTGGACTCCGTATAATCGCAGCAAGTATCGTAGCTGATGTGTCTTCATCGGTGGCCC
Organism: Trididemnum clinides; assembly: GCA_963675345.1. Taxonomy (NCBI): domain Eukaryota; kingdom Metazoa; phylum Chordata; class Ascidiacea; order Aplousobranchia; family Didemnidae; genus Trididemnum; species Trididemnum clinides. The sequence continues at coordinate 19,470,389 of OY776295.1, read as the reverse complement.
TACGTCTTGGACCACTTCGTGGTTGATCTGCTACATTTCCAGTTTTTTTAAACTTGCAAATAAGCTTTGCTACAGTGTTGTGTGTAATGCTCATTCCATGTTTTCCGTTAAACTCTGCTGCCACCAAGCGATTGCTTCCCGATCCAGCCATTAGCATAATTTCAATTCGTTGCTCATTTGTCAAACGCATTTTCTAAGGTATATAAAATACTATATTAAAAAAATATCTGAAATATAAAAGAATATACATTATGCTTTCATATGTATCGAAACTTATAGCCTATGTATCGAAACTTGTGGCCCACCCTGTATTTGTGGACCACAGCCGATACTACCAACTATATTTTCATTGTTCTAACATCCACCCAACCTGACAGAAAGCTACTTACCTTGTTCATATTTTATTTCAGCTGCAAAGGTTAACTACTTATCCAGGATGCTTGCGCTAATATTAGCAGAAAGTTGATCCAGCAATCTGCAATTTGCACATTTTACCAGTTTACGTCGAAAATAATAACGTTAGCCTTCGCAGTTTACGGCCTGGCTGAAATAGTATATACTCGAAATCAAAGCAGTGCAAAAGTTATGATTCTATACTGAGTTTAATCTCTTCTTGAATATTTGCAATTTGATAACACTGAACAACCATCTTATGTAATTTATTACACCAAATGTATCTTTACTTTTTCATAACACTCAAGACGATTTTAATGTAGGCAATAAAAAGGTGTTAAACATATTTGTAATATTTTATGATAGCCGTGCTTAGTATATACATTTAAGAAAACAAAATGTTTTTTTGTTGCTTTTCAGACTATAAAATATAACAATTTTGACAGCACTACAATGTAATTTACAGGTTATCATGCAACCCTTTGTTCTGTATCAACTGGTAGGACCCGTGCGGTGGTGAAGTAGTTAGCTCAGTTGCTTCGCATGTTGTGGATCTCGGTTCAATTTCCTTGTAGAGTCATACCGAAAAACTTTAAAGCATTATTCACATTTTCTCTGCTTGACACTTAACAAGAAAAAAATAGAGTGGAAAAAAAGTCATAAAGTTCGCTTGTAGTGTCCTTGATTAAGGCACTTAGCGGGATACTCTAACTTTTGGTGGAGAACAAGTAGTAGGCTAAAGAAGTCTACCCGTTGCTTTGCCAGTCAAACTAAATACAATACATTCAAACAGAGCATGAGTTCATAATATGAATGTACTTCAAAGACAGATGTAGGTCAAAAAAAGATGCAAATTGCTTTTTAAAGTGAAAATCGAAACTCTGTTGAGGCTGAAGCGTGAATAGAACAATTACCTTAGCCATGACCGATTTTGAGATACAAAATGAGCATCAAAGTGCACTTCCTGTTCAGTCATTTAGACAAATTTCCAGACAATCTAGGAGCTGTCAATGATGAACAGGGAGAGAGATTCCACTAGGACTTGAAGGCAGTAGAAGAATGCTACCAAAGTAGATGGGATCGCCATATGTTAGCAGATTACTGTTGGAGTATTAAACGTGACTGTCCAGGATTAGTGTACAAGCGCAAGAGCTATAAGCGCCAATTTTTCCCCTGATACAGGTGCTTACAAGTAATTTGTATCCTAACAAATTGTTTGTACATGGATAAGTTGATTGTCTACCCCTTTCTTCAATGGCGTTGATGTGCAAGTATTGTTCGCTGGATTTCGTACCATTTTATTAGTTGATAATCTATTCGCTTCCCATATTTGGTGTAAATTTGCATGCAAGTGTTTTTTCTTGTGATATAAAACTCACTGTCTTGCTCCACATTATTTTTGTTTTACATGCTAGTCATAACTCCAATTCATTAAAAATGTCGCTTGGCTAAAATTTTGGGTTCTGTGCTATTACAGGAAAACGTGAAACGGAAAGTACTAACGTGACGTGAAACAGAAAAGTAACAAAAAAACTATAGCATAGAGAAAAAAACTAAGGTCAGATTTGAATTCAGCACCCCCAGATTAGGTTAAAACAAGTGTTTGCATCAATGCAACAAATTTTTTGTTGACCAGTGTAACTAATTCTGACTGCAACTTAACAGCTAGGTGAAGATTGGCTTCTACTAAATATTTAATTGCGATACTTTAAACGACGGACTTCTCGATCAAGAACAGAACAGATATTTTCACAAAATACTTGGAGACCTTAAATTCCTTCATTCGTCGATCACACAAACCAATGTACTTTAATATATCAATCAAGAATCAATCAGAAAAACTATATCAATCAATCAACCGCTTGATTCTTGTCACACTAACAATCCAGAACAAACCACTGCAAAATAACACGCTATCTGTCTCTCTGCACTTTCTGTCTTTTACTCTCTCTTTTCTCTCTCTCCCTCTGTGTAAAAATCTCGTCGCTTTATATATGTAAATGGGACGTAAACTAGAAAATTCAAGAACGACATCACAAGACAAAAAAGCACCTACTACAAAATTGCGTCATATCGGCAACGAAAACTTTCGAGAGGAAAAGTGTGTTCTAGAATCTAGATCAATCTTGAACGCAAACACATCATCTAACATTATGACGTCATCAAATGTCGTTTTAGTGTGAATGAAGGCGAGAATAGGTCACACGTCTACAATTCTTCATGAGTATAACGTCAAAGGTACAAATAGCCTATTAAATAAAATTAAATTAAAAAACCTTGCTACTTGTTCTGGCTGGTTGTTTCTCTCAAAGTTGATTGAATGCATTTACAGTTGTTAAAGTGTTGCGAATAAACAGTTACCAGTGAAACACCTAGTAAATTGGCTTGTGTTTGGGCTTGCTTCGAAAGTGGGCTACTTGTTGCAAGTTGTTGGTAGACTACTGAAACTAATTTAATCGGTACACTAATATGTGGTTCTAGGGTTGTGTCCTAGTAGACACACAAACAAACTAAACGTTACCCTCAGCGAATCAAAGCGAACCATCATTGGCTGTCTGCGCCAAACACCGCTGCAATACCTACCAATTCTGACAAGAATCCAGATAGCTCACTTGCGCAGCGAGGCAAAAACCGCCTCGCTAGAGAGCAAGGTCTCAGTGGTTGAAACCACCTATTGCATAACCGCATTAACAATCTGAACAGTCCTGAAAAGTAACGCCTATACCATCAATACGGTCATTCACTAGGCATGCAGCAAATCTTCAACACCCCTCCACTTTAACATCATGGACACCTGGACGGAGATACTGAACGCCTCTGCCAACTAATCCCCACTTGGATCTGATCATTTGTTCCGTATACAGTCTTGTGTAGCATATTGGGCTAGCCAGGAGCCACACAAGGTATCTTACACTTGGCATAAGACTTAATGATGACAATGCGTCTCTATTACTCGTATTTGAGGGATGGTCCCGCCTATTTTGCCTTACTAACGTTGTTCGGATCGTGACTCTTTGTAAAAACTAAAAAAAATATCTCCCATTGCCTCCATCTCACCAGGAGCCTACCAAGCAAAGAATGGGTTATCGAAAACCGCCTCCGAACGGAACAGGTAATTTCAACGCATGCATGACACAACGGGGAAAAAAACATCGGCTGCTTATGAGTGCGGCAACGCGAATATACAGTCAATCGCATGATTAACAGCAGTACTAGTAGCGAATTTAGAAAAAAATTCAAAAGGGGTTTGGTGAGAACATTAAGTGAGGCCAATCACATTATTAAGAGATGTTATTACATAAGCGAACTTATTCTTCTTTGGGATGGAGAGCGTTAGATCATTAAGGATAAAATGAGAGCATTAAATATTTCCCTGATTTTGGTCCCCTTTACAAAGTGAAGACCTTTCTTATACTTTTTGAAGATAATTTTTTTGAAAAAAGAACTTTTGGTCTTCAAAACAAAGCAAAAATTTTTTGATCAACTTTTGAGTGTTTTTTATCCATTTCCGTCTCTACAACAAAACGGAGAACATTTTTTAGAAATCAGCCTTGCGTAGCGGAAAATTTTGTCTTCAAAACGACTTTACTTTTACATTTCCTGCTTCTGTCATACTGTTTGGGGAAGACATCCCTCTTTATTCTCCTAAATACGCCGCTGCGCAGCACCATCTATCGGCCCACAAATGAAATGAACGGTCTTCGTCTTTTGGAGGACCCAACAAGAAGATGGGTGCGAGTGACAGCACTACAAATTTAAATTGATTCGTACGGACGACAACAAACTTCAAACCTCATAACAAAGCAGCAGCTGTGTAAGATGATGGATTGAACTGGTGGGATCTAATTTGTCAGAAAGTGTTTTTAATTTTCGGCCAGTCATATTCCTTACATTAGTTTTTTACGAAGTATTTTTTCTACTCTTAATTATTGGAAGCGAAGAATGTAAACTTCGATAACCGACTTTTGTGAAATCAAATTCTACTGAGTTAGCGTATATGCAGGCAGACAAAACAGAGCCCCCACAAACATAATTACAGGATCTCATGCGAAGCCGCCATTGAACGCGCTTCCTTCCTAGTTTTAAAGACTAGATGTACTGCACAAAAGACCAAAATTTTACTCTGTTCTATTGAAAAATAAATGTTTAGAGGTGTCATGGGCTAAACCTTTTTCCACTTTTCGACAAACCCGGCTTCAAATAGAGCTTAATACTGGCAATTTTTTAGCAAAATTACCTAGCACCAAAGCAATATGCCTGCTGTGCCAAAGTCGCTTGCAATAATCTTTTGAATAAAGTTACCCCTCATCTTTTTTGGGATGAAGGTACGGCGTAAACGACAATCCCGGTTCACACGATTAACCTAATCAACATCAGGATAGAGGAAAGTGAAAGTCGATATCGCACCAGTCATGAAAACAAATCGCCCACAGGTAGCCTCACTAACAACAAGACGGATCGCCATTGCTGGGTGTCCAAAAGTCGCCTCTTACAACATGCTGTGTGATAAGCTTTGTTATTCTAACCCCGTGAATCTCGGGTAGCAATAATCTTTTCGGTAGATTTGATGTAAACAAGTAAAGTACTGTCAAACCTGATACTTATTACTAGTTTGTAGTTTAGATAAATAGTTAACTAAGCTAAAGCAAGATAACCGCCTAATCGAGATTAGAAAAATTACAGCATCGTTACAGTCCTCATAATTTATCTATTTCGCTGTTGCGGAGTTAGATTCTTCAGATTGTTAAGTTAGGTTCTTAAGTCATACTTTAATACTTGCTAAAGATACATGCTGGTAACCAATAATGCAGAGTAAGCTACGGAGGGCCATAAAAAACTAGGGGATGGAGCATCCCAGCCCTTCGCTTCTTACGCCAGTGTCAAAGAGGAAAAATAGCCATTCAGTGCATTTTTGTGATCACAGTGATGCAACAGCGTACGTGAGTGTACGACAGTTAAAGTAGATAATTAAAACTAAAACGAAAAGGTGGAATGGAGGGAGGCGTAAGAAGCGGTGACGAACGCAGTCTTTCGTAGGTCTACAACTCAGATTTTTCAATTGTTTCCGTTCCCAGAGGCATAGCCAAGATTTTAATTCGGGAGGGATAGCGTTAAAGAATGTCTTCATGTTTTCAACCGCTAAATTTTTTGCCAACTCAAAGCTTTCAATTGTAAAATGATTACGCATGGGAATTTTGAGGGGTGAAAAGGCATGCCCACCTTGTCTTGCCCCTTTTCTTTACCTATGATTTCTTCTGCGCTTCACCGAGTTAGAAAAGAAAAACTTCTCACTGCTCACCCAACATGATGTAAGTCTAAAAAAGACAACTTTTTGGCGCCCATTAATATTAGTCATCTTCTTTTGGACGCGATAAAATGGGAATTACCCAATCTAGAATTTTTATTCAATATTCATCACAGTTTCAAAGAGGATTGTCAATTTTTCTTCACCTGGTCTTGAATTAGTGTTGCGATGTGAATCTGGACAACTGCCTCATATCCTACCTCCATCCCAAAATAGAGGAACGGTAAACAAGAGCAACGGTACGCGAGAAATCCATCATGTTGAGTAATCGTTACCAACAGCGGAAACTGATGACAAGGCTGTAGGGTCGCAACAGAGGTTAATGGGGATAAACTCCCCTTAACCATGCCACTGTGCCTTAAAAATACCTTTCCATAAAGATGTTTGGCAACTTTGTTACAAAAAACAATTGGGCTATATTTCATTGGACAGTTATATCCTTCTCCATTTACCAAAATTCTGGCTGCATCTCTAACGATATTTGTTGTTTAAACTTGCTCTCATGTTTTGCAATCCACTACTTGGTTTGAAAACTACCAAATAAAAAATGTAAAAAATATGAAAGTATGTAGAAATCAATTGCCAAGCAACAAAATATGCATTTGTTTTTATTTAACCGCTGGCCGCTGTAATGATCCAATTGCAAAAACCAAGTAGTAATTAGACAACGGAAGAAATCAACATTTCTAGGCCATATAACCAGCAGTCACAATTATTTTACGTTTTAAATCCCACAACGACAAGGTACTAGCACAGCCACAAATTAAACACGTATCAACATTAGCTTAAGTGCAAATATAAGTAGCCTATTTATGTATATTCAAATTTGAGCTCAGACTTCAGGACTGCTGGCTTTGTGTTTTTGTTGTGTTGGCAAAATGAATAACCAGTTTAAAAAACAAAGATAGGCCTAATGGCCACTTGAGTAAGGTCCAGTGACTTCTACAAGGAAAGCTGGTGCATTCTGGGTAACATTATTGTTAAGGAAAGACCGTCTAGCAACAAGACCCTACAATGCTTTTCTTTTTTGAATAAGGTCAGTGATTCCTGAAAGTTAATGTATTACTTTAAAATTTTGAAACAACAATTTTTGAAGCTACTCAAGGCGCCAAAAAATTGAATGACGCCACTAGTCAGGCCACAAAACTTCAAGTCTACAAACCTGAAGCTGACGTTTGAAGCGCACATGTAAATAAACAAATCAAATCAGGTAGCAAGACATTCCAGCTTGAAATTAGACTTAGTTAGGAAAACAAACAAACAGAATAGCGTTGCATTTTAATGAGTGAGCGCCCAACTAGGTTTAGCGATAGGTAAAAGCGATAGGATTACCTAAGTAGCGATAGGTAAACAAAATAGGCTACGTTGTGGGTAGGAAATGATTAGCATCATTAGATAGTGTCCAAATTCAGACCATAGTCTATTGGAAGCGATGAGATTAAACTTCTTCTTGTGCTGAACCAGAAACGGATATTCTTTCCGTCTCCTCGCTTGAGCCACTCTCCGATCCGATATCGTCATCGTCTATTTCGGAGGGAGTAAATGAGGTGCTGTCAAGACTAAAAATAGTCGAATACTTTCCTTTGGTAAATCGGGGTCGGTTTAAAGATTGGGTTCCAGCGGGAAACTTCAATTTCGGTTTCGACGTCCGTCTTTTTTCCGTCGCCGGAACATCTAGCTCCGTTGTGCTCAGTGCTACTCTGGAATTTCTCTTCTTTAAAAACTCTCTGGGATCTGTGGCCAGATTTGATTTTCTACGAGTTGCTTTCGGCTGATCATATTCGGCGAGAGCTTTTTTGAGTTTGTTTAGATTTAGCTTACCAGTAGCTAAATCAACAAATACATTGGATTGATTTGAGCTCGATGCTGGAGGAGCTTGAGATGAATCCTGTTTCTTAGGCTCTTCGGCTGATTTTTCGTTTTTTGTGTAATAGATGTCATTATTTGCTTTTACTGGAAGCGGAGGCTGTTGAGATTCGTTACTAGGTGACGCAACGACAAGAGATATTTTCTGATATTCCTGGTTGGAGCGTTTTTTGATTTTTTGGTTGTATGCTTTGCAAAATCGATATAAAAGCAAAATAATCTCACCAATGCACAAAAAGAAGCAGATCACACTCAGTGTGTTCATGTATCGAAGAAAAATGGTTTTTTCCCATGGTCTCGACACCCAGCATGGCACGTACGAATCTGAATTTCCAGGTAGCATGTGTTGGTTACAAGCCCAACGTACCGTTTTCCCAGTACATCGGTACAACTGTGGAACTCGAATCCAAAACAACTGAATTGGGTTTTGAACTCGTTGTCCGTCGGAAATTATTCTTTCGTCGTCATAGGTGTTCGGATATTCAGCAAATCGAAACAAGTCGTAAGCCAGGTACAAAAATATAAATTCAATAATCATCCGAAGGAGCACAGAAATGAAATAGCCAATATGAATATTTTTTGTAAAGTATACGATTTGTATGTTGCTATTATTTTCGTTAAATCTTTTTTTTTCCGTAATCTTCCCGATCTTCTTTTGTCGCTTTCTTAATTGAGTTCCTTTGATCTCATTACGAAGAAGGTCCCATTTGCTGGTTTCCACAGCTGTGCTTTCTTCCTCAGATTTTTCGTCTTCCTGTGCTTTTTCAGCTTCCTTCATCTTTTCGATTCTCCCTTCCATGAAAATGGCAAAAAAATGAAACACAACAACTGGGGTGGCAACGGCAAGTAGTTGGAAGGACCAAAATCGAATGTGCGAGATTTTTGCAAACCGATCGTAGCACACATTATCGCACCCGGTAACTTTGGTGCTGCAACGGAAAGCGGATTGTTCGTCACTGTACACTGCAGAACCGATTGTAGCAACGACGATCAAACGGAAGAAAAACACCATCAGGTACCAAGTCTGACCCAACAGGGTACTGTATAGCCCGATATGTTCGGCAGATTTTTCAACTTTGTTCCACATGCCACGTTGTTTAAAAAGCTTTTATATAATTACCTGAAATAGATGAATTGAAAAAATGTTTAATAAAGTGGCTTCAGATGATCTGGCCACTGCCAAGAAAAAACATTGATAAGACCTACATCACAACGCAAGATAAAAATACATTTCTGAAAACAGGAAGCAGATAACTTCTCAAGAATTCTTAAAATAATCGGTTATTGATAGAAATAACCTACTCTTGATATATATGACAGAGGGCGTTGGATTGTTCACTAAACAAATCAAGCAAATGCTTGGGGCAGGCCTGCACAACGCAAAACAGTGAAAGCGCCACGACAACCAAATATTTTTCCTCAGGGTGCATGCCGACGTTTGTACCTCTACACGGAGCTACCATCTGCCGAGATCAAAAAACAGGCATGCCGTGAAAAAACGACGATTTCGCTGTAAATTTAAAGTAAAGACCTTTTTCTGAAGGTCTTAATGGACAAATTTTTATTCCAAATTTAGGGCAAAAATCATTTTTTCAAAGGTCCTTGTTTTATCCTATAAAATTTTAAGGCGAAAACAATTTCCAAAGCAAACTAAGCAGGCAACTGAAAAATAAGTCCATCTTTTCAGAAATAAGAACAAATTTTACAAATAAGCACGAAATGGCAACCCTGACAATAGGGCTAAACATAATTTTTCTTGAACTGGAAGATTTATTTCAAATTATCTGGCAGACTGCCACAAAGGGTTTTGTTGGCCGTATGTTGTGCAGGCCAGATTTTGGATTTCAGGCTATTTCAGCACCTTTACTTTTGCAGATCTTTGAGTTTTTGAGAAGAGATCAAGAATTTCTGATGTAATTCTAGTATAAGCGGAGGAGTGGTGTATGTGAAAAAAAAAGTACAGAAATGTTTTCTCAATTTGAGAAGCAAATTTTATTGGACGTTTCTGAAAACTAATAAAAGGGCTTTACTTGATTTTCCAGAGTGGTTGGAGGTCTAAGCAAAGGTCCACACAGCTTTAAATGACATGACCGCAAAAACGGAAAGCTTTGGTGGCTTTCACCTTAACCGCTTGCGGCGAAATAGCAAGACATGAAATCACTGTTGAGTTTTAACAACTAAATATGCCCTTTTGGTCGATTGGAACAAAACATAAGTAGCACTAAGCCAAACACTAATGTAGTTAGAGGAAAGCTTTAGTCGTGGCAACCCCCGTTGGTATTAACTACGAGAAAACGTACCAAGAAAAGAAAGCTTAATTTGCTTCTATAAGCGACCTCCACAAAAACTTGCGGTTTGCATTTTAATGTTTTTCCAAATATTGCTATTTTTTTGCAAAATTATGGTTTTCACCTTTATGCTGCTCCCAAAATTCCCATTTCTAACAACATTCTAAATGACAGCCAAAAGAATGAAATGGGTAAGTGGAAGCTGGAGTTTCAAAAATCCTAAATAGGCAAGTAAATCTAAATAAAAAAGATTACGTTGTCCGCAGTAAAAAGATAAATACAGTAGGCGCCGCTTATTATGACCACGAATAATATGACCAGCCGCTTATTATGACCAATTTGGTACGGTCCGGAATTTCTCCATTTAAAATTCTCCGTTTGATATGACCACATTTCGGATAATATGACCAACATTTTCTCCATTTCTCTTATTACGGTATAGTATTTTTTCCCGCCATGCACTTATAACTTCGCCTTTTGAACATGCGTGTTTTCTGTTGGCATGCCTTTACTGTACTGTTTCAGTACTGTACTTTGTTTTACTCCAACGTCACACTGTTAAATCAGTTAAACAATGATTTTGACGGTGTTTGGATTTCTTGTGGCTTACGGCATCAATTCAGGTGCGGTTATGATGGCTTCGGTTTTTATGACCATTCGGATATTATGACCAAAATGGTCTGGTCCCAAAGTGGTCATATTAAGCGGTGTCTACTGTATTGATAAACACCGACCACGTCAAGCAAAAATTCAGGCCATAGATTCTACGCAGAGATAAGGTTGAACTTCTTGCACTGAGCCAGAAGCGAATATTTTTTCCGTTTTCTTTCTTAAATCAATTTCTGATGCGCTACGGAAGAAGTAACCTAAATGAGGCGCTGTTTGTTTGTTTGTTGAAAAGCACACCTTTTTTTGAACCAAAAACTTTCAACAATTTTTAGATATGCTTACGTATTTACTGATAGTTTGCTGGCCTGGCAATAGTAATTTTTCCGAAGCCTCGCGCCTATTTGATCGGACCGAGAATATTTTGATGTTACAGCTGGTTAGATCTTTTCTATTTTAAGTTTTAGTTCTCAACAATCAATTTCAGAAACACCAAAGATTAACGAAAATGATTCGACATGCAAACACACAAGCAGACAGATAAACGTCTTTTCTTTTACTGCAGTGACCTGTCTAGAATCTAACTTTGTTTTTACATCTTTTGATCAACCGATTTACATTAGATATTTACCGCCATAGTTTCTAAAATCCTATCAGAAGAATCAATCTTTCATTATGTTTAAAAAGTAGCGTCTGTCCTTTTTTGTGGTATGATATCAATTTATTAGTTTTGTTTCTGTAGCGTCTGTTCCGTGTACCTTTGTTGTTAAATAAAAAGAATTAAAACTAAAGCCAAACGCGTAGCTTGATTGTCGCTTATCAAGCTACAAACTCTTTATCAAGAGGCACCAAACAAAAGCTGTTACATGATACAAGGACTAATCATTATTAACAATTAACAATGACGAGACCGCAAGCCACAAATGTGGGGCTGAAGAAAAACAATACTTTGATTTATCTATTTCAGGACGAAAGGGTTTTAGCAAAGCGGGCCCGTAGTAGCTGTTGTTTGAAAGTTAGAGGCGACTTTTGGGCATCCACCAACGATAGTTTTCCTTGTTGATGCTCGAGGGCTACCAGTCTGTGATTTTGTAGCGATCATCTTCTTACAGTGCAGATCACGTGACATCATTTGTCTCATGGAAAATCGTTTTGTTTTCTTGTGTAGAGTAATTGCACATTTTACCTTCAGAGAGCGCTCCTTTTCGGTCTCAATTGTATTTCTTCGTTTCGCTTTTTACTCGCAATCAGCGTCTGATGTAGATATGTAGTATGATGTAGTATGTAGACTGATATACTTTCATGCGAAAATGACTGGTATATTTTTTAAGGTTTGGCAGGTAGTTTTTTGGTTTGGCATATTTTGTTGCGTTTGGAAAACCATTTCTTATTTCGTTGCATATAACCCGAAAAATTTCTTTGGGGCATCGCCGAATGCATGCAGTGGGCGGAAAAGCGATCAGTATTCATTTTGTTTTTCCCATTTTTTATATGGTTGCCTCCGATCAAATGCCATTATTCATCATTACGTTTTAATTCTGACATTAGTACTCTTGTGTATTAGATGCAAACGCATGGCGTATCTTCAATACTTTTTCAATAGGACAGTTTTAATTTTAATAATTTTTACGTAACTATTGGCTTAAATCAACGTCAATAGTTAGGTAAAAATGTTTAAAATAGTCAGATTGTCCCAGTTTGCCATCAATCAACGTTGAAGACGAGGTGGTAATAGTCGCCTATTGCTTTAATTGTTTACTTACCGTACCGGGGATCCACTGTGTCAAGCCATCTAGCTTTCAAATTAGACATCAACAAGCGTATTGGCAAAGCTGCTGCCGTTATTTGAACAATCAAGCAGAGAGTGTGGGACGACCACTAGCTGGCCTTGCGCGTCATCAAAGCCAATAGATGGTTTCGACATCTCGCTGAATGGCAGTAAGTTGTGGACAACATACACCAACCAACAGAGTCGCTAAAAGAGTTTTTGTCAATACTACTTACTCTTGTAATTGTGATGTCTAATCCAGTACACTAGGCACCACAGAGCAAATAATGCCAAATAACAAAATAAAAATAGCTCACACTCACACACACACAAACACACACAGAGCATTGAGTAGAGCACGAATTATGCAAATAAAATTATGACAAATCTGAGTATCAGAATTATTTAAACTTTCCTACTAAAGAACAAAACGGATTTAAATAAATAACTTCCGAAAATTTTGTTGAATTTATCAACCTGGAAAACTACCAGTGATGTTAAGCAAATCTCAACAAAAAAAAATTTCACAAAGCTGAATATTTTAGCAAATTATTGGCCGATAAACTAAAAAAATAAGACAAAGACAACTAAGGGTATTTAGAAACGAGGCGATTGAACTGAGTTGTAGACACACTGTTGACCATTTCTCTAAGCAATTTGTTCCAGGCATTAACGCAATCTAGGGAAAAAAAACTTCTTGCGCCATTCAAACGTGAATGCTTTTTGCAGATTTTGTGGCTATGACCACGAGTTTGCGAATTATTTGAAAAGGAAAAAAATTAAGGATACTAATGAATTTGAAATGTTTTGTTAAATCAGCAATGCGTCTTGGTTTTTATTGAGAATCAAGCTTTAACCGGGCCAATCTTAGATCATATGTTAAATGCTGTAAACCATAAATGCATTTGGTAGCTCTTTTTTAGACTTTTTCGATTAACTGTCTATCTCTTTATAAATATAAAAAGGGGAATGTAGGTTGACAATCCGGCGGCCGCCCTTGAGCGACACATACAAGCGCGATTAAAAATTTAAAGACTTACATGGATTTGCTGAAAGATGATATCAGCTGATTGCAATGGATATTGCCATGCTGTCATAAATGAGACATCGCATCGTAGCCAACGAGCAGTTGGACTTTGTTTGCACGTGCTGTGACGGGACACAAAATTGCTTGCAATTTTTTTTTTGCAAGAGACAATATACTGACCAGGTACTGAGCATTTGTGACGTCATAATGCTTCAGATTATGAAGAAAAAAAATTTATTTTTCTTTCGTTCATTGAACCACTATGTGACTGCCACATCAGAATCGAATTGTTCAATCACTATACAACTACGTAGACTCAGAGACGTAGCAGCCGCCCCCCAAACCCCCCAATTGGGGGGGGCCCAGGCCAACTTTGGGGGCCCAAGTTAGTCTGAAATTGCTTTTTGGCTACGTGACTATTTTCAGTTCAGCAGACTTGTTTACAACCGATTTAAACTGTAGGAAGAAATTGGCTTGTGACATCATAAGTGAATGCAACGTCATTTTATCTCGCAGAATCTAGAATATTTCGATTGATTTTCTGGTAGAATCTTGAATATTCGATTGACGTAACAATGACGTTGTTACGCAACAATCATAGAATGGTCTGGAATTCTGTTTGGCTAGAAATACCGGGACAATATATATACACTGCAGAGTGCAGATAAAGTATTTTATTGACATTGTATAGAATGAAACGTTCAAAAAGTGGTGCTCAAAAGAGAAAAGAAGCAGCCACTGCTCGAGATGCTGTAGCGAAATTGCCCAAGATGACAGATTTTTTCAAGATTACTGAGCAGAGTAGACCTGGCACTAGTACCGAGAGGGATGAAGAAAACTATAGTGTACAAGAAAAAGAAGACTATGACGATCAGCATCAAAGTGATTGTGAATTTCCAGAAAATCTAAGTTGTGATTTACCTGCCAATACGCAACCTTCAATATCAAAAATAACTGAATCTCAATTTACCCCTATCCCTGATGACCCATGTAAATGGCCTGAAAGTATTTCTGATGCTCAACGATGTGATATAGTAAAGCGTGGACCACATCAACTAATAATGAATTTTCCATATAATAACACAACTCCAAGGCGACGTTTTTCCTCCAACCAGTATAAACGTGTGTTACCTAATGGTGAAAGTGTTTCACGGTCGTGGCTAGTTTATTCTGGGGAATCAGATCAAGTTTTTGCTTTTGTTGTAAGCTATTTGGAAAAACACTAAGCCCCTTTTGTAGTGGTATAAATACATGGGAGGGTTTTTCGAAAAAACTGAAAGACCATGAAAACGGCATTTCCCACCAAGAATGCTGCAGTCAATGGATGTTGCTAGCTGAAGGGATAAGAAATTCATCCACTATCGACAAACGCGAAATGAATATTTTTTTCAATGAAAGACGTTTTTGGAGAAATGTTTTAGAGAGACTTATCGACATTGCCTTGTTTCTATCGGAAAGGAATCTTGCTTTTAGAGGATCTGAAGAAGTCTTAGGATCTCCTCACAATGGAAATTTTCTGGGTATATTTGAGCTTTTGGCAAGAAGAGATCCGATTCTAAAAGAGCTTCAAGACAGAATCAAGAATAAAAACACTAAAGATCACTATTTGAGTCCTACCATACAAAATGAACTAATTGAATTGCTAGCGACAGAAGTTGAAAAAGAAAATTTACAGCAATTGAAATTGGCAAAATATTTTTCTATAATTTTCGACTGCACTCCAGATATGTCACATCATGAACAAATGTCTGTCATTCTCCGTTATGTACTATGTAATGAAGAAGCTGCTGTTGTTAAAGAAACATTTTTTGGCTACTTGAGAATAAGTGACAGTACTGGGAAAGGCTTGTAGGACGCTTTCTTAGAAAAAGCGACCGAACTGCAACTCGAATTGTCTGATTGTCGAGGTCAGTCATATGATAATGGTGCTAACATGAAAGGAAAACATTCTGGGGTCCAAGCAAGAATGCTAGACATCAATCCCAAAGCTGTTTACGTGCCCTGTGCAAACCATACCCTTAACTTAGTTGTTGTTGACAGTGCTAATTGATCGACGGAAGCATTGACATTTTTTGGAGTACTTACAAGGTTGTATGTGCTGTTTTCTTCCTCTGCTCAGCGTTGGGAAATTTTGAATAAACATGTGGAGCTGTCCATAAAGTCACAATCTGATACTCGTTGGGAAAGCAGAATTAAATGCATCAAACCTCTTCGATACAATTTAAAAGAGGTGTTGCTGGCACTGAAAGACTTGGAAGCCATTTCCATAGAAAGAAAAGATGGAAGAGCTGCCTCAGAAACAAAATCGTTGATAGCTCATTTATCAAAATGGAGTTTTCTTTTGTCGGTGTTTATTTGGTATGATATCCTATTCCAAGTCAATAAAGCAAGCAAGATTCTTCAATCGTATGGAGTCTCCCTTCATACAATGGAAACGGAAATCCAGGCAACTGAAAAGTTTTTGCAAAACTATCGCACAACGGGTTATGACAGTGCCGCAACATCTGCTGTTGAAATAGCACAGAAATTGGATATTGATCCTTCTTTTCCTCCGTCAAGAAGTGGAAAGAAAAGAAGATTGTTTGATTACCAAGGTGAAGAGGAACAACGAGCTACTCCTGAACTGAAATTTAAAAGCAACTTTTTCTATCCATTAGTAGACCAGGCTATTATGTCAATAAAGGAGCGCTTTAATTTGTTACGTGAGGTTTCTTCCGCCTTTTCGTTTTTGTACACACGAGACAAACTTTTGCTTGTGCAACAAGAAAATGCTCTTCTTACTTGCTGTAAAGAGTTCCAAAAAAAGTTCGGTGACATTGATTCTGATGAAATGAGCGCTGAGCTACAGCGGTTTGTTTTAATTTTACAAAAAAAACGCAATCTCAATACGGCTCAAGACTTTCTGAACTATCTTCTAAAGACTCATTTATTTGAATTGTATCCGAATGTGTACATCGCACTTCGAATCTTACTAACTTGCCCCGTGACTGTTGCCAGCGCTGAAAGAAGCTTCAGCAAATTGAAACTGATCAAAACTTTTAATAGAACGTCTATGACAGACAGTAGACTATCTTCATTAGCCATGTTGTCAATCGAAAATGACTGCGCCCGATGTCTTGATTATGACAATGTCATAACAGCATTTGCGAACAAAAAGGTTCGCTCCAGACTATTTAAATGATACTGTGTTTTTATAACTTTTTCATGTTTTTCAGTGTCATTGCTTTCGTTTCGCAGTGTCTGCATAAATGTCCTACTGAACTCTGGCATCGGTGCCGAATTTTTTATGACTTGCACCTTCGGTATCGGCATGCTTTATTCTGACATTAGCCTGTTTACTTATGTACAAATTGTGGTGTATTTTCTTAATGCAGCTTTTCAATTTTACACCTCTAAAGTGATATGACCTGTGCGCAGGGGCTCTTGCGCTTACTTTGGGAGGGGCCCGAAGTTGGAGTGCTACGGGACTGCGTAGACTGCTCTCGGCAAAACTGAACTGACTACAAAATGTAGACTATTTTCTTTTGATTGAGAAAGACGGATAACAACAGAATGGCATAGCATGTAAATTGCTCAATTTTTAGAATCTTTTTGTTTGCCGCCAACTATTTAGTCGATTATCTTAATCCGGGGTCTTAAAATTTTTTGAACTGTGATGCAATGTCTTATATAAAATGCATTTACTAAAATAACAGTGTTTCTTGGCAATGGCCATCAATTAAAAATGCGCAATTTTGTGCATAACAAAAAACGGTAATTCCGAACAGGTTATACAGTCATTCCATTCTTTGCTTGCTGATAATAAAAGAAATAAAAAAAATTCAATGGTCATAAGGACAAAAACAGTGATGGATAAGAAGGTGCGCACGGAGCGTTTGAATATAATCAGAAAAAGTTGATGGAAAGAGTGTTGGAGTGCACTGATAGTTTTGAACTAAAAATTGCCAATATCTGGTTTATACAAGATGTGCAGAAACTGGTAACTTATGAATCTAGTAGACACAAGACAGTGATTGATTAGGTCCTGGCGGGAAAGCAGGAGAAGGCAAAAAATGTGAAGGGGATCCCAGGCGAAGAGGTCACGATGCAACAGCGTTGAATAGTAATGGATATTCTGTTTACAGGAACCTGTCGTGAGCAAAAAGGGAAGACAAATAGAGTCAAGACATGGAGACTCAAAGAATAAAATATTCAAAAACATTGAAAGATAAGGACAAAAATGTACTTGTTGAAGGTTTAGAGTGAGACGAGATCAACAGCAGGATGGCTAGTATCATAAAGAAAGTATGTGGAGTGTCTAAAGGAGCTGGCAAAATTAAAACTTGGTGGTAGAATAGTGATGCAGTCAAGAAGGCACCAAAAGAGATAAAGGAAAATTATAAAAAATGGAGATACGAGAGAAGTAAAAAGCAAGAGCAGCGTACGTGAAGTACGGAAATAAAGCTAAGAGAGAAGTTGCAAAAGCCGTGCACAGAGATGAATGAAAAGAAACGAAATAATCGAGGAAATGAGAAAGGATGGGACACATCTATCGTATGGCAAAAACGAAGGCAATGTGTGGAAGAGATGTTGTCGGCAGTCCTTGCATGAGAAGTCAAAATAAATAGTTATGAAGGCAGCTGGTCAATAGGTTAAAGCTATGAACGAAATATTTTGAAAAGCTGCTAAATAAAGAGAATTTGTGGGACAATACACCGGAATTAAAGCAAAACATAAGATCGGTGGAGGAAATAACGGTTAAGAAGTGAAAAAGGCAATGTTTAAAATGTAAAACAGCTTAGCCAAGTGGGGCACCAATTGAAGCAATTCAGTTGTGCAACGTCGAATGCACTTTGGCAAAGATCGGGAATGACATGATGTGTAGGAAGGAAATGCCTATGTGTTGGCGAAAGAGTGTGCTGATACTACTGTGAAAAGGAAAAGGTAATGCAAAGCAATGTAACAGCTACCGAAGACTGAAAATGCTTGAATATGCAATGAAATTTTTGAAAAGAGTTTTTTGAGGGGAGAATACGAAAAAAAATTGAAATTTGCTCGATTCAAATTGGTTTTATGCCAGGGAAAGGTACAGTGGATGCTATGTTTGCCGTGAGACAACTAATAGATAAATATGACAAAATCGGGAAGGGATTATATTTTTTCTTTGTAGATTTAGAGAAAGCCTTCGATTGTGTTCCCAGAGAAGTGTTTGGTGGGCACTAAGAAAGAAAGGTGTTACGGTACCAGAAGTGAGAGCGTTGATGAGGCGTATAACGAAGCTGAGACATCAGTGAAAATTGAAAGTGAAATGTCAAAAAGTTTTCAGTGAAAGTTGGAGTACATCGAGGTTAGTGCTTAGTGTACTGCTTTTTGCAATTGTTACAGATTTAGCTGATGATGTAGTAAAAACAGTGAAAGAATTTTTGTAGGCTGACGATTTTGTTCTTGTTGGAGATGATTGGAAGGAAGCGGAACAAAAATACGTCAAATGGAAAAAGGCATTAGAAAGCAAGGGGTTAAAAGTAGATGTTAGTAAAACGAAGATAAAGAAAATGGAAGCTAAGTCATAAAGAGGTAGCCAACGATGCTGTTGATTCATGTAGATAAAGTGGTAAGAGAGTGACTAAATGCAAAAATTGGATACATAAAAGATGTTGAATATTAATGGAAGGGAAGAGCAAACGTATTCTTTTCCGCTCTTTCACAAGCTTTAACCTTCAAGTCTTCGAAAAGCGACTTTGCCTTCTCCTGAATCAGCGTGAGGCTAAGTCTTACACGCCACTGCCACTAGTGCTCCGTCCACTGACTGAGAAGTTTTTCCGTTTCTTCTATTTACTTCCCCCATTTCTTGCTGATAATAGTAGATTGCATAGGCACTGCACTCTTCACATGTTCCACAATATGGTCTTTGCTTTTTGTAAATCATGCCGACAGTGGAACGAGTCATATTGAACGTGTGGGCTACATTCACCATTTTTTCGCTACTACCAAGCTTCTTTATTATCGCCACTTTTGTTTCCATCGAGATGACTTGTCATTTTCTAGCACTACCACTAGTATCACTGGCCTTACACTTTTTACAATCTATTTTGGGTGATTCGTGCCTCGTATATTCGGCTAAGATTAATTGATTTTTTCCGAAAAAAATCACTGCTGCTCGACTTTGTAGTTTACAGTGCAGTACTGCGCAGTAATTTTAAAACCCGCAAAAAGAGATTTTCGTAGAAGAATTGGAGCAATTGTTGACTGGGAAGAAGCTGAATGCCCATTGCTTGACTATGACAAAGCCGATTTTCGTAAATCTTATCAAATAAATCTATGCTACAGTCCTGAGCGGCTTTGGACATTAGCCAAAAGTCAGATGTTGCACTGAAAACGAATTCGAACTTGCAGAATGTTTTGTTCGTATCTACTGATGCTCGTGAGTCGGATGTTCGTAAGTCGTGAAGTGTCTGTACTAGAATAGGAACTATGATGTAAAAAAATAAACTAATTTGACGCAATCATAAAAAAGCATATTTTTTTTAAAAGTGGTTTTAAAATTTTATTAGGAAACGTAGAGGTAGTGATTAAATCTGCCAAACGTCATGTCTTTTGCCGAATAGCTTTGGAGAAGTTAAAACAAACAGACAGATAGACATATAGGCAAAACTGAGCTATGGTATAGATTTCAACAACAAAAAAAAAAAAGGTCGAAAAAATTTATCGTGGTTTTCAGAGGGCCAAATTGTAAGAGCTGATAAGTTGGACATTGGAATGTTGAACACTCTCATTTAAGCTCATTTTTTGTTCTGCGCCGAAGTTATTGATCACTGATGAATAAAAAAAAGTATAGCGTTTGTTAACCAAAGTTTATAAAATTAAATTGGAAGCGAAAAGAAAAAAACTCAGACCGGGCCGTTCTGAGTGTATTCAGCCTGTGGCTGCATTTTTTGATGACCATTGATGGTTACGTCAGCTTGATTGTTTCTTTTTTCTACCATTTTTTCGAACAAGCGCAGCAATAAGTTTTGTGTGGAATGAAACTACTGGACGATCTTTTTTCTGTTCTAATGCAAGGGTTGTTGATCGTGCATCAGGACAATATAATAACTAAATTAGTGCATTTCTTTCTGATAAACCGGATTTAATTTTTTGTTCGTTTTTTCAAAAAGTTTTGTATTTAACAGCTGAAAAAAAATTTTTAAAGCTTGTAAAAATAAAACTACCGGGTTTTGAAGATTGAATCGCGGATCGCATCCAAGGAAGGCGCTGGCCGCCAGTTGCCCATCTGAAATAAAGATAAGGCAAGACAAACACACCAGTCTATGTAACATGTTTTGTTTTATTAGCTTATCACAAGTACTTTATCGATAAAAAGTGTAAAAATTTGCCCCCAAAATTTTATTTCAGTCTTTATTGATTGCTAAAAACAGTCACAATTAACTATTTTATAAATTCATACAAGACAGCAGTCATTACCTACGACAAAGTATTGGTAAATAACAGTTTTCTGAGCCATTTTCGCACCAATAAATCCACGAGTTTGCTCTGGGCAATTAATATGCCATTGTTTTCTTGCAACGATTTCAATTAATTATGCTTTGATTCGCTTTTCCATATCGTGGAAGCTCTTATTTTTTTCGTGGTCAGTGAAACAGAAGAATTAATTTGTAGCAAAGATGCTGCGGAGGTAGAGCCCGATGAGAGCCAGTGAAACATTTTTCCAATACTAGGATCTTTGCTTGTAGAAACTGATCGATATATTGCAAAGTGTCTTTTCTAAAGCAAAGTTGATAGGTTTATCACCACAAAGAACTTCAATGGCGTAGTGTCCCGCGCAAACAAATCTCAAGATAAAAAATATCACTTTGAAACCGATTGCAAATCATCTGGATAATATCTTTTGATAAGTGGAGTACTTGGCTGGGGGAAAGATAAAAATTAAAACAGCTTTATGACATTGAAGTTGTAAATCGAGTGTCGAATTTCTGTAGCCCAATATTCATCCGAAAATGGAATAAACTTATTGCTTTTTGTAGCGCTCAAAGATGTTTTCTAGGGGACGTTTGAACATGCGAGGAGGCATAGTTAGTCGGTCTGGTCCAGATTTTCTTGCTAGGGTCATCATTATTTGGTTCGGTTTTTATTAAGTAAATTTAAGTTTTATCTTTCAATGAGTAAATGAATTTTAACTCAGAAACGAAAAATTTTAATAATTTTGTATTTACAGATAAAAAGCATCACATTTTCCACCTTGTAGCAGAAACGACAATAATGATGTCAAAAAATATGACAGCAAAAACCACAAAATTAATATCACAAAAAATAAGACCAAAACCGATAATAATGACATTACAAAAATTACAGCCAATACCACAATACTAATATCACAAAAAATGAGAGCAAAGAGCACAGTGATAATTGTCACATAAATGAAAGCAAAAATCACAATAACAGCATCACAAAAAATGAAATGTAAAACCAAAATAATGATGCCACAAACAACAAAAAAATAGATTAGAAGATTGTCAATGATCTTTACAACATGGGGTTTTTAAGCAGTGGGGAGTTAAGAATCATTTCACGGCAGAGGTTTTCAAATGAGTCCTCCCAAGCTGACATCCGTGATGCCTCATTGTTCAAAATCAACTAGACTAGTGCTGACTTGATGACCTTTTTTGTTTTGGAGGAAACTTGAGAGTTTTTTGTTCTCATTTTTGTATAAATGACTTTTTTAGAGGTCAATTTATAAAGAGAGCTTTTTTCCTACTCTGACTTGAAAATCTTGTTTTTGTTTTTGAAGTTCAACATGCCAAAAGAGCTTTTTGTCCCTGTTTCTGACAATTATCTGTTGATGGAGATTAATTAAAGCAGCGCCTCAGCCGTCTGTATATGGGTTGAGTACAACTCATTGTGGTTGTCTCTTTCAACAAGAGTTTCGGAGCTGTGCGGTTAGGATTTTCCCAAGGCTTCAATAGCTCAATTCGCCTCCATTTCCTGCTTTCATTGATTAGTTGTCCCGCATTTTGCTCGTTATAAACCTACATAGTAAAATCGGATTGTTTTCAAATCTGCTTCGAAATTAGATGTTTTGAGTTTTTAGAGTGTATTTTGACAACAATTTTAAGTGCTGGCTTGCTGATTCGGCCTGCCTAGTGTGAACGCAAAAAATTAAAAACTGTTTACTCAGGTTAAGAAGCAAATTTGATTGGTGGCCGTTTCTAACAATAACAAATGGTCTTTACTCCATTTTCCTAAGATTTTGGAGGTCAAATATGATACAACATTTGGTTTTAACCAATATAGCTAAAATATCTGATATAAAGAGGCTTCAGTTCTGTTCGTTTTACATGGTCGCAGTCTTAATAGCAAGATATGAAATACTTTCAGCCATACTCTAGATTTAGTTAGAAAAAGAAAATCAATGGCATCACTGTTGGGTTTTAACACTTCATTGCTCTTTATATTGTTTGGATGAAATAATGAGTAGCAACACCCAAAGATTAGCATAGAGGAGGTACATTTGCAACATGTAATCTCCCTTTGGTATTGACTACAAAGCAAAACCTTAGCTATTATTCGCATTGGTGAGCAACCTCAACGAAAAATAAAGGTTTGCGTGTTAATGATGACGCGAAAATTGCCATTTTAGGCAAAAAGTCTGAGAAGCCGTAAAAAAAATAAAATGCACCTTAATTTTGTCCCTGAAATCCCAATTGCTGACAAAATTTTAAGTGACTTCTTGATGAATAAAAGCTTTTTTCTAAGTACGTGATTAACAACGGTTACAGTTGACACTGTAAAAATTTAAGGTTCGCCGGTAAGCTCAAACAAAGTTGAAAACGTCGTGCGTAAAAAAAAAAGGCAAACTTTGATAGATTGTCCATAAATTCAGATCTTAGGCTATTCGAAGTGGATGAGATTAAACTTTTTTTTGTGCTGATCCCAAATTGGATATTCCTTCTGTTTCTTTGTTTGAATCTATTTCCGATTTTCTTATGTTGTCGTCTATTTCGGAGGGAGTAAACACGGCACTGTCAGAATTTAAATTTGTCGAATACTTTCCTTTGGTAAATTGGAATCGGTTGATAGATTAGGTTTCAGCGGGAAACTTCAATTTCGGTTTCGACGTCCGTCTTTTTTCCATCACCGGAGCATCTAGCTCCGTCGTGCTTACTGCCTCTCTGGAATTCTTTAAAAACTCTCTGGGATCTGTGACCAGTTTGATTTTCTACGAGTTGCTTTCGGCTGATCATATTCAGCGAGAGCTTTTTTGAGTTTGTTTAGATTTAGCTTACCAGTAGCTAAATCAACAAATACATTGGATTGATTTGAGCTCGATGCTGGAGGAGCTTGAGATGAATCCTGTTTCTTAGGCTCTTCGGCTGATTTTTCGTTTTTTGTGTAACAGATGTCATTATTTGCTTTTACTGGAAGCGGAGGCTGTTGAGATTCGTTACTAGGTGACGCAACCACAAGAGACATTTTCTGATATTCCTGGTTGGAGCGTTTTTTGATTTTTTGGTTGTATGCTTTGCAAAATCGATATGAAAGCAAAATAATCTCACCAATGCACAAAAAGAAGCAGATCACACTCAGTGTGTTCATGTATCGAAGAAAAATGGTTTTTTCCCATGGTCTCGACACCCAGCATGGCACGTACGAATCTGAATTTCCAGGTAGCATGTGTTGGTTACAAGCCCAACGTACCGTTTTCCCAGTACATCGGTACAACTGTGGAACTCGAATCCAAAACAACTGAATTGGGTTTTGAACTCGTTGTCCGTCGGAAATTATTCTTTCGTCGTCATAGGTGTTCGGATATTCAGCAAATCGAAACAAGTCGTAAGCCAGGTACAAAAATATAAATTCAATAATCATCCGAAGGAGCACAGAAATGAAATAGCCAATATGAATATTTTTTGTAAAGTATACGATTTGTATGTTACTATTATTTTCGTTAAATCTTTTTTTTTCCATAATCTTCCCAATCTTCTTACGTCTTATTGTCAATTGATTCTCTTGTGTTAGCCCAATTACATGTATTCACAAGATGGCATGTGCTGGTTTCCACAGCTCTGTTTTCTTCCTCAGATTTTGCTTTTTTTACTAATTCTTCGTCTTGTTTGTCTTTTCAATTTTTCCTTCCACGCAAATAGCAAGAAAAAAAATTAAAATTACTGGGCTACAAACGGCAAGCAGTTAAAAGGACCAAAATCGAATGTGCGAAATTTTCGCTAACCGATCGTAGCATACGTTATTGTACCTGATAACTTTGGTGCTACAACGAAAATCGAATTGTTCGTCACTGTACACTGAAGAGCCGATTGTAGCAACGACAATTGAGAGCGGAATATAAGCACAATCAGGTACCAAGCCGGACCCAACAGGGTGCTGTATGCTTCGACATAATTAACAAATTTTTCAGTCTTTTCCCACATGATATGTTGCTTAAAAATTATCTGAAAAGAGGAAACAAGTAAATAAACTGGTATCAATTTGACTTCAGATAACAGTCTGCCCATTGCCGAAAAAATATATTGTTAACCCTTTTAACATGAAAATATTCATTTAAAATGGATCTGTTCTAATCTCAACTTGTATTTTAGGTAGAGACACTTATCAGAAAAACTCGACTAATATCCACGACTTAATGCTATTTTAGTGGTCTGGCTTTACTCTTTTGAATACATATTCTTACTGTTACGTTTTCCATGAGCTCCATCTCCTTTTTTTGAAGAAGATATCTTTATTCAACCTAAAAGTTTTGGGCATTTACAAATAGGCTGTTTCGCTCACTGAGACTTATTAAGACTTGCTGCAATTACAGCAACAGAGTTTTCCTGAGTCTCGCACCTGTTTAATGTGACGTCGATTTTTCTGCTGCAAACCATGAGGTTATTTCTTGTTTCCAGTTTTAGGTTGCCATCACAATTTTAGAAACATTAAGTGTTCACAGAAAATCATTAAACACGAGAATTGACAGATAGCCAGATTTTTCTTTTTACTGACGTGTCTATCTAGTACTCAACTTTACCTTTACATTTTTGATCAACCGGTTTACATGAGATGTTCATCGACGTAACTTCAAAATCATTTCTTCATATTATTGTGAAAATAGCTTCAGTTCCCTCCTAGTAGTATGTTAGTTTTGTTTCCGTAGGGTCCGATTGACAAACCTTTGTCGATAAATGAATAGAATTAAAAATTAAAGCCAAATGCATTACTTGCTTGTTGTTTAAAAAGACCACAAGCTATTTACCAAAAAATACCAAAAAAAGCTGTTACATGATGCGAGAACAAATCATTATTTGCAATTAACACTGATAAGATAGCGAGTCATAAATATACTGACAGAAGAAAAACAACACCTCTATTAAACTATTTGAAAAGGGAAGGACTTTAACAGAGTAGGTCTAATAGCCGACGGTTGAATGATTTTGTCTCAAGAGGCAACTTTTGGGCGTCCATTGATGACAGTCAGCCTTGTTAATGCTGGAGCTACCAGACTGCAATTCATACTCAAGCTGACTCGATGGGCGATTTTCTCTCCTAGCTTCATTTCGAGTAAATTTGCGGTATGAACGCGGAAAAATATTTCAGGCTCTGCTCTCATCGCAAGGAAGTAAAAGGGTAAACACAAGGACATTGAGTTTGTGAACTTGTAAGTTTTTATCTTGGACTTTTACCGGGAATTTTTACCGACAAGTTCAAGTTACTGAACTTACTAACTGGACATATTTTCCATAAAGTTAGTTTTCTAACTGAGTTTAGGGACACTGAAATTTGAATTGGGGGAGGCTTTAGAACCTTCTTGATTATATCCATTGCATTTTCCTTAATACCGGTATTGTGTTATTCTTAATAATGAGGGTGCTTTTCAACACCACTAATTAGTGTTGTAACGTCTTGTTTCAAGGATCACTGGTTTATGAGTAAAATTTTGAGTCGGATTTGGACTTTGACTAAGACTTGGACTAGGGCCAGTGGCATGAAATTGGAATTGAACTTGGAACTTGGACTTGCCAAAAAATATGTGCAAGCCCAATGCCATGGTAAACACAGCAATAGATAATCAACAGCTACAACATAAATCAATCACAAATTTGATTATGTTGGTCACACATTTGCGTATATTCAGCACTTGATAATAATATTAAGCTGAGTGAATTTTTTCCACCCTCCTCCCAAGAAAAGAAAAGCTTTGAATATGCCATTGTAAGTGACCATTATCAAAGTTCGTCGCGATGAATATCAGGAGGGGACTACATGAAAGCTTTCTGATTTTGAAGAAAAGCCTGTCATTATCGTTTTCTATAATGTCTTTTAAAAGTTAATCTTGTAAAAACATGAGTTCATGACAAATTCAAACGATGTGCTTGAATAAACATTACTATTTCACCTGAATCGTTTAACAAAAATTAGGCGACAAGCTCAACAAAATGTACTTTTATTTTGCAAAAGGCAATTGCTCAGTCAGTCAAATCTAATGAGGTTGTTTTGGATTTGTTCTGCGTACATGTATGTAGTAGGCTTAATAATGATGAGAACTCATCAAAAATATCGCGCTAGGAGAATGCGGTCCGCATCGGGTGATATTATTTTAGAGGATATGTATGTGGAGAAGTCAAATGCTGTCAAAAGTAATTAGAAAAGTAAGAAAGCTACCAGAATGAACCAAAACTTGGTTTACTCAAAATTTTTCTTTTCTTTTCTTTTCATCCCGCGGCGAATGCCGTTGGGGCGCTGCAGATGACCAATTTGTTTTGATTGTGTTGATCATGCAGCGAATCTTAGGCTAAGTCGCCTGGCGGAGCTCATCCCTCTCCAGGCCTGGCCACCTGTCTTCCACATAAAGGCGGAGACGTCCCGTTAAGTGCCTTGCCCAAGGACTCAACAAGCGAACTTGCCGGCATGTTCTCCACAACCTTTCCTAAATGCCGAGCGCCTAGCAGAGAAGTTGTGGATACCATTTTTTAAAGTTACTCAAAATACTAAAGTGTAAAGAGTCGTAAAATTATAGAAGGATCTGGCTACTGCCAGAATGCAATGAGAGTCATAACTTGATTTAACGAAAAAGTAGGTTTTACCAAAATCAAATCTTATGTTTCCGAATGTTGACAACATTACAAATTCGTCATTTGTGTGAGAAACTAATCATCTTTTTTTCTGTATGAAGTGACAAGTCAAAAGAATAACAAGTAATTTGATACGTTAACACCAAACCAGAGCTTACAAAGCTTACGAACGACATGGAGTTGTTTTATGACAAGAGCTGGCAACAAAGATCCGTTAGTACGTAGACTACTGCTACGTCGAGGGTTTAATTTAAGGCTGTTTCGTGCAGTTGATTTACTAAAAAAATTCGGGTAAGTCGTCTTGTCAAGGAAACAAAAGTAAGTCAGAAGTGAGTGGTTGAAATTGAATTTGAAAGGAGGAGGAGGGTGAGTACGGAGGATTCAAACTTTTTTTAAATAGAAAGCCAGCAAAATTGGTTGTTTTAGGCACTTGAAGAATGATTTTTTAAAGAAAATTTCTCTTTTATTTTCTCAAAACCTTTTTTGAAAGAAATAAGTAACAATGCCAAGATCAAGTCCCAATATTTATTATATTTGACATGAAGCCTACTTATTTAAAGGGAGTGGTTTGTGAAAGAGATCTTGAAACTTATCAAACAGTCAAGCCAACATCCAATGAAATGAAATCTTTACTTTTCCAAAGGAATTTTGGAAAGAAGGTTGAAAATCTTTGCCCTGTTAAAATACTTTCCTACTTTCTGGGCTGCTGTTAAAATCACGTTGTACACTACATTATACCGTACATCATCATAAACATAATTTACAGGTTTTTTGTAAGTTATCAGTATTTGTAGAAACAATGTGGCTTTCTTTAAAAGGGTTTGTTTTTCTTTGCTTTTGTGCTTCTTATCTGAGCGATTCAAGAAGGATAATAACAGTGAACAGAAAAAAGTTTATGGAAAAAAGCGGACAAAAAAATACGGTGACACCTCACAGACTCCAGAACTCCACAAATTCTGATGTATTGGGAAACAGCGTTTTTGAAATCAGAAGAAATTCTCAATCTCACGCAATTGATACTGCTGGAAGTGTAAGCCACCCTCCAAGTCACAATCTACACCCCACTCGTAAGAAGAAAGCAAAACCGAAGACAACAGTAAAGAAGATAGCTTGGCATCACTGCGCGGATGAGTCAAAGCCAAAGCAAGTGGATCGTTCAAGCAGCGATAAGGGAGTGATGTGCAGCCGAGAGTATCCCACTTTCACCTGCTGTGGGGACCACGACCTAACTGTGGATCTATTAGGTTCAAAAGTAAGTAGATTTACGTCAGAATCTCGGTTGTACTTAGGGGGAAGATACGGTGAAGTCTCCTGAACTGTTGAACGTCGGCAGCCTATCTCAGTGCAATAAAACGTTGACAGAGAAAGAGAGAGAGAGAGAGAGAGAGAGAGAGAGAGAGAGAGAGAGAGAGAGAGAGAGAGAGAGAGAGAGAGAGAGAGAGAGAGAGAGAGAGAGAGAGAGTTTATACATTATTGCTTTTGCGCACTGAAACAACAATCACAGTAATAATGCAAAAAGAAAAAAAACACTTGTAGCAAAAGCCAGGGAGGATCGAGGAACTTTTCGGTTATCAAGTCAAGAAACTCCCTTATCTCAACAGATTTAGATATTAGCGAAAAACGTTAAGTGGCACTGTCATAATTTGAGTGAATTGTCTAATACGTCTAGGGTTCAAGTTTTAAGAAATAATGAACGAAAAAGCAAAGAAACGGAAGACCATAACTATAATGTTTTTTACGCAATCCAATATTATGCAAGAGTTAATATTCGTTTAACAATTTTACTTTATATGCTTTTTCAAAAGAAACCCATTGCATGCTCTTTAATTTTAAATCGAGATCATCCCGTAGCTTTGAACCTCGGTGAGAAAATAGCTTTTGGCAAAATAATTTATTTATTCACGGCCGATAGTAAGCTGTCCAATTTATCAACCTCATTTCATGTTGATGAATAGTGTTTATCTTATGAAAACAGTGATACAAGTTTTTAGGCAATTGATTATGATGGAGTCGATACATAAATTTAGCTAACTCAAGTCGATATATGTCTTCTACTTTTAACACTTGAAGTTCTTTATTCATTTGTGAAGTTGGCGTATATAAGTTACGAAACAATATTATTCTCAAAATTTTATTAAACCTAACCCGAATTATTTCTTGCGAAGTTTTATTTGCTGTTGCCCACGCAGTAATTCCATATTGAATTCTGCTGTAGACAAGACTATTAAAGCATCCAAAGGGTTTCCCTTGAAACAAAATTGCGCAATCTGTAAAACAGCCCCGTGCATCTGGCAAGCTGCATGGACAAAAAATTTATTTGCGACGTCCATTTGAGATTGTCGTCAATAAATAACCCAAGGTAGTTGACAGTGTGTGTTCTATTTACAGTAATATTGTTAAGAGCTATTCCAAAATTACACTGACAAGTTTTTAGGGGTTGCTTGTTTATTATCATGTAGTTAGTTTTTGAAAATTTAGGGATAGCTTATTTTGACAAAACCAAGATTTAACTTTCTTGAGTTCTTTTCGAACTTTGTTTTCCAGGTTTTTCAGATTCTTATTAGTCATCATCAAGCAGGTGTCATCGGATAATAATGTAGTTGGAAATCAAGGGAATGTCATTAATATACAATAAAAAAGTAGAGGCCCAAGGCAAGATCCCTGGTGAACCTTGCACGATACTTTACCATATAAAAACATAAAGTTACGAACATTACTGTATTGATATCTGTTATTTAAGTAACTTGTTAATAAGTCCAGAGGTTTACCAGGAATTCCAAAGTTACAATACAATTTATTTAAAAGAATGTCATGAATGAGCCGTATCAAAGGCCTTTGATAGATCCAAAAACAAACAGCATGTGTATAAATTTTGATCAATATTGTTTATAAACTTGTCGTACATTGAGTTGATTGCAAATATAGTCGAAGAATTTTTCTGAAAGCCAAACTGGTTTTCACAAAACAGATCATTGTTTTCAATAAAATTAATGATGCAGGAGTGAATTAATTTTTCTAAAATTTTATCAAATTGTGATAAGATTGAGATTGGGCGATAATTAGAAGCTTTCCTGCGATCACCCTTTTTAAAAATTGGAAAAACTTCAGCGTTTTTCAAGCAGTTTGGGTAGACGCCTTTACTCAAGCAGTTGTTTATCAATTTACAAAGAAAAGGAGATATTATTGATTTACTAATTTTTATAAATTTAGTTTCGGTGTCTGTATACATGGTTGCTTTTGAATCGTTAAACAAGTCGATAATATTATTAATTTCGGTCGGATACGTTGAGCGTCAAACAATTGCACAATTTCTAGAAAAACTAGGCCCAAGTCTGGTCGTACATATTGTCCTTTCATTCAAAAGCATGGTTCTTTGGCATTATCTTGAAATTTTCAAAAAGATTCATTTAAAAATGAAGTCTGAAAATTTTGAAAAGTTGTCTCTTCAAGCAAAACATTGGTGAACCCTACAAAAATAGGAGATAGAGATGGTCCTGTTTTATCTTTCGCAATAAAATATTTTTCTTCAGCTACCTATTATCTAAATGTTGAAGAAATTTGCTTTGCAAATATTTGAAGTCGGCTGATTTGAAATTCTTAAGCTCGGCATTACTGATGGTGGCCCTGCTATTGTAAGAACTTAACCGTGAATGCTTTATTTCAGATTGATTTGCTCTTTGTATGCCAGCGTTTATGCCAGGATCAAGTAACATGCGCCCAGCCAGAGGCTTTACTAATAGTCATGCCGTACAAATAGGCATGCAATTATGACAGAGTAGTAAGCAGTGAGCCTTATATTTAGCTCTAGCAATTCTCTCGGCAGAGTACCGCATAATAAGCAATATCAGGGTAGCGACATCATTTATGCTAATGATTTTTTTGTTTATTTACTGTTGATTATTTTCACAACCAGAGTTTCACTAAGTCGTAAATTATGCCCGCCACCAAACAACTGATTTGTGTTTTCGTAAAACAAAAGCCATTACGACGTTCATTATCAACTTTGTGTTCGTTCTCTTAAATTTATTTGAAGGAACGGACAGAATTTGCGAAAAGATAGAGACTTTCTACGACCTCTCTTTTTTGAGAGCAATCGTACTACGGTCGGGATTAGGAGCATAGCGGCGATGTCCACATTAGTACCAATTTATTGCTTATGGTCTTGAATGCCTAATTTGGTTGAAGCTAGCTGAACCGATGTTGCTAATATACTATGGAGCAAGGGTGTTTTCTTTTGCTGATATGCTGTTCCTAAGATATCTATACTATAAAGCAATGTAATAAAATCCAAAGTTAAAAAAAATCAAAGTAAAGCCGTGAATCTATCAATTTGTGAAACGGAAGTCAGAGAGAATATTTTGTTTGAAACTGACGTGACCTGATGTTTTCCAACTAAAATATCGTAAATGACTTTGGGGAAGCCATAGCCGCTTTTGTCGCTATGCCGGAAACAGAGACCAATAGCGCAGCCAAAGAATTTAATACCATAAATCTAAATAGGAAAGGGGCTGCAACAAATCGCAAACTAAGCTTACCATTAAATAGTTTATTTCTGTAATCGTGAAAGCAACCACCATTTTTGACTGTGCTTTAATTTCTTCCCCCTCACACTTTTTTATAGTATAAAAAGTAGTTTGTGGCAAGATTCTTTATTTGTGAGCACTACCAGTCTTGATTGAGAGAGTAAGATGATCGCCATTCCGCGTATTGTAGATATGGAAGTGCATAAATTTCCCTAATTTTTTTGTCACTGTTTGCACGAGAGCCCGATGGGTAAAGCCGGCGCAGCTGGTTGAACCAAAATACTTAACCCCGACGTTACTGATGGAGGCCCTGCCAGACGACGCCAGATAGTTTACTTATAAAGGCTGACGTGCTACGTCATTGAGGTGGCCTAGCCTTCAGCAGGCCCTAAGTTAGTGGCTCTCAACCTTTTACGTGCCGTGGCCCGCTTCAAGGGGCCACGAATTCTTGTGGCCCACTTTCATAAGATCGTTGATGTCAAGGCTCCTATGTTACTAGGATGAGCGTCAGATTTCGTGGTAGTGGACTTGAACTGTTGAACTCCAAAAAAAAGTTCATTGTCTCCCCAGTGCCGAGTTGACGACAAGCAAGTGGCGTTGACCTTCAAAAAAACGTCATAGCGCCTCTAATTTACAGATGCTGGTACGTATGGCTGTTCCTGTGGACCAGTATTTCTTAACCTTATTCGACATGCAAACCCACTTGTAAAGTACGCAGACGTCCGTGGCCCACCCGAATAACGTGCTGTGGCCCACCGGTTGAGAACCAGTGCCCTAGGTTTAGTGCGACCTTGCATGAGGGTAAGACAATATCAACAGTGCTTGATGATACACTTGCGTTTCACAATCAATTTCTCCATGTTTCAGATAGCAGAGCAAGTTCCCGATGCTCGTTGTTCCCACTTACTGAAGAAGCTTCGTTGTGCCCACTGCTCTCCGCGCTCCTGGTGGCTTTTTCATACCCCCGATCAACGTCGCTTTCCACACAAACGAGTGGTGCCCATTCTGTGCCCAAAATTCTGTCGAAAGTTCCATGCAGCTTGCAGAGATTCAATTGCAGGTTAACAGTAGGCAATACTATTCTGGAACAGTAGTTTACTTATTTGTCGTGGAAGGCTGCCCCATCACACAAGCAGATATTAGTTTTGGTGATTTGATCTAATGCAAGCAGACTTGCAAAGAAAAAAATAGGATTTAACTTTTACAAACGATGACGTAATTGAATCCTACCTCTTCGGATATATTTTGCTCAAAAAATCAACAAGAAGATCCAGAAAAATTTTTTGAAGAAAAGCGAAATTTTTTCTCACGTCTATATTCTTAGTTGTAAATTTAGAAAAAAGGAAATCCCCCTCCTTTTTAAACGCGACTTATATAGAGTGACGTGTCTACGACAAGAAAGCAGAACTGTCGTCCTCATAATGACTGGGAATTCAACACATAAGGCACTTTAATTAATCCACATTGACTTGTTCTTTCCAAGCAATATACTTGAATCCGCTGTAGAGGGTGCGTAAAACTATTGGAATCGCATGTTTATTGGAAAGTTTGATATTGATCGCCCCCAATAAATCGGTCGTGGATGTTTTCAATTCTGTAAAACTGCTTTTTATGAAATGCAGGACTACAACACGACAACTTCTGCGAGTACCACACGACCAACGAAAATGGACCTTGCTTTCCAGATTACCAACTCAAACACGGCACAGTCGACTGAAAGACTGACAAAAAGCTGAAGAACCATGTGATGCTTGTACTGTACAGTGGCTTTGAGCGACGTCGTTTTTAAAATAAACTGCAAATTAACGCCAGCATGATGTTGCTTATCGTACAAGTATTACTCTTGAAAAATCCGTAAAAATCTAAAGCAGCTATACGGCAGGGATGCAAACAGAAAGGCTCTAGGGTAATATTGGTCTTGGCACTTTACCTTGAAGATGATGAAAACCCATTCGCAAGGAGAGCCAACAACTCAGCCCCAAGACTATTATTTGTGGCTTGTCTACTTCTCTTAGTAAACTGCGAGGCGGAGGTGAACACAACGATGTTCCACCAAAACCACAAAGGATAAAAATAACCTGGCTGCTCGTCTGGCCCCACGATCCAGTAGCCACTAAGGGAGCGATCTCACAACCTTACGATCTCAAGTCAGCTGTCTACTGATAAAACACGATGCTTCTTCCGCATTGCTATGATAGGATTGGCAAGCCCTTTCAAAATGGTTACTTTCTCCGCCATGAATGTTTTATTTCGACTTCAAGAACACGAAACAACGCAACTAAAGCGGTAAAGCTATGACAATATAAAAAATTATGAGGCGTTCTTCATGGTACCATCAAAAATAACCACCAACGCGGTTTAAAAATGCTAAAACGCAAAAAAATTCCATTAAAAAACAGCAAAACACAGTGAAGAAAAGGGAATAAATATATGAACGCATTATTAAAACAAAAAAACCAGTAATTGAACTGACATATACCTCAACAATTTACCTTCTTAAAATTTCAAGTACACATCGTTAGTAGACTGCCGCCAACTATAGTAAAGTGGCAACACAAAAATAGTTTTGATAATTCGCATCCAAATCTGCCGTCATTGCAAATAATCATGTCAAGGCTTTGACACATCAGACATTATTTGTTTTATTTTGATTATATGAATATTGACTAAAAAGATTCCGCTGTCAGCAGCTCAATCTAGTCTCGTAAGAAAAATCGTAAGAGCATCAACTTTTAAAAATCTAATGGATTAACTAATATCACTCAAGCTATTCAGGCAAACGATATTTTGATCAATGGCATTAAACCGAAAATCTGAGTGAACATATCCCCCTTTATCGTTACCTAAAACTTATGAATAGGTTGTCATGTTATGAACCTTATTGTTGTTTTTGGAGTTTGCAATGCTATTTCCAATGATTTTATGCAATCATTTTACAAGGTGACTACTTGCATGAACTTCTATTCTACCTCGGTTAAATACAAGCAAAGCGCAATGGGTAAAAATTTTGCACTCAAGTGAAGAAAACTTTGCCCAAGCAGCAAGTCTCACAAATGTAGCACCAAAACACAAAAACTACACACTAAAACATTTTGCGCTTGTGAAAAACTTTAAGTTTTTGTAAAGGCAGCTAGCGAGAAAGCAAAAATCCAAGGCGCATTTAAAAATTTGGTACCCAGATTTTTGTAGCATTCACACGCTGAGAAAAATCCCTCCCAACAAAAAACATGATTTTGCAGAGTTCCTGGCATGTAACCTAACATTTTTAGGCTTGTTATCTCACGTGCTTTAATCAAAACTCCATTGGAATTAGAAGTTGAATTCAGACAAAAATGGAGCCAACTTACTATTTTGCTCAGCACACCCATTGCAGTAAGTTCACCTCGATCAAGATATTCAAGCAAGATAATAACGCCCTGAACAGTAATTTGATGCAAATATTAATCATCACTATCGAAATTGAAGCTGCGTTCGTTAAAACCCGATTAATCATTATGTTTACAAAACCGAAATATTTTGCAATGCTATTCACATCACACAACATATTGATTAACAAGGAAGGCAATAGGTAGGGTGATTATGAATGTCAAGTAAGAGCAGCAAAGCTTTTGGAATCGCTCGTTCGAAGCCAATGCTGCCGACCACCGTTTGAAACGCTACGTCGCTGTATGATGATGATAAGAAGTTGTTGAACTCGTCAAACATTAGATGACGGGAGAGTTTGGCAGACCGCTTAAGTAAAACATCTCACCGCTTTCGAATCTGGAGTCATCCATGGATATTGCTGCCGTTGGCAAAAGCTATAGTTTGAACTCTACAGGCGAGCTTCAATGCAAACGCCGGTTCTGCATAGCCGTGTTGCATGCAATCTCAGGCTTTGAGCACTCAACCCGCAGTCCTTCGATCACAAACCTCACTCCCAGTACATCGGGTCACGTTTTCAAACCAAAAAGCTGACTTTTCTCGACGGCTTTCGTATTCAAACATCAAAAGTGGATATTCGTAACGGTGGTTCACGAATGCTTGAAGCATCGCTGGTTGACGATCCTGCGTTGGTCGGCTGGATCGGAAGCTTTCGGTCGCTATCAGAACTGCTGCTCTCTATCACCGCCTTGCGGCCGTCGTTGAATAAAGACGAAAGCGTCTTCCGCACGCGCAGCATACTCAAGCGCGACTCGTAGCGGTGGAGCCAGCATTCCTGCATAAGGGACACGTATGACGACATCACCTGAAATGTGTAAAAAATGTGTTTATCAATCGCAGTCAAAGATTGTATTCTACATCATTATTCGACATGTGCGAAAGCATTTCTTCCGAAAAAATTTACTTAGTGAGCGTATAATGTGTAGCGGAACTTGTTTCGTTATTTAGGCCCCCTTTTTCCTGTTGTAAGACAGCAAAGTGTAACGTCATAAATTTGCGCCACTTCACACTAACTTGCGTGAAAAAATACAAGCGTAATTTTCTATCTTAGCTGCGCACTAAAAAGCGTAAAATCTTTATTGATTAACAAATCGTTTTGCCTGAAACATCAATACAGAAGCTGACACAATCGCGCAGTATTTTGTAAGAGCCTTGACCCATCACAGTTGGCATGAAATTTTCAGTTAAAGTACAACTATTGTGGCTAAAGCACAATTTTTTAAATCGACCCAAGTAAAACTTTTTCACACAGAATAATATAGGAAATTATTAATACATGTTTCGAAAGCAAGTTAAACGCGAAGAATTCACAAATTATTCAGGATATTTGAAAATTTTCGGCGGAAGTTCAGCTGGCGGCCAAATGTTATGAATAGCGATACAAATCTAATTTGTCATATGTCGCACGGTATTTGTCATTGTTTTAATATCATCTAGTGTATTTTCCCGCCAATTCTTTTTGAACCGACCCAAAATTATGACGTAACAACTTCTTTTTATCTTTGCTTCAAAACGCAGCTTGGATATGTTAAATGAAGTAGAATGGCAGTCCAATGTAAAAAATTAAAGGTGGTTAAAAAAGCTCAAAGTTATCTAATTTGGCAACTGGCTGATGTTGTTGAGGGGTAGCCTCTAAGTCAGTAGATAAATTTATTTTTGATGCTGTATTAAAACGCACAGGTTTACGCCAAATCTACTCGTAGTAAGACCGACCGAGTAGTTTTTGTTTAACTTGCATCGTTTATAAAGGTTTTAGCTATTGGAGTAAATAAGATACAAAAACACCTCCAGCGTGCGTGCGTCGAGGGAAAACTGGCTTACAGGCATTAAGTTAAAAACCAGCCTTTTTCAAATCAAAAACAAGTAGTTAAAACACACCTCATGAGAAAACAACTCTGGTGATATTTCGGGTCGTATCTTCTCGACCACTACCACTTTATCAACTTCTCTCAAGTCAGGATCGTTGCTCATAACATCGTGGTAAGGAGGATGATAGCTGTTCACGATACCTAAACAATATCAGACATCGTCAATAACAATGAGCATTATTCCCAGAGGATGTTGGCAAAGTGATCGATAGGGTTAGAGCTGCATATGTAATAGCAATAATCGAACGACCCTTGACAATGCGTTCAAATCTTGGAATGACCGAGTCATGTTGCAAAAGAAACCTTGCGATAATTTTCTCTTCTGGGGTTCCATGGTCTTCCGCCACGCCCCCATCCCTCGGAAGGGGTCGGATAATCAACAACAACATAATTTTCTCTGCTTGATGGACAGTAACAAGCAGTAAATTTATTGGAAGCCATATTAAGCAATAGACGAAAAATGTTGTAACTTGGAATTCCGAAGCAGGTTGGATGAATCCTTCAGTGCTGGGAGACACTGCCGCTGTCCTGCCAATCTCGAGGATGAAAATGCGAATGAAAAGAATCTCCATGTTGAAATCAAGCTCTGTCCGTTTTAACTTACTCATTGCCAGTTATTTCGTTATTACAGCAAAGGAATTTTTTCTGCAGTAAGCATGCTTTATGCGGAGTTAATACAGTGGAATTCGGTTAATAAATCCACCTCGGGACGGCCGGTTTTGGATTTAATACGCGGCGGCTTTAATAAACGGCGTTTTCTAAAATGCACAAAATGTAGTATTTTTTCAGTATTTATTCGACACAGAAAAATCTGCGTTCAAAAGTTCAATTAGTCTGCTTGATTAGGCCTACCAGTACACAAGGACATGTACGTACTTGTCCATACGAAACTGATAATCCAATATTGTTTCGTCACTTTGCAATATTGTACTTATTAGTACATAATGAAGAAAATTTTGACTGCATAAAGCACGTAAAACTGGATGTATCAAGCGGCGCTTGGATTTATTAACCGAAGTTTTTATAACGGGAAAGGATTGGGACGATTCCGTTCCAAGCAAATTGGATGTAATAAGCGGCTGGATTTATTAACCGTGGATTTATTAACCGAATTCCACTGTATGCTCTACGTCCGCCTCTAACCATCTGCCTGTGCTTTAGATTTCGACTACAAAAGTGTTTTTTATTTCTACAATTAGGGCGAAATTTAAGTGTGGTGCTTCCTGCGTCATGAACGACAGTATCAAATGCTAGAAGTGCGTATATTTAATAGCTTAATGAATTTACTGACAATTGCCATTCGCGCTCACGTCAGGTTTTGAAATCCTTTCTATGCGTTTCAAAATCCAGAACACTACAGTGCGACGGCGACTTGAACAGCCATATAATCAGTGAAAATTGCTGACAAAATAAACGATCTTCAGGAAACAAAGCCGAGGACGTACATGCGGCAATCCAAAAGTGAAATGCGATTAACATCAACAAGGCATCGAAATCAACTGCCGGCGCTGCTCTCGAAATAAACACACGTCCTGCTCTTCAAGTCAGTCAGGCCGGAGCCTCTGCTTGTTAATTAAAGCGAGTCTAGACATTCTCGCGCCTATCTCACGTGACGTCAAATGCACCTTTGCAAAGCCTGCAACGACGTGTACTTAACAGAAACGCACAAACACAACGCACCTTTACGTCGCCAACGTTACACTACGTATGCGAGCAAACGATAGGTCGCAGGTTCTACTCTCACGAACTAAAGTTTTGTCGGCACTGGCTTTCAAACTACTTCTACGGCGCCACCTCCACAATCATTGCGTCTGAGACTAAACGGCTACTATAGGTGCGATTACTGCAGAGATGACAAGCTTCTGATACCACACGACTGCAAATTAAAGCCAGCCTTTCTGGAATAGTCTTTGTATGACAATATTCATCCACAAACCTACTCCCAAAAGCATTCACAGGACATCAGGGCTTACCAGACAGACTTAATTTATCGAGCACTACATAAAAAACCAAACGGCATCTTTTAGGAATTAATGAATCCATCTTGTTAGCTGCAAAATGATATAGCGACAATATTTTGGTAACAGCAATACATTACTCACCTTTTACTCGTGTCCTGTTAGCTATTTCCCACATTACTAGCGCAAAGCCGTATACGTCTGCTGCTTTGTAAGGTGCAAATGAATCGGGATGAAATAACTGACTGATCACCTCAGGAGCCATGTACCGCAAAGTCCCTCTCCGCCTCGAGTTTTCATAGGCTCCCAAATCAACTCTTCCCAGTTGCCTACGAGAAAATCAAACTGTTAGTTTATTGTTCAGCGTATCGCAATCACACATAGAATCCAGTGTTTCGCCCAGTCAAAGAAGAATAGTGAACTTGTTCACCTGGCCTCAGAGCAGACCAGGCTCAAGAGGCGACTTTTGGGCTCCCACCAATGGTAGTCAGTAATTGGCATCTATGGCTGGTTCGAAACAGACGAGTCTGACCTTGAATAGGTTTCCAGTCACTTTCATGCCGTACCTCCAACCCAAAAAAGAAGAGAGGAAAACACAATAGCGACTACATCACACATAGAATCACGTGCTACGACCCGCTACGTAGTTGTCATTATTGCCTGTACACTGTGGACCGCAATGCAATTGCTAATCAGCACATTTTCATCACAAAAACTAAATTCAAGCTTAGCCACAAACGCAACCACACACAACCACGCAGGCATTGAACTCGCACCCTTTCGACTGCCAGACCAAATCCTTCTAATCACAAGCTACAACAGAGTTGGATCACAAGACAATTTGCGGCAGATTCGGATCAGATTAACGGGTGCTATAACATCAAGGCACTTGAAAGAGAACTTATGTTCCATGTTTTTGGGTAGCATCTGCGATTTCAGCGTATTTGGCATCAGGCACCAGCATTAGGTTAAGATGCTAAGAAACGCTTAAACAATAATTGGTTGTTTTGTTATTGCATTAAGACTTCAAACATTAAAACAAAACAATTACGACCTTCAGCTGTTACCGAAGCCTTCGAAATTTAACTGCTTTGTATCAAGCAACGGTGCTTTACGGCAAGAAATGACTTCGCTAAAGCCTAACACATAGTATCCTAATCATTCTACCTGGAATATCGAACAGCGAGACCCATGTCAGCGATGCAACATTGACCGTCGTTTTTTACTAAGATGTTTTTCGATTTGACATCGCGATGAGCGATCGCGGGCTTGCCTTGAGTACCGGTTATTTCAGTGTGAAGATGAGCCAGGCCTGCAGAAACACGCTGCTGCATCAAGCACCGGCAAATAGAAAAGTGCATGCATCGTTCTATGATTATTAAGTTGAATATTTTATTCTCACAACGCGGTAAACTTTTGCAGCTACTCGTAAAAGCAGTCGTGTTTAAACCTTCATCTTGAACATGAACTGCCAATGTTGTCTGGATTTACAATGCAAGACGAAAAATATTGTTCGAGTTCTTATCAAGGGCACGCACACCAATGTAGCACTTAAGCGGGTATCAAATCCACATCTTGGAAAAGAGACCAATGTCTTATTAAACTCAGTCGTTGCTGTTCGCATGCAAAGCTTTAAAATGATTGCGTGGCGATGAGTGTAGCAACTTCCTACCCGAGCAAGCAGTCAGAGCGAAGCGTAGAGCAGTGGCGACATCCAGCACATGACGGTGCAGGTAATCGAACAATGAACCGTTCGCATGATACTCAGTGATGAGGTAAAGTTGAGTCCACGAATTAGCACCAGCAACATCAGAGGCAATAAAACCTGAAAAGAATAATGCGAATGGTTTGAACTTGTAAATCCAAAAATAAAAGTTAAATCGTAGGAGAAAGGTAGAAAACGATGAAAAACATCCAATTCTGCGCAAATGCAGAGAAAACGTTAAAAAATAAGAAACAGGAAAAACAAAGAGAAAACGATAAAAATCACAAAAGCCAGAGAAAACGTCAAAAAACTTTAAAAAAACGTTGCAAAACTTATTTACTTAAGTCACGCAAACGTCGCTGCTTTTGCCAGGTGAATATAAAAACAAGACTTTTCCTGATTCTTTCTTTTCTTATCCTATTTGACATTAAAGTCGTAAGAACTAGAAATGATTTTCAGCTCAGTTACTCCCACAATCCAATAAAACGTACCTAGAATATTTTCGTGCCGCAACATCACAGTCTGATAAATCTCTGTTTCACGATACCAACTTTCCTCGTGTCGAGAATCAAAGATCTTGAGAGCAACGTACTCATCTCTCCACCTCCCCAACATCACCTAAATTAACATTTTCAATAATCAACCAACTAAAAATTGGTTTGCTCTAAGTTTACAATAAATTGTAGATTCTAGTTTTCTGCAAAACGCAATTTTCGCGCTGGAAAATTGAGAAAAAAAGAAAAATATATTCTTTCGTCATTGAGCATTTACAATCAAGCATTGACGTGCCACTGATCTCGACTTAAGATCAGTCAGCTATTTCACACTTACATCTGTGAAAGGCAGTATAGCTTCAACTCTTGCAAAAGCTTTACAGTTTCCATAAATCTGAGTAATGTTAAAAATGACTGTAAGGTAATTTCGTATGCACAAATAATGTCAAAACTAAAGTTGAAGTTGGTAGCAGCAATCTATATTTCACCAAAGCCTAACCACAACTCAATGTAGAGTGGTTTCTCTTCAGACCTCCCAAACGAGACCCAGAATCTCCTCATCCTGGGGAACCAAAAATGTTTTTTCAACACTCATCTATTAATGTGAAGGGTATCTACACCAAACAAAGCAAAATTCATGGAGGACCAAAGCTATATTTGACCAGGCAGTCTTATTTTCAAAAATTAAATAAGTACTCTCCCTATCATAATTTCCTACGAGTTACAACTACCGAACTAACCATCTATGAAGGTCTATAATTATTTCAAACACAGTTCACACCAAAACTGTCGTGTTGGCAAATTTTATTCAAGCTACCGTGCTGGTGCCCACACCGACATCACAGTCTTGGTTCACACATTTGGACGTTTCCTAATTTTATAGATAAGAGTAGAAAAAAAAACAATCCGGTGAAGATTAGCGTCGAGCTGGTAAATTCGACACTCATGGAAATCGTTTTACATTTTTACACTGCTTCATGACATGTACAGGTACAACTGACTCCAAGAAACGCAACTGTTGTGATTGACCCTGCTTACCGATCCGTATCTCCCTTGTCCCACTTCCTTGACAACTTCAATTTGTTTCGAGATTGTTCTTTGTACTAACAGGGGCATTCCAGAGCCAGATGACGTAGCAGCAAGCGAGGGCAATTCATTGAGGTCTACTGCCATGCGCCCTTTTTTCCCTTCACCATGACAGGATCGAGGATAAAGGACAGGATAACCAGCACGCAGATTTTCGATTTTGATTTGCTGCTTTCGTTTTCTTTCGCGCCTGCGAACTCTGTAAAGTAACAAAGATTATCAGAAAAGAGAATTTAGTGAGTTGTCTTCATCTTCCGATCGCAAGGAAACCAAGAACTTTCGCTCAAGCTCGCTTCGGAGCTTATACATCAGCAGGCACAGTGCAACTCTTTCGCAAACGCTTAGCAAGAAAAAAAATTTGCAAATGTCTTTCCCAAGGGTGCAACAGAGCAGAACTCACACGAGCGTTTCACAAGCGACCTCCTAAAGGCTGGTTTCCATTAGGAGTAGATGGCAGGCGTGGCGTGAAAAATTCTTAGTTTTGAGCGCTCCGCGCATAAAACTAAACAAAGAAACAAAGAATTTTTCACGCCACGCCTGCCATCTACGCCTAATGGAAACCAGCTTTAGCTCGTTAAATCAATGCCTCGTGGCACTAAGTAGTTATTTTAACAGAAG
Organism: Trididemnum clinides; assembly: GCA_963675345.1. Lineage (NCBI taxonomy): Eukaryota > Metazoa > Chordata > Ascidiacea > Aplousobranchia > Didemnidae > Trididemnum > Trididemnum clinides. The sequence goes on along the minus strand of OY776295.1, from coordinate 19,427,422 downwards.
ACGCGGCAAAACTCAAGTTGCACAATGACACCCTGACTTTATTATACTTTGAACCTAGCATCTTTTAGCTTAGTAGGCAACGATTTTGTCAAAGAAAAATTAAATTTAGAATTTCTTTTTGAAGGCATTAAACACGTACCGTTCTTCTACATTACTCACATGGAAGCGTAAAAGGGTTAACTCTTCAGTCAACCAGGTGAAGCATTGTAAAACAATTTTTCTTTCAAAAAATAAGTCCGAGCTATTCATTCGTTTAAGAGACACAAAAGATTTTGCTAAGTCCGATTTCGTTTCTACAGCTGTACATAAGCGCTTGAAACAGAAGACTAATTGAAACGGACTGATACCAGGTTACCGGTAAAGTTATCAATGAAGCTGAAGCACAAGTAAATAACTTTCTCTTCTTGTTTACACCTGAATGGAAGCGCTTTTTAAAACAAGACACCTGCCAGTTGATAAACGCGAGGCAAGCAGACAAGATCACAATTGCCACATAATGACTGTAATTTTCGAATTCTACCAGATGGCAAAATGACGTTTAAAAGAACGCCGACCTCGAGCATTAAAACTCGATATTATAAACCACAATAACTAGCTATCAGAGTCTAAAATCTACTCTAATAGCTTGAAGAACAGTTTGTCAAAGGTTTTCGTAACCCACTTCGTAGTAGCGGTACAGCGACAGACCAAGTTTCAGCGCAACAGACTTCGGCAAAGCTAAATTTAAAACGCCACCAATACCGGTAATCTGTCGCGCAACATGCTCAAGTGCATGATAATGCCAATCGCGTGTTTTCATAATGACCATGTTGTAACGGCATCTCACCAGCTCAAATATTTTGCAGTCACGATGTGGCGTTTTTGGTTAAAGCGAGAGCGCATTTTTTCGGGCGAATTAAACCTCGAAAAACAATTTGTTTTTCGAGTCATTTTCAACCGAAATCTGCTAATTGCACGCTATCGCTGAAAGCAGATATGATATTACTGCTTTTTGGCAGATGACGGTTGTATGACGTTGTTTGCGAATGTCGCACAAGCATACCGAGCGTGCTTTGTGTCGTCGCCACAACTAACCGCAGGCCGACATTGTGACGTGCAAACCGCATGCGCTATGCGGTAGAAGTCAATGTCTGTGACCAGAAGCGATCGGCGAAGTGGTTGCGGACAAAACACCACTCTGACGTGTAACATACAACGATTTTTGTGAAAACAAATTAAAAGGAAAATTGGTTTGTGTAAGCGAGATAGCTCTCATCCGCTATTTCAAACGTTTTAGTAACAACTGTGTGGTCCAACGTGACTCACTCATTAAACTGCTTCATGACAGGCAATGAGGTATGCAACAAGAATCAAAGTATAAACTTTCTGTGACGAAGATTAAATACCGAAACATAAAAACATGATTGCCATTCAGGTTAGCATTTCCGTTGTACTGTGTTCCCTCCATTTTATACAACGCCGATGTTTTTTTGAAAACAGCTTGGTGTACTGTCGTTTTTACTTGATTGTTGAATTCAAGAAAATAAATATTTATTGGTATACTTAAGTACAGTAGAATTGAATTTTAAGCAATACTACGTATAACAAGATGCAAACTAAAAATGTCTTTGTGATTGATATTTAGTGAAAAATTCCACCTACTTCCTCAATGGATGATATAGATATTGATCGAATTTGATTTCTTAACATTCACTGGGTCAATATGACTAAAGCGATGCCTAGGTGGCATATTGGCACGTATTTTAAATATTTAGAGAGGTTTTGCTCTCGTTTTATAACAGAGAACAAACAGTTTTATTGTGCCGTGCAAATACGAAATAAAAAAAACCTGGGAACTGCAATCAAAGTTCGAGTAGAATAGCAGAAATGACAATCATTGTGTGGAGTGATCCATCAAAAAATTTCAATTACCCTAAAGAAATGCGTTCACTCCTGAAACAAAATTGGGCCAATTCTTATAAAAATATCGGTCCTTACGTATTATCGGGAGGACCTTTGATTTTTAATGTTATTTTATTTAAAAGAAAGGCAGTGTACACTGAAGGGGCAGGCCCGGTATGTAAATGTACGGGGCAGTGTACACTGGAAGGGTGTATTTTATTGTTTTAACCGTTTCAATAAATAATTTACTTTAATTTTTGAGTCGTGTTTTTAAAGGTCCTCCCGTTAATACGTAAGTACCAAAATATCACTATCACTGCTAAGGAACTGCCTCTTTTGCCCATTACAGGACACTTTGAAAGGAAAATATCACGTGAAAAACAAACCTGATTGAATAGAGTGTAATAATGGTACCGAAGATTATGCACAAGCTTAACACAGACACCGTTAGAACGATCAACATATTGAGATTTTCACCTGAAATAAGAAAAAAACAAACTATAATTAAAATCTGCCATAAAGCAGTAAGGGTTCGGTAGTTCCAGAAATCCAAATAGCGCAAAACTGCAATATCTTTAGGGGCCCATGAATATGCTTTTAAAGGTCCATAATATAGGGGCAACGTATTCTTGGTAGAAGTCCATTTGCCAAAATCCTGATAGAAACCCGCGACCAGAGAAAGTTTACGAAGATGGCAGTAAATTCAGGGTTAGTTAAAATAGTTTGACAATAAATTGTCCTACTGCTACCAAAAAATTCGCCATGAACATGTTCCAGCAAGCAGCTTGACGCTAAAAACTTCGAGACTAAATGTCAAGTGAGCGCAGGCAAATCGCACATACCCGGTAGATGTGCAGATACAATTGATGAAGTTAAATCAGAACACAATTCCCAGCAGTCCAGTGCTGACTGCAGCGCAGAGCGCTCGCGGACATATTAAATTTCGTTATCAATACACATGCTTATGGTATCTAACAAGTGAAACTGTATAATACCATTTCTACGAGATGACGAAACTATCAAGGAATGAAACTAGCCGCGGTATTTTTATATGGGATTTAATTAGATTTGACAGATTTGAATATCATTACCAGTGAGGTAAGGTAAGGATTGACTACGTTAGGCGGACACGCAGCCATCAATATTACGCTAAATGGAAAGAAACTGTAAATGGTAAACTGTTTTGACCGTTTATGAGCAATCGCTACCACCGATAAAAGCCAAAAAAATGAGTAAAATCGCATTCAGCATCGCAACTTCCGCAAGGACACATTATATGTAAACGAAAGAATATCAGCTTTTACACGAAAACTAGCCTTTTCAATTCATTGGCTACTTGGCACGGCAAATGCTGAAAGAGAGAGATGTATTCATACTTTTGAATGCATGAGTTACAAAAGGTTGTGCTGAATTAAACACACGAAACGTCGGAGCAACCACTTTGTGAAAAAAAGATTTAAAACGAATAGACGTTTTTGATCACAGAAAGACGTCAAATTACAATGGTTTGGACATGTCAGTTGTCACCGCTCGTTGTCAAAAACCATCCACCAAAGTGCATTTAAAGGAAAACGCAAAAGACCGCCCACACATAAGATGGGTAAGCAACATGACGGAATTGGCTAATCAATCAATGAAACGAAACCTACTAATGGTGTCGGAAAGCTGTTACTGCTATGTCAGCATGCTGATATTCGACGAAAGTGACAGAATTGATGATATCAGGTATTCGCCAGCAGACCCAGCATATTATTGCAGATCTTGAAATTTTATGAAAGCATGTTTAGTATTAATACAATCAAGGTCGCAATTAGGGTAGGCCAATGGACCGAAGTTTCTTCTTTGGTTGTAGCGCGATTAGAAACCCCCAACAACTTTGCCACGAAAAACTAATATGGTTTTGGTAACGCCCCTCTTATTTACAAAAATCTTGGTTGCCGTAGTGTATTGGTAAAGCAAAATGGGAGCGACTTGGACTCATGCGCTCTGCAAGCGTAAGTCACAGTTCTTGTTTCTTTAATGCCAGAAATCGTGAGCGTATTACAGTAAACATACATGAAATTTTCTAGCAAATGCTAGTAGCGAGCGCAAATCAAAATCTACTTTCAAATTAGTATTCAGAAAAAAACAGGTACCTTGCAACAGATGGCACCTACCCGCGAAATAGGGAGTGTCGTCTTCAGGAGGTGAGTGCTGAGTCGGTAGCTTCATAACCAAATAATCGTTGCACATGCTACCGTTATTACAGCATTGCAAGTCCGTGTTGACCATGAACTGAGGGTTAGCTAGTTTCTGCGAAAATAATAGAATGTTTTATGCAGTTCTACTCGCCGGCTTCCGTCATCACATAAGACATTGCGATCAAACGTAAGACTCGTCGCAACACCCGCTTCGGACCAAACATGACCACAATCTAATCACTGTACAATGTACACGAATTTTTTATTCTTTTTTAATCCAGCTTTGGCTGTTGATTTCCACTCAGTCCTTTAATGTAACCAGCTTTTCTACTGACAGATGTCTATTCTTTGTACTGCCCTCCCTCTCTTTGACACTCTACTTCCAGTTACATAAATGCAAAGATGTTACTGATCAAGATCAAGAAAAACGCATATCAACTTAAGAGCTTACACAAATTTTAAGGTCTGAACTTCAACAACTATTAAAAATCATGCCTTAAACAAATTTCGCCGTCTCAGTTTTCTTGTGTGCAAGCAAAACACCACAATCGGTACTCACATTGCATTGGTCTATTTGATCATCTAAAGAACCTAAACATCCAGCTCTCACTTCTTCCTCACCAAAGTCATTAATAAAGAGCTTTTTGAAGCATTTTGCTGAAAAGAAACAAGGTTAAACAAACAGCATGTCAACATGCGAGGGTGATCGGCGACCTCAATGCTGGGACCCTTGTCAAAAGGCCTCTAAAAGGATCCAAAACTCCCAAAGAATTTTTTACTCCCAACCACGGCCTGAAAATCCTTTTTCGTTTACTCTAGAGTCTGAATTTTGTTCCTAGTTTTTCCAAATGAAAACAAAATGTAAGTCAACCATGTCGTGTAACAGTACTTACCGTTCGGTTGTAACAGACAGGTTGAATTATCCGAACCGTCAGGACATTCAATTAAACATCTGCATTTTATGCTTTCTTTAATATCACGCAGGTCATTCGCTAATTGACTATTTTGCATTCTTTTATCAGCTACCTTCTTTTAAACTTTTTAAGCAGTAAATGAGAATGCATATCAGTAGCAAAAGCCTACATAGCTGTAAAACAACAATTGAAATATTGCAACTGTATTTTCTAAAGATTTCTGGTAAAGCTGTTGTTGTTACCCCTTTTCTTCCTCGGGATGGAGGTACGGCACGAACGGCAATTCAGGTTCATGCAGTCAACCTAATTGAAATTAGACTAGGGGAAAGATGGCAGCCCATTTCGAAGCAGTCCTGGTTGCTTGTTTAAGACTAACAATGCAAAAGTAAGCGATTGGTTTGATTGAAATAACGTGAAGAATTTAAAAAATTACAAAATCATATCAGCTATGTGGTACAATAATATAAAACGCCTGAACTGACTAAACGTGTGTATAAAAGTATTAAACGCAACTAACTTACAATCTGATTTAATTTTGAATCAGATCCCAGGTACCGGTAAGTCAATGAAAAACAGCTTCATACAAAAAGTATACACAAAAATTTCAACTCCCTGAAAATAGCTATACTTTATGCATTTAAACAGAGAAGTTATGTTACAATGCAACGGTCTAGCGGTTTTTCCAAGTTTAAGCGTGTGTCACTTCAAAAAGAAAAGGGCACTGTAGCGTTACAGCTACAACTACGTGGTATTACAGATGCACTGGCTGACGTAACCACAAACCTAACAAAAAACACGAATTTTGGTCGTACAAAGCACTACACTGCTACAAGCAAATGTTGCCAGTCACTGTTATTTCAGCCAGCTGGCGAGACATGTGACAGTGACAATACCCTGTACCAAAAAATGGTTTTGAACATTTTGCTTAGCGAGTGACTCGGTGATGTTTCAGCTCTCACGAAATACACAACTGAATACACTAAAATTCCAACGTAATATACTAAATGTAGCAACCTTAAGGGTAAAAAAGGTTCAGCTTGATGGAATCCGTTTATTAAGCATTAGCGACGCCACATGGTGCAGCCTATATACGAGAGAGCAAAAATAAACATTTTACGTTAATTGCACAAGCTGGTCTACAAGGCGCACGCAGACAGCAACTTAAAGACAAACATGCTTGCTCTCTCTGTGTAATCAAATTAAACGAACAAACCCACTGGAAACTACTAAGGATCGGCATTCAAAATGTAGTCCGAAATTCTAATGTGCGTAAGGTGAAACAACCTTGCACAAAGGAATTTGATACAAGCACAGCGTCGAAAACGATTGCTATCTAATCTTAAAACTTATTTTCGTCGCAACCGCCATACATAAGCGCACTCTTCTTTTTCACAGCACCACCATTATCCTGAAAGTCTGCTTAATCTAAAGCTATCTTCAACTGATTACTTTTTAACTAGTTTACAGGTTCAAATATCAACTTGCAAACTTAAATTAAAATTCTTTGCTACGATGCTCACCGACACAGATAATGGACTTAAAGGAATTAACTTTTTTTTAAACAAGGACGAGCACACTTCCACGATCTTCTGATCTAAATCGAAATTAAAACAACACTCTCAATTGAAAACTAGATTTCACAGCTTAAAATAGTAGCGCTGAAGGACAAAAATTTATTTAACAACTACCTTGGGCGAGTGGTTTATAATTAAATCAAGATTGAAGGATATAATATAGAGATCAAATATTCCGAAAACACGACCTTTTTTCAGCACGTCTTTCAATTAAAAATATCGAAACAAAAAAGTTTTACCACGGGTCAACCCAGGGTCGACCGTCATTTAATTTTTTTCATACAAACTTTTTTTTTTCGGATAGTGATAGGAGTACACCAGTGTTCCCTCTAAGATTTTAGTAAGTGCGTAACCGCCGGCTCAAGTGCGAAATTGCTAGCAAATGTACGAAAACCGCCGGACAAATTTGCAGGAAAAGGAAAGTCAGAACTGTGACAATGCGCTTCGGTGACGTAATAATTAATTAGCGTGACTTTGTCAGCTCCAAAATGTTCGCAAACAGGTAGCCTATCGGTTATTATAAGGGGGCGGGGAATACCAGGCTATTTTTCTTCAGTAAGTTAATTGTGGTTAAATTTGGTCTCAAACTTTACAGCCTTTGCAACAGTGCATCGTAAGCACTTTGGAATGACAGGTTAACAATGGACGTAAATAAAATTAGCCCTTTGCCGACGCCCGACATGAGCAGGAGAAACAGGACTTTTATAAACTAATGTGATGTAAGATAGGTTATTACGACTATGACAAAACAAAAATTACTTGCGAACTTTAATTGTTGCTTGTTTACGGTAAATAATTAAACAACTTACATTTTTCTATCGTAATCAATTAAACAACAGGTTTTTGCAATTGCAAGCAAACTTTCCATCTCAAATCCGAAAATAGTTGAAGAGAATTCAAACTAAAATTGGTTAGAAGTCATATCCTCTTTTTTTTTTAATGTAATAAATGGCAAGTAAAAGAAGGCTATTTATTCGTAACGTACAAAAACTGTACCATTCCCTCAAAAAATGGTGTTTTTTGTGCTTAACTGAAAGCGAGAACTATGTGCTTTTTTATCTTAACAAGCACGATTGAAGTTAGCGTTGAAACGTAAAGAAAACATAAAGAGTTCAAGCAAGTTCAGTTTCAAACCTCCCTCGAAAAACGATGTCTTGTGTTAAAACTGAAGTTTGAGAGCTGCTTGCCATTGCTGCTCTTTAGCTACGATTGAAATCGGCTCGGAAAAAGTAAACAAAAAAAATTGGTTTTACTTTAGGTTAATTGCTGGAAAGATAATTTGTTATACAGTACAAAAAAGTGGCAATGGCGCACGCGATATGTTAAGTCGCCGTCACTCGCTGTTGCGCGATGTTTGCGTGAGACGTTGCACTGCTTTAAAAAAGCCTCTGTTCTAACTAGGATTTCTTTTCACTGTCCCCCATGCATTTAACAGTTGGTTAAGATTTTGCTAAGAAAATTGCAAAAATTTTAACAAAGTGAAAAAGTTACCAAAAACTGCCGGACATTTTTTACGCACTTATGAATTTTAACTGCGAATCCGCCGGACACAATTTCGCAAATTCGCACTTTTTTTGCGTTTAAAGGGAACACTGGAGTACACCATACGGTAGTATTGCCTTAGCCACAATCTTTACTACACAGAGTTTGTTAAAAGTGTTTGACAGAAAAAATACCATTAATTGCCAGCGAAGCTCTTATACACATTCGACTTACACGATGTCTTCTTCATTCACGCATTTTATGATTGCAATCGTAAATGCCGTAATACATCGCAGCTAGGAAATGCCAATAATAGCCTTACGTGTTGTAACTACAGCCTAAACACGAAAGCATTATTCAATGGCCAATGGCGAGGTTTACTTAGAACAGCGTGCTTAATGTAGAAAGTCTGTATCACGCAATGAGCAAATATTTAACAGTAATTAAGCTAAATCATCATAAAACGCCTTGATAAGGTGGGCCAGTGTTGCCAGTTTCGCGGTTTACCCGCAGAATTGGGCTAGTTTTGATTAGGCGTTGCGGAAAAAATTTAGCAAACGCGGGTTGCGGTTTTTTGGGCTATTTTTTGCCATCCCGCTCCGCTAATTTGGGCTAGTTTTTGGAGTGACAACAAGTGTAAAAGTATAAGACAACGGTGTGTGATATGGAGTTAGTTACCGTCACTGGCATATTTTGGTAGGAAAAACAGCTCGAAAATAGGCTCAATTGGCAGTAAATCGCATTATTTTCCAAAAACTAGGTTGATTTGACACCGCTTGGTAAGTGATGACCTTCTTTTTTTGGAGATCATCGCCTAGCCGAGGGAAAATTTATAATTGTAAAAATCATGCTGAATCACAGGTTGACTTGTCTATGGCCATCGATGGGAAACCAAACACTGTACTTATGCCGGGCCTGGACTGTCCTCCCAACGGCCTTGTATGGACTAACTTCGCAAATTTTCGGCAAATTTTTGAGTAATTTTCAACAAGCAAGCGTTGGGCTAGTTTTAAGGTACCATTTGGGCTGGAAACTTGAAAAAAATCTGGCAACACTGAAGTGGGCTCCACAGCGATGATTTCAAAATGAAGAAAGTACAGGGGTTGCTTCAAACTTCCTAGAATATTAGCCTTTAGGAGGCCTCTTTCCTCGAGACAAGTTAAAAGAGCCCTTACAGAATCTGCTTAGGTATATCCCGACGTTAGAGCCACAACTAGTTATAATTTAAGACGCTACCTAAAAATTAACATTGTCTACGGCCCTTAAGATGGTTTCGTCGATTCATATTTAACCGCTTACCATCACGGGAAAGGATTCGAGCCAAATGTTCACCAATACAGTTTATGGTTGTTTTAGTTGTCATGGCAATTAGTTGGTCCGGATGCGAAGGTCCAGGTAATGGAATATAAGGAGCTTTTCCTCAAACTTACCAACCAAAATCCATGTATTACAACTAGTTTAAAACCAGGGGTATAAAAGTCAATTTAAAGACTTCAAGAAAAAAATCACTGCAGCTGCTTTCCAAGAATTCAACTGCCCAAAGCGTTACTAGTAAACTTTGCTATGTAAAAACTCCTTCCAGAAATTTAAAATTTTTTGCAAAGAAGAAATTCGTTCCGGTTGGAAGCACTGCTTCGAACTAAGAAGATTGAATAGCTTTTTTTGTACTTCAAAAGATATAACGTCGACGAAAATTAAGAGGTACGGCAGTGTGACTTTAGCACTTTTGAAGTTTGATTTCAACAAATGTTGGGAACATCTGAATAATGTGGTGTATCCATTATTTTTATCAAACCGTTCTTTCAAGAATATTTGGTAGGCAGTTTTTGACCATGCCGCATTTCAATATAAAGACTGGTTATCAAAGGCATGTGAAAATGAATTACGAAAGATGAAAAACGCTACGTCAAGTCTGAATTTTCTTAATATGACGTCGCAATATCAAAGCTTTTTGTAAACAGTAAAAGATTTTTCGCCTGCCCGTCTGGCGCCTACGAGACGGGCGAGCTAGGTTATCTTACAAGCTGAACAGTATCGACGCTTCCACAGCCTCACCTATTAAAAGAAATCGGCCGACAATACACGGCTGGCTGACAACCGAGCCCACAATTCCAGTATTGCGGGCTCCAAATGTTGTTTTTGTTCGAAAGTAATTAAACTTACAAGCATAGGTCAAAGGAAATGGAAAACAACGGCATTCAGAGCCAGTTGGCTGCAAAAAACTAATCACATTATTTCAAGAGTTTACCGATTATGATCACAATGAACTTGTTAAGAAACCAGCTATACAACAAAATTGATCATCATAGCAACAGGCTTCACAAAAATGAGTAGCCTAAAAAGAATTTGAACGTCACTTAATTAGCGAAAACAGGCACCAAGCCTTGACTACTGTAAATTGAAAGTTACAACGTAAAGTTCTCAAAACAAAACACGTGCTCGGTAACAGTACACCTACACCTTCATTGGCCTCATTTATGCAGTCATTATATTAACTCAGAAGAGAAAGCTTTTCAGACAACGCTAATACTTCATCAAAAAGCGAGCGCTTTCAATTAAGCATTGATAACTTAACACAAAAAAATTAAAACTACATTTTACTTTTTTAAGTCTGTCAGCAGCTAAAAACCTTAAAACGACATAACTTAAAAACGCCTGCATAATTACCACAAATAATATCTGATGCGTATACAAACATAACTTAATCTAAAACCTTTTACGAGAAACTAATTATATGCACAATGCTCTTGATAACAGCCAAAACAACCGTAAATAGCTGGCAAAAAGCACAGACTGAAAGGAGCCACTTAAATTCTTCAATTTTCATATTGTCTGTTCTGTTTTTGCTTATCGACAACATACCAATGAAAATATGAACCTTAAATGCAACGACAATCGTCACGTGTGGTAAAACAATACAATTTCAAAAAAATAAATACTTTTTTAGAGTGCATTCGTATCGACAAAATCAGTTTGTTTAATGTATGCCATGAGCTGCACACAACGCACCATAGCATCCACAGAACACGCTACCTAGCACACTAGGGCACATTGGTCGTTCTGCACTCGCTAAATCGGACTGAGAAATGGTCAGAAATATAATTAAAATTAACGACCAGCTTGTTTGTAAAAGGTAATAACTACAGCCAGCTAAATCAAACAACGAAAACTTTTCTACTATAAATTAGGTCAAGAATCAGTAACACCAAGAGCTTAGACCGGGGCCAGTCTGGGAGACATTTGTCAGCAGGCTATAAATACACAATACACTACTTATGGCACCATTTTCAACGGCTTATCTTGTGAAGCGGGACTTTTGCATACAGTGATCATTAGTAATTTCATTTTTGCTGTGTTTATTCGCTACACCTTGAAGGCTGTTACAAAAAGTAATTCCTATATTTAATGGATGCCTATGGCACAAAACCTTGCCGATCCTAGAATTAAATGATGACATTGTTTTCAGCTGCTACAACCACTACCTCTAAAATTCAATAGGTCAAAATTACAATTTGTGACTAACCTTAAGGTTTTTGTGCAAGTAAACTGCACTTTATCGTAAACGCACGTAGAAATTTTGTGAACCAGAAAAAGCGTCAGAATTTGACCATATCAACCCCAAAAAGCAATCTGTAACAATGCTCACTTGATTTGCATGACTTTTACCTCAAACTGTCAATTCCTTGGTAATTATGGCCGCACGTTTAAAGAATTCGTGTAAAATAACTCTCCCTTTAAAACCGTGATCTTTGTTTCGACCTTCACCTGCTTAAAACCAGTATGGTAGCAATCTAAGCCATTTAAATCGTCTGCAGTGCAAGGTAGACACATTCATTCCGAGAACTACCGAATGAATTCACTACAAGTCCTTTGGGTGATTGAAGACGTAATTTTCGAGAAGATTTAGTTAAGTCGATAAAAAAGATTTTGGGCAGACATTATTCAAGTAAACAGCATCATTTAAGCTACATTACACAGTCGATATGCATCACATGTGCATCAAACATTCATGCAGGAAATACAAACACAAAAATGTATCATTATAGTTTCCAACATCCTTGGCAGGACACGTTCCTTTTACAAGTTAAACAATCCTGCCCAGCAACATCTTTATTTGACTCAATGAAAAAGATTTTGCCATCTGAGACTGCTAATCAAGCAATCGTCACCAGCTTAACAGAGCAAAAATTCATTACGTAAAAATAAAACTAGTAATCAGAAATAAAATAAAATGGCCTTTGCAATAACAGTACATGATAGCTTAACCATTGTTTTTGCTCTAAACTAAACTGCTTTGTTTACACAAGAACTTTACCTCGTACACACACAATATTGGTTACCTAATTACGAATTCAAGATAAAAATCGCACGCAATAAAATCGAAAGTTCAAAGAAATTGGAAAAAGTACACCCAACTTGGATATTGGATTACGACGTTTTCTTTCAATTTTTCTTTAAGCCACACACTTGAAAACGTTCACGTTCAAATTAATTGTAATCATGCAGCCACAAGTTCAAGAACTGGGCAAAATATATGCAAGTTGTTTACTTCTGGGGCAAACAACTTAAGTTGAGGTTGACCTACGCATGCATGCGTGGTGTTTGGAACCAATTTAAGTCATTTTCTATCGAAGGATTTGAGCGAAGTGAGGAAAAAGTTTCCAAAAATACTTCAGTAAAAGGCAATTCTCTTGACGTAAGTAAACTTTTACATAATTTGAAACAGGTTGGAACCCTGTCTTTCACCTGCTGGTTAGTGATAAAACAATAAAGAACTTGTCACCACATTTTCCACATCTGAATAATAGGTATTACCAAATGGAATACAGGCGTCTCATTTGTACCAAGACATAAATTTAAGTTTATTCAAATAATAAAAATGAACTGATTTTTACGCTACGTCAAAATTGCTTAAGGCAGGGGTGGGCAAACTACGGCCGCCAACTTGTAGAAACTTCCACATATCTAATTTAATATGACATTGCGAGATGTTATTGCAAGCTGTTGCATTGTATATAGCTATTGCAAGATTTTAAGCAATGGCCCTCGGCCAACTCTTGAATGGTCAATGCAGTTCTCCGGCTAGAAATTTTGCCCACCCCTGGCTTAGGCTATTTTAATACTTCACTTTGAGTAAAGTTCTTAAATTTAATGTTAAGAATCTCCACCATCTCGTATACCAACAACAACAAAAATACAATCTTAATGATGATGAAAAGATCTGGAACCAAAAGCACTTAAGATATTTTTGCACTAAAATTTACCAAAATACTTTACGATATATCAATGTTTTGAAGCCATTACATTGCATTGACACTACATTTGTGCAATAACAACTTTGTTTTAGTACAGCTTTCTTTGAAGAAAAGCCGACTTCAAGTAAAGGAACATGTTTTTGTACTACAGCAAGGACACGTACAGACCTGCATGGATGAGTACAACAGTCTCTAAACTGGCGGCAAGCTTTCCACTGATCAATGTAAAAATAGGAACAGGTTCCAAGAGTGGCATACCAATGGGGCGCAAAAGAATAAAGTACTAGCCATATTGCCTTGCAGTGTTCAAAATACTACACAGGAAAAGAGACAAATCGCCTCATGATTCAGGATGATACAACCCAGGTATAGCTCAGCAACGCTTGTTCTAACATCTGAGTTGTTGGCGAATACCAACTTCATACGACATCATGCAAAGGCACTATAATATGAGGTCTTTAAATGCAACAGAGTAAGATAAAAGTTTTAGCAAATGTGACCATTCTTTTTTTTGATTAGCTGATGAACTATGCATTCGCACAGTTCTACTCATAATCAGAATTTTTAACGATCTATTAATTTCAAAAAAGCTTTGAAGCAAACTCTGCTGAAATCCACATTTGCTATCATAAATGGTGGTCCAATCCACTTGAATATGTCACCATGTTAACATGCATGTTGGAAAAAGTGTTGCATTGCGAAGTAAATTTGCTTGACATACCATTACAATCTAGAGCAGGGGTCGGCAACCTTTTACTAGCTGCGGGTCAAAACTAAAATCTGCGAGTTCTTAGGGGGCCGTACTAATTTACCACTCTTAAGGCTAGTTTCCATTAGGCATACGTTGCATGCGTAGCGTACAAAATTTTTTGTTTCTCTATTTAATTTTATGCGAGTTAGGGAGAAACAAAAACTTTTTCACGCTACGCCTGCAAGTTATGCCTAGTGGAACCAGCCTTAACAGTGTTGTTGTTAAAACTTGCGAATTTATGAAATTTTGATAAGATAAACTTTGATTTTAACTGATTTTAACAGTTCATAACGACAGCATAAAATACAACATACATTTATTGATACTGGCAGGAAAACGTTAATGTGATATTTCATGTTGTTTTTTTATTCCAAAGCTTTTGAAGTTCAGGTGATAAGTTCGATGAGGAAAAAAGCATAACATCTTGCAAATGTGCATCACTAAGTTGTACTCTTAACTTGGTCTTGGTTAGTTTTATTGACGAAATAATTGTTAACAGGCATAAGTGCTGGGATACTGTAGATGCCATCTTTTTGACATGTTTAACCAAGTTGGTATATTGTTTTGATTCAAGATATTTTTTATAAAAGTCAAGCAGTGATACATGTTTAGAGTAAAACTTTGCTTTTAACTCGTTACTACACTGCGGCTCAATTAGTTGCATTTGATATTTTTTTCTAGCACAGCGTCGACCTGTATATCAAAAATGGAGTACCAAACAACCTCGTATCATTTTCGCGAGAACGAATGTCACTAAAGCGAGACGAAAATTTAGTTCTTGAATGTCGTATCACTGATACAAATAAAGTAGTGCTCATAGGGTTGTTCTCTTGCAGTGAAGCAAAATGAGCATAATTTGCATTCCCAACTGAAATTCCCAGAGTCGTGGTTGTGTTTCGAACACGCGTACATAACTCCACATCTCATGATCAATTAAAGCTTTCCCTAAAGCTGTTAATTCAGGTTGTTCAAATGCGATGTTTAATCGACCGAAAATGCCAAATTAGAAAACCCTTCTTGATTGCGAAAATCGGTAGCTTTCATGCTTTTATTTTTAAGAAAGTTTGCTATTCTTTCCCTCAATATGTGCACTTTTCGTAGCATATCACCTCGACTAAGCCAATGGAGAGTGCAGAAATAAAGCAAATCTCCAAACAAATTCTCTGCTTGTAAAAGTAGTCGGCGAAATTGACGGTGGTTTCAGGAAGCCTGGGGACAAAATTAAGTTCACAGCCTTTACGACTATGTCCATGACGCTCTTTAAGCTCCATACCTTTGTGCACAATGCTTCCTGATGAATGAGAAACTGTAATTTGATGTTGCTATCAATTCCAAGATCTTTCATGTGTTTTTGAAGCAAAGACATGACACCTTTACTTTTTCCAACCATTGATAGGCTCCATCCGTTGCTATTGAAATCAGTTTTGAGAGATTCACATTCATGGCTTCAAGACACTGAAGGCCTTTAAAATATCCGCTCCTGAAGTAGTATCCATCATAGGAATCAGTTGAACGAAATCCTCAACGACATGAAAATCTTCGTTTACTCCACGCACAAATACTGCCAGCTGAGCTGTATCTGTCGTGTCTGCACTCTCATCTATCGCTATTGAGAAGAACTGTAGATCTTCAAAACAATCTTTTTGGTTATATTTCACGTTCTCAGACATCTCTCTTCTTCGTCGGGTAATGGTTCTTGCAAAAAAACTGACATCTGTAAACAGTTTTTTCTCCGGATATACGGTTTCAACAAGAGCCATCATACATTTTTTCACGAAGTCGCCATGAGTAAACAGTCCTTTGTCATTTGCTGTTAATTGTGCTACCTTGTAGCTAGCAAGAGTATTATTTTCCGATTCAGTGGTTTGACTTTGAAATACTGAGCTCTGCTGTTTTAAGGTGTTTATAAGTCGACTAAGTTTGTTTTTTCTTGCTCGACTAAACTTGGAAAAACTAGTATGCTGTGTATCATCACGCTTAAATTCCTTATTTACATCAACAGAAACGTTGCAAATCATTCATGTGGGTATACCAAAACGATTAATAAATAAGTACTTGTTCTTCTATTCTTCATTAAAAGCCCGGCACTCAGCATAAACTCTTCAGGTTTTGTCAACAATGTCAGACTGCTAAAACTGTATAAATATATGCTACGAGTAAATGAGTATTGCTAGCCAAACTTCTTTAATTAAGTCAAATATTAAATAAAGTTACAATTAGAAATTAGGGTAAATCGTATATTTCAATTACAAAGCTGAAACTGCCAAGCAACTTTATTCAACCCTTCTTATGACTTCCACTCAATTCTTCCCTTGGGCGCAACTATACCACTGCAAATGAAATACACCACCGAACTTGAAAGAAAGATTGAACGCAGATGGAACACAAAAAATTGCTGTAAGTTATTGGCTTACGCAAACAGCACGTCATTCTATAAGAGACGTTTCTTAAGGCAAGGCTTGCTTCAGGTGTTAAGACTTAAGCACTCGTACACAAGAAAGTAGTTTAAAGCAACTTTGGCTTAAAAAAGCGTAAAAATCTAGAACAGAGTTACAGTATTTGCATTCACATCACGTTTGCACAATCTAATATGGCTTGCAAACATTTATAGCAAATCAAAGTTTTACGCCAGCCCATAAATTTCAATTTCTGTTGAGAGAGTTTCTCATAAAGTATACAAAGTCAGATAATTACAAGACGGCAGATTAATGAAATAAAGTACACTACCACTAGGCGGTCAGTATCATTACCATAATTTGCAAAAAGACTGTAGACCGGATGCCGTCCGCGAGCCTTAGGTTGCCGACTCCTCCTACCCTAGAAGGAGTGGCTCAGCAGACAGACATCATGCATGCACATTCAAACATTGCTTGCCAGGTGGAAAAACTAAAACAAAAGTTTTGATCGCTAGGCAGAAGAGTTGGGATTATTATTGCAATCATCTGCAAAAGCCACAAATTTAAGTGATGCAAATGCCAAGGCATCACACTTCTTAGCTCATTAATTGAAGTCTACCTCGTCTAGTGCGATGGATAGTCTTCTACTTTAACCCAGACAATCCATTGAGTTTTCACGAATAAAATGATTTACTACGATGTCAATGCGGCAATTCCATTGCAAAATATAACATAAAGATGAGGTCTGGTGGCAAGTTCTTAATTGGCCACTTAAAATAATGCCAACTCCCAGACCCATAAAAACCACTTAGGTAATGTCTTGGGCCATAGCCACAAGCAGTTAGCCTCCTACAGCATGACTTGCCTTTTTCCAAGATCAAATCTCTAATACAGTAGTTTCAAACTTTTCGTAGTCACGAACATCTTTGAATAAATTACTAGTTTGCACACTCCTACTACATTTTTTCCTAAAACCCACTTATCACGCCATTGATTCTCCTTACCTCTTGTAGCAAAAGTAAATGTCATATATACTGTATATTAAATACTGACTGCTGCAGCAAACATTAAAATTAAAAATAATATTAAACGGTTGCCAAGATGTACTGGGTGTCTATAAAGTCTCATTACAATTTGAAAATATTACAAAGGCAGTAGATGAGGTATCTTAACCAGATTTATTTTATTTCCATCAGCGTTTGTTAAAGTTTTCATTAAAATTAAAATTTTGTGTTTTAAATATCCTATTAATAGACAGTAGATATTCTGTTGAATGAACCTCTAAAGTGGCTACTCAAGAGAAGGCCCAATTTGTATCCTGGTTTGTTGAGACAAAATCAGATGAGTAGACTCAGTGAAACTACAGAGCTAAGTATAGAAGAGATCACGTCCAACAATTCGTGCATAGCACAAGAAATTTATGGAGACAGGGACAGAGTTGGATAAAGATAAAGGGTAACCAAGAACATCTGAGGAAAACATCGATTATGTTTTCCTCTATGATTACAATCTTTTTTGGTAAATTTTACATAATTTGGATAAATTTCATATTTCAAGTTACATGAAACGACTTTGACTACAACCTACAATTGATTTTATGAACATGTTGAAGGACTAAATTGAATCGATTCTTCTGAAAAGCAAATTTTCCTCTAATCCTAAATCTCTAATCCACTTCTCAATATACCAAGCCCTAAAATTACTACAGTACTTAAAAGCAAAATCACCAAGCGCCAAAGCAATATGCCAGTTGCACCAAGATCTATAGATCAGACGTAACCAATAAATCATTGCCAACAGCATGTAGATGGCTTATTGGTAGTTTAGATAAATAGCTAATTAAGCTGAAAGCAAGATTTTAAATAAAATTAATGCTTTTG
This sequence comes from Trididemnum clinides, assembly GCA_963675345.1. Lineage (NCBI taxonomy): Eukaryota > Metazoa > Chordata > Ascidiacea > Aplousobranchia > Didemnidae > Trididemnum > Trididemnum clinides. Next base: position 19,409,109 of record OY776295.1, on the reverse strand, counting down.
GTCACAGCTTTTTCTGCAAGCGAAGTGAAAAGTTGCACATTCCTCTACTTATCACCAAGAATAAATAAGCTGCAAATACACTTTGTTTATGCAACATGTGTAAAAACTCACATATGACAAGAGGTTATTGCTGGAACAATAAAACTTGGAAAATTGACACTTGAACTTGCAGAACAGAATGATACCTACTGCTGGTCTCTATTTTGATGTCACAGTACCTGATACAGATAATCTGCCACTAAACCTTAAAGAAAGAAAGGCAATTAAAGGTAGTACACTCAGGCAAGCACAGACCACCTAAAACTTTCTAAGGAACCCCCAATGGATTCACAAACCTCAGGTTGGAAAGCACTGTTTTAGTACATCACTGCTCACCATTTTGTGGGTCAGAGCCTTGTCCTGTCACCAGGTTTGCAATGCCGACCAAAACCTGTTCATACTATGCTGATGTATAGTTTAAGCCTAAGCTTCACTTTTGTTTGTTTTATTTTAAATTTCAGCTTTTTGATCTGGTGAACTTCAAATCAATAAACATGGAACGTCTGTGACTTTGCATTTGCTTGCATAAAGCACAGCTATGCATGCATAACCATTTCAGTTTTTGCTACCTGCTGACAAATATGTGGAGTTCAAGGCAATGTTCTAAAATGAAGAATTACACATAAAGTGTTCCAGAGAATTGGATACTACTAAATCACGGAAATTCTGTGGAATTGCTAATTGTCACCAGGGTTGGGGTTAGAGTTAGTCTGAAGAATCTGCATGTTTTAATAATATCATTTGTTGAGCAACTGATTTGAAGAACAAGTTGACTATCACTTATCTGTAATCATTAGGACCTGGGGGGTGCAAGATTAGCCATTTATTATTTTAGAATGCACAAACCCAGTAGCTAACCACCTCATCTTAAAATTAAAATATTCTCTAAATCAGTACAAGTTGATTAATAAAGAAAAGACATTTTAAAAGTCTATAAAAACAATTGTAATTTGTCTATACTCTGCCCATTCACTAATTCACCTGCGCACTAAAGCTTGAAAGAACAGCATTGAATTAAAAAAAAACCACTTCCAAAATAACTAGGCTAATTGCTATCACAAAGTACAGTAGATAAAAAGTAGTCCAATTAAGTACGTATTGATTTTTTAAACTTAACAAAAAATTCCTGGGGAAATATATGCAAAAGGTAGGTTATTCTAATTGGGCAGGAGTCTAGCAATCATGCTTTGCAGCTACTTTGGTTGAACCTGATTCCAATTTTTCTCCATCAACTCTTCACTTCCAACTCAACTCTTATACTTTTTAGTAAGTTTTGATCAGACTCCAAATAGGCTCTAACTCGACTAATTTGCACATAATGAAAAAAACTGAAAAAAACAAAGATCCTAAAGGCCTAGCTTTAGTAGTCGTCGGGATGGCAAATGTTAGAATTAAAGTGCGCCATAAGGCTGTGCAGGTCAATGGACAAGCCCATCTTCTTTCCCTTCTATCCTCCTCACAAATCAATTTTTTCAAAACTGATAGGTCTTACTAGCAATGCATAGGTTACTGATACTGACCTTGGTAAAATATGCGGAGTAAATTGATTTGAAGTTACAAATTGTTGTGTTGGAGCAGCACTGACAAATTTCTGTAATTTACCAAACACTCCCGGTATATGTTTTCTAAAACAACTCTCTGAGTGGTGGCGTAATTTGACAGCAGCATTGTAAAACCCAAATGCTGATAACTTGGGCAGTAGATACAAGACGGAACTCACGTGAAATCGCGGAACCCATACATGCAATCGAAAAAAATGTCAAATTATCAGATTAATAGCTACACCAGATCAATCGTCAATAAATTCTGAATGACAGTCATATGCCAAATTGAAATAAAAAAATTATGGTTGCCATTGAAACGACACCAAAATCGAGCAAAAGTCAATTTAAAATTTACTACAAATTAGTGGTATTTCATTGGTCAATGGGCATTTTGATTATCAAAAACCGGATGTTGCTCCAAGCAGACATCCTTTAACAACACTTTATGCATTCTCTGTCTATCACATTAACTTCTCAAGTGGCCCGAACCGTTGTCATGGCAACATAACAAGACAAAAATGTATGCCATTGTCTTGGCTGTTAACAAAAACGAGTCATTGGCTTCCATTAATGGACGTTTTGGTCGTCTCAAACGGCTTGTGCCACAAAACCAATACCACTCAACAATAGCGCATACATTTCCCTACAAACTCCATTTTGTTATATTGTGGCACAAACCGTTGCTATGACAACACAAAAACAAATAGCTCTGAAAATTGCACACATTTTGTCTCAAAAAGCAAAACATATGTTGTTTCAATCACATTTTAGACAACTTGTGACATTAATCCATGTCATTGGCAAAACAGCAAATGCAATGACCTTTCTGCCTCATTAGTATTTTTCGAGGCACATGTCGTCGCCATGGAAACCACACGATAACAATCTTTAAATATCTCACAAATTACAAAAAGTAAATTGCGATTGCATGTAATCTTATGGCCATGCTGGCGTATTAGACGACTTGTGCCACATATTCGACCCTATTATAGCATGATCAATGCATTCCTTTATTTCCCTACAAACTTTATTGTGTTTCATTGAGGCACAAATTATCGTTATATCAAGACAACTCTGAACGCAACATATTGAGCTGACCTATTTAACTGAGGTAAATAACTGGTAGCCCAGAAGTGCGGCACCGACGATACAGGCTAAAATCCGTTTCATAGGTGTTTTTACCTTAAAAGATTTCTAGGAATTAAATTCATTTTCATTTGTAACTGAGCAAAAGAATATATGTGTATTTTTTTATCAAATGTTTGTTTCGTTGGAAAAAATATAAGAACAAAAAAACAACTCTGAAAACAAACAATAAACCAATTCTAGATATATTATTTGTTCAAAACGATAAGACGGCTTGTCAAAAGAATAATTTTACTCCAGTACAGTGCCCGCACTTGCCCATCCGCTTTATTTACAAGTTATCATTTTCCTTAATCTATATAGCTTTGAAAAAAGCTGCTTGAGCCATAAGCTTTTCTTGACGCTCTCATCAGTGGCGGTATCGCGTCAAAAGGGAAGATCTAGAGTGAATAAGTGTGTTATATGTGAATAATTTGGACGTTACGCAATCAAGACAAAGCAATGATAGCGCTAGTATTGCAAAGCGCGTCAAAGAAAGATTTCGCAATTGCGAAAGTTAGAAAAGGCGCAGCAGGAGGCCAAATGCCACAATTCGAAAGAGTTTGAGAGTGTAAACAAACTCTTTCTGTCTGCATAACACGGGGCGTCGGGTCTTGATATAGGTAGCCTCTAAAAGATTGAGATGGAAAGAGCTGCGCTCTGCAGTGAGGATTGAAAACCGCTTATCATCATAGTTAATGCGCATCGATGATTATCTAAAAGAAGCATTTTTGGACGTTACGCAATCAAGACCAAGCAATACTAGCACTATCAAGCAATACTGCCACTGATGAGAGCGTCACGAAAAGCTTATGGCTCAAACAGCTTTTTTCAAAGCTATATTAAAATTCTGTACCACCAACAAGATTTTTGTTTCCTTTTTCAGTAAAATTTTGCCCCTGAAACTCAAACACTTCTTGTCTTTTAGCAAAAGCGATAAGAAATATTTCGCAATCCCGTTTTCAAGAACCTTAAATTTAAAGAAAAGTTTAAAACTGTTGTTCACTGCAAAATGTTTGGTACGCACCAATATGGCAGTTTCCGGATCAAGGTTTCTGGAATTTTGTAATCGATTTTCGAGTAAAGCACATGACATGGAACACTAAATCCGCGTGCTTTTGGACCAATTTTAAAGATCTGTAAATACATGAGAAAGTAATGTAAATAAGCGCAAATATTTTAAAACCGTCAATTGTACAACAGAGATTTTTAAATAATGGGTTGTGGCCACGTTTGGGATCACAAACTTGAATTTGGGCATTGCAAAAGATTTTCTCCCAAGATGTATACTAGTAAGATAAAATGTGAAAACTAAAACATCAAAATGAAAAGACGTTTAGAAAACTTTGCTTGAAAATAGTTATTTAAGAATCTTTGCTTTGTTAAAAACAGTAGACTCCGCATATCTGAATCACTTTGGGCAGAGGGCTTTTGATCTAGTTTGCCCAATGATCCAGTTAGCCGAAAAGATAGGCTACAGTACTGTATTTAAAAAACGATCAAGTTTTATTTAGTCATCAAAGAAAGCCAAGTTATAAAAGAAGTAATGAAATGAGAATCAATAATCAGTAATACTGTATTTATTGTATTATTGCTGCTGAAAAAAACGCAATATGCTCGTGGCACAATCTTGTTTCAGCACCGTGATCAATGACTGAGACACGTGCCGAGCGAATTATGGGATTTTACTGTAAATTTCGGTGCAAAAGTGATCAAATTATACAAAAAAGTGATCCAGTAATCCAGAAAAGCGACGTACATTTACATTGAAAATACACATGTGGTTCGGGATTTGGAAAAATGGTTCAGCTGACCGAATAATTCAGTTACCCGTGAGCCAGTTAAGCGGAGTCTACTGTAATAAATCAGGTGAAGAGACAGAGCCTGAAGCGACGATTACACTCTTCTTGTTTCTTCATCATTTAGTCAAGGCATATGCATTATGACTACGATTATCCGGTAACACGAAAACCAATAACTGACTGTTGAAGAATCAAATCACATTTACAATAAATGCCTAATTTTAGTATAAATTATTATTTAATAAATTTTGTTCTGATCTATTTCATGTCCATTTTTATAGTTTTTGTTCATTCAATGAGTTTCTGTATTTTGCGGTTTTTGATGTACATGAAAAACAAGCATTGAAATATTGTTGCGAATAATCTTAGATACATTTTGAGAGCCGCAAACCGCACTTTTAAAACAACGGCATTTTACGAAATGATTGCTGAATAATTCTACCCATGGTAAATTTTCGAAAATTCTTATGATGATTGTTAGCAAACACTTTCAGTTTAAGTGCTATTATCAGGTTTTCGGAAAAAGCTCTTTATGAAAACAATTGGAGCGCAAAAATTTCTCGCAATGCCGTCATAATAACAAAGCTTGATTTGAAAGCACTAGATAATCACAATTTGCACAGCAATGCCTTCAAGGCAACTCTTTTGCTCCAGCGAGATCATGAATTGATAATTTTTTTCAAAAGTTGAAAAAAACAGTTTTCTTTAAAATTGATTTGTGACTTTATTTCTCAACTGATTTCAACAATTTTTTTTAAATCAAAGATTATTTTAAGGAAATTCCGATAATGGTTTTTGCGTCTTAATTATTTGTTTTTATTCTGAAAAAATTGACCTTTACTACTTGTAGTCGAAATTTTTATCCCCAAAAACTTGATAACCTATTACAAACAGGTAAATTTAATATATAAACAATGTAATAACCTGACAACTGCCATATATTTAAAGAGCTCAGGAAATTAGCTTTCCAGAAATATAAAATTTTAAATAGTTGAGGCTTAGGATTACTTTATAATGCTTTATAAAAAAATAGTAAGCATACACAATTTTTCATTTTTTGTTGAAATATTTTTCAACCTTACTTCAGAAAACTGCAATTTGTAAAAAAACTAACTCCTTTGACACATTTTGACTATTTTTTCGAAATCTATGATTATTTAGCTTTCTGTATCTACGCTTTTAGAAAGGTTGATCAAAAGATGAAGTCTGTGGAATTTTTGATAGATAGCCGACACCAAGCAAAAAGTTGGTGATTTTCTGCAAAAAAGAGAGAGATCAACATGGTCCTGTATCATCTTTAGCGACTAAATTTTTCTCTCAATAATGTTGAAGAAATTTCCTTTCCAAAAATATATACTGTTGCATGGTTTAGGTTAACTGTTATTCCATAATGACAGATGAAATTGGTAAATTTCGTAGGCCTAATCTGTTTTCAATATCAATCAAAAACACTTAAAATTTGGGCTTTTGAGCGTCACAAAATTGCAATTTGTAGAAAATCTAATTCCTCTGGTACATTTTGGCTATTTTTTCTGAAATCCTTAATTATTTTGCTGTCTGCATCCAAGTTTTCCGAAAGATTGATGAGAAAATGAAGTCTGTGAAATTTTTGATAGATAGCGGGCTCTAAAAATATTGAAAGCAAAAAAATTGGTGATCCCCTTGCAAAAAGGGTAGAGGAGTCAACATGATCCTGTATCATCTTTAGCCACAAAATTTTCCTTTCAAACTACATATCATCTAAATGCTTAAGAAATTTCCTTTTAAAAAATATATACTGTTGCATGATTTAGGTTAAGAGTTATCCCAAAATGATTGATGAAACATGATACCTGGAGTTATCTTTATTACCTGCCCAAAACACTCAAAATTTGATAGTTGGACCTCAGAAAATGCAAATCACACAAAAAGTACTCCCTTTACAAATTTGAAATTATTTTTATCCGTTTACACAACTCTTTTCCTCGCCCTGCATCAAGTTTCCACGAAGTTGGTGCATATCAAACACTTCAAAAGATTTTGCATGGTAGGGTACTTCGGGTGATAATCTGATCCCCCAACAAAAAGAGAGGGGTGTAAAAACGGTCCTATTTCATTTTTAGTAATGAGATATTAGTTTTAAGCATTATATCACCTGAAAGTTGAAGAAATTTCCTTTTCAAAAATATATCATAATACCCATATTTTAGGCTACGTTTTGATTGATAAAAAGGCTAGCTTATATGATAAACCATAAATTATCTTCGATACCAACCAAATCCCCCTAATTTTGGTGCTAGACCTCATAAAATTGCAAATCGTAAAAAAAGTACACCTTTTAAAAATCTAAAAATATTTTTATTGATTTGTTCTGCTCTTTTTCCACGTTGTATCAAGTTACCAAGGAGAAAATGCAAACAAAGCACTTTTTATTTACTTTGACAGGCGAGCTGTAATCATTCAAAATTAGCTTTCTCCCAGTAAAAAGGGGATGGAAAAGAGTAGCCTATGTTTCAGCTTAAGCAACAAAAAATCCATTTATACTGCATATCATTTGAGTTAGGAAGAACCAGTCTTTTCAAAGATAGGTAATATTAGGTGGCATAGGCAAAGAGTTATTTTATGACGATTGATGAAAAGGGTAGTTGCAGTAGCTCCAAAAGGGCCAACAATTTGGCTGCTGGGCTTCAAAAAATTGAAAATAGTACAAAAAATTTGTTCTTTGGTGATTTTTTACTATTTTTCCAAGAAAGTAAGATCCTTTTTCATCATCTAGTGGCCATTTACAAAAAAATTCATCCACACGCGAAGCCTGTAATACCTTTTGAACTTGGGGTAACATTGGTTTTCCCTATCAAAAAAGAAGCGGGTAAAGATGTTTTTGTTTTATTTTGAGTCACTAAACATTGTTTTCAGAATACACATCACGCAAATTGGGATGAAATTTCCTTTCCAAAAATACATCACACTATGTAGTTTGATTTAATCTTGATTTCATTTTGATCGATCAAAAATGCAATTTCAATACACACCTTTTTGTTCTAGCCCAAAAAGATCTTAAAATATTTGTGGCTTTGGGTCACAGAAAAATAACAATTATAGAAAAGCTTAGTAACTTGGTACATTTTGACTATTTTTCCTCGAAAGTGTGGTTTTTAAGCATGATGTGTCCAAATTTTTGAAAAAACACATCAAAAATTGAAGTCTGTAGAAGTTTTTAAAGCTACAGTACCCTGTTTTGAAAATAATTTGAAAGTAATTTACTTCCCCAAAAAGAAAGGGGTTAATTTGCATAAATTATATTTATGAACAAAAAATTTTTTTTTAGAGGTCAGCATATTTCAAATCACAATGAAATTTCCTTTTCATCGATATGATCGATATGACAGCCAATGGCCTAAAACCAGTGAATGATAAAAGTAAAGATAGTTAATGGTTTTTTTATGCAAAGAATTCTAGGACTGCTTCGCGGGAGCGAGAGTTAAAGTTTAAACACGGCTAAATTGGAAGTTTACTTCCTTTTTTAAGCCTATAGCAGCTCCACAGTAACTTTTTTTTATGTCGATCTAAATACGAGTGTATTTACCACATTATTACATGAGAAAGCTTCGTACTTGCTCTCAGAAACTTGATTGCATAAGTAACCAAAAACGGCTGGGGACTGCTTTGGAGATTCAAAGTGTATATGATCGTAGGACAATTTCTGTGATGTGTTACAGTCAGTACAATCATTTGGCCATTTCTTAAAAATAATCCATTCCAAAATAAGAGTCCATTTCTAGGATAGGCATTTTTGAGTTTTTAATGCTATCCTTGATCTGATGTACAAAACAATGTTCTGTCTTTAGGTAAGAGCATGTGTATAGTTGTTAACTCTCACACAACTACTTTGCGCAGAAAAGCGAAATTTAGCATGATTGGAAACTACTCTCGGTGATTGTCATTAGGGAGTGGGTGACATAATGGATGACGTCATAATAAAAGATTTTAAGAAAGCGACTTAAAGAGAATAGCAAACTCTTTTAGTATTAGCAGTAGGCTTTGCTTTCCACCTCCTGACTTTCTGTACTTAATCAAGGTCCTTTGATCTTTGAAATAGAATGCATATTTGCCGCGTGAGCATGATGGACAAAAAATAAAGCCAGGGAAGCATCTTCTTTTGCATTTCCAACGCATAGCAAGTGAAACTAGTTTTGACAAAATCAACAACAATATCATTTGTTTATCCCAGGGGTGGACAAACGTTTTAGCCGAAGGGTGCATTAACCATTCAAGAGTTGGCCAAGAGCCTGTGCTTAAAATCTTGGTTGGAGGAAGAGTGCAAGTGCCTAATTTCGGGGTTTGAAAATATGGTATTAAAAAAAGACGTCATCACCCTCTATTTGAACAAAAAATGCGTCAATTCAAACAAAGAATTGCGTAGCGGCTCCATCAACGATGGCTTCTGTTGTTTTAGTAGGGCAAGTGTAGCCACTCCTGTCCTATTAAATTAGATATATGAAAGTTCCTAGAAGTGTTGGAGAGCCGCACAAAATGCTCTAAAGGGCCGTACTTTTTCCACACCAGGTCTATCCAAAAGTGGGCTTTTTCAGCTTTTGTTTAGCACTCAACGTGAATAAGTTGCACAAAACGAGTTGCTACTTACTGTTGGTATAAGTCTAATGTTGATTAGAATTCTTCCAGACAACTGTATGAAGTTCTAACTTCTGTGAAGTCTGGCGTATTTCTGCTGGTGCTTCACAGGTTTCGCAAATATGCCGGGCAAAAAATAAATCGCGTTTTGTGGTTATGATGGTAGAAGCAATTTATGAGCATACTCTAAATGAACATGTGTCTTCATATCGGCAAAAACATTTTCTCCACTACATATTGTAGAGCAATACAAGCAAACTAATACTTTGCATTCGCAGTTATTGATTTGGAGAGGCAAATCTTTAGGAATGCAAACGTTCGACGAAGAAGGATCAGGTACTTTGCAAAATGTATTGAGATATTTTACATAGTAAAAATCTGCTGTGACATGCAAAATATCTGGACATCCTTGGTAAAAAGAATCAAACTGTTCCAAAAGCTTCTTTTTACATACGAGAACGTTTAAGATCCAATGACTGGTGTTAGTATTGGCTGGAAAAATCCAAATGTCAAAACATAAAAGTTTTACCAAAATCATTTAATGGAAGTATCTTGCCTTTGGGTTGCTTCTGGCCTGAAGCCTTGCACGAAATGACATGGAAACACAAGCACGTCAACACTTCTTTCCTGCAAAAATTTAGTTGTGAGCAATGAAGCAGAAATATATCTTTGGCGGCTTCAGCAAGCTAGTTCTTGTCTTGAAAACTCAATAAATTTGATTTCAATACAGCAAAACTTGCTGCAGTTTGAATTACATAGCAATTTGACAGTGTTAAAATGTCTGAAAACTATGTTTTTCCAAAGATTTGAGAATGTCTTTTCTTCATCTTTTCAGATTCAATTTCTAAAACAATTGTAATTGCTTTACTAAGGTGGGTTTTATGCATCTTTACTGATTGGAATATGTTTGAACGTAGAGGCACTTTTTTTCAACGTTGTCACGGCGGGAAGCATTTGATAAATTTAGAATCGACGTGGAGTCTGGAATGGGAGTAACATCTAATTCTAATTAATGGATGTTAAGGCATATAGGCTAACTGCAATCAGTTGAATAAAATACCACTTCCACGACCGGTTTCGTTCCTATTAGAACTCGTCAGGTGGACTCAGGTATTGAACCGACGGTCACATGAATTTTTTGTTCTTGGCTATCTGGCTATCTGGCTATCTACCTGGTTATCGTGTTAACTACCTAACTATCGTGTTAACTACCACTACCGGTCGTGGAAGTGGTATTTTATTCAACTGATTGCAGTTAGCCTATATGCCTTAACATCCATTAATTAAAAGTAATATCTTAAACAGGCTAACACCAGCTCCTATAATTCGTATTATAACGTAATAAAGGCACTGGCTTGGCTGGAAATTAAAAGCATATATCGCATCTAGCTCATTGTAGTGAGCGTGCACCTTATATAGCTTAAAATTAACAGCATCAGTTGAAAGGGCCGATGGCGGAGTGGCATAAACCGCATGAAGCAATTCATGTGACCGTCGGTTCAATACCTGAGTCCACCTGACGAGTTCTAATAGGAACGAAACCGGTCGTGGAAGTGGTATTTTATTCAACTGATTGCAGTTAGCCTATATGCCTTAACATCCATTAATTAAAAGTAATATCTTAAACAGGCTAACACCAGCTCCTATAATTTGTATCTAATTCTAAGTTGTCTTATCTTTGGGGCTTCTATCGATCGTAGTTTTCTCGACTTTTTGATTTTGCAGGAATGGCGCTTTGGTTAAAATATTTTTTAAGGGTCGATTCCTTTGAATATTTTGCTTGCATTAATGTGCGAACAGTTGGCTGTGGACGCACAAGAATATGTTTCACTAAAAAATAGCCGAACTGCATCAATTACATTGTTCAATCCGCGAACATTGAAAGTAGCCATTGCAAAATTGAAACATTCCCAGTTACTTCTTACAAATACTTTTACTGAACCATTTATAGTTTCTATTCGCTTTTCATTGTCTTGTGAAGAAAGTGATCGAGTTGAGAGTTTGTTTACAATGATTTTAGGGATTTCATCTGGGTTAGCAGCATCTTCCGGAAAGACAACTTTTTCCACTTTTGACTTTAACTTTTCAAAAATTGAGTGTCAGGCATCTAAACATAACCGCGTAAGGTCTTTTTATGATAGTAGTTTTGAAGAAAATGTGTGGCCAAGATGATCCTATCGATCTTCACCTCTTTAGGATTCAAAATTCTTTTCAGGACTACATTGAAACTCTCAGAAACATTGATACAGGTATCCCAATTTTTTTGGTAGCGTTCGGGAGATATTTAAAGTTTGCTGCTGTGTGTTTGCCACGGCGACGATATGTGCCACGAGAAATACAAATGAGACAGAAAGAGTCTTTCATGTGCTTGTAGAAACTTCAGCAACTTCAACTACAAACCACAAGCAGAAAGTCGCCAACAACACCAGACTGTATATATGGATTGCCATCTACGTTCAGTAGATATCATGATAGAAGTGACTGATCGTCAAATGGAGTGTACTCATTTTACCCGATCTACAGTCAGATGCCTGCCGTGGCGCAACAATGGTGACCGTTGCACAACTACATCAGGGAGATGTAGATGTAGCTTCTTCGCTCGGATCACTATTGTGGCGCGACGGCAGGCATCTGACTGTAATCCGAGAGAGTGCACTCCATGTGGCGACTAGTCACTTCTATCATGATAGCTACTAAACGTAAATGGCGATCCATATATAAAGCCAAGTGTTGTTAGCGACTTTCTATTTGTGGTTTGTAGTTAAAGTTGCTAAGGTTGCTACATGCTGTTTTGCTAATGAGATGGATTAATGTCACAGGTTGTCCAAAATGTAATTGAAACAACAGGTGTTTTGGTTTTTTGAGACAATATGTGTGCGGTTTGGAGCTATTTGTTTTTTGTGTTGTTATAGTAATGGTTTGTGCCACAATATAACAAAATGGGGTTTGTAGGGAAAAGTATACGCTATTGTTAGGTAGTATTGGTTTTGTGGCACAAGCCGTTCGAGATGATCAAAACGCCCATTAATGGAAGCCGATGACTCGTTTTTGTTAACAGCCGAGACTATGGCGTACATTTTTGTCTTGTTATGTTGTCATGACAACGGTTTGAGCCACTTGAGAAGTTAATGTGACAGATGGGAGAGGGGGGAGGAGATGCATGAAGTGTTGTTCTCGAAGCTACATCCGGTTCTAGAAAATCAAAATGCCCATTGACCAACGAAATACCACGCATTTGTAGTGAATTCTGAATTAACTTTTAAAGTAAATCATAAGGATTTTACGAGAATCTCCAGACAAGCGAAATCGAATGACGATTCCGCTATGATTATCAACGAACCAAAACTTTAGGAGTAAAGCTGTCACTGGAATCAGTCAACAGTAAAGCTCACACTTTATTAAAAACAAATCAATTTCAGTGAATAATCATCATCAGTGTTCTTATTCAAATACTGATAGATTCTATTGAATCAATTTTGACTCGATTTTGATATCGTTTCCATGGTAACCGCAATTCTTTTGTGGGAACTACTTTCTTTGGATCTATTTGTTCGTTAATTTATCGGATGATTTGTTTGAACTCATTCGTGCATTAATTTGGTGCTTTGCCTTTAAGTTGCGTAACATCACCTCATTTTAATTTACTTTGTTGATTATTTTGCCTTTTTATCAATTTGTAGTTTTATTTGTGCACCCGTCCAGAAAGTAGTTGGTGATGTAGTTTAGTTTTGCATTTTTTAATCAATTCGAGATTTTGTCAATAAGATTGGATATTCAAGTTTTAAGATTAGTAGGTAAAAAAGTTAAAAAAAATAAATTGTGTAGCGAACGCCATGCCTTCGCTCCCCATATTTGTATTGTGACGTCATAACGCCGACTAACTATATAACCGCTGTACAGTATTATTCGCTCTCTTTTCCGACAACACGTGCTGTTCAAGAAACACCTACAGTGTGCTGTATTGCCAGCTAAAGGAAAGACCGTTGCGCTACATAGGTGACCCCGACGCCTTTTGGAATTCAAAACTGGAAACTTAAAGAGCGGTGAAGTGAATTCAAATGAACAGTACAAGGGACTTTGAATATGTGCTCCTGCTTTACAGCAGTTCTGTGATTGTAAGCCTAATAACGATTGCATACATGCTAGGCTTATATTATTTCATGTTTCGCAATTTACAAAGGCATCGACCCGATACATTAGGCTTATCAGCTAGTTCCAGTAGGCACGCTTCATCTTCGAGTGGCGACACTAGCATTTCAAGCGCGCAATTTTCGTCATGTAATTCACGTCATCAATCGACCCCCATTCCCTTGCCTAGACCCAGACTAGCAAGCGCTACTAATTCTCTGAATAGCTTGGTTGACATAGAACCGTTTCGATTACCTGATTTCTGGCATAGTAGTGTACGTGGATATTTTCAAACCGCTGAAATATTGTTTGACCACGCAAATGTCTCAGACGAAATTACCAAGTACGCTAAGCTTCTCGATTCATTGCAAAAGAACCATGCCGCGTTTCCCAAAATAACAGACATTTTGCAAAATATCCCAAATGACCGCCCCTACTCCAGTTTAAAAGCTTTCCTGTTGAAAAAATATTCCAGTACCACAAGTGACAGTGTCTCTGCTCTTTTGCACACACGCCGACGAGGTGACGATTCAGTGCTCGATTATTTCCAGCGACTTAAAACGACCCTAGGCGACGCTTTTGAGCCCAAATCAAACTTCCAAACAGAGCTGCTTCGCCATTGCTTGTTGAATTCCGTTGACGTAGACGTACGAATGAACTTGTATCATTATGAACATTTACCCCTTGACGAGTTTGTCAAGCATGCTGACCAACTTTTGCAATGTAAACAGGGACTCCATACCTTTAGCTCTGCGCACACACTGTCAAGTACCCCTGTTTCCCCGCCTCCTCACAATCAACACGTCATCAACGAGCTCTTGGAAAGTCGTTCAAAAAATATACAAGAGTGTGCAAATAATCTGGCAGATAGCACGATTCGGCATCGTTTACATAACATGCCTCCATTGGATTCAAACTCATTTCCTTCCGGCAGCACTGGTTTTCCTTCAGAAAGACCCAACCTACATAGTTGCGACACCAGTTCACAAACAAACACACAAGCAGCCAAAAGCCTTTGTTATTTCTATAGCACCTATGTAGACAGAGCATACCGCTGTACTGGCCATGGTTGTGCCAAATATCGTCCCGGACGTTTGTCGATGTCAAAAAACGATCGCCCCAACTTCACGGCATAGGGGAGTGGAGTAACGGGGCAGCGTTTAATAATCCCCTACTTTTTGTGATAGACAAGTCTTCTGGTGTCCGTTTTCTAATTGACACAGACGCATCATGCAGCATTTTTCCATTGTCACACACAAACACAGCCTCTATTCAACCCATTCCCTCAAAAACCCTTCCTACCATTGGTGGCAACATCCAAATCACTGGCACTTTGAAAGCCACCTTAAACTCGGGGTTGTCACGTTTATTACCTTTTGATTTTTATGTTGTAGATTTAGCTTATGGCATCATAGGCGCAGATTTCCTGGCAAGACACGGCTTAACCGTAAATTTAACAGCTAGACAGTTGATTGAATGTTTAGAAGTGGAGCGTGCCACTTTTCATGACTCCGTGGAGAGCGAAGATGGCTTCTTAACTTCTAGTGACACCCCGCCTGATACCAATCTTTTACAAACTCTCCAATCTGAATCTCCAGAGGTATTCAACCCTTCCCGCCGCTCACGCATTATTAGACACTCGATTATTGCCTCAGTAGAGACTACTACCGAAATACCCGTCACTGCCCGCTCGCGCAAATTAAGCCCAGAAAAGTTTCGTGGGCTTCAGGCGGAGATAAAACGATTACTTGACCAAGGGATACTACAAAGAAGCCAAAGCGCATGGTCTTGCCCAATTGTTATTGTGTCAAAACAAGATGGTTCATTCCAACTCTGCGCGGATCTAGTGGCACTGAACAAAATCCTCAAAGTTCAAAAACATTCCTTGCCCAACATCAATGATTTCGTGTCGTTGGCACACGGCTGTAATTGGTTTTCTTCTCTTGATGTAAAAGACGCGTATTATAATATCCCTGTAAAGGAATCCGATCGCCATAAATTGACAATTATGTGCCCCCTCGGAAACTTTTCTTATAAATATTTGCCGATGGGCCTCGCTTCTAGTTCCGCATATTATCAGCGCTTAATGAACGAAGTTGTGACTGGAATGAGTAATGTTTTGTGTTATCTCGATGATATCATAGTGATGACGCGCGACCTTAAGGAACATAAACGGGTTCTGCGCACCCTTTTGAGTCACCTGCGAGACCACGGATTGATTCTCAACTCCCGTAAGTGTGTCATTGCTGTTCACAGCCTGCTTTTTCTGGGTTACTGTGTTTCTAGTACGGGTGTTGCTCCATCAGAAGCTAAAGTGGCTGCGATTCAAAATGTGGACTTGCCTCGTACCAAACGGCAATTACGACGGTATTTAGGAATGTATCAATTTTATAGTCAGTTTGTCAAAAACTGCGCTAAATGGCTGCAGCCACTCCACGACTTAGTAACTCAATCTCCGAATAATCGACCGTTGTTGTGGAGTAAAAACCCAAAACATTAATTTGAATTGAGTAAGGCCGCGTTGGTGGAAAGGACCTTGCTAGCTTTTCCGGATCCCACCGCCAAACTCGAACTGGTCACCGACGCCAGCGGAGATTTTATGGGAGGCGTATTGGAACAGGTTCGAAATGGAAATCGTGAGCCTCTTGCCTTCTGGTCAAAAGCTTTTACTCGAAACCAGCGCCAGTGGTCAACATTTGATCGTGAATTGCTAGCATGCTATTCTTCGATTCGCCACTTCCGTCATTTTCTTGTCGCCAAGGATTTTGTTTTGCGCACCGACCACAAGCCAACCTACTACGTCAGCCACCATTAACTTTTTGGAGCTTGCAGAAACTCAAGCAAACGACTCTGATTTAATGGAGCTGTTGTCAAACAACACAACGTCGCTAGTTTTGAAACAAGTTCCCCTTGCCGAACATCACACCACCATTTTATGTGACCAGTCCGCTGGTAGATTGCGACCTCTGGTGCCTCAAAGTTGGCGCCATAAGATTTTCCAGTTTTACCACTCTTTATCACACCCCGGATTTATGACCAGCAGGAAGTTAATTCAACGGTCTTTTGTATGGCCTGACATGCGGCGAGATATTACTAAATGGGCTCGAGAATGCCAACAGTGTGCCCGAGCAAAGATTGTTCGCCATAATGTTGCTCCATTGGAAACGGTTACTCCCCCCCTCAGGGACGATTCACTCACGTCTATGTAGACATTACTGGGCCTCTGGGGGTGAGTCATGATTATAATTATTTGCTGGTCATCGTAGACCGTTTTTTACGCTTTATGAATGCAATACCCATGGTCGGGATCTCAGCTCAGGAATGTACCGATGCATTTATTCGACATTGGGTCGCGTGGGTAGGCTGCCCACAGCATCTCTTCACAGACAGAGGAACCCAGTTTACGTCATCGACATGGAAGTCAATGTGTGAGTACCTCGGGTGCCAGTTACATCATTCCACGGCTTACCACCCTCAAGCGCAAGGCATGGTGGAACGCTTTAACCGAACCTTAAAATCAAGTTTGCGTTGTACAGGCAATCCGTCTTTATGGTACGATCATCTACCTTGGGTATTACTCGCCCTGCGGAACACTCCAAAAGAAGACCTATGCCATGCTTCTCCTTGTGAGCTGGTATTTGGAGAATCTATGCGACTACCTGGTGAGTTTTTTGAATCGAAAGATGAACGCCTTGAACACACACTATTTGCGAATAATCTTGCCAAATATGTCGCGTCCGTGCGTTATCACTCTCCACGTCAACACAACCGTCCTTTGTACGTTGAAAAAGCGCTTTTTCTGCCGGAAACAACCCACGTATATTTAAGAATAGACAGTCATAAACCCCCATTGCATCCTGTTTACAAGGGGCCGTTTAAAGTGCTGGACAAAAGAGAAAAGTACTTCATCATCGATTTCCGCACGCACACAGACAAAGTCACTGTTGATCGCTTAAAGTCTGCCCAATTAAGTCTCGACACGCTAAACCAAGACGCTCTTACCAACTCCATTGCAATGTCTCCTTCGACACAACCTCCTTACACTTTCGACCGCGACACTTACACAACATACACGACACGCACTGGCCAATCGGTAAGACGGCCTATTCACCTGACAGATTACACACCTTAATTTCAGAAGCACTGGTCGTGACCCTTGCAAATTGCCACAGGCTCATCATGTTTAGTTGTGGCACGAAATTAGTCCTTGTAAATGCTATCGTATGTGCTGTAAATTTACTTTGTGTTGCTTTGTGTTTGTGCTGTAAATTTGCTTTGTAAAAATGCTTTGTGTATTCGCTGAGTTGCTTAGATATTTTGCGGGGCGGTGGAGGACTGTAGCGAACGCCATGCCTTCGCTCCCCATATTTGTATTGTGACGTCATAACGCCGACTAACTATATAACCGCTGTACAGTATTATTCGCTCTCTTTTCCGACAACACGTGCTGTTCAAGAAACACCTACAGTGTGCTGTATTGCCAGCTAAAGGAAAGACCATTGCAGCGCAACGGCAGGCATCTGGCTGTAGTTAGATGTCAAAAGAGTGCACTCCATACGGCGACTAGTCACTTCTATCTTCAGTCAAGCAGCACAAGCCATCGTCGAGTCGCCGTGCCCCAACGTCAAGACCGCCTTCCAATTGTAGTCTTGGCGGGAATCTCACTTACTTCGGCCGGCAAGCCTCACTCTCTCAACGTTGGCGGGGAAGGCATGTTGCGACTTCAGCAACTTCCTCCGTCCTTAAGCACGTCTCCGCTAGCTGCGCGTGCTTGAAGGGGGGAGTTGTGTAGCAACCTCAACTACTACAAACCACCAACAGAAAGTCACCAACAGCAATCTTAACTTATAGACCGGACGAAATCTACGAAAGTAGCTATCATGATAGAAGTGACTAGTCGCCATATGGAGTGCACTCTTTTGACATCTAACTACAGCCAGGTGCCTGCCGTTGCGCTACAATGGTGACCCCGACAAAGAAGCTACATCTCCCTCGATGTAGTTGGACGGCAGCGCCTTCAATCAAGCAACAAAAGCCATCGTTGAGTCGCCGAGCCCAAACCTCCAGACCGCCTTCCAAATGAAGTCTTGACGGAAATCTCATTCACTTCGGTCGGCAAGCTTATCTCTCTCTCATTGATGGCGGGGAAGGCATGTTGCAGCCACTGCAACTTCGATGCATACATGCGCAGCTATCGCGACAAGGAGATCTAGCTACTAAGAGTCGTATGAGCACGAAGATGTTACAAACCACAAACGGAAAGTTACCAACAACAATGTTAATATATATAAACCGAAAGAAAATCTACAAAAGTGGCTATCATAATAGAAGTGACTAGTCGCCGTATGGAGTGCACTCTTTTGACGCCGGACTTCAGCCAGGTGCCTGCCGTTGCGCTACAATTGTTTTAACCATTTTAGTGATTGTTATCTAAAGCATGGAGTCATAAGAGAGTAAACCGCTACACTTCATATTTTGGTTTGGTGTATAGATTGTTATTCAGAATTTATTGACGATTGATTTGCTATAGTTTTCAATCTGATATTTTGACATTTTTACGATTCCATGTATGGGTTCCATCATTCCATGTGAGTTCCGTCTTTTTCCCATACCTGCTAACTTCGATTTTGCTTTGAAAATTTTGGCAGCGATGCTGCTATTTTTTTTTGTTAAAAGATAATTTTGACTAAAACTGTGAAATCTTTTGTAACAACAAACTTCAACCTCATTTCAACTCTATTTTTACTAAAAATAATAGACTCCGACTTTACTTCGACTTCAACTAAACGTGTCTTACTCAAGGCCCTGCTTTAGATTTTGCTCACCTCTGATTTCCATGGTTGTAAATTTTTGACTAGATTCCTGTATCCATTTCCGTTTTTCCTGATGTTAGCTTTGTTAGTAGCATGTCATTAAAGATCTCAATAACTTTGGACGTTGTAAAATCGAAGTAATACAAGCAGTATGTCCGCTTCATTGGAAGTAAAATTTGACAGACTCAATAAAATTTACTCTGAAGGAGTAAGTATTACATTAAACTGTAGTACTTTTTTAACTTTTTAAATGGATCTAGCCTAAAATAGCCTAAAAATTTGATCTGCCAAACATCATAACATATAATTTTTTTTGGAAAAGATTTTGTTGCTAAATCATGTAGACACTACAAAGGAAAAGACTGTTGGGTCATAGGCTCCAAGTCTGACATTAAAATATCATTTATAGTGCACAACTTATATTTTTAATAAGGCAGTGGCTATTTTGCCGTCGACGGCAATTTACCCTCAGAGACTATTTTGCCGTGAGTTGTTTGTGATTGGTCAATCTTAATGACGTACTAAACATGTGACTTTTGGTCGTCTCTGATTGGTCAATTTTAAAAACCAAAAAAAAAATTTTGCACCCCCAGGTCTCTATCCCCCACCCTGCACACTCCCTTACAGTGTACACTGCCCCGTACATTTACATACCGGGCCTGCCCCTTCAGTGTACACTGCCTTTCTTTTCAAGCCCTGGCCAGCTGAGATTCGAACTCGATACCTTGGTATCTCAAGACCAGCGCTCTATCCACTACACCACAGAGTCACTGGTGCGATAATAGCAAATTTGGCTATATAAACACACGTGAATGATCACGGCAAAATAGATTCCAAGGGCAAATTGCCGTCGACGGCGAAATAGCCACTGCCTTTTAATAAACCTACGCTTATTTTAATGACAATCTTTCACTCAAAAATCAACTTAACCAGTTTACCAAGTGATTTAAGTTGTGTCACCTGGTCTGTTGTCTCAGTAGCCTAATCTTTGCACAATTGAATAAAAATATTCTTAAATGTAAAAAATTCAGTTGTGCTTTAACGTGGAAGTATTATTCAAACCCTGGTATAATGTCTAGCAATCCATTATGTCTACAATGTGATGTTTTTTTGTGAATGACAATAGGTTGATATTGATCATAGTGATTACTAATTGCAAAAGTAAGCTAATTTGATTTTACCATAGCATAAGCTGTAAGGTGGTAAGTAAAAGAAAATAATTCAAATTATCACAAGCTTTAAAAATTAATGCAATGTTGTGCTGGTGAAACTAGAGCTGTTTTGCAAATACATTGCAGTGTAATCTATGAAACAAAGCTTATGCGTAAGATGATTTGAACTGCTCCGATAGTTTGCTCGTTGTATTTCTGTTGTGGGAAGTAATCTACTTCACTTTCTGTTGGGTACTGGTAATTAAGATAGAAAGTTCTGTAAAAAAAGCCTAAAAACCTATTAATTTAAACTTGCATACAATCTAGACAAATGAGTGGAATTACATTGCCTGTGACGTGCTATTTCTGTAATTAGTACGTTTTTTGTTTGTGTTTCATTGGTACCGTAAAACGGGGTGACATTGATCAATTTTCCACTTAAAAGTTAATGAACTCTTTACTCCCAAGGTCTAGGCTTTTTGCCAATGGCTCAATGGAACACTCTAAATTTCCTCAATCCCACCACGTTACGATGATTTAAATCGTAATAGTAACTAAGGATATATTTTGCATTAAAGTTGTGATCAATGTCACCCCGCTGTCGGGGTGACATTGATCACCCCTGAGACTCCAACCTGTAGCCCATGCTAAGCGAACAACTGGTCAATGTTTTCCTTTGCTAGGGTGAGATTGATCAGAGATCTTTATTACGATAGAATTTTTTTTATAATTTTAAGGGACTCACATAAACAAACTCAATATATGATTATATACAAGGTTTTTTCATTATCGAGAGTTTTGGGGAAAGCAAGTTTTCTGGCTTTCCAAGAAAACAACTGGGAAAGATGATGACATTATATTTGACTCTTGCCAATTGGGCAAGGGTTGTTTAATATATTTTTATGAGAGATTTTAGCGGTAGATAGGTATCAAGTTCTTCGCTATAAGAGCTTTTGTAGCCCCGTGAACCAATTTTTCTTTTGTAAATTTTGGGCATTTTAAGTAGGTTAACTGATAAATTTATTAACTATAAATACACACCTGTAAAATTTAGAATTTCACTGTCATTAAAACAAAAAATCTCGGAATTAAAAACAATAATCCTATACGGACTTAATCGGTGAGTCATCTTAGAATGAAACGCAAAACAACACACACGTTGGTTACAATACAAATCACGTGACTACGGTTGCTGATGCCATAGTCCAACAGTTATAACGTCTCGCATGACTGCCTAACACTTCTCCTGCAAAGACTGAGCTGGTTGAAAGAGTTTCCAGCCCAGCATTAACCGCTAGATATGTACTATTGCAATTGATCAATGTCACCCCGCTGATCAATGTCACCCCGTTTTACGGTAGTACCAAACAAGCATAGTACAAAATATCAGTCACAATCACATCTTTCTTAAAGAAATATTTGATTTTTGTTGCTATGCTCATGCTTGTGTGACAATGATTACAAAATGTTATATTGCAGGATACAGTCAAAGGGTCTATTATTGTGAACAACCCTTCAAAGTCACCATTTGCTCATCAGGGCATTTCAATTATTGCAGAAGGTGTTGCTTCTCTTACTTTAAGTGCAAAGAGTGTTGGAAAACTTGAAGCTCTTTACAATACTGTCAAACCTATAACATTGTTCTCTCATACTTCTGAGTTGGCATCACAAAGCAAGTATGTAGCCTATGGCATATAGTTTGAGGGTGCTGGCAAATCCATAATGGGGAGAGGAGGTTGATCTCCATTTTAACTATGCCTTCATAAAGGATCTTACACTCCAACTTCAGAATGTCTTCAAAACAAATATGGCAAACCTTTAACAAATTTTTGCCCTTATATCTGGCAATGGTGCCACTGCATGCTTGAATCTTCCAATGCTCAAAGGAATTGTAGCTTGACAAGATAAAGTGTGAGGTTGTGTGTGGAACACCTTATAGTGTTGGAATTCAGTGTTGCTGTGCCCTTAAAAACGACTTGTAGCAATTTTTCATGTTTGGTTGTAGTACAAGTTGCCTATATACTCTGTGTTGTCAATTGTAACATAGGTTGCAATGCAAGTTCACATATGAGCCACAAAAGCTTTTCTTATAGGGTATGTTTTTTATTTGCTGCAATTTGCATATAAATTTGACTTTAGTTTGTAACAATCAAGAAATTTGTTTTTTGAATGTACTATGCACACTAATGGCATTGGTTCATCAAACACCAGATTGCTGTTTAGAGAAATTTCTAATTTTGATGTTTTTTAGCTAGCAATCAAGTTGTTGCTATTTATGTTTTCCTTGTTTTGCAGGTTGCCTGAAGGCTCTACTAAAATACCTTTTCAATTTAAACTTGCTTCAACAGGAAAAGGAGGCAGTAAAGTGTTGTATGAAACATATCATGGGGTATATATACAAATTCAGGTTGGTAGACATTGATGGAATGTTATGTATCTTATTTAACCTGCCAAGTAGACAATAGTGTTCAATGACGTTGACACTTCTTTATTCTAATTTGTCTGTGCCTACAAACAATTAATCTAATTATTTGACTACTTGTTTGCATTATCATGGTTTGGTTTTACAGTATGTGGTGAAATGCATTTTGAAAAGACCATTATTGAACAAAGATCTTACCAAAGATGGTGAATTTCTTGTAGAGTACAAGCAAGGTGACAAAGCACAAATAAAACAAGTTCCATTTACTATCAATCCGAACTCAATTTCAAACACAAGCTCGGTAAGTTTTTCTCTAAAGATAGATTATGAAAATAGTTGTTGTTGTCAAAAAACCATATTGAATGTAGTGCCTAGTGCCCATTCCGTGGTGTAGTGGTAATCATTTCTAACTTAGAAACAAAATCAAAAATTAAATGATAATTCAATAGACCACAAGACCGTTACGGTACAGTAGAGAATCACAGTGTGCTATCTTTAAGATTGCATGAATTAGGATTGATGGTAGAGTGATCCATCTAGAACTGAGATCAAACTCTGAATTAAGATGTTGGCCTCTATGAAATGGGTATATATGTCACTGCCATATGATAGCATCAGTAAAAACTGACTTTATCTCGGACTTTAATTATTACCTAATTCTTGCACACAACTTGAGGGTGCAATTGATCCCAGCTCCATGGATCATTTAGCAAAAGGCATTCAAATATTTGAACAGCTAATTGGCGTACTTTGGTGGCCAAGTTATTAAGGCAGTGTTCCTGGCTAGAACGTCTCATTACCAAAATCCTGGGTTTACACACTAGTGTAGCTAGTGTGGATCGTGAATTTGAATCCCACTCAAAGTTAGTTTTTTCTGATACTGTCAATGGCAATGACATATAGACTGCTTTCATTGATGCCCACACCTTGAAAGTTTGATCTCTGTTCTTGATGAATTACTCTACCATGAACCCTAATCTAATCCTAGGAAGGAAAGGTCTGGAGTTCCAACACTTAGTAATAGCGCCATTCTTGTTTATCAGGAAAGGGCATCTAAAAACTTTGAAGTGTTGCATTGCTCTGGCAAAAAGTCTGCTTTATACCACTTTTATTGCTGAACAATTGCTGATGTTGCTAAACAGCATTCTTTATTGGTTTGCATGCAAATTATAGATTATACTGTAGTGCCAAATTACAAAGTATTTATATTTTGTTACTCAAGACATTGGTGCTTAATTAGTTTCCAAAGCAGTAATAAGGTAGCACACAATCGGTTGTGTTATAAACTGGAAAGGGAAGTTGAGAAAGTAATGCGACCAGATTTGTTTTTGTGGGATTTAGTTTTAAAAGTACACAAACTGTATATCAAAAATAAGTGTATAGCATGAGCATTTCATAGTTATTTCTCAATGTAATCTCCTGCTTTCCGCAACTGCCTTTTCCCACCTTTTAACAAGTGCAGTTATTCCGTCATTGCAAAATTCTACAGCCTGCATTTTCAACCTAGACCACTTTCAGAGCTCTTTACTGTCCATCATTGATTTGCTTGCCTCACTTCTTCACTGTGCTGTAGTCGTCCGCATTGTCACCATTCACTTGCTTCAGCCTTCTGCTTATGTTAAGTGCTGTTTCTCCCTCCAACATTAGAAACTCAACAACAACTCTTTGCTTTTGCCAAGATATTTTTGCAGTAATCATGTCGGTTTTACCCTTTGACCAAAAATACACAGAGGGATTGCTTTAACTTAGGATTGCTGGTTGCAGTAATTTAAGCTCTACTTTTTTACCAATCTATAATCTCTAAAGAATTGTATGTTAGTTAAATGAATGCTGCAAGAAATTAAATGAGTTGCATTACTTTCTGAATGCCCCATCATAGAAGTTACACTACTCTCCATTAACGACCAATCGTAGAACAATAAGCAGTTACTTGTTCGTGCACAGGCAATCCTACACCAACAGTTTAGTTTGTAGACTCTGTAATTAATCACAATCACGTTTGCCTCTTCAATGCTTATGTAAAGCTACCTTCAATACTTTTGCTTTTGAATACATTTTCAAAATTCAATACGCGTTTTTTTTACTTCAGTTACATTCAGTATCTAATTTTATTTGCTGGCTTGTTTTTAGTTTACAAATTTACTTACGTTAATTTATATTTTAGAAGTCTTCAATTCCTCGTTTTTCTATCAAGGGCAAATTGGATTCTTCAGTTTGCTCCGTGAATCGTCCTTTTACTGGCGAGCTTATCGTTGAGCGTGCTGATACGCCAGTGCGCTCGATTGAACTTCAGTTAATGAGAGTGGAAACAGTTGGCTGTGCTGAAGGATATGCCAAAGAAAGTAAGGCGTTATTGCGAATGTTTTATACTTACTGCCTGCTGCCTGGCTAGCACTTTTTTAGTATTAGTATTTTGTATGTGCAATTTTTGTAGTAGTAAGCTGTGCTATGTCAAACAATATTAAAATTTCTTTTAAGTGAGGGAAGTTTGCCTTTTCGTGCGAAAATATCGTTCTTTGTCAATTGAGATTTCTGGGTACACTATTTAAAGACCAGCCTTTGTGCTGGTGAAACAAATAGAACAGAATTACAGTACCAATTCTTCAATTGCTATCTGCATGCAATATCTCATACTTAACCTATATGAATCACCCATCTTCAATACGGGGTGTGGTATTCACATTGCTCCATAATTCCACTCTTGTGTATTGCAGATAAGGATCATGGTAATGCTGTTAGGGGCCATTTTTACATCGGTGTTCCAAATTAAAGTGATGTTCGTGGTGTTGCAATAGCTTCAAAAAATATTCTTCATGCAGTATTCCATAAATATAAGAGCTGTTGAGCTAACATGATATTTTATCTCAAGAGTCAAAAATGTGTCAAGATCCTGTTTCCTACTTATTTAATATATGTATTTATATCTTCTTGCCACTGTAGAACCTTTGCAGTATGCATAGAATAAGTTGTTTATAACTGGCTTCAGATTTTCCAGTGTTGTTGGCTCAGTGCATTTTTATCACAAGCCTGCCAGCAAATTGGGAAAACTGCCGTAAAAAGTCTTTTCCAAAAGCCGGCAATGCAGTTTAAAATCCATGCGAACGTTAAGCAATCTCACACTTACGAGCCTCCGTTTCATCTCACTGAGCTATGCTGCCTACTTAATGTATCATCGCAACTTGTGTGTATGTAGGGCCAACATCATTGAGGAGATCATGAAAGGTTTAGCAAGATACTTGTTATTTTTGTTTGCAGTATAATGTTTAATACAATCTGTAAATTGTAATGTTGAGCTTATAGCTTATACGATTTAGTAAGGTACTTCATTTTCGACCGAAACAGCGTGTGGGAAAAATGTATTCACAGGAAACAAAAAGGTATAGTGGCAAAACCATGTAAATTACAGCACCTGAATTGCCATGTTTTTTCAGACTCCGAGATTCAAAATATAGAGATTGGTGCTGGAGATGTATGCCATGGTCTTTCTATTCCTATATACATGGTGTTCCCTCGACTCTTCTCATGTCCAACTCTTGAAACGACGAATTTTAAGGTCGAGTTTGAACTGAATATTGTAGTTGTGTTTGCTGATGATCGTTTGATCATGGAGACTTTTCCTATTAAGTTAACTCGACTTTAAGATACGATATAATTAATTTACTGATCAATCAGGTTGGTGCAATATATTTTGTTTCATTCGCTTTGCAGCTTTCACTGTTAAAAAAGATATTTGAAAGTGATTATCGCCGTTTTAGCTGCTTCATCTCTTAGTTGATACAAAAAGAAAATAATCATATGCGTAAAAACATACATACTCCAACTGAACCAGCAAAGTGTAAGGTTGGTAAATCTCTTCAACCTTCTTTTGTGATTGGCTGCTATAGCCATCCGTGATTGTTTTATTAATTGCAGTACATTTTGTTGGTTGGCTTCATTTTCATTTAATGAATTTGTAATCGTTTAACTGTTGTGTATTTGTTTTTCGTAATAATTCGACATTTTTTAACCAAGAAACCAGGCTCTTTGGAAATTGATAAAGGCAGTTTGGGCACAACATTTGGTATAAAAAAATTTGTCGGCTTTTTCACGTTAGTGTTGTTAATAGGCTTGTTCTCGTTTATTTTTCCACGGCGATACAGTGATAATTGTTTTCGGCGTGCGGAGGCGGGGAAGGGGGCTTCGGGAGGGCGGGGTTCGTAGCGAAAGATCTGGAGTGGACTGGGTGGAATTTATGAGAGCGCCATTAGTATTCGTCAGGAAAAACGCCCAGTATTTATAGTGCAACATTGCTCCAGCAAAAGCGGCAGTGTAGTGATACGCAAGCAATGAATCAGCGCGGGTAAGCATTAGGGTTGCCAACCGTCCCGGAATGGCCGGGACAGTCCCGGAATTGACGTCTTTCGTCCCGTGTCCCGGGCTGGGTTACTTTTGTCCCGGAAGTTACTGATAGTTCTTTGTCTTAGCGAGAGTTCATAGATTACTATATTTCCGTAAATTAAGATTGATATGTCTTTAAAAATTTGTTGTGATTTTGTTGGAGAAATAAATCTACTTCGTACAAATTGTTTATTTTCCCTATTTTAGTAGTTTTTTCATTTTATGCCTTAAAGATTCACCATTTCACAAGTTTCTTCTATTATGATAAAATTAATTAGGGCCTTAGAGGTTGTTAGGATAATGCTGCAAAATCAATCACTACAACGCGCAGTACGCGCTGTTGCTTTTGATGTTTATCGTGTTTCGTAAGCTTTTGTTGCATCAATCTTGGAATTCTTGGTAATTAAGGTGTCCCGGAATGGCGAAATTGAAAGTTGGTAACCCTAGTAAGCATGCGAAACGCCGGAAATAAAGACGTTAAATCGACTTTTTACACAACCTCTTAAATTCCTTATACTTTCGACTTATTTCCGCAGATGGTGTAGGCAGGAGTCAACAATGGCCATAGCCCTACTAATTTTTTTGCACGGGATATCAGTATTAAGCTTCCACTTCTCTTCAAAGTTAAGATTTTATCTATTCTCTCTAAATTTATTATCAAAAATGATTTGAAACCAATGCAAATTGCAGTTAAAAGTCATTTTATGCTGTTCGGATGAGAAATTGACTAACGAACTTTTATAATTTTGGTCAAACTTTATTCGACAATATTGTGTCAATTAGTAATCGTATTCGCCTTTCTAATATCCTTTGAACAATTTTCATGGCATGTTCTAGCAGTTTCTCTCCTCTGTATGATCCACCGCTCATGACATCACCCCTTCTTTTAAAGATAGACACAATCACACTAGTTTTCCATTCATCAGGCATTCCTCTATCATCTAATACGCGCTGACACAGTTTTATCATCACTTCAACCCCAATTTTGCCATTCGCAACTATCATCTCCACACTTACTTTAGATCAGGGGTTCCCAACCTTTTTTCTTCATTACCCACTTTTGGTATGACTGACCCTCTATTACCCCCAACATAAATGTTTTAAATTAAACAAAATCGAGATGAACCATTTTCACCGGTTCTGATGCTCTAAAAAACATTCATACTCAACAACTAGACACAATAGCACATCTCAATGTAACTTTAATGTTTTTTTTTGGGAAAATGGAAAAGACGAACATTAGAACATGAAACACAATCAAAAATTTAATACAACGCTGTCATTCTGTCGATGTGATTTTTGCTTTTGTGTTTTGTCAACAATCGATGCGATGTCAGGTTTTATTTTTGAAACTGCACATCGAAGATCTGACTCCACATCCAACAACTTGTTCGTAGCTTTTATTTTGATGGTAGCAATGCTTGAAAAAGCTGACTCGCAAAGGTAAGTTGAAGGGAACGCAGTCAACAATGCCAGTGGTTTCGCAGCAACTTTAGGATACGTATTCTGCATCATTGCCCAGAATTTATCCAGGGTTTTATCGTCAAAAGAAGCCTTAGCGGATGAGTCATGAATCAAGTCCAAAAACTCTTCTTGGATAGCTTGTTCATCTTCTGGCAAATCTTAAACAGAATATTTGAACGGATTTCGTGTGAACGCCATTTCAGGAGTGTTGTGTTCAAAACCGGGAAAATAGCAGTGAAATTCCTCCATTAGCCTGCTGATGTGGTCGACAGCCCCACTTTGAACAACGTCGCTAATGCCGTTTGTCTCATGCATTTTTTCTAACGTTGGAAATGCCACTCCACTTCGACCAGTTTGTACTTTTTCCAGAGTTCAAGCTTTGCGATAAAAGCAGCGATCTTGTCCTTGTCCCAGCAGGTTCGAGTGTACACCTTGCAATTTGCGGTTCAGCTCGTTTATATGACAAAACATGTCTGCAAGGAATGCCAATCTGTTCTGAAACTTCAAATCTGAAATAACCGCCTTGAGTTCTTTCTTATGTTGGATTTTAATAAATTCATTGACCTGTGGAAGTAAACGCACAAGCCGAATGATCATGCTCCCTTTTGAGAGCCAGTGCAAAGAAATGTGAAACAACAGAGATTTATACTCAGCTCCCATATCTTGTCACAGTTTTTTGAAAAGTCGAGTATTTAGAGCAGTGGTTCCCAACCTTTTTGAGCCCGTGGACCACTCAAAAATAATCTACATCACCTTGGACCACTATCTCCGATCTTCTCACATAAGTTGTCATATTTAAAAGAGTTATTAACATTGGACTTTATTATATATACAACACGATTTATTCTAAACATCACAAATCACCACTACCAAACAATGTTTAATGACTCTCCTGCATCTGATGGTTTTTAACTAACAATTCAAAGTGAAGAACGATGCCTAAGAGACACACTCTCATTTGATTATCGACTGATTTCAAGCGGTTACGCTCCTTGGTTTTCATGTGCATCAACGTGGAGAATCCTTGTTCGCATAAGTATGTTGTGGAAAAGGGCAGGGGAAGGTTCAAAGCAATCCTGCTGAGATTTCTAAAAGCTTCAGTCTGTGACAGCCAAAATTCAGTCAGATTGCTTGCGGTGAACATCATCTCCGGAGCCCCAGATGCCTTCAGATCGAGAATTTCTTCTTGGAGTTTCTCCTCCACCTCATCAACATAGACCAGGAATGGAGTTTAAACCCATGACGGGGCAACCTTTTCAGCAGAAAAAATGGAATCAAATTTTGATTTTAACGATGTCAAATGATTTTCAATGTCGCTCAGCACATTTTTATCCACTTCCATGCTTTCTCTGAGCTCATTGAATTTAGGAAAGTGATCAAAACTACCCTTTGGAACTCGCTCCAACCACAAGGTAAGTTTCTACTTGAACGTTGTAATTTTTTTCCATTGATGAAATGACGTCCGTTCCCTGTCCTTGAAGTGAGATGCACAAGTCATTCAGCGCTGAGAAAATATCTGCAAGATATGCCAATCGAAGCAAAAATCGAGAAGATTCCAAATTGGTGGCATAAACTGGTTTCTTTTCACGATTTTTCAGAAACGTGAGCACTTCATATCGTAGTTCAAATAATCGGTTGAACACTTTTCCCCGACTCAGCCATCGTACATTAGTATGAAAAAGTAGAACAGTATGCTCAGTTCCCATCTCTTCGCATAAGCGCTTGAATAGTCTGTGATTTGTCGCTCTCCCTCGGATAGAATTTACGATATGAACTGCACTGCACCAATCAACAGCCGCCTCAACGTGGTGGTGCGGTCCCCGACCCCGTTTGGGTTGGATCAAAATGGCTGTTGGCCTTCCCGAGGGTCCCAGTTACCCCGGGCACTCCCCTTCATTTTTTTGCTATGCTGCCCCCTGAACGACCGCAGAAGGGCAGCACACAGCATCTACAAAATCGGTCGCCTGTTTTCACTTTTTCTTTTCTCCTGCCCTACTCTTGCTCTTCTTCGTCTCCTCCTTCTCCTGATGAGCGGTAACGTTCATCCTAACCCTGGCCCCATCTTTCCTTGCTCTGTGTGCGCTGGAAATGTGACCTGGCAGGGCAAGTCAGTGCAATGCTGCACCTGCTTCAAATGGGTCCATCTAAGGTGCTCACAACTTTCTCTGTCCAATTTCAGAGCTCTTGGCAGCTCTCACTCTTGGAGATGCCCCCGCTGCCGTAACACTGTGACACTCTCTTCGGACTCCTCCAGCATGTATACCTCCACTGTACAATCTGGCTCCCCCTGCTAATGCTGCACTCACGCATCACCCTCGCCTCCAAACCTCCTATCCTCCTTCCGCCCATTCTATATCCCCTTCCTCTGCCCCTTCACCACCGTCCCTTGCTCCTGACCGTCCTTCTACGCCTCCTGCGTCCTCTCCTCTCCCTGACTCTCTCAGGGTTCTTCAATGGAATGTTGGGGGTCTCCGTGCCAGGAGTACTGAACTACTTCACTTTCTCTTATCCCATCCAGTCGACCTTATCTGCATCCAGGAATCCAATCTCAACTCCTCTTCCTCTTTTCGGATTCCTGGATTTTCTGCTCTGCATTCTGATCACACTCATTCCCGGTCTGGCATTCTCTCTCCTGATGCCACGCACGCCAGCGGCGGCGTTGTCATTTTCGTCAGGCAGGGCCTATCCTTTTCTGAACTTTCCACCTCCTCTCTTTCTTCGCTCGATCCCTACTCTGATTATGTAGGGGTCAACATCTCTCTTAACAACTCCTCGTCGGTGTCATTTCTTAATGTGTATGCCCCCCCTATTCGCTCCTCCCCAACGGATGGCAGAACCGATTTCTTCTCTCCCTCAATTCTTCCCTCCTCCAGAAATCTCTTCATTCTGGGGGACTTCAATTGCCATCACCCCCTCTGGGACTCAAGAGGTACTTCCAATCCCCGCAGGGAGGAAGTATTCGACTGGGTCATCTCTTCTGACCTCCTCCCCCTCAATGACCCTGACACACCCACTCTTCTACATCGCTCCTCTGGCAGTCGCTCCTCTCCTGACATCTCCTTTGCTCCTTCTACTCTTGCCTTTTCTTGCTCCTGGGAGGTGCTTCAGGACCTGGGTTCTGACCATCTACCAATTCTTCTATCTGCCCCTCTCTCTCCGGTCTATCGCCCCAACGAGCGTCTCCCTTCCTTCAACTTTCAGAAAGCTCGCTGTGATGGCTTTGCCTCTTACTTTGACTCTCACTGTCCTTCAGCAGAGGAATACTCATCTCTTTCTCTTTCCTCTGCTGCTGCTCTCTTTACCTCTCTGGCACTGAATGCGGCCAAATCTTCCATTCCTTTCGGCCACATCAAACGCCCTCCTAAAGCCTGGTGATCTGCTGAGGTGGAAGAAGCGGTTAGTGAAAGACGCAAGGCTTTTGCTGCCACTCACAGAAGTGATGAAGATCGCCAGGCTTACATCTCTGCTTCTCGACGCGCCTCGTCAGTCATTGCCAAGGCCAAGGCTGAAGCATGGCAGACGACTTGCTCTTCTCTTTCACCTAGGTCTAACCCTAAATCTGTGCACTCTCTTCTTCGTTCTATCGCTGGCTCTCCTTCCTCGTCTTCCTCCTCTCCTAACTTTCCTAACTGTTCCTCTCCCAGGTAATCGGCCTCGGTCTATGCCGCTTACCTGAGGTCTCACTTTTCCGTTTCTCAGCCAAAGGCTCTGCGCAGCAGAGCCAGAGGCTACCTCTCTGAGCTCCGCCGAGCCTCGTGCCCTGTGGAGTCTCACTCGTCCTTTTGCTCCCCTTTCTCGCTTGCTGAATTTCTTGCGACTGCCTCCAACCTTTTCTCATCCACGGCCACTGGCCGAGACAAAGTTGCCTATCCCATGCTAAAGCACCTTTCTCGCTCTGGCATGGATTTTCTTCTCCACATCTTCAATCTTTCCTGGTCTTCACATTCCTTTCCTTCCATCTGGAAGACATCTTCTATTATTCCCGTTCACAAGATGGGAAATCCTCTCGACTCTCCTGCTTCCTTCCGGCCTATCTCTCTCACCTCGTGCGTATCAAAGCTGTTTGAACGCATCATTCTATCCCGTCTTCTCTTCTTTCTGGAATGTAATTCCATTCTTTCTCCCCGCCGGGCCGGTTTCCGCCCTGGTCGGTCTACACTCGATCAAATTCTGTACCTTTCTCAGTCCATTTCAGATGGGTTTAACAAACCCAGGCCGGGCTCTCGGACGATCCTGTCTACTATCGATTTCTCTAAAGCTTTTGACTCTGTCTGGCATCCCGCCCTTTTCCACAAACTCATTTCGGCTGGCCTCCCTCCTTGCTTTGCTCGTTGGACTCAATCTTTCCTTTCTGATAGGCGCGCTTGTGTGGTTTTTCAAAATCACAAAAGTCGTTACTTTTGAGTCCGTCGAGGTGTTCCGCAAGGATCCGTTTTTGGCCCTGTACTTTTTTCTCTCTTCATTAATGATCTTCCAGCCTCTCTGCCTTCTTCCGTCAGCTGCTCTCTTTACGCTGATGATCTGGCCATTTGGTCCTCTTCCCCCTCGGTGCCCACTGCGGTGGAGGCCATACAAGGAGCTCTGTTTCGATTGGAGCGCTGGTTGGAGTATTGGTGTCTTCCTCTCAATCCGCGCAAATGCGAGGCCTCCTTCATCTCAGTAGATCCCCACCAAGCTAATCTCCAGCCCAACCTCCTCCTACTCGGCTCCCGCCTCCGTTTTAATCCCACTCCAACCTTTCTTGGGGTCACCTTCGACCGCACTCTTTTCTAAGCATGTATCTTCGCTGAAGGCCAAGTTTTTCCCACGTCTCAAGGCCTTACGCTGTATCTCTGCTTCGTCATGGGGCCCCTCTAAGGAGTCTCTCTCTGTTCTGTACAAATCTTTTCTTCGGCCCCTTCTCACCTCCGCTTCACCCGGATGATTTTCTTTTCTAAGCGCTACCAATTTCACCAAATTGGAACGCCTCCACCGAGCTGCTAGTCGCGCCATCACCGGCTGCGTCTCGTCCTCCCCTATCCCTC
Organism: Trididemnum clinides; assembly: GCA_963675345.1. Classification (NCBI taxonomy): domain Eukaryota; kingdom Metazoa; phylum Chordata; class Ascidiacea; order Aplousobranchia; family Didemnidae; genus Trididemnum; species Trididemnum clinides. The sequence continues at coordinate 19,375,609 of OY776295.1, read as the reverse complement.
TGCTACTCACCGAGGCTTCTCTACTTCCCCTACGAGTCACCCTGACCCACTTCACTCTTTTTTCTTATGAGCGGGCTCTTCGTCTCCCAACCTCCTTTTCTATTTCAGATTTGGCCAGACTTTGAGTGAAACCAAGACGCTACAGATCTTCCTGGAGAGCTTTTGCGTCCACTCACCCGCTTATGCTTCCTTCTACTTGTTCTAGGGAGGCTCTTCTTGCTTGCCCTCCCTGTCCTCCTTGGAATCTGCCCTCGTTCACGGTGGAGTCCACCCTTTTCTCTCCATGCTCTCGCTCTGATCCCTCTCACTCTCGCCAAGGTGCGGCTCTCGCCCATCTTGACTCTCTCCTTCCTCATGATCTGGTACTCTGGACAGACGGCTCTGTTCCTTTTCCTTTTGGCAAGGGCGGCTTCGGCATTCTTGCCAACTGCTCTCTCTGTGGCACTGAGGCCACTCTTTCCTTTTCGGCAGGCCCAGTATGTTCCAGTTTTTCCACTGACGCCTGCGCCATTCTGCACGCTCTTTGCTGGTCTCGGCAACACCATAAAGTCTGCCATTTCTCTTCTCTTCTCCTCCTGTCTGACTCTCGTTCTGTCCTCGTCACCCTGTCCTCTCCTCCATCTTTCCTCTTATCCCAAACTTTGTGGCAGATCTGGCAGGAACTGTCTTCTCTCTTATCCTGTTCTATCAGGCTACAATGGGTCCCCGGACACTCATTTCTACCGGGGAATGACGCGGCTGATGAGCTTGCCAGACGGGGAGCGCTGCTTGCGCCCTCCTCAATCCCTTGTAGTCTCTCTCCTCTTATCTCTCGTATCCACTCTCGTCTTATCTCGGACTGGAGGCGTACTGTCTCTTCGAAGTATTTTGACACACAGGTTCCCTCGATTTCCACTGAGGAACTTGTGCTCCCTCATCATGCTCGCTGTGTCCTCTCTCGTCTTCGCTGCAATGGACACGGCCTTTATTTAGGTTCTTATCTCTGTAGGATTGGCAGAATCGAAAATCCTTCCTGCAGCGCCTGCGGACACTCGTCCTAGTCTGTGGACACTTCTCATCTCATTCTGCACTGTCCAGCTACGGACTCTTTGCGCCGCTCACTCTTTGGCGACTCTCTGTCCCTTTACGACCTCTGGTCCAGACCCTGGGGAGTTGCCCGGCTTCTGGGGCTCCATGGTCTTCCGCCATGCCCCCATCCCTCGGAAGGGGTCGGGTAACCAACAACAACAATAACATATGAACTGCAGAGTCCATCACCTCTTTCAAGTTGTCGGGCAACGTTTTGCTCATCAATGCATATCGGTGCAATATGCGGTGGATTATGACTAAGTTCGAATTCATCTCTTTTAACAGTGTCACAAACCCCGATTTACAGCCAAGCATAGCCAGTGCCCCGTCAGTGCACGCAAACCCGATTTTCTCAAGAGGAATATCATGTTTTCCAAAAAAGGCTTTTATTAAATTCATGACGTCTGACGCGGTAGCTGTAGTTTGTAGACTCTCACAAAACAGAAATTCTTCCTTCAGCTCAAGTTTTATTCCTGCTTTTTGCACGTAGCGTACATATACCAACAGTTGACTCACACATGCAACGCCAGTAGACTCATCCAACTGCAAAGCTATTGGGAAATCACTCTTCTTTATACCATGTACAATTTGAGACAAAATGTCGTTACTCATGTTCTCGATACGCCTTTTTACAGTATTATCTGTCATGGAGATCTTACTTAGTTTCCTCGCTGCTTCGTTTCCCAACAGAATATCTGCCATCTCCACGAGGCAAGGTTTGATAAGGTTCTCTCCAATGTTGTGTGCTTTTTTGCTCTACGCAATCAAGTAAGCAGCTCTATACGACGCTATCAACATCGGCTTTTGCATGGTTGTTGTTGTTTTGTGCAATTGAGGGAGAGTACCTTTTTGATCGTAGCGGGCTCGCTTTGTTTTCAGGGCTTCAATACCATGAGCTGCTAATCTACCATGTGTTGCAAAATGTATTTTTAGTTTGGAAGGCTTCAAACTCGAGTTTGTAAGAACCTGATCGCAAAGGATGCATTGCGCCTTCTCAGTCCCATATTTTCCAATGTTTTTGGTGAAGCCAAATGCAACGTAATTTTCACTCCACTTTCCTTTCGACATATCAGGGTTGTACGAAAATCACTGATTTAGCTTAGATTTGTTCTAAATAAAATCCGAAACAAATTATATACAAGGTATATAAAATACTACTAGAATTCTAATTTAGTCGATCGTTAACAATCTTTCCTAATTCACAAGCTCTGAGCCTATCTGGCAACTAACCTTGACTGTACCAGCATGCCTATAAAACATAACACAACAATGCTTATTATCACATCATCAATTATTGAGAATTAACAAAAATGCGAAACTGTTAATGGCGAATATATTGTTTTTTATGGAAGGACCTCTCGTGGACCACTTGAGAACCTGCATGGACCACAGGTTGGGAAACACTGATTTAGAGCACTCGCTTTTATGTAGTTGATGACTTTAATTGAAGAATCCAGTGTTTGCTTGAGTGGCTGGGACATCGTTCTCAAGGCCAGTGCTTCTCTATGAATAATACAGTGCATACCAATAGCATTAGAATTCATCCGCTTGACTAATTCCAGAAAGCCAGATCGGGCACCTACCATAGCAGGTGTCCCATCGGTGCAAACACTGCCAAGCTTATCCCAGTCCAAGTTCTTCTTCCTCAAAAAAGTCTTCGATCAGCTTTAGCACATCAGCAGCCTTGGTTGTTGTTTCTAATGGGCGGCAAAAAAGTAAAAGTTCCTCTATAACTTGACTGTGGATGTACCACACAGCCACCATTAACTGGGAGAGATTTGCAATGTCGACCGACTCATCCAGCTGTATCCCAAACACAGGTGAAGCTTTGATCTTCGCAATAAGTTGATATTTGATATCAATGCGGTTCTTTACAGTGTTATTGGACAAGGAGATTTGTTTCATCTTTGCTACTGCAGACTCACCCAACAAAATATCAGCGCATGCAACCAGACATGGCTTTATTAGTGTCTCACCGACGTTGTGTGGCTTTTTGGCTTTAGCAAATTGCAAGGAAACTTCGTAAGATGCAGTCACTATTGCCTTTGAATCGGTTCGAAATTGTTCTGTGCTGTCCAATCTCAATTTCTTTAATCAATTTGCTTTGAGCTCGAAAAAGCCCCTGTCCTTTCCAGCAAGGGGCGAGTGAACGTTTAAAAGATGTTGCTTCAGTTGATGGGATTTCATAGAAGCATTGGAGAGTGTTTAATGACAAACAACACATTGCGGCAACTGCTCATCACGTCTCTCAACAAACATAAATTCGTAATCGAGATCGGAATCGTTATATTTTCTCTTAGCCATTATTGTATATCTCTGAATATTTATACGCAACAATCCTATACCTGAAACAAAATTATATCTTAGACTTCTGTGAAATCTAGTAGGAATATCATATGTTTTGACACCTCTCTGAAAATATATGATAGGAATCATATATTTTCTCACTTACTAATCTTTAACTAACTTGCTTGCCTATAAGAACTCGACTTCCTGCTTAGAGTAATCAACGAAGTACTGCAATTATGTCTTGACATCTTGTTACAAACAACGCACTAAGCAAGTAAAAACCTTATTCAAATAATATAGAAAACAAAAGAATTTCCGAAATTTTTAGTTTCCTACCTCAAACGCGCCTATTTCCGAAAGACTTAAAACTGAGAAGGTTGCCACAACCCACCAAGGGTTTATATAGGCACGGCACGAGAAGATAACAGTTAATTATTACTAAGAAAGGCAATTAAGCTAAACAATAAAGAAAATAATAAAGAAACAGAAAACAGAAAGAAAACAGTTAACTAATAAAGAAAAACAGTCAATACAACAATTACCAGTCAAATTGAATTAAGACTTAATCGTTTTAAACACAAAACAATAATTAAACTTGACCATGCAAATTATGAAATAATTAATTGCACAAAGAATTGAGCTACAATTTGACTACTCAGTTTACCAATATTGATTAACATTAATCTTACAATGCCTTAATTATATAAGATGCAATATCCTAATTATTGCAATTAATTATAATCAAATGCTACAAAGACTTACGGAAAGTTAATAACTATTGTGTTAACAAAGAAAACGATATTTTTTGTTAAACTAATATTTGATACTTATATCTTCAGATAGTGGGTAATTCCCCACCGGTTTGGAACCCATGCTTTAGATGGTCCCAGTTGCCTATCCTGATTTCATCTTTTGCATAGCTTCCACAATTTATTGCGAGTCACTTTTTCAATCGGTCCTACTACATCAGTTTACACCATCTGATCCCATTCGTTCTCTTCATTCATGATATTTTCCATGTGTTTCAAATTTTTGCCCTGTCTTCAACGAAATCCAACCGTTCATCTCTTCCTCTTAAACACCTTCCAGATCCTTCCTTTCCTTTTTCATTCATTTAAGGAAGCAGAAAACAGTGTTAGATTTCTGATATATATCATTCAACTCATGTTCAGCTTCCTTTTTCATAGCTCCAGCAACAATTTTTCTCGTTTGATTTCTTAAACGTTTGTATTGGGTTTTATTTTCTTCTGACGGGAACTTGCACAGTTCTTTAAATGCCACTTTCTTTCTTGCTACGATTTGCTTTACCTTCTTATCCAATCACCACATGCTCATCGATCTCTTCTATACTTCTTCTTTCCACACATTTCATCGCATGCCTTTTGAACACCATCCTTGAAAGTTTTCCGTAATTCAAACGTTTCTGTGCTTCTAGTTCTTTTACTCTTTTCAAATCTTACTCTTGTTCGGTTTTCGTTTAGCTTCCTAATTTTTCTTATAATCCGCTCCTTTCTCACAATCATTTATAGGACTTTTTTATCCGTATCTACGACCACCAGCTTGTACTGAAGTTCCCATGGAATCACTTTCACACTCCTTACATACTATCGGTATTTTCCCCCCGCAAGCAAAAATCAATTTCTGTTTCACATCCAACAGCGCTGCAAGTGATTTTCCTTTTCTCTGCCCTATAAAACCAAGCGTTTGCCACGCACATCTCTTTCATCACAAAACTCCAGCAATCTTCTCCTGCATTTCTTTTCCCAAAACCATTCCCCAATGTACACGTTCAAAACCCTCAGCACATTTCCCCACATGTCCATTGAAATCCCTCAAAGAAACGATGATTTCACTAAAACTTCCAAAGTCCCACTCACTCGTCATTTCATCATAAAAACGCACTTTCTCTGTGTCTGGTCTTCCGCTTTTCTGGCCCATATGCACATATTATTCGTATCACTTCTCTACCTAAAGTTAGCACAATTGTCATTACTCTGTCGCGTTTTCTTCCAACTTCCACAACATTTCCAGGTATTTCCTCTTTTACCAAGATTCCAACCCTACAGATCCTGCATCATTTTTCGACCACCACAGTTTAGACCTTCGTCTTGAAGTACCAGCAAAACGAGCTCCTTGGCCTTTCCATCTTACTTGTTGCATTCAGTATACATCAACTCTACTCTTTGGTTTTTCACACACTTCTGTTTTTATTTCACAAAGACTTCCCAGATTTAAAGTTTCAAATCTTATCCCACGACACCCAGGCTTAAACCCGGAGATTCTTCGCACTCCTTGTCTATCTAAGAGCTGCCGGGGACTGGGAGCCATTTTTCTTTTCTTGTCATGGGGATTTGTTGAAGCGAAATTCTTGGGAGAGCGTGCTCTTCCTTATCCCCAACCTCAGTTTTCTCACATGAGTGGTCCAACCAAGCAATTAAGCTGGTTGAGATATGAGTATCATTTACCTGTAGTATTGACCGCTTTTTTGTTCTAACCGAGTTCCATTTTTTCCTCCCGAGAAGTGAACGTACTTGTATAACGCTTGGGACTGATTTTGATGTAATTTCGGAAAGGATGTAACTTTTAGAATTCATAATGCGATACTGCATAGCAACATTAAACTACTTTTCAATTTTGGTAATTTATTTGCATACACATAAAAAACTGTATGTAAATATGTAAATAATCGTCAAAAATGAAAAGTGGTTTAATGTTGATATGCAGTGTCGTCTTATTATTGTGATGTAGTGTCGGTTGTGACATCATTGACTCGCCTTACGTTAGGCCTAGTGGTAAGAGTGCTATTGCATCCATCTGCAAAATGACTTCGTTTCCCCTACTCGTAACATGTTTGCCGTATGCTGGACATTGCCTTGGTTGGTGCTTGGAACCATAGTTTCGGCAATTCGCAAAACGCGACAAACGTGCTGTTTCAGACCTGCATTCGTCGTGAAGTATGTCAACCGTAACATTATCAGTCTCGCTACGTGTCGTCATGACGCGCAACTGAACCTTCATAGCTTTCATCGAATGACACATGTTGATAGCCATAGCTAATGTAAGATTAACTATCATTCTCTGCCACAGTCAGTGCCAAACAATATTTTATCACGTAATTGCCTTTCCTTAGACGTCCCAAATTCACAATTGCTCGCAATAATTTTGAATTCAGTAAACCATTTGCCTAAAGGTTCTCAGCTTTGTTGACGTTGCCAAAACTTATAACTTTCAAAGGCGGGCTTTCGCCCGCGATTGCAGTAATCTCTAAATTTACCGGCTAGGGCAACATCACATGTAGTATCTTCATCATCAAGTGTAAATGTCTCTCTAACGTCTACCACATCAACACCATCATCTATTAAAATCCATTTTTCAAACTGTTCAGTATCAAGTCCCACTGCTATGCGGAGAAATGTCAATCGTTTTATTTTTAGTCAGTTCCTTAGCAGCAAATCTTTCCTCTAACAACTTTACTGTCTACGCGAAAATTTCTTGCAGTTCGGCAACCAGATATGAAAAAATGAAATGTATAGTAAAATACTGTATTTAAAACCGGCGCTGTTTCAATGCTAAAATTCCGTCCCAACTCGATTTGGGTTTGATTAGCAGCGGTTTTATTATCCGTGGGTTTATTTAGCGGGGTCTACTGTATCTACAAAAACGAATATTCCATTTTTTGTATTTGTGTTGTTCATATTTATCCTCCATTCACGAGAAAGCGAATTGTATCGCTATATTTTGGACAGGAAGTCCGCACTCGCTTGGGAGTTGCCATTTCCGAGATGTCTGGGCTACCTGTCTTCCACATAAAAGCGGGGGCGTCCCGTTAAGTGCCTTGCCCAAGAACACAACAAGCGAACTTGCCGGCTTGTTCTCCACGATCTCCGATAAATGCCGAGCGCCAAGCAGGGAAGCTGTGGATACCATTTTTTAAAGTCTTTTGGTATGACTCGACAAGGGGAATGAACCCCTAGTCTACCGACTGCGAAGCAGACGCTCTAACCACTACGCCATCGTGCCGGTTAAATTGTAATGAAACAATTTAAAAATTGTGATATTGTAATGAAATTGTCATCTCGGAAATTGTAATGAAACAGTTAAGAATATCGTAAGTGGAATCTGACTAATTTTTTATTAAATGCGCCAATAACAAAAGTGCAATGTCAGCCGTCTGAGGGAGTCAATCCTTCGTCCACTGGTCTAAAGATAGGTTATACAAGATAATACTTAGTGAAGTTTAGCGAAAGTGAATTATATACGGAGGAGAAAAAGAAGCTTTTCTCGTTTTTATATGTCGGTTGTTTCCTATTTTTTAAACATTCTTTTCAATCTTCCAAATGCAGCGTATTCTTTTTTCTCAGCATTTCAAATTTTCACTCCTGAAAACAAAAAATATTCTTAGTAATTTAGCAAAAATAGAAAATTCAATACAGTTGAGCAACAAATCCAGTGCAATCAGCACAGAGGTGGTCAAAAAGCGTAAAAATCTACTTGATTAAATTTGTTATTAACTTACTTCATAAAATACTGCAGTAAAAGTTAAAAAGTCTAGAAAGACGAAGTAGTTTTATTTTTTAGCATTTTTGTTCCGTGTTAATCCTAAATGATACAGTGTAGTAAAAACACATTTTAAGGAAAAGGGACTTTAGGTTGGCTAGAAACAAATTTGTTACGTTCAAAAATTTACATTTAGAGCTTTTGGTTCCTTTGAGAAAGATATCCAATGTTTTAAATTTGGTTTTGTTACCGTTACGGGCGGTGGCCTCATTTACTTCCATGTTCCTGGTGAGTTGATGTACCGCATTGCGCCCCTTTGTTGTTGACATTTTCCTTTTTTAGTCCAATCTGTTTGACCACCTGCGTTCTCCACGTCATCGGTCGCCAACACTCTCTTTTTGACACGTCGTCATTATACCTCCTCAAAACATGTCCATACCCGCACACTCCATTTGCTTTGGCTATTCTAAAATCTTTGCTTCAAAAAAACTTTCTTTAATCAAGCTTAAGAAATCCGAGAAGCGTGTTTTTTTAGTCCTTTTGACTACGTTTATGAGGAGGGGTCAGTGTTCCATGCCCTTTTTTTGCCTCTAATACTGTGCAGGCTCCTTCTGGGACGAAAAAGATAAATTCCTTTAAAAATGAGCCAAAATGCTACTGAAAATTGATCGACATAAAACAAAGTAGCCTAGTAGTATGAAACGATCATCCTCCAAACTAAAAATTCAACGCTGACCAACTGTCACCAATCTTCGGTTGGCCTTTGGATACGAAATTATTTTGATTAAGTAGTCACACACGAACAAGAAGGAAGCACACGACCAATTTCGCCATTATTAGGGCCCTTTAGTGGCGCGTATCCGACCAACAGGGAACCAAACCTTCGAGATGTACACCTTCTATCTGTGCAAGTGCCACTCGACCACCTGGCTGGACGCCGTTGCTTCATGTTATAGCTGCTTTTGCAAGTGTGTGACCGGATTTCCTGTTCTTCATCTCGAAGGTTCGGTTCCCTGCTGGTCAGATACGCGCCACTAAAGAGCCCCAATAATGGCGAAACCGGCCTGGTGTTTCCTTATTGCTCCTGTGTGACCACTTAACATATAAATCCTCACTCACAATGATTCTTCTTTCCGCCCTTCAATGTCTTACTTGTATAGCGCGATGCTTACATCTTGTTGTGGTGAAGCCTTGGTCGTGAGATGCTGCTGTGGAGTTACAGCATAGTGGATTTTATGCACTCCACAAGTGTCAAAACCAAGAAATCCAGTCACACACTTGCAAAAGCAGCTATAACATGAAGCAACGGCGTCCAGCCAGGTGGTCGAGTGGTACTTGCACAGATAGAAGGTGTACATCTCGAAGGTTTGGTTCCCTGCTGGTCGGATACGCGCCACTGAAGAGCCCCAATAATGACGAAATTGGTCGTGTGTGACTATTTAATTATTATATAAATCCTCATTCTTTCTTAATGTAGTTATTTTGATAATGCTTTTTCTTGCAGATCTATTTCACTTTAGTTTTTGATTGTTATGTTGTGCATTTCATTGAATGCTTATTAATTATTAAAACGTGAAGTGACTCGATTTAATAAAGATTCTTTTACTTCTACTAATAAAAGGTTTGGATTTTTTAATGTTCAAGATTTGCAGTTACTAAAGGTAGAAGCGTAGCCAGCTAAAAATTTTGTACTAAGGCGATAGCGTGGGCAAATTTTTTTCCAAGACAATATTTTTGGTGATAATTTTTGATCGTTTTTTACAGACCCTATAGGATTACGGTAAGAATCAAGGGCATAAAGTAATTTCAAAGATACTTATTTTTTGAAATCAAGCTTATGCGGGGCTGTTGAGATGCTCGTTTGTTCCCAGTACCAAAGTTTTTGAGGTTCAAAACCAGTGGCCCAAAAAACAAATAAAGAAACTTGCCGTTTATTAAGCCTTGTTTGTAAATTTTCTTAACCCTCATACGGTTATTGGGGTCAAAACTGACCCCAAGACATGTTACTTTGTAGTAACTCTTTCTATTCTTGGTTGTTCAAGTTGTGTCCTCTTGAATTCTTCAATCGGAATGTATTTGTACAAATGAAAATGATGTTCCCCTCAAAACGCTATTTTTCTTTTTTATATTATGTTTTCAAAAAATATACCATAAATAGGGCCCGCTAAAGTCAATAAAGTCAAAATTTTTCAGGATCTTGTTACATGATCAAACGTGTGCTAACGTTCGTTTCCGGTGTTCAGGAGTCTGTTTTGGTAGATTTTATAAGTCAAAATAAAGTCTAAATTTTGCATAAAGTCAAAATTGCCTTCTTCAAAAATTTCCTTACAAAAACGAACAAATTTATATTTTTTTTTATAATTTTTTTGAATTTTTGAGCTGCTATTAAAATTTTATGCGCAGTTTTATTTGATTTTAAACTTCTCAAATAGTTGCAATGGTAAAAGTGCGTGCGGTAATTGAGAAGGAAATAGCACTTATTATGCATCAAATCGTCATTGTTGATGCATAAACACATACTTGTTAGACAATTAATCTATTCCTATAAAACCTTTGCGCTCTTTACACGTGGTCTTTTTAAGTCGTAGCTTGCAAAGCAAAGAATGCCTAAACAAGCCAAATTTTCTACAGCGAAAGTTGGGCAAATTTGCCAGGAATATCCAGATGAGTTTTCGGCAACTCCTGCCTGCGACTTGCGATGCAACCTTTGCGACGTGTTAGTCAAATGCGACAAAAAGTTTTTTGTGGAAAGCCACCGAAAAAGTAAGCAACACCAAAGAAAATTGGAGATGAAGAGCAAACCCTAAAGTAAGCAAACCTTTTTACAACTCGATCAAGTAAACTTCAAGGAACAGGTTGTCTCTTCATTCTTAGCTGCAGATATCCCACTTCATAAACTGAACCATCCTTCTTTAAAGTCTCTGTTTGCTACAATGGGAAAAGTATTGCTTTCGGAGACTGCAGCCCGGGCATGTGTTACTAAATTAGCATCCCAAAAAGAAGAACAAATTCAAGAATTACTTCGTGACAAAAAAATTATTTTGATTGTGGATGAAGCAGAGATTGCCAAACAAAAGTATATTAGTGTGCTTGTGGGCAGCTTAGATGCCCCAAATCAGACATTCCTCGTTGATTTCCATCCACTTGACAGCGGTAGCAATGTTAATAGCAGTATTATTCTGCACACTGTAGATGACATATTGCGACAACTTGAAATAAAACGCGAGAATTTTTTCATTATTTTTGACTGATGCTGTTCGGTACATGTTTTTGGCTGGAAAGATATTAAAGGAATTATACCCTTCTTTGATGCATGTCACCTGCGTTGCGCACTTACTACATAACTGCGCTATGCGTGTGCGTGCTCATTTTAAAAATATTGATGAAATAATAGCAACGATCAAGGCAGCAACAATGAGAAACAAAGATCGCAAGAAAGATTTTCATGATGCTGGTCTGCCATCTCCTCCTGACCCTGTAATTACAAGATGGGCAACATGGCTTAGAGCTGCCTTATATTACAGTGAGAACCTTCCAGCTGTTCGTACCATTGTCAACAATTGGACAAGTGCAGGCCTCTTAGTCAGCAGAGCAAAAGACGCTATCAATGTGGAAGATTTGGTTCCGGACTTGGTTAAAATAAATCAATACCGGATTCTAGCAGCCAATGTAGAGTTCTTAGAAGGAAGTGCCTGCACGATAACTGAAGCATAAGGACTGCTGAAAAATATGCAATTCGATGATGATCCGTGCGCAATTAAAAATTACATTAAAAAACGACTATCCAACTCTGATTTAGAAATAATAATAAACTGTACCAACTTGACAATTGACCCAACAAGCTACGCACTATTGCAAAAAGCCCAGCCAACCTCTGCTGCTGTTGAGAGGTCGTTTTCTATTCACAGTAAATTACTTAGAAAAGACAGAAATTTTGATGTTAAGAACGTAAAAAAGAATATGATGCTGTATTACAATAAAAAGTCCTGGTAATTATACTGTGTGGCTTTCGTTAAAAACATCATAGACAGACTGTTAATGTACAGTACAGTTGCGATAACAACACATTTTTTGTATTACACACTAATTGATACCGGTACACACAATGGCTCGTTATCCTAGGTTTTGACGTCATGCGTCGCTTTGTTGCATTAGCTTCAAGACTGAGTGATTGAGAAAATGTTTAAGGTAGGCTACCTTCTTCTTAAAAAACTTATGTATATTGCGGATTATAAAACATTTTTAATCAAAAAGGTGCAACAAGATATAAATAATAGGCGAAAGCGGTTAGGTCAAAGTTTTTCTAAAATAAAGTCAAAAATACATTTTTTTAAGTCAAAAAAAATGTCCCTAACCATAAACATTAATTGGGGTCAAAATTGACCCCAATATGTAATATTATGTTATGTCTTATATTGCATTCTTCAGTTGTTACATTTCATGTTTTTTTTGATTACTGCCTAATGATGTTCTCTTTTCTCAGCGATTCTTTTTAGGTCTTTTAGAAAAAACAATGGCTGAGAGAAATAGAAATGTGTATTCTAGGATGATCATTGTTTAATCAGAATTTTTGTTGCTGCTTTTTTTTAATTAGTTCCTTGTATGAACTGGTTTCTCATTCCTGATTTATGTATGTGAATTGAAGTTCTTGTTCATACGAAATTTTATTGCAAGTTTGTTCTTGTTGTGTTCAAGAATTGTTTAAGTTTCCTGGTATAAAGACTTGTTTCCTTATACTTAGCAGAATTGGTGTGGTCGGTTGATTCAATTTAATGTTTATTGCATTTAACCTCTAAGTAACTAACTTTTTTGCCCATTGGGATTCTTTGAATCACATGCAGTCTAGATTCATGTACCAACATGTTTGTGAATCAAAATATTTGAAATATCAACTTAGATCAAACTCAAATCCTATCATAAATCACACTTATGTTCAAATTTCTTACAAATTCGCTATAGGTTATTTGAGGAGAAAAATTGGCCTATGTTATTTTTTATGTTTGAATATCGACACTACTAAAGTTATGCTAAAAGAATTGTTTTAATATTTTTATAGCTTCTTTGATTGATATTTGTAACGAGCAAAACATTCATTTGTAACGAACGAAATATTGGAACGCCTCCACCGAGCGGCTAGTTGCGCCATCACCGACTGCCTCCCGTCGTCCCCTATCCCTCTTCTCTCCGAGGCTTCTCTACCTCCCCTACGAGTCACCCTGACTCATTTCACTCTTTCGTCTTATAAGCGGGCTCTTCGTCTCCCAACCTCTTTTCCTGTTTTAGGTTTGGCCAGACTTGGAGTGAAACCAAGACACTACAGATCGTCCTAGAGAGCTTTTGCGTCCACTCATCCGCTCATGCTTCCTTCTACTTCTCTTATGGAGGCTCTTCTTGCTTACCCTCCCTTTCCTCCTTGGAATCTTCCTTCGTTTACGGTGGAGTCCACCCTTTCCTCTCCATGCTCTCGCTCTGATCCCCCTCACTCTCGCACATCTTGACTCTCTCCCCCTCATGATCTGGTACTCTGGACAGACGGCTCTGTTCCTTTTCCTTTTGGCAAGGGCGGCTCCGGCATTCTTGCCAACTGCTCTCTCTGTGGCACTGAGGCCATTCTTTCCTTTTCGGCAGGCCCAGTATGTTCCAGTTTTTCCACTGAAGCCTGCGCCATTCTGCACGCTCTTTGCTGGCCTCCGCAGCACCAACATGTCTGCCATTTCTCTTCTCTTCTCCTATCTGAGTCTCGTTCTATTCTCGTCACCCTGTCCTCTCCTCCATCTTTCCTCTTATCTCAAACTCTGTGGCAGATCTGGCAGGAACTGTCTTCTCTCTCATCCTGTTCTATCAGCCTACAATGGGTCCCCGGACACTCGTTTCTCCCGGGGAACGACACGGCTGATGAGCTTGCCAGACGGGGAGCGCTGCTTGCGCCTTCCGTAATCCCTTGTAGTCTCTCTCGTATCCACTCTCGTCTTATCTCGGACTGGAGGCGTACTGTCTCATCAAAATTCTTTGACACACAGGTTCCCTCGATTTCCACTGAGGAACTTGTGCTCCCTCATCATGCTCGCTGTGTCCTCTCTCGTTTTCGCTGCAACAGACACAGTCTTCTTTTAGGTTCTTATTTCTCTAGGTATGGCAGAATCGAAAATCCTTCCTGCAGCGCCTGCGGACACTCATCTCAGTCTGTGGACACTTCTCATCTCATTCTGCACTGTCCAGCTACGGACTCTTTGTATCGCTCACTCTTTGGCGACTCTTTGTCTCTCTACGACCTCTGGTCCAGACCCTGGGGAGTTGCCCGGCTTCTGGGGGTCCATGGTCTTCCGCCATGCCCCCATCCCTCGGAAGGGGTCGGGTAATCAACAACAACGAAACATTCAGCATTGCTTAAAGTCATAATTAAAGCAATATTAAGCATGGTGTCAAATGTGATTCTAATCAACTAACGTTACAAAACGCCATCAACGTAAGAGGGTTAAAGGCACACTTTTTGCCGTCTTTACTGTGACAGATCTTTTTTGGAAAATCAACTTTTTGAGTAAATGTAAGTTTTTGATTTTTAAAATCTATCCTTGCACCACATTTAAATGCCCTTTTGCAACCAACCACTTTTTGAAACGAAAAAACAACGACAACCCAGCTCACTGGTAGCAAACATTTTGCCAGTTATTGCTAAATAGTAGGAGAAACGTATTTAGTACTAAGTTCTTGCGAGACCTGAGCAGTTTGTGAAGCAGAAGACGTCATTTTGAAGATCAACGTTTTAGCCGAAAATTTAGTCCAATGTGGTCGCAAAGACCATTTTTCGTTCATTTTGGTGTTTAAACAAAGATAAAGACCTTTTTCTTTTCACATTTTTTGCTTTTGTCATATCGTTCGGAAGGTTCGTTGCTCTTCATTCATCCCTTAAATTCGCCTGTAAATAGTAGTATCTGTTGTTTTTCAAAAAGCGAAGTAAAAACCTACTTCCTACCAAGAATTTGCAGAAAATAGGCATTTAAATTTGTTTTTAATGCTAACATACCTTATTCCAACTTAACAAACGATAAGTTTTTGGCATCTACTTGAGTAAAGTTTGTAACTACTCAAAAGAGTGCCACTTCTTACCTAAGATGGTCAGTAACCGAAGTAGTGCTAATTGTTGACCAATACTACTTCGTTACTGACAATCTCTTCATCAACATCGTGGCCTGCGACATTTATCACTACTTCATCTCAAGGCTGTTGAAAGTTTGTTTTAAATACATTAATAAATCTTGTTTATCTTTTTACGGAATTTATTTAATTGGGAAAAAAGCATTCTTTGTGCGTGAAATTCAGAAGAGAATTGTAGAAAAAAAAACAAAATTCCACGTCTGCGTATCCTGTCTTTTATCTAGTTTTGTACAAGCTTTTGTGTTCGAATGCTGTCTTATCACTAGTTTTGTCGTAATTGCCTTCTACTTTTTGTTGTGTTTTATGAACTATTATGGCGACCTTGCGAGACTTTGTTGCTAACCCAGCATGTCGTAAAAGGCGATTCTTGGGTACCCACCAGTGGCAGTTCGCCTTGTTGGTGGTGGGGCTACCAGTCACTGAAGACTGGTTCGAAATGGCTGCCATCTTTCCCCTAGCCTAATTTCAATTAGGTTGACGGCATGCCGTACCTCCATCCCTAGGCAGAGGAGGAGTAATCACAAACAAACAACAAACAAACCTTGCGAGATCCGGACCTTGGATCATTGATGTTTTTCGGAAATCATATGGGTAACTTATAAACATTCTCGTTCTGTTCGTACGCTCGTTGATATAAATCATTCGTGGCCTCAATGTTAAAATCATCCTTTGGCCTAAAAACTAGTCATAAAAGAATAAACATGGTTGCCTGTCATGCTGTAGCAATACTTGGGTGACTAAGCCGTATGGCCAGGCGTGGTTCCGTCTGACGTGCGGCGAAGTGACCTTGTATATAAAAAGAAGCATTGTTATTTCCATAGGAAGGTTGCACGCACGTGATCAAACGTCATCAAAATGCGCTTTTGAAAAAAGTGGCTGACCACTTTGAGTGATTTTGCATTGAATTGAATAGGAGTGATATCGTTTTTTGCAAATAAAATGGATAAACATGACAGTTGTTAAAAGAACGTTAAATATGTTGGTCTACTGATGTTAAGGAATGAATCTAAGGTCAACATATGGTAAGAGGTGCTAAGGTTTGCTTGTTATTGCTAATAGTTGGGCTAATTTTATGTGCTATATATGCAGGCGTATTTGTAGCCAGCTTCTGTGAGAGTATTATATTAAAATAATCATCGTGTTTGGGAATGTTGAGCATAAGTTAATTGTAATATGTAACTTATACAGTATATTTAATTGCATAAGCATTCTGAAAACTTGAAAACCTAAGTTATACTGCAGCCTAAATGACAAGGCAGACTTCTCTACCGATACCGTTTGTCAAACGCTGGATTAGTTACTGCTAAATGAAATCAGTAATTTTTTGAAATTTTTTGTCAAAAGTGATTGCAGACCAGATATATTGATACATCAGATGTAGTTTTGTGACCTTAAACAATTTTTTGGGTTATTACCTAGGCTGCTGGATCAAGGGTAATTTAAAACCTTACGGTACCGATTCATTTATTCATGCGTATGAGCTCATGCTCTGTTTGCATGTCTTTCGTCAGACTGGGCCACTACGACGGGTAGACTACTTGGGCCCCACCATCTGTTTGCCACACAAAGATGGAGCATGCCCTTAAGTGCCTTGCCCATGGACACAACAAGCAAGCTTGCCGGCAAGCTTACGATACCGGTAGTAATGTCCAAATAATGATTGTATTTGCTAATGTACCGACTAGTATATACTTGATATAGTTTATTTTTTACTGAGAAGCATATGGTATTTAGATGACACTTTTCTTAGAGGCAATTTTTCAAATTGACACACAGAAGGCTTAGCAAGTTTAAGACTAGCGAACTGAAAGACTTAATCTCAACCAGATTGGTTTTGATTAAATTTATTTGTTTCCGAAAATCCAACTAGCAATAATTCATTCCAATTTTTAATTAATTTTTTATTAGTTTTCAAAATAACATCAAAAGTCGGTGTTCGCCCTATACTATTCCAGCATAAATCACAGCTTTTGGTCAGCTACTTTTTTTGGCGCCAAATGTGTGACGTCATATGCAATCTTCCTATTAATGCATTCGATTAAAAGTCAACTTCAAATTCATTCGATTCCACTCAAAATTAAATTCATTCAATTCGATTCACTTCAAGTCAATTCAAATCAAGATTCGCGTTTTCAACGTAGTGTTTGTGATTGAAATACATTTGTTCTGTGCAGTCAGATGTGCTGTGGGAACTCTACAACAATACAGAACCTCGATCCCCACACTATTCCCAATCAAATTTAAAGCAATTAACTTGCTTGCGGGAATTTCCCTTTGTTGAAACTGTATCTTTGCAAAAAAAGTAGTTAAATCAATTTTAAGTTCAGTGTTGCCTGCATAGCAGGGTTGCCAGGTGGCATCCTAGGATACCAAATAGACCCCAATTTGGTATCCAAGCTGCTTGTTTGGTATCCACTTTTTTAATTTGGTATCCAGCAAAAATTTGGTATCCGCTGCGAATAGATTTGGTATCCAACTACAAATTTGGTATCCTCGGTAAACAGCAACTTTTTATCGAAAAAATTAATGTTTTGAAATTCTTAATGTTTTAAAATTGTTGTTAAACAAGGATCCTCATGAGTGTCCGTTTTTGTGTTTTTCGCATGATTGGGCACTGACTACTTTGGTTTTCTAATTACATGATAACTGTAGCTACAGTGCTTAACACGTGACCAGTTCAGATCTCTACGATTCATGGTAGGAAATGCAGGAATATCAGCATAGGCCTAATCATTAGCACTAGTGGCTTGTTGCCAGCAGCACAGAGCTACAGAAGCGGTAGTATACTGATGCAGGCTAATGTCTAATCTGTATTGCAGATGTGTACCTGTATCTGTCTTGAAATATATAATTTGTGTAACCTAGATTGGTAGGCGTATGCTTGTAGTTGTACCAGTGTATATCCATTCCGTAACCTCATAAGATATAGGTCATGCCCAAGTGGAAAGAGTCATTCACAGCAGGGAGGAAGTACCATCCTGAATGGGAAAAGATGTATCCATGGATTGAAAAATGCAAATCAGACAATGATAAGACTTTTTGCAATATCTGTAAAAAGGAACTACAGCCAAGAAGAGCCACCATTCAAAAGCATAGTACTAGTAAGGACCATCTATATAAATCAAAGCCTTTCGGATCAAACAATAAAATTGTTTTTGTTCCACAGACTGCAGAATTGTCAAATCAAACTAAACAGGCTGCGCAGTTGGCTGTGGCAACATGTTGTCATAATTCAATAGCATCCATAGACCACTTTGGAGAAATAACAAAAAAACTTGAAAAGGGAAGCAGTTGGAAAATATCAGGTTGCATCGCACAAAGTGCTCACTGCTAATATAATCTTTTGTTGCATCTTCTTTGAAAAATGGCACTGTAAGCCGGATTAAAGGAAAGAAGTTTTGCATTTAGCAAATGAATCAACTGATATCAGCTGTGAAAAGCACATCTGTATTTGTGTTAGATTTTTTGATGATACAACTGATCAAATAGGATCTTGCTTCTTGGGATTGATTCCCGTTATGGATGCCACTGGTGAATCATTGTTTAATGCTATTAGTACGCTAGCTGGTGATTTTGGTATGGTTTTAAGTGATTGCATTGGCTTTCCCAGTGCCAGTAATATGATTGGTGAACACAATTCAGTTTGGTATCATATTCGTAATCTTTCACCTAAATGTGTCAAACTATAATGCATTTGTCACAGGCTTGCATTGTGTGCTCAAAAAGGTATTGAAAAACTTTCATCAAATCTTGGGTTTTTGTTCACTGAAATTCCTTCTTGGTTTAAAAAAAGCACAGTGCGAAGGATGCAATTCAAAAGTTTGTTTCAACTTACAAATGATGAGGATGAATCTGCAGGAAATGTTTTGTTTCCAAAGCTGTCCCAAACTAGTAAGTAGCAAATTAATGCTGAACTGGAAAGAGTTGAAGGCATATTTTGCTTGTGCCAGTCAAAGTGGAAGTCAAGATGTTCAATACAAAGCTTGTATAATATCTGACATGCTACATGATTACATACTTATATTTTCAGTTTGCCATTCGTGTAGTCAGTGAGTTTAAAAGAATTAATGCGTCATTTCAAGCTACTAATGCTGATTCAAAAGCCGAAGAACAGTATCGCAAAATTTTGTTTCATCCTTGGGCTGAGGAAATAAGTATCTTCGCAGGTTGCATTATTACCCAAGACATAGTACAATTTTGCATTCAAGTATGAAAATTTAAAGAGGCTGTCGGCAATTATGTATATATAGAACTTGCACAACATGCATTGACATGTCTGACCACACCAGCAAGCAATGCCGTTGTGGAGAGAATATTTTCTCGTGTTTCGAATAACAAAAAAACTGGAAATCGATTGAAAATAGGCATGCTTGATGCAATCATTAGAATAAAAACTGTATTACTCATCGATGACAAATGTTGTACACACTTAGGACGACACCACAAATGCTGCAAAAATTTAATGTTGGTATGTATAGCATTACTGAAACAGGCTTAGCAGGAGAAGCAGGCTCAGCATTGGCATAAAGATGTTCAGCAATATTGCCTATTTACTTGTGTTTATTATGTGTAATGTACATGATACTTGTTTTTCATGATCAAAATGACTCTAAGTAGGCTGTGATTTGTTTGTACTGAGTCACGCTTGATTTGCTTATTTCTGGCAGTGTGACTTTGCTTTTGACTGTGCTTTGTGTTTTTCTCTCTTGTAAGTTACCGTGTGATTTATTGATTTCTCGTTTTAAGCAATTGCTAGTGTGAGATGCGTTGTTATTGTTGTTGTTTATGTTTTTATGACTAATAATAGGTGACCCTGTGCTTTCTTTTTCAGGTTTTTAAGGGTATAATAAATTAACGCTAATGCTCAATTTGTTTCGTATGGCTAAAAGAAACCACAAAAAATTTGGTATCTCACACTTTATTTTGGCATCCAACTGCTGAAAATTTGGTATCCGGCTACAAAAAAAACCTGGCAACCCTGCTGCATAGTTGTCGATCTTGATAATTCTTAGACACTCGGGGTTTTCTTGCGATTTTTTCGCAAAATCTATTGGCGAACAGCTTTTGAAACCGATGTTGGAAATTTTGGGAGAATCTTGTGATTTTTTGGTCAAGATATTCGGGGATCGGTGTGGAAACTTGAAATTGCAGATTTTTTGAAAAAATTTGCTCTAAGATATTTTTGGTTTTTCCGAGGTTACTACTATAATGGACTGAATTTTGTAAATTTTTGAAAAATTAATTTTGTGATAGAACTTGAATATATTAATATGTCGTGCCAAAAACTTTGAATTATAATCTTGGGTTTTTATGCAAAAATCGCCCTTATGATTTTTTGGAACCCTTGGGATTTTTGCACATTTGAAGTTCGGTTTGTGACTATGGTTGCGAGTTAAACGGTTTTGATGTTAAATCAAGCACAATGTTTCAATAGTTCAATGAGGAATTTTCAATGTAGCAGTTGGCAAAGTTGTTAATAGCAAATGAGAGCTTCACAATTTTTTTCAAATTCAGTTTTTTAATAGGCCTAGCTCAATTTACTGGGCTATAATTTTTCTTTGAAGAAATACTTTACTTTGTACAAATTATAAAAATTTTTAGTTTACAGGTTAATCATGATTTGAGCTAACAAAAAAAATGAATAGCATAGTTTTTCTGACTACACAACTGCACACTTACGACAGGTGTTGTAATTAGCTAATTAAGTTTGCTTAAAGTTTATTAGTTAATTTTTGAGTCACTGATGCATTAATGAATAGGAAGTGGCTATTTTGCTGTCAACAGCGTTTTACCTTAAGAGGCTATTTTGCTGTAAGCATTCATGTATTTTCATATAGCTGTAATTGCTACAATTCTGCAAGATGCTGTGGCACATGGATAGTGTATCTGCCTTAAAATGCAATGGTCACAGTTTGAAATCTTGCCTGGCAGGGCACTTAGAGAAAGGCAGTGTACAAAGAAAGGGGGCCTGGTCTATGAATGTATAGGATAATGTACACTGGTGGTGCAATTTTTTTATTTGGTCATTAAAATTGACTACAGTATCCCCCTCTATTTGCAGGGGTTACATTTCTTCCCCTTCTGCAAATCCCAAAAATCTTCAAAATATTGCTGCAGTTTTAAAACGTCTATGTCAGTATGTATGATATTATATATTCTAAAATATGCTTCCCAAACACACTCTAAAGACAGTCTTACCCATTAATACAGTAACAATGTAGTAATAATAAATAATGACAATAATAATGTAGTTAGGGTGAATGTGAGCGTTTTTCTGCTAAAAATGGCCTAAGAAATTGCAAACCATGAGCTGCAAATAGATGATGGTATGCTGTAATCACAAATGTCTAACGGAAAAATAGCATCCAAGGGTAAAATGTCATTGATGATGAAATAATCACTGCCTAATGAAAATAATCACCGTTGACCAGTTAGCCTAGCCTAATTGAAATTGCAATGAATAACTGCAAAGAGACCTCAAGGCAGTAATGGCCCTAGGCTTTGGGTGGCCGGAGCAAAGGTAGTAAGGGGGGCCCAGGAAAAACCACAAGTTGATGTGGCCATGTGGATTTTGTATTGGAAAACTGCATGAAGCAACAACACATAAACATTGGATAAGTACTAGTAGCATCATTACATCAGCTGCAATAAACAACAGCGATATATTTGGCTTAAATTAAACAAAATAGCAAAAAAACTTGTGAAAGAAAAGCTAACTTTATAAATGTGCAACAACAAAAAAATTAAAAATATTCCTGTCAATATCGATTTCAACAAATTTCTACAGCCCATGGTATATAGGAAATAGGCATGCTTTTAAAGATTTGTAAAAGTGATCAAATCACAGAGTAATAGTAGTATTTAAACTTAAAAAACTAGTTCAATCATGGTGATGTGTGAATGTTAAGTATGGGGGATGGACCTTAAAATTTCTGGGGAGCCTGGGCAGTTGCCCAGTTTGCCAACCATCACTGCCTCAAGGTCTTCAATTTATTGTCGTTTTGTAACAACAAATCTGTCCAGGAGCAAAACATGGAACAAAATGCATACAAGGAAAAGATTGCCAATGATTTTGCATTTTTGAATTTTGTCCTGAGATGAAAAGCTAAACTTTGGTTGTAATGATTGCTGGCAATCAAGTTTTAAAAATTTTTGCAATCCTATTTCAATTTCAAACTACTGCTGAAATGCTTAAATGTGGATCTGTGTTTAACGATTGGAATTAAAGCTAGAGTTAAGATTATGGTTGACGAGAGTTAGGGCTAGGATTAGTGAGAGTAATGGAGAGTTAAGGTCAGTGAAAGTTGGGTTAGAATTAGGGATAGGGTTAGTTAAAGCCAAAACCAACTGTATAAAATATCTGTGGGAGAAGTGTTCAGCAATGATTTGCTGGGCAAAATGCTCATTGTATGAAATTACTGAAATATACACACACACACCTACTCTAAAACATCAGCCAGTATGCTCCATTTTGGAAAAGGGCATTAGGCCTATTTATGAGACCATCTTGAAATAAAATTTACAAAACCGTCATCACTTTTTGTGAATTCTTTTTTTAATCTGGCAAAAGTGAGTAGGCTATGGAATTTCAGATCTTCACATCATTGTATTTGAAAGATGATTGCAATTTACATGTAAAGTATTATGATAGAAAATAGTAATTTTTTGATTAAGTATGAATGGCAGACTTTAGCATAAAAGCAAAAACACATACTAGGTAAAGGTAGTGAGAAAATGACACGTTTTCGCTCTTATTCAATAGACATACTACTCAGAGTTGTTGAATGCTAAACTTCTGCAGACTAACCCATACACCCATTACTGCATACTGTCCAAAAGTTTAGATGCAAATAACACTGGTCAACAAAAAATTTTTTTTAAAAAGTCACTAAATGTGAAAATGATTTTAGGATATATCAAGGTCGCTGAACGCAAATATGCTCTTTAGTTTTTTCAAATTGGCTCTAGTTTTTGAGATATAGCAAAATTATTTTTTTGCATTAGCGCTTACTGATAAACTGCATATTGCATTTCAGATTACTGTAGATTGCATTAGATACAGCAGATCATAATTTTGAGTGCACCTAAACTACTTAAGTAGATATTGTTGACAGAATAAACAATAAAGTTGGTTTCACTTTACAGTTACATTCCAAACAAGCCATGCATCAGAAATGAACGGCACTCTAACTGTTCAAGGTAGCGCTTATGAAATGTGTACACACAGTAGATGCCTGTTAACTTTAACAGAAGAGACAGTCTATTAAAATTCAATTAGTAATGGCACTAAAATTTTATGTCAGCATAAACAAAACAAGGTTTACCCTCAACAGTCCATGTTAGGTCAATCCATTTGTTGAAAGGCACATTTTTGTGATTTCCGCTAGTAATTTTGCTGGGTACTATCCCGCATAAGGCACCAGGAATAGTCTGACATCATACGAGAGTCCCATTGACCTTGTTACCTCATTTCCATATTCTTAATGGCCTGATAAAACCTTTCACCCTGTTCTTTGCTTACTTCACCAAGGTTTTCTGGGAATCGGCCAAGGTGACTGAATAAGTAATGAATTTTTATGCTCATTCTAGCCTCAAGAGCTTGAAAGTTTGTCAGCATCTGTTTTGCTATGTCCTGGTAACAGTCTGCCTTCGTTTTTCCCAAGAACTCTTTTACCACGGAAACATATGAGCACCAGGCTGCAGATTCAACTACTGTCATGTGCAAAACAAAGGCTGCATCTCTTATTAGTGTTTGGATTTGTGGTCTGTCAAAGATTTCAGCTCTAACTTTCTCATAACTCATACCAGGAATTCTGCTGCAGATGTACCTGAAGCAATCGCCATTCTTGTCTAATGCCTTGACAAATTGTTTCATTAAGCCCAACTTAATATGCAAAGGTGGAAGAGGGATGCCGTCACAGTCCACCAATGGCTCGTTTATCATGTTGTTCTCCCCCACCACAAGCTCTTTACGTACAGGCCAATCCATTCTCTGCCAGTGTTGATCATGAGCTCTACTGTCCCAGAGACAAAGAAAGCACGGGTACTTCACATAGCCGTCTTGCTGTCCCAATAAAATGTTGACCATTTTTAAGTCCACACATATTGCCCATTTATGCTCGTTGTAGCACAGCTTCTGCAAGACCATCTATACAGTCGAGTAGCTCTCTTTCAAAGTTACCGAATGACCGATAGGGACACCAGCATAGGTACTTGCATTGTGTAGCAGAACACACTTTAAGCTTTGTTTAGAACTGTCTATAAGCAGACGCCACTCACCCGGTTTGTATTGGGGAACACCCATTGCTGTAAGAAGGTTATTGATGTTTTTGCAAAACACAAAGTTATCTAATACAATTTCGGTAGAGAGGTGACTTTCAGTATCCAAGTTGCTATTATTGCTACTAGCAATACTCTGTTGAACATAATATTACAATATATTTAGAAAATTCAAACGTTTTTGGTGCTACATATCGCCCTCATCAGGATCTATACACAAATATTTACAGCATTAAAACTTTCGTTGAACGAAAACACAAAAAACATAAAGTAACTTGAAATAGTTCTGATAAAAAACGATAAAGATTGCGAAAATGTCATCAATATATCTGAGATACAATTTGGGAGATGCTTCTGGGTCATTGCATAAAAGTTGGTTTTCCATATGAGCCATAAAGAAATTTGCAAGTGTTGGTCCCAGTAGACAGCCCATAGTGATGCCATCAATTTGTTTATACAGTGTCTCTTTATACAAAACAAATATAAACAAATTGATGGCATCACTATGGGCTGTCCACTAGGACCAACACTTGCAAATTTCTTTATGGCTCATATGGAAAACCAACTTTTATGCAATGACCCAGAAGCATCTCCCAAATTGTATCTCAGATATATTGATGACATTTTCGTAATCTTTGATAATGACCGATCATGCACCAAATTCCTGGAAAAGCTTAACACCCAGCACCCCAATACCAAGTTTAGAACAGGCTAAAAATACAATTCCATTTTTGGATGTGGAAATAAAAATTAATTTGGATAAATTTGATACCTGGACATGGAGAAAACCTTCTAACACCGAATTATTGTTAAATTTCAATGCTTTTTGTCCCAAAATTTGGAAAAAAGATCTTATTTTGTGTCTTCTCAATAGAGCAAAAATTACCTGTTCAACGGACTATCTCTTCCAAAAAGAAGTTGCTTATTTGAAAAATCTTTTTTACAGTAACGGTTATCCAATCCCTTTTTTTAACAAAATTTTATGCCAATTTCAAAAAGAAAAAACAGACAGTAAAACCAAAATAAAATTTATCAATCTTTTTATCATTCCCTGCCTCGGAAAAATCTCAAAAGAATTCGGTCTACAAATTCAATCACTAATAAAGAAACGATTTGACATTAAAATCACAATCGTCTACAAAACAACAAAAGTGCAGAAATATTTTTCTTTGAAAAGCAAAACTCCTCTGGTCTTGAACTCAAATGTTGTTTATAAGTTTACCTGTTCACGTGATGTGAACGTCATGTACATTGGTACGTTCACAAGATATTTGAGTATAAGAGCAGGGGAGCACTTAAATGTTTCAAGGTCAAGTAAAAGTGCCATCAAAGAACATATAAAAAAATGCAGTTTGTGCAAAACTCAGCCAAATAACATGGGACAGTTTGAAATAATTAGAAAATGCCAAACATCCTACGAAGCCAAAATCCATGAAGCCTTGGTCATCAAAAGAAGTAACCCTGTGCTAAACAAACAACTGTATGCAAATGGAGCATCATTTTTACTAAATGTGTTTTAATCAAAGATATTTATTTAATCATTTAACCAAACAATTTTGCACTAAACTTTACTGTAATTTTCATTCATTTGAAACAAGTATTTACAAAACCTTAAATCCGATTAACTCCTAGCAGGCAATTGTTTCTATTATCAGATTCTTTTTTAGCAGTGACCAGACAATCACGAAGACTGTAGAATGAAGCTTTACTGTTTTTTATCAGAACTATTTCAAGTTACTTTATGTTTTTTGTGTTTTCGTTCAACGAAAGTTTTAATGCTGTAAATATTTGTGTATAGATCCTGATGAGGGCGATATGTAGCACCGAAAACGTTTGAATTTTCTAAATATATTGTAATATTATGTTCAACAGAGTATTGCTAGTAGCAATAATAGCAACAAAGTCATCTTCTTTAGTGAAATAATCACTAGGCGCTTCATCCCTGTGATGGTTGAACATTATTTTGGTCTTGGAATCAAGAATGCCATGTTCACTGAAACGAGAAGCCAAAACCTCAGAAGCCTCTTTTGATAAAGCTAAGTCTCTGACTAGGTCATTGAGCTGGCTCTGGCTAAAAGGCTTTACCTTACTTTGCCATTCTGCAGTTGTATCAAACATACTGTCGCTGTAATTACTGTCATTGCTGTTTACCTCTTCTGTTGCTGCCAACAAGTCATCATTTGAAACAAGCTTTGGCAAAGAAGAAAAAACTGGAATGGGTACTTCCTCACAATGCGGCACCAGCCACCTTGCAGACTCTAGGTCAAGATAATACCACGAATTCTTTTTGTGGCGATTCCATCCTGACTTGTTCACCATGCAAAATAGCAATCATCATGGTGGTTCTTGGGACTTCTCCAAACCATAGGCACTCCGAATCGCATTGCTTTTACTTTACCTTGAGTCCAAAGGCAAAGAATATCAGTGCAATTTTTACACACTTTGTGAGGAGCCCATTGCTTGTCTTGATCCCCCAGCTTCCTGCTAAAGTATGCTTCGTATGCTCTTTTCGTAAAATCTCACACATTGAAACGATGCTCTTTTTTCATATACTCTCCACAAATGTAACAGAATATATCTGGATCATTGACACAACTCCTACACTTTGAAGCCATAGCTCTATTTTAAATTTGATCTTAAATACAATTCCTACAAAAAAGGAGTTGACATCAGCAAACTGCTAAAACAAAAGTCTTACAAAACATTAATTTGACAATTTTTTCAACACTGATGTATTAAATTATGTTCATACAAGTAGGCTATAGATTAAACCTGTATTCGTATGAACTGACCTTTGCGCAACATAGTTTACCTTGCAATGTACAGTAGTACAGTACAGTAGGCTATTGACTAAATAAAAACAGCTATAGTAACTTCATTGTTTCACAACAATACAGACATTTCAACAAAACAATGCTGCAATTGTTTCATCATACTGCAAATTATGTTCGTACAGCTGTTTGTTTTCTGTACGCAAAAATTGTTCATAAAAATTTTGATGCTCCATATCTCAAAAACTAGAGCCAATTCGAAAAAACTAAGCACATATTTGGGTTCAGCGACCTCAATATATCCTAAAATCAACCTCACATTCAGTGCTAAAATTTTTTTGTTCACCAGTGTAATTAATAAATTACAGCTAATTAATTTTGTTGTAACATCTGGTTTTCCTGTTATTCCATACGCTAACATGTACAATTTTCTATTTTTCTGACTATTTTGCAAAGTTTATGATTCTTATCAGGGTATTTTCAAGGTTATGAACATGGCGTCATCCTCTTGAGAGTTTCTAAAACATCGGTAAATGATAAGTAGTATTTTGTAAAGATAGAATAATTTTTTGCCTAACTTTTAGGTGCAGTTCAATTCAAAGATGCCCAATAGTCATTTATATATAACAATTTAGTTGAAATTTAAATTGTATTATGTACTAGCACAGTATATTTGGAGCTCTCCAAAAAATTGGATGCTATGCACCTAACACAGAATTATAGTAGGACTATGCAATTTTTTGAACTTTATTTTTCATTGCTGATTCTCAGTGTGAGTGAGTATTTTAAGTATCATAATACCAAGTTTAGCTTATTACTGATTTTTAATTTTTATAATTATAGTCCCGGATGAGATGTTGGCAATGCTCAAGGAGGAAAACCAGGAGACATGTGGAGGCAATATAATTTTGCACATCCCCGAAGGATTCAACAAGCTCACTGATATGTACTCTGACAGCACAGACGAGGAAACACCTGGTAACATCAATCACCTGGGAAGTGGTCTTTTGAATGCCCCATGTGAATTTCAGCCAAGGAAACCTTCTGATTTAGAAGAACCAGAAGCACAAGCAGCGCCAAGCATGAAAAGGAAACAACAAACAGAAAGTGTGAAGTGAAGTAAAAAAGCTTCTACATTTGAAATCAATGCAGCCAGCCCACCTATGTCTACTGCTAATGCTGCAGTGACATCTATTACAGAAGAACTGGAATTGCTGAAATTGTTTTTTTCTGATGATTTTGTTCATTTTATGGTTGATCAAACTAATCTTGATGCAAGTCAAAAAAATGTTACTCTTGATGTTACTTTTGACGAAATGTGGGTCATGTTTGGGGAATTTCTGTTGTCAGGATATGCAAAGTATCCAAACAAAAGGCTTTATTGGAGTGAAGAAAATGACACTCCTATTCTAGCTGGGGCAATGCAATGCAACAGATTTGAGGTAATTCTGCGTCATATCCATTTCAATGACAACACTGCCATTGACAAAGAAGATTGGTTGTATAATCTGAGACCTCTTCTAAACCATTTTTATCTCAGAAATTTCTGGAATCAAGAGACATTAGAAGATCACCTGTATATTGATGAATTGATGATTCCCTATTATGGCCATCCTCATGCAAAACAGTATATTCAAGGTAAGCCAATCCGGTTTGGCTTCAAGAACTGGGCTCTATGTACTTCTACGGGCTATATGCTTGCATTCAATGTATATGTTAAAAAGCAAAAAAAACAGTGGACAAACACATTTGGGGGTGGGAGGCACT
The DNA here is from genome assembly GCA_963675345.1 of Trididemnum clinides. Taxonomy (NCBI): domain Eukaryota; kingdom Metazoa; phylum Chordata; class Ascidiacea; order Aplousobranchia; family Didemnidae; genus Trididemnum; species Trididemnum clinides. Next base: position 19,346,783 of record OY776295.1, on the reverse strand, counting down.
GTTGTTCAAGAGTTGGTTGCACTGGCTAGTGTCCCTGCAAATGCAGGATATAAAATATATTTCGATAACTATTTTACCTCCTACCACTTGCTGACCACACTGGCAGATTCAGGCATATGTGCCACAGGAACTGTCCGAGAAAACCAGATCCCAAATTGTCCATTGCCAGCAAAAGCTACTTTCAGTAAAGAAAAAAGGAACTGCCAACCATGCTACAACAGACAAAGTCTTGGTTATCAAATATATGGACAACAATGTGGTGACCATTGCATCCAACTTTGGAAGTCCTGAAATTGGACAAACCAGTAGATATTCAAGAGAGAAAAAAGGTTATGTTTCTCATCCCTACCCTGTGGCAGTGAAGAATTACAATTCATATATGGGGGGAGTAGATCAACTAGATCTGTGGGAGGCAAATTACAGGTCTCGCATGCATCAGAAAAAGTGTTGGTGGCCAGTCTTTCTGTACTTTTTTGATACAACAGTAGTAAATGCCTGGCTTTTATGGAGAAAAACCATGGGCAACATTCCTTTACTGGAATTTTGTAGATCCTTGGCTGTCACCATCTTGAAATCCTATAGATCGGCTTCAGCTCAAGAAATGAGGGCTCTGCCTGTCTGAAAAGGAGTCAGATATGATGGTGCCAGTCACTGGTTAGTGTCGTCCAACTTGAGAAGGTGTGCTTTTTGTCCTGGAAAAGCTTTCTTTTCTTGTTCCAAATGCGATGGTGGCCTTCACCTAAAGTGCCATAAAGATTATGACACTCGGTAAACCAAATGCTGATTTGTATTTTGTATTTCATTTTTTGAAATGCTGCATTAGTTTGTTGTGTAAATAAATGCCTGCTTTTTGTTTAACTTCAATGTTTTTATCAGTTTTGCTAATTAGCTTATGCTCAAAGAAATTGACCCTACAGGAGTTTCCCAAATTTTTCTTTCTTACCAAACTGTTAACTGCATGGCGTCCAATACTTTGGACAGGCCATATTCCAAATTTGGAAGGCGGTGCATAAAATTTGGAACCACAGTTGTACAGGCGAATCTGGTTAATTGCATATCGGATAATTGCATAATATGTTTTATTGCATAAAGAGTTGTAATTCCCAAACCTATTTGTTTGTTTATACTAATTTTGGATAAACGTATAATCCGCTTAATTGCATGAAATAGTTTGGCAAGTTGACTATGCAATTAACCGGATTCGGCTGCATATAATGTACGTTTAAGTGCCTAATTATGAAAAATTAACATTGAATCTAAATTTTTTCAACTTTATGCAGTAATGGGTTAATCATAATTTAGCCTGAACTGTAATCCAAAATAAACACCTCCTCTAATGCTGATCTGAAATTTTACAGATTTCCTAAATATTAGTTGCATTTGTTTGCAAGTGGCTATTTTGACTTTGATGGCATTTTGCCCTCAGAGACTATTTTGCTGTAATCATTCACGTGTGTTTATATTGCATAATTGCTACAATTCTGCCAATGGAACTGTGGTGCGTGGATAGTGCACTGGTCTTGAAATACAATGGTCACAGGTTGGAAACTTGGCTGGTAGGGCTCTCAGAGAAAGACAGTGCACACTGGAGGGGAGGGCCCAGAATATGAATATATGGGGTAGTGTACCAGGTGAAGGAATAAACAAAAATTTTTTTAATTAGAAGTATTTAATACATCATTAAGATTGACTAATCACAAATAACTCACGGCAAAATAGTTTCTAAGAGTAAAATGCCATTGATGACAAAATAGTTACTGCCTATTTATTTCTCTGAAAAGCTTTTTGCAGTTTAGTATATTGCACCTAAATATATCTAGTTCAAGAGAAAGTTATTCTAATTGGTAGAATATTTGGTTTACAATATAACTGTGTGAGTTTTTGCCTTGAACCATTGTTTGTAGCTCCACTAATATTTTGTTATAATGTTGAGGATATGCCTATGTTATAGAAAACAAAATTAAACAAAATAAGAACCTAATTCATCTGAAGGAACTGAGAGTTTAGGAGATTACAAAGTGATCTTATGGTCTTCAAATCAGCAGAAAGCAATACAAATAAATGTTGTTGAAAGAGCAAGCCATAGTTTGAACCTGAATTGTGAGCTTTTATGCAAATGGTAGTTCCACTCTGCCGTCTTTCATGCTATGCAACTCTTGAGCACTCAACTAAAACAGTCTTTCGATCACAAGTCTTGCACTCAGTCCATTGCACCATGCTTCCAACAATGAGACATCCTTGAATGTTTAATGCTAGATTTCATTGTGTATCTGGTGCAGTATCTAATATCAAGCAGTTTGAAAATGCATTCTTTTTAAACATAATAGACCAACTTTTTTAGCAGAATTATCCTTTAAACATTTTGAATTTTTGCAAAATTTCATGGCAGCATTTAGCAGGTTTGTGTGTGTGTGACCTGCATCACTGTTTAAATGAGATACTGATCAGGTGGTCAAAGCACTGGCTGTGGTAAAGTCGTGCTCTACACCTTCAACCTTTATTCAATTGATTCGTGTAGTTTCAGGTTTAAGCAATAGCTTGCAGCAACAAGGAATTTGGTGGAGTCCTGGTTATTAGGGTATGCTTTTTATTATCATTTTCGTACAGTTAGTCTTGGCAATTAGATGTGACATAGAAACTACCAGAGTAATAAGGTAAGTTTGATTGGCAATTTGTTGCACATATATAGTACTTGTCCACTACATCACTCTGATTTATATGTAGGTAATTAAGCCATTATTTTTGCATGAAAAATTGGAGGTAGGTAAAGTGTGTTTAGAAAATATGTTGATGCAGTATCACTCAGGTTGCTACTGCGTACCCAGTGATGGCAACTATACAATTGCAATGATTTTTGATTGTTACAGAACAAAATTATTTGATCATGTAGCTACCAAATCACTGTATTTTACACATCCAATATCAACAGCTCACGATCCAGTAAAAATATCAGATAAAAATCTGAATGCAATTACTAAGGTAAGTTGACTTTATTTGTGTAAAATTTTGTTGATTGAAGAGACATTAAAAAAAGTAAGAATTAAAAAGTTTTACTAAAGAATTGACTGCATTGCTGGAGATGTGGAATCAGATACTACTAAAAAATAAAAAAGGGAATTTCAAATCAGCATTTTAGGTTTGGAATTTTAGTTAGGGTTAGGTTTGGAGATAGTTAAAATTTGGATTAAGGCTAGTTCAAGCAATATGGCTAATTCCTTAGAAGACCTGAATTATTATATTACCACAACTAGAACTAGGCAATATAAATATTCATTGATAAGAAACTGCTATTTCAGTGAGATGCTTGTGTTTGTTTTGCAGTTGACATGATATTTTCAACTTTTGATAAAAATATTAATTTGCAAACGTTTATTACTGTATTTTTGTAGTATGCTTTTATCTTATGGTCATGGAAAGATCTGTTGTGGTTATGCATGGAAAGTTGTTGTGCTCGGGCCTGCTTCAGAGTTTTTATTGTTGCTGGCATAGTCTATTTTTACCAAAAGCATAAAACCAAGCAGGGAAAATTGCAGTAAAGTAATTTTTCAAGAGCTTAACAATACAAACCTCAAATAAGTATTACACTGGCAATCACGAGACAGTGCTCATGACACTAAGCTGCGATGGCAACTAATCTGTAAATATGCTCATATTTGCAGTTTCTTGTAACTGCTATAACTGATATTGTGTTTAGAGTTCAGTTAAAAAAACTTTTTCCATTTCCTGAAAAATGCACTTTCACTTAAAATCATTATTTTTAAAATGATAAATTATTCTGTTACCAGTTGGCTGTTAGGCCAAATAAATCATTCTAATAAGATCACTACAGTTTTTACTTTTTTGTAAATAACTAACAGCACCTGTATGCAAGTGGGATTATTACTTGTAATTGTAGGGCTATGTGCCTGTACATGCAGATGCTTTATACCGTCATGGTACTCGATATCCAGGAAAGTCAAAAATCTCTGGTTGGAAAGACACATTGGAAAAATTACTGTTACATGATTCCACCAATCAAATGAAAAGCGTTTTAGAGGTAAGTTTTAAAATAAAGTAAAAAGTTTTGTTGCTTAGATTTCATCATGCTGTTTAAATAGTAAATGTTTACCACGTTGAGTGTATTCTTTCTTTACGGGCTGTTGATTGTGCTACTGTGCGAGATATATTAAAAGCAAAAATCCATTTTTATTGCGACTTGATAAATAAGAAGACACAATAATCCAAAACTGTTCGGTCACCACAATAGTTAGGTGAAAGTGAAAAAGAGCAAGCATTGTTTTGATAATTAATTACAAGCTGGATCTGGTCAGTTGTGGTGATGTTGCGCAGATGTCCAGGTTTTCAAAGCTGGTTCTGACTACTGAAGACGTCACAAAAGGTTTTAGCATCTTTTAGCTAGACTTAACATTTAAGTCAGACCTAACTCTTTAAGAAAGTGGGGAATGTTGTTTAAATTTCAAAGTAAGTCTTGTTAGCCCAGCTACCGTGTGTTTTAATGAATACTCATGAAAAACTAGATTTGTTGCAAGTCTCGTGCCAGTATTTTATTTGTAATAATTAAGTTTTTTCATTTTGTGTTTGTAATATTTTTGTAGCAGTTTAAAAGAATTTTAATTTGATTACTAGCCAACTAAATATTCGCACATTTCTTTTAATTGCTTGCAGAAATGGAATGAATACTTTCCAACCAAATATGTTTTTACTCTTCATGAAAAAGGTTTTAAGGAAATGCAAAAACTGGCTGTGGAATTTACATCTATTACTGGACAACTGTTGGCCGATGTTATATTAAATCATAGACCGGAAGAGAAAAAGGGTAATTTTCCAAAGTAAGTCATTGTATGTTTTATGACAACGTATGGGTGATGCATTTTTTTAGATATCCAGATTTTTGCAAGTTTAACCTCTCGCACAATTGCAAGTGGAGATGCTTTTCTGACATCTTTGCATTGTCTTTTAATTGGGAAGGCAGCCGGAGGTAAACGTTTGCATGCTATTTTAGAGATAATAATTGTAAGCAATTGGTGAAACAAAACTTGAAAATAGCTTTGAAGAATGCTGTTATGCTAACAACATTTTTTGGATATTGCGTCTAATCGGAAAAGGTTAATGTACATAGTTTGTCAACCACAATCATCCAGATGGAGGTTAAGCCATTATAAATAAGCCGATGATTTTGTCACGATAAACGTCTTGTACGATATATTTAACATAAGCATTATTTTGATCATCGTATTTTTGGCTGTTTTTACAGATATAAAAATCTGCAACCAGTTTTATCCTGATAAATATCTGACAGAAAACTTAAACAAAGCATTTACTAGATATGATGGCGTGACTTTAAGCATAAACCAAGATCAACTGCGTGCTTTTGACTCATGTGAAAGGTTTGTAGGCTTATTATTAAAGAAGCTGTTGTTTAAAAACCCAAAATTTTTACATTTAACACAGCAGTATTTTTTGTCCTTTTTTGTGCATGAGTTCTTTGAACAATGCAAGTCAGGCTGCTAATCCGTAATCAAAAGTATTTGCAGAAAGCGATTTAACCTCAAGATGAATTTTGAAACAAAAATTCATGTGGGTTGAAGAATTTTTTTGGCAAATATTTCAACAAAAAGAATTGTGAAATTTGCTGTAAATAAAAATGCTTGACTGCCAGAAGAAATAATCATTTGCACGCTCTAGTAGAGATTTCCATTTGTAATACGCTAACCCCCCCAAATTGATGACAGGATTGTTAAAAGTTTAAGATTTAATTGATTCCGTAGCTCCGTAGCACTGCTCTAAAAACCTTGCTTCCGACAAGGCTTTTAGTATATGAGGGCATAGATTTTACGTCATGCTCAACAGGCAAATTTGGTGATTTATAGCTGTGCTTGTTAGAAAGTCCACTCCCAAGTAAAAATGTCGATAGGCATTTAAAATTAATTTTTTAAAAATAATTGCGTTGTAGTCTAATTTATAGGAAGTTTATGAAGGGTTTCAAAAATGCTAGTGTTAATAAAAATCTGACTCCTTCGGCTTCGTGGTCAGTTTTCAAATTACGAGAGAGATCCTTGCCATTTTGGCTCAACGTGTTTTCTAAATTGCGATATTTTATACTGTATTTACTTTTTGTTTGTACCCTCGTTGAATGGAAAGAACAAAAATATTGGTCAGAAAAAGTTTTCTTGCCTGGTGCAGTCTTCCTTGCCTCATCTGTTTTCTTAGTACCTACGACTATATGATGAGGCGTGAGGCTGGTCTTGCACAAAACCGGGGTGAAGGTTTGTATGCCACTATATGGAGACGAAGCCCAAACAAGCGAGATTTGGGCGCATCAGCTGTATAAAGAGCCGTGCATTTGGTCACTATTTCAAAGAGCATTGGCAGAGGCTGTTACCAAGAAATGTTGAATTCGTTGGGCTTGAGTTGCAACTACTTCACTACAAAGATTGTTCATGCAAGAGACTGAAGCGGTTGTCAGAAGCTGCAAAAATATAAAAATGCTCTGAAAAGCAAGCTTGGTGAAAAAATCAAGCAGAGATGGCAGCAAAACATCGTTTTACTGGTGACTATCAGCTTGGCAAGTACTAGGTGTTACTGAAATATCAAATATAATATTAGCAGTATTGTTTGTGCTTGCAGTACTTTGTCAAAATGTAAATGAAGTTCATAAAGCGATTTTCCAACTTTGGATATTTTTGATACAAAAAACTACTCTACTCAAAAACTAGTGAACGCAATAAATAGAAATTTTACAGGTAGTCTCTATATGTTATTTTCTTCAAAGTAATGAAGCGATTTTAAATTTGTATGCGTGGCAAGAGTATTATTCATTAATGATTATGCGTGCTAACCATAATCTTCTAATTTTCTTCTTCGTCGTTTGAGGTATTTGTTGTGAGCATTATGCAGGAAGGTGTATATACACTGCGTCAGCGCTCACACTCGGTTTGCGAGTCTTCAGTTAGACGGGGGCCATCACGACGGGTAGACTGCTTGGCCCCACCTTGACTAATTTTCTTATTAAAATATCATAAGATAATTCCTATCATTAATTCATGCCCGACGACCAACTCTTCAAAAATGCTGTTGAATGAAGTAAATGAGTTACTGGTTTTGAGTAGAAAGATTAGATATATTTTTCATACCTCTGTCTTTGCATATAGCTGTTTCGTAATGCTCCTACAAAGCCATTTTTTAATTTGTTAGAAAGAGCTTTTCCAGACCTTTCTGGCAGTATATACATTGTGGATTTTTTTCGAAAACCTTTTGTGTGAAGTGGATATTTATGATGCAACTAACAAATGCATATCTGCACTGAGCAAACTCACCTCGCAGTAACTACCTCAGTCATCACTACGTTTTCGTTGCAGACATGGCCATGAAGTATGGAGAGTAGCCGTAGATAGCTTTTCTAAAAGTTCAACACATGTAGTGGTCTATTATTTTATTGTTGTTTACCTAATTGCACCGTTGTTTGGTGGCAGATATTTGCACACTGTCGAGCGAAATGCAACCGCTTCAATTGAGCGTGAAAGGTTTTTCCGATCAGACGAATTTCAAGTTGTAACGGAGCGTGCGTCTCGATATTTTCCAGGTGCTATGAGATTGTCAATAGAGCAAGATCGTGTTTAGAAATTGTTGAGAGGGCATGGGATGTTTCTGGTCGCTTGGGCGTTTTTTTGTGTTTTTCTCACAAGTAACCGGTCTAATAACAATTGAAAGTGACTGACTCGCATTGTGTGAGCCACCGTAACTATGTTCTACCAGTATCTCTTGATTGGCATGCCTATTTGATTACTTTTTAAAGCGTATTTTATTACAACATAGGAATTTACTTTACGTAATTACACAGGAAATGAAGATTTAAGCAACTACGGCAATCACTAAGGCATAACTTTACCAAGAACATTAATTTCGGGTTACGTCTGTAGAGCCATGAAGTAATGGATTTATATCTACTTTGCGCTTAAGCAACTACGCCAATCACCGAGGCATAACGTTACCGAGAACATTAATTTCAGGTTACGATTTGCAGAGCCACGAAGTGATGGATTTATATCTACTTTGCGCTTTCTTACTCGTCCTACATGATTACGAGTATGTCTGCAACTATTTCAGTGAAAGTGATCTTCAGGTAGCTTATAAGCTTGAAATATTTTTTTTTGCGATGAACAAAGGTTTTTCTTTTTTGAGTTTGAATCGCATATTCTGGGTTAAAAACCTACTTCCATTGCTATTGATATTTTATCAGGAAGCATTTTGAAAGTTCTTTGAAACTCATGCTTGCTAATGTAAGCCTAATGAATATGCAGCCAGTTGATGTAAGACATAACCAGTGTCAGAACCTATTTTTGAGGGGGACATGTTCCCCTCAACTTTTCGTCATTTTGTATTTTGCTTGGTTTATTATGTTGCCTTACTGCCAATAACATGCATGTAACAAAGTTTGCCCTCTGAAAGTTTCTCAACGAGCTAGGTCAATGTCCAGCGTTAGCATTCTCATTTTAGCTTGCTAGTTGTACAGGCTCAGGAATGTTTCATCGCTATCCACTGCTTTTGTTTAACTAGCTCGAAAGGAGCCCCGCAGCAAGTAGAAACAGCATGAATGGGTGAACTATTGGCAGGGAGCTGCGGCAAAGTACTGCTGTGCAATGGTGAAACACGTGCCCGGCACAAGTGAAATTAGATTATCGGAAGTGGGCTGTGATAGTGTGGTTTTATTCGAGTTTTTAAACGTTTTAGGTCCTAGAATATGCAGCTGACCTAAGACATTATTACAAAACTGGTTATGGATATCCAATTAACTATCAATTGTCGTGTCGTTTATTGCACCATGTGGTTGAAAACCTGCAGATTGCAAAGAAGAATTTAGATTTAAAGTAAATATGTTACTGCACCTATGTTGATTAGTTTGAACAACATGTCTTTGGACCCACTTCGCAATCGCCAGTGATAGCATTGGTAGTTGCCAACCTAAATTCGAAAAAATCCCTGCTATAGTAATTTTTGTGTAGAAATTCCGAAGCTTTTAAAATGCTTGGACACACAAAATGTTTTGGGTTGATCTCCAAACAAAATAGGTTTTCTTTTGTTACTTGCATCTAATTGTCATCTCTTTCTCTAAAGAAAGGTCTTTTGCTGAATTAATAGGCTACAACAAATCCTTTGATCTTCGTCCAAAAACCAACAAGTTCTGTAATTTCAGGTTAATCACCAAAAAAGTTTGTTCAAAGTGGGAAAATTACAAAGTTCGGCCTCCTAAACCAAGGTTTTTCTCATCACCAAAATTTTCAAGATCTAATGATTAAATTCCAAGGTTATAAACTGTAATTACAGGGATTTTCACTAGCACTACAATCAAGCAGAAAAAATTGTTACCCGACCCCTTCCGGGGGATGGGGGCGTGGAGGAAGACCATGGAGCCCCAGAAGCCGGGCAACTCCCCAGGGCCTGGACCAGAGGTCATAAAGAGACACAGAGTCGCCAAAAAGCGAGCGGCACAAAGAGCCCGTAGCTGGACAGTGTAGAATGAGATGAGAGGTGTCCTGGAATGAGTGTCCGCAGGCGCTGCAGGAAGGATTCTCGATTCTGCCAATCCTGGAGAGGCAAGAATTTGACAGAAGGCTATGTTCGTTGCAGCGAAGACGAGAGAGAACATAGCGAGCGCGACGAGCGAACACAAATTCCTCGGTGAAAATCGAGGAAACCTGTGTGTCAAAGAATTTAGATTGGACAGTACGCCTCCATTCCGAAAAAAGAGAAGAGTGGATACCAGAGGTAAGAGGAGAGAGACTACAAGGGATTGCAGAGGGCACGAGTAGTGCTCCCCGTCTGGCCAGCTTATCAGCCGTGTCGTTCCCCTGGAGAAACGAGTGACGCGGACCCATTGTAGCCTGATAGAACAGGATGAGAGAGAAGACAGTTCCTGTCTGATCTGCCAGAGAGATTTAGGTAAAAGGAAAGATCGAGGAGAGGACAGGGTGGTGAGGACAGAACGAGAATCAGATGAGAGAAGTGGCCGATCTGTTGGTGCTGCCGAGACCAGCAGAGCTTGCAGAATGGCGCAAGCTTCAGCAGAGAAACTTGACCATACTGGGCCTGCTGAAAAGGAAAGACTGGCCTCAGTGCCACAGAGAGAGCAGTTGGCAAGTACGCCAGAGCCGCCTTTGCCAAACGGAAAAATAATAGAGCCGTCTGTCCAAAGTACCAGAGTGTAAGGGGGGAGAGAGTCAAGGTGAGCGAGAGCCGCACCTTGGTGAGATAGAGGGAGATCAGAGCGGGAGCATGAAGAGGAAAAGGTGGTCTCCACAGTAAAGGAAGACAGGTTCCAAGGAGGAAAGGGAGGGCAAGCGAGGAGAGCCTCCATAGGAGAAGTAGAAGGAAGCATGAGCGGGTGAGTGGACGCAAAAACTCTGCAGGAGGATCAGCAAAATTTTGGTTTCACTCCAAGTCTAGCCAAACCTGAAATGGGAAAGGAGGTTGGAAGACAAAGAGCCTGCTCATAAGATAAAAGAGTAAGATGAGTTAGGGTGACTCGTAGGGGAGTTAGAAGCATATGTGAGAAGGGGACGAAGAAAAGCTTTATACAGAAGAGAGAGGGGCTCTTTAGAGGGACTCCATGAGGAAGCAGAGATACAGCATAAGGCCTTGAGACGAGGGAAAAACTTGGCCTTCAGCGAAGATACATGTTTAGAAAAGAAAAGAGTGCGGTCGAAGGTGACCCCAAGAAATGTTGGAGTGGGATTGAAACGGAGGCGTGAGTTGAGTGAGAGGAGATTGGGCTGGAGGTTAGCTTGGTGGGGATCCACTGCAAAAAAAAGGCCTCACATTTGCTCGGATTGAGAGGAAGAAACCAGTACTCCGACCAGCGCTCCAATCGAAACAGAGCTCCTTGAGTGGCCTCCTCCGCTGTAGGGACCAGGGGGAGGAGGACCAAATGACCAGATTGTAAGCGTAAAGAGAGCAGCTGACTGAAGAAGGCAGAGAAGCAGGAAGATTATTGATGAAAAGAGAGAAAAGTACAGGGCCAAAAACGGAACCTTGCGAAACACCTCAACGGACTCGAAAAGAGCGACTTTTGTGATTTTGATAAGCCACGCAAGCACGCCTATCAGAAAGGAAAGATTGAGTCCAACGAGCAAAGCAAGGAGGGAAGCCAGCTAAAATGAGTTTATGGTCAAGGGCGGGATGCCAGACAGAGTCGAAAGCTTTCCAGAAAAATAGTAGACAGGATCGTCCGAGAGCCCGGCCTGGGTTTGTTAAACCCATCCGAAATAAACTGAGAAAGATAAAGAATTTGATCTAGAGTAAACCGTCTAAGGCGGAAACCGGTCTGGCGGGGAGAGAGAATGGAATTAGACTGCAGAAAGAAGAGTAGACGAGATAGTATGATGCGTCCAAAAAGCTTTGGTACGCAGGAGATGAGAGAGATAGGCTGGAAAGAAGCAGGAGAGTCGAGAGGCTTTCCCATTTTATTAATGTGAATGATGGAAGATGTCTTCCAGATGGAAGGAAAGGAATGCAAATTCCAGGATAGATTGAAAATGTAAAGAAGAAAATCCATGCTAGAGCGAGGAAGGTGCTTTAGCATGGAATAGGCAACCTTGTCTGGGCCAGTGGCAGTGGACAGGGAGAGATAAGAGGCAGCCACAAGAAATTCAGCGGGGGAGAAAGGAGAGCAAAAGAACGAGTGAGACTCTTCAGGGCACGTAGCTCGGCGGAGCTTGGAAAGGTAGCCTCTGGCTCTGCTACGCAAGGCCTTTGGCTAAGAGATAGAAAAGTGGGATCTCAAGTAATCGGTGAAGACCGAAGCCGATTCCCTGGGAGAGGAGCAGTTGGAAAGCTAGAAGAGGAGAAAGATGAGGAAAAAGAGCCAGCGACAGAACGAAGGAGAGAGTACACAGATTTAAGGGTAGATTTGGGCGATAGAGTAGAGGAAGTCGCCTGCCATGCCTCAGCCTTGGCCTTGGCATTGACAAATGAAGCGCGTCGGGAAGCGGAGATGTAAGCCTGGCGATCTTCATCACTTCTGTGAGCGCCCGCGAAAGCCTTAAATCTTTCACCTCAACTGCTCCTTCCACTTCAGCGAACCACAAGGCTTTAGGATGGCGTTTGATGCGGCCGAAAGGAATGGAAGATTTGGCCGCATTCAGTGTCAGAGAAGTAAAGAATAGCAGCAGAGGAAAGAGACGAGTATTCCTCTGCAAAAGGACAGTAAGAGTCAAAGTGGAAGGCAAAGTCATCCCAGCGAGCTTTCTGAAAATTGAAGGATGGGGACGCTTGCTGGGCGAAAGACCGGGGAAAGAGGGACAGTTAGAAGAATTGGTAGGTGATCAGAGCCCTGATCCTGAAGCACCTCCCAGGAGCAAGATAGGGCGAGAGAGGAGAGAGCAAAGGAGATGTCAGGGGAGAAGCGATAGAGAAGAGTAGGTATGTGAGGATCATTGAGGAGAAGGAAGTCAGAAGAGATGACCCAATTGAATACTTCTTCCCCACGAGGGTTGGAAGTACTTTTCGAGTCCTAGAGGAGGTGATGGCCATTGAAGTCCCCCAGAATGAAAAGATTTCTGGAGGAGGGAAGAATGGAGGGAGAAAAGGAGTTCGTTCTGTCATCCATCCGTCGGAGAAAAGCAAATAGTGGAATTAATGGAATGAAAGGAATGAAATTAAGGAATGAAAGCGAGGAAGAGTGGTTTAGAGAGATGTTGACCCCTACATAATCAGAGTAAGGGTCAAGCGAAGAAGAGAGGAGGTAGACAGTTCAGAGAAGGATAAGCCCTGCCTGACGAAAATGAGGACGCCGCCGCTAGCGCATGTGGCATCGCGAGAGAGAATGCCAGACCGGGAGTGGGTGCGATCAGATCGCAGAGCAGAGAATCCAGGGATCCGGAAAGAGGAAGATAAAGATTAGATTCCTGGATATAAATAAGGTCAACGGGATGAGACGAAAGAAAGTTACAGTTCAGTGCTCCTGGCTCGGAGACCGCCAGCATTCCATTGAAGAACCCTGAGGGAGTCAGGGGGAAGAGGAAGCAGGAGGTGTAGAGAGACAGCCAGGAGCAAGAGGTGGTGGTGAGGGAGTAGACGGAGCAGATACAAAGTGGGCGGATGGGGGATAAGAGGTTTGAAGCCGAGGGTGGGGCGGAAATGGTGCATTAGCAGAGGGGGGCCAGATTGAACAATGGAGATATACAAGCTGAGGAGCCCGAGAAGTAAGACACTGCGTTATCTCCAGATGCTACAGGGACGCAGCAGAGGGGGAAGCTCCAGGAGTGAGAGCTGCCAAGAGTTCTGAATTTAGAGAAGGAGAGTAGTGAGCATCTTAAATGGACCCATTTGGGGCAGGTGCAGCATTGCACTGACCTACCCCGCCAGGTCACATTTCCAGTGCACACTAAACAGGGAAAGATAGAACTAGGGTTGGAATGAACGTTGCCGCTCATCAAGAGTAGCAGCAGAATGAGGAGACGAGATCGGGCAAGAGAAAGGGAGGAGAAAGGAGAAGACAGGCGACCGATTTTAAAGAAGCTGTGGACTGCCCTTCTGCGGTCGTTCAGGGGGCAGCACAGCGAAAAAATGGTTTGTGCCAGGGGAGTGCCTGGGGTAACTGGGACCCTTGGGAAGGCCAACAGCGATTTGTACCCGACCCAAACGGGGTCGGGGACCGCACCACCACGTTGAGGCGGCTGTTGATTGGCACAGTTGGTTTATAGTCGCAGAGAACATCGTTCTTTCAACCCTGCTTACAACTGGAATCTTAATTGTTTTTTACAGTGTAACTAAACCTTCCATTGTTCTCCGGTTTGGTCATGCTGAAACTTTAATCCCGTTGCTGTGCTTGCTTGGCCTATACAAAGACGAGAAGCCGCTTACAGCATTCAGTTATCGCGAGCATAAAACTACCCGATTGTTTAGGTAAGTTTGGCTTGTATAGCATTCTCACGAGAAATTTTTTAAGGCTTTCTCGCCATGCTTGCGCTTTGCCCTTTGAAGCAACGCAGTCGTCAGTGAGATTTAGCTTGCAACGGTAAGAATGCGGGTCTAATTCTCACGTGCGCTGTGCGTTGTTTTGTCTTTTGTAAACCTGCACTGTTGCAATTTTTCTGCCAGGCTGCATTGTGCAAGTGACGCTGGCCATGAAACTTTTTGAACAAGAGTTGTTCTGTAAATTTCTAGCTTTTTTGTAATCAGAGCCAAAACTAAACAGTCCTAAATCTCCGCTCCAGCTGTTATAAATAGTAACATTCATTTATTCGCGTTAATAAGATTGTATTAAACTTATATGACTTGGGAAGCCAAAATAATCAGTACGATAAGTTATCTATTGAAGATAACTAAAAGAAAAATATTGTAATGCAGAAAACTCAGTTTTACTGTTTCATAAATGAATTGTTAACGCAGGTATAACACTTCGTATACCTTTTTTTTGAAAATCAATTTTTTGAGAGTGATTATTTTGTCTATTTAGTTTCCTAAAATTTATGATCGGTACTGGCAACAGTTTGGGGGCTGCAGCCCTCCTACTTAAACATATACAGTATATTATAAGTGTGTAGCTTTTCAAATGTCAGAATGTACGAGGTGTGACAAAAAAACGGGACTGTTTGTATAAAATTTATTACAACATTTTTTAATAACTTGCAAATTGTTCCCTTTAAAGTATTCCCCCTCCGAGTTCATGCACTTGTGCATTTGATGCTGCCGTCAACGAAAGCAATTGGCAAACTCCTCCTCTTTGACACTCTTCAGCTCTCACGTAACTGAGGCCTTGATTTCTTCGGATGATGGAAAATAGTTCTTTTTTGACAACTTTCAGCCTTGGAGCCAAAGGTCAAATCGTGCTAGATCTGGGAAATACAAGGGGTGGTCGAGAAGTGTGATGTGCTTTTTGACCAAGAGCAGCCCCACCCTAATTGCGTAGGGTATGGGTGGGTTGTAACTTTTAATGGTGTAGGACCTATGACTTGTCATTCTACAATGCCCGTTTCTGCGTCGAACCCTGTCCTGTAAACGAATGAGAACTTGTTGGTGAAAATGGTGATTTACTGTTTTACCCTCATGCACAAAGTTATGATACACCAAATCTTTCTGGTCAAGAAATACGATTTGCATGACTGTGATGATGTCATGTATGCCTTGGGTCTGGGTAATTTGCGGTTTTCAACCGCATTCTCTGTCTTCGTTTCAGGATCGTATTAGAAGACCCACGATTCATCATACCTCCTTTAGCATTCGTTAACAAAAATGGACTCGGCCCCGCTTCTGGTCTTTTGAAAAAATCTTAAATGCCAGTTTGCTCAGCATTTTCGCATCCCCAGCTCCTGCACCAAAGTTAGGTAGCGTTTACCTGCTATTACTCTTACTGTCTATCACTCCGCACCAGCTGCTTCACTGCTTTTTTGCTGCCGCCCTGACTTGTGGCCATCATTTACTTCCTCGCTGCCACTTTCAAAACGTTTGTGCCATTCGAAGGCTCGTATCGTCGACATCGCATCTTCGCCATAAATCACTTAAAAAGTCTGAAACACACAGTTGGACTCTTTCAGTTTCGTCAAAAACTTTTTATTGATTTGTTCCTCCATTTCTGTGTTACCAACATTGCGTATCAACCAACAGCAATGACTGCGAACAAGCGCGACACAAAAGCAAAAACATTCTTACAAGGATGTCGAACACTTATGTTACAATGGTCTGAAACAAAAGAGCAGAACGACACAATATTGCAACTCAACAGAGCCAAGAAGTTGCATTGCGTTGGGAGCATGTGGCTGACCGATTGGCATTGAGCCAAGAACGTGGTAGATGCAGTGCCGTTTATTTTTTGTCACACTTCGTAAATCCTCCACCCTAATCAAAATTTATTTAAGTTGTATGTTTTAGAACTGGAACATTTAGTCCTTTTTCTGGCAACATATTGTTCATTTTGTATAAGCACAAGGAAAACCCAAGCGCGCCTTTGAAAATTGCAGTTGTTCTAAATAGCCATTTCATAAAATTACCTATTGCTGAAAGCGAGAGTTGTTACCTATGCAAATTGCATTCAGTTCTGGATTACTTCTATGCAATTTTAAATACTTTTAAGTGCGAAACAGTGTGTAGTTATATCGCACACGATGAATTGTAGCTATCTGGTCTATGCATGCCTTACGTTTTTATTTATTTGCTTTTATATTTTAAGTAAAGTTATGAAATTATAATATAAATGCTGTGAAGTGTTCAAAAGAAGTGATGGCAAATTCTCGCAGTCAAGTCCGTTCTCATCAGGCGAATGCAGCAAGCATGATTTATTCAGCATTCACCACTACGTAACTGGGCCACTTACTCGTCTGCTACAGATTTTAAAGGATGAACCTACTTCAAGGCCTTGTTGCACTTAAGTTGGTTGGAAGTGGCGCTCGTCATTTTTTTCATAAAGCCCAATTTCCATAAAGTAGCAATTGCATTCACCGATCTGATTTCAAATGAAATAAGAAACGAAGCGATCGCAATGCAATAACAATACCGACGGTGCCGTATAAAAACAATGTATTTTCACACGTGCATCGTTGGTTGACAGTGCCGAATTGTGACCAGATTTTATCCAATAGCATTTTTAACTTATTTTGCTACAAATAGTTTGCCCAACTCGCTCATGAGAAAAGTCTAGTAATTAATCAGTGGAGGCTTTCAAAAGTTTTAGCAACAAGTTCTCAGAAAAATATTGGAAATTGAGTACCAAATGCACAAGCGCAAGATCTGCACGCCAAATTTTTGTGGGGGGGAGGGGAGAATGGTTCAGGGCGTACTCCCAGAAACGTGCAAAATTACATTAAAATATATGAATTTTAAAGCTTACTGGAACCACTTATAGAATAATGCTTGAGTAAATATTTTTAAACAAGCGTAATGATAACCGGTTCCATGAGTTCGAAAAACTTTAAGAACTAAACTGTACAAACAGGTGAAACTAGCTGACTACCACCACTGCTTATGATTCTCTGGACAAATTAAATTTAAAGTCTTCCAGAAATAACAACAATCTTATTTGTTTGGCTACAAATAGTTTTACTAACGGCTTCATGTGTAGGAATTCCTCAGCAAATACAGACGAATCCGGTTAATTGCGTAGTCAATTTGCCGAGCTCTTTTATGGGATTAAGCGGATTATGCGTTAATCCGAGATTAGTATGAACACACAAGTAAAGCACTGCAGAAAACAAAGCATGGTTTAATCACACACAGCATTGTTCCAACGACGCAAAATACTGCGCAATGGTAATTAATTTCTTTAATGTTGCTTTTCATGCTCTCTTGTAATTGTTTTTCTTTACGAAAAAATGTGTCCATGTCTGCATCTTTACATTGCACACGTCGCCGAATCGTATCAAGAGCCTTTAACACTTCATTATTTGTTGCCAGTGTAATGAGAATTGAATTGGCAGCACTTTCTTACTCGATGTCATTGCTTTCGATTTGCGACCGACGATTGCGTACACGTACGAATTTGTGCTCGCACACTAAAAAAATCTGCAAGATCAAATTTCGCAATGAAGAATGCTGCCTGAAATTGATGTTAAAGAAATCTTGCAGCATGTTTTACAGTACAATACGCGCTCCCACTGCGCTCGTAATTGGCGTTTGTCTTTCAAGAACGCCAAAACTATGTCGAAGACGATTTTTGTCACTTGATTTTGCAATGAACACTTTGGCTAATCGAATAAAGAGCTTTTATTTCTATGCAATTAAACGGATTATGCAATATGCCGATATCTGATTAACCGGACTATTTTCTTAGAAAAAGATAGGCTATGGTTTGAAATTTGCAATTCTTACGTAATAAAACATTATGCGATTGCCCGATATGCAATTAACCGGATTTGTCTGTACACAAATTGAGAGCTAATTGTAATATACTTACACAAATGTTAACACATTTCAACAAAACCTTATTTAAATAAAATAGGTTGGCGGGAAAAGTACTTAATCTAGCTACAGTTTTGTTGGCTCAGACTTTTCACTTGTCTTCACAACTAATCATACACAAAGCACATGTGAAGTTGTGAACGGCGGAGCCTAACGTTCCCAAAGGATTCAGTACAACGTGTAGTGTTTGAGTACCAAATACTACACATGTCAGCATAACCAGGGCTTTCGGAAGGTCTCTAGAGCAAGCTGATGCAAGATTACTTTTTAGTTTCTCAAAAGAGCACTCCACTTTTCATTAGGGCACGGGACCATTCGCGTTTGACTTAAAAAACATCATCACTCAAACCAAGGTGAAATTGTCTTCGTTCAAAACGTATCGTCCAAAGTCTGAATTTAATTTTATCAATGAATTTAAACTTTTTTCCATACCATTTTTTTTGAAGAACACTCTTTTGGACAAAGTGGGCAATTGGCCCCTGAGCCGGCATTGCTGAGCGTAACTTCATTAATTCTAATCAAAAATGACAATACTCAAATAATTGAAATATTCGCTGATGAAGTTTAAAACTTAAGCTATATTGCTTGGGAATTAAAATGCCGAGGTAGTTCGCAATTGGTAGGGGAAAATTTTTGCTTTTGCAAAAAGGAATTAATTGAGTGGAATTTTGTTTAGAATCGGCAGTGCAATGTATGGGCCGAGCTCTTTGAATGCAGCAATAATTATTTTCTACATGTAGCCTATATTCGTAAAATAGCTAGAAATCAGCGAGTTAGAATTAGGGTTAAATATCTTTTATTGCTGTAGGTCATTAAGGTGGCAATAGGGTTCAAATTGCCTTTTCTGTGTTTCTTTACCTACGGGATTAAGTCGGTTATGGTATGAAAGCTCAATGATGGTTTAAAAAAATCTTACTTTTTTTCTTTTTTTGACGCCATTTCGGCCTCGATTTCGGACGCCGTCTTGGAATCTTACCCTATTTTCAAAATAGAATTTCGAGCAAATACTACACTTAGAGCCATAATTCTTTTTATTCATAAGTCAGAATCACCTCTGCTAGGGATTAAATGGAACAAATATTTGGCATAGGGCTTGTGAATTTTAGTGAACATTCCTGATCAAAAGTATTGAAAAATGTACCAAAATTCCCCCAAAATGTTTTGCCCAAAAACCATCAGTTTTATGAAAAAAGTGAACAATTCATTCCCTCCAGCGTCATGAATTACATATATAGCCGAAATATCATCGTCTAAACCCTACAACTAACGACAGTAGAGCATTTTAAAGTTCAAAAATCGTGATTTCGAAAAAATTGAGATTGAAAATATTTTCCACTTCTAGAATCCCACTTTTTCGTACGTAACGTCTTCTGTCTTCTGAATTTTGTCCGATATGCCCTTCCGCCTAGCTCGAATTCTTTTACGGGCAGTCTTCACCTTATTAGAGAATTTTTTTATAGAATGGGAGAGTCTTTTATTAGATGCCTTGCAGAGTTCTCTCGTGAATCGGCCACTGTCGACACCCATGATATCCACAAGTAGTAGAAGAGAAGGTTAGCGAATTGAAACTGTGTTTAGATCGACATTAAGTCATTTTTGGATAGCGATAATATTGCAGTTTTTTAAATCACTTGGCTGTCAAAGAATCGATCCGGCGCAATTGGACGGGAAAGGTGAGCAAAACTTTTATACATGTAGCGTGAATACTTCTCTATCTCTGATCAAAAGCAAAAGGCAATCAAAAGACCAGCTAATCCGCTACACAGTCACAAAAGGCCGATTTTTGTTGGATTTTTCTCTAATTTACTGTTTTGTCCCAAAAACGAAAGTGAATGGCAACCCGAAAAACGCTAAACTCCGGAAAAAACAGAAATGGCTAATATCGTCTAAAAACAGAGTATAAGCCGTTGCTAGGGTAATCAAACACGGACCCTATAATCTAGAGCTCTTTTTTTTGACAAAAACAGCCACACGCATTATGGAAGAACATAGACTAAAGTTACTTTTTCTGCAAAAAACTCAATTCCAATGAAAACACCGATAACTCCAGTTTCTGAACCCTATTGCCATCTTAACTACATTGTAGGGGAGACTGGGGTAAGTAGAACAACCCTTCCTCTGCCAATAGTGTAGGTTGAAATAATCTGTGGCACCACCACTGGAACATCTTAATTAGATTAGCAATTACAGTGCTTACTCGATAGGGTCGTTTGCTAGCACACAATTAAGTTTACAACGAAAAGTTCAATTTTCTTCAAAAAAGTCAATTTTGAAGGTGCAGGTACGCTGCTTGCTCTTTCTGTACGACTTATCGTTTAATGCCTGGAAGATGACAATATGGATTGCAATCGAGTAACGTAATTCTAAATATTGAATAGGCCTGGTACTCGGAGAGAACAAAAGATGTATGGTCAAGTAGATAGTTGGCGCTTGGTAAAACACGTGTAGTAAGGACACGTGCCATGATCTTTCTGAATTACTGTAGTATGAAAAAGCTGCCTTGTTTGGCTAGAAAGCAGGACAAGAAAAACAAATTTTTGAATGTTTGATTTTATTTTTAAGCTCTATACAAGCAGATAAGTAACATTTAGGCGATCATTACGAGTATGTATCGACGCAAAGCCCACACTTCATTACAAAAAACATTAGTTAAACTAGGTTGCATAGTTTCCTCTGGCAGACAATTTTTTAAATAGTAATAGTTCTGATACTACTACTAGTTACATAAATGGCTGCCATAGGAAAACTGTGTGTCTCATCTTGCAAAAAAAGCAGGAAGACAGGTTGTCTCATCTTGTACAGCCATTAAAAGTGTGTCAGTTTTGCCAAGTGAATCTGTATTTGTATTTACAAGTATTGCATTACCTGAGTCAGCTAACCACTGTTAACTGTATGCTGTTTAGCCTGTAGTCAACTAAAGGTTGTTTTTAAGTATAAGTTGTATTTGTGGGAGAAAAACAAAAAAGGTCCTTGGAGTACTGCAGAAATGGAAGAATCGATCGAAAAAATCAGATCAAAAGAATTTAAATCTTTAGGCACAGGTCGAATACAAGTTACCAAAAACTAAAAATTACCACAGCAATCGAATCTGTTGCGCTGTGGATGCTTCAAAACACTTCGCGTGAAATTGAATATCATGTGGATGTTCTTCGAGTGACAAAAAGATCCCATGTCGAGACTTACTGAACCGCAGTAAATATGTATGTGAATAAAAACTAGCCTACATACATAGGCCTACTGATTTCCTGAATTCCGAAAAATTCATGGTATCGTGACAAAACGTCTTGTCACGCAACCTGCTAGAGGTATGCCATAAACTATTGTTTTATCTTATTCATCATATATGCAACAAAAGTTTATAATCTTGTCAAGATTTTATGCTTCGCATTTTGGAAAGGCGACCCTAAGATTTTTGGCGCAACTTTATTAGATCTTAAATAATTAGCTTTTCGATTAGCTCAAAATAACTGTCGCGTAAATAGAATTTTGGTTCTATCTAATATCAAGGCAGAAAAACTATATCAATCGATTAACCACTTTATTCTCGCCCTGCTAATATTCCACAACACTATCGACATTAAAGCACTACAGAATAATTCGCTATCTGTCTCTATACCACTCTACTCTCTCTCGCAATCTCTGCGTGTGTAAAAATCTTGTCGTCTTAGCTACCGGTATGTGAATGGGACGCAATCCAGAAAAATCAACAACGACATTATAGGACAAAAAAAGAACCCGCTAATAAATTACGTCACATCGGCAATCGAAAACTTTCGAGGATGAAAAGTGTGTTCTAGATCAGGCTTGGGCAAACTATGGCTCATCAGAGCATTTTGTGAGGCCCACCATATTTGTAAATACTTCTTTATATGACAGGGGTGGCCACACTTGCAGTATTAAAGAGCCAAAAACGATAGAAGCCATAATTGAAAGAGCCGCTACGCAATTCTTAGTTTAAATAGACGCATTTTCCATCCAAATAGAGGGAGATGACCTTTTTTTGGAGACCATTATTTTCAAAGCCGTGTAATACGACGTTGCAAGAAGTTATTAAAAGATTTAAAGCTATCGCAAGCTCTTTCATTGTATACAGTTATCGCAAGATTTTAGGCACTGGCCCTCGGCCAACTCTTGAATGATCAATGCAGCCCTATGGCAAAAAAATTCAATCGGCGCGGTGGTGTAGTGGTTAGAGCGTCCGCTTCGCAGTCGGTAAACTTGGGGTTCATTCCCCTTGTTGAGTCATACCAAAAGACTTTAAAAAATGGTATCCACGGCTTCCCTGCTTGGCGCTCGGCATTTATGGGAGGTTGTAGAGAACAAGCCGGCAAGTTCGCTTGTTGTTTCATTGGGCAAGGCACTTAACGGGACGCCTCCGCCTTTATGTGGAAGACAGGTGGCCCAGACACCTCAAAAATGGCAACTCCCAAGCGAGTGCGGACGTCCCGTCCAAAATATAGCGATACAATTCGCTTTCTCGTGAATGGAGGATAAAAATGAACAAATACAAATACAAATTTGTCCACTCCTGTTCTAGATCAATCTTGAACGTAAACGTATGATTTACCATTGTAACGTCATAAACTAGGCGTGTACGATGAAAATCTTAATTCGAAAGGAAAAACTTTTGCAAAAACAACCGAGATATAAAATCAAGTTCAGATTTGAAACAATTTTAGATCACGAAAAAAATAATTACTGCAGGACGAAAGCAATAATTTACAGGGACTATACATATAATAACAATTCTAACGAAACAAATTTACCTGTTCGTGACAGAAACAAACTGGAGCATCGTTTCAACAGAACTCGTAAAACTGCTAGCAAGAAGTGTTTATTGGTTTTAAAGAAAAACCCAGAGTTTGTCCAGAACTAAGATCAGCATTAGGAGCTCGCGGATTCAACTACCGAGCAATATTCAATTTCTTAAAATTATTAAATTGATTTATGGAGAGTACTGCTTGTGTGCAACAAGAATTTTCAAACGGGTTGAAAATAATCCGAAAAATTCCTGAAGTTTAGTCTAAGCGTGGCCAACATCTATTAAGATCCTCAACCAACAATAAAAAAGAAAAAATGCCATGTGATTTTTGCTACAAGAGCTGCAAGGCAGTACTTTCCCTCGATTTTTATACACGCTCAAAAAAGAAAGAAATCTAAGCTTGTGGGTTCTGCTTTTATATAGACCCTGCTGCAATCTACCAACCTAAAGAATGGACAAACGGAAAATATTCCAAAGTACATATACCATTTCATGCGTACCACTGGAAGTACCAAAAATAGACCTATTCTTCTTATGCTTGATGGATATTCCTCTGACACATACAGCTTGGAAATGCTTGATCTTGCGTCAAAACATGGGGTAATTATGGTATGCCTACCTTCTCATAAAACACACAACTTTCAGCCCTTTAATTTCAGTTTTTTTAAACACTTCAAACTTACTAAACGCTGGTTACTACATCATCCTATTAAATTGTTTAGTGAATTTCAAATTGCCGGGGCTCTTACTAAAGCATGTGACCGCTCCGCTAATGTTGCTCTTGTACCCTCTTAAAAATGTTTTTAAAAGTGAAGTAGCTGCTATTAACTAAACATTAAAATTTATCGAAGAATAGGATTTTGCGACGCGTGCTGAAAAATTGTGGCTCAGTGCAATGCGAGCGATTTATAAACGATAGTGAAATTTTGTGATTCTATTTAGCTTGTTGACAGGATTTTGTGGTGTAGTGGGCAGTTTTTTCTGCTCCCACAATCTCGATCGTTTACTAAGGGGAGATATGGCACCAATGAACCAATGGAAACCAATGAACCACCATCATATTTTAGCTTCTTTGCAAAAATTAGAAAAATAATACTTTTGTTCGAATGAAACTTTTGGAAAATAGCGGTTGATGAAGTTTGGTTGACTTGTCTGGCGTGATTTTGTAGAAATTCGGGTTATGTGTTTTTGGGCAGAAAAGTAAATATTTTGACTTGTGTTTGAAGGTTAGTGAAAAGTTGTGATATTGTTAAAACAAAGGATCCATACACGATCCTAGCACTTAAATACCTATTTAATCAGGTTAAGCATAAAAATTTTAAAACGTAGTTGACCTTAAGATCTGAGGAGGTAAAGAGTAAAAAATGTTGCTTTGGGGACCTTTGAACCAGTAGCTTATGGGACCTATGAACCACTAGTTCAATGGTTCCATCCTACTGTTTTTTTGTTTATTGAAAAAATGCCTACCTTTAAAAAAGGTGTTTTTTGAAATTTTCAGATGACATCACCAATTCAATGTCGTTTGAAATATATCAAATTTTGCGGAACATAAAGCTTAAATATTTTTGCAGATTGAGGGTTAAAATAACTCAACATTTTGTCCAAAATACTGCATGGTTGCTTTTTTGTGTCATACTTATGCTTTTTGTAAACAATTTTACTTTCAGACCTATGTTTGCAGGTTTTATAAATGTTATAGATAGACCTGTTTATAGGTCCCCCAGGTGTGGGACCAATAAACCACTTGGGAAATTCTTCTTTAAAACTCTGTAATTCGCATGCTTTAAGGAGTAAGGATGGCTTCTGGTTCTAAGTTAAGCTGTTTCTGCGTTTTGTCCCTCCACCCTTGAAAGCACATACATTAAAACATCCAAGCCAGATTTATGCATGCAAACTGAATTCGTTTGCCGCCTCAAACTTTTACACATTAAGCTGCTTGCTTTCCATTGGTCCCTTTTCTGACCAATTGCTTTCGAGAGCCTTACTTTTTTTGCATTTTCGTTATAAAATTTCTTGCCTTTCCACCTTTTTTCATCCTTACGTGTTCTCTGAAAAAGGGAGACAAAAAGCTTCAAGAAAAAGCAAATGTACTACTTTCTGCTATTCTCAAATTTTGACCAATAACAACCTCTTATTTTTTAAGCATGCAATAGGTTGTTTACATACCAGCCTCTGCTTTTGTCCAGGCAGTAACCAGAGGAGCAAATAACACCATTTCTCTCTCAAAAGTTTTGTTTGTGCTGATATCTTTGGTGCCTGCCAAAAAAAGTTATCCTATCAGCTCAATCTCAGCGAATATCATTAAAATTTGCCTTAATACCACTGATTCTTGACAAGATTCTGCGAGCTCTCTAAACTCACCAAGAAGTTGATGACTGAATAGATCCTAAATAGACTAAAAAATAAATCTTCGATCTAACTCCCGCAGAAGTATTCATCAGACTAGGCTATATCATTTGTGTTTAGTTTCTCATAGTAAACTTTAAATATTATAAGATCTAAGATTTTTTCGTTTAGAAGTGAGAGAGCATTGGTCTCATGGAGTTGCTCTCGTTTTAACGACTTTAACCATTAACGAACGTTGTGTCATAAGCATAAATCAATAAAGAAGCACAATCAAAATGAACTTGCAAGTAAAAGTAGCCACTCGTAGAATAACTGAGCCAAATTCACTGAGTTTCCGCAAATGTAAAAAACTCTTCAATCTAAATTAAAGTAACTTTTTTTGAGTCTTCCAAAAATAAGGTATCCCTTTATATCATAATCCTTTCTATAACAAACTTTCTTTTTTATAGAGACACCATTGCTCACATCTCAACTTATACTTGGACGGTAACGTAAATTATGCTACAAATTGGCAAAGAAGTTTGCATCTTCAATATTCCTTTCTCGCATCTTGTGTGGTGCGAGCAACCCCAAATGAGGCCAAACGGTCTAGGAAGACACAAAACAAAACTGCACAAACACATAAAACTGCTTTCTACTCTTACTACTTAAGTAGCTCAAGTTGCGACTACATTTTTACTTTTTCTCAAATAAAAGTACCCAACGTTATTTTCTATTTCACTTGATTTATATTTTGAGTATGTACCAATACTTTCACAAGAAGATTTTTGAACTACTATGACCAACTCTGCTTGCCGCTTGGTCATTGCAAGTTGTAATACATGCAAGAAACTGCAGTAATCTCTAGGGTACCAACTGTAAAGTACTTGGTAGAGTCAAATTTTCAGAGTTTAGGACAAATCATACAGCAACAAAAACGTTTTTCCTTTTCGAAGACAAATCATACTGCAACGAAAACGCTTTTACTTTCCAAAGACAAATCATACAGCAAGGAAACAATCTTCCCATTCCAAACACAAATCATACAGCAGCGAAACAATTTTTCCTTTCCAGGAACAAATCATACAGTAGCGAAAACACGGTGAAGTGCGGTCTGTAAAATAATGCTTCGAGCAAAATATGTTGGGAAACTTCCGTAGTAATTTGGAAGCGGCAAGGCTCGGTTTACAGTGAAATGCGCTGGTTGTTTCTAGGTAGGCCTAGGCTTTGTTTTGCTGTTATCGAAATCTTGCCGCAACTAAATTACCACAAAAGTCTTCGAGCATATTTCGCACAAAGCACTATTTTACAATTTTTTTTATTTTATTTGCGATATTGATCCTCCATTCACGAGAAAGCGATGTATCGCTATGTTTTGGACGATAAGTCCGCACTTGCTTGGGAGTTGCTATTTCCGGGTCACCTGTCTTCCACATAAAGGTGGGGCGTCCCGTTAAGTGCCTTGCCAAAGGACACAACCAGCGAACTTGCCGGCTTGATCTCCACAACCTCCCATAAATGCCGAGCGCCAAGCAGGGAAGCTACAGATACCATTTTTAAAAATCTTTTAATATGATTCGACAAGGGGAATGAACCCCAGGTCTACAGACTGTGAAGCGGACGCTCTAACCACAACGCCATCGCGTCGGTTTACCGTGTTTTCACTGCTGTATGATTTGTCCTTGGAAAGGAAAAAATGCTTTATTGCTGTATAATTTGCTTTTGAAAAGGAAAAATTTTTTCGTTGCTGTATGATTTGTCGTTGGAATGGGAAGAATGTTTCCTTGCTGTATGATTTGTCTTTGAAAAGGAAAAGTTGTTTCGTTGCTGTATGATTGTCTTTGGAATGAGAAGAATGTTTCATTGCTGTATAATTTGTCTTTGAAAAGTAAAGATTATTTCGTTGCTGTATGATTTGTCCTAAACTCTGCAAAATTTTACTCCGCCAAGTACTTTACAACTGGCACCCCCCATAGCAATTAACCATAGAGGAAGCAGTCTTATCTACGCAGAAATACAATACATGTAAATAAAAAATAATTACACTGCTAATATAAATAGAAACATCATAAAGAACTAAACACTTTATAAAGCAATTTTGTAAACTTGATGAACAGACATTATGGCACTGCGTCTATCTTACTAACAATTGCGATCACATGAGAAATAATAAACTCATTAGATACCAATTAGTTGACCGACAAATTTTATTTAGAGAAATAGAAATAGCAATTAAATCCAATAAAACTGCTTAATGAAACGCAGAGACACTTGATTTAGTAAAATTAGTTTGAAAACGATGGACGAAAGAGTTGTTGGGACAAGATTTTGCTCGAAAGTTTGTTAGATCGTCTTCTTTCGAAATGCCATTGCATTACATATCAAGAGTCTCTGCGTGAAAGCACTTTGAATTTGCAGCATATTATGATACCAGTTGTAAAGTGAATAATATTAGAACAACAGGATTAAATAAATGAAAATTCAGAGATAATATTAGTTGTTACTCATCTAATATGGTAATTTCATCGTTCCTTGCGAGGTACGTTGGCTTTCTGAAGGACAAGTTCTCAAAAGGTTTTGGATATTGAATAATGCTGTGAGTGATTTTCTAGAAGAGGAAGAGGAGCTGCCTGAAGAAATGGATGTTTCATATAGCATATTTATTTTAGGTTTCCAGCCATTTCAATGAGATAAATTTAAAATTGAAGTGCAAAAACATATTCTTTCCTAGCCTAATAAAAGTGCGTTCGAAACGAAGATAAAACTGTATATTTTTCAGAAAGAAAACAATGATTTGAGCAAATTTTCATATTCTAAAGTACCAAGTGAATATGTTGAAGACAATGCAGTTCACAAATACTTCGAAAAAATCGTATACAACAAAAGGCCTTTATCATTCGTTTTAGTGATTTAGCTGAAGAAGACTGCATATATAAATCCATTTTCACTTGCTCAACAAAACATTTTAAAGATGCTTAGAAATATACAGACGGAACTTATAGATCCAAAAGCAAATTCAGTGCGGAAGATACAATTTGATAAACTTGCTCATTTCTAAGTGCATCTGAAATGATTAAATTTTGGCGAACATTACCACGGGTGTCGCTTCGGAACAATACCTTAATGCAAGCATTTTTACCAAGGAAAAAGATCAAGAACAAGCGAAGGTCGCGCCTGTTCGATTAAAATTTGAAGAACTGTCTGTTGCTTTCAGTCAGTAATTCAAGTTCAAATATTACAGATTTGTTGAAAGCAAAGTCAAGTCTATTAAAGCTAGTAATGCTGGTCTTGCCTGTGGGTCAAATTACTTTCATTTAACTGCTATTTGTGTTCATGTATTTTTAACAACATTTAGTAAGAGTAAATTAAAACTATTGACGCATATTCTGATGTGTTAATAAGGAAGCAGTTTGCCTCGTATTTATGTGAAATTCTTTACAACAGCTACATCTCCACACATTGTCCCATGTATTTATTAAATGATCATACAGTATGTCTAGCTGCCAAGTATGTTCAAATACTGTAAGTTGGAAGGCTGATGTAGTAGCAGTCGATTTTAAATCATATTTTTTCGCGTTTTGCAGGTTTAGAAAAGAAATAAAAATGTGGCGGATCTGAATTAAAAAATGAAAACAATGGTACATGGGCAACAAAAGGCTGGTCACCCATGCTATTTACTACACATTAGTAGCCTAGAAACTGGCAGTTATTCATTTTTGTGGATACGCTTTAGTAATTCTTATTCAGGTCCGGCTGGCAATAAATTATTAGCGCCGATACAAGTGGTAAACATCTGTGAGATTAATGTCATTCACCGAAAGCAACTGGGATTAGACATCATTTACAGCTTAAGATTTCAAATTACTGTAAGCCTATAATGATTGCCAGGATTCTTAAAATTGCTTTTAATGAGATAAAAACGTTTCCACTGACAAACTGTTAAGCATAGCCCACATAAGGAAAAAGTACTGCAAGTAAACCTTTACCAGAGCACAACATTTTAATAGGCGGATTTACTCGATTGGTTGTAGTCGATTAAACTGAAAATAAGGTTTTCGAAATGTTTCGTTCATTTCTGGCATTATTTTTCCTCATCATAATTATACAGTTGGGGCAATACGCAGTTTTACTTGTCATGTCACCATTCAGCAGTGCGATTTTTGGATGTTCAACAAATATCAACAAAAATCTTTTTTTTTTTATGAAATATTTAAAAAGTTTAAAACTTATCGAGTCAGACTTCAGTATTTTTTGCAAAAGAATCGAAAAAAGGCATGTTGGGTTATCTCATTCTGGCTAGATGTGAGAAGCATTTCACACCTTCAAACTTTTAAATTTGCAAATAGATTAATGTCCTCTCAAGGTTTAATGTTTATTATAGGTATAATGTCTGTATATAGATCATGCTTGTTAATTATTGGCAATACAGATCTTCGGTTTTAACTATTACCTGGTAGTCTCAATGCTCCAAAACAAATGAAGCACCACCATTCAACGCAACAAACAACCAAAGACTTAACCTGCATAATCATGACTTCGAACAACAATGATGCCTTACAAAAATAGGCGGGAGCTGAACACATACATCGTTTCAAACGAAGATTTATGGCCGAGTGTAACTTGTGCCATCATCAATTAGAACAGCGACACCTTACAAAAACTGAGCATATGGATTTTTTCAAATGAAGAATTACAATTGGGACTATCAGAAACGGCACTCGGCCTAATTCAGAGCAGGAGGAAAAGTTACAATGCGCAAAGATGAAATTTTACAAATGGGTGCTCCGCCTTAAAGGAATAAGGTCAGCGCAATTAGATTCTTTGGTGGGGTACATTAATGCATTCAATGCCATTTCATTCATCAAAACTAAGAGAAAACAGTAAAAAAGTGGCACAGGATGTAATTACCTTGAAGAATGCAATAGCTTTTTTAACGAATCTTTTAGTGACGACATTGCTGATACGGGACACGAGGATCAAGAAACTAGCAACAAGAGTCTACACACAAAGCAAGATAAACCTCAGATGCAGAAAGAAGTCCACTCCAGCAAAAAATCTTGATTTAGCGTCCTTTTTTCCGCGTTTCATCGGGTTAGATGCGCTGATGCAGCGTATGTCTACAACTGCACCTTGTTTTTGAAATACACGTCGCTGGAGTAATGTCGCACTTTAAATTTCGAATGGCATTCCTGACGAGTAGTCATTTCATGTTTGAATTTGAAACTCCAGATCTTTTGATCCGAAGCCCGTCACAATTACCATTACTCCACTTAAAAATGAGAGTCAAGCACTTGATTCAAAAACTTGAAAAAAACTGCACTTAGCTAAGAGTCACATTTGGAAGCAGAAAACGATATCTCACCACAGCCCTTACCGTTGCCAAGAAACTGAAAAACACTTTTACATCTGCTGGACATGTGAAACACGCCATGTGTAAGGACGTGAAACGTCAATTGTCCAAATGTTTGCCAGAAGCTGCAGAACATGAAAAACAATATCTTGAGTAGATGCAAAATTCACCTACGCTAAACCAATGCTTTTAAACCGGCGAGTAATTTCAGTTTGGTGTCACATCTATTCTTTAGTATTGTAGCCCGAACATAGAAATAGTAGCGAATATTAAGAATGTTTTAGTATTTGCACCATTTTTGCAAATCTACCAAAAGCTTCGCCAAACGCAGTTCTTTTGATTATTTTTTATTGCTTTATTTTTTTTTGGTAGTTAATTACAGCATGGCCACTTGTAAACATGGCCATATACGCCCACGCCAAATTTCGGACAAAAGGCTCAAATAAATCTCACTCAATGACTACTTAAGCAAATTTATTTTTGCTCTTTCCTAGAGGCAAAGCAAGATATATTTTGAAGATTTCAAACATTTTTATGCCTGAAAACTTGGAGTGGTAAAATATTGTTGGCTGTTGTACAGATGGTGCACCATAATGTTCGAGTGTGATTCAGGTTTTAAACGTTTGTAAACAGGCAAGGTTCAAGAAACAAAAGCGTTTATCGTAAGCTGCATAGGAAAGCCCTCGCTTCCAAAACGTTACGAGGTCACTTCAAAACAAATGGTACGGCGGTGTTGCAACCTCAGCAATTTCAATGTGATCACGCTCAGCTGTCGTGGTGACGTGATCTAGCTTCCAAGCGACATATGAACACGAAGAATATTTAACTACACGCAACAAGCAGAAAAATATCAACAAAACCTTGTACTTCCATACGGAACAAAATCTGCAGAAGTAGCTCTCATCGTAGAAGTTAATAGTCGCTGAAGTGAGTGCACGGTATTAACACCGGACATAAGTCAGATGCCTGCCAGAGCGCTATGGTGTGGTGGTCACAGTGTCTGCCTTTCAGTCGCTAGAAATGGTTCAATTTCCTAGTAGAGTCATATTCAAGACTTTAAAAATAGTATTTACAGATCTCCTGCTAGGCGCTCAGCAAAAGGAGTAATGTGGAAGAGGAAATATGAAACTGAACTTACTCAGTTGTGATTAAAGAGTGCAATTAGCCTCAAAAGGCTTGAGAGATAACAACAAAACAACATTTCAAGAGATGCTAGATTAGATGATTCAAAATAGTTCAGTATATCAAAAAAGGAGCTTTGCATTCTCGCATTTTTTTGGACACTTCGCATAGACATGGGTTCACGGCATCAGGTGCTTCTTCATCTCATTTCAATGCAATGGCTATTCAAAAGAAAGTTCACACGAATAGTCCTTATAGCTGTAGGCAAGAGTAAATCGATAAAGCTATTAAAACATTAGTCAGTATTTGAAAATGAAACTGTGAGGTATTTTCCAGAAACTACTAATGAAGACTTGGATTTTAAGAGAAATCATTTTACACTTTCCGTTAACAAGCTTTCAAATGAACACCAGGTTTAATTTTTCAAGCTCATTAATGATTCTTCAACGAAAATATATCAAAACTTCTTCAGCCGTGTCGGTGAGGAATAAGATTCTTACTCCAATGCTCTTTACATTCTTATCCCTTTTGGGTCTAGTTACCCATGCGAGTTTGGATTTTCAGCTCTGCTGCAAATTCAAGGTACAAAAAGAAATATACTTTTGATGTTGGGAATGGTCTACGTTGTGCACTGTCACAAACGCGAAACTGCATTTTCGACTATTTTCGCACACAATGAGCAAAGATCGCATTGAGTACAAATAATTTATGTCAGAGATTATTGAAACTTTTAATCATACGGCTATCTGTTATGTTACATGGGGAGGAATGTATCAAAAAAAGAATGAGAACTGCTGTGCTAATCGAACAATTGAGATTGCTTTCACATGTGCAATGAAAGCTAAAAAACAAATAGCTACTAAACGTGCAGATTCTATACAGTTTAAAGCAAGCATCCCATTGTTTAAATTATTTGTCTGAGTATAAATTGTTATTTTTACACTAGAAAGGCCGCGGTGTCAAAAAACGACACCGGAGAATATTCAAACCTTAGTTTCACTATCATGCTTTTAAGATAAATTGTCATGATTTCCAAACAATTATTGTTTTTGGATACTTAAAAGCAAACAACATTTAGATGGTAAAATTTTTTTCTTTTCATTGTTTTAGCATGAATATACCTTGAACGGTCGCGGTGTCGAAAACGACACCTTGTTTTAAACAAGTTACATTTTTTTAGTATCACAGAATTGCATTCTTCAGTCTCAACTGAAGATATCACAAATGCTGACCAACTAAGTCCGCGATTTGTTCAAATAAAGTTTATTGTGTCACGTAATTTAGGTCACCTCCAGCTGCGTTGTTTAGGTGAGAAAAGCTTTGACTGCAGACTAGTTGCAAGTAACTAAAGATCAGTTGTTGCCTTTGTGGCGTTATCATTACTTTGCAAGTCTTGAACAGGCGGGGATAAGATGTCAACAAGACAAAATTTGTACAGTGTTGATGCGGCTTTCAATCGCTTAGAATATTCTGGGGATCATATGAGCAGTAAAAGTGATGTCGATGATGATTTCACTCCTACGACACCCGAATCTGACACAACTGATTCTTCGGATTCTAGAGAAGAAAGCGAAAGACCATCAAACGCAGGGATGTTTACTGTTTATAATATTTATTACTAAATTATAGGTATTGCTAGTAATGAATGGAACTGCAAAATTTCAATTCAACTGATTTGTCTTCTGATATTTTAAGATATTGTTGCAAGGTCTGGTGTAACCTGGAAGCCCCTCACAAGCACAAGAGTGGTGCGGTCACCACAGGCTGGTGTTTTCAAAGCGGCTGCACGCATTACCAATGCTGTGAAAAACAGGGTTTCAAATTCTCCGTATGCAGCATGGAAGATGTTTATAGATGAGCCCATGCTTAGAAAAATTCTAAACTGTACCATTACTGAAGGCCAAACCCGCAAAGCTAGTTGGTCCATTACCATAGAAATGCTGGAAGCATACTTAGCTTTAGAATATGCTCGGGGCATATATGGCAAAGAACACAGTACCGTCTTTCTTTGGAGAAAGATCTACTGCCCAACCGTTTTTAAAGACACAATGTTTAGATTTACTTATAAAAAAATTAGAAAGATTCGGCTATTCGATATAAAGAGCACACGATCTAGTCGCATTCAGAATGACAGGTTCATCCACATCCGAGACATTTTCGACAGATTTGCAAGGAACTGCAGAAAAGTGAACACACCATCTTTCAGCCTGACCACTGATGAACAGCTTTTGCCCATAGAGTCGCTGTCCTTTCATTATGTGTATGCCATACAACCCAGATAAGTTTGGTATAAAGTTCTAGATGCTAGCTGAAGTCGATTCAAAACACGTCGTAAATATTATATCATCAATATTTGGGAGCCCAAAAAACAATGCGGGGACGGTCCTTTAGCAGACAGTGTGATGAAATTTACGGAGCCAGTCCAGAACAAAGGATAAAATATCACGAAGGACAATTGTTTCATCTCATTTGAACCAGCAAAAAAGCTTCAAAGGGAGGAAACGTCAATAGTTGGAACAGTTCGCGTCAACGGTAAACATTTGTCCAAAGAAATTACTGGTCCTGTAAAAGGTGGAATATACAGCAGCGAATTCTACTATGAGGGACATTGTTTATGTGTGTTTGTAAATTATCAATGTAAAGACAAGAAGTTTGTATGCCCTTTATCAATCATGCATGCATCTTCTGTTTCAGGTGAAGAAAAGAAGAAACCACATGTTGTTCTATTTTATAACCAAAACAAGGTCACAGTCAACATTGTTGACCAGATGGTTAGAATGTATTCAACAAGGTGCGCGACAAGACGTTGGCCTGTTGGCGTGTGGTGTAATGTTTTGGACTTGGCAGCTCAAAATAGTAGGATAATCTATAAAAAATCAACCGAAAAGAAAATATGTCGAAAACAGTTCATACTCGAGCTGGTAGAGGAATTGAGATCGCAGCACACACAAGCTCGAAATCCAATGCACGCACCACTACCAACAGTTTTCGAAAACAACCAAGGATCATTAACCAATAAACGGAAAAAGTGTCATGGCAAGAAGTGCACTAACGCTACTCTAGCCACATGTAAGGTCTGTAGCAAACGAACCTGTGGTAAATGTGCAAAGAAGAAAAGTAGAGATGAGCATGTTGTTTGCACAAACTGCAGTTCGTGATCAAAACATATCATAGGATACAAATATGAAATTATTCAGATGCTTCCATTAATTCTCACATTTACTGAATACGTCGACCAGATATCAAGACGATTTTTTAAATTAAGCGTAATTGTTTTGAAAGACAGTGCTATTTGTGCAAATACATGCAAAATATTGCAAAGCATTAAGTGATATCTCAGCAGTATCTGCAATTAGATTACCGGTGTCGAAAACAACACCTCCACCGTGCTAGATTAACGTGAGTAGCGGGCCTTTCTAGTGCTAAATCTTCTTTTACTTAACACTTTTTAAGAAAAGGGTTTAATTTTGACTGCTGACAGCACTTTATGTGTGTTAACTAACCTGGAAATCAAACCCAAGCCCCCCTCACTTCAATTTCAAAATAACTAGGAGTTTTGTAACTACTAGCTATGCAACTTAGCCTCTTCATGGTAATTGCTTTTGATTTTTATTTTGTAACACTAAGTTTTGCTGCGAAGGATCTTACCGCAATACGGTAGTAAAACATGAGTAAATATTAAAATTGAATTTTTGTTTGTGAAATGGACTTCATTTGTTTTAAGACTTATTTCAAATTTATTCCATAAAAAATTGTCAAGATAACGCCTGTTCCTTGAAGTACTAACATGGGTGCAAAGGTTGGTTTACAACAGTAAATCATTAAACAGCTTTAAAAACATAACAGTTGTAAGCTTTGCAATGCTATGTTACTGCATGCCATGCTATCAGAGTTGTTTGACACAACCGATTTCTCTGAAAACCAGAAGCGAATGACAGGCATTACACAAAATGAACAGAAAGCTTTTGTTCAAATTGAAAGCACGAATTTATCGGAGTTTTGTAAAGTCGGTGATGTAGTATGGAAGCGAGATATGGTGCTTGCGGGAAAAGTGGCGATTTTAAAAACTGAATACGCAACGTGTGAAGTTAAATTGATTGAGAAAAGGAGTAGTCAAGAACTTATAAATTAGCTAGGTTTGGAAGAAACTTCGGACAGACTAACCAAAGCGAACAGAATGCGATGGTATCGGCATGTGTTTAGGAGGGATAATGATGATACGTTAAAAAAGCGTCGGATTTTGAAGTAGTTGAGAGAAGAGAATGTGGGCGACCGAAGATGA
The DNA here is from genome assembly GCA_963675345.1 of Trididemnum clinides. Taxonomy (NCBI): domain Eukaryota; kingdom Metazoa; phylum Chordata; class Ascidiacea; order Aplousobranchia; family Didemnidae; genus Trididemnum; species Trididemnum clinides. The sequence continues at coordinate 19,311,053 of OY776295.1, read as the reverse complement.
CGTGATGAGGGCAGGTGGTTAAACTGGTGGGGGATTGGACTAAAAAAAAGTGCCATTGACAGACCGAAGTGGCGTGATGCTGCAAATAAACTTTGGAGGATCATGCGGTAAATCAGGCCAGCTCTGTTATAAGAGGCCAAACCGGATATAAAACATTGGATCTCTCTCTCTTTCATACGCTCCACATTGATTAGCATTCTTGCTTCACACTACACGAGACCTCAGTAATTGTAGTGATATTGACAACAGTTAGTTTTTCAGTTTTGTTCAAATTTTCGCATTGAGATAGCTTTTTACCATTTGCAAAAAGCGGTTTTTGATCAGTTTCAATAGCAGTGGAGTCTTTGCATTTTCTTTTTCGTGGCGCACTGACACGTTTTGGAGGCTCCAGTTTGAACTCGGGAAGTTTGTTGGACGATTTTAAACACAAAATCGGCTCTATATACTCGGGAATAACCAAGTGCAAGTCGTCCGCTACAGTCTTCAGTACATCGTCAGCAAGCCTACATTAATAAAACACACTTAATATCACAAAATAATAATTAAGCATATCTGAAAGCTAGCAGCCACTTGTACATTTTACAGTCGCACGTCGCATCTAACCTTGTTACTATGTCAAACAAGGCACTCTGTGATTGTCCAATCAGTGCGCTTCAACAGGGGCTTGGCAAAACCATTTCGTTTCGTGAAACATTTGAAATGTTTCCATGAGCTCTAAGGGTTCCTTTTCTTTCCTTTGGCTAGTTACACTCTTGTAAAAAAATACGACTAATAAAAAAATTTACACCAGGTTAAAAGACGACAAATTAGTTGTTCACTTATTGTGACCACGTATTGCGACTTAAAAGTGGTTTATCCGTCTGCTCTGCTCGCTTTTTGTAAGGAGAGGAGATATATGGCATTTCCAAAAGTATACCAAAGGTTTTATGACACCAACAAGATTAAAGAGCACTAATTTTAATACGAGACAAAATAGTGCTGCCTCGAAAAGGTTAGCTCCTCACAAAACAAACTGATGTAAGAAAAAAAAAAACAGAAAAAATAATCTAAACTTAGTCTCAAACGTGAAAAAAACAACAAATTTCACAGGAGATAAACACTGGATGCAATAACTTCCCATCTTACCCACGTATGCGAAGATCTGCGTGCTTGTCTAACCTTGTATTTTGCAGATTAATAATTACTAATTTTCCATTATATCGCTTTGTCAATAGCGGCAAGTTTGCGGCGGGAAATATCTAAAAAAAGAAAAAAATTGAGTTGAAATTTTTTGAAATAGTGGCTCCCTTTTGCGCCACTTCGTTCTGTGGGATAAATCTTCCTTTTTGAGTCCGATGTATTGTATATGCTCTTCTACTTGCCTTCTTCACGTCATCTTCGCTCGCACATGTCCTTTTCTTTTAATCACTTTAAAATCTAATGCTCTTCTCAACGTCAATACCATCCTTCCTCAAAACATCCCCATTCCATGGCAGTAAACTTGCCCAAACCGGTTTGTCCTAAGTCTCTTTCAAACCCAGCAAATTCATAAGATGGTTGCTACTTTTTTTCTCAATCCGTTCCATTCCTCACATTGCTTGACCTGGCCAGTAAATCCAAAGTCTCTTCCAGTCCAAGCAAATCCATAAGCTCTTGGCCATCCCTATTTTCAATCAATTTAACTCCACATACTCGTCTTATGCTTGAAAATTTGATGGACATTGAAAAAAACTTGAACCCTTTGGAAATTCATCGCAAATCTCCCGTTGTTTGTGGACCCGAGTATGAGAAACACCGATTTGAATCAATGCTATGAAAATTGAAAAGCTCAGAAAAGTTTAACTATTTTACCCAAACTCTAAATAATAGTTTTTGTCAAGAAATGGTTTCATTGCTTTCAGCATTTAAAAATTTTCTAATATTTTGGACGTTTTTTTAGTTTCCTCCCTCCCAGTGTTTTCTTAAAATCGGCTTTTAAAGATACGAGCATATACGCCACTCACTTGTAATGAGGAACCAATCACAATAGAAAGATCGGCTGATTTACACATCTTTTCCGACAATTCAAGCTCATCGGGAGGTAGCGCGTCTTCCCAGTCTAATATGGTGTCTCGAAGCGCTCCCCTACATCTAATATTAGAGTAAATTGTAAGAATCAATTTACGTACAAAAAAAAACATATCTAGTACACAACAAAAAAATCTCCTTTGATCTATAATTTGGAAACACGATCGAGTGGACTTGATCGTTCATTATGATGGCAATGATCACAATGACGTGAGTCTACATCTTTCTGACTGCATTTGGGTGCTCCTGCAAACCACACTTCACAATATTTATTCCTGCTTCCGTTGCAGTATTGATAATAGAAATGCACCGTGCCAAAAGTACTGAAGATCACAAAGATCTTAACACAAGTTGTTTTATGTATATTGACAAAAGGTCGGGAGGATTGAAGTACGGTAACTTACTTAAATTCATATAGAGGCCATATTTACCATGATGCAGCGAAAAAACCGAAAACGATACCAGAAAAATTTAAAATCACAGTCTTAAGCTGCGGCTTCAACTTCCGCTGGAATCATTTTGTTATTGGCGCACCTCACTGTAGATGTGGCGTGGCTTATTACGCAAAATACTTTACTTTCTTCCTCCTTTCTTGACAAAATTGCATTTTTCACCAGTTAGCTTCAGTCCCATAGTAGGCGAGACATGATCCATAACAACCTCTCTGCAAAAACATAATTAAATGAAATAGTATGAAACGTATTTAAATTTATTAAACGCAAGATCAGAGAGTTAAGGAAAACAACACAGTAATTTTATGGTGAGTGAAAGAAAGCACCAACTTATAAACGATGTTGAGGTTGGCGCAGGCCGTTGTTTGATTTCAAAGAGTGCGTTTGAAAGCAAACTTGGACACTTATTTTATGCCGACCAGTTAGCACCTCTAGGCTGAAGAAAGATATTTTTAGTTCAAGCGAAAACCAGTATTGAACTCAGGAACTTGCAAAAACCTGTTTAGGGGTGCGATGACATTACAATGAGCTTTTCTCTACAGAACTTGTTTCCTCTATATTCTCAAGAAGTACAGAACGTAAAACTGCAGCAGAAAGCTTTCACGAGAGATACTTCAAGGCTGCTTCCAATGCCCACAATTGTACAATTTTGATCTTAATTGGTGTCGCAAACAGCGATTCCCTTTCTTACTTTGTGGCGTCGGGTGCGGTTTTTGCAAAAACATCAAATTTCGCATTTCTTTACTTTCAGCACAAATACACAGTACTTAAAAACACTATTCAGACGCGAAGTTCAGTTGTTATGATTTACGGCAGTCTTTAGTAGAAAACGGAGGTTGATTAGATGATACCAACATGAAAGCACAAATATAATCGCAAAAAAAGGAAACAGATTTTATCAATCAGTTATCGCGCACCTATAAAGACTACATTGGAAAGAGACCGAGGTTTAAAGGCGAAGTAGCCTGAAAAATCATTTGGGGTAATTTTTCCCCAATATCTGACATAGTGAAACCATAATTTTGCATCTTAACTTGAGTAAAGCAGCTTTGCTTAAATTCAATAATTGATTTTAAGTTTAAAAAAAACAAAAGAGGACAACACCCCAGAGGAAAATCGTGCTACACGGACAAAAAAAAGTTTGCTCGAAAATAAGTTAAAAGGTATGCTGATCCTAGGTTAGCATAATTTGGGGCGACATAAATCTTTTTGTGTCTAACTATGCCTTGCGCAAGAACCAGGTCACACAGTGGTAGTGAGAACTTTCAGGTAACAAACATAATTACCAAAGGTAGAGCAACAAGTTCTAAAACAGACCTACCTACTACTTCACAAACTGTATCTCTAATCGTATAAACAATCCAAAAAAAAATAATCTGGCGCCCACCCACTTTGTGCCACCAGTACTTATTGAAATAAATAAAAGGAGAATCGGGATGAGAGGCAAAGGGGCTACGATCCCTCTAGCATGACTCCAAGCAACTACGTTTAAAGTACATTTGATTTTGTAATGGAAATGAGTAAATGTTGAAAAACCGCTGATTTATAAGAACTTTTAGCTACAATTCTTACGATTGTTTCTTGAGTAAAGCCAGCACAACTGGCAATATTCATTTCCCCGACGTTATTGTTGGTGACGTCACAGTTTTTAAAGAGCTAATGTTAATCACTTATCAAACTAATGCATTTGTAGTTCACTGCAATAGAATATCACAAGTGTTTTACTTTTTGTAGTAAAAATGACCAAATTATATAAAGTAAGTTTGATATAAACTAAAAATCAGCTCAAATATATCGAAGTTGCCTAGGTAGCATACCTCATTTTAAAGTGAACTAAACGCTTTACGTAAACAAACTTTCATAGCTAAGCGAAGTAAATAACTGGCTCTACCAGACCTAAGAAGTACGCATCACCTTTTTAAAACTAGTATTCACTTTTGGACTAGACAAGCGTACGCTGTAATTTGTTAAAAGTATGCCTACTACAGCTTGCAAATTTTGGTAGAATAAAAAAAATGGATCACTAGTTTATAAACTGCATGATCACTGCATTGCATTGCACTAGGTAGGCAAAAACACTTTGAGGTAATTTTCGCCACTTGACGGATTCCAAGGAGCAGTAAATTTATTGAGAGTAATACCAAGCAGTTCAGGTGGCATATTGGAATCTGCAAACTCCGCACAGGTCTAGAATGTTGTTTGGTACTTATTTCCGCCATCTTGTTTCGCAAGTAAGGAGAATAAGCACAGAACATAAAAAGTAAACTAAGCAATAAAAGATAATAGTTTATAAAACAATGACAAATTAATATACACGCCTTTTGCAAAGTTGGCATTTCTGTGTGAACATATTACCATGGAGTTCAGCGAGACGATCTCGTGGGTATCCAGATCTCACATGCAATCCATCTACGTTTTGGGACACAACAAATTGGATGTGACCTAAGCACAAGTGTAAAGCGAATGATGGATAAAACCTAGAATACTGACCAATGATAACGTACAAGCTTTAATTAAGAAATCTAAAATCCCTTTTTACTCTTCAGAATGAGCACAATGACTTACTAGCAAATATTTATATATTTGCAATATAAATATAAAAATTATAAAATAGCAAATATTTTATAACTCGTAAGTGGCTGTATCGTTTGTGTACTTACAAAAATAATTAAATACTTTAAATGACTTAAAATTATTCTACCATTTTTGGACAGCGTTTGTGCACTTACGAAAATGGTAAAATAATTTAAGCAACAACATAACTCAACATGATAGGGTGCCTGAACAGTCAAAATGCAATGACTGGACAGTCTGAATAGTAGCATCCTTGAAAACACCACTCTTCTAATGCAATGTTTGCAAAACAATGAGAGAAAAATGTGCATGCAGCTGGAATGCATATTTAAGCAAAAGCTGTTCTACGTTTTTTCATGACTGAAGAATATTGACGTATTACAGATGACGACATGTTAGTAATTGGCAGTAGTAATGCAAGGATACCTAATTTTTCCATCAACACTAAAAATCTATGGGAAAAAGTCGGAATGGCTCGATCAAATGTTATGCTGCATTCAGGAGATTTCCCTTGTTTTTCCAACGTCCAAACTCCATTTTTTCCTCGAAAATCCGGAATACCAGCTGAGGTGCTGATGCCAGCCCCTATAAATATCAAAATAAAATGCAAAATCAATTATAAATGCAAGAAATAGTTTGTTTTCTTAGTTTTTGAGCACTGACGAGTAATAAAATTTTAATGATTTATTGATGTGCATGAGCAATGCCAAATAAAGCGAGGTATCTACTGCATCAATTTTAAAAGCACATCAGTAAGCTATTTTATGGGCATATGTCAATTTTGCGTCTGGTGAACAATTTTAAACAATGGTAAGAACATGCAAAAATTTTTTGAGATGCATGTGAAATAAAAGCAGTAAGAATTCCTCTTTGGCAAAAGTGATTATCTTTTTTCTTGGTATATTGCTCAAAATCGTAAGGTTGGATGCATTTAATCTCCAGCTTAACGCAAAGATTTTTGGACACACACAAAAAATCTTGGCTTTAAGTTGGCAAAATCTTAGAAAATAACGCCAGTGAGTATGTGCAGTTTGTAAGTGCTTCTAGTTATTACACATGCATCAACAGTGCCAGTCTGAAGTAAAAAGACAGGATATAATGCAGCATTCTCTGTTTATCGAAGACATTTTTTGGCCGTAGCCTAAATTTTTAGCGAGATGTTTCACAAACTCTTGCTTTGAGGGTTCGGATCAAATGTTCAAAAAAAAATTACGTTGGTTTCTGGTGTAGCAAGGCGCTTGTGCAACCCACAAATATGTTCGATAATAAAACACAATTAATTTGATCATAAAATACTTTTGCCGTCATAAACTGCCAAAATCTTTCTTAAATAGCTCAAAAATTTTAAAGCAATTTTTGATAAATGTCCACACATTTTCACTAAACAGTAACCCTGGCGACATTGTAATCAATCACTTCCTCTTTTATGTAAATTTTGGGCACACTTGAAAAAACCAACACTATTCAAATTAGCTAGACGCCTACAGCGAGAGACAGAGAAAGAGCTTATCAAAATCAGTGACTAATCAAAGTTCGTTCAAGGTCACGTACATAAAAAAATACAAACGGGTATAATAAATAACAAAAAAGTAACATAAAACTTATTTATACATTAAGCACCTCACCAGTATGAACAACAACTACTTGACTTTCTTTAATCAAATTGCTTAGTGTATGCGATTTTCGAAAAATATCTTCATCCAAATCCATTATCTAAATATAATGATAATATATTTCGTAGCTTGCTATTGAAGTTTAAGTCAAATCATTTTCCTTAGAAAGTCTATTATTTACTTCTGGCATTCCACATTTTCCTTTGTTTGGGTATGGCGACAATCCAGCTGAATAGTTTACAGACATGATATCAATACAGATGTATCAGGCTTAGAAAATCCTGTCAAAAATTGAAAAAGTATTAGTCTAAATAACAGAATGAACTCTATTAACTCATAGCATTGACTTCACCGATAATTTGCTAGTTTTACACTCCTTAAAAATCTGCACAGGGTGACCAGATTCAAACTTACAAACAGGCCAAATAGCATTGTAGTTGCTAATTCTTAACATAAAGAAGATATTTTTATACACATTGTAGTGAGCTCGGTTATTTTACAACTCCAATTACTTAGAATATTTGGCAATTTCGTAAGTTGCGTTTACAAAGCTGAAATGACTTGAAATAGTGGAAAATGAAAATGCATCAGCCCTTAAATATTGAAGTGCAGAAATTTAAAAAAGCACAAATTTCGGGCAACACTTACACACGAAATTACAGAAATGCAAAAAAAGATTAACTAAATGATGAAAATCGCAGAAATACAATAAGTTACAGAAACCGAACAATCATCTTCAGGACGGCGTAGTTACTATCACGATGCATACCTTTAACTCATTTCAATTGTCAAATCTTATCCAATCGGCTGGTTATCTTTGGTTTTAAAATTTTAAACTTTTGTGAATTCGTGCATTTCTGCGAGTTCTGTCACTTTACTCATAATGGTAACCTCAAAAGTACATTTGAGACAACGACTCTACTAGTGCTCTAGATGAAAGTCAAGCTAAAGTATCTTGACCTCACCATAAACAGCACAAAAAGCTTCGCTACCATTTCCAACATCTTGCCTATGTGAGCGTCTCATTAAAGCATATATCTCAGACTAAATCAATATCATGATGAGAGTTATGACTTATGAGCTGTGATAAATTTCCATCACCAAACATTTGCTATTTTAGTGAGAGCCGGTTCTCAAAATAATTCCAGGCTTATATTGGTCCATAGCGCAAAAAAGTTTGCCAAACCCTGCCCTAGAGGTGTGGTTTTGAGCAAATTCTACAGTAATACAAATGAATCTTCAAGCATTTACATGAAATAAGACTGATAAGTTATTGCAGGTCATAGTTGCCAGCTACATTTTATTAAAAAAATTTTTTTTCAAGGGAATTTAAAACCAGAATTGGTTACAGTTATATTCATTTTTCTCTTTGTTTTCATGGCTGGCAAGTGCGAGAAGATTAATCATTTGTAATTTGCAGAAACTAAACCATTTACTCAAAAATGGTGTATTTGCGCTAAACTGAAGCAAAAAGTCACGTTACTTTATAGCTTTACCAGCACGATTAAAATTAGCATTAAAATGTAAAGAAAACGACATAGGCTTTAACTAATTCTAGTTTTGACACTGCCCCTCCAAAAATGAGGTCTAGTGTTAAACGGAAGTTGAGAGCTATTTGCTGTTATTACACATTAGCTACAATTGAAACTGGCGGGAAAAAGTAAAGAAAAAAAAACTTTAATTTATGTCATATGCTTGAACATTGTAATTTGTGACACAAAGGAAGCAAGGCAATGGTGCTTGCAATACATAAGTTGTCATCACTCGCTGTTGCAATACAGTGACATGCTGTTTACAAGAAACATCACGTTGCCCAAAAAAATGAAGGTCCAAGCTTGACTTCCCCTTCACTATCTCCCACCCATCAACCGTTAAGTTGAAAATTTTGCAACCAAGATTGTAAAAATTGTAACAAATTGAAATAGTTGGCAAAAACCACCAGATCAATTTCTGCATTGTTGAATTTTAATCGCATATCTGCCAGGCATTTTTTTGCAAAAACAAACTTTTTTGCGTTTAAAGAAAACATTGCTAGTAGGTTACTAAAAAATTTATTTGTTTTAGTTTGACAAGCTCTGCAGCCTACTATCATTACCCTAGTGATTTTGCAAATACAAAATTTTGTGTCTGCTGCCTGCATACATTTTTTATAGTCAACCCTCCACTGCACCACTACAGCAAAATTTTTGCCACTACTCATGATGAACTTTTCTGCAAGTGAACTAAAGCTATAATATACTTAGGCGACACCCAAAATATGGATCTATGAAAATACAAAAAGCCCTTAACAGAATTCAAGTTGTAGCTATAGCAAGCAACTGGACAAAATCACGTCATTAATATCTTAAATTTCAAACGTTTTTGACTTTCATAGAGCAATTTTTAAAGATTAAGATCTGTAAATGTCACGTTATAGAGTAAAACAATCAATGATAATTAAAAATAATACACTTTATGAAGACGTACTTCAAAAGAATGTAAAACATATCTTTATAATGTGCATTACCTATAATTATGATTGATTGTTTTAATTTTTTGCGACACATTTACAGATCTTGCCATTTGGAAATTGCTTTATGAAAGTCAATGTTTTGCCAATTACAATAACTTTTAATTTGCTAAAGCAGCTTGCTAAAATTACGATTTGGATTTTAAGATGTTTTAACTCTCGGCCAAAGTTATAACAATAACTAAATAAAGAAAATTACAGAAACATGGAAATTTGACAGATGTAAAGATCTATTGCGCAAAACCTCTCTTGCTTTCAAGTTTCTTGATATTTTCACTAGTTTTTTGACATTAGGCGATTTGGTACTTTTACCAACCAGGTAAAATTTTTAATTTTCAATAATCAGTCAATTGAAACAATTCCAGAAAAATAGTTTAGAATCCCATTTTACTACAGATGGCAAAATTGCCACTATTTTTGATACAAGTACTAGAAAATGATTTTGAACGTTTATCTGATGCTGGTACCGGATATGAATCTTTACTGTTAATTACATGACATGGTTGCCGGTGATTCTGTCACAGAACCACTCCATTCTAAGTGACAGCAACTGAACAATGCAAAGAAAATTGTCCAGACTGCTGAAAACTGACTAAAGATTACATTTCTGATTTAATTGCCTCTTATTTAACATTTTCAACCTAAACTGATCTAACTACACTATTAACCTTTTTTCTTTCTTGGTACCACATTTGATATCAGTCCTTTTACATGTTTCTACTCTTGTAAAGCATCTTTTGATGTGCATACTTTAATGTTGGTGTTATGTAGAAAAGGTATTAGTGTTGTCAATTTTGAATAAAATATTTTGTAGCAACTTGGTACTTCTTAATTATGCTACAGTGGTTAATGAAATGCATCGATTTTCAAACTCAGTCAGAGAAAAATGACATATGGGTAGAAGACTAAAATTTATCTCCAACAACCTTTCACTCAGGTCATTACAAATTTGCATTTGCTTTACCAATACTCTAGACATTTCTTCCAAATACATTACAAAATAAATATATTTTATGGTTACATCTATACTATGAGAATCCACGATGTGTTTTGCCTGTATTTATGTTACCATAGAAAGGACAGGGGTACTTAATTAACAAACGTTAATGCTCCATTCTTAATATTACAAAATTCTTTTTGTGGAGAAATACCAACTGTGAAGAAAAATAATTTTAGAGGTAAACTTTAACCATTTGCACATTACGATAATGTCAACATTAATGTCACAAATTTATGTTTTTTTTGAGGGGGGGAGCAGGGAAACAATGACACCAAACTACAATTTACATTTTGGTGGGAGTAACAAAATGGGTACAATAAAAAAAATATTGTGCTGCTCTACATGAAAAATAAACCCACTGGCAAGTATTCATGTAATTATCATACGTGATTGAGCAACATCTTTGGCATTTTCATTGGTAAGTTTGTGGCTCTCAACCTCTTCAAGAGTTTCATCAGCTAAAGCAGGATAAGCATCTCATTTACAGAAAACATGTCAGTTTCAAGAGCCAAAAACAATGGGCAAAGCTTTTTAGCTGAATTTTTGAAGAGGTTGTGCAATAACTAAATGTGAACAACCTTACTAACAAAACAAATGTCCGCTTTTACTGTAACACCATGGTTATTGTGATGTAGGCTACAAGTCTTTATCATGAAGACTGTCCAAATATAGTTCATAAATAACAAATTCGGGATAAACTGTTTTGAAAACTGGACAATTCAAAAAACCTAACAAAAATGTCAACCACACTTATGCTATAATATTTTCCAAAATAAAAATTAATAGATAGAGCTTCTACGAATTCTCGTAGGACATACACAAAAAGGATACAAAAATAATTTTAGGAGTATGGATTAGGCTTACATGCTAATCTAATGACAGTCACACTTTTTCCATGTTGCTTGGGGATCTCATGGAGTAGTATCAAAATCAGACTGGTGAGACAGAATTTCCACGATCCTAACTGTAAAGATAAATAAATCTTCTCCAAACAGCTGAATTGGTTTGAAGCTTACAAGAGTTAGAGTAAAGTTGTAATAAGAAATTACTAGCAACCAATGACATGAACCACTGCTTGTCAAGATTGAGTGTCATCACAACTAGTATCCAATTTTCTATGGCACTTAGTGTTGAAAAACCCCTACTCACTCAGCTTAAACCTTATAGCCTCAGCCCTCATGTCATATCAAAAGTTTGTATATTGATATGGCAGATAACTAAGCTATGAATTACTGTTGGCTTGTGTACAGTGTATATCTTTTTAGCCAAGGTGCACAGCATAAACTATAGGCTAACATTTTGCCAGCAAAACCTTGGTCTAGAGATAAATCTAGGCAATGGCTATTTTGCTGTCAACGGCATTTTACCCTTGAAGGCTATTTTGCCATGAGTTATTTGTGATTGGTCCATCCTAATGGCATATTGAGCATGTGACCTTTGGTCATTTCTGATCGGTCAATTTTAATAATCAATTGAAAAAATTTGCACCCCTAGTGTCCACTCCCCAACACTGTACACTCCCTCCCAGTGCACACTACCCTGTACATTCACATACCAGGCCTCCCCCTCCAGTGTACACTGTCTTTCTTTAAGTGCCCTACCAGCCAAGATTCCAACCCATAACCATTGCGTTTCAAGGTAGGTGCACTAGTGTAAAGCAGGACAATTACAGCCACAGTAAATTATGGCCACTGATGAGAAATCACAGCCACTTGTTTTTTTGGAGTAGTTATTTTGCTTTATGAAAAATCAACTTTCCGTCCTCTAACAAACCTAAATTTTCCAAAAAAAAATTAATATAAATGTTAAAACTTTTGTTCACAATAGATGCTATTTGTTTAAGTTTTCAGCTTCGAGAAAAAAAATGAAGCAAAACAATGTGAAAGAATACCTCCATCTATGAACAACATTCTCATAATTTTTGTTCTTAAACATATAGTGCCAAGTGGATAACAGCCTCAACCTCAAATTACTTTTAAGGATCGCTAGATCAACAGAAGCCTAAGTTAAACACTATAAAATTCTAAACCATTGCATGTATCGTTAGGGGGGTAAGAATAAACGTGATTACCAAAAACTATACATCTTTGCCTGCAGGAATGTTTTACAACTCGAAAAGCCATTCAACTGAAAGACCGAAAAAGGTCAAGAATTCAAGAATATGCACATATATTAATAAAAGAAGGTGCTATTAAATGGTTATAATTGGAATTCAATAAAAGGGACAATCAAAGAAGAAAAAAATTTCCAATAAAAATTTAAGAGTTGGACCAAACAACAGATCTATCAATGAAGAGATCTGTGATATTTGCAAAGCAGTTGATCCACCTAAAGATGATGGTAAAGTTGATTGGGTTGCTTGTGACATTTGTCCTCGTTGATTCCATTTCAGATGTGTACCACAGAAAATATTGAACATCCTTGTTAATGATGGTATGATTGTTAGTTATTTTTTTTAAACACAGCGTTGTTTTTGTGTTTTACTGTTAATAATATGCTTACATAAGTGTGCTGTAAAAGTTTTTTCCCTCAAGCTACTGTGCGAATTATTCTTTGTTTTATTTACTTTACAGTGTCATAAATTACATATTCAGTTGAGCTACCATTTGTGTTGTCTTTATTAGTTTTAAAAAAGTAAACAGAGATAAACGTAAAAGCAAAATGATACACTTTTAACATATTATTATGTCATTTTAAGTGATAGAAATATATTCTATACTCTAGATTTCAAGTTTTGCTCATATTTATCTTTCGATCTCATGAAACAGTGACATCAATGTGAAACATAGCAAAAAATGTGAAGGCTAGGTTTGACATCGATCAAGAATTAGTCCAAATTTTTTGGTTGAGATTCTGCCACAACAAACAAAAGTGTCACACATTGTCTTTCTGATGGCACATAATGCAACCAGTATGAGGCTCAAACATACTACCCATTGATTGTAGTTGCTGTTAAAACTTCACCCCAACATACTGCTATTTTGCCAATTTAACCAATAAAATCAAAACAATTTTTTTATGTAGGTTATTATTATCATTTACAGGTTGAGAATTTTGATTCTATTTAATATTAGTAATCCTAACCTTACCGTTAAAAAAGTGAAAATTTTGTGGAAAACAGAAAAATGTTTTTACTTTTGATGGAGTTAGTCATGTATATGACCTGACTCTATTTCAGAGATTTAAAAAAAATGAATCAGTGACTGTAATTTCCCAACAGAAGAAAATTATGACCACTGATATGACATAGCACAAAATGTTATGTTATGTCATTCATTGATGCAAGACTCATGTGTACCAATCAAAGTAGTATTACTGTATCACAGGCATAAAATAAAGAGTGCACTGCAGGAGCAGTTTCATCTTAAAAAGTTGTAAATTAACAGTGTATTCAGTTTAAAACTTCAAAAAGGGTTGTTATTCCCTCACGCTGTACATTAGTGATCTTGCAGATACATTTTGTGTTTGCTGCCTACACACATTTTTCACATACAACATTGCATCAAAATTTTAGCCACAGCTTACACTGCACTGCACTATAAGCTTTTCACAGAGTCATTTTAATAGCTTGTGTAATGTACACAATATGGATTTGGCTAGGTTGACAGCTTTCTCAAGTGATTGTTAATGTTCCAACTTCAAAATATTAGACATTTTAACTGTATTTGTTTACAATCATCACACAAGCACCATTCTTTATATAATTTTAAGTTGTAAACCACAACTTTCACCAGATATTTTGAATTATTTTGCAATATGGGTGAGCCTGGTACCAATACTTCAAAACTGAAAGCAAGTCTACAGTGATTAACTTAGTTACCTAATTAATATCTTTATATTTTCCACTGGCAATCACAGAACACCAAACAGCCTTCAATACGTAAGCAAACATGCTTCAGTATAAAGTCGATTTCTTTTTATCTCAACTTAGCCATTTGGCCACTTATAAAACGCCTGCAACTAGATCTATGTATTGTAACGGTGTTTCAATTTAGAATTAAAATCTAATATTTGAAGTCTAAGGTTTAACATTTTAAATGCTGACGTGATCAAAAAAGTTACCATCAAGACAGTAGGCTGTCTCATAAATTCCGACCATAAAAGTTAAACTACCAGTAACCCAGCAATAACCATGCTAACCTAGCTTACACAACCAATGGGCAACACCAAAATACAGGGTGCGAAAATTCAGACTAAAATACGGAATTACTGAAATATGCGAAAAAACTGCGGTACCTACTAAACTACGGAAAACTCAGAAATACGGAAAATTACGGAAGATGATAATAATAAAATATAAACATCCAAATGAATCAAATAAGATAATTGAATTAAGTTAAACTGTGCATCTCTATTTTGCAAATGAGTTGCAGAAATATGAAAATTTACTGAAGATGATGAAAACATCATGCAAAATTTCAAATTAAAAAGTAAAATGAAAGTAACTATGCATTTTTCTATTTTGTTAATAGGTTGGTGCGAAGATTAGTCGTTCAGAAAAACTTATACAAGTTTGTCGAGCATAGCCTATTGACAGTGGTGGATTATGGGTGAGGCAAATGAGGCAGCTGCCTCCGGCCCCCTCTTTTTGGAGTTGTCGAGGGGCCCCCCTTTTAAAAATGCCGTGTCTAGTTCTAGGCTATTTTGTGCCATTTTAAAATCGGTCCTTTCCCTCAACAACTCTGGAAGTGATAACTAAAAACGGCTATTTTGCCTTTAACGGTATTCTATCCTTGCAAACCATTTTGCCATTCAACATTTGTGTGTCAGTAAAATTGGCTTATTTGCTGCAGTGCACATAATATTGATTTGACGTAGTGAAAAGTGCTGCCAACTATGAATAAAATGGTTACACGTTCGAATCTTTGCAGGCAGGGTACTTCAACATGAGGGAGTTGGCAGTTTGTGGATATAAGTGGGAGTGTAAGCTAAAGGCTCCATTTTGGTCAAATCACCTTTTAGTCACTTTTTGTAAATCTTGATACATTATAGAGATTGACCGATCACAAATGACTAAGAGTCACGTTTTCAATATGTCATTAAAATTGACCAATCACAAACGTTCAAGGGAAAATAGAGTGCAGGGGTAAAATGTCGTTAGCGGCAAAATAGCCATTGCCAAAATAAAAACCAAAAACTAAAATCAATATTTTCTATTACTGATTTGGCCGAAGGCTTTCAGCTCTTTTAAAAGAAACTGTTCTGACAGTGTGGGTTAAACATAATTTTTAGGGTGTAACCTCATTTTGCTGATGTGATCAGTACAAATTAAATTTTTAACTGTTTGAGCAGACCAGACTTTGCTTGTGATAATTTATCTATGAAGTCGATCCAGTTTTTAGTTTTATCAAAATGTGAATTAATTAATTTATCTTTTTCATCAGCAGTTTATTGATGTTAATGAGATACTGGTAAGCGGAAGTAAAATTGCTTTGAAAGAATAATCGGTCAGTTGCGTTTGTGGTGAAAAATAATATTAGAGGTACCGGTATGCTAGCACAAAAAGTTTTTGCAAGATTTAAAAATGTCATTTAGTTTTTTAGCAATTTTGTACTTGATGTGCTCTGCTCAAGCCAATGGTTCAACGGTAAATTTGCTACATTTGCATATTTAGCTCTTCAGAGAAAGTTGTGGAAGGAGAATTAGTTAAGTTATTATTCATGATCAGTATTTGCTATTATCTTTAGTTACAACAGTAAAATAATAACACATCTTAGTGGCTTTAACTTTTTACTCGTCTGGTGACTCATCCAAACATGAAGTCTGCAACAATCATATTTATCAAAAAGATTTGCTTATTCAGATTTATTTGTAACTTATCAGTTCGATTAAGATAGCAGTCCTTGATTTGCTGTATACTTTACCTCATACCAAACAGTTTTGAGTGCATCAGTTGAATATGAAGTATGAAAGTATTGCATCAAAACGAAGGCGAAAGGAAGAAATTAGGAAGATTAATGATGCAAAAATGTGACGAACAGATTTATTGTAATAAACAACCCTACTACTACAGAACTGAGAGATGGAAAGTGCATCTTCGAGCATTCAAGTTATGTGTATTGATAAAACAGAAAATGATACCACTAGCCTTATATAATCAAGTGTTAGTGAGTTCAAAGATAACAATCCAGAGGACATTGTTACTGGTGAATTGATTGCTGATCTGTGCTCAGCAAAAAACAAGACAATAACCATTGTAACTATACTTCCCGATTTTTTTTTCAATAGACCTAATGCAATAAAGCAGCCCCAGCAATTTTAAGTTCCAGATAACTCCTATCTCAATGCATTACGATTAACTCTTTTGCTCCTGCGTGAAAAGCGAAAAAAATGTCCGTAACGTGGCAGCGCGAAAAACTGTCATAATCAATCATAATTAATCATAATTATGTACCTCAAGTTTGTTTGTAAATCATTACTCAGCTGTCTACTTCTACATTAAGTGTGATATATCGTTGAAATCTACATTTCTTGAGGATTTCAAATAGAAAAAAAATTTTTTTTTGAATATGCAAATTTTATGCAAATGAACCCACCCAACTAGGGGGTAGTTGTCTTTAAAATTAAAGAGGTACCCTCACCTCAAAGATCACTACAGATTTAATTTTCTACCAATTTTTTTAGAAATGGTCGCAAGATGATGCTAAGGAAATAAGCTTTCAAGGTACATCAATCAAAACTTACCTAAAAGCCTTGGTTTTCTACAATTTGCAATTTTCTGAGGCACATGACCTTTTTTTTGACCGGTACCGACCGGTACCAAATTTTGGTAGTTAAATTCAGTACCTAAAATATGATCAGTCATTATCTGCCAGAGGTTAGCCTAAACCATGTAACATTATGTATTTTTGAACAGGGAATTTCTTCAAGATTCAGAAAATATCAAGTTTAAATAGAATATGTGGTCACTGACAATGAAACAGCAGCTTGTTTACACCCTTCCCATTTCTTGAGAAACAAGGGGGATACAGCAAACTTTGATTTAGAGAAGACAAATTTCTGCTAGCGTTTAAACTTGTATTTCAGTTAGGAAATATCCAGATGCATCCAAAAGTTTCATTTACGATCTAGGTAGATGCAAGCCATGCAATTAGGTAATGAGTACCAAGTCAAGTTTCATTTAAAATGTATCTCATAGATACTAGTTAAATTTTGTTCCTGAATAGGAAAAATGCAATCCATATTGACTTTAGAAAATTTTCAGATGCGTCAATGCCCAAGATCCATGTGAATTTTTATGTAGAAAATACGAAAATGCATGCATGAAAATTTTATTTAGGAAATACGCGAATGCAGTTTTCGATTCTTGTGTGGGTTGATCGCACGATGAATGCGAAAGATTGGATTTTATGTGGCCTGAAGCTTTGGGCTTGGAACAAGGGTCCTAGGGAAAATGCCATAGGATATTGGTCATGAAGCAATAGTTATGGGACAATTGTCTTAGGGCATTGGGCAATTAACATTATCCAAATGCCATGAGGCAATGGTCGCTGGGGAATGATGATTACCCAATTGCCATGAGCCATAATGGTTGTGGGCATGATGTGGCATTAAGAGCATTGAGCATAACGGGCATGGGGCACAATAAGCGTGGAGCCTAATCATCATGGGGCATAACG
The DNA here is from genome assembly GCA_963675345.1 of Trididemnum clinides. Classification (NCBI taxonomy): domain Eukaryota; kingdom Metazoa; phylum Chordata; class Ascidiacea; order Aplousobranchia; family Didemnidae; genus Trididemnum; species Trididemnum clinides. The sequence goes on along the minus strand of OY776295.1, from coordinate 19,293,240 downwards.
AGAGTGGGGATAATGGGCATGGGGGATAATAGGCATTGGGCTGAATGGGCATGAAATATAATGGACATTGGTTATAATAATCTTGGGGGAATAGTGGGCATGGGGCATAATGGGCATCGAGCATAATTGGCATTGAGTATAATAAGCGTGGTGCACAAATTGCATGGGACACAGCAGGTATGGAGCATAATGAGCATCAGACATAGTCGGCATGGCGGATATTGAGTATGGAGCATAACATGGTATCGAAGACAATAGGCATGAGGCACAATGAACATGGGGCATATTGGGCATTAGCCTAATGAGTGTGGGGCATAATGGACATGAGCCTAATGGGTGTGGGACATAATGTGTATAGGATGCAACGGGTATGAACAATATACGCGCGGGGCAAAGTGACCGTAGGGCAACACATGCTTGGCACAACGTGTGCAAAAGAAAGTTGGGAATGGTGAAATATGGCCATGGGAAATTGATAGGACTATGGTAATGGCATGGATAATGTAAGCTCATAGCGATATGATCATGATACTATATGTGCACATATGGCATTACATGGAATGATATTATCACAGGGCATAGTTGAGCATTGGTTATGGGAATGGATTAATAGGCATGAAGCAATAGTCATGAGCCAAAGAGCATTAGCTTCGTGGGGAAAAATATGCGTGAGGGCAGAAAGTGTGTTGTATAGTTTTCATTCAGGAAATGCTTATAGACATGTAGGAAATACGGATTTGCATGTAAACTTCAGTTAGAAAAAAACAAAGATGCATAAAACTTCGATTAGGAAATGCGGAATTCCATGGTATACAGGGTGGGCCAATAAAATGTTACCACTTTTCAATCATACCCAAGTTTTCAAATGTGAATTTATTCAAAATTTTTATTCAAAGATTTGTGATAAGAAACATTAAACCAACATTTAATATCAATGAATTTGTAAAATCTGAACTTTGTAGGGAAAGAAATAAAGATCTGTGTTCAGTATGCGTCTGAGAGTGGTCCTTGAGAGGGCAGTTTCCCTCTGACAAACATCTGGTCGATTTTCTTGGTGATTCCTCCAGACGCTGTCTCACGATCTCTGTGTTAATGGCTGTTCTCGCAGACCTTGGCCTACCACTATGTCCTTTATTCGCTTTGGTCGCATATCCTGTTTTCCTGAATTTTCGAAGAAGATGTCTGATTGTGAGTATACCTGGAGGATTTCTTTCCGGAACGTCAATGACGAATCGTCACTGAGTCTGGGTTACCAATTTTAATTCAAAATATGCTTCCACGATCTTTACTCTCTCCTTCACAGTATATTGTTTTCGATCCATTGGTGTGAGAATTCAATGTTTTGTTGTTAGTATTTTTGAGAATAAAAAAAATCTATTTTGGAAATAGCAAGGATTCAAAAAGTGGTAACATTTTATTGGCCCACCCTGTATATTGTTCTTTTGGTAATCAGAAAGGTAATTCTGAGACTTCAATCAATTGTTTTAAGAAGGCAATTCTCAGCCCATTTCCTGATTTTTTTTAATCATTCGACCAATTGATCTCTCAACTATGTTTTCGACCAACAGCCAATTAACGCATACACCAGACTATGTGTCCTGGTTCTTTTCGATCTATTTTGGAACCCATCTCCCGCTCATCTGACTGTCTTCCTCCAATGTAACATCAAACAGATCTTCAGTACCTGAATCAACTCCCCATCTTTTCTCTTACCCCTACTGATCGATACGCTATAATCGACAAACTTATATATGCTTTTCTGAACGACTAATCTTTGCACCAACCCATTAACAAAATACGGAAATGCATAGTTAACGTCATTAATCTTTTCAATTTGAATCTCAGTTACAGAATCGGCTTTAGAATAATCAAACAAAAAATATGTTCTAATTTCCTTAGCTGAACTGAATTCGCGCCTTTAGTTCTCGCAACCTTTTATTTCTTTTCTTCATTGGTATTTGGTAGCTTGAAATTGAAATGCAACTCTCGGACGTTTTGCCTATAACTGGCGAGATTTGCATTTGATTAGCCCGCCTCTCGCTTTAAACAGTAATAAGTAACGTTCTTTCATTTTCGAAATACTTGCTTATTATTTGTCCTTGCACTGTTTGTTTTGTTGCTGCATTCAATTTAATTCTGCGAAGGAAGGCCTCGGTGAATTTTTGCTCTTTCATTTTTATTTGATATTGGAATTTATTTTAACCAAGTTTGCATTTTAATTTCTTTTAACTGAGTTGACCACGATAAAAGAAGTTTTTTTACTTCGGCTGTTTTGGTGAAGAAAGAGCGAAGGCCACGGAGTTCCTCCCGGGTACTTGAGGACAAATTTTTGTTGACTGAAGATTTATAACATCTTTACATTGTATTTTCATCATTCGGTAAAATTCCGTATTTTAGGAACTCATTTACCAAATAGAGATACACAGTTCAACTCAATTTAATTATCTCATTTGATTCGTTTGGATGCTTATATTTTGTTGTTTTTATCATCTGTAAATTTCCGTATTTCTAAGTGTTCCGTAGTTCTGTTGGCAGTTTTTTCCATATTTCCGTAATTCAGTAATTCCGTATTTTAGTGCAAATTTCTGTATTTAGTGTAGCCTGCTTTTGGGTTAAAGGAAAGGTCAAAGCAATGAAATCGGGCGTGCTAATGGTTTGGCGGGAGCCAACAAACTATCATTATGATTGCTATTTTTGTATGGTGGACATGACTGGCTGGAATAAGCATAAAAAAAACACCTGATTTTCTCTCGACATGCCATCTGCAAGAAGGCCAGTGCCGCATCGCAACAAAATTTCTATTTATGTTTTTTCTTCCTTGCCATACCTTGCTTTAGATAACATCTTGAATTAACCAATGCAAGAAAGCGATAGTGACGGCAGCACTTTTACTGACTCTGGGCCGCTACACCAAAAGGGAAGCCATTCACTCAAGGTCAACTTGATGACTTGGTTTGAAATTTAGCCTTATCGAAAGAAGCAGCTGAGATTTAAGCTTCTCGTCTCAGAAAACGTGGCTTTCTTCATTTACTATTTTAGTGAGGAAGATGACTTTGTCTTTGGTAACAGCGCAAAAGAACTTTTTTTATCCATTGACCTACTAGAGTACAAGCCAAATAAATGGCATTTGTTTATAGACAACTGCAAATGAAGTTTTAAGCGTGTACTCCAGCAAGATAGCAACAAATTTTAAGTGTCCCACCTGGCCACTTAGTGATATCAAAAGAACACTACCTTACTGTAAAAATGGTATGGGAGAAGTCGCGCTACAAAGAGCATAACTGGGACATTTGCGTTGATTTGAAAATGGTTTACAATTCGTTAGGGCAGCAAGGTGGTTGCACAAAACATCATTGCTTCATTTGTTTGTGGGATAGCAGAGATGATGAGCAACACTGGAAAAAAAGGATTGGCTTGCACGAGGTGCACTTGTATTGGGGCAGAAAAACGTCATTTATGAGCCATTGATTAGCCGTCGTAGCCGTAGAATCATCTTTCCACCATTGCACATCAAGCATGGCTTGATAAAGCAATTTGTGAAAGTTTTCGATAAGAAGGGTCCTTGCTTTAAGTACATTGGCAAGGTGCTTCCTGCTATAAGCATTGATGAACTGAATGCAGTAATTTTAGATGGACCTCAAATTCAAAGACTCATCAAAGATGATATCTTTGTATTGCATGTGACCACAGCTGAGTGTGCTGCATGGAATTTTTTTGCAGTTGTGGTAAAAGAGTTCTTGGGTAAAACCAATGCAGCCAACAGCAAAGAGCTAGTTCAAGTGATGCTTACCTATTTCCATGCTTTGGAAGGTGGAATGAGCTTACAGATACATTACTTATTCAGCCATTTAGATAAATTACCGGAAAATCTTGGCGATGTAAATGAGGTTCACCAAGACATCATGTTAATAGAAGAAAGGTATCAAGGACAATAGGACAGTTACTTGATAGCCGATTACTGTTGAAGTGTTAGGCCTGATAGTGACTAGCAAAGTCACAAAAAAAAAGTCGTACAAAAGACGTTTCATCTAGACACAAGCGAGCGTGCAGAACTGTAAGAACTAACTGAGAAAAAGTTTACTTACTAATTTATACTTGCGGTGCCATATTTTGATTCTAGCCCTATTTCCACCGGAGGAAGGGCCAATTGACCTCTTTCCTACCAACATTTTTTACTGCTGCTCCTAAGCGAATAAAAATTTTTGTTTGATTTTTTGACTTTGAATATAATTTATCTCGGCATATTTTCTGAAAATTTTAGCTAATTTGGGTGGGAGAAATCTGGTAAATTTTAATTCTGTCAAAGCCACTTAAAAATTTTACTGATTAGGAAATCAAGGCATTCAAATTTGCGTAATTGTAGATCGTTATTATGTGAAAATCAATTGCGATCTATGTCGAATAAACTATAATAATTTTATGATATAGCAAGACCATCATTGGGTAATTTAAAACAGCTTTTGCAAGCACTTGACATTGATGATGATGATGACCTTATCACATCAAAAGTGAGATGTATTCTCGACGCGTCATTGATAACATTATCTACTCAAAACTGGCGATGTGAGTGAGTTTCACCAATTGTGGCAAATTTTAGCCACAAATTCCTTGTAGATTAGCAAATAAATAGGGGGGGCTGTTTGCTCCCCACTTAAAATAGGCTGTAAAAATACCCCATCGAATTAGGATTAATGTAATCGACTTTTTGTTAAGTACATTTTTGCTAACGGCATTTTCCTTTTTGCGATTTCTTTGTGATGTTCAGTACGAAATGTAAATGTTAAGCTTGCAAAATTCGCATGTGTAAACATATCAATACCATTAAATACCTTGAAAACTAAAACCAATTTAGTAAAACTGATAGCATTTTTGAACTCAGCGCGCCAAAGTTACCTTAATGTCACTTTACCGTATAAGCGAAAATTTTTTTGTAGGCCTGTGTTATTTTTGTTGGCAGGTTGCGCAACCTCCGCAAAGACAGAAAATAATCCAAAAAAAAGCGCAGCGCCTAGTTCGCAATAGCGACACTTGCACAACTTCCGCTTTTGCTCTCGTAAAGGCGGACTGCCCACCTCTGCCTACCATTCTACAAAGTTGCTTTACATGTATCTTACCAAGGCGATTCATACCCTGGTCCATTCTTCGTAGTAAAATTTTGTCCAATCCAATGTTCTCTTGCATTTTTATTTACTCCTAACTTTTATGCATGGTCTGAATTACAACAAATAAGGTTCTGTACTAAGTGCCTTGGTTAAGAGAAAGAGGTATTTGAGGCTGTGTCCTACTTTTCGAATAATTTATTTTTATTTTTTCTTTGTTTGCAAACGCCCGGGAACAACTCAAAATTTGGATGAAGAGCAGGCATTTTACTTTTTTAAAGATACTCGAAAACGTTTGGTACCAAATTACATTGTACTACCGATGTCAACCACTGCATTTCAGGGCTGCTTCCAGCCTCATAGCTACATCAATTTTTTGATCCCCTGAATGCCTTGCTTTCCATCTTCTAAGAACAGCAGATGCAGAACGGTTTTTCGTTTGTTACCGTACCTGAGCAGTCCTAATTTTTGAAATTTTATTTGGAAGTTTTTGAATTATTAGAGAAACCAGGTCAAAATCAGTTAAAAGGTCGTAGCAAATCAATCATTTGTGGCAAAACGGAACAGATTAGTACATAAATTTTGGACAATTAAAAAACAGTTTGATCAAAACTTGTCTACGTCTTTAGTCTTTTAAGTAAATTTTCTATTCAAATTGCATTTTCGTTAGGCTATTGATTTTATGCAAGCTTATTTAAGAAAAGTTTACCTATGGATCAGTATAGAGTAAGCTAAGATAAAAGTTTTGACTTTGAAGAAAATTGAGAGACAAAAGCTGTTTCTGGCAACGTGTAGGCCTACTATACTTTAAATATAAGCTACTAGTCCTCTCCATCAGTGGTCTTTAGGGAAAAACAGACGATGAAAAGCTAATGCTGACTTGAGGGCAAAAATATACGATGACGTCTCTTGGAGGGGGGTAAAGTGCGTTTGCGAAAGCTCCCACAAAAGGCTTGGAAAAATTAACAATACAATCGTTTTGGAGGCAAAATTGTCACTTTGAAAATGTTGATCTGTAAAAAAAGGTCATCGTGTTGTCTGGGAAACCAAAATAAACAACATATTCCGCTCCATCAAACAATATGGCGGTCACTTATTTTATAAAATCGCTTGACAAAAACAATAAGCTTATTTTATGCTATGCCTCAACTCTCAAAAGAAAATTGTATCGCAGTACGCCACTGCAAATATAGTTGTTAAAACGAATTTAAACCAGTTTTTTTAATTGGAGTAAGGTTTTGGAAATCAGTGATTGTGCAGTCATTGAACGAGAAAGACCAGTCTGAATTAAGGAGTTGGGTCTGGGATCCAAGGGCGATGGCCCCACAGGCAAAATATTTGGGAATAATTTTATGCACAAATTCTGATATTCTAGAAAAGAAAGCTTTGACAAAACTTGTGGTGCTTTCTTCTACATTTTTTCAAGTAAACTTTATATTCTAAGTTTATGATATACGAGTATTCAATTTCTATAACATTTTCAGTTAGTAAATAAAATACATTTTTACACTAAATTTCGCAGCCTTAACTACAATTTATCACTGATTTTATGCAAATAAATCAAATAATTTCATGTTTTGTTGTCAACAAAGTAAGGAAATGCTAATGACGTTCAAATTTTGAGGAGACATGTAAAACAATATCTGTGCGTGAAATCGCATCTTATGGAGGAAAAAATTTTGCTTGAAAATAGCTTACTGGGATTGGGCGCAAGAATTTTGAGAGATGGCATTGCCCACTTGCCTTACTAGGCTACGCTTATGCCGGGAGACCAAGGTACGCAGGCAAAGCCAGGGACTTGCGATCACAAATTTTACGAAAGGAATTGCACCAGGTTGAGAAATTGGCTTTCCACTAAAGAGCTTCCATTTATTATTTCTGTAGTCGTAAAAATAATGAATATTTTGGCGCCACTCTCAATTTTGACTTTGCGCCCTCCCCATACTTATTGAAAAGAGCAGACAAAAGTTTGTGAAATGATAGATTGTTTCTGAGTATGACCAGTCTTGATTTAAATGTAAGGCATCGAAATTAGGGGTGCGTGATGTATGCGCATTCAAAATTGCGAGCATAACAACTTTTCCTTACTGTTCTTACAGGTGTACTTTGGGTAAAGCCTGTCGATCCAATGTTTATTACTCCGACATTACTAAGAAGGGCCTACCTGTCTGGTTACAATAAAGAGATGTCAATAAGTGTTTATTTATTACCAACTGGTTTTGCCGGCGTCGCCCGACAGGGCCCCCATCATTTATGTCGAGGTTGACAATATAGGTTCAGCCTGCCAAGCCAGCTTTACCCAGTCGTGAAAACAGTAATAAAAGTTTTTGTTTCTTCACATAGCCAAATCTCGTTTCCAAATATAACTATCGTTTTTGAAACGCAATTGATGAAGCCAACACTTGCATGGGATTGTGCATAGCCACTACTTGTCTCCAAGTTACTTTAACCCCTGGCAACGTTGTCACGAATAAGTAAATTTGCCTTAAAAGAATAGTTTTGATATAAGTATAGTTGCTGTAATCTGTTGTTTTATTTTGCCGTGATTATTTTATTTGTAAATATGAATTGTCCTAAGCCCTAAACTTGCTAAACTGTTTTCAAAAAAGACCTTTTTTCTTTCGCATTTATTAATAGATTTGTAACTCACACGCCTTTTCTGACGTCACAATGGTTGACTACCTCACTAAGTTCCAGTTTATTCTAGTGAATCTTGTTTCTTCTCGAAGATTTATTTTGATGGCCAATTACGTAATTTATTGATGGTGTTTTTTCTGTGTCACGTGATGTTCTAACATTTTCCAGAAGCTCGTATTTGGTATATAAGGCAGCGACATTTTTATGATTTAGAGCAGTGCTTCTTAACCTTTTTCTTCCTCAGCACCCCTTTTGATCAAGCCTAAGCAGTCCAGCACCCCTACTATTGGCTAACACCTGGTTACTTATAAGGATAAAGTAAAGACAAGTGCAGTACATCTTGATCATTTGTTTGGTTCATTCTTCAAAACAAGTTTGCAACGTCTATCATATTTCTACTCAGGTCGAAAAAAATATGTTTGTTTAAACGTATCCTTTTACCTTTGACCACCTCATAAGTCACCTTTCCTAGCACCCCCAGAAATTAATTTCAGCACCCCAGGTTAAGAAACATTGATTTAGAGAGAATAGTAGTTTAGTAGAGAGAGGGAGAGCATAGCGTGATAAAAAGACATTGATCTCTGGTGATTTATTGTGGATTTCTATTAGTGTGACAAATAATTATTTGGTGGATTTAGTTACGGTTAGTCTCTGATATTTATATATTGAGGTGCTTTAGTTTTTGTATTTGACAAGCGAAGGAATTCAAAGTTTTAAAGTGATTTGTGAATATATTTGTTCTGTTCTTGATCGAGAAGTGCGTGAGTTAAAGTATCTTAGTGGAAGTTAATCTTTTCCTAGCTATTAACTTGCAACCAGACTTAATTATTCGAGCGATACTGCAAGTCGCCTCAATTTTAAGAAGTAAATTAAGATTGAGGTAGAACAAAAATTCTATTGAAACGCGACAAGGGTCTTATTTGCACTGCTTTCGCTATAAGCATTCTAAAACCTAAAAAACTTTTGTTTATTTAAATGAGCAAGTTTTTCACTTGAAAGTATATCAAAGTTGTGGAAGGGCGCTGAAGTAATTGATATGTATTTTCAAAACTAAGCTGTAAAATACAGTATTAGGCCCACTACTTACAACTTTAACATAGCTGTTTAGGTATTTGTATGAGCTAACACCTCTGGCTGGGCGCATGTTTTATGATTCCAGTATAAACGCAGTCAGGCAAAAAGCAAACTAACCCGAAATCAAACACTCGCCGCTAAATTGTGAAAATAGCCGCGCCCTCATCGGTATTGCCAAATTTAAGAATATCAGTTCAGCCAGCTTCACCAAATTAATATTTCTGAGAACAGCAATAAAAAGTTAATGTGCTGTTGACGCGGCCAATTCTCGTTCCAAAATCAAAAATACCTTTTTTTGAAGGGAATTGATTAGGCCTTAGAAAACCATCACGGGGTTTGGGCATAGCCGCCATTATTTTTCAAAAGTTTCTGGAGTTTCTGGCTACAACTTACTTGGTTTGTGTCTAACGTAAGAACTGAACTTGCTCGCAATTAAAACAGCCAGCGGTTCAAAAAAGTTTTCTTTGTTAAATTTTATGAAGCGCATTGAAGCAAAATTTCAAAGCTATGGGTAGGAGAGGAGCTGAAGTAATTTACCTACTTATTTTCACGAATAACCTATCAAACAATATGGCCAGTCTTAACGACTTCTTCGTAGCTGAATTCCTATTTGTACGACCTAGAGCCTCTGGCTGCGTGCATGTTGATTGGTCTCGGCATATGTGCAGCTGGAAAGAACAAATTGACCCGAAGTGATGCACCTGCAGTTAAGTTATTACAATAGTAGCCATCAGTAATGATGAGGTAAAGAATATCAAAGCAGACGGTTGCGTCAGCCTCACTCAATTGCAAAAAGAAATGGTTTCAACATTTAGATGATGTGTAGCTCGAAACCAATATTTTATTGCAAAAGACAAAACAGGACCATCTTTACTTTCGTGTTTTGTAGGGGGATCATCGATTTGTTTGTTTGGAGTAGACGGCTACATTTTAAAATGTTTGAAGACTTTATTTTTAGATAAGTCTTTTAAAAAATGTGGAAGCACGGTTTTGAGAAAGAATGGTGAAAAATGTACCAAAGAACTAACTTTTTCTAGAAATTGCATTTTGTGAAGTTGAGTTGCCAAAATTTTGAGTGCTTATAAACGATAAACTATGAGTAGACTTTTCATAGCAATTGAACTATGAAAAAATATTTTGCAATTCAAGCGTTCTGTTATAGCACAATTTCCCAAACTATGGGTCATAAGGACCTCATAGATCACTGGTTCTTAAACTGTGGGTAATTACCCGCAAAGAGATAATTTCACATTTTTTGAGGGGTAATTCATACTATCGTGTTTTTGGTAACGTTGCACTAAAACATTTTTAGCTTTTTGAAATGTAGAGTTTTGTGTGAGTTGAAATTGCTTAACAATGTCTATGATACCGCCATAAGATCGCATGAGCGTAAATTAACAAAATTCTCTCCTAAATTCGGCAATTCACTTCTTTCAAGCAAACCAGTTTTCCAAATATCAAAATTTTGAAAGTTTCGTAGGGTTGGGAGTGCCGTATTTATAAGCAACAAATGGAGAATGAAAGCGCATGTGTGAATGTAAATCATTTGCACGTTGTCTAGTTCTCGACCGGTTGGACCAGACTTTGATCAGTCCATCGAGCGGGTTGACAGTCGTTATTTTTGTACTCTATGTAGTATTGTAAACCTGCAGTGTAGTCTAGTTTAGTGTAAGATAAAAACTATTAAGATGTCTCCAAAGAAACGTCGTATCGCATTGCTCAATCAAGAAACCCCACGCAATAGGTGAAGAACTAATAAGGCCCCATCTCATTCAAACAACTTCTTTGGTGTTAAGGCAAAAGCAATCTAACAAGTTAAAAAAATTTCACTTTCAAACGATACAATCAAAATCGTGTTTCTAAAATAAGTAACGATTTTTTGGTACAAGTAGTGGAAGATTTAAGGCCCAGCCCATAATTTTCCTTACAATTGGACGAATCGACCCACGTTTCTTCCTATGTCCAATTACTAATTGATGCTCGCTACATCTCTGAAAATAACACACAAGAGCAATATCTGTTTTCGGAACCTCTTTCAACCACGTGTAAAGGAGAAGCTGTTTTCAAAATTGTGAAACTTTTTTTTTAAAAAACAAGTACTTGATCGAAAACGACTTGTTGGCATCTGCAGAGATGGTGCTTCATCTATGATTGGGCAGAAATGTGGTTTTAGTTATCGACCATTTCATATTACTCTTTTGCAAAGAATAAGTGAAAACTCTAACGTTTTCGTCTAGCTCTCATCAGGAGTTATCGCTAGAATGAAGCCTGGTGTTGATGGCGAGGTATTTATAGCGAACGAAGCTGGTGAGAATGGCGGAACGTTCTGATTGGTAGACAACCAGACGTTTCGTCGAGTCCGAATCAATGACGTAATTTTAATGTGTAGACGAATTCTTTTTGGCGGCAAAGCTCCGGTTTAAGCATTTTGATGAAAGTCGCTTCCAAGGTAGATAAATGAAAAAGTGTTCTTCCTTTAGCCAAAATAGAAAATTGGTTGTCATCATAGTGAGCGGCGCATTTTTTATTGTTGAGGAGGTGTTGTCCAATTGACGAAGTACAGGTATGGTTGGATTGAGATAAGTTACAATTTGTTTGAGCTTGATTTCTTATTGCTTTCGGTATATGCTGTTTTATTCTATCCTGCAGTCTTTGAGATGTGCGGCCTACGTTTGTCGGTACGTAGGCCGCACATCTCAAAGACTGCAGGATAGAATAAAACAGCATATACCGAAAGCAATAAGAAATCAAGCTCAAACAAATTGTAACTTATCTCAATCCAACCATACGTGTCGGTACGTAGGCCGCACATCTCAAATACTGCAGAATAGAATAAAACAGCATATACCGAAAGCAATAAGAAATGAAGCTCAAACAAATTGTAACTTATCTCAATCCAACCATACCTGTACTTCGTCAATTGGACAACACCTCCTCAACAATAAAAAATGCGCCGCTCACTATGATGACAACCAATTTTCTATTTTGGCTAAAGGAAGAACACTTTTTCATTTATCTACCTTGGAAGCGACTTTCATCAAAATGCTTAAACCGGAGCTTTGCCGCCAAAAAGAATTCGTCTACACATTAAAATTACGTCATTGATTCGGACTCGACGAAACGTCTGGTTGTCTACCAATCAGAACGTTCCGCCATTCTCACCAGCTTCGTTCGCTATAAATACCTCGCCATCAACACCAGGCTTCATTCTAGCGATAACTCCTGATGAGAGCTAGACGAAAATGTTAGAGTTTTCACTTATTCTTTGCAAAAGAGTAATATGAAATGGTCGATAACTAAAGCTTTATTCAAATTTTGTACCACTTCTCATCTTTTCAAATGTGGTTTTAAAAGGTTAGTAAACAGTATTATTTCTCATGTATCATTCACTCATTGCTTGATTCATCGATTAGCCTTAGCAATGAAAACTCTACCTGCAGGACTTTGAGAAGTATTACAAGATGTGGTAAAAACAGTAAATTGTGTTTGGGCAAATGCAACAACATCAAGGATGCTTACAGCTCTTTGTGAAGAAGTTGGGTCTAATCTTAAAGTTCTTTTGCTCCATACGGAAGTGAGTTGGTTATCTCGCGGGAAAGTCTTAAATCGTTTGCTACAGATGCGAGAGGAAGTAACTATTTTACTCGAAAAGGAACGAAGTACAAAAGGAATAGATACAAGCACTCAAATCAAAAAATTTGATTGCTGTTGTAATTTTTGGCTAAAAATGGCTTGCTTGGGCGATTTTTTTCAAAAGTAAATTCCCTAAATTTGACACTGCAAGGAAGATTGCAGTGGTTGCATACGATTTACACCTAGGTAGCAGGTTTTAAAAGCAAAATGCAGCTGTACGAAAGGATAATACAAAAAGGCGACACAAGCATGTTTTCCAATTTGACACTGCTTTTGTAATCTGATCCAACCATGAAAAGCAATTTTACACAAGGAATTGTTTGCCAGTTGAATGCAATAGTCACTGCAATTGAACAGCACTTTCCTGGTATTGAAGGACGACACAAGGACTTGTGGATCACCACGCCATTTTCGATCAACGAAAGCTGTATTCGTGATGACAATATGGGAGCAAAAATAAAGTTTCTTGGACTGCGTGAAGGTTCAAGTCTCATAATCGACTTTGCAACGACTGACATTGAAAACTTTTGGCCTGGTATTCAACATGAATATCCTTTTTTTTAGAGAAGTGTTAAAATTTTTGATTCGACGTCCCCCAACGTATTGCTGTGAAGTAGGATTTTCTACAATGACATCTATAAAAACGAAATATGGAAATAAGTTTGTGATTGACAACGATACGATATTCTGTTTCTTCTCCACTCTGCCAAGGTTGACCGCTTGATAGCACAAAAATAGTATCTACCTTCTAATTAATTTCATTTGTGATGGACATTTGATTCTTGTGTTGTTTTATTATTGCTTTTAATTGATTGCTAGCTGTCATTTGATGCTTTTTGAAAAAGAAGTAATTGATATCCATTAGGTTCTTCTCAGGGGTAACGGTCGATATTACAAAGAACCAGTGTCATAGATGGACGGAGTATATTTTGTGCACACAGAAGTCGGCATTATAATAAAATTGACGTCCAGAAACCAAGGCCTTTAAGTCGACAAAGCGCAAAAACATTAATTTTTACTCGCAATCTCCAAAACCAAAATAAAGATAGGTCTGCTTCACATAAATAGGCAAAAATTTTTTTTGAAAAAGTCTTCCTGTTGTGAAAGGACAAATGGCTCGATGTATATTCATGTACATTTTAATTGTAGGTCGTAGTCGTTGCTGTAAACTGTGTGTTCAAACAATGTTGGATTGGAACATGAAAATGAGCTTTCTGTACTAATCTGAGTAGAAATATGATAGCCAGTAAACTAGTGAACATTTTATTATAAAACGTTTCGCTTTATACTTAAAGCATCATCAGTTATACATGTAATTAAAATGCTACCTACTAGCCTAGTAGCAAACACAAAAGCGCCCGCAAATTCTCATTCACACTGTAATTCAGAGGTTGGAAACATGCGATTTCAAGGCCGCATTTTTCATCCTTACACCGCAGCTTGGGTGGTCTTGGAAATATAATGTACCTACACCAAGTAAGGCAAGCTCCTAATAAAAATCTCTGCTTAGATCCCGTTCCAACGTGCACATTAATATTTCATTTAATTTCTTATCAAAAGTTTACATCTGTTTGCCGTGATTTGCAGCATTTGAGCTTTTTACATTAAAAGCCCTGTTTACCAAAAAGAAAACAATATTTTCAGTGGTCACATGACAGCTTTTTGTAAGGTAATGAAATGGTTTAGCCAATTTTGCGCAGTTAGCCGAGGAAGCCTGAGGTTATTGAAGTTTTATGTTTTGTAAACTTTATAGTGCAAAGTAAGATTAAGTGTCTTTTGCATGTAAGCCTTTTTACTAATGTTGTGTAGGTCGTTATTGCTCAACACGTTGATACTAGTACAATAGCCCAACAGTTGTGATTTTGCTGATACTAAAACAGTACACATTGATCGGTGATACGGTCCCCTTCTTTAAAAATTTTGTTTTTCATGTAAAATATGACCACACTTCACTAGGCGATGCGCTTTTAATATGTTATTGCCATGAACGCACGCTAGAAATGACGTCATATTTTTTTCAATTATTTAAGTAGTTTCGTAGTTATCTATAATATAAAGCATGATTTTTTTACCCATAGACTTAAACTATAGACTCCCAATTAATTTCAAATATGGGCAAATAATCACTTTCAAAAATTGATCTCCAAAAAAAAGATCTTTAATTATTTTCCGCTTCCTAAGTTTTTGTTTATCGGAACCAGGTTCAAATGGCTACTGAAGTGTGAAAGGATGTCTACCCCTGAGCTACGTAGTACTTTAGATCCGCGGTCTCCAAATTGTTCGTTGCAACCCCTAGTGGGATCGCCTGCCAATTTCTAGAGATCGCCAGCTGTTTCAAAAAACTTGATCTTCAAAAAAAGAAAAAGATAGGATTTTCACTTTGTGTTTGGAGCGTAAAAAGTCAACCTGAAAAAACTTGATCTCCAAAAAAAGGTCTTCACCTTTGTTTTGAGGCAGTTGGCTATGGACAGAGTTGCAGATACTTCCACACTTAGAATTTCGTTAAATCTGAGGTTGCCTAAAACAAAGTTTGGGGACCACTACTCTAGTAAACCTGTGCAATCGACCGTAATTACATATAAATCTTACCTTTTTACATTCTTGTACAGTGTACAGTAGCAACCAACAACCAAGCATTTCGTCAGAAAGCATTCAAATGCATTGCATATATCTCATTACAAAGTTTGTTAATAGAAATTGTTGGGCTACTGCTTTTCTTCAAATGGTTCACCATTAAGTCTAAAAATCACAGACAATATTATGAAAACATATCGCACATGACAAAAGTGGATTCACACAATCGACAACAACGTTATTGCGTCGTACAGCTCTTTTGCTATTGATTTTTTGATTCATCACCTTATTCATACAATGATGAGAAAAGCGAAACCATAATAATGGCAGGAGAGACAGTATTGTGATTGCAGCAAAACCTAAGTAGATAAGAGTAAGCTCAAAACAATTTGCAACCTATGTGTAGAAAATGAAGTAGCGTTATCACTGTACAAAAGAAATACTTGCAGTGTTGAAACTGTACTAAAATCCTTTGGGTTGGAATAAGCATAGACAGCAATGCTGTCTTATGTTTATAGTCAACCAAAGCAGCATTTGGCAAAAGGACTAGATATCTCGCTTCCTTTCAAATTCTAAAAACTTTCGTTACTTCATGTTTTTGTTAACATATTGTCTTTCAGATCGTGTATGCTACAGTCACTTTACGGCATTTTTAGTTATAAAAAAAATGTTCTTTAGCCTTTTTTTTTTGAGAAATTGCTTTATATTCAGTTATTCGCAGACAAGGTTGTTATAAGGAAGTGTTTTGGGGAGAGACTTTATCTAGTAGAGGAAAAACAATTTTTTAAATAAACGAAAAAAGTATTCAAGTCAAGGCCAGACGCTTTCTCCAAAGACAAAAATCTTTTTTAAATGTACCACATATTTTTCTGCAGAAGGAAAGATTAGCACTCCTTCTTTTGCGCAGCCATTTTTCTAAAGTACCTTTTTTTCATTTCTTCATATTACCTACTGAAAACAATTGCTAAATACGACCTCAACATAAACTTGTAATATATTCCAAAAATGATTGCATTCATAGTAACTTGATTGTATTGAGATCTATTGTATATGCAGATCTATTGTATATGGTTAAAGCGTCCACTTTGCAGTCGGTAGACTTGGGGTTCATTCCCCTTGTCGAGTCATACCAAAAGACTTTAAATTATGGTATCTATGGCTTCCCTAGTGGGCGCTCGGCATTTATGGGAGATTGTGGAGAACAAGCAGGCAAGTTCGCTAGTTGTGTCCTTGGGCAAGGTACTTAATGGGGCGCCTGCCTTAAAGAGGAAAACAGGTGGCCCAGACATCTCGGAAATAGCAACTCCCAAGCAAGTGCGGACACACCGTCCAAAACATAGCAATACAATCCCCTTTCTCGTGAATGGAGGATAAATATGGCAAATCAAATTAAATCAAATCAATCTACGAATGTTAGTCGCATTTAGTAATTCATAATTAATGATTTCTGGCCTTTGTCCCTCGGAATATTTCTGTAATCAATAGAATATAGCTCATTTTTTGATGGATAAGAATATAAGCCTAAAGCATTTGCGAGGTTGTATCTGGTCGTACCAGATTAACTAGTCGAAAGATCAGGTTAACGTAAAAAGTACCTTAGCGTAGCAGGCATTTTAGCTCTACTACATAGCACTGCTCGCAGTCCAGTTTTCAAAATTTTGACGAAAAACTTTATTTACACAAAAGTTTTTGAAGCTTAATGTAGAGTAGCTAAAATAAAATAACAAGCAGTTGTGGTAGCTTTGTTACTGGAAGGAAGGCTACGTAAGAATCTTGATTGTCATCAAGTCTAGCAGTACTCAGCAAAAGATTAAGTCTTGGTTGTAGTAGGGGTACAATCAGGATTTTTGTAAAAAGAGAGGTCAAACAAAACTATCATAAACATTTTGTGGCGGTCGCCAAAAAAAAATGGCCTTCAACGTCTTTTGAGAAATGACATCCCTTCAGCACTTATGGAATCTATTCTCTCCAACTTTTCTGCTTGCTCTCCACATTCAATGCATGACTAAATCGTTAGGCAGTTCGATTGCACAGAGATCATAGAATAATAGAATATGGCGGGGATGATATCCATGTTAAACAATCGGTTTTACTCTGATGGACCTCATAATGGGAATTTAAATTCATCTTGGGACCATCAAAACGGAGGAAGAGGCTCTTCTCAATATACTTTGACTCCTGTGCTTAGCGGAAGAAAGCACAGTTCTCAGAAAATAAAGTAAGTAGAAAAATTTGATTTGACCTACTTTGATGAAAGTAGATTGGTAACTTTAGAGGTAGTTTCTCGAGGTTGAAGACAGATTCAATTTTTCCACCGATATTTCCATCAGTTTAAGAGGAAATTTTCTACCAATATTTTCACTAGTTTAAAAGGACTTATAGGATACAACAAAAATAAAAATGTTACAATCTAACCGTGAACGGACGTTTTCAGGCATTTCACGAGAACACCGAAATATCGAAATCGAGGATCAAGATTTCATAAAAGGCGAAGGTAATTATTGGATTATTTCTATTACGTGAAAGAATGTCAAACAAGCGCTCATTAAAGCC
The DNA here is from genome assembly GCA_963675345.1 of Trididemnum clinides. Taxonomy (NCBI): domain Eukaryota; kingdom Metazoa; phylum Chordata; class Ascidiacea; order Aplousobranchia; family Didemnidae; genus Trididemnum; species Trididemnum clinides. The sequence goes on along the minus strand of OY776295.1, from coordinate 19,275,670 downwards.
TCTGCTGGGCAGTCTGTAGGCCTATGGCCTAGACTAGAGGCGCAACCAAGGGGCACTGTGTTATACCCTCCTTTGGTCCCGTGTAATAATATCCACTTTGGCAACCTTAGCAACTTCAATTACAAACCACAAGCAGAAAGTAACCAACAACTTGGCTTTACATATGAAACGCCATCTAGCAAGTCTCCTCGTGGAGTGCACTCATTTTAACTCGGATCACAGTCAGATGTCTAGCATTGTGCTACATGCACCAAATAGCAAACAATTTAACAAAAATTTGCTGGTAGTTGTGCAGTTGAGCTTCATGCACGAGTTTGATGCAACACCTTTATGCCTTTAATAATTTTTTTTATACTAAGAGAATGTCCATGTATTGTAGCGCTTCGACCGACATTAGACCGGTGTCACAAGAACCTTGCTATGGTCACTAGTCGCTTGTACTAGTTTTACCACAATAGATAACGTGCTGTTTGTGTTCGTTATATAACTCCAAGATGTCGTTGGTATTGTTGTACTTGTGGTTTGTAGTAGATATTCGTTGCGATCATACGTCATTTACAAGCTGGACACGTCACCGCGACAGAAACTCATCATGTTGCAAAGTCAGTAACTTAAATGCAATCATGCGCAGCTATCGTGATCTAGCTTCTAAAAGACAAATAACCAAGAACATCTGCTACAAACCACAAATAAAAGATACCAACAATATCTTGGGGTTACTTATGGAGAACAATTTTGGTGGAGCTATCACGTCAGAAGTTACTAAAAACCATAGCGAGTGCACTATTTTGCCACCGGATTACCGCCAGATGTCAACCAAAGCGCAAATTTGGGGACCTATCAAAGCTACATTACTCCGATATTGTTAGACAGCAGCTTCATCTTCAGCAACATATGCCGGATCTTCGAGTGGTCGAGCCATAACCACTGAGTTCGTCTTCTAATCAATATCGTTACCAAAATCTCACTGTCCTTGGTCGGCAAGCTTCACTCTCTTTCAATCAGAAAAATCTTGCCCCCTTCTCCGAAATTCTGGCTGCGCCAATATCTCGACTAACAATTTGCTTGTTGAATCATACTAAAACTTGTATTTACATATATCGCGTTCAGCGCTCTGCAATGGTAGTATTGTTGACAATGAAAGATGAAATTAAATTTACAGTTATTTATACAAAACCATCGTATCGACATCATTTAGCTTTTTAAAAATATTAGTCAAAGTTTTTGACGTTACGCAGTAGGCGCAAACGAAGATCACGTTACAAACAGCATAATGCAAAGACAGTATAATGCTGGTGACGTACCACATTCTTAAATCGCAGCAACCGCTCCTGATTAGGAATAATCAAAATTTTTATTTAGGTTAGACTGAATCAAGGTAATAAAAAATTCAGAAAACTCTGAAAATCGTTGGTCAAGACAACTTGATGTTTTTCGACTCTTCATCGTAGTCGCAAAAGGGATATATTTTGTGGTTAATAACTACAGAGGGAGGAGTTATCCTCTTGGGCTCCCTGGTTGTGACTATATGCCAGTAATGAGCATGATCCTTTTAGAAACTGGAAGTCATGATCCGGTTTGTTCTCTCTACAATTGATTTTACCCTCACTCGACAGTCTACTAACTCAATAAGTCAACAACGTATAGGCTGTTTCTCAACAGCAACAAGTAATGTGGCTCAGCTTGCTTCAGCTAAAACGCGCTGCGATTTTCCTTCGAGCAAACTCTAGCTTATTTCTAATGGATTCGATCTCTTTATTTTGGGATCAAAGCAGTTCGCTGTATCACAAGTTTGCAACTCGGCGTGACCCAATTACCAAGAACGTCGAACACAGATTACAGAACGTTGAAACGGTGTTCACAAAACACAATTACCACAGTCGTAGGGTTGCATGGGCAATATCCTTTTTCGTTAGCCTTAACGAATTGGTTTATTATTTTGGAGATATAACGTTAAACAAAACTATAGAATATTTAACGCCCTACTTGCACAAGCTTTCAGATGTTGCCACAAGATTAACGCACGCAGCATGGCAGGCCTGAGCATTCAAGCCGTTTTCAAAACCACAAATTAATAAACTTGGCTGAAATACAGCGGCCATTCTCATATAAATGAACTACTAAATTGTAACACTACCGACGGGTTAGGCTAAAAAGTATCAATGTAAAGGTGACAATATTTAACAATGTACCGTAAAATGGGGTGAATAGGGACACTTTTGACGATTTTTAATCTATAAAATTTTTTTCCGAATAAATTTTACAATCTGCATTAGTTGATTTTGTGGCCACATTACTAGACTCTCTGCAGAAAAATTTAGTTTGTCTCCAATACTTATCCATCTCGTCACAGGTTATAAAAACTGCTGTCCCTATTCACCCCTCATTTGGGGGTGAATAGGGACATAATGCAAATGTCACATGCAATCCCTATTCAGTCTTACTATGGGGTGAATAGAGACATTGATAGAAGCATATATAATGTGCTTCATGATAAAATGATACTGTGAGTGAAGCTAACGCTTCATCAAGAACGAATTAGTGAAATAAAACAAATGAATAAGGCCAGCAATGCACTCTGCTGACTGAAGACAGTGACACTGTTTCGACCTTTCAAGTCTCTTCAGTGCAGAGTGGGACGGTAAAAAACAAAAAGCAATTTGATTTTCCTTTCATTTTTGTATGATTTCTGCAGAAAGATGCGAACTCAAATTGTCCCCCACTAACACCTTTTGCCTCGGAGTGGTTTCATATAAGGGAGAGCGACGCTCATAAACCAATCCTCAAAACATCGCAAATCAAACCACCCAGATTTGTTGCGATTGTACCTCGCGCCTTATAGGTCTCCAAGAGTCCTCGTATCGCACATGTTGGTGGCTTTATACACAACATACGGCAGTAGTAACGATCCATCAACGCATCCAGCATACACTATTGAAGTTGCTGATTTAGTGGAGTTCATTACACGCTCCTGGTGTTTTAAGCCTCGTTTTGCAATGACTTTTTCCTTTCTGGATTATCGCAAAGATTGGTTTCATCATAATTCATGATGTTACCAGGTGGAACATCTTTCAAAGTATCCCTGAGGTTATCAAAAAAGTCATTAACGACTTTCGGGGAAATCGTAGCTCTTGATCTTTTAATATTTTGTCACATTCTACGAGCCAGAAGATGCTTGTTTCGGTTTAGAAACAAATAAACCCAATCCTTTCCTGGCATAATATTTTTAAAATATTTGTGCTGAATGCCTCTCCTGTCTAAGTGAGATTTAACGAAGAAGCGCGAATCAAATTTGTCCATAGGATAGCCATATAGCGCACAAAATACAAGACGCTCAACAAGGTGTTTTCAAGACGCTCTCCAAGGCAAGCTGCCCTCCTTGTCGCTTGATATCTTTCTTCTTATAATGCCTTTCCAATACACTTTGTGGAATTTTAAACATGTTTTCTGCCTTCCTGTAGGGAAGTCCTATTTCTGCAGTCTTTGCCATAACTTCCTTATCGTATTTTCGGTACCGCCTGGCTCCCGGTTTTGGTTTATAATTTCTTGGCATAGCGTCCCGATTCACCCCCAAAAACTTTCAAAAACAGCTCGAAAAAATAAAATAAATATTTTTCAGAAAGTAGATTTTAAATATGTTTTTGTGTGGCTTTAAGACGTGTGCAATAAACGACTTAAAAAAATGCAAGGGTCAAGAAAGCTAGCTTAACTATAATTAGATTTACAGAAACAAAGTTTTGACCACCAAAAAAATTTACCAAAAAAAAAACACACCAAATTTTATCCTCTGCACCTGCAGTTATGAAAATCTATTCAAAATGACAAATATCAATAATTACTTATTACAACTAGATGCACCTGCAAGTCAATTATCAGTTTAAAAAAAATTATAACATAGATTTTTTCAAGACACAAACAAATTTTTTGTTTTGTCCCTATTCACCCCTTAGTCCCTATTCACCCCATTTTACGATACATTCTTCAAAACCTAAACTAATAACTTCCTTTTCCTATATTTGCTTGATAATAAAGCATCTAGGGGATGCTGGCATAACAATTATTTAGCAAACTAATTAATATAGAAAGGCATTGGTCAAGTTAATAACACAAATCATGAGCCTAGGAGCTCAAAACACCTTGGGGGACAACAAATTTTTGCCCTAAAAATCGATCGCAGCAACTGGATTTTGTTCGAAAAAATTTTCAATACATTATTTACGGTAACAGAATAAAAATTACCCAAGTTGGTCTTCATATACTAACAGCAAGATAATCAATTCGTTGAGAATTAAATTGAATTTTCAATTCGTACTCAAACTGCCCGAAATTTTGTCGCGAAACCACTGCATTTTGACAAGCGAGGGGGTCAGAGCCCCCCGTACCCCCACTTCCTAAGCCTATGAGACAGATCATAAAACTGCAAAGCCTTCGCTGCCTACTGGCAGCTTTGTCAGGGCGATCTTATTCAAATAGAGTAAGCTCGATCTTATTCAACTCTATTTGAACAAGATCATGCTGACGAAGCTGCCAGTACGCAGCAAAAGCTTCGCAATTTGAAAATCTATACACTAGAGTAAAGCAATGCGTATCTGAATCGATTACATCCTTAACTTGGATAGTGCTGTGCACTGTAAAACAACTTGCGGCTCGAAGAACAAATGCAAACTATTATGACAAACTTTTCATTGAAAAAGTCAAAGTCAAAGCTAATCTGTTTCGGAAAAAATCACATCAAAATGCAAGTTAGTTACCTTATGTGATAGTGCAAAGTTGCGAGCGACAGCGATGAAGGCGTTAAAACTTTTGTTGATCTGATTGGCGGTACCAAAATGACAGAGTTACGTTTTAGGCGTATCAGCAACGTTTCTGCCATAAAATACGAGTTCAAACATGCTAAGAGCGAGCGGAAAATAAAACAGTATTTCACACAGGCTAAAAAGAAACCAAGACTGTAAGGCTATAAAAAGAAACTCCATCTATTTTCCCTCTGCTTGCGAGTTGTAACTTAAAACATTGCTGTGACGCTGCTTTTCATAAAGCTATTGTTTCACGTCAAAGTTATGGTTATTTAGATGTCTTATAGGATTGCTAAATTTCTATTTTGCATCCAAAGAGATATTTTAAACTTGATTGACGGGAAAGAGGGAGTTAGGTTAGGCTAAGAACAAGCGGCTTTTTAACAAGTGATAACGGATCAAGACTAATGCGTTTTATAGTCTCATGCTCTATTGTTTCAGAATACCAGAGCTTCATCCTTCACTACGAAGAGGAGTTTGTACAATGATAACATCTGGCTTTGGTCTTGCGGTCGGAATATCTTTAATCGTTGTGGATCAACATGTCTTACAGATGCAAGTCAGTATAGCAAATTATAACTATGCATGCAGTAGGCTAAACGCGAGGTTACTGAAGAAACTGTTTTCAAGGCTGCAGCTCGACAAATTACCTCCGAAAAGATAGTTGCTGGCCGAAGAGAAGTAGCCAATTTCTATCGCTTTATCAAGTGCTCCTTAAAAAAAGTGTGCATTCGTGGATCTCCACAAGTTTCCCCACTTTAACTAGACAAGATCCTGTCATACCCTTCGTAGACCAATGTTATATCGCAAACACAGTTTACTTACTTTATAATGTACTAGTATTATGTGATAAGCTTGCCCCCCAATCTAAACCTCTCAGTCGAGCTCCATGCATGCTAAACGTGTCAAACATGTTTTTAGGAAAAACGTTTGGCCCTTTTTCACGCTTGGTTGGACCTCACAGTTGGAAATGTACTTTACCCCTTTAAGGATAATAAGATTTTAATTGATAACATCGGAAACAAACTCATAATTGCAGACAGTGACACTGTTTCGACCTATCAGGTCTCTTCAGTGCAGTTGGTGACCGACAAGAAGCTAGAGGCTTTTAATAAAGCATAGCTTAGAAAAAGCAGACCTGATAGGTCGAAACAGTGTCACTGTCTGCAGTTTTGCTATGTGCATCGCTAGCCTCTTGCATTACTAAACTCATAATTGTTTGGTAACAATGGGAAAATAATGGTATTCAGAAAAATGATTATTATATCGTAATGGCATAACAATTAAAAATTGTGGGACATATATACCCCACTAACCGTCAAAGGGTTATCAGTAGTATTGGCATCCCTCACTTATCTTAAAGTTGTTTTACATATAACAAAAAAATTTTTTCGAGTGGAAAGCTAATGCCACGTAATTTGTAAAAATATCACATAAGAAAAGGTTTATTAGGAGAATTGTAAAGAATGTTTGCTGTGGTTAAGATCCAGAGAAGTCATTTTTTATAGGTGACCCAAAATTCAGTTCAACACTGCTTGTGGGGGAAATCGCCTCCTTGGTTCCTCTCTTGTTTGCATTGCTTGCATTTAAAAAGCGCTTTGCGGCAGTATCGGTAACTTTGAAGCAGATCTAACAAGGTTGTTAACATTCACTGTGACCGTAAACTATAAACATGAAATTATTAATCAACTATTTAAATAATTTAGATATCTATCAGAGGGTGGATAATTGTGATTATTTCTATATTTTTTTGCGCTGTTGGCTTGCTTTGGTTTAAATTCAGTCAGATCAAATTGAGTCGTAAAAAAGAAAAAAGACTGCATGCAAAATTGAAGAAAGTAAGTTTTAGTTTACCTAAATGACATTGTTTTTATGACTGTCAGTCAATCATTTTTTAAATAACTATCAATCCAATGAAATGAAAAAAAATCAACTTAAAAACATGGCAAATTGCTTTGGACGAACTGTTGTATTTGAACACTGCGCACTAAGCCATTTATGCACAAGTTCAAAAGCCTCGCAAAAGGTTTCACATTATTAGAACCACAATCATCAGAAGCCCCAACATCTTTTGGAGGAATATTGCAGCGATGCTTTGTCAACACAGCAAAAAACAGCTTAATTCGCGTTTGTCATGGGTTTCTGAAAAGGTCTTCAGACCGCAAATAAATTACACCCCTCCGCCTTCAAATATCACGCTACGTTGCTGTCAAAATTCAGACGTTCTGATTAAAATAGAATCTGGAATATATTGGTTTAACTCGTTTTAACACTTTGTACTCAGACTGGTTTACTCCACTATTACTGTATCAACCAGCACGGTAATTCAGTGATTTTAGCTCCTGCTTCGCAGTTGGTGGACCTGGTTTCAATTCCGTTGTCGAATCATGCCGATAAACTTTTAAAAATGAAATTCAAAACTTCCTGCTTGGTGCTCAGCCCAAAAAGGATAGTGTGAAGAAAAATCCGGCAATTTTGCTGCTGGTGTCTTTGAGCAAGGCATTCAGCGGAATTTTTCCATCTTTATGTACCAGACAGGTAGTTGGGTCAAGCAGTCCACCCGTTGTAGCGGCTCAGTCGGAATAAAGACACGTAAACAAGTTATAGCGTACACTCATAATAGAATATATATTAGCTCTGATTTAGCCTAGTCTGTCAACATTCTGTCTATTCATGCAGTCTTACACCATTTTAAGCTGGTCGAATAAATTGGCGTTTAGATCTTTGCTTCTTCGTCTTTCGTATAAAATTGTTGTTTTTCCGGGGTTGTATGTCTGGGCTAGGAATGCCACAAAAGCTTGTGTTATGAGGGGGGCTTCGATATGTGTCATCGCCGAAATCAAAAGTCTATTCGGGAAAGGCGTTGTTCAAACTGTATTCCGAAGAACACTAGCGTTCCACCAGCTTTTTCAGAGCGTTCAGCAAAATAAATAATTTCCTTTTGTATTCTATTTATATTTCTTGACAAGATCTTATTCAAAAATTTTTAACTACCCCCTAATTACTCCTTTCTATCTTGGTGATTTCTAAATCGAAATGCAAGGTTTGGCGTTACGTGGCTAAAAACTTTGAGAAATGCTACTCGAAAAAATAAGAGCCTCTGACCTAAATAGTGATATCTCCTAAAGTACAGTTACTTGCGGTGACCTCTCTCGCTATAGTAACGGCATCGGTTTGGGCACACGTTGATAAGCAATTTCGTTTTTTTGTCTTTTAGATCCAGTAGTCTAACTCTTACTGCGGGTGAGAAAACGGGCAAGAGAAATGACATCTGCTTTTCTTTCAATCCAAGTTGTTAATGCTGAAAAGTGCTATTTCAACAACTTTGTTTTTAGGCCGAGGATCAGTCAGTCCACAACCGCGACATTATTTTTCTGTCTCAAATGTCTTCACACAATACTGCAAAGTGGCCAACTAGAACCACGCATTCACCTGTTAACTGCAGGTAAGATATTTATTTTACTAATTGGAAAACCGGCTTCCTAGCTGTGCCACTAATACTTGATTTTTGTAGGCTATATTCAAGTTCTCCGAACGGAAACCGTTACGACATTCCTCACACGTCAGTTTCTCGTGACTCCGATGAAGACGCTAGCAATTCCGAAACCCCTTATTTGGCTTACAATAGCAATACCTGTAATGCCACACATGTCTATAAATCTTCATCGTGATCTATCATTATGATTGAAGGTAGAACTGAAGACAGCATTTCCATCAAAAACAGAAAAACTTAAAAAATTATCGCTAGATACCACAAGAGAGTCAAAACTGCATTTTAAATTCTTTTGACCGAGTTGCATTTGTTTTGGGGATCTTGATCATTTTCTTACATTTTTATTTTTCAGTCCCAACTTGCTTTAAATACGGTAAACAACATCATCGTAGCCAGAAGCAAATATTGAGGAGATCAAAACTGCATTTTTTGGTGATAGTGTTCCTCAATTTTTCCATGTTTTTGGAGATCGATATTTTGTAGCTGTTGCATTCAAAAATACCTTTGTTTTTTGATCGAGTTCAAGAAATTTTGGGGATAGGGACCCTGGCTCCTCTAGCTATGCCTGCAATCGGTAGTAATATTATGGTCGTGCGTTTAGAGCTTACAATGACTGCGTTGTGCTTGGAACAGACACTTTACGGTGGTTTCCTTTACTTGACGAATTTCAGCGAGCAGCAAATATTAACTGTCCCATTTAGTAACCCCTAACTTTTCAAAGATTCTTAAAAGGAGGACGCGGCATACATTATTTTCAATCCAGTAAAAAAGTTACATAAAGGTTACATTAAAGTTTGCCAAAAATGAGCGCTTTTGGGGTAAAATTTTGTAAAAATCTTTTTTCAAAGCTGGCGATCTTTTTTCAAACGTAAAAAAATATAAATTTTTGCTTTGTCATAATAGCTTGGGAAGGGAATAGCCATAATACAATGGAACAACGCTTCCCTCTATTTACGCTAGCGCTAATAGCCTGCCAATTTGACCCGAGATTGATGAATGCAATTGTGTGCAGTACTGTATGAAGGCGAAAAAATAGGCCTTGTTCTATAGTGTAAAGTGGAGGCAGTACGACAAAATCGATTGACGATCCAACTTGTCATTACGAGATTGCACGATGAGAGCTAAAAGCATTGCTTTGCAAGCGGAATGCCAAACGAAGCCGGCATTTGCTCACATTTGTGGTTCAAATGCAGCTTGTGCTAACTGCAGCAATAATTCGGTGACTGCTGAAGACCTTAGAGTCTTCTCGCAGTGTCGCGAATTCTTCATTTATCTCGTGTTCGACAAATTGATCTCTATCACCTGTATTGAGCAATTCAAACGGAAAGCTAAAATTTTGAAACCCCGAAGTAGGTTTGGGGGGTTTGTGTAATGCTGCTGTCATTATCTTGTGAGCCTGGAAGGTAAAAATGCAACACAATACAAGACAGAGGGTTTCGAAATCAGAGACACCCTTTACAACATAAACTAAGCTAAAAAAAGACAAAAACATAACTGATGTAAAACAGGTATTTATCTAAGTTTCTCACCGAGTAGTTAATATTTTATGTGGCCTCCACCTGCCTGTACCACAAGCAGCATTCTGGAGGGGTGTGATTTTACCAAATCGCAGGTGTTTCGAAATTAGAGCCCCCTTCTTAGCTTAGATGGAAAGTTATCAAGTTTTCTGCAATAGCTATTGTCAAATATGTTTTGTTAAGCTTTTAGAAAGCAAATTTTAAATATACATTTCTTTTATCTTCAGATTCACCAATTAGATTAACCAATTGAATAAGGCACCATGTTTCAAAGCACTTTAAACGCAGGAGCTGCTTCGTAACACTAGCATCAATTTCTTCTCTTCAAGCGAATTTTTAAGTAGCTCCCCTGACTTTGATGTTGGTAAAAACATTGGCATTATTTTGAAGGATCGTATTGAAGAGAGTGCAACAAGCTACAAGATATATCAAGTCTCACTGACATGCGATGAGTTGTGATTGAAGCGCTCAGGAAGGTGGAGTTTGACTATTGGCTTTTTTGCGATTTGTTAAAATCATACCACTCTACAATGCAGGCTGTGGTACTGGCAGGTGGAGGCCACATAAAATATTAAATACTCAATGGGCAACCTAAATAAATACCTTTTCTAGATCAGTTATGCTTTTGTTCTTTTCTAGTTTGGTTTATGCTGTAGAGGGAGCTTCTAATTTAGAAACACCCTGCATTTTAAGCCAGTGGTTCTCAACTGGCGGGAATATCTCCCCAATTAGAACTTTTAAACTTTTTGAGCTGGAATTCCTACATTTTAGGATTTACTATTTTCATATTTTTTGATTTCATTGCAGCTAATAAAACACTTGTGTTTTTGGAGCAATTTATGCATTTTTTGGCTTAGTTGTTAGACCAGGTGATGTCATAATACAGATATATTCATGCGTAGCCTACATGAATGCTGAAAGATCCCAAGGGTAATAGTAAGATAGAGGCAGGATTTGAAACCGCAACTTTTCATTTTTTCAAAACGCATTTTTACTTCAAATAAAATTAATTTCTTCGTAGTCTATTCAAGAGCCCACATTACAAGTGCATGGCTGAAAAAGTTTATCAGCTCAACAGAAAACACAAGTGAATGAACACTCGCCATAAGATGATCTTCAAAACAAAGTATTTTCATTCTACAAGGAGAAGTAAAAAAGAGACTTGCCACAACTTTACCTCAAAATTTAAAGAATGTAAAAAGTTACTTCAAAATTCATTTTTTAAAAAGACACTTCTACACCTTTTGCCGTTTCAGCATCCCCGCTAGCACGCATATACCCAAAATGACAAGGTACAGGTACCGGTCATCCATTTCGTTTGAGGTATTTTTGGCATGATGCATTTTTCTGAGTAGTTGGAAAGGCATGAGATGTAAAAAAACAATGCTTGTGTTTTCAAAATTATTTCGAAAACAAAGGAATGATAGCTTGTAAAAACTTCCGATGAAGTGACGCATTACACGTAAAAAGATTGGAAACCACCTCCTTATGAATGTCAATCAAAAAGAGGAAAATGTTTTTTAATAAAACATTTCATCGGCACTCTGAACTTTGGGCTGTTAAACTGACAGGCGCGTAAGTTTTGTCGGGGGAGCGTGACAGATGATAATGCGTCGTGCCGAGTAGTGAAATGCTGTTAACTGTTAAAATGCTGCTACCTCGTGCAAGCACTTTGATTTGCCATTTTTGCAAAAATTTTTGGCTGCTAAGCTAACACATCTTAATTCAGCGAAAAAACTAAAGATGGTACTAAACTAAGTTTGCTACTAGGCTTACTTAATGTCGAGCTGCCCAACTTTAGGTCTCTGCCCCAAAAAATGCTTGCTGCCCCTTTCCGTGAAAATTCTTAGTGCTAAATACTTTTTAAGAAATGTAAAGTAATCACTGCTAAGGACTAACACAATTACGAAAAAAGTACGAATAGCAAAACGAATGCAATGTCATTTTTAAAATGTTTAAACAAAGCCACTTATTGATTGCTGTCATCAGAACGGCCTTGAGCGGACTTTTTTTTACAAACACTTTCATGACATCGTCGTACACTGCAGACCGAGCGCAGAAACTAGCGATTCGCAAAATGGCCAATGAAGAGAGTTTACTATGTGCCGTCATGGTTAATTTTGGTCGACGAGCCTACAAGGCTGTAGGTGCGGTTATCTGACCACTTTTTCGCGATCAAAATATGGCGGAAGACCATGGATGCTCAGAAGCCGCCAACTTCCCACAGCCTGAACCAGATGTCGTAAATGGGAAAAGTGTCATCAAAAAGTGTGCGGAGGAAAGAGTTTGTAGCAGACCAGATGAAGATAAGAATTATTCTGGATCGGGTTGCAATGGCAGCTGCACAAAAGTTTTGGTAATTCAAGTGAGATGAAGAATTTTGTGTCCGTTGCAGAAGAAAAAACACAGCGTGCATGACAAAAAAATGCCATGGATAATGATCACTGGGGTAATTTCAAGTCATACATTTTTTTGAAACAATCCGGGAGAAAAGATGAGTAGATACAAGGGGTAAAAGGAGAGAAGCTGTAAGGGAATGTAGATAGCTGAAGCGGTGTACTTCGTCCAGCTAGCCCTTCCAATATTTTCATCAGTGACTAAAAATTCATCAATGTTTGAAAGGAAAGATGAACTGAATCTACTATGCCTTGGAGATCGTGGGAAATAAGATCTACTGCTATTTCTTATGTCAGAGAGAGTTTAGCAGGCGTGGGCATCCTTAGTGGATATTTTTTGAAGCCCTTGATGGTATAAATATGCTTTTTAGGGGAAAGGATACAGCTGTACCAATGACTACGTTGGTACAGCTGTATTCTTAACCGTAATAATCGTGCTTTGATGGTGAAGCTGCAGTGGTCGCATTGGCAAGTATGGAAGAGAAACACGGCTTCATTTTCCAAGTTTGATTAACTATTTCACTCGAGAAAACTAAATTGAACTGAAGAACTTAAAACCAAAAAGGAAGCTCACCTCTGACTTTAAAAGTGCAATTCAAAGGCTTTTTCCTAGATGAGGGTAACTTTAAAGTTCCAGAATAAGACGACAAAAAATCTTTTGCTTTGACCTGGACATTTTTCTCGACGATTTGGAGGAACGCTTAAAAAAGCGACTTTGAAGCAATGCCATGCACTAATTAACTCATCGATTTCTGGGAGAAATATGTGCACACAATTTAAAGTTTGGGTATTGAGACTATACGTACTCTTTTTTAGTTTTCGTTCACTTATGTACGTGAAAGTGGCTTTTTTGCACTCGTAAATACAAAGGCAAACCCTAGAAACATATTTGAATCAAAAGCCGATCTAGTGCATTATCTTCCTCGAAGCCTCCAATTGAAGTTTCAGTTTCCACAAAACAGCATGATTTTCTCCGTTAATGAAAGTTGATTGCAAATAAATTGTTATTCAGTTTAATGCTTTTTGATTTTGCAATAAGGAAGGGCGCGGGTCTTGTCGGCATTGTTAAAGAGGACAAGTCTCATAAACATTAAAGAACCTCTGTTCTTAAGTTTTTATAGTGATAATTGCTTTTTCTCGCCTTGCATTAAAGCAGCTGCTTTATTTTTCGTTTTGCTCGCACATGCGAGCTCATACCTTGGTTACTGGGGCGTGCGGTGCGGAAAAAGAAGCAGGAAATTAGAAGATTTCCTCGGTCTATGATCAAAATAGGTGCCTACTTGCGTAGCAGTTATACAGCAACCAAACCGAAAAAATTCAAAAAAGCAGAATCCAAAGGGCAATCGCACTGACAAGCTCACGCTCCAAGAATGCAACCCAGCTCGTTACGATAACATTTGAAGAAGCACTGCAGCTGAATCGCCATTTAATAAATCGATACATTTTCCACCGGTCATCAGGCGAGCTGTTGTTCTTTTTTTTATCAACCTTAAAACCAGCGGCAAAACTAGCAAAGCATTCATCGATTCTGCACGCCTCGTCATGGATGTGGAACACCTTCTCATGGAGGCGGAAAGTATTTTGGTTCAATTAGGCCTGAAGTAAATGAATCAGTGGAGTATCCTGGGTTTAAGCCGCCCTGTGCAGAAGCTCCAAAAGTATGGTCTCCATTTTTATTCAATCAAGTCGTAAATATCGGTGCTTGAGTTCTAGGTTCAGACATTGCTAAAGGGGTGTTTTTCTTAGTTTATAGTGGCCGCCCTATGTAGTGCACACATCCCTTGCTACGCCACTAAAATTAAGATTTATTTGGAGACTAACCCAAATTTTTGAATTTGAGACCTTTTTATTGTATCATGACAGCCGTGCGTAGAGATTTCTTTGGACGACGGGGTAGGGGGCTGCAGAGAGTATAAAAGAAACTACATTTTGAGATCATTGTTGTACACAGAGACCATTTTTTGGACATAATTCAACTTTCAAATTGCATCTTGAGTGCATGAAGGTAGACCTGACATTTTTAGAGAAAAGCTGAAGAATTTTTCTTGACACCTAAGTTTCGGAATCTATGCAGCCCCTCCCTTCAATCTTTTTCAAGACTGAAAGCGAAAAAATATGGAAAGATTCTATGATAAAAACAAAAGAATGAAAACATGGTCGAGTTACTGATGATAACTATGTTAACACCGTTAGGTAACTCAAGGCAAGTTTATGCCAAAATTTCGTTGAAATGCTATGCTTTTGATGGCTTGTCCTTTTTTCAATTAAAAAGCAGAATTTCTGCAGGCCTAAATTAATTTATAGAGGCTTAAGAACAAATAAAATGCTGCTCAAAATTATTTAAATTTCACGGTTATATTTTAAAACAAACAACTGGATATATTTAAATAGTTCAGTTTATATGCTAATCTTAATAGCAGGTTGCTAAATACACTAGCCAATGTGATAGAAGTAAAACATTTCTTCAGCAGAGTTTTTGACAACTCATTTTTCGTGCCATGCGACATCAAAGTGGCAGATTTTGCTCAAGACTGCCTCATAGAGTCTGTCTACAAAATCAGTTTTCACCAAGAACAAAACAAAAAAATATCAAAATTAATTCGAAGCAAAAAAAAAAAAATTGAGGTGTGTTTCAAGCAAACACTAAGTGCAGCAGAGTGATAAAACTTTTAGGTGCGTCAGTTCCTTTCATAACCAGCAGTACAGTAAACTTATTACGTCTTTAAATTAGCGTCACAGAAAACCGCCAATCAACTACTACAATTAAAACGCGTCAACAACCATCAGATAAAAATGCAACTAATTCAACTGCGATTAAATTATATCTATTGTGGCAACCAGCGGAGGAATCTATAAAAGCTGAATCCCCTTTATATAGCCTTGACATCTTGCCTAAAAATAGTGAAAATCTTGTTTTAGAGAGACCCAAAAACTTTTCTCTTTTTACCTCCTCCTTTGCAAAAATCCTGGAACGCGCCTGATCATGCAATGATTTTTTCTTGGTCCAAAGCTTTGGTGAAGACTAATATCTTTTGTAGGTCACTCACAAACGAGAATTAACTTGAATCAAGGAGTGGTGGCATGGCAGCATTCAACCCTCCCTCCTAAATACGCAAGGGTTTATACGGATAACGAGAGCAAAAAGTTGCCGGTATACAAAGTTAACGTTTTAAAAAAACCTCACAGTGAAAGTTGAAGGAAATCAACTTCTCTCCTACAAAAACAATAAAAAAAACTTCAAATTCAAGCTTACGCTCCTATCTCTCGACAACCTAGGTAGTTTCCTAAAGCTGTTAGCTTTCGATTCTATTTTCCGTTTATTTCAAAACACAAATCAATACAACAACAGACGGGTTCGCAAGATTGAGGGAGGCACTTCGATACCCGCTTTTGTGTTCTTGAAAAATGCTCTGAAAACACTACTGCCAGCATGAGGCAGAAATGCTTTACGAAAGGATTTCCGTGATCCTTGGCTAAAATGTGTCAGCTAAAGTGCAAAGAAGCAAACAAATGATGTTTTAAGTTTTCTTTTTTCGAAATTGTTCTCAGGTACGTGTGAATTGGATACACAAAATTACCACGATAGTATACACATACAGTTTGTTGACTTTAATTTTGAAGTCAGCAAATAGCAAGCTTGTCAGCGGCTCTCAACCGGGAAGCGCAAAAAGATTTTTCAGTGTCCACAGAAGGTTTTTTAAGGGTTTACAGAAGCACTTTGATGTGCACTGTTTTCTGGTTTTAAGTTTTACAGAGCTGGTGAAAAATTTTTTAAGAACGCATAAGGCAGATGGCGGGCAAGGATTTTTTTGCGGAATAGTAGTTCTTTTGATCAACAATGGCTAAATGATTAAAGCCTGTGAGAGGGTCCACTGGTTGAAACAAATTTTCAAGTAAGTCCGTGCATCGCAAAGGCCTGGAACTAACGAGTATGGCCAAAGCACAGTTAGAATCAATTAAGATTGACCAAGGAAAAAGTATTGTTGGTGTTGTCGCTTTTTTTCCTTTTTGGCTAATTCTTTTAAATATAAAGTCGTAACTTCTTTGAAAGTGCGGCAGGAAATTCGTCTTTTTGACTCCTTTTGACCACGTGATGCATATTAATCAACAAGAGCTCTTTGTGCGTTCTAATTTAAGCTATCGCAAGAGAACGCGTGCCCAGGTCACGTAGACAAAACTGCTGCAAGCCAGCCGTCACGTGATAAGATCGAAAAAGAAAAAAGAGGTAAGCTAGAGCTACTTGAGCATCTAGAAACAATGTATCACGACCCTCAAATATGCGCGAAACAATGGAAGTGTATTTTGCTACATAATGATAATACATGGAAAATCGGAAAAACGTTTTCCGATTTTCCATGTGTTCTCCGCTGCTTGCAGGGGGAGCACATGGAAAACTGCTCATGTCGGCTAGGCAGGACAAGTTATATTCACTCCATTTAATCATTTTTTAAGGCTGGGGTAAGACACTACACACTACAACAAGGATTTGAACCTGCGTCTACCAACTGCATTGCGGCTAATCAACCACTACATCAAAAGTAGAGCCATTACTAAGCCTAGTCAATCATGATTAAATCAAACGGAATAAAAGATGAAAGCGATTCAGTTTCTTGCAAACAATGTTTGAAAAATTATTCTTCCAGCAATTTTGATGGATTCGCGCTGTTGACATAATAAGAAGCCAAGTTTCACATAAAAATCATTTTGTACCAACATTTGGCCTGTGCAAAAGCGTAATTACTACTAGAATACGTGATCTTTTGATAGCTGGCTTGATCTTACAGGCGACAGTAAACTCCTATCACTTGTCTCTACCTGGCATTTTCGTCGTTGGTGATGGTGAAAATGGTTGAAATGGTTTGCAGAGGTCGTGCAAAAAGCATTTGATCATACAACGTAATATAGGAGAGGCTCTTGGCGCTTGAAAATAAATATGTCGTAATCTTTTGTCCTTTCTGAAACCCGGAAGATCAGGCAACACAGGAAATTACCGTCAAAGCTAAACAAAATATACTGTACTGTAATTTATATGAAAAAACTATATTGTAAAAAATTGTCAGTCTTAGTAGGTCTACAAGGCAGTTTTCAACCTAAAACAAACTACCACCTAAACGTAAAAAGCTTTCTGACTATTTGCGTCATACTCGGATTCTGTAATAAAGTAAGCTGTCTTAAATACAAACCCGCAAGGCTACACTTTATAACTTTTATCTTTTTAACAACAGGAGTTGAAAGCAGTCACTGCTTAGCCTTTATTTCACAATAAGACCCCCTTGCCCCAACAAAAGTTGGCAACTTAAAATTTAAATGGAGCTATGCGCATTTAGGAGATCTGGATGCATTAGTTGCGTTTCTACAGTCAGCGACACCTGTGGCCAACATTAAAGTGTTCAAACATAAATACCATAAAATCAAAATTGTCATCCCCTACTAGCGTCAACCCGCAGTGGCGGCGGTAGAGCGCATGCTCTTTGGAAAAGTTTTTGAAATTTTCTTTCACTCCTGCATCAATTTTGAATGATATTTTTTGCCTGCGGAATCGGAAGAACACGGAGACCTTCGGTTTTTGATGCTGAAAAATTAGTAAGCTTTATATCTATTTTGCATCATCGTTCGTGTTTACCAGATGTTTGTAGACTCATAACAACGCAAGCATATCAATCAAGGTTGACACAAATACTGAATAGGCTACAATTAATTTAACTTTATCGGAAACGCATGGCATTTACAGATATAGTTACAAGTCACTTAACGCTTGTTAAACTATGCCAAGATTAAATGATTTTTGCAAACAACTTTCAAAAATATAATTAGTTTATTTTGTAACAGCTCTTTTATGAAAATAGTCTTCACATGAGGTAAGGGTCGGGAGTTTACGTCCTTTTCTTTAAAGCGACGCGTAATTTGGTGAAGCTGAAAAATGAATTTAATTTTTTGTATTTCAATCTTCGCAAGAACTAGACGCTTTAGTGGCATTAGAAATAACACTTAACAAGAATTTTTCTATCGTGTTGCACTATGCCAGCGGCTGCTATTGTAACTCCGAACACGTCGGAACCAAAGTTGCTTTGGTGTACCCGACAAATCTCGTCTCGTAACCGGAAGATGAATATATGCCATCCCACCATGCCTTTTTAGCACCTGATAACATTTTTGGACAGCCCCTTTGGTTGGGTCTACATGTCAAACTATTCGTAGGTAATACGCAAATCCGGCTACGGATTGTGATGCAAACTAACACAAGTTGAAGCGTCAAAAGTCTTCTGGGTTACAAGAAGTTTGCGGTATTTTATTGATTAAATTACTAAGCAAAAGCGCTTGAACACGTGTTGGTTGTTGTCTAATCACTGCTCTTTGATAGGATGGCGGAGACATGATGAGAGCTGGAAGGTCCAGGCTGAAACTGGAACACAAGACACAACGCTAACTCAATCAATTAAATGAAAGAGGCAAGTATTTTCGACCAAGATATGATGGATATATTTGAATGGTAGCCTCACCACCAGTCAGATGATGACTTTTGGGCACACCACCGTAGTTGGTAGGTGCCCAAAAGTTATCTTTTTCGACGTGCTGGGCAAACAGCTTTACTTTTGTAATTTAGTGAAGCAGGGAAAAAAGTCAGTGCGTTATTGTCAATATATTATGTAATCGCTTTTCTCGCTGCGTTGTCATCATTCATCAGCTTTTGAAGCGTTGCTAATGTTCACGCGTCACTTTTGCTCTAAAAACATCAACCAATCCAAAGTGAGATAAACACCATAAATATTTTTTCCTTAGTTTTAAAGAAAGATGTGTGCAGTGCGCACAGCAGAAAATAACCGAAGCGGATTTTAAGTAAGTGAAAACTGCAATGCTATAAACAAAGATATTATCAGCTAGAGTTTCGTGCAAAGTTTTTACTATAATACCAATTTAAGCAAGATTACTGTCATTAACAACATGAATGCTGAAATGCTAGAGAAGTTCACAACAACAATTGATTTCATTTCAATTGGTCAGCTACCAGAATGATTAGTTCGCTGAATCACACCGAAAACAATCAATCAAGCGCCATTATCGCTTCAAAACTAGTCACGTACGCATTGGCTTCTGCTCTCACGACGTCATGCGTCATGTAAACACGCGAGCCGAGACAGTTTCTCATCTTTTGCGTTAGTTTGTTAATATACAAATTTAGTCACGAGCGACAGTCATTGTTTGGGTACAGGGATGCCAAAACAATGGAGGGTAGAATTTTCCTTCTGAAAAAGATTGGTTTTGATATTATTTCCTTCAACGTTTTGCAATATATATATCAATCTTTTAATGGGTAAGTTTTTTGCTGTATAAAACTCAGTACAATTTTGGAGTAAACTAGTGGTGGAGTTCTTTTTGTGCCTATTTATAGACAAAGGCATCAAAAGGAGGGGCCGTACCCCTGGAAACCAAACAAATTAAAATAGCCAACGTTAAACGCGCTTATATGGAAAGTAACTTTGAAAAACGGAAAGCAAATTCCAGCAGCCTATGCCGTTATATCCCCAGCAATAAACTTTGTCTGCCTCCTAGTATGTAGAGTAAAAGTTTTTAAAATGAACTCACAGCCACTTTCTTTTAGAGGGGCACTTGTAATGTTGTTTTTCTAAATACTGGGTATACTTTTCCATACTTCTCTAACAGTGCCCTTTCAAAAAATAATTGCTTTTTAATAGTTTATCTTCTCTGTCCTCAGGAAGTTAGGACCACTCTACTTGGGCGAGTTCACATCAGATTATCTAGCCTTGTGTCAGAGCCTACATTGCATCGTCTCTTATTTGCTTGTTTGGGAGGGTATCACGCCATTACATCATTTTGTGATCAGTTATGGTCAACAGTAGACACGGATTTGGCCAAAAAACTTCCCAAACTGGTTTTGTAAGAAAACTCAAACTTAATTATTAGATTTCGCACGTCTGTTCGTGAGCCACCTTCGCAAGCAAGAGTCCCCCTTTTTATTGTTTCCCCTCTTTGAAGTTACTTAATAAATGCGCCTTGAACGTGACAATACAGTCAGTAGCTCAAATTCTTCCTACCGAAAACAATAGCTTGCGTTTGTCAACTGGCGATGCTTCCGCTTAGTAAACATCGCGTGGGATGATTTACATTTTTGTTATCTCATAGCAAATTGTCCGCCTACGCTGGCGAACGAAAACTAACTCCATCTTCTAACCAATCTTATTTTCCGGTAACCGCAGATGCCTCGCACACTAAACATTTTGTTCTGTCACATAAGCTTGCAAGGTAAAAAACTCTTTTTGCTATCAATAAATAGCACTGTTTATTGAGTAATCAGTTGGAACATACACTTTACACACAATAACGCAAAAATAAAATAAATACAAACGAAAAATGAAATACATGTACGTTAGACTGTAATGGAAAGAAAATACACATTTTTGCAAAAAACTCTACAAAAAAGTAACTTGAGGCCCAAATCAATTCATATTCATTCGCCTGAGAATACGTGCTACGAATGACCATAAAAACCAATTTTTCCCAACTCTAGGCTTCAACTTGTGTTCAGCTGTCAACAGTCGGAATCAAAATCGGTATCGCAAAAGCTCACGTTGTGTCATAATACGCGGCTGTTTACAAGATGACGCTATGCCTTTGACAGCGGTTATTCTCTATGCAATGATCGACTACAATGTCCAGCAAAGCAGTCCACATCTTTTCTGCTTGGCTGTACAGTATGTTATTGGTATACACAGCGCGGTGCCAGCAGTAACGGCTACTCTGAACTGATAAAAAACCAGATGCAAGCTTACCGAGAACAGAATAGAAAAGGCAATCGAATCGAATTGAACTCAATTTCGAAAATACAACTTTTTAAATTGCACAGTGAGAAAATATTCGAAAAACATTGACGCTAAAAACAAATGACCACACTATTAAGACAGACGCTGAACAAACAAGCGAATCAGTACTACAGTAAATAATACTCAAATACAATAAAGAACAATATAAATAGCCTCGCCATACTACCTATTCATGTCTCGTGCGAAATAAAAATCAATGTAAACTAATGAAATAAGTCAATACACAACATCAAACCAATCTTGCGATGCAGGAACTACACACTAAGCGAAAAAAGAGAAAGTTGTAGAGACAGCCATGTTTTAAGGCCAATTTACAAAACTAATCTTCAAGGATAGCTGTCTACGATATACAGGGTGGTCCAAAAGTAGGTGGACAGTAAAAAATTTTTACCTAAAAATCACACGTTTACTTACAGAAGATAAAATAAAAGACCAAATTGAATAAATTTTAATACTATTTATTAACGTAAATGCTCAAACTATAACCAACAAATAATCCTTTTTTTTACTAATATTCACCTATTTTTGGTATAAGCCAATTTTGACTACTGTCCACCTACTTTTGGACCACCCTGTATAGTAAAAATGATAAGAATAAAATGTCGAATTTTTTCTTTCTGAATCCACAATTTACGAGCGGTATCATCTCCTTATCAGAATATACGAGAGTAATTCTGATACAACATGAAAATTCAAACATATTGCCTCGCCTAGCAGGGCTTAGTAAGCGAATGTGATTTCACTGCCGGCAGCACACACTATGAAAACACTTCATTACGCTTTGTATCGCACCAGAGCGTAAGAAAAAGCAAGAGCAACTTGCTAATCGTACCTGTTGCTGGACAATTTTGAAGAGTAAGAGATGAAACTAGATGCAGCCAATTTGGGAACTCATAGCATCAATAACACCTTACCTAAATTAAGCAAAGGCCGCAATTAATCCGCAACAAGGCATCATCGCAAGTCCATGACGTCATTCACAGTGACGTCATCGCACAAAAACAAAGCTCATTGATCTTTGTCGTACCGTCCTTCCACCATTGTTCGTAGAAGCTTACCAACCTTTAAAAAACCGCAGTTATGAAGTTGTTATTGGCTGTTTAGAAATTGTTTACCAGAAGCTTTCAGCCCTACACTTGGCGGTAGCGAGCTCAATTAATGAGTGTGCCACGAAAGCTGTCGGCGATATAACATTCATCTAATGGAGACAAGTACGGTGTAGCATTTTTTCGACCAGGTTGAGTTTATCGTAAACCACAAATATTCCTGACAATTACTTGTGCAAGTATAAACGGCTTGTCAGAATTTAAAAATTTGCAAAATTGATAATAACCGAAAAATCCAAAGCGATAAATCTGCGCGTCTTGCAAAGTTATGAAATATTTCGAGTAAACGTGGAAGATAGGTTGCACGCAAACTGACGTCATTTCAAACAGTTCCAACGACAAAAACGAATAGTAAGTATGCGAAATGTCAAATTATAACAAAATTTGAGAGAAAATATCATTGCTGCACACTAATTACAAGATATTCCAAGAAACTGTTAGTCGAAGACAACAAAACTGTTCCTTGTCAAAGCAGTTATCATTATTTGTTGTTTTTGCATTACTATGAGCAAGCAGCAAATAGTAAATAAAAGAATGCCACATTTACCCACTGAACCCACAAATTTGCAATTGCTTACAAAAAAATAATCAAATTGCTATTCCGCGCAAAACAAACCAAGGGCAGCAAATAAAAAAACGTACAGGGTGACTGCTACATTTGACAAGGATGAAGCACCGCCTCCACCTCACACAGCGATGGCGCAAGCTCTTTGTAGTTTAAAAAATAATGCTATGACATGTATTTTGTTATTTTCGGTTTATAAACTCGAAAACCAGCAACATTAATTGCGCAAAGAGATTTTTGGATTGGACGTACAACTTCCAAGCGGTCTACAGGACTAAAACAAAGCTGCCCACATCTGTGCCCACTAGTCGGACTACAGTTATCGACGCGTTGGAAAAGAGCATGACTCAACTGGCTACCGCATTACCAGTACACAACACACAAATCGGTTGGTGTTGTCTAAAATCAAAAATCACCAATGCCGCATCAAACCGCAGCAAAGGCACATTTACATGTTGCGCATTCAGCTTTTCATACACTCGACGACATTCTGAGTGCCAAAATACAATTTACTGACCTTTCCGATGCATTAATATCAGGCTATATCGCATGGTAATTAAACTTTGATTAAAGATATTATTTGACGCAGCGAAAGTGAAAAGCTTATTGGTGATATCTTAACGCATAATCGCAAAGCAGATCCTAGAGGTGCATATGTGGAAACAACAAAGCGATGCAGATGAGCAACACCGCTGCTGGCATAAAGTAATGAGCAAAAATATAGGGCAACTGTACTGCGCAGGCGAGTCTGAGGGCAACCTCCACTTTAAAACATACGACAGATTATATATTCATCGCTTAATGAAATGGGAACGGCACGCTCTCCGGAAGACAAAAAGCTCCAAAAACTTACCTCATGAAAAAGTTCAAGGAATTGGCCACCAGTCCCCGGCAGCTCTTAAATGGACAGGGGGTGCGAAGAATCTCCGGGTTACAGAAATTTGAGATAAGATTTGAAGTTGGAAGTTTTTGTGGAAAAGGCACGAAAGTGTGTGAACAGTTAAGAAAGAGAAAAGTAAGGTAATGTTTTGAGAAGAGTGTTGGATTTTGAAGTGGTGGGAAGAAGAGGGCGTGAACGACCGAATATGATGTGCAAAGGACAAGTGGAAGAACATACCGATCAGATTGGACTGAAAAAGGAAGATGCCATTGACAAAACGGAAGTGGTTCGATGGTGTTCACGAAATTTCAAGAAACATGAGGTAAATCCGGCCATCTGCGTTAACGCAGACAAAACCGGATTTAATAAAGTGAATCTCTCTCTCTCTTAACCAAATAAAATCAAGTTTTATATATATACTTGAAAATCGACGCATGCAAAGTAAACGAAATTGAAATCAGATCCTAGCACAGCTAAGCCTAAATTGCTTACCTCGTCGGCACTTCCCAGGGCGCTGGCAAGAAGTTTCTCAACATTTCGCATCACGGAAACACGTTGCTGTCCGGTCAAAGGGTGTTCTAGCTGCTCTGGAAGAGGGGCACCCCGATACCAAAAGTTAAGGGATATTGTCACAGGAGGAACTTCGTCATTAGAATAATTGTCGTTATCAGATTCATCAACGGAACTCAAACCATTGTCCGATGGTACTATGCTTGTTAGAGATTCGACTTGATGCCACCTACAGAAATGCGGTCAGATGATGACTTTGATGAGCATAATCAAATTCGGTTTGACATTTGTCCAAACCTATATTGCTATGCCATAAAAACAACATAAATCAAGCTGCACAATGCAGCAGAGACAAAAGCACATTAAATGGGACATACAGTTTTGAATTTGACCTAAAGTATCAAATGGTGACGTAAGCAGCGTTACGCTGCACGCGACAAGACTAAGAGGAACCGTTGCTTGTTATCAAGCGTACACTCTACAGGGCTCAAACTACTGCTTGAGTCGACCGTAACCACTCATTTGAAATAGCACTGACTCAAAAACCGAGAGGTAATTTCGCAGTTATCAAAACTTAAAAGTTCTTTTCCGTTTGATGAAAATAGGTTTTCCACATCAAAACGATAAATTTGCAATAGTTGAGCATGACACAAAAATTCTCCAATCGTAAAGCTGCAAAGCAATCTTTGGGACGCACTCATACTAAGCACAACGAGTCACAATGAAGAGATTAACTCTTTTTAGTTTCATCGCTAAGAACACTGATACACAATTTCTCAAAAAAGCTTTCACACTGCTTGATTTAGCCTTTCAAATGCAAAAAAAGCTTACCAGTACATAGGAATATACAGAACATCACCCGGACCAATGATTGCTTCGAAGGCATGCGCATGTCGAAACTTTGGAAAGCGTTCAAAATCAGGATTTTCGAAATCAACCTGAGCAAAACCCAACGGTTAGTTGCAGGTCTACAGCGCATACTCTACTCAAAGACAATCATTACAATTTATGATCAGATCATTTCGCCGTTCACAATACTAGCAATGCATTCCTTTACCAATGCTCTACAGTTCCAGCAGGAAAAAATGCCGATAAAAGCTTTCTCAAAGTGCCAAACAGTTAAGAAACCATATTACCAGTGCTTGACAAGGATATAATTGCGAAGCTGCACACTCAGCAGATCGTCAACTGTATGGCAGTCCGCCTTGTTTATGAAAAGACTGCCAGTCAAATTGTTTTATTTACAACCGGTTTGAAATAGACTGCCGCTATCCCTTAACTTGATTTTCATCAAGTTTGCTGCGTGAACAGCAGTATTAAGGCTGGTTTCCATTAGGCGTAGATTGCAGGCGTAGCGGGAAACATTCTTTTTCTCTGCGCCGCACATAAAATTAAATAGAGAAACAAAAAATGTTTCACTCTACGCCTGTAATCTACGCCTAATGGAAAGCAGCCTAAACTGTACCTATCTGCTCCCACAAGGAAGAGGAGGAATAAACACAATAACAAGAACCAATAGAGCGCATAAACTCACAACCTTTAGCTTGTGAGACAGGCGACTTATAGACACATGCTTGTGTTACGATAATAATAATTAAAAGAAGTACCTACGCAAGGCATAATAATTAGGTTTAAAAAATTTCACTTCGTAATGGACTAAATACAGCGTTGATAAAAAGATACTTTTTTATTGCGTCATCACTGAAATATACCAGCGAAGGCAGAATTATAAACTGATAGTCAAATTTAGCTTTAGTTCATCACGTTACGTAAAATAACTGTAAGTGATTTGCTGGCAGACAAAATAATTTCAAGCTATTTGCTAGTAGGTAATCATGATTTGATTGATTGCCCGTGAGAAATAAAAAGCTTTATGCCACACACAGAGACGAGGGATTTAGCTGCTCTGTGGGGAAGCAAAATGTGTCCTCCTATTTTCGATCAAGCAAACCATAAATATTTGTGTTAAAATCCCGTGTTTAGACACAGCAAAGTTTTGTCTGTACCCGTCAAAAATGGCCGCTTTCTTTAGAGTGCTCCTTCTGTGCGCTCCCCACACCCCTCGCCACCCTGCTGGTCACAGATTTCGCACGATCGCAGAAAACATTGCTAGCACGTCACCTCATGCTTGGACGCGATATGTCGTTACATACCTGGCTTTGCCTGTCGCAAGGATGAGCGACAGGGTGTGGATATAAGCATTCGAACTGGTTAGGAGAAAAAAGCAGAAATCGTTTGTAGCCTTGCAACTGTGTAAATAAGTTCTCTTGCTCGTCGTAGTGTAAAGGAGTGATGTTATCTAGACATAACAAAAGTGAATAATTGATAGCGTTAATATCCAAATGCTGTAACATAATGCGCTGTTTTAGTTGTCAGTTCAAATACTTGTTGACACAAAGTCAATTAAAATTTGAAGTAATCATCACAACACAAATACATAGCTTTCAAAATTATAAGCTACAAATACGAAAGCCGTATTTTAAACTTTTCACGCTAAATAAGTAGTGATTAATAAAAAGTACATATTTTGGCAACAATAACCACTATTTGGAGTAAATCTCTAAAAACAATAAAAAGTCTTAAGAAGCGGATACAATCTAGCACAAAAAGCTATGGAATACCAGCAACTTACCTTCCAGTCCGATCAGTAAAAGATTTGACGACAGCGGGCCCCATCCCAGTTTGTTTTGATAATCTTGAATCAAATCCCAATTGAAGTGAATGTAATCCTCCACAACTCTTTTTCCCACCGTTTCATTCAAAGTTTGTTGCAAATAGACCCTAAATGCACAGATTATCTCTACACATCATCATAAATTAAACTTTAACTAGCCATTAAATGAAAAAGGTACATTTAGTAATTTTTTCACTATTCTTGGCTGTTGCTACTGACTAAAGCTCGCTTTAGTGTCAGTGACCCAGGGTTTGCTTCCCTTTAAATTAACAGCTCTGTTAGTCGCCTCAACTGAAAAAAGACAATGACAACATCAATAAGCAACTTCACCTGGCATTGAGCTAACTTAGTTGGTAATAGTAGCTGGATATCGCAAAATATGTATAGATTGCGGATTGCAACCTTCCAAAAAAATAAAGTGAAAGAGTACAGCACACTTAGTGCCTGGCAGTAACAGTAGTATAACATATTGTATGAAACAACAAAGAAAGTTTCATGACGTACAAGCAATTCTCACTTCTGTTAAAAATACAGTCAAACCTCGGTTTTCGAACGTCTCGCAGTTCGAACAACTCGGTTTTCGAACGGAAAGTTCGAGATGAAAATCACTCGGTCCTCGAACAAAAATTCGGTTCTCAAACAACTCAAGAAAAAGATTTACCTGAACCAAAGAGACAGAGAATAGAGAAAACACCCTTAGAGTTATGAAAAGTTTTTATGGAAGGGGATTTCCCATCCAAGAAATAGCTCGTCCCTTTCTTCCCATCACTTTGCATCAAAAAAAGTGTAGGCCTACACATGTACAATAGAGTACTGTATTATTTAAATTTACAATAAAATTACTCGTTATATTTTTCGTTTTGTTTAAACTTTTGTGTTTTATCTACTTTTTGAAAAAATGGTTTTATGCTATAATGTACAGGGTATAGTGCAGGCGTGGGCAAAGTGCGGCCAACGAGAGCATTTTGTGCGGCCCGCAAACACTTTTGAAACTTTAGTAAAGCTGATTTACGATGATAAGCGGAGAAACAATTGCCGTGTTACAGAGGCAAGAAAAAGGATTACACGCCATGTTGAAAAGAGCCTTTGATAGTTTGTACAGACGCATTTTCCGTCCAATTAAAGGGTGATGACCTTTTTTTTTGGAGACCACCATGTCCACGCGCGGTAAAAGGTCAATGTAAGGAGGTCTCGTATAACATGAAGCTGACGCAGGCTACTGCAAGATCCTGAGCACTGACCCTTGGGCACTTATAGTAGGTCAATACGGCCCTCGACCGACTCTTCAATCCTCAGTGTGGCCCTCGCAATGCCTTTCTTAATAAGAGCGGCCCTCAGCTAGCTTCCATGACCGCGATGCGGCCCGCAGGCCAAAACAATTGCCCACCCCTGGTATAGTGTAACCAGGTAAATAAGTTATTCTTTTGGTGTATTGAACAAATTAATCTCTTTTTTATTATTTGTAATGGGAAAATATGATTCGGCTTTCGAACAAATCGGTTTTTGAACAGCCTTCCAGAACAAATTGTGTTCAAAAACCGAGGTTTGACTACTGTACTACAAAAATACCAGTACCAACACAGCATTGCTAAACAAACCCTACTTTTCTTTTGCATTCTGTCGCTGCTTGAGCATTTCGATAAACTGCGGAAAAGTGACTTCGAGTCGTCTGATGGGCATAGAATATGGCCTGCTATCACGAGCTCGCTTATAATCGTAATACTGAAACAACATTTGACAATTTTACGACTCATCTCCTCAATTTTTGCTTCACCTAATGACAGCAGAGACCATTTTAACCATTGCATAAAGCAAATAGGACCGCACTATTACGAATCTGAAAGAAAATTCAAGAACACACTGCAGTCAAGCTCTTGCAAAGATAAAAACAAATCTGTTACAACAAGCTCTCATAAAGTTCTGCAATATACTGTAATTGGAAAATGATGTTTCAAGATTAGCCTTTTCAAGAAAAACATTACCTTAAATTTGTTGTTTTTGGATGAGTAAACATAGAAATATCCGTTTCCAAGATTTTCTTGCAGATAACCGAGATTCCACTTTAAAGCAGAAGATACCATATTGGAATCTGTTATGATGACAGGAAGCTGGAAAAAAACATAACCAAATTACTGAAGTAGTATTTATTTATTTAAGAACGTAGTTTATCGAGGGTGGTTTTGGTATGTCTAAAAAATTCCAAAGTTTCTACAATTATAACAATATTCAGCATAACTGCTCGAAAATTTACAAAATAAAAATTTGGTTGAGCATTACACTAAATTTTGATGAACAACTGGCATAACTGCATGGCTTCAGTTAAGAACTTATTCTGATATACCACAGCAATGACAATATCATAGCAGCACTATTGTGCTTAGCATGACAATAATAGTTTTTTTTGGCAGTGGCTATTTTGCTGTCAATGGCATTTCACCCTTGGAGGCTATCTTGCTGTCAAACATTTGATATCAGTCAATTTTAATGACGTATTAAACGTGACTTTGTCATTTCTGATTGGTCAGTTTCAACAACAAATTAAAAAAATTGCACCCCGAGAGTACACTCCCCTGCACATTCTTATACCAGGCCTCCTCCTCCAGTGTACACTACCTTTGTTTAAGCATTTTGCCAGTGAAGATTCAAATCCGTAACCGCTGCTTTTTAAGGCAGGTGCACTAACCACTACACCACAGCATCACTGCCAGAATTCTGGCTAATAGAGCTATTTAAACAAACATAAATGGTGACAGCAAATAAGCCTCTAAGGATAAAGTGCCATTGATGGCAAAAGAATTTGATTTTTTTGGATAATGAGCAGCCTGTAAATTGACAACTCTTAGTTTGTTCAATACTGCATGTAAATTTTTAAGTTTTGATGCTCTTTGTAACTTGGCATATGTTGGAGATTATACTGTTAAGAGCATCCAACTTTAAACAAATTTCTAACCAGTGGTTTTAATCATAGAAGCAGTGCATCAGCTGTTGTACAAAAACATGAGCCTTGACAGAGCAACAGTCAATTATTTCTCCTCCCTCTCGACAACATGCTCTTTGGTGTTGTCAATTTCTCATTAAAACCTTAAAAATAATAACACAAACCAGGTTTCTAAATCACACATTTAAACCATGACATTGTTATAAAGCAATTGACATCTTACGGTAATTGTTAACTTATATACAATTCAAAGACTACACATAATGAAAACTTACAGATGATTTCATTCGCTCCAAAGTTTTAGGATCATCTGCTGATAAACGAGGAACAGCATCAATTTGAAAAGTATATTTCCTAACTGAATCGGGATCAAATGCCAAATCTGACACAGATGAAGAAGTTGAATCAGAAGAATATGCAGACATGACTTACAAATATTTGATTTAATCGCTGAAAAACAATATACTAATTAGCTGTAAAGGTTTTAACCGTAACTTGCATCAGCCGCAATAACATCAATAGATCAACGAGTGACCCTTGGCTTTAAAACCATTTGGACAAAGTTTAAAGTGACTGACAACAGAAACACACAATAATGCGTTGGAAAAAAAGATCATGTAAAAGCACACACATCACTCAACTGCTCAAGCACATTTATGCATTACTAAGCTCGCCACACAGAAAACCAGACAGTGGGGTCACAAGCTCTACCAACACTATCCAAAAGGTTTGGTTATATTGTTGATTGATTGATTTATTATCAGTTTATTTCAATAATTATCTAGGTAAATATCAAAAATAACTCACTGGAAAAATTATAGCCTAGTTTCAAATTACCCAACAAAAGATGATTAACAGCAAAACCTGGCAACATAAGCTTACACAACTTCTATCAAGACTAAGCCTAACAATATTGCAAAGGAATATCTCGCAATTCTATCTCTAACTTCGAGCTCTCTCTTGCTAGTTATCTAAAACATGTAAAAGGTGGACTAACAATTTTGAAACCATGGTGTAAAATGCAACATTTTTAGTCAGGCCAGCAGATTCACTAATCAAAAACAAAACCACGCACTAACATATTCACCAAGTGATTGAAACTAAATTCTGTCAATCATTTAACAGGAAAGCAGCAACCGCACAAAATTTACAAGACTAACTACCCCACCACAACGTATGCCTAATGCATTCAGTTTCTATAACGCTTAGCTAACAGTATCATCAACTTCTTTAGAAAGAGGGAATTAGTGGAAAACTGACGTTTTGTCACGCTTCACTAGCTATTATCATAATTCGAGAATCGTAATGAAGCTATTTATTGAAAGAGCAAAAATTGGAAACAGAAATCACAAGAAGTCAGGTTGCAGCAATGCTCAACAATATTGATGTGGAACAATGAGGCTAACTCTGTAACCACAAGTAATATACTTGTAAATTTTTTTGCTGGAAAAGAAGCAGTTTTTGGGTCACTTTTAGTTTGTTGATTTGCTCATTAATTACCGTAATAGTTATAAATACCTCTTTGAGGTAATGGTTTGGTTAGTAATCGGCAATTTATTTCGCCTCTGTTTTCTCTACACAATAAAACTCAACAATCGGATAAAAACATCGAGCGAAAAAGGAACCCAGGTGACAAAACGAATTGACATTAAACATACCCAAATTTTTTAAAGTTGCATTAAATAGATTTTGTTTTTTTTGTTTTATTTGCCATATTTATCCTCCATTCACGAGAAAGCGAATTGTATCGCTATACTTTGGACGGGAAGTCCGCACTCGCTTGGGAGTTGCCTTTTTCGAGGTTTATGGGCCACCTGTCTTCCACATAAAGGTGGCATGGTCACCGCACCTGAGAACAAATTATGCAAAACAATTGAAATAAAAAACACAAACAAAACAAAAGAAACTAAAAACCAATCAACCAAATAAACTAAATTTTGCGGTAGGTAAAAGCACATCATCTAAAAGAAATACATCCCTCTTAGTGCAAACTGTTGTTACCCTAACGAGGGGGCTTGCAGGTACTACACCTTGCTCAAAGGTGACCTGGGAGCAACGACAATCAAAGAGTTAGTTCCATTAACTCTCAAGGCAGGACCCTGTCACCGGATGCAGTTATAGTCTTACTGCCAAGGACTATGCAATTTGCAGATAAGTAGTCGTATTTTAAAATTGCATTTGAATTTTTATGACCTGATTCGAATCACTTGGTCTTGAATAATTTAAGTAAATTATTGGCGGTATCTTATGAGGTTTAAAATGATTTGATCAGATGAGGTTTAAAATGATTTGCTCTTTTCTAATTGGTTGTTCGAAAGTAGTTGGCAGATTCTAAAAAAGAAAGACAACAAACACCTATTCTTTCACTTTTTATTCTACTTTGCAAGCTCGTTTTAAAATTATGTCTTTAAGTAATCAAAAGAAGTTGGCTACCAGTCATAAAATATAAAACGTATTAATCTATTGATTTATGATAAATTCTTTAAAGCATTTGATGAACTTGGGAAGTGATTTACTATCTTTAAGTGGTACAGGTAGTTTATTCCATAACATTGGGCCATAATTTCAGTGTTTGTCGTGTGAGATATATTCTGCAATATTGAGGGTACAATTTAGACTTGGATCGAGTACGAAGAGTGGCTTTCTCGCTAAAAACCAGTTATGTTGCCATGGCACCAAAATATTACACAGTATTGCATATAGCTATTAACAAGAGAGTGATATAAGGTTAGCAATGAACTTTTATCAAGGTACTATTTTACTTTATTAATTACATGGTAGCTACATCTGAGTTTTTGCAGCAACCACTCCATTTGTGGCTTCCATTCAAAATGTTCATTGACAGTTAAACCCAAAAACTTGTAAGTGTTTACTCGTTTTAGATGTTTGTTTTTAAATTGAATTGAGAGCGTAGTAGGTGGAGGAAGACTATTTGGAGTTATGAACGCAACATTTGGGTTTTATCAGTGTTAAATGTTAATTTGTTTGCAGAAAGCCAGGCCTCGACATGTTTCAACTGAGTATTTGTAACCTCATATAATGCTTGATAAGAACTGCTGTTAAAGAATAAATTGGTATCATCAGCAAACATTATCGCTTTGCCTGACGTTAAGCATTTAGGAAAATCATTTATGTAAATTAAAATAGAAAGGGGCCAAGAATTAATTCTTGTGGCACCCCTACTGCAATTAATTGGCTTGGAATTTGAAATTTTACCATTGATTTCCGTTTGCATAAAGCGACGCTGAAATAGCTTCTTTACCATTCGTTTACTACCCCGCAAACGCCAAAGTGATTTAATTTAGTCAAAAGTATACTATGTTTAATGGTGTAAAAAGTTTTGGAAAATTCTAGAAATACATCAAGAGTATATTTTTTATCTTCAAAAGATTTGATGATATTTTCAACGTTTTATGTAATTTTCATATTGTGAACTTGGTTAATAAGATGCATTTACAATAAACTACGCATCTAAATAAAAAATTAAAATAACTATCATTAATATAAATCATGAAATCTAAATACGCTACTAGACGTCGGACGATGAACCATCGCTTATGGTCGCAACAATTGTCGGGCGTTTATATTTCACCATGTTTAACAATGCGCTTGAAAACAAATGTAACTTTTCACAGCTTTCCCCGCTTGGTTGCCCAGCTGGCAGTGCAAATGCACTATGGCAGCAAAGGCAGTTACCAACGAGGAGCTATATCACAAAAATATTGATATATTAACCAAAAGAAGGGTTTCCTGCAGGGTTGCAAACGTGGGCTCGAACTTGATGAACTCGGTCTTTTTTTTGCCGAACTCGAACTTGAACTCAAAAATTAAAAATTTCCGAACTTGAACTTGAAAAAACATCGATCGAGTTTGAATTAAATATTGGAGTAATTTTGAAAGGAGAATAGTAAGTATAATATTTTGCAGTGACGTTGGTCCAAAGACCGTTTTTTCAAGATATTGACCTTGGGTTTGATGGTCATGGTTTTGGTGTTAACCAGGGCTGAAAACTCGAACTCGGTCTTTTTTTGCCAAAGTCGAATTCGAACTTGAAAAATTGAAAATATAAAACTTGGGTTTAGACTTGCAAATTTTTTGTGAACTTCAAACTCCAACTTGAACTTGAATAAAAATTCATCAGAGTTTGCAGTTCTGATTTCCTGTATCTGTGAAGAAGTTACTAAATATAATTTTCATCTTTTAGTCGCATGAAAATTTTTTGTTTATCATGTTAGAACAGGGTTTTTAACTGGGGGTACCTGTACCCCTTGGGGGTACAAAGTACCATGGCAGGGGGTACGAGATGAGGCGTCAGAAAAATGGTTATTTTAAACTATTTGCTAAAATTTATTTTGGATGTTATTTGAAATAGGGAAACATTTTCCAAAGCCTTTTTTAACATCTGCATTTCTGAATGATTTTTAGTCACAAGAAAGAGTGACTGTAAAGCAACAAATAGCTTTTTGGTGGTTCCGACAGAATTGGTTTTGCACTGAATTGGTTTTGTTGTGAACAATACTATGGTTAACAAATATACACCGGTAACATGCTACATTGTGTTTTATTTGATCATTAGATTGTATCTTTACCGGTAATTTTGTAGGTGTTTGTTCGATAGGTCTAGGGGTACAAAAACATTTCATAACATTTTAAGAGGTACGAGCGCCAAAAAGGTTAAAAAACATTGTGTTAGAACATTGTGTTTAGACTACCTTTAGAATAGCCTAATTAACACTGCTTGAATTGCAGCTTCAACCACAAACGATGCAATTATGCTAACACGAAAAATGGCTGTAAGTGACTACGCCAAGGACGCGACGATGTAGCCATCGAAAGGTTTGAACACGCGATCACTGCCACTAGCAAAAGCGCTTCAACCCACACCGTTGAGCAGTCCATTGGAGAGGAAAAAACTAAAACTGGTCACTAAAAGAATGCTACCGGTATTTCAATTGGTATCATCACTAAAAAGTACATCTATCCCTTAAAGCGCAATTCTGTGAGTGTGCGTATGTGTGTGTGTCTGTTTAATCAAAAGCGATTTTGTTGAGATTGGGCCTTTCAGTTGGCTGATCTAAACTTCATACGGTGGGCGATTGGCCAAAAAATCGCTCTTTGGAGAAGTATCATCAAAGCATCATTTATTCCTCCGTTAACAATAACTCCACGCCAATTAGATACCCATAGGTTCATTAGCAAAATTAGCCGTTATCTGATCATCACTACCGGTACCATAACTTTTTTGATTACCCTTGGCCTTGGTGCAGCAGCCTAGGCAATAGCTCAAAAACTGTTAAAGGAACAGTTAAGGTCACAAAATTACAGCTGACAAATCAATGCAACCGGTCTGCAAGCAACATTGACAAAAAATTTCAAAGTATTGGTGATTATATCCATTAATATCTAATTCAACACATGGCATGTGGTACAGACGTCTGCCGTGTTATCTAGGCTACAGTATAATTTAAGTTTACAACTTTTCAGTGAGCTTATGCAACCACATAAGCTGTATAAGTTGCACATTACAATTAATTTAAACTCAGCATTACCAAATACACAAATTACTTGAATATGAAACCCTATCAGAAGCTGACTACAAACAACCCTGCATGTTAAGTCCATAAAACTAAGTGAACTAGTTGCAATAACAAATGAACCTTAACACTTCTTGCCTTACTTTGACTTCAGACTCATTGCATAACATTAGCAAAAGAACATATTTACCGTCCACTTAACAGCTGCCAAGTCTATCCATTTAATTTGCAAAAAATGATATCACTCGTATTCAATGCAACGCAAAAACACTAAAATTAGTCAGCCAATTTCTTCAAAAGCGCATTTTGATGACGCTTAATCTTGTGCGTGAAACCTTCCTATTGTAAAACTACTGACCCTAAAAATGCGATTACATCCATTCTGGGAAGATATTAACAATGTGTTTTTGATAAAAACAAGTCAAGAGCAATTTAAGTCTAATTGACGATGCAACAAAAGATTCGTTTTGTAATCATTTTAAGTCTTCTAAGCATGCCAAGGGCGTAGCCAGAAAAAAATTGAGAGGGGGCCAAATTTTGCAACTTTTAATGTGACGTCATTTACTTATAACGGCATTTTGCCTTTCGTGAACTACGCTCGTCGCTACTATAAAAATTTCTGTACAAAACTGCGAAAGTGCGAATGCGATTTCACTGATCTAATGTAGTTTTATCAAGAACGGCTTTAATAGTTCAACTTCAATTGTGACGTATAACGCACTATTTAAGGAATTTTAAGGAAACCTGCAGAGGTGCAAAAAAATTTATGTCTTTATTTTTTTGATACCTTTTGTAATTTGAATTAAAATTCAGGAAGGGGCCATGACTCCTTTGGCCCCCCCTGGCTACGCCTATGAAGCATACTTTTCCTCATTTTTTCTGCTCGCTTCAAATCTGCTCTACGATTTCGTCATACGTCTAGTTCTAGTACGATCAATACAGCCTTTCGCTAACAGAGATCATAATACGATGATTTTTTTGCAAAAAATGCAACATTTTTACAAAATCAGTTTATTCAAAAACTGATTTGTGACCTTACTTCCCAACCGAATTTCTAAATTTGTTAACAAATTGAAGGTTATTAAAAGGCAATTCCGATAATGTGTGATTCGTACCTTCACTATTTGTTTTTGTGCAAAAAAATTGAAATTAACATCTGTTGTTTAATTTTTACCTATCCCAAAAATTGGTAAGCTGAGTATAAACAGGTAAGTTTAATATTCAATGTAGATTGTGGCAAGGTGCTAACACTTAGTGTCTTTGAAAGCTGAGAAAAGTTGCTTTCCAGCACTATGTAACTCCAATTATTTGAGGGCTAAGGATTGGTTTATAATGGCTGGTCAGAAATTGATTGCATTACATGATTTTACATTTTGTTCCATGATTTTACATTTTTTTACATTTGCTCGTTCCATCGCGGCGTTTATGTCAGGATCAAATAGCATGCGCCCAGTAAGAGGCTTTAGGTCGTAATAATAGGTTACAACTACTAAGAAGTGATCCTAATTTTTAACATTGGTAATTCCTTAAGAAGTGTGCCGAATAAGAAGCAACAGGAAAGTTAGGATTTGGGACATCATTTATGCTAATCATTTCTTTCTTTCTTTCTTTACTGTTTATTATTTTGACGGGGGGGAGGGGGATTACTTAAGTGGTAAAATATGCATACACCAATAACAAAAGTCGTTGCGACGCCTATTCCCAACTTTGCGTTTGTTGTTGTACACTTATTTAAGGGAACGGACAGAATTTGTGAAATGATAGAGAGCTTCTAAGACCTCTCTTAATTGAAAGAAATCGGACTACGATCTGAATTAGGGACATAGTAGCTACAACCCCATTAGTACCAATTTATTGCTAAAGGTCTTAAAAACAATTTGGCTGAAGCTCGCTGAACCGATTTTACTAACCCTATATAACTGACTGGCAACCCTGCCGGGCTACGCTTGCTAGTTGAATAAAAAACTGGAACAAGTAATTTGATATACTAGCTAAGTTTAAAGCTGGATAAAGTAATGGTAAATCTTTAGCGACATCTCGTGATTTTATCATAATTTATGATAACATACCATCTGCTAAATACAAAGTGACTACAAAAACATTCCTCAATTGCAACTGCTGTAGTTATAATACCAAAAATTGCGTGAATATTCTTAGAAAATTGGCGTCTCCAATTGCACAAATTGATAAAGTTTTACGTGGTGGTTGATATCATAGGCACTCAATGTGTTTCCTCTTGTTACTAGACAATGCAATATTCAAGCTCGGCCCAGACTTTTGCCTCACATAGGGCGTGATCGCGCGTAAAGCTGCTCTGATGCGTTCCTGCAGATCGGGAAGAGTGGTGAGACGGAGATTCATAAACTCTGTTCTTCACGTATCTTCAAATGAAAACGTCACATACAGTTAGCTATGGTGACTTCAAGGGCCGCTTGCACAACACCTGGTCATGTTGTCCAGCCCAAAATGACCAGGTGTTCTGCAGCAAATCCATCTACTGGCAAAAGCATGTGGAGAAATTTGCGTGCAGTAAGAGGCTCGTGCGGCGATGCACTGTCCGGCTGAAAAAACTTGTCATCTTCCGCAGTTATTTTTGAAATCAACCAGGCGGTTACCACGTTCAGGTAAGTTTCCTCAGCAATAAATGGTTCATCAGTCAAAAAAGGTCCGCAAACTGTCCTCTCAGATATGGCATCATACACATTTATTTTTTAAACGGTAACGTTCTACTTCCAAGATGACGTCCAGATTCTTACTCTCTCGTATTCTCACGTCGCGTCTGCTCACCTCTTCCTTTTAGTGAAAGGTTGCTTCATCACTAAAAATTGTCACAGATTGAGATCATTTTTCATTAAAGCCTGGACACTCCTGGAAATTTAAGTCGCATTTCATTGTGTTGTGGGTATAACATTTGAATCTTTTACCGCTTGTAAGGGATATACGGTAAGTCTGCGCGCAACATCTTGTTTATAGTGGTCTGAGGGACTTGCACTCTCGGCTACCTCTACTCGTTGATATTTTTGGATTACGTACAAACTTTCTCTTACCACAACAACAACTTCCAACGACACTTGTGGTCGGTCTGACTATTTTTTTTCTGGTCATAGAGGCATCCTTTCTTCCTAAAATCATTTTACCACTTCAAAATAGACTGCCTAGTAGGTAATTTGATATGATGTATTTATCTGAAAGCACGCTGCACCAGTTTTGAGGTTTTTTGTTTTAGCAAACTCCGAAAACTACAAGCTATACGTTGCTGTGCAGCTAGTGCCACACTCAATTACACTGCAATATACTTGAAAAAGTAAATTCCGCAGGAGAAAAATAAAAGCTAATTGGTTTATGCAACATTAGACACCAATATTAGAGGAATATTCCTCCAAATTTTTGATATTGCGGCATGTGAAATTGAGTATTTTTGTAGTCTCCTTGTATTGCTGACTACCGCGGTATACGAGTTGTATACAAGCTTACCAAAATCGCTCGGATAGCCTCAATTGTGTATGAATTGTGATTGTTGGGATCAAGGTCAATGAATAAAGCTGATAACACCCCCACCCCTTCCCGGATTGCTTATCAACAGAATTAATATACTGGATTTACCTTTACATAAATTTTACCATGTAAGGAATCTACACAGGCAGTCCAACAACGGTCATTGATTTACTGCATAAGTTGCATCATGCTCTCAACCTGTCGGATACCGATAGCAAGATGTATACGATTGTAATCGTTGTTGGTAATTTGCAATCGATTACACCATTTTCGTGTACTCGTAATCGACTTAAAGAAATGTAATTCATACAATGCAGA
The DNA here is from genome assembly GCA_963675345.1 of Trididemnum clinides. Taxonomy (NCBI): domain Eukaryota; kingdom Metazoa; phylum Chordata; class Ascidiacea; order Aplousobranchia; family Didemnidae; genus Trididemnum; species Trididemnum clinides. The sequence continues at coordinate 19,236,608 of OY776295.1, read as the reverse complement.
ACTCAGCAATATAAAAAGGCACTCCGAAAGCCAAAAATTTCTCAAAAATCCCACCAGTAAGAGGAGCAGAGTGCGCTATGAAAAATGTTAAATACTCTACGACTCTTCGTGCTTCATTTGCCTTGCAAATCGTACAAAAAAGGTCTTATTTATCAAACCTCCAATCAATAAGCAGTTTACCTCTACCAGATCAGAGACCAGTCAACATTTTAGAGACCGCTGTCGACAGACGTAGTGCACGAACAGCCAGGCTTAAAGCTACAAGCCTAATCACTTCGTATCTGAAACGTTTTTTAAAATTTTTTCGAAAAAATAGTACTATAATTGTAATCGTAATTGAGGCGATTACGCGACGAAACAATCGTAGTCGCAATCAAAGTCGATCACCGAACGTGTGGAGTGTAATCGTTATCGACATGGTAGAATGTAATTTATACATCTTTGGCCGACCGGCCTGTTTCGATCTGTAAGATCTCTTCAGGGCAACTACGTCACGAGAAGATCACAAACAAAATAAGCGTTAAATACATTTTCTTCCCAGCCAACTAGTGGCAGGAAACGGTTTGTTTCCTAGTGCTCATAGATAGCCAGAGACGGCTATCCACAGAGCTGCCTGAAATCATTTCTGACAAAACACCGAGCTATTAAAGGCTCTAGTCAAAAGCATTCTGGCATAGTAATGACCAAAGCTTTTTATAGCTGCTTGTCTTGTCAGACACGAGTTCGGGCAGCTCTGTTTAAGGACATTTCTGGCAATCTAAGAGCACCAGGAGACGAACTGCCTCCTACCTCTAGTTGGGCGGAAAGGCCATGATATATTTAACGTCTGTTGACGGTAGCTGACTCTGATTAAATTATGCTCTACAATTTATCACCTAAATAATGGTTGAGTAGATGTCGGTTTTAATCCCACTTCTAGCATTGTTTTGAACATGTTGAGACCTAGAGAGGTAAATCTAATGATAAATCTTCTTGATACAGTTGTAAATGATGCCGACTATTGGAGAATCTTCCAGATAATTAAGAATTTCAATTGCGTAGCAACAAATTTTATGGGGGCAAAATTTTGTTGGATGATCTTTTTTTAGAGGTCTATATGTTTTGACTTCCAATTTACTGCAGTGTCTAACTCAGATTTGGTAAATGACCTCTTTTTTATAGGTTGGTATTTTCTGATCCCAAATATTGTCAATTTTTATCTCAAGGACAAACAATTACTAAATCGCGGAAATTTCGCAGACTACCCCAAATCAAACTAACCTTAACTCTAACCGAACTCAAAATCTAATACTAACCCCAAGCTTAACGCCAATCTGCAATTTCGAGGAATTTTTGCATTTTGGTGGTATCCACTTCTCTTGAACTTTTTCCACGAAGTTAGGCGTTTTAGTATATTGCAAACTGGTTGGATGGCCGTTTTTTGAGATCGACGTTTCTTAACCATAATAACTGAAATCATATAAATTATTTGATCGGATTCAAAAACTTTGGGAGGACCACGGCTCCCGTGGTCTTCTTCAGCTACGCCAGTGGGGTTATCGCATGACAGGTTGCTTGAGTAACTGCTTGCAGCTTAGGCTTCAGCAAGCTAAACGGTTTCCGTAATGCTGGCACACTCCGACGAAAATATAACTCATGCTTTTTTTGTAGAAAATTTGTTTTTTCGGGCCCTCTCGTCCCTGGAACCAATTTCCAAACAAACTCTTTAATGAAGTAGACTTAACGCCCTATAATTTTACAACCATTCTGACTCGAGCCCCAATAGGCTATTTGCTACTCGATTCAGTAAAGCTCTAGCGATTCTACCTCAAGACCTAAACTTTGAACATCTAATACGCTGAAATCATTTTAGTCCACCATTTGCCAAATGGCATCTCAAGTAGCTAAACACTCGCAACATCGCCTTAAATAAATGCCTGCACATTTCAAAAATTCACAACAAAACAAACCATCTATCAAAATAATGTACGGGACGTCAAGACAAAGATGAAAAAAAGGCCGCGCAAACTCTAGCTATACGATCATTAAAGTCGGCCAAAGCAATTTAATCATTGGGCCTACAAAATACAGAGCAACGCTTAGTGACGTTTGTCATGTAAGCACATCACAGCGACTACCCAAAAAAAGCTCGAAGCGCTATAATGAAAGCATGCTGTCCGTGCTTACGTGACTGCCTCCACCGATTCGTCTACTCGTAGCGCAGGGGATGTTTTGCTAGAATATGCCATGATAATTCATAGTTGCTATGTTAACTCAACTTCTAAGCTTTGCTCGATGTGACGTCACAACCCGTATTCTGTTGCGTCGTTTTTACATTTGTCAGGAATATTATGTAGTTAAACATCTGCTAACTAAATTCCTAGAAAACAAAGCATCAAGTCAAAACTCCAGTCAAGTCCAATCAAAACTGTCAAACCCTAATCTTTTATTCCATGAAATGAATTCAGTACACCATTTTTCTTTTCTAATTCATTTTTTCTTACTTTTCTCTTGAAAAAATTCCATGTTTGAATATTTAATAAAGGGAAAGGGTAGGCCGAGTAGGAGGGAGGGAGTGGTCTATTAAGTCTCTACCATTCTATACACTCCGTTAAGTAATCAGTATAAATACGAATCAGAATTCAAAAATTCCCTTAATGCAACTGTGTTTGTAAATCGATACGTCTCTTCTAATCGATATCAGTCCTTAATCGCAAAAATGATGATTTAGAGTGATAGTTTTTAAAAAATGGATTCCATCACAATTCTGAAAATATTTTAATGAGGCCACGTAATTAGGCAATGGGTTCGAGTCTTTGAAAACTGATACTAGTTTCAAGCATAAGACGTCACTTTCATTTTGAATAAAATTTGGTGACAATTAATCTTAGGCAAGGATAGACGGACAGGTCACTCCAAACAACATTTTTTCGGACTAGATTGCAACTTTCATTGTCAAATGTTTGGGTACATTTCAACTAACCACTTGATTGTCTCATCGTCCATTTGCATGTCGCAGGTGTTAAAAAACCCCAGTTGAACGTCAAGCGCGGTTTGCAAATTGAGGCCCGCGCTGTATCTATTTACCAGCACAGCGAGGTCGATTTGTTTACCGTTGATGTGGTAGTCGTCGAAGAATAACTTCAAGTTTTCAACGTTTATTATTCTAACTGTGGTGTCAGCTTGCGAGAAAAACAAAAGAAAGATTATGCAAGAGTGGTCTTCGGTATTTTACTGATAGATCACACTTGTTTGTCGAGAAAAAGCGGGGTTTCATTTGTAACTTACTACAACAGCAAGAAAAAATATCATTTAATAACTACCATGCCTTTGAAAAGTCGCGCACCCAAATTTTATTCTTCATTCATAAAGCGAAGGCTCTCAACCTCGATCAGTCTGCCTCACACCGGCGATTTTGCGTCGTTATCAAAAAAATTACAATATTTTACGTTAATTTTAACTAGCAGTAGGAAATAACCGTTCGGTTTTTTTCAAAAGCACATCTCACTACAGCCAATTTCGCAAGCAATGTTTGCTTACATGGTGAAGTTTAAAGGTACTGGTTACTATAATCTTCTGATGCGGTTGAAATTAAACTTCATAATCCACAGACACAGACAGTCGCTAATACTATTTACTTCTGCACATCAAAACCGCTTGTATTACTCAGATGCAGTCTTTCTGGCCAAAAAAAAGATACCCAAAAATTCGTATGAAAAAAGGCACAGCCTGCTAGAGTGTGCACAATCGTTTCTCTTAAGTAAACGTTCCAAATGATTACTTTTGAAATATAATCATTGCCTTTATCCGTTATTAGTAATCATTAAGCAGAATAATTACAAGTAGCGGTTGAAAACGATAATTTTCGAAGCTTAAAGCAACACAAAATACGGCGTCGATTGTCAGCTACCCACTTCCATCAAGTGCGAACTACGAGTTTCTCTAAAAAAAAGTCATCACCTCAAATTCGTTATTAAAATTTGTAGATTAGAGTAACTTTTGCTTTGTTTTGGTTTTTCTTTTTTTTGAGAGAAAACTCGCATTTCGGTATTGATGCCTACTTAGACCGCCGGCACCTACAGTAGGTGAACTCATTTCGCAATTCTAGTCTGTTAATAATTGTTATTTTTAGTTATCCGTCACTTTTTCTTTCCGTTACTATTACGAAATGAATCCGTTACTTTTTGTTATCCGTTTCTTTTTAACGAATAATTACTGTTCGCTTATCACTATTGCTTACGTGCCGTAGAGCACGCATAGTCTCGGAAAGAAAAAGCATGCGACGTAATCGGGAACCATAACCATCAATTAATATCTGCGCTGGAATGTGAGCTCTGAGAAGTAGTTACAGTTACTTATTAATTAGTTGTGTCATCACGAAACGTATTTTTCTTATTCTACAAGTCATCAAAATCATTTGTGTTAGTTGTATCTTGCACTTTTTGCTTTATATCTAAAAAGAAAAGAAGGATATGAATTTCGATTTTCGGCGAGTAATCCATGTGAGAAAAACTGAAAAAGTGTTGGCATGCACGCGCCAGCAAACGCAAAGAATCAAAACGACGTAAATGGCGGTGACGCGGTAAATTCACGTTCATCTTTTTTGAGCATTACGATTCAAACTTCAAGAACTAGCATATGTTTTCTACAATGTGCAGCAACAGCAGCAGCTGACGAATGAAAACCTTGCTACTGCTAGTGAGACCAATACTGGAATAAAAGTTGAAACAAACGTTACAAGGATAAGATATACGCAAAATTCATTGAAGAAAACGTCCCCCATTTATTGAAGAAAACGTGAGACCTGCTCGTGAAAAAATATTTATATTTTTCGAGTTCTTATTATTCAATTTGGTAAATTTCAAAACGAATGAAGATGCAATTGCAGCTTATCAGTATTTCTCGTATTTAAATCAGGGGTAAACAAACAAATTTTTCCAAGCAGGTTGATTTTAGGCTACTTAACCGGATGAGACAGCGAGCCAATCGGGGATGTTATTTAAAACCAGAGAACTTTTTGAAGATTGATCTCAAAAGTGCGAAGTTTACCCTAAACCTGTGATCGTAATATTACGATCGACTTCAAGAGATCTGAGATTTTAAGCCAAACACTTTTTTCCTTGTTCTTGTTTTTGGAGATCAACGTTTAAAGGGTGAGGTTTTCAAACTAAAGACCTGAGTGCTGATCGATCTGTGGATGCGGACCATAAATCACATTCTTCCGCGGGCCGCACATTTCACATTACGGGCCACAATCGCGCATCCCTTGTTTCAATCATACGCGCCCACAAAAAAATTATTTCGTGGGGGGCAGGACAATCTGACAAGACATGGGGTTCACTAAAAAAATAAATAAGTTATTCTGTTTGAAGACTAATAATTTTTGTTGCTTCAAGAGTTAGTTTGACTTAATATTTTAGGTAAGCTTAACATTTTAAACTGCACGAACTAGTTTTGATAATTATTTACATGTGGTTTAACATGAAAATATTAAAAGATAGTTTATTAAATCGAAAATTTGAGGATTTATAGTATCAATCCTTTGAGCAATCAGGGACTTAAACTCTTTGTCCGCCTAAGCGTTTTGTGGCCAAATACTGAATCGTTATAATGTTAAAATGAAAGGTATTGTAGGCTGCAGCATAATTTACGAACTAGTAAAGATGTGGGTTAAACAACAAGTGCCTTAAACTTAGCCATTTTGAGCAAAAGAATTGCGAAAGATTAGAGTTTTCCGGCCTACTGGACTTCAAGACATTCATTTGATGAACAAAAAATTTCCCGGTAGCAGACGTCACTTAATTTGAGCTGCATGACAACCAACTTGCGCTTTTTTTTGCTAATGCGTGGTCTCATCTGTTATATGATTTTATTTAATTCTTTTTATATATTAATAGAGAAAAATTATGAATGAATAATGCTGATTTTTTTTACAGCCGAACAGCCTGGCTTGGTTTTCTAAAGAAATGGAATTAATCGAATTGGCCTTAAAATGTACGGTAGCTTAAAATCAAACCAAGCTTGGCACGATTGCATTGATTAGCTGTCTGCAAAACAGGCAAGGGCCGAGGGTTCCTCACACACCGGAGAACTTTTTGTCCTCTTCAAGCAAATTTTTTTTGCATACTCGCACAATGGTTTACTGCTCCTTTTTGGTTTCCATGAATAAATTTTCTCCATATCTCTCATAAAATGGCGATGGTAACTCGGCCCTTCCAAGGCTCTCGCTTCTCTTCTAATAAAAAATTGTTCAAAGAGTCTATTAGGCACATAGAAGCAAACATTGTCTTGTCAAACAACTAATGTGCAAAAAATTGTATAAATCTCGTCATCAGTTTATTGGTTCGCAAAATTGATTTTGTCAAAAGAACATCTCTTCGACATTCTGTACTGCCTTGTGCGTTTTGGAAGAATATTCCAGTTTTAACGTAACGTAACTGAATTAGGGTTCAATTCCTGTTGTTGTATTTCTCATTCAGCAACGATAGTTTAGTGCAGGGGTTTCTCAAGAGGGGCACTTGGCACCCCTTGGGGGCCACGGAGCGATTCTCCGGGGACCACGAGCAAAGTCCTTTACTAGGTAGCTTTGCAGAGGCCTTCACTAGTATTGCAAAGCCCAGCTGTCACGATATTAAGTATTCGCCAGTTAAACTTAAATTTGTAGTTTTCATTATTACGTCATAGACCGCCATTGTGACGTTTGGTGAAGCATTTTTCTGGAATGCACTTGAATTAACCGGTACATTGTAGCTTTGTCTTTAATCTGTCGCATTACATAACTTAAATGATTAAGTGTTTATAAGTAGGAATGGAATCTTGTGATAGCAAGTTGCAGATTGTGGCGTAATCTTGTTTACAACTTTAAGAACGCCCGAATTTGCTAACTCTCTTTTTTGCGTAATAGTGCGTTTGATAATTTCAATTTTGCTCGCTTTATATGCATACGACCGAAATTTCGCACTGCACTATTTAGAAGGATTAGAGTCAAAACGTGTTGTGGGGACAAACGGAAGGTCTGCATTGATGGTTGAAGTGAAGTTAAGGTGAGAGTTAGTTGCAGATAGAGACGGAATATCCGCACCATATCGTTGTAATTTGTTGTTATTTTAAAGATTGTGGTTGTAAGCAATGGGAGGAGTTTGGTGCGTCCTGCCCTAGAAAATATAAAGTTGGTGAATTACGAAGATAAAATAATTGTGACTGTTGTATAAATAAAAATTTAACTACTTTTCTGTTTGTATTTTACTTCGATTCTAGACCTTAAGTTTTACATATATTTAGCTTTAACAAGATTTTTGTGTTATCAAATGTCGAAAATTCGCAAGTGGAGCGAGAGCTACGTCGCATTTGGCTTCACAAAAGTTACTCGGAACGGTGGTGATTGTGCGCGTTGTCTTCACTGCTCGGTCGTGATGTCAAATGCGTCATTGCAACCCTCCAAACTAAAAAAACGTCGCGAAAAAAGCATCTCCAAAGGAAGGATGATGACATCGATGCTTTGTCTGCCTAAAGAGTACGATACGATGTAAAAGCAACGCTACCTCATTTGGGATTTACGGTAGAGGGAACGACCTCATTTAAGATTTACGGTAAAGGAAAAGCCTACCCTTCAATGCAGCTAAGGGGTGGCATATCGAATTGCGAAGTGTAACAAGCCGCATACTATCGTTGAGAAAGTTATCAAGCCATGCGCAGAAAAACTGGTTGAAATAATGATTGTATCGGGGGCAAAAAAAAGAAAATCCAGTAAGTTTTGCTCTCTAATGGATTGATGACATGGCTACTAATGTGTGCCAGCAAGTTTGCTCCAAAATCAACAAAGCACGCTCCATGCTAGGATTTAACTGGACGAGTTTTCCAGTAGCGCTTTAGACACCTATTTGATCGCCTTCGTTCGATACGAGAAAGATAGAAAGATGAAGGAAGAGTTCTTGTTTGACAATACACTGTCTGCGACAACAACTGCTGCTGACGTCAAAGTTCTTGTGGACTCTTTTTTTGAAGCCAACAAGATCAGCTCGCAGAATTTCAAGCACATCTGTACTGACGGCGCCCCAGCGATGATTGGCGTCAAGTCAGGGTTTGTCACGCTGGTGAAGAACAAATGGCCTCATGGCACATTCTCGCACTGTTCACTACCCGTTACACTCTAGCATCAAAGACTCTACTTCTACATTTGATGGAAGTTATGGACGTTGTGGTCAAAGTGATCAACTTCATTAGTTCGAGGGCAAAAAATTACCGGATCTTCCAACTTTTGGCCGAAGAAATAAGAGTGTAGGATGTGGGACTTTTGTTTTATACCAAATTCCCGTTGAGTGCCGAGAGGCAAATGCCTTTCTCGGTTGTATGAACTTAAAAATGAGGTAAAAATCTTTCTTCGAGAAAACAAAAAACAGCCTCCATGTCCAATTTCACAATAAAAAGTTTGTTGTGATGCTTGCCTACCTGGCCGATGTATTCGGCCACCTCAACAACATGAACTTGTCTTTGCAAGGCCGGACGTGATAGTCAGCGACGTTAAAGACAAGCTGGCTGGGCCAACTGCTTGAATGAGAGTCAGGCAAGCACGAATCAAGATAGGGTCCACTCCCTCGTTTCCTTTCTTGGAAAAGCGCCTGAAAATAAATAGGATTGATTTGCCAGATAACACCAAAATTTGTATCATGGAGCATCTTAAAATCGTCTCTGCTGTGTTTCGATCATATTTCAACGACGACACGTTGCATGTTTCATGGTACAAAGACCAGTTTAACACTGAAATTGACCCTAATGCTAAAGAAGCAGAGGAGTTGGCAGAGTTCGAAGTTTCAAATGCAATGAAGCTGGCATTTAATAACAAAACTGACGACTCCAGCTTTTCGTTGTCTCTTCATAATTCATATGCACTACTCAGCAAGAAGGCTTCCGCAATTCTCGTTAAATTTGCAACTACTTTTGCGAAGCTGGATTTTCTGATCTGGTGTCCATAAAAATAAAGTCCAGAAATCGCCTCAATGTGAGAAGTAACATTCGCCTCTCTCAGTCCAAGATGGAGCCGAATATCGAAGGTTTCCTTAGGCGAGTACGTTGGTTTTTGCCAATACTCCCTTGTGGTAGAACCACAAATTGCCAAAATAAGCTACTCTAATAAACATTTTAGTAAGCTCTGGTAGCACGAGCTCACGGTTTTCCATCAAGACAAACATCATCATTCAAGAACAAAATGGTTCTGCAAAACCCTTCGTATTCTATGTGATCTGAGAGGCAAGATTTGCTGTTGCCTGGTGCTTGAAGTTCTTACTGATCAGTTGAGTAATCACCAAAATTTTTTTCATAGAACACGCCCAACCCAAAATGAATTATGTGCTCCACCTTGCGAGTTTTTGTTTTTTTGTAATTCGGTTGGTCAGAGTTTCTTGTAAAAAGGCATAACAAGTGTTTTGAAGACGGCAGTGGCTATTTTTACGTGACCGCAAGAATTATTTTTCCGGCTTTTTTTAAGTGTTTGTAATTTGCGAATGACCATAGCGCAACGAAAGCTGTTTGAAGCGCTTGGTTGGGCTCATCCCTCCAATGCGAGATCTTTTAGGAGATCGATAGCAATATGTTTACCTGCCATTAGCGAGATTTACCTAAGAGAAAGCAAAGTGAAATAACTTTTAGTGTGTTGGACGCACTGGGTGCGCTACAAAAGTAAGAAAAGAAAGCTTTGAATGTCGTCGAAGCAGTAAATGTGGGTACAAGGGTAAATTTAGACAAACCAAAATGTAAGAAAGTTATCTATTTTAAAACAAGCCAGCCTAGTGATCTGTTTGTATGAGCCAGGGCTAACATAGCAATTGGTTTTAAAAAGCATTTTCGTACTGTAATTGGACAAAATGCCCAATCTAGTATAGGTGTAATGCCAAGGCTAAGTGACCTGGTCTGCATGTTTGGAGAAAACTCGGATAAACCTCTTACACACTCCTACAAGTATTAAAAGCTGCTTACTAATTGACGTAGGTTACTCTCAATAGGCATAAATGATGACATCTATGTTACCAATGTAGGCTGTTTTGTATTGTAAAAATCCTCACAAATGTAAAACACGACATAGAGGCATATGATGGCAGTGCACTGTATGGGGAGTTCATGAGGTACTTGCTTGTCCCAAAATTGTGATGGGATCATAGTTTAGCATCGCAATGAAAAGTAGCGGTGGATATCAATTATGTGGATGCTACTCGTTGAAGTAGATTCGCCTCGTGATCCTCATCGCGCCACTTCGATCTGTCCTCCTTTTTTTAGTCCTTCCTCTTGTCCTCCTTTTTTAGTCCAGTCTCTTCAACCTGCTTAACAACGTGCCTTCTCCAAGTCATCTTCGGTCGTCGACGTCCTATTCTCCCAACCACTTCAAAATCCAAAGCTCTTAAGACATCATCATTATCCCTCTTTAAAACATCCCCACACCAATGCACCCCGTTTGCTTTAACTAGTTTTCCAAAGTTTCCATATGTGCATTTCCATCTTATCGATTTGCTTATGGCGTCAAATGCAGTTTAAACGCGCAAAATAGTTGGTAAAGCATACCTTGTGGTAAAATCAGTTTACAACGTCAGGGTCAACTTTTAAACGCCAAGCTAACTATAGACCGACACTTAACGGCATTGCTCTAATCTTTTACAGAAATGTTCGGCTGGTTTGTGAATGAAAAAGTTGTGAACACAGTTCTGCATTTCGATTCCAAGCCGTTGATTGAAGAACATCTAGTTGAAATGTACCCTAAAAGAGTCCCCATGAAATGCTTAGATGAACATGTTGTTCTTCAATCAATAAAGCATTATTTTTCTTTCAATGCCTGGAAAGCAGTACGACATGTCACAGATGTTGTCCGAAAAAAAGGAGCGTGGTGCTACGCGACCTGCACCGTGGATCTGAAGATTGCAAAAAGCTTGGGTTGTGATTCTTGCTTAGACTGGCACCACTAAAAACGTTTAGGAATGAAAAAACTACCGAGGACAAATCGAGGGTTTTTTCGAAACTGCCATATGGCAGAGAATTTGTAGCTCGATTCCAGTTGCTCCGAATTGTTGATATTTTATGTCAATTTTGTGTTGCGCAATTGATTGCGCACTTCAGCGTACTTTTAACGTGGCTTATTTGCAGATTTACTGGACCAGAGGTAACCCTAAAAGCGTGGGAGTTAAACTCTGCAGTAAGTGTCTCGAGTATTGTAACTAAACGAGTTGCTTGAAAGATACTCCATTCTACAGAAAATGAGTTCAAAATGCTTTCTTCGTTTCAGCAAAGACTAGAGAGAACATCACCAGGATGCCAAATTTCCTTAGCGGAAATTTGGGCGTCGAAAAACTTTGATATGACTGTGCGCATCTTAGAAAAGAAGAGGCGACTGAGTAACAAGAGAGATACCAGATATCTGAAGTAACGCACCTAGCCTGGTCAGGTGTTATTACCCGCGACAAATAAACGCGGAGGACCGGTTGCTTCCTGAAAAGAGACTGGGTTGATGGGACTATGTTTAATTACTATGAGAAAACCTAGGCTACGAGCTGAAATTGTCCCAACAGTAAAAGATTTATATTGGTGCTTTCAAACTTTCCAAATAGCAAAGCAAATAGCAAATAGCAAACTTTCCAAATAGTAACCGATGCTTTCAAAAAGAGAAAAATTTTATACAATTACCTATCAGACAACAGATTTCTTTACGGTCACAAAAAAAGTCTTGAGAATTTTTCTTGCGGTTTCAAAAAATAGCCTCACTCAAACTTTTTACGGTCACGTGAAAATATCCAACAGAAATTTTTTTACGGTCATGTAGTAACGACTTGCAGAAGTTTTTTTTACGCACCGTAAAAATAGCCAGGGAGATTTTTTTTACAGTCACGTAAAAATAGCCACTGCCTTTGAAGAAATAAAAGTCAAAAGCTTTGCAGCCGGTGTTACTACGAGCTTGATACACAGAAAAGTGCCCTGAGGCTGAAACTCGAAGTGATAAGTGCAGCACTGTGGTGTGGCAGCTAAAACGTCCACTTTACAATTAGTTGACCTGATTTCAATTCCTGTTTTGGGACATACCACGGCCTTAGAAATGACATTTGCAGATTTGCTTCCTGGCGCCTAGCAATTAGATTAGAGTAACTCAAAGAATGAAATAAATGAAACTGAAATAAGTCAGTTTTAATATAAATAGGTCTTGGCGGTAAAAGACGTCGCAGTTAAAAGGCGTCGAAGAATTGCACCAAATTTCTCTTTATTATTTTGATGCAAGTTGCGTTATGCATGAATAAATTTTTAACTTTGTGTATTTACAATTCTGATTCATTATCGTCATTTCTGTAAGAATACGTTTCAGTGTTAACATTTGGATAGTTTAATAGGCAGAGGGTCCACGTCGTTGTCGGTTGACCTAGATGTAATTCTCTTCTCGAGCCATACCGGTGTTTTCCGGAAATCAGCCCAGTGCCTTTAATAGGAAAAAGAGACAATATGGGAAAACAAGACGTGAACCAAATAACCGCTTGAGCTGTTAAATGTCAGTTGGCTATTGCCTGTGTCTGAACCACAGACAATAGCCAACTGTCCAATACTGCCTGTGTAACGTTAGACGTTGAAATATTGGATGTACCGCGTAAGGCGACACCTACAGACAGTAATGTTATAAAGTTGAACGTATCGTGTAAGATGACAGGCACAAACATCGGTAGTATTCAACCCAACTATTAGCAACATATAGCCGCCCACCTAAAATAAGCGCCCATGGGCGAACTAAAGACTGGGTGGCCTTCCAGAAAACTCCGTTATCAAGAACTTTGAAAAATATGAAACCTTAACAACTTGGTCATTATCAAGAAATGTCGTGGCGCTGATATATAGTGGGAATTAAGCATTGCCCAACACCTGTATGGCATGCGTACCTGGACTGCATTAGATGTTAGAAGGTGCATGTCTTGGTCATGCCCTGAGGAAATGAAACTTTGATACTGACAGCTATTTATGATGAGAATCATAATCTGAACAGCAGCAATCGAAGCAGTTATACTCGAAGTAGATTTTATCACCAGTTTCACTTGCATTGCCGTTATTAAAACTTTGATATAAATAGTTTATTGTGAAAGCAGGTCGCATGCAGTTTGTTTAATGAAACAGATGTTAAGTTCACACAGCGTGGATTCAAGCTCGCCAGTTATCAGCTGCAGAATTCTCTGCCAAGACTATTACTGTCAGTAAAAGGTAGCATTCACAAACGTTAGTTTCCGATATCAAAAATAATGTGGAGAATAAAAATGTGAAAAGTGTGATGTCCTGGTATTGCTACGCCGGTAGATTTAAAAAGGTACATAAGTTAATAGCTGTGTGTATTGCATGAAACAACAGGACCAGCAACAAGTGAAATAATATGCCAACTGTGACACTATTGGCCACTGATCTAGCCTAAAATACTACACAATAACCAAAATTTTATAAAAACAAATATTTTGAATGTCTCTTAAAAATTTTAGGCAGAGCACAGGCAGAGTGTGCGGGAAGGTTTCAGCTTACTTGGTTAAGCCATAAGATATAGGAGTTAATCTTTTCAGACGAATGAGAAGTTTGCTCACCACATTGTAATGAACTATTCGACCGTCAACCTGCTGATGAAAATGTACTTTTATTGCCTCTGTAGATCTTTGAATATAAGTTTTAACTTGACTAACTGTTGAGTATGCTTCGAGGATACACCCGACGAGCAATAAGAAATACAATTTTTTTATTTATCGGCGTATTAGTACTTCATATTTTTCTAAAACAATATAAACAAAGTGGCATTTACAAAATACATGAAGTAAAAAATGATAACATCAATGTTCATTTTAACGACGTTAAATCAAAGAAAGATATTGAAAACCCTTTAAAGTTATCTAAAGAAGACATGCTGGATGAACATGGAAAGCCTTACAAAATTCTTTTATTAACTGGCAACAAAGGAACTCCAATACATATAGCAAATCCTCACGTTTGTCGAGCTAATATCAGCTGCCAAATCGAGGAATTTACATCCGATCAAGTTGATTCAGCCCATGCCATCGTGCTACAAGCGAGTACATTACGAGAATTAAAGACCAGTTTGCCCGCGAAAAGGTAATAAGCTATTATGATTAAATATTTATTTTAAGTGTCTATATAACTAACTGCATAGAACGAGGGCAAAAATACGACCGCATTAAGCTTATTAACGGCCCTGATGCAGTCCCATTCCATAGCTCAATACACAACTTTAAAGGTGATTAGTTACATATGAGCCAGGGCTCCACTACAGATTGCGAGACTTCAAGGGCACTTATAATTCACCTTTAAGGGCACTTATTTTTCCCAAATTTTGCATTCATGTTTAAAAACAAAGAAAAAAGCTTTTTACTTCATATATCAGAATTCTATTTTGAGCACCAGCCCACTTTGCAATCTTGGACCTTAATCTCTTTATTTTGCAAACTTTCTTTAGGCGCCCTTTGGAAACAGAAAGGTTTTGCCCTTCTTCACTGGCCAAGAGCTTCAATCAAAGACCCTAGCGCCATTGCAGTGCGAGTACCTTGGGCCTCCTAGTAAACCCATCATTGGCAAAAAGATTTAAAAGTCCTTAAGCTTGTTTGGTTCGCGGCAACTGATGCTGCAAATATTTTCAAATCGAATTACTTTATTTCTTATCGTTTTGCAGAAACCCATCACTTCTATACGTATGGTGGACTCTAGAAAGCCCTCTGCATACCCCCATTGCTTTAGATCTTGATAAACATTTCAATATGACTTTTCATTACCGAAGAGATGCTGATATATACGCTCCGTATGGAAGCCTCAATCTTCTTCTTAGAGAAATGAAAGTCACACGGGCGGAAGGCTTATACAGCTTATTGAAGAAGAAACGTATTCACAGCGAAAAAGTGGCAGTGTGGGCTGTAAGCAATTGCTATTTAAAAAGATATGTTTACGGTAAAGCCTTAATGGATTTAGGTTTGAAAGTTGACACTTTTGGTAGGTGCTTTGGGAAAAAAGAGCTGGGCAGCGGACGATATTCAAAATCGTTTTATGACAAAATTTCTGAATATAAGTTTTATCTTGCTTTTGAAAATAGCCTAAACTGTAAAGATTACTTTACGGAAAAATTTTGGTATAACAGCTTGAAAGCCGGAACTGTTCCTGTAGTGTGGGGGCCGAGAAAAGAGGACTTGTTAAAAGTTGCTCCGACAAAGTCGTTCATTCACACTGATGATTTTTCGAGCCAAAAAGAATTAGTCGACTATTTAAATTACTTGTCGAAAAACGAATCAGCTTACGCAGAGTATCTGCAGTGGAGAACGTGGGTAGATGAGCCCTGGAACATTGAAACAAGACTAAGAATGGAAAACAATGATTATGATTTGCGGAGCTTTTGCAAGCTGTGCAGTGTGTTGGAGATAGATGGTAAAAAACGAAAAATGGGCATCCAACCACCGATACGCATCATTCCTTCAATAATCATGCATTGGATTGGAGCAGAAGGGGGAAAGTGCCACATATGATGCATTTATTTCGTCAATTAAATTTGTGATCTCAGGATCAAGCACAAAGCACGAGGGTTGATTTGCTCAGCCTCTTCAGGGTTTTCATTGGTGTATTTGAGTGAAGTACTGAAGCATGCGTGAGAAGTTTAGATTTTGCATCTGAAAGCATTGCTTGAAGTGGTACATCAGTGGTTTATTTACAACAAGGTCGCTCTTTGGGAAAGGGGGTACCATTTTGAGAATTGATGACATTATTGTCATAAAATTTTTGTGCTATTACATTTTCTACAAAATTAAATTCTCATCCGAAACAAATACATTTCTAATTTCTCGTACGATTGGAAGCAGTTCCTTAACGACGTTGTGGTGTGGATCAGGTGGTGCTATTTTTTCAATGATTCAAGACGCCGTCAGAAAGTCATAGCAGCTGTTAGCGGCGAACAAACCAACGCGATTCACTCTCACGCCACAATGATTTTGATTTGTGGTTATGATTAGTCTGTGGGCGTTCGTGCTGACAGAAATTAGCTTCCGCAGTTGTGATGTAAACGCTCAACGAAACTACGCGTTTCATTGGGACGCAGCAACGTTATTAAATTTGTTCTTTTAGCGTCGTTGCCATGGAAACTTGATGCTAGAGTCCTTAACCCTGTATCGACCAGACACATCAATATTTGAGAAAAAAACTGCTTCTTTTTACTACCAGTTTTTGTAAGGTTGCAAAAAATTTGGACGACAATTGCAGTGGTTTAGCGTGGATTTTGGCCGTTCTGTGCCGAAGCAAAAGTGCCGCCCTATTTTATACTACGTGTTAACATCTTGTATTTTGAGCACATTTTTTGCCTTTCTCAAACAAAATGGCCGCCTACTTCAAGCATCCGCACTCTGCGGATCGCACACACCGCATAAATGGTGCTGCACCACTGGGCTATTGATTTTATGAGGGCCACTTGATTCAGTTTTGAAAATAAGACAGATTTGTCACAATGGATGATAACAAAAGTCATAAAAGAAACGATTTTATCTCGAACTTGATGTAATAATTCTGCTACTGTGGTTTATACTAGATAAAGCTATCAATCAGATTTTCATGAATTGAATATCAAAAAAATCAAACGAAACAACACATGGTCGGTGTGAAGACAATGCTCCTGGAGTTGGTTGGAGAAAGAGTAAAATCTAAAAAAGTCCAGAAATTTAACGTTTTTGCAATGATAACGCACTTTCGATCGTTTTGTAATTAGTAAACAACCTTTTTTGGCCTAATCGAAGAACGTTTATTCGTCATTTCTTTCCATAAATCATATCAATAGGACTACTCTGCCGTACCATACCGTGCAAAACTATACCGCTGTGCAAACTGACGACTTGCATTATGCCTGTATGTTTTTTGAGAGAAATTTTAATTTGACGAGATATGTATTTTGCTTTGTTATTTTCAACCTAGAAAACTTTGCATTATGGAAACCAGTCTAAAAGTGTCTTGTAAACATTTTAAACTTTACAATTTTTAGTAGTCTGCCGCTAAGTGGCGCTGTTGCATTACTTTTCATCAGTCATTTGTGCCCGTGAGCTCATGCTCTGTTTGCAAGTCTTTTGTCTAAATGGAACACCGTAACAGGTTGACTGCTTGACCTCACCACCTGTCTGCTACATAAAGCTAGAGTCATACCATTAACTACATTACCCAAGGGCACAACACGTGAGCTTGCCGGCTTTTTTTCACACTATTCCTTTCGTGCGAAGTGTCAAGCTGAGAAGTTGTAAACTCCGTTTTTGAAGCCTTTGGTACGACATGTTATGAAAAATGAACCGACATTTACCGATTGCGAAGCGGACGCTCTAACTGCTGTTCATCGCACTGACTTTATTAATCGAAACGTATATATTTTAAGCTTGTGCTATTGTCGGAGTGCAGCACAAAATAATTGTTTAAATATTTTTGTTTCGATTTTATGTTGAAAATAATTTATGCATCATTTCGAACAATCGCTCAATCTCCGAAGGTATCACATTCCTAGAGCTGCTGCTCTCTCAACCTTTCCAAGTTTGAAAGCAAGTTGAACAGATGCATGTGCTGTGTGTGTATTCAAAATTTATTGCGAAATTAGTCAAGTTGCAACATGTCGATAAAATCAGTTTCTCTACAAAATCATGATATAAACAATAAACACTTATCAAAATTAACACTGACTAAAACAATATACAGTGGAACCCCAGTGAAGCAGCACCTCGATGTCGAGAGCGCTTCTTTATCACTACCATGTCATAAAGGTCCGCAACACTTTTCTATTGTAAAGCAATTCATGCTATTTCAATAACTCGACTACCCCGCTTTTTGGAGGGTGACAACCTTTCGACAGGTTCAAAAACCTAATGGGCTCTCACTAACACAAATGCTTTGCATTTCAACAATATTATCGCTATTGTAGCAAAAGTGAATTTTCGTTAAACACTTGCTTTTTGCAGATAGTGACACTGTTTCGACCTATCAGGTCTCTTCAGCGCAGTTGGTGACCGACAAGAAGCTAGAGGCTTTTAATAAAGCATAGCTTAAACCGCCACACTTGTGGGACCTACACTAGGTCCACTGTGGTGGATGGTCTGTCAGTGCTCTGCGAAGCCGTATTACTCGTGATTGAGTGGCGTATAATCCTCTAGCTTCTTATCAGTCACCAACCGCTGTGAAGAGACCTGATAGGTCGAAACAATGCCACTGTATGCAACTTGCTTTTTGCTTTTATCCCACCTTGCCAGAGCATGATTGCTGGGCGTAAAGAAACAAACAAATGCTCTTCACACTCACTTTTTGGATAAAATCTGGTTAAACGGAAGCGTGAATGCTGGTGTGGAAAAATTCAGATTGAACCAACTAACGCAACAGAATATTGCAATGTACATATTTGCCGCTGCACATACACTAAAACAAATTTCAACAAAAACTTCTTCTAAGAGCCGTATTGATTGAAACTGTCAAGTGATTCTTGCACATTCTCATATTATCTTGTTTGTCTTGGAGTGTAAAATAACGGTAATAAACGAAAATTACCAACCAGTTGCCGTACATTGTTAGAAACATAAATAGACCACAATCTACTTAAGTATCGTGTTAATTGTACTCATGCAAAATTCGATGAGGCGACCACCCCGCTAAAACGACCACTTGATTGGGGTTGCGAGGATGGTCTGATTAACGAGGTTTCTCTGTAAAATGTTAAAAGCAACAAATCATTATTAGATTTTGAAATGCGACTAGCGATAGAACAGACAACAAGGTCTTAATTAGAAAAAAATGATCGGGACTAAAAATTCCCTGCTTTGGAATGTGAAAACGCATTCCTTATTTGTATCAAGAATATTTATTTTCATTTGTAGAGAGTTTTTAGAACGGGTTTATTAGCTTCGCTCTCTACATTTTTGAAATCAGTTCTCTGTCTCATACCATGCGAAGTTGTCCCCAATGTCCCAAGACTTCAGCGTAAAGAAACAAATCTTAAGCCTTATCATTTAGTTCACACAAACACCCGTAGCTAAATTGAGCATGGAAAACTTTAGAGTTGTGTTTCTTCAAGTGGAAATATCGCGTCACTTTCAATGCTTTGCTGAAGTAATGTTCATTCGTTCCATTCCAATGCGGGTTTAAACATGCGTCGCACACGCATTGTGTTTCGAGAATTATCTCGGGAATTCTGCAATAAAAAAGTTTTTTTCATGCAGTTGTGGGAAAAACTTTTCTCGACGACACAAGAACATCTTTGCGTTCATGTGAACTTCGATGCAAACTGTCCTACTGGTGCATAGCATTTCTATTTCAAGTAGAACGACCGAGCAAGGAAATTACTGCAAGGTGCCTTTTACAAGTGCACTACAAAGTAGCAACTGTGAGGTTCGAACTCACGATCAGCGTCGCACAAACGGCATTCTCACCCACGTTGACAAGATTGTTCATTTTGTAAACCGTTTGCTGACATTATTTGCATTTATTTGGCCCTCAGCGCTGAAAATTATTTACAACTGAGCTGAATGGCATAGCATCTACAAAACCCTGTTGAAAATAAATGAGATTCGATTTATGTGCATTTTAAAGAGCTGATATGGAGCGGAAATAAACAATGCAAAAGACTAAACAAAAAGAGCATTCTCTGCGAGAAGTCAGCAGCTCTTCTATAGCATAGCAGGCAGAACCCTCTCTGCTATCAATTGGATATTGCAAAAAATAGAATTTATATTTTTCTCAAAGTAACAAAAAGCAATCCTTTGCACAAATATATTGGCATACCACAAACTATTCCACAGTTAGATTATATCATAAACTACGTATGCTGAAATTGAGTTACCTGTTATGATCAATGTTCAACATATATATCCAAGGACTGTATGCTCCTTTATTGATTTCAGAACCTGGGCTAGCTGTTTGGTAAGCGGTTTCAAAACCTGTGCAATCCGTTGAAACGTAAGGATCTTGGAATCCGTTTCCGCCCAAATCTTCATAAGAAATTTCTGTGCTTGTAGCATTGGTTGATAAATGTGTGACGTTTCGTACCACGGCTGAAGGTAACCAATCTGCACGTCTTTCGTATTCAACACACATTGTATCGTCCACATCGCCACAAATAGTCGCTGCTCTAAAAATGAGAATTTAATGTTGATAGCCCGCAAGCACAGACGCTGGTTTATTTGTTCTTTTTTTTTTAGAAGGAGGAAGAGAGCAAATGTCTTTTTGTGTAGGACTGCTTTCCAAAAAGCATTGATTAGAGCCGGCCTTTGTCAGCTTCAAACAAACATTTGACTTGAAAAAATGAGTTTTTGTTTTGTAGTGAGATCAGGTTTTTCCTGCTTATTTTCCTGGCCGGTGTATAGCATGCGCTTGACGACCAGCCCTAAAAGATTTTGCAAAATCTTCAATATAAACGAAATGTGTCAATGCCGGAGCCAATGTTGAATCTTCGTTGTCGTGTTCCGTAGAAAAGGTTTTTACGGCAATGCCTGCTGCTTAGGCGAAGTGGTTGCAGCAAAAACGCATTGTTCTTAACAGTGCTGGTAACTCCGAAGCTGGTTCAAATACAAGCTGCGCAATTACAACGATTTTCCTAATTTGAACTACGTTGAAAAATTGTAACGAAGCAACTGTAACAAATAAATTTCAAATTGCTTACTTGTCGGAATCCAAATAAATCCTAGTATCGCACGCATCGGATGTGCCATTTGGCGGACATATATTATTGTCCGTAATTTGTGACAAACTATATCTTAACAAGATAGCGCTAAACAAAATTTTGCTGAAAAGTTGTAGATTATGTGGCATTTTTCTTCTTCTGTACAAAACGATTCAAAACTTTGTAACTGAAGTCTTGATAGATTTACAAACTGATTTTGTGAAGAAAGACAACGTCTTATATAGGTGGTAGATATAAATATCCTTGCGCATTTTTTTTCAGTAATTTGTGAAATATTTCCGATTTTTTAAACTTTGGTTATACGAAAGCCGGTATTTATTACGTCAGTTTCACTTGTCGACTGTTGTGCAGTCATTTCGTGTCATATGGCAAAATGTGAATGCAAATGATTTAATTAGTGAGCTATGCGCGACAAATGAACGTGGCCTGCAAGCGGCTAATAATAACCCATCGCTGACTATTTTGTCTTTGCAATAACCGTAACTGGGCATTACAGCCAGTCAGCACCACAAATCGGATATAACGACAAAAGCTTTTCTCCTTTGTAAACGTTGATTGCTAAGAAATTGGTCTTGCGTGCAGCAAAGAACTGAAGTCAAATTTGCAGTTGAAATTCTGCTGGTTGAACTCGTAAAAAGCCGTGCTGCATGCGACATGGTAAAGCAGAACTGTCATCTGTCTTGATGATTGTATTTTGAATTGAAGTTATTACTTTTGACGATGGTAAAGCATGAATGTACGACAGCCGATACGGAGATCTTAAGATCACTTCGCAGCATTTCGAATTCTCCGATCACCTTGCGTTCGATTATATAAGTGAGTTTGTATAATTTTTCTAAATCCCAGTAAATTGGTGGCATTTTCTGTCAACCCAGCTTTGGTCAGTGCTATTCTAAAAACCCCACGCTGAAACCCAGCAATCAATTATTTTGTAGTTCAATTTGATTTTGTGAAGTAAGAATTCTACTATTTGTCCTGCCTTATTTCAACCACTTAACCAAAGCACGGACTGCTCATCTTCTTCAAGATGCTCTTAGAAATCTGCTCGTCATATTAATGCACCAAGAGCCATGGCCGTGGCAAGTTTAGGTTTTATATTAAGCAAGATCAAATAGTTATCTTTTACACATCAGTAAGTATTTGACGGAGTATTTGCAATTTCCTTGTATCTTTGACAATTGACCTTATTCAAATGGTATTTGGATTCTTGCCTAATTATCGTTTTGGCCAGCAGCTAAAAGAAACTTTTTAACCTATAAATACTAGTAATTTGTATTTACAGAACATGTAATACCGATAAGTACTATCAAGAAATCATACAAAGGAGGGAAACCACTGGCATTCATGCGCTTAAAAACTTTTTCTGCAAAATAAAGGCTTAACTAAGATCCACTTTTCTTCTCAAGTCATTCCAAAGGCTTTAGAAATGTAATTCGCAGATATCCTACAAAGCACTCAGCAATAGTAGTATTGTGGAAGCAAATGTACAGCAAAATTTACTCGCTCATGATTAGATAATACCCTCCCACTTATAAACTGTTGCAGTCAAAATTTTCGAAAACCTTATTTTTTTAATTCATAGATTTTTCAAGAATATGCTCATTGTCTGCTCATTAAAATTTACAAAACAATAAACCAAAGAATAGTTTAGTAGGCTAAATCAAGTTTTTGGGCGCTATCAGGAGAAGGGATTAGGTCCTGATTAGTCGCAACACTTCGTCTTAAAAATTGATAAAGTAAATTTTTTAAAAATCTCGTTAACTTTTTTTCAAAATGATATCAAAATCAAGAAGTAAAGTGGTATCACTTAAGAGAACGGGGTGTGTGAGACAACACTATGTCAAGATGTGATACTTTTATGGAACATGAATTTTATTTCTAGACAAGGTTTCCAACCAAAATATTAGCTTTTCTAATTTGAAAAGCGCTCCTGCATTCATTTTTGGAATCACCCTAAACCGCATTTTCAAATTTTGAGTTTGAAATTTTTCTAAGCTCCCTTTATTGTCACTAACTTTAGTGACATCATCGATAAAAACTCATTTCGAGTCAATCAACGACATTGTGACTATAGTTAAATCAGTCTTCCTCCCCTTCACAAACTTTCCGGTGGTGCGTCTGCTCAACTAGATCGAGATTTCAAAGTTTTGGAAAATGTTGTCAATTGTGATCGAAAATACTAGAAGGTGAACTCAAAAACTTATTCAGCAAACTTACATTAAGCTGATTTGTTTTCTCGAAGTTACGGTGGTTCGTTACGCTAAACTGGCTAAAGGTTAGCCGAATGTGATGTTTAACTAAATATCTGTAATCGAGTAAACAAGCCAACGTGAAGTCGAGATCAATGATCACATTTTCATGATCTGATTTAAGTTCATGCGTAAACGCAAAGGTGAACGCAAACGATTGACATTATTTTTGGTAAGAGTAGTAAGAACTTTTATTTCGGTTCAAAATAGCATCAGGGATGAATGATCACACTTTTGTAACCTGATTTAAGCTCATGCGTAAACGCAAAGGTAAATGTAAACGATTGACATTATTTTTTGGTAAAAGAGTAATAAGAAACTTAGTTCGGTTCAAAATAGCATGAGGGAAGAAACAAATCAACAACGAAAACAAAAAATCGACAGACCGAAAAATAATTAAGTTTTCATCAGGTCGTTGCGGCGAAATGGACGTTTACTTTGAAAATGTAAACCAAAATACCCACGTGCAAAACATCACTCTAACTAAACAGTGATAACCCAAAAAGTGTTAGTCAGTAGTAAATTTAAGTCTAAATCTTACTAAAGTAAGCAACTGATACAAGGTATGTTGAAAACAATCTGGAATGCAAAGAGCATTTTTAAGCCATATCACTTATAAAATAATGTGTGAGAGTGCATGCAGTCACGCTAAATCTTGTTGATATTTTCGGTAAAACAAAGTTTCACACCTTTTGCCCTTTTAGGTTTTATGGCTGCTCCGTGCACATGAAGTAAACATTAGTAACAGAAAAATGAGATATCGTGCGATTTTGTTTTTGACTACAGTGTCTAACTGCACAGAAGCGGATGATACAACGGTTACAGCGACCGCTTTGCGTGGGTAGACTTGGGTGAAATTGCTTGTTTAAACCATTTAAAAGATTTGAGAAATAGTGTTCGCAGATTTCCTGCATGCCGCTTAGCAATATAAGTGATGTACTAAATGCAATATGAAACAGAATATATTCAGTTATGTGGTAGTAGCAGTTGGCAATTTATTTTGCTTCTGTTTTTTCAACACAATAAAACTCGACAATTGGACAAAAACAATGAGCGAAAAAGGAACCCAGGTGACAAAACAAATTGACGTTAAACATACCCAAGTTTTTTTATAGTTATATAAAAAGATTGTAGAAAGGAGCATGGTTGCCGCGCCTGATAAGAACCTCAAGCAAAACAATTGAAATGAAAAACACAAACAAAACAAAAGAAACTAAAAACCAGTCAGCCAAATAAACTAAATTTTACCGTATGTAAAACCCCCGATGAGAGCTAAAAGAAATACATTCCTCTCAATGCCGAACTGTTGTTACCCTAACGAGGGGGGCTAGCAGGTACTACACCTTGCCCAAGGGTGACCAGGGAGCAACCAGAGTTAAAGAGTTATCTCCATTAATACTCTAGGCAGGACCCTGTCACCGGATGCAGTTATAGTCTTACTGCCCAGGACTATGCAATTTGCAGATAAGTAGTAGCACTATAACATTGAAATTGAAATTTGATGACCTGATTTGAATCACTTTATTGTGGATAATTTAAGTAAACCATTGGAAGTGTCCCTGTCTATTTAACTCAAATAAAAGTTAATGATTTAATCGAATGAATTGACTGAAGTTTCATGGACCTATATTGCAGGTGAATCTTCATTATTATTCTTCTTTATCAGAAAATATTTTAAAGAACAGTTGTCGCCTGAAGTTGAAATATAACATGATGATTCGCTCTTTTCTAATTGGTTGTTCGAAAGTAGTTGGCAGATTCTAAAAAAGAAAGACAACAAACACCTGTTCTTTCACTATTGTCCTACTTTGCAAGCTCGTTTTAAAATTATGTCTTTAAGTAATCAAAAAAAGTTGGCTACCAGTCTCAAAATATAAAACGTATTAATCTATTGATTTATGATAAATTCTTTAAAGCATTTGATGAACTTGGGAAGTGATTTACTATCTTTAAGTGGTACAGGTAGTTTATTCCATAACATTGGGCCATAATTTCAGTGTTTGTCGTGTGAGTTATATTCTGCAATATTGAGGGCACAATTTGGACTTGGATCGAGTACGAAGAGTGGCTTTCTCGCTAAGAAAGTTTCTCGCTAAAAAACAGTTATGTTGCCATGGCACCAAAATATTACACAGTATTGCATATAGCTAATAACAAGAGAGTGATATAAGGTTAGCAATGAACTTTTATCAAGATACTATTTTACTTTATTAATTACATGTTAGCTACATATGACAGCAAAAATAAATATACTACCAGGAATCTACCCGTGAAGTAACTTGCTCGAAGCGATCCAGGTTGATAATCATATAATAGATAAAATCAAGGTACACTAGATCAGCTGAGCTACTTTATTATAAGAAATATCGATTTCGCCTTATACAGGCATTTTCAATTTCTTATTCAAATAGAATCTATTCAAATAGAATCTATTTGAATAAGAAATTGAAAATGCCTGTATAAGGCGAAATCGATATTTCTTATAATAAAGTAGCTCAGCTGATCTAGTGTACCTTGATTTTATCTATGTTAGCTACATCTGAGTTTTTGCAGCAACCACTCCATTTGTGGCTTCCATTCAAGATGTTCATTGACAGTTAAACCCAAAAACTTGCAAGTGTTTACTCGTTTTAGATGTTTGTTTTTAAATTGAATTGACAGCGTAGTAGGTGGAGGAAGACTATTTGGAGTTATGAACGCAACATTTGGGTTTTATCAGTGGTAAATGTTAATTTGTTTGCAGAAAGCCAGGCCTCGACATGTTTCCACTGAATATTTGTAACCTCATATAATGCTTGATAAGAACTGCTGTTAAAGAATAAATTGGTATCATCAGCAAACATTATCGCTTTGCCTGACGTTAAGCATTTAGGAAAATCATTTATGTAAATTAAAATAGAAAGGGGCCAAGAATTAATTCTTGTGGCACCCCTACTACAATTGGCTTGGAATTTGAAATTTTGCCATCGATTTTCGTTTGCATCAAACAACCGTTCCAATAGCTTTTAAACCATTCGTTTGGTACCCCCCTAACATCAAAGTAATTTAGTTAAGTCAAAAGTATACTATGTTTAATGGTGTCAAAAAGCTTTGGAGAGATCTAAAAATATGCCAAAAGTATATTTCTTATCTTTACAAGATTTGGTGATATTTTTAATCATTACAGCAGTGGCCAGGCTAGTGGAGTGATTTTTTCTAAATTCAAATTGTAAATCATAGAAAAAGTTTGTGACAAAACTGAATGCAATTGGTTTTTGGTGCGGTAGCACCAGGTTTCAACTCATTGATTCCCGCGCCAGCGTTGATTAGCACTGAATAGTAGAGTTGCTTATTAGCTCTACGGATTCTTTCTGCTTCGTCAAACAAAAACAGGAAACGGTTGAAGCTTTCTTGCAGTGTTTTATTTACAAATATGTGCAGGTCATCCCAGCCTGCGCAGAACGAAAATTCACGGCGATAAGGGCTACCACACAGCCTTAATAACAATCAAGCAGGGGCACCAACACTCAGGCCCAAACAGAAATCCGAAGCACAATCAGGTCGAAACGAAAATTTCCTACTTGTTTCACCACGTTCACGTTTTGACAAGAGTAGCGAAAATACAAGTGGTCACTATATATATACGAGCAGATGCACCTGTTATACACATGAGTCAAACATGTGGCCTTATTTGACCACAGGGCAAAGACCAAAGAAAGACAATACAACAAAGAAAGGCTTTTAGAAGTAGTCCGTAGGAGGCCCGGTTATAACGTCGGCTACTTCTCAGTGGGGGCTAATTGTTCAGTTCGCTGTAGGGGTCTAATTTGAAGCTATATTTACTTAAACTCCTAACAAAACAACAAGAGATCACTTAATTTACCACAATATCAAACAATTTTGTGGGAAATTGCTTAAGAAGTTTTTGCGTCACATTCTCAAGAGACTACGCTGTATGAAGTCAAATTGCTGAGAAAAAGCTACATGGCGATTGGCGGAACATAGCGGCCCCTAATTATGACGCAGCAATGTCATAATTACAACAACAAATAAAGCCAATCGGTTTTTAGTTAAGACAGGTATCTGCGTTGCCTAATACATTTTGCTAGTGCAAATACGAACATGATACATAAGAGCGACACAAACTTTTAGCATGCAAGCAAATCCAAAAAAAGCACAAGAAAAGAAACACGGTTGATTATACGAACACAACACCTAATTGTAATCAATTTACTACACATTTCTGTATTAACGGGGAAACAAGCCACAGCTGTCGTTCGGACGCGCTCAAGGTGTGCTACCGGTTACGCATTCTCTACAGGAGCTAGACGAGAGACATCCCGTAACACATACACAACTTTGACCTTCTCGTGGTTTCATTCACTTTGGTTACGGCCACCTTGGCCCGTCTCACTATGGGTTTCCCATTTCTAATTTGAGGAATCACCTTCTCTATCCTCCCAAGCATGTACCTTCCGTGTTTGGATATGTCTTCTAACGAGCCCATAACCACCAGTTGTCCAGGTATCAAATTTTCATATACTTTCAACCACTTTTTCCACCCCTGCAGCCAAGGTAAATAGAAGACTATCCACTTTTCCCAGAATTGCTGGGAGAGAGATAGATCAAAGCGATAATGTCTTCTAAACATGTCTCGGTCATGCGGTTGTCCAATTGCTACATGTGGGTTTAAGTAAAGGGATTGAAAGTGAAGCTGGAGTGATAGCAGTAAAATTCCTAGAATTGTCAGTTGGTGGTATCAAGGGTCTTTCATTTACAATTCTAACTGCACTCCCAACGTACGTCAACAATTCAACAAACTTTGGCTTATGCACCACGGTATTCAAAATGTGAGAAAGAACCATCTTAAACTGTTTCACCATTGCTTCCCAGGCACCACCTTACCGGAGCAAACGGAGTTATAAATTCTCAATTTATACCTTTTCTTCTAAGGAAAATGTGAAAGTCCTTCGTTTCAATCAACTCAGGGAGCTTTTTTGACCCGGCCCAGAACGTGCTTACGTTATCTAAATAGATCGTATTGACCTGTCCACGCAGGTCTGAAAATCGAGTAAAGGCAAGTAAAAAATCATTCAGTGACAAAGATGTTACCAACTCAACATGAATAGCCCGAGATGCCATGCATGTAAACATGAGCCCCCATGCCTTCTTGTTCCTTCTTGCCTCTGCAAAATTTGGAGGGCCAAGGTAATCCACCCCGGAATAGAAAAAAAGACTTTTTATGTGCTGCAAGGCGTGCCAGCAGTAAGTCAGACATGAGTTGTCTAATGTGCGTCGCCCTTTCAGTAGCACACACACCACAATCTCGCACATATCGTCTCACAGCAGCATTACCATTCGCAACCCAAAACTTCTGCCGAGTAGACATCAGCGTTCTTCTTCCAAAACTTCTGTTGTGTTGCACACCACAATGGCAGTCTCGGTAGTGATAGAACAATACCACTAACCTAGTCAGGGGGTGTTTAGACGGAAGGGGGAGGGAGTGCTTTGCTTCTCATGGTATATCTGGGGATTTGCTTAAACGTCCTTCTATACGTAGCCTTCCCTTCTCGTCTACACAAGGCCTATACTTCTTTAGCGATCGCAACTCTTTCAAGCGATCTTTCTAGGTTGGCGACGAGGTAACATTACATTGCTCGATCACTTCGTCGAGGCATCAGCAGATTTTCCCTGCATCAAACAAATTACATCGCCATACACCTTGTTGTGAACCAACGTCACTATGATTGGTAGAGCCTTTTCTAAGTAAGCAGCATTGAGCACCGGCTTTATAAAATCATTTTTTCTTACTTTACAGCATTGGAACCAGTCGACAAAGACAATCTAATAAGCTACTCTTTTTTGCAGAGTGTATAAATTAGGTGCACTCTCAATCAGTTTCTCAATGCCGTCAATGCCAATACGTCCAGACAAGTTTATTCTATGCGCTCCAACTTGTACTTCATTCTCTACCAATAGCACTGCTGCATTTTGTTGCAACAGTGACGGGTCATTTATCCACAAATCACGTACTTCTGCTTTACGCATGAGATCCGGTCGCGAACCCATGTCAGCCGCATACAACTTTCTAAGACAAAAGCGCCATTCAGTCTCACTAGACAACATCAAGGTGTGGTTAACTCTTTGCGTAATGAACTTATTCACACGTAAGTTAGGGTTCTTAAGCTATTGTAGCACCGTACGGGAATCTAACCAAAAAAAATTACTGCAATTAGGTATTTCCAATGCGTCAGAGGCTTGCTTTAATAGCTTCGCTGTGTTTAAAGCTGCAACGAGCTCCTCCTACCAATGGGCCACGAAGACTGATTAGCCACGATAATGTCACATTAGTAGTACCGGTATGTAATATGACTTTCGATCTAGTTTTTGTGGAGCGCTTGTGGAGTGCTTCTACGTCATTTCCGTTATAGCTGTGGCACGATCCTACGTCATGAATTACTTCCGATTACATTGTATAACTTTCGATTACATTTGTATAATTCCCGTCTAAATTTGTATGATTTCTGTTCGACTTAAATTTGACAATTAAAAGAAAACGGTTTTATTTGTTTTTGAAAATGTTGTTATTTGTTTGCGTTCTTTTTAGGAATGGTTTTATTTGTTTTTGAAAGTGATTTTGTTCATTTTTGAAAATGATTTGATGTTGTTCCCTCGCTTCAGAATACCCCCACGACAGAAGTTTTCCAATTAATATTAATTTCACTTTGGTTTTCAGCTAGTTGAACGATCTTTTGTCCTACTGTAAGCACAGCTGTTGTAAAGCAGAAACATTAACTTCCACGTCGTGACTGAAGATAAGAGTCTTTGGTATTATTTCATAAACAAATTTCCTTGCGAGCGAAAGCATCAGTCACACGTAGGCGTTCACGTTGCTTCTTGAAAGTTGTGTATAAAATCAAATTGCTTCGTTCTGATCGATTCTTTTTTTGATTTGATCGTATGATCCCCTAGAATGTTGCATCTTTGCTCTTCTAGATGTGTTTATTGGCGAGAGTTATTTTTACTTGACATTGATTCCCGTTAGAGCTATCGTGATATAAGTTCTGCAGTTGGTTAGAATTAATTTACATCCATTCCAGTAGAACTATGTAGACAAGGTATTCAGTCTTATTACAATACAATCTTGGAGGAAGAAACCTTGGAGGACTATAGATGTAGTTACCAGTGCGATGAAAGACAGATGTTTAAATGACAATGGGAAAAGTTTGCATGTTTGTCACTAGCTGGAAACATACAGAAGAAAATAATTAACAACTTTAGTACAACGAGTAGTTCAGAAGAACTAGCAGCAGATACAATCTTGGAGGAGTATAGATTTCAAAAAAACTAGCATCAGATACAATGTTGGAGGAGTATAGATTTCAGAAAAACTAGCCGCAGATACAATCGTGGGGGAGTATAGATTTCATAATAGCTACCAGTATGATGAAAGACAGATGTTGAATGATAATGAGAAATATCTGCTTGTTTAACATTAGATGTAAGCTTACAGAAGAAAATAACATACAATCAACAGTTTTCCAGATCAACCGGATTTGCCAGAGAATAATCACATGCAGTGGAGCGACGTTGTGAAATCTTAAGTTTACTTCCAGAAAAGCTTAATGAAAAAAAAATGTTGAATTTGATACAATTTCAATCAAAAACTTGTACCGCTAGCCGTTAGTTTTTAGAAGAAAATTTCAGTAGCTTAAGGAGATCTTTGGGTGAAATGTAGATAAGATTGCTTCACATATGACAGTAAGGTCGTAAAATTGTTAGTGCAATGGTAGAAACGTGTTAAAAAGGAAAAATCAGAAGAATGAGGTTTGTTGAAGTAGTTGTAGCAGTTCAGTTTTTATCCGGTGTTTTCCCTTGGCAGAGATGGCCAAATCCACTCATTCCTTCTGCAATTGCTCGCACTCCGTCTCTCCACTTGTCTCGATTTAGGGCATCCTCATTCTTCAAACCTATCTCCTCCTCCTTCACTTGCTTTTTCCAGGTTTTCTTTGGTCGTCCTCGCTTTCTCTTGCCACTCACTTTAAGATTCAGAGCAACCCTCGAAACACTATTATCATCCCTCTGCAGTACATGACCGTACCATCTAACCCATTTGCTGTTGCCAACCAGTCTATAATTTCCTTCAACCCAGCATATCCATCTGTTCTTCAGTATTTCTGTCAACAACTTTCTGACTGCACATGGCTCTCACCATAACTCTTTCCGTTCTCCTTTAATTGCTTTTTCGTTTTCTTTTAAACACCATACCTCGCTTAAATCACTACTGATACTTTGCATTTTAAAACCATGAAGAATTAGCTTTAATTGTGAGCAAATTATAAAACATTCACCTCAAATGCATCGAATTTACATTTATTTTTTGATAAGACAACTAAAAACCAAAATTGAATCCTGTCATCACACTGTTTTAAGATTTTTTCTAGAATTTAGCAACTTTTAAATCTACCAGCATAATAATTCATGTTTTTTACAATCTAATTAGCTCACCTACATAGAAACACACTTAACTTTTAACATTATTTGTGGAACATCAGAAAAACAAAATACAAAAATTATACTTTATTGTTATTAAAGTTAGTGTTCGCCATCTACTGCAAATAGAAATTATTGATCCAATTCTTTAACTTCTCCTAAACGTTTGCTAAAAACCACAAACAGAAAGCACCATAATTCACAATTTTGTATGTAATTTTCAAAATAAATCTGACTGTGTGTTGCTACCAATTTAATACTCATTGCTTTCACAAAAATTTTAAAGTCAGCTGATTAAAGACTTTTGTTTCGTACAGTTAAACTCTTGCACTAAGTTTTGATCTATAAGAAGCTGAAACCATTATTTGTATTTCACAACTTTCCACTAAAATAATACTTTTCTCAGCATATTGTTTCCCATGTAGCTAAATCAAGAATTTTATCTAAAACCTCGAAAAATAAACACATTAACTGATATTAATTATACACTTGTTGTACATAATCGCTGCTACACACGTTTGTAATTGCGGATTTTCAAATACACCAAGTTGATTGATTACAACGTCTCTTACTATCCATTTTTACCAAACAACTCCAATGTTGCTGTATTAACCATAACCGATAAATTAAAAACCTAAAACCTCAACCTGTTGCTAAACGTTTTTCTACTAGCTTTCTTAAATCATTGAATGTACAAGCTAACAAACTCTGATAGTAGCATCCGACATAAACTTACAGTTGTCTTTCTCAGTGACCCCATTAGTAATCCCAGCGAACAACACACAAAAGTTTTGCATATGGTCTCGTGAAAGTCTTGACTAACTTTCTTGCAAGCCACTTTTTATCCTCAAAACAAACAATTTTTCTCACAATCAACTGTTTCAATGCTTTCAACAACTCAAAATAATCTAGTAATCACCGTAACCAACACACAAAAGTTTTCAATGTGGTTGCACTTAATTACGAATGTGAACTTTACAATTTCAATCTCAACTTTCAAAATTCAAGAAATACGCTTTTAAAGCATAACTCTCTTACTGGTGCCAATAACTGGTCTTATTATATAGCTAAAAAAATCCGTTTTTACAAAGCTGTTTGAGACACACACACTTGTCATTAATGGTACCATATCAAACGAGAAAAACATTAAACTACCACTGTATTTGACATGTAACGAAAACGAATTAACGCCTATCAATTGTTTCTGAAGATATCACAACTAATGACAATGTAGGAAAAATCAGTTGTTTCCTAAATTACAATTTGTTTTTTCACCATCAATCAGCACTTTTTGGCATTATCAAAATCTCAGATATTCAAACACTACCTGAGAAAAAGGTTTCAGTCAACGAAAATTTGAGTTCTGTGTGGAGGGGGGTGAGAGGCTTCTAGCTGTAAACAGAACCTCAATTTAAGCTCTGATATAGCAGCAAACCAGAACCATAATGCTGCAGTTAATAATGCCATCACTATACTCGTACAAAATAAATGTCCAGACCCGGGAACCTTTAGATCTTCAGTCCAACGCTCATCCAACTGAGCTATCGAGGCAGTAATGGCCAGTACATAGCTTGAACCCGCGACATTCGCGTTACTAGCATGACATTATAACCGACTGCGCTAACCGGCCACTTGTTAAAGTTCAACGTGAAATTTCTCTATTGAGTAAATGGCTGAAGCAACTGCATAAAACCATCTTTGATGTCATGAAGAATTCTGCATTTAACGTCTGTAGGAAATAATGATTTTAAAATTTCACAACATTTTCTTAAAAAGGTATTGTTGGTTTACCCAGTTACAGTGCTTCGCAGCATTCTGAAGTCTCCAGTTTCAAAATCACAAGCAAAACATTTCGCTGCTTTCTTTTTCTTTTTTACTGCAATTCACTCATACTCCTTGAGGGGTCGCTAATAGTTTTTGCTTTAGGCACTGTATCATAGCTGATGTGCTAAAGTTAACAGTTAATCTAAAGTAAGATATTCATGAAAACCGTAAGCTTTAGGCCTGCAATAGTTTATAAGGGACAATTAATAAAATCATATTTATTTCCCCCTGGGCAACATGGGATTATGTATCTGACAACAACACACTTACGACAAAGATCTATGTATATTAATTTTTCATTTTTTAAATGCTTAAAGTTTTTTAAATCTTCTAGTCTGATTCTGGCTTCAACATTTGGAGATTTTTCAAACTGTCCTGCTTGCAGATGGCTTCAAAACGCTTTTGAATTATCCATAGCAAAGCTTACGAGAGCATGTCAAGATCACAATTGCAACATGTAAGGACAACATAACAAAACAAACAAAAAGTTTTGAAGTGAAAAAGAGACCGTAGAAATTTTAAATTATTGGTAGCGCTGAATGAAGATTTGAATTTATTCAAAAATAACTTGGCAAGTGCTTGGAAATATGTAGTTTTTGTCCAATTTGCTTCACTGCGTTCAACTTTTTACGTCAATGCACTTGAATTCATATCAAAATTAAAAAATCTACTTATATTCTTTGGTTGAAAATGTTCATGTAGCGGAAGACTTTAACATTTCTAATGACTTTTTAGATACAAATTTATTCACTTGTTAAAATTCTCATCTTCATCGAAAATTGAACTCACAACGTTGAGACAATTGAAAAATCGTAAAAATTTTCATCTGTTAAACTCACTACGTTGTGTGCACTTAATAAAGCAAATGTTCAGTTTTTCAATTTAAGTTATCAATTATCACAACTCAGTTCAAACAAACATGGTGAACGAGTGGTCTAACATTTTTCAATCATCACGCATTTTTTGCATCATGTACTAAATCTAATACTTTTGTTATTACATATCAATTAAAAAAAAATCCTATCTTACAATGTAAAGCATTTTCAAATTTATATCAAATTTTCTTACCGCGTACTCACCTCACCACATTTATCACCTCTGTACATAACTGTAAATTGAATTGAACTCACAATTTCTAAAAAGTTTATGTATCAAGCCTAATATTTGTAACTTTTCGACACTACATATCACTGAAACAAAACAAAATTATCAATTTTTGTCAGACTTTAATTCCTCACAAAGTTTTTCATGCTTTTATCCAACGAAAAATCAAACTCATGATGATTTGGACTTTTCATAATTATCAAACGTGCAAATATGGTGGTGGTTAGAGCGTTCGCCTCATTAGACCTGGGTTCAATTTCCTTGTCAAAGACTATTAAAACAGTGATTACAGCTTAGCACTCAGCATAAAAGGTTTTACCTAGAAAAAAAAGCTAACCAGTTTGCTTGTTTCCTTCGAAAAAAATGTTTTCACACTACAGGTAGGTGATGGGTTTGATACGATGTACCAGCTGCAAATATAAACTCATAAGCATGAATGAAACTTACATTGCCACTACACGTAATTTCAAAGACCACCTGTTGAATAATTTTCCAATCTACACTTAAAACATTTTATTGCTACTCCTCATCTCCTATTTTGTTTATCGATTTTCATTTGTTTGCAGTACAGATTGGTATCTTTCTAATCACAATTTGTTTCAATTGAATACCTTTAGCTATTGTGTTTGATAACATCCTGGTTACATCAATTTTGTGCATGAGAAAAGCTTAACAACTTCCTAGTTTACAACTTGTGGCTATTAATCTAAGAGTAATTGATAACTTTTATACTTTAGTAGATATTGTTCTAACAGCTGAGAAAATAACTTTTTGCGTTTTTACTAAACTTTTGGAGATCATACTACAAATTTCATTGAGATGTGGAATAAATGCGTTATTGGTTGGGGTTATCACATGATGTTCACATCGAGAAAGGTTTATGGGCATGACAATACATAGCATAGAGGCGAGTTATTCTGAACAATTAAATCAATCTTATATCTAAACCAACTTTGTATGTTTGCTAATAAGATCTTAAAACTGTTGTTACCACAAGCGACTTTAATAAATGAAGAGTTTTATTTACAAAACATCTAAAATTTTGAATGTTTTTGGCTTTCGCAAAGACTTTTTTAAGAATTAAAATCTGTAAATGCAATGTAATAATCAACAATAATTTCAAACAATACACATGAAGATATACAGTGTGTCCAAAAAGTCACTACCATTCAAAAAATCCATGTATTTTCCATCATTTTTTTATAAAAAGTCACTACTGTTCAAAAAATCCATGTATTTTCCATCATTTACTTACAAAAAGTCACTACAGTTCAAGTTTTTTCAATTATAAATTCTTAATGTAGAAATAAATTTCAATGTTATTTGTATTACTATCTATTGAGACAGTGTGATGAGTATATACAATGATTTTCTAAATTCATTACCAAGATATCTAACATTTGAAATTTACCATCATCAATCGCATCTCTCGTTCAGTTGGTCTTCCACTCCTTGGTCTGTCAAACAGGCTACCATTTTCCTGTGACTTGTTACTCCAAGCCTTGATTGCACAACGATTTGGTGATTCAATATCATATTCCATATGCAGTCTGTCTCTAACAAGCTTCGTGGTATGTCTGGTTTGGTCACTTTTGATGAAAAATGAAGCAGCACAAACTCTATATTCAACTGTGTAGTCACTTGTATCAACCATCTTTATTGAATAAACTACGAAGTATGAAATATAAATTATGTACATGGAAAATAAGAAGTTACTGTAAGTTGAAAATGTTAGACATCTAGGTAATGAGTTTAGAAAATTATTGCATATACTTATCACACTGCCTCATTAGATAGTGATGCAAATAACATTTTAGATATTTAACAAATTGAAAAAACTTAAACGGTAGTGACTTTTTGTGAATAAATGATGGAAATTTGTGGATTTTTTGAACAGTAGTGACTTTTTGTGAAAAAATAATGGAAAATACAGTCAACTTCGGATATAAGAGATTCAGATATAAGGGATTTTTGCTTATAAGGGACTACACAAAAGGTCCCAAATGATTTTCAATATATAAACTAATAAGTCGGTTATAAGAGACTGATTAACCACTTCGCGACAGGAGATGTACATGTACATCAAAAGTGCTTTTCCATTTGAAGACGGAAGACGTATATTTACGTTCGCGTGCTTTGCCAAAAAGATGGCGACCGTTGTTTTACATTGCAATTGCTACGATAATGTAACATGAAGTGCAGTTGATAGAAGATGATTTCTCTGCTTTGGTTCGCTCAAAAACAGGAGAAAAAAGCAGAAATGAATGCAGCATTGCAGCATAGTCTTGCAACTTTGTGAGGAGAATTATTCTTCTTCGTTTTGCTCAAAAGTAAGCGAAAATAGCTAGCACAGTTGTCTTATTAGTCTATGAAAGGTTTTGAGAGGCAAAGACAAATGTTGCAAAAAATATGGGATAGGAAAAAAAGTTTCATAAAGAACAGAAGAGGGTAGTAAACAAAAGGTGAAAAAGGCAACAAAGGGGGACATACTTCAAAAATTGCTGGGGCGATGTTCCTTTGCACCACTTCTTGTTTGGGAATGGGCATGAGTACATCCAATTTTTTCTAAATTAGTAGGATTGGGGTATATTGGGATAAGATAAGCTTAGGATATCGCAATTATTTTTGCTGTGTCAGAATGCTACTACCTTATGCTTGTTAGTGGCTCCGTGGCAATGGTTTTGCAAAATATTGTATAGCATTTTGTGTCAATTTTTTTTCAAAAAATTTTCTGAATTATTGAATTTATTTGATATGTTTTATTACTTTAGTTATCAATATTTTACAACCAATATTTTAGATTTATTGTCTAAAATATATAGCTGCAACATGAAGCGTATAGCTGACATTGACATTGACCAAGCTATCGCCCAGATGAACTTGGCTAGCTCAGGATCGTCAAGTGAAAGTAGTCTTGCTGACAGCTCAGATCTATCAAGCCCCAGCGAAGATGACAATGAGGGTTCCAGCAGTCTCGATGCATTAGGTCAAGCAGCTACGTCGAGTACTAGCACGCAAGGTAACGTTGGTTTTACATGAACAAATCAAGACAATATTCCCTACAGGGTGGCCGAAAAGTCCCAGGACACTCTATTTTTGATATTTTAATGCTGTTAAATATGATTGTTTTAATATTCTAATGTTGTTAAAACAATTTATTTGATTTATTTTTTCAGGTTATTTAGGTTATTTCAGGTCATGACTGACATCAATGTATTTACTGTTTTAATATTCTAATGTTGTTAAAACAATTGGCCGCGGATCAAATTCTTTTGCTTGGCCACCACGAAGCCCCGACTTGACCACTCCAGACAACTCATTATGGGGTTTTATTAAAGGTCAAGTTTCTGGTATTAGATACGAAACCATTGATCAGCTAAAGCATGCGATTATTGCAGCTTTTGCTAGCGTATCAAGGAATTCTCCCCAAAAAATGGCACAAAGAACATGGAGGCGAATGGAATTGTGCAAGAACAATGAGGGCCAACATACTGATCCCCTAGACCACTAAATTACTCTAGTTGTTTTCTGCTTTGTTTCTAATAAAGTTCTCTTTTTTGTTGAATATATACGTTTCTGTTTGTTTCATTAAAAAATACTGTGTTTTATTAAAAATACATGTATAGTGTCCTGGGACTTTTCGGCCACCCAAAATACATGTATAGTGTCCTGGGACTTTTCGGCCACCCTGTATATTCATTCATTTTCTGGAACTCCTGGAATAAATGCAAATCTAAGCAGCAACAGCAGCATACTTGATATCTTTCATGCTTTTATTCCTAATGACATGATAGACTTGATTGTAGATGAAACGAATCATTACGCTGCTTCAAAACCATCAAAACGTGATCCACTCAAAAGACGACATGACATAGAATGGAAGGATGTATCAAGTGCTGAAGTAAAAGTGGTTTTCGGATTGTGCATTCTTATGGGTGTTGTACAGAAATCGGTGATAAAACTGTATTGGTCTACAAAAGCTATGTTAGCGACACCATTCTATTCAGAAGTAATGCTGAGGGACCGTTTTTTGCAAATTTTGTCCAATATGCATTTTACAAATAATGCAGATGACGATGGTAGTGATAGACTCTTCAAAATTTGGCAAGTTGTGGAAGCAATCATTTCAAATTTGAGAAAAACGTTTACTCCTTACCAAAACATTGCTACTGATGAATCACTGCGAAAGTTTCATGGCAGACTTGGGTTCAAACTATATAACCCATCCAAAAGAGCTAGGTTTGGCATAAAAGTATACAAAGTTGGCCAAAGTTCGGGTCCTGCTGCAGGCTACACATGGAACATGAAGATATATTGTGGTCAAGATCGAACTGATGACGGTTCACCAGTGAGCACCAAAGTGGTGATAGATCTGAACAATGAGCTTTTAGAAAAAGGCTACAATATATATTTGGACAATTGGTATTCCAGCCCTGGTCTGTTTGTTCAGTTACTACAAGCAGGAACAAACATTTGTGAAACAGTCAGGCTGAACCGCAAAGAAATGCCTTCGGATTTTTCTAAAAAAAAAAGGAAGAAGTTGAAACGTGGAGAAATAGCTTTTCGTTCAAGTCCTGATGGATTGCTCGCTTTGGTATGGCAAGATAAAAAAGAGGTAAAAATGCTGTCTTCAATGCACACCGCAAAGATGATAAATGCACACAAACAGCACAAAGATGGCACAGATATACTCAAACCTCAATGTGTCTTGTCTTACAACGAGGGAATGGGTGGGGTTGATAAATCTGACCAGCGAGCCAGCACTTATCAATGCGTGAGAAAGAGTGTAAAATGGTACAAGAAGCTGTTCTTCTACGTTTTGGACATTTGCGTTGTGAATTCTTACCTTTTACATGCTCATCTTACTGGAACAAGGTTCACGTTGCTTGATATTCGGTTGAAACTTGTGGCAGCTTTACTTGAATCTTCTGAACTTCCAGCTTATCACAGTAGAGGACTTCCACGAAGCCTTGATAGTCCAGCTCGCCTGCTGAGCAGGCACTTCCCCAGCTACTTACCTGCAACATGGGCAAAAGAAAAACCACAGCGTCGATGCGCCGTGTGCTCATTGAAAAGCCACCGAAAGGAAACGCGATTTCAATGTGAAACCTGTTTGGTTTCTTTGTGTATCGTACCGTGCTTTAAAGATTACCACACCAAAAGTGACTTCACCCAGTAGACTACAGTAATTTGAACAGTATGACTTTGCTCAATATCAAGCTAATGAGCTAATTTTGAACACTCTGATATCGTTGAATCACAAACTATTTCGATGCATGACGTTGAACTCTGTATTTGTGCTTTGCTAATTCAATTTGTTGTTGTTAATGATTTATAGCACAATAACAGTTGCTATGAACTACGTTGTTATGTAATTTTTGACGTCATAGTGATGCCAGAGAGAGTGAGTAGTGATTAAAAACTGCTAAATTTAAACAAACTTCATTGTTCTGACTTTTCCTTTGTATTCGAATGTTTCTACACCGTACTAACGATTTTACTACCTTACTGTCATATGTGAAGCAATCTTGTCTCAATTTTACCCAAAAGTCTGCTCATGCTACTGAAATTTTCTTCCAAGAAAGTGTGAAACTAACAACTAACGGTAAAAGTTTTAATTGAAATTGTGTCAAATTTGATATTGTTTCTTTCTTGATGTCTTTCACCACGCTCTTCTGGAAGCAAACTCACAACGTCACTTCACTGCATGCGATTTTTCTCCAGCAAACCTGATGATCTAAAAAACTGTTGGTTATTTCCCTCTGAAAAAGTCTAAAACTAATGACCAGCGGTAATAAACGTAAATGTTTTGATTGAAATACCTATATGATGTAGAAAAACTGTTGATTGTATATTATTTTCTTCTGTAAGCTTACATCTAGTGAGAAACAAGCAGATTTTTCTCATTGCCTTTAAACATCTGTCTTTCATCATACTGGTAGCTATTATGAAATCTACAATCCCTCATCAATGTATCTGCGGCTAGTTCTTCTAAAATTCTATACTCCCCTAACATTGTATCTGATGCTAGTTTTTTTGAAATCTATACTTCACCAAGATTGTATCTGCTGCTAGTTCTTCTGAACTACTCGTTGTACTAAAGTTGTTAATTATTTTCTTCTGTATGTTTTCAGCTATTGGTAAACATGCAAACTTTTCTCTCAAACATCTGTCTTTCATCGCACTGGTAACTACATCTATAGTCCTCCAAGGTTTCTTCCTCCAAGATTGTATTGTAATAAGACTGAATACCTTGTCTACATAGTTCTACTGGAATGGATGTAAATTAATTCTAACCAACTGCAAAACTGATATCAAGATAACCCTATCAAGTAAAGAAAAATATCTCCAACAAATAAATCTAGAAGAGCAAAGATGCAACATTCTAGGGAATCAAAACAATAAATCAAAAAAAAAACGAGACAATATGATTTTATAAACAATTTTGAAGAAACAATGTGAACGTTTACGTGCGACTGATGCTTTCGTTAGCAAGTAAGTTTGTTTATGATATAGCACCAAAGGCTTCTGTCTTCAGTCACGACGTAGAAGTTAATGTTTCCGCTTTACAACAGCTGTGCTTACAGTAGGACAAAAGATCGTTTATGAGTTAAAAACCAAAGTAAATATTAATTGGAGAACTTCTGAAATGGGGGTATTCTGAAGCGAGGGTACAGCATCAAATCAAGTAATTTTCAAAAACAAATAAAATCACTTTCAAAAACAAACAAAAACATTTCCCAAAAACAAACAATAACATTTTCAAAAACAAATATACATTCCTAAAAAGAACTCAAACAAATAAAATCATTTCCAAAAACAAAACAAATAAAAACTCAAACAAATAAAACCATTCCTTAAAAGAACTCAAACAAATAAAATCACAAAACAAATAAAACCATTCTTTCAATTGCCAAGTTCAAACAATGTTACAACAAGTTCATGCTAGTAAAATGTACTTCCAAGTTCATGTACTTACAAGATCGTGCACGTTCAACGGAAATGACGTACTTGCAAGGTCTTACAGGTTTAACGGAAATGACGTAGGAACGCTCCACAAGCGCTGAATGAATCTGTATTGGATGAATCTGTATCGGCTGCTCTTTTGGAATTCACAATTTCATCTGCTAGTTTGGCAAAGCATTTTTGTGGATAAAATTCTATAAACTCTTTGATCTTTGTAATTTCCAAACCCATTTCCCAATAAAATTTTGCCATTTCTGTGTTGATTAAAGTTTCTTTTCCAAAATGGCTGCTGATCAAGTATTTTTGTGGTTTTAAAAGCAGACCATGCTCTTCAGCTACATTTCTCATATATTCACCAATGTCGTCTCTAGACACAAACGTGTTTTTTATGATGAGAGTAAAATCTTTGTATTTTTCCTTTAAATGATTTGGTGTGTGAATATCCACCAACAAAAATCCATATAAAGTCACGTTTTTCACTCCTTCTACAATTTTGTGAAAGGCAATTGCCTCTTTGGTTGAACTGACTTCAAGATTTTCAAATAAGCAGCAATATCAGCTTTTTTTGCCAACTGTTTCCATTGACACTCTCTGATTTCGATTACAGTAAACCCTTCTGCTTCCAACCGTCTTTTGTTTTCCAGTGTTGCCTTTCGGACTTTTGAATGAGGTATCTTTTTCACTGGGTGTATTTCTTGCAAAGAACTATCCGAATTCCTGTTGGTATTACAATCAGTACATGAATGCCAAAAACAACCTAAAAACTGAAAGACCTGATTACTCTCTTGGCAAAATCCATCCACCGGTAAGCTGTGTGTAGATATTCGTTGCTCCCCCATGTTGTATCTGCTTTGAGTGAACTTTTCCTCAGTATGAGATACATAACTCAACCATTGATGCGCCTGAAGACCAAATTTTGCACATGAATCAGGTCAAAAGTTCTTTTTTTGTAGCGACAAAAATAACCAGTAGGGTTGTTCTGAGCAATAGCATGTAAATACAGTGAATTAGCATCCAGGCCAAGAACTTGCGTTACGGGTTCAGGATCGTCAATTTCATGGGAGGGGATTTTAGTTTCCCCGGCAATAGCCAGACGCGTGAAAACTATGCTGAGACCTCCAGTAATTTGGTTGTGCATAGTGTTGTAAAGATCTGCGTGCCGTTTGGGAAACAAACAGAAAAACGTTTCCTTCTCAATGCGCTTCATCATCTGTAGTTTGGCCACCCCACTTACTGAAAAGGCTCTTTTAAAAATATCCAATCCTTGTTGTTTGTAGGGTAGAAGCCGATTTTCAACAGCAGTAATAAACGGTATGCAATCCAACATATTGTAGAAAATCAGCATGTCTTTCAAAGTGTTCCAGCCTTTTTCAATCCATGTTTTTTTCACAAGTTCATATTCGTCTTTTGTTATGTTTGATTTGGTCAGTGAGGAGTAGAAAGCTTAGTGATCTGGCACACCGCTTTGTGATTTTGTCAGATCTGTCATAAGCTCATAAGAAAAATAAAATTTTGTTTGAACACTGCCATAACTAATCAGAAATTTTCGATAAGAGAAACCAGGTGCCAGAAAATGCCGAATATCCAAAAATCTCAACTTTTCAGTTTTGATGCATACATAATTGTTGGCTTTTT
This sequence comes from Trididemnum clinides, assembly GCA_963675345.1. Lineage (NCBI taxonomy): Eukaryota > Metazoa > Chordata > Ascidiacea > Aplousobranchia > Didemnidae > Trididemnum > Trididemnum clinides. The sequence continues at coordinate 19,193,705 of OY776295.1, read as the reverse complement.
TAATTACAAAATCGATCTTTCCCAATAGCTGCTGTATCAGTGTTGGTTTGATTAAATTTTGGTCGTAGGAGGCAGAATTAAATCCAGTAATAATTAATTCTCAGCAGTAGACTTCAAATTCTTTAGTCAAATTTTCTTTTCTAACATTTTTGCTGAGTTCTAATGCTTGAAGTACAGAATCAAATTTTCTTTTCATTATCTCATAGGCAGCATTTGACACGTCTTCCAAATATTTTAACATTTTTTGCACCAAATTGTTTTCATTGCCGTTGGTGACAAAGTACACTCCATTCTCAAAGTTTGGCACGTTGGTGGCAATGCCAACACTCAATGGCACATGAAGTGCTTCAAAGCTTAATTTCGGACCATTTCCAGGTAAATTTTCTTGAGAGAAATAAGCTTTGAAATCATAACAGGCAAAATAAGGAAAAAATCTTTCGTTTGCAGGGACACAGATACCGATTTCTTCAAGTTTTTTGAATATTGTGAGTGGGTTTTTATGAATACCACCTGGAAAAAGATCACGAACTGTGGTTTTACAAGTTTTGGTGTGACGGTAATAGTGATTGTTTTGGTCCCACAGTTTCCCACAATGAATACATTGATATACACTGCAATAATGTTCAAAATCAACAATGAGACTTAGATGATTTTCCCAAATGTTTAATCTCATTGTTTCAGAATATAATTCCCGGCTACGTCAAACCAATTTAGCAACCCCCTCCTCCAATTCATAAACAACAAGATTAATTTTGAAAAATCCTCTAAGTCTACAAAATCAGATAAATTAACACCAGTAAATGCGTTATACGTAATTTCAAAATGCATGCAATATTCGTTGAATAATTTCTGAGCATCACGTTCATATCACCGTCTATCAGCTCCTTGATGCACCGCCAGACATCGAAAAAATCATAAGTTGTTGTCCCCTGAAACGTTCAGTAATCCGTGATTGTTTTTTATATGATCAGGAAACGTCACTCTCGCACCCAAAGGTGCTTCTTATAAATTGTTGGCGTAGAAGGTGATATTTGATATTTGTACAATCTTCCACTTGGTGTCCAGTCTATTCAGTCCATCATAAAAAGATTCTTTGGCTAAAATATTCAAAAAATCCATCAAGTCTTTGCGGTTGCTGATCAATAATGCAGTGTCTAGCATTTGTGCATTGTTATAACTTAAATGGTTATATCTCAATTCTTCAGTTTCAATATTATTGAGTATGTAGGCCAGACTATAGTTAATTTTAAAACAATTTTTTTGATGAGTCATGATCTGTTCTGTTATGGTTTCTACTAAACCTTTAAAATCTCTATCACAAAAAATATTGTATATATTTTGTACTTTTCTTCTAAAACTTCGGATACTTTCCCAATATTTTTGCATAAAATTTTTCACTTCCGGATCAGATTCAGTTAATTCCTCGTTTTCCAAATCTTCGTGTTGATCTGATTTCACAGAGCATTTGAAATATTTTCTTTTTTTAGCTGGTGGCTCATCAAAAGACTTATCGTTTGTTGGGGGTGCATCAATTGAAGAGGCACGATAGTGTAGTGGTTAGAGCGTCTGCTTAGCAGTCGGTAGACTTGGGGTTCATTCCCCTTGTCGAGTCATACCAAAAGACTTTGAAAAATCGTATCTACAGCTTCCCTGCTTGGCGCTCGGCATTTATGGGAGATTGTGGAGAACAAGCCGGCAAGTTCGCTTGGTGTGTCCTTGGGCAAGGGACTTAACGGGACGCCCCCACCTTTATGTGGAAGACAGGTGGCCCAGACATCTCGGAAATGGCAACTCCCAAGCGAGTGCGGACTTCCCGTCCAAAATATAGCGATACAATTCGCTTTCTCTTGAATGGAGGATAAATATGAACAATACAAATACAAAAAATACAATTGGGGAATCTTTCGTTACAGACAAAACTGCGGTTTGTTTACATTTATGATATTTTATATTGTCTGCTCTGTTTAATATTATAATATTGACCTTCAGTTGTTCTATAATGGGTGCTTTCTTTATGACGTCGTAAATTGGAAAATCTCGAAAAATCTTTCTCACATACTTCACACTTGTGCTTTTGCTGCTTGTCGTGTGCATTTTTCATATGCCTTACCAAACTCTTTTTCTCGGTAAAGACTTTAGAGCAAGTAGTGCATTTGTAATCTTCCATTTTTTATCTTCTCACTAACTTCACTTTTATAGAATGAATACATTTCTCAGAGAAGCTAGTTTATATAACAAGCATGATTGCGCAAAATGGTGGTGAAAGAACTGACAAGAATAAACAAGTGAATTTTGTACAATAAAATGTAGTCATTACGGAAGCACTGTTTAGCGAAAAATGTTTGAGCTTGGGCAAGTCTGGACAAACCGGAGACAATATATCCTAACAAGGAGCTGAATAAAAGGTAATCTTTATACATTATATTCTAAACACTTTTTACACACAAGTCTGGACCAGTCCACACAAAAGCAAAGATCGCATCATGGCTAAAAATATAATACATCATGGATTGTGCAATAGCAATACAGTCTAGTTAAAACTTACGTTGTGATGGATTGCACAATAGGCATGTAACTACATTTCCACGGTCTAGTTGAAAACTTACGTCATTGAAATACAGAATCACACCCTGAAAACCATTATGTAAATGCGTAGTAATTAGATCAAGTACCAAATGGCGGTAAGTTTTGCACCGAACTTTTTGAAATACCGTCCACACCATGCTAATATTGACTCTCTCAGGTATAGAGTTAGTTCCCTCCGACCTCTTTCAAATAAAATCTAGGGTTATCTTCCTTAGAACTTTTCATCATGAAAGCACAGTACAGACAAAAAGATTCGAGCTTGGGCAAGTCTGGACAAACCGGAGACAATATATTCTAAAATTTTCGATGGAAAAGTATGAACCTGTCTACGCAAAAGCAAAGATCTCATCATGGTTAAAAATAGAATACGTCACGAATTTCGCAATAGGGATGCAACTACATTCCCATGGTCTAGTTTAAACTTACGTCATTGAAATAAGGTATCACACCCTGAAAACCGTTATGTAATATCAAATCATAAGTTTTGCATCAAACTCTTTGAAATACCATCCCCACCGTGTTAGGGTTAACTCCTTCAGCTTAGTGTTAACTCTCTAGGATCTAAAGTTAGCTCCCTCCGAACACCCCCACATACAATTAGTGTCCTATGGTTAGCTCCTTCCGACTTCTTCAAATAAAATCTAGGGTTAGCTTCCTTAGAACTTTTCATCATGTAAGTGTAGCGATCACCAGTTTGGTCAACTGGCGATCGTAAGTAAAACTGTCGATCTTTGCTTTAGCTTCTCCTTGATCAAATTGTTTAACAACAGAATGGATCCATTTATTAACGAATTGAAAAGAACATACCCAACAAAATGAAATTAAACAAAACGGAACCAACTGAACTGAACTGCACTGAACTGAACTGAACTGAACTGAATTGCATTGAATTGAATTGAACGACGTAAAAGCAAAGTCAAATGATTTAAAAAATTTCAAAACATGCTTAAAGCAAAATCAGAAACTTAAAATGTGCTCTAATTAACTAAACTGCACAAACATCAAAGAAATCCACCAAAAACGCTGAAAAGATAAAGTGATACAAGACAACTTAGGTCAAAACCACTCTAAACATAAAAACCGGGTTCAAAATCGCTACATAAGCACAGTGCGGAGAAAAAGATTGGGCAAGTCTGAGACAAAGATTCCTAACAAACAGCTAAATTCGGACTACATTATAACCTAAAAACTTTCGACCGTTGACTCCTTACCGACCTCTAGTGATGCAAAACACTTCACTGCTTTGTAGGGCCCTAATCTCCCCCACCATTGTATCACCTCCCACCCCTTCCATACTTTACCGAAAAAATCCCCTCACTCGTGACCGAAAAATTCTCCCATTTCAAAAATTCGTGACATCATAACACCTCCTAATAGCACCTTCTAAAACCACACCAAATGGGCCATCCTATACTATCAACGACTACGTGTGACTGATGCTTTCGCTCACAAGGAAATTTGTTTATGAAATAATACCAAAGACTCTTATCTTCAGTCACGACGTGGAAGTTAATGTTTCTGCTTCACAACAGCTGTGTTTGAAGTAGGACAAAAGATCGTTCAACTAGCTGAAAACCAAAGTGAAATTAATATTAATTGGAAAACTCCTGTAGTGGGAGCATTCTGAAGCGAGGGAACAATATCAAATCATTTTCAAAAATGAACAAAATCACTTTCAAAAACAAATAAAAATACAAACAAATAAAATCATTTCTAAAAAAAAACTCACACAAATAACAACATTTTCAAAAACAAATAAAACCATTCCTAAAAAGAACTCAAACAAATAACAGCATTTCCAAAAACAAATAAAATCATTCCTAAAAAGAACGCAAACAAATAAAATCATTTCCAAAAACAAATAAAACCATTCCTAAAATGAACGCAAACAAATAACAGCATTTCCAAAAACAAATAAAACCATTTTCTTTCAATTGCCAAATTCAAGTACAAACAGAAATCATACAAATGTAGACGGAAATCATACAAATGTAATCGGAAGTTATACAATGTAATCGGAAGTAATTCATGACGTAGGATCGTGCCACAGCTATAACGGAAATGACGTAGGAGCGCTCCACAAAAACTAGATTGAAAGTCATATTACATACTACTCACATTTACCAAAAACAAATGACACGGCTGGTATACCATTCACCAATCTGCGTAAGTAGATAACAGAAGAAAATGCTAGATTCCAAGCGTCACTAAACCCATGCAACTGGAACTGAACGTTGTCATCAGGGCTGCTCAAATCAGCATTCAAAAAATACCATCTTGGCAGCGAAAAATCTTTTAACATTTCTAACGAGTGAAGGCACGCTTCCCACTCTTTCACGACACTTTCGGGTTCCTCTTCGTCCCAGTCAAACTTTTCTGTAGCTAACTGTTGCAAGATCAGACGCGCTTTCAGAAAAAACGGAGTTCCAAATCCTAAAGGATCAAAGTTTTGTCCAAGTTGGCTAAGCATGCTTCTACGAGTATACTTTGTCAGAGACTTTAGCGAGCACTGGATGCGCAGACTCCTTTACCCACACACAGCCTAAAGTTTTAGCTGACGGCATAACGACACTATTCGTCTCCAAATCTACTTCGCGAATGGATGGCGCCAGTAATTCGCTATCCATTCCTACCAACACATTCACAGATTCTTTGTTCGCACTCCATTTTACCAATTCGAACCCGCGACTACAAAACAAAGCAATCGCCTCATTGGCAATTAGTTGCGCATCATCAAAGCTATCCGCAGAAAAAAATAAAATCATCAACATACTTGTTCTTTGACACAGTACCAAGCGTCAAATTACTGGCTTTGGAAGGGTTTTGTTCCATCACCTTTTTAATGGCTAAGCAAGCAATATACGGGCTACTCTTCATACACCAAGGATGCACGCAAAAACGAAAAGGAACTAACTTACCCTTATGGACCTCATCGTTTTCAAACCACAATAAGCGACATAAATCCTTTTGTGCCACAGGCAATTTAATTTGAAAAAAGCATTTTGTGATGTCAGCAATCAAAGCGTATTTACCTTTGCGGAACCTAGCCAACACGTGAACAAGCCAGGACCGGTCATAATGATGTCATTAACGCAGACTGCTTGGTATTCGGACTTTCCGTCATAAACAATGCGTTTCTTGGCTTGCGACGTAACAAAATATGGCAAATACCACTCACGCCCACTATCACAAACAGACTCATTAGCCTTTTCAAAGTAATCTTCAGATTTCAAATTTTGCATTGTTTCCACAAGAAATTCGCAGAGATCATGTTGCTTAAAAGCCTTTTTTCTCAAAGCGATATCTCTGTCTCTAGCAAGCGCCAAATTATTGGGCACTTCAACATCAGCTTTCAATGGCAAAGGAATTTCAAAAGGATCATCGCACAGCTTAACATTCGGCTCTATCAAACCTTTGGAAATTTCGTCATTACGAGATAAATCCAAAGCTTTGTTCTGCACAGCCAAGCCCCAAAGCTGACCTTTTAATGCAGCGATTTCCCTATCATGGGCTTCCAGGTCAAGCTTACACTGCCACAGATTGTCATTAGCCACACGAGCTTGCACTCTAAGAACCTTAGTGTCCCTGGCATATAAGGGCAATTTTCCTCCAGAAGCCATTCACCCCAGGTGGGTGAATATAGCATGAGGCTCATCTCGACTTTCTCCCATGCGCTCTTCCATTGTACACATCAAAAATGCATTGTCATTGCCAATAACAACGTCCTCAGTATCGCAATTGTCGAGAGCAAAAAGTTGAACAACGTCAAAATGTTGCAAATTGCTCAAGTCCTGCTTATGCGGCAAAGTTTCAACGTTATCTATCCAAAGGAGAATAACGGCCGCAGTCACGACACCAAACAATTCTTCAGTATCTATAGACTGAATATTGAACTTAACCAAATTAGCCGAAGTATTTTTGTCGTCAACCAGAGTATCCAACTTAAAAGACGCGGTGTCAAACGGCTCCAGTCCTAGATTCTCTACCAAGCTACTGGCGATAAATGTCAGCTGAGACCTCGGATCATGTTGGCAGTACACCTACTTCGAGTGGCCAGTCGCGGGGTTCATTACGCGTGCGGCAGTCACACGACTATACGCCGCTTTCACGCTCTCAATTTTGACGCTGCGCATAGTTACTGCGGGTTCAGCACTTGTTTCAGGCGGCCTATGCCCGGTATTAACAAAGTAATCATGTACAAGAAAATAGTGCTTTTTATCACAGGCATCACCGCACCTACGACAATTATTACCAAACGTGCAGTTTTTACAAAATGATCGCGCAAGCAATTCAAGCACTTCCCAGATTTCATCACGACATCCCTGCGGTCTTTGGGATTCAACTGCAAAAAGTCTCTACAGCTTGACAACCAGAGATATTCATCCTTACCATTTAAAGAACAATAAATGCACAACGGTACATTTCTAGCACCACCACTTCTCGGGCTCCGGCTGTCACCTGCGCGGTAAACACCAGCACTATCCGATGATTTTGTCAAGGGGTGCGACTCGTTTGATTTCCCTGTGGTCTGCCTTACTGTACACGTGGCTTTATTTTTATCAAATTTTTTATTTTCTTGATGGCTCTGTGACTCACCCAACAACATTATTCCAAAATCAGTCAATTTACACAGTTCTTCACGTTTTACAAAAACGACCAAACTTTGATAAGTGGGCTCACTTATGCTACCGTATTTATCGAGAAGAAATTCTAAATACCTTTGCTTAGCTTCAAAGGGAAGCTTTTTAGCCAAATCCAAAACAAAACTACCCTCTGATTTTTCACGCTTGTTATACGCTCTAGCATACAGAAGGCATTAATCTCATTGATCTTTAAATTTTTTCATAATATTCGCAGACGAAGAGACCAATTTATCATTATAGCGATACTTCCTAATTTTAGGCTCCGAGAGAAACCCGCCACTGACACCAAATCGCTGTGACAACCTTTCTAAAGATGTTTCTATTCTGTCTTTTTCCGATAAACCAGGCGTGTCAGATGTCAAATTAGCGATCTTTGTGCAGCTGTTCTAGCACAAGCTGCTTGCAGCAGAGTGAGACGAGCCCCTCAAAGGGACAATTAGTCATTAACGCATCAATACGTTTTTTAAAGAATATGAAGGGCATGTTAGCACCACCATAGCCAATTAACGCCGCTTTATCCATAAAGGTTTTACAATTCTGATACTCAAAAAAGCAGTTTTGGTGCTCTGCGCTCGAATTACCAGATGAAGGCGAGAAACTGATATTTCTGCCATTGCTAGCATCCCCAGCCAATTCGTTTTTACAGCCGTCATTTAATTCTTCCGAGGTTTGATGATTTTTTGCGGGTGGTGGATGTCGGCTTAAAACGCACTCTCTGGCATCACCATGCTGAGGAAACCGACTCACAACAACATCATTTACATCCCGCACATATTCAGATACATGACAATCAGCCCTGCGTTGTGTTGATACTTTACTCGGCCTTGAATTCTGAACGAAGCCACCTTCGAATCCTGGTGGCACCTTAGCTTGTGGCGGTCCCGAACATTTACCGGATCCACTAGCAGATAAACCATTTTGCCCAAGAACAGGAGGGCGCTTTTGCTTAAAAGGGCTAGTCGCAGCAAAAGGCAATAAATAATTTTTTGGTTGAGCAGCTGGGTTAGAAATATCATTCAAAATGGCATTAGAGCCCCAAGGTTCAGACAACGCGGTTCCCCCATAGGCAATCCCACGCAAGGGCTCAACCGAGTGCGACAAGTCACTAGCGGCCCCGAGACCCACATCAGTCTCTCCAGTTCGAGGGGCTAGAACCTGATTGCCCTCCCTCTTGCTAGATCTAAGAATAGCGGCCAAATCGGGTCCCGTGCCTGAGTAAGACTTCCTGCTGGAAAGTCTACTTTTGTAGCTGATCCGAGAGCCCTCTCTAAAACTGCTCTTTGCCAAAATTTCTTGCTTGCGCTGTTCCGCCCTCAGTTTAGCGTCCCTCAGTTTAAATTCGGCTTGCTTGGCTTGCATTTGCGCTTGTATTTGAGCTTTTTTAGCCTCGATTCGAAGTTCCTCTCGCTGGAGTTCCAAATCAATTTGGGTCAAGGCACTAGCAGAACTTCTAGAAAGGGCCGTGCCTTCATTGGACACGCTATCCTCTGGCTGCACCTCGGAATGGGCCTGCTCTACTATTTGGCTCATCCCATCCCGACATTTTAGCCTTGAACTTTCAAAGGTAATGCCCACTTTGTCCTCCACATCAGCAGACGCAGCAGTGTCACCATTATCACTTAACAATTGATGAAATTTGCTCACGTCTTCGCCCAAATTTTCAAGCTTATCTCAGCAAAGCAAAATTTCTCGCCTATTAGTACACAATGAGAGCTCTTGACCAAGTTCCTCAATGCGGGCAATAAGACACCTTTTTTGAAAACGTACCTCAAGTTCAAATTTACCTCCCTCAGTGGAAGCGACGCTACCACCGGGTAACTCGTGCTCCTCCCCAGATGCCCAAGTCGAACCCGGGAGAGCCGATCCCACTGTTACAGACCCCGACGCACCCCCAACCACTTTGGCATGCTTTATCTCGCTACTTTCCAGCGGCATCACTCACAAAAAAATTTTCACTTGAAAACACATAAATATCTAACAAAACGGTGAAATACATAGAAAGCCAAATACTTTCAATTTAGGGACCAGCAAAGAAACAATTTAAATGTTCCGGCTAACAACGCGTTAAGCCGTTTCGAGCCGTCCGAGATTATACAAATACAACAAAAATCAATATCTTCGTTGTACGGGTGTCGCTTCGCCCCTTCAGGCGTCTTTTAGCGTGCGTTCACTTGACAGATTTCAAAAGTGTAGAATTTACCTTCGATCTCTTGCTAATTGATACAACTTCAATCTTCGATCGAGCCGTTTACGTTTCGATTTTATGGTGCGGTAGCACCAGGTTTCAACTCTTTGATTCCCGCGCCAAGAGTACCGTCGTTGATTAGCACTGAATAGTAGAGTTGCTTTGTAGAGCTAGCAACATTAGCTCTACGGATTCTTTCTGCTTCGTCAAACAAAAACAGGAAACGGTTGAAGCTTTCATGTAGTGTTTTATTTACAAATATGTTCAGCTTATCCCAGCCTGTGCAGAACGAAAATTCACGGCGATAAGGGCTACCACACAGCCTTAATAACAATCAAGCAGGGGCACCAACACTCAGGCCCAAACAGAAATCCAAAGCATCATCAGATCGAAACGAAAATTTACTACTTATTTCACCACGTTCACGTTTTGACAAGAATCTTTTCCTAAATCTTAGTCCAGGGGAGGGCAATTGTTTTGGCCTGCGGGCCGCACCGTGGTGACGGAAACTAGCTGAGGACTGCATTTTTGAACGAACACATTGGTATATTATTCTAATTGATTTGCATTTTAAATTTGGTATAACATTAAAAACCAACAATTATTAAACAAATGAATCAAAGTAGTTTTATTCAATTGAAAATGCAAGCACATTTAATTTTCAAAGTCTTTCAATGAGAAAAATGCACCAATCACATTCTTCTACATTAATCAATTTTTTTAATTATTTGGTTGAAACTTTCGCGGGCCGCACAAAAGTTCGTCGCGGGCCGCAGTTTGCCCACCCATGTCTTAGACAATACTGAGAGCAGACTAATTGGCCGATAATTATTTACATTTGTTTTAGCTCTTTTTTGTGCACAGAAATCACTTTAGCTTTTTTAAAGTCTGTGATAAATTGACCTTGAGATAATGAAAGTTAAAAATATGACATTGACCTTAAAATAATGAAAGTTGAAAATATGACATAAACCAAAAAGCATGTAATCAGAACTTGATTTTACAACTGATATTGAAATTTCATCAAATCTGGTGCTGTTTTGGGTTGCATTTTTGAGACAATTTTTCTGATTTCAGCAACCGGTGTAGGGTTTAAGAACATTGAGTGGCATATTGGAGCATTTAGTACTTGCTTTGAGATGAATTAACAATCTACTTAAATTAGTAATAAATTGTTGGTTGGTTGTGGAGTCTGTAATTGGTGATTTGTATATGGTGTCACATGTAATAGTATCATGTTTAAATTAAATTTTTACAAAAATAGACTCAAAACTTTTACATTCATGAATGAAAGTTCATCAATTACTGTAAATTATTTTATATATAATAAGCTGCACCTCCATCTTTCGAATTTTGTCTTGGATTTTGTACAAATATTAATTATCAAGATTACTGCATGGGCCTGAATTAAGTGGTGTAACCCACGTTTGAGTAATGGCCATAACATCTCGTTTTCTTGGTAAGGAAAAAATTAATGCTTCAAGTGTAGTAAAGTTTGCAGTGTTTACAAGTGATCTCGTGTTTACAAGTAATCATGCCAAGAAGTTGGATGGTGAAGTTGTGATTAATTGCAATGCCATGTATGTTTGAAGTATTAATGTACTGGCTACAGCTATCAAATAAACTGTCATCTAAATTGTTATTACCAGTTTGAGGAATACCAAATAAAGAATTTATGAAATCAGCTGAGATATCTAGATCATATAAATGGTCTGGAAAGCATTTATCATCATGTAGGGGAATAATAGGGTAATGTTGCAAATGTAAATTTGGTTCAAAAATTGAATTACAACTAGATTACTGGCAGAGTTGAAAAAAAATGTACCATAACCTTTTGTATTACATGGTTCATTGTGCTGCTAGAAATAGTGATGGCTTGTGGCATATAATTAGCAGTTAGTATTAATACATCAAAAAAGCAGTAAGAGACTATTTTTCAGGAAATCTAATTTTAGCAATGGAAGCGAAATCATCAATTCTATGTCGTTTACCTTCAAAAATGCAAAATATATTACCTTTCTGTGTCCAAACGTTTTGAAACCCAAAAACTTATTTAGATTGTTCCAGAAATGTACAGCATGTCCTGCCGCTAAAAATCATTGAAGTAAAAGATGCCAAAACAACTGCATATAACAATAATAACAACAACTATTAAACTGCAGTTGTTTTATAACGCCAGGATAGTATTTGATCGTGACTGATTAAATTCAGTTTCATGTTTCTTCAACGTAGGTCAGTGTGATGAAGTGCTGGCTTGCAATCTTGAGATATGGCCAATTTAATGCTAAAGAGCGATTTTCGTTTTTACGTTCTTAGGGAAGGCACTCTACGGCAGTTTTTCGTGCTTTGTTGCAGACTTGTGGCAGGTATACACTGTTCCAGCTGGATACGGGCAACTTTAAAGCGATTTGAAGTTGTTTTGTGTGTATCCGCAACGGTTTTCAGTGACCAAAGGATAAAAAAGTTCATATTGATATTACGCTTTTTGCTAACAAGTCGAAAAGAAGATCTAAGAATAGCCTACTATTTACAAAGTCTTTGGTATGTCGCAACAGGGGTTTTGAACCAAATTTCACCGACTGCAAACCCAGCAGCAATCTCAAGGCAGTTACCAGGAGTACCAGTAATTAAGCAACATTTCCCTTAAGCCAGTACTGAATTAAGGGTGAGGGAGAAAGGGTGCATCAGGAGACGTTGTTGTAAAGGTGACCTTGTCATCAACGTAAAAAAGCAATAAAAGCATCGACAAACACTGTTTAATGTAAGAAAAAAACTAGGATTTTAATTTGAGGGTGGTGGTCAACATCGGAAGCATATTTTTCCAATGATCTTTGTGCGAATTTAATATGTGGAGCTCATGAACTACGCAGAAAAAAACTGTGTAAAGTGTTATTTTTACATGGATAAAATAACATAAGCCACCTGATTTATGACACAATCAGTTGAAAACCTTTACTTTTCATTGGCAGCATACTTTAAAAAAAAGAAAGGTATGGTGCGAATAGCAATCCATGTTCACGCCGTCGACTTAATTGAATTAGGCTAGGGAAAAAGTGGCAGCCCATTTCGAACCAGTCATGAATGCAAATGACTGATTGGTAGCCCCACCACCAACAAGGCGCACTGCCATTGGTGGTGTGGGATTTTCATTTCGACGAGAGCGTGCTGACTGAACCCCAATGGCTGTGAACTATGGCAGTAACAAAGAAGGAAGCACGACAGTAATATATTTATTGCATTGATGTTCAGACTAAAGTTCACGCAGTTGTGACAGACAACCAAAACACAGCCGTCCATCACGACATCCAAAAAAGAAAGGGAGCAGAAAATTTTCTACCACATGGTCGGTAGCGAAATTACTGCACATGTGGCGAAAAATCAGGTCGCTGCACACGTCACGATGGATTAAAGTTACGAACAAACAAATGACGGCAGGAAAGGCAAGCCGATCAACAAGCTACCATGAGAAGAAAAATAAACATTATCTAGGATAAAAAAAAAGAAAAATACATGCTAATATTGCTTTGAAAAAAGCTGTTTGAGCCATAGGTCCTACGTATATTGTGACGCTCTCATCACTGGCAATATCGCGTCAAAAGGGAAGATCTAGGTTGAATAAGTGCTTTAAGTGGTTAATTTGTACGTAGACAGTCAAGACGAGCCAATGATAGCGCTAATATTGTAAGTTGCGCCAAAGAAAGATTTTGCAGCAACGAAAGTTAGAGAAAGCGCAGCAGGAGGCCAAATGCCGCGATTATCGAAAGAGTTTGAAAGCTTAAACAAACTCTTTCTGTCTGCATAAAGCCAGGTGCTGGGTCTTTATGTAAGCAGCCTCTAAGAGATGAAGGTGGAAAGAGCTACTTGCTGTGGCGAGGATTGAAAACCGCTTGTTATCATAGTTTAACTCTTTTGCTCCCGCGTGAATAGCGAAAAAACCATAAGGTAGCAGCGCGAAAAACTGTCATAATCAATCATAATTAATCATAATTATGTACCTCAAGTTTGTTTGTAAATCATTACTCAGCTGTCTACTTCTACATTAAATGTGATATATCGTTGAAATCTACATTTCTTGAGGATTTCAAATAGAAAAAAACATTTTTTTGGAATATGCAAATTTTATGCAAATTAACCCCCCAACTGGGGGGTACTTGTCTTTAAAATTAAAGTAGTACCCTCACCTCAAAGATCACTACAGATTTAATTTTCAACCAATTTTTTTAGAAATGGTCGCAAAAGGATGCTAAGGAAATAAGCTTTCAAAGTACATCAATCAAAACTTACCTAAATGCCTAGGTTTTCTACAATTTGCAATTTTCTGAGGCACATGACCTTTTTTTTGACCGGTACCGACCGGTACCAAATTTTGGTAGTTAAATTCAGTACCTAAAATATGATCAGTTATTATCTGCTAGAGGTTAGCCTAAACCATGTAACATTATGTATTTTTGAACAGGAAATTTCTTCAAGATTCAGAAAATATCAAGTTTAAATAGAATATGCTGTCACTGACAATGAAACAGCCGCTTGTTTACACCCTTCCCATTTCTTGAGAAACAAGGGGGATACAGCAAACTTTGATTTAGAGAAGCCAAACTTCTGCTAGCTTTTAAACTTGTATTTCAGTCTTTGTCTCCTTGGAAATTTGATACAAAATGACGACTTTATTGGTGAAACATTTGCAATTTATTTTATCTTTTTAAAGGGTGTAGTTTTTCTAAAAATTATAATTTAGTGAAGGTAAGCCAAAAAATTTTGGGGGTTTTGAACTGACATGATGTACAGTACTCATTTTTGATCAGTAAATATCATATACCACTTAGTCTAAACTATTTAAAGTTATATATTGCTGGAAAGCAAATCTCCTAAGCTTTCAAATGAGATTGGTATTTAGCAACATATGATATTTTTTACGCACTAAATTTGCTTTTATCTACTTACCATTCAAATTTCTTTGGGAGGGTTTTGAGACCCCTAAAATATTTGGAAATTTAAAAACGTAAAATTTATCATTATCGCTTGAAATTTTGTCAAATGATGCCCCAAAAGAGTAGTTTTCAGACTGTGTTAATGATGAAGGGTTTGGTTATGTGGTAAAGATGAAATCTCAATTTGATTTTAGCGTAGTTGGCACGTGCTGAGAATTTGTCCGATTTTGTCGTCTGCAACTGGGTTGTTGGTGTTTTTAACCCTTTTGGGGTATAAAAATCTAAGAATTAGGGCACAAATTATACATGTTCCGATGCATGAAACAATAAGCGTAATCTCTTGAAAATTGTATGAAAATCAGATGAAAAATAAAGTCACAAATCGATTTTTAAGTAAACTAATTTTGTAACTCAATTTGAAAAAATTTGAGGTAAACACTGAAAACACGAGATCATCAATCGATGATCGCGGGAGCGAAAGAGTTAATGCACATTGATCATTATCTAAAAGATGTTAATCAATGGCAGAGTCACAATCCGGTTTGGTGTCTTTTCGTTTGCACGATCTGTGTGGTTGAAATCGGCGTGGACTGGTCAATTGTATTCTTAACCATTGCGGAACATGCTGCTTGATGCGATTCTGCACTCTTTGAGATGTTCGCCCTACATACCGACTATCATTGTGGCACTTACATTCATATATAACTGAACTTTTCGGAATGGTAGGTAGAACATCCTTGCGGGCCACAGGCAGCATGCGCTTAGACGTAAAGACCAAGCGGGTGCTGACGGAACCACAGCAACTCTTCAGGACGGTTTGGACTTCTTTTTCCAATTTGTGGAGGGCTTACCTATCCAAGGGATCTTCAAGTACACCGGGCACTTTTCTGAGCCGAATCTCTTAAGGGTGGAAAATTGAGCAATTTTCTTGGTGATCGGAGTGTTGATGACGTTTTTATGATAGCCATTGTATAGTAATATTTTCTTAATCAGTTCTATTTTTCTATTGAGTCTACGCTTGGTGCAAATCATTAGGGTTCGATGCACTGATGTAGATATTAGACTTATTTTACGTTTGAGAGGACTAAAGGACTCCCAACGCAAATACTGGCAGGTGAAAGTGGGTTTCCGGTATACACTGGTTGCAAAGCCAATATCTGTTATTTCGACGTAAACATCAAGAAACGGTAGACATCTTCTTTTCTCTTTTTCAAAGGTGAATTTGAGGGATGGACGAAGGCAGTTGAATTTGGTCAGGAATTGATATGCCTCAGCTTCGCGATCGATGATGGCAAACGTGTCGTCAACATATCTGAAGTATGTTGAAGGCTTCTGCGTTTGAGAAAAATAAGTTTTTTTCATAATATCCAACAAAGCTGTCAGTCAAAGCCGGACCAAGTAGTGATGCTACAACTACTCCGTCTGTTTGCTTGTACATAGTGCTATTGAAGCTGAACTCAATCCAGGATGTGGCGCTCTTCATCAATTCAACAAACACGTCCTTTAGAATCAGTGGTTGTAAATCAGAATCGTCGTAAAGGGCATCTGAACAGATTTTGATGGTTACATCAAAGGGAACGTTAGTGAACAAGCTGGACACATCAAAAGAACACGTGAAGACATTAGGATCGATGTCAAGATTTTGCATGGTCTTAGCAAACGTAAACGAATCTGAAATGGAATGTGATGAAAACCGCTTTAACACAGGTAGTAATAGGCCAGCCAACCACTTCCCGAGTTCAAAATGGGACGAACCTGTCATAGACAGTATAGAGCGAAATGGAGTGTCTTCTTTGTGTGTTTTCGGCAAACCATACATTCGAGGTCTTTGCAATTCAGTTGATCGTATTGCGTCATAAATCCACTTCGGCATAAGATCGGCTTTGACTAAGTCAAGCAACCGCTTCTGAAGGCGCGATTTAATGTCGGCTGTGTTGTCACTGCTGGAGACCGGAACAAGTCTTTGAATTTCGATTGATCATCAAGAATCTCGTTCATTTTATCGACGTAGTCGCTTTTGTTTAAAAGGACAACGCCGGAGCCTTTGTCAGGTTTAATGATAATGATATCATCATTCTTTCGTAACCTGTTGATTGCACGAAAGCATTCTTTGTGCATTGTGAAGTCACGTGAATCTATGATGCTGTCACAATACAAATGTGCAAGGTTAGCGACTCGGGCTTTTAAAGTAGTGTGTTGTTCAACAGAACTGGCACTGTGATGTAAAAGCTGTACCCACAATGACTCAAATTCGGCAAAGATTTCTTCTTTGCGCAAATACCTGGGTGGCAACCCAAAGTTGAGACCATGCGACAGCACGAAATTTTTAGTGTCATATAAATCATAATCTGAGAGATTCAGAATATGTCTTGTAGTATTACTGAGAGCATTGCCAAAACGGTCACGTCTGAGTGAAAAAAGCAGTCGCTCATTTTTGATCTTGGATTTTGATTCCGTTTTTCCATCAAGTAATACCAGGTATCTGCAGAATCTGATTGTGTCGAAGAATGTTAGAAATTCGCCGACCGCCCGCCAATGTGATTGGCAAACTGTTCGTAGTTTTCTTGATTGCTCTGTTAGCTTTTCAACGTCATCTATTAAAAAAGCGCGTTCCATCTCGGTGCTGTGCCTGGCTTGCGGTCGTTCAATAAGAGCCACGATGTATTCAGGAGTAACTCTTTTAGATATGCAAGCCTTGAGAAGGGCTGCAGAAAACTTAAAGAGCTCTGATTTTTCCTCCAGTTCTCATCACATTGTTTAAAACAGCTATTTGCTATTTAGTGTACCAAAGGCGAAAGTACGCAAAAATCTTCTTGGTGGTACAGAATTTTAATACAGCTTTGAAAAAAGCTGTTTGGGCCATACGTTTACTGTGACGCTGTTATCAGAGGCGGTATCGCGTCAAAAGGGAAGATTTAGAGTAAACGTTTTATGTGGTTAATTCGTACGTAGGCGACGAGCCATTGATAGCGCTAGTATTGTAAAGCGTGCCAAAGAAAGATTTCGCAGCAGCGAAAGTTAGAGAAAGCGCAGTAGATCGCCGCATTTGGTCTCCTGTTGCGCTTTCGCTACTGTGAAATCTTTCTTTGGCGCGCTTTACAATACTAGCGCTATCAATGGCTCGTCGCCTACGTACAAATTAACCACATAAAACACTTACTCACTCTAGATCAATGCTTCTCAATCTTTTTAGGCAAGTGACCCATTTTCAAAATACACAGAGGTCTATGGCCCAGTTGCGTTATATTTTTTCAATTTCAGCGATGAGCTCCTTATTAGTTGAAATTAAAATAAGAAGCAGTGGCCCACCCGACTTACGTGCTGTGGCCCACTGGTTGAGAACTACTGTTCTAGATCTTTCCTTTTGACGCGATATTGCCAGTGATGAGAGCGTCACGAAAAACTTATGGCTCAAACAGCTTTTTTCAAAGCCATATTAAAATTCTGTACCACCAACAAAAATTCATGTGTGTGATTTTAGACACATGCAATAATAATACACGAATACGCGGTGGAATATTGATCTCAACCAATTCTTAGTCACACCGCAACGGGTGAATTAAAATACTCTTTTAACTACACGCTGCTGCACTTCACTAGTCGATGTAGAGGGACCTCGCGCTAATAAGCCAGCGCGGACAATTTCTCCAGTCGCCAGCAAAAGGGACTATTATTTAAACCGATTATCATAAGTAATACTGTATAATAGATATCAGTCCACGGCTAAATTGCCGGAAAGCCATAGCGCTAAGATTCACGGCTTGAAATTACATCGCCAGGGGTGCAAATTATAGGCGCACGATACTCTTTAAGCGGGGATAGCCGAGCGGCTACAAACCTGACAGTAAATTGATTTCGTCAGTTAATATCACTTCGTCAGTAACATCAGCAAAGCGATAGTAACATCATCGAATTGACGGATATAGCAGCAACGTTAAACTGGCTGGGCGTCGAAATAGGGACACACGAAGTTGCAAATAGCAATACACAGCCCGTGCAATATAAAACTAGAATCACACACAAAGGCGGGAGTAAGGTGCTAACCCGCCAAAAGCAAACTAACAAAAAAGTATAAAAAAGGACAAAAAGATCTTTGACATGGCAGCTCGATGACGTGCGAGGCACGACACGCTACAGTGGGTACCCAAGAGTTGTCTTTTACGACATGCTGGGTAAGCAGCTTCACAATTTTAACCCCATCAAAGCACGGGTTAGTTGCGTTTTTCTTTGCAGACTTCATCGTTTTTACTACGAATTGCAAATTTCCGGTTTTATACGTCTATGCTTGTTTTGCAGACCTCGAAAAAGTATATGAGCATAACCTACCAAAAATGTTAAGCGTATGTTACTGAAGTATAGCATCATGGTCAATGGCTATTGATCAAAGCCATTCACTGTCAATGTAAGAGTTTTTTCCTTGTGAAAATGAATAGATTGAGATCAAAATTTTGTAGAACATTATTTCAAAATTATAAATTGCAAAATCAATTGTGTGCTATTATCAAGTGACGGAGTACTTTTGTTACAATCAAATTTCACCTCCATCATACACTTGATTGTTTTGCATTTGCTTGTGATTGCGCTGCGTTTAATGTAAGCGCATGAAAATTCGCAGTACGTTATCTTTTCAGAAAACATGATCAGATAGATGTGCAGCTTGAGGAGAAACCTTCAGTCAGGTGGTAAAATTCAAGACCTTTGAGATACATTTGCGCTTGATAGTAGGCAGAACAAAGAGCTCAATATTCGAATCGGTGAAGGAAGTGCAGAAATGCTTGAGGTTCAATGATAATTATTGGTCAGAAAACTAAAGCTTTTTAAACATATTAAGATTGCAATGTTTGCAACGGTTTTTGTTATTGTCTTGATATCTGTAGCCATGAATTACGTGCAATTTAAGAAAGAGAACGATCTCAAGGGCAAACAGCGGCTTTAACTTCCTCAAAAAGAATTTATGGCCTGTCACGAACACATTTGTTGCGCCCAAAGTCAAAAATTTCTTCAAATAGAATCGCTGCTTTCTTGTATAAAGAGGTCTCAAATGCCTTGGTTTTGCCGTATACTTAGAATGCCTTCAAAAACTCGTCAAATACTTTTTGCCTCATCAGCTGGAGAAAGATTGCTTGTATGCCCAAGAAGAAGATGGATAATTTGCGTTAGCAACTTGGCTTGGTCAAGGCTTGTAATCACGCCAGTTGAGTAATTGAATGTAGCTGAAAATAATGAAGTTTATATTTAGCTCCTAGGACTGCTTACTCTGCGATTTTCGAAGGAGGAAAACCAGGGTAAGAAGAGGTATGAAAACTTTTCTACTGCGATCGAAAATAACGAAGAGCGAACTCAAAAAGTTGTTAGATAAACTTGCGCTGAGCTGATTTTGTTTTCTAATTTACTTTAGCTTGTTGCACGTTAAAAGCTAGCCAAATATGTCATTGAACTGATTATCTGTAATCAACGATGCAAGCCAACGTGTAAACGTGAAGTATCAAAGCATTTTTTAAACCTAATTTGGGTTCTTGCATAAACGTTAAAGGTGAACGCAAACAATTGACCTTATTTTGTGGTAAAAAATAAATGGCAAGAAATTTTTTTTTCAAAATAGCATGAGGGAAGAAACCAATCGTCAAAGCAGGTGAAAAAAATTTGCCGACAGCAAAAGTACGCTTGTTGTATTGTAGCGGTCGCAACGAAGTCGGGCGCTTAACGTACAATAGGTTACATATTTATATTTTTTTTATCCTTTTTTCTTCTAAGAGGGTTGGCGGAAGAGCAGCTTTAGCAATTTGATGTGAACTCTAAGATCCTCAGCATTGTCTGTTAACTCTAATTGGTTAAATTCTAGCTTTAATCAAGTCATGTCATTTATGACCAGCCTCGATTGAACAGGGCTAGTAATAATGTAACTCACCCACTCAGATCTTGAGTGGCTAAGCGGTGTTTTTCAGTTGGTGTGGCAAAAAGATTTGACGAGTGAGTTTTTTGGGGCATTCTAGTTGCATGGCCAAACTAACGCACTAGAGACCTCTCAAAACAAAAATACAACGTTTAGATATTAAGGAATTTTTGAAATTTGACTTTAAAAACAAAAAATGAAATTCTGTGCTGTTTTTTTCTTTGCTATGTTACTGCTATATCCTTTTATGCTTGGACACATTTTAATCATGACTGGATTTGGTTGCTCATTCTCAACAATGCTTTATTGCTGAAAACCCATTGCAAGAGATCTGTAAATACAGTTTTTTTAAGGCTTAGGTACGACACAACAAGGTAATTGAACCCAGTAACAACCGGCAGTTACCATGGTCGCCAGTATGCAAACAGCATACTGGTGACCACGGTAACTATAACACTACTTCTAAGTGAACGCTAGATTGATAGGAGAGGGGGCGCAGAAAGCACCAGAATCCGTGATTATAAAGAAAACCTAGTCATCAAGGTAAAGATCTTTTATAATGGAAAAATCTGAGGCCCGCACTAGCATTTTATGCTCTCTTCAATGAATAAGTACCGAAGCCCGAGTTTGGCTTAGTCAGGTCTTGCATTCGGTTAGTTGACTTTGCGCTCAAAAAAAAGAACCAAAATTTGCCAATTTTCAAAGTTCTCTAAAAGGCTGTTTCTACTTAGCAATCTTTGTTCAAGACTTGCCAGAAAATGCTGAACTTTTGCCTTTAACTTCGTTCTTGTAAACTGGCCAATAATACAGCTCTTATAACCTATTACAAGCGCGCAACCGAACTTATTGATTAAAATTTAGGAAATAATAACCTTTGTAATGCTTTTTCAATTTCAGGGATGTTCTACAAAATTTTCTTTTAAGCGCTTATTTTCTCCAATGTTTAAATTTCTATTGAGTGCACATTTACGGTGATCTCTCCTACCAGACATTTCTACTTTAATACAAACTTTATTATGGTTGCAAAATGGTATATGTGAGGGTGCTGATTTATTGTTGACCTTGAGTCGTTTGTGTTAATTTCGTAAAATGTTTCAACTCACAAAATAATCTTAAATATAAATGCAATTTCGGCACAAAAATTAATGTCGGATGCTGACATACTGTACCTTATCTTCACCACTTGTGAAGACCAACAAAAAATCTTTAACCCAATTTGGGAGTAAACTCACACAAATTTAGCAAAATTCGAACTTAAATAAAAATCGATCGATTTCACAGCCCAGATTAAGATTGAATCAAACAGCTTTTATGAATAAACTCACTAAATCTTGCAATTAATCCCCAAATATTTTTTGTTTTTAACTTTTTTCTCTGTATTATACTGGTTTACTAACTCGCAAACTTGATAACAACCAATCTGACATATTAAAGTGAGTTTTAACTCCCCTCTTATTGATCACAGTCATCAAGAAAAACTGAGAAACCCAACAAACGTAATTTTTGTGTCTGCCTTTTTTGATTACAAACTTAGAGTAGGGGCATGGGTAGATCGTTATAATGGGCTTAAAAATTGATAGACTAAAGCTATGCAGTGATATTTATAGGGCCGGTGACTCGTCCCGCCTGACACTATGTCAGAACCATCTTGACCAGCATCCTGAAGAGATCTTTTCATATTCGGAGAAAAAACTATCGAAACGAGAGTCAACTTAGGTTGAAGACTTGTTTTAAGAGAACACTCGTTACTTGGCGAGTTTTTCAATTTTAGAAGTGGCAGTTTTCAAATTTGGAATATCACTTGTAGAAATTGCTTCTGGCGTGATGAATTTTAGTGGCCTCAGTGGATCCCTTCTTTACTGAGCAACCCTGAACAGTCAAATGGCATGTAAACTAAAGTCGTTAAAAGATATAACTATTTGTAAAAATATCCAATCATCTTAAAATGCATTCATTATTTTTACCGTATTCCTTTCTTTTCTTTTTTATTTCCTACAAACGAGCAGGCTGGCTATGTACATGTGTATCCGTTCAACTAAAGGAAAACGTGTTATTTATTTGTTTTCTTAAATATTTGTTATCTATTGAAGTCAGGTAGTATCTTTACTCCTAAATCGTAAGATTCTTGAATACTATCTGGCTTTTGTAACCAGTGTTATTTTTTTTAGTCTTTCATTGTATTGAATGTATTGGTGAGCAAAAGCAAAAAATATCTTTTTCTCTCTCTAGTTTCCTGCGTAGTTAGCTTGATCACCACAGAATAGAGCTACAACGCTTTGTGAATGGAATATTTCAACCAGGGCTGCGGATTCGTGTTTGAACTCTAACTCAAAAGAACTCGGTATTTTGCGGAACTCAAAGTCGAAGAAAATCGATCGCACATCATTGCAAATAATGTACAACGAAACAGCGGTATATGATCATTATTTGACTTGCTTTTGGAAACGCAAACCGTATTGGGACATGTAAACCCAGTTAACATAGTTTGTGTGCAGTGGCGGATCCATATCCTTTTGACGGAAGTGGGTAAATGTCATTTTGAATATTATAATAAAGAGCTAAAAAAACTGTTACAGCACAGTTTGTGAGTAGGCATAAGCTTTTCCAATATTTAGTAGAACCAAAGTATGGAATATCACACTGAAATGAAGCAATTATATGAAGACTACATCACAGTGACGAGCATAAATACGAAAAGTTGAAAAAATTAAAAGTTACTCGGTGCTGTATTGTTTTTTATCCCCTCACTTTGAGGCCGAAAATTAAATCAAACTCAGTAATATCATTTAAGCAATCTCGGTCAACTGGCTGTCAAAGCACCAAGAAAAATTACGATACGGTATTGTAGGGGTGGCCGATTTGTGGCTCTTTGGATCCTGGAGTGCGGCTCTTTTGACTCCTCGTTAGTGTGCAGTAATGGAGTGTAGGGATGTGTAAAGTGCGGTGCAGCACGTGAATCATATTGACTTTGAAAGGAATTTCCGAGAAACCCTGGGCTTTATTTTGCCGATGGGCTAAAAATCTAGCATTTTCAGCACAATATAAAGTGAACTACAAAAGAAAAAAGGTCGTCACCCTCTGTATCGACGGAAAACGCGTTGCTGCTGCATTACAGCATAGCAATTTCACGGTGGCCCTTACAGTGATGACGTCTATAGGAATTGACTTTTTAGTTCAGCAACGTCCGCCACCTCTTATCTAGCAACTTCGGTAACTAACATGTGATCTGCAAAAAAGAAAAAAAAAGTCATCTCCGTCTACTTCAGCGTTTCTCGACCCTTTTCTTCTGCAACCCAAAATTGTTTACAAACCCTATCTGCCAGAATAGCTGCGACCCAAGTAAATTTGAGGGTACATAAATGCAAATTAAATTTAAACAACCCAAAATACCAGATCTCTTTTTCAACAACGCTGAACGCCATTTTGCTTCAACAAGTTTTTGAAATTGTGGCTCACCATCACTCTCAACGCCAAACACATGGGAGGCTCTGCATCTAGTTTCTATGTTCGTCTTTCATTAATGCCGGTATAGAAAATACCATCTCACACAAACATGACCTTGGAAAAGGGATTGTTATTTTCAAGGCCTCTTTATACAAGATTGGATGTTCGTTTGAAACTTGACACCAAAATTTGGGTAATGAAAGTTTCTCAAAAGATAACTTCAGTGATGAGTTGCTTTTGAGATCAATCAACTGTTCCCGAAAACCAGAAGGAAATCCTGCATTGAAATCGACCATATATGGGGTGAATGGATTTTTCAGCCACGCACAGTTGTTGATGTTTTCTGGAATGTATTTTTCAAAGTTTTTTCTCAGAGTGTGAAGGTGTTCCAATATAACAAACAAAACTAAAGTCGTTAAATTGGGCTCTGGATCAAGGTCCTCGATGGAACTATTCAAAATTGGAAAGGAAGCAAACTTTTTGTTTTTCACTTTGACATAACACAATTCCTACTTTTCTTCGAAAGCACGTACTTTGTCTGCGAAATCAATCATTGTGCAACACTCTCCCTGCATCAATTCATTCAACATATTCAGCCCTGTCATCATAGCGCACAAGTAAGAGAGAAGTAAAGCCCATTTCTCATCCTAAAAATTTTGGCCTAGAGTGAAAGGTCTTTCCCGCAAAAAGTTTCTAGTTCTCTCTTTAGTTCTATAACTCGAGGTAAAACTTTGCCGCGTGACAGCCACCTGTCTTCGTAATGAAAGAATTGGTGTTGGTGCGAAGCTCCACATGATAAACACAACTGTTGAAACAGGCGATAATTTGAAGCACGTCTTTCATAACGCCATGAAGAGTTGCACTTATTTCACGAGGCGTTAAATTTTCTCCGGGCGGCATGCAGTGGATTCCTTGGACATTTGGATTACTTTTTTAACGTGGGCAGCAAAACCTTTCCGACAACCCATCATGTTTGAGCGCCATTTGTGCAAACACTAAAACATTTGGCCCAATCAATCATGTTTTCTCTAAAAAGCTTGTCCACCACTTTGAAAATATCTTCACCAGTTGTGGTTGAAAGTGGTTGGCAAAACAGAAAATGTTCTTCAATATCGTTGTTGCTTGCAAATCGAATATATGCAAGGAGTTGTGAGAAGCGAGCAACATCTGTTGATTCACCTAACTGTCAGCTAAAAAATACGGATTCTTTCAGTTTTATGACAATTTGATCTTTGACGTCGTTTGGCAATTCAGCGATTCTTCGCTGAAGAGTATCGTTGAACAAAAAAATGTTAGTTTTTTGAGGCTTCCTCACCGCACACTGCTTTTACCATTGCCAAAGCTGCTGGCTTGATTAATGTTTCACCAATAGGGTAAGCTGCCTTCGACTTTCCAAATAAATATGAAACGGTGTAAGATGCAGCAATGGCTTTCTTTTGACTGAGAATGGATTCATTTTCACTTGTGTTGTCGAGCCTTTGCTTTTTTAGCGCATTTCTTTTCGTTAAAAAAATCTAAATTTTTTTCTTTAGAATGACATGAATGAAGGTGCCTCTTAAGCTTGTTTTTTTTTCAACAACTCGTTTGACAAAACTTGAAAACACAAAACACATTGTGGCTTTTCAGTGCCCTCACTGCGAATACATGTACTATAAAGCCGTGTTTCCAAAATTCAGGCTTATAGCCACGCTATAACATTTCTGGAATAGAAAAAAGTTATTCTAACTCACTGTAGAGCATTTCAATTGCCTTCAATCTTCTATATTTACGAACACAACAGTTGTGTTAAAAAAGTTGGGCAAGCTTCTCCTCGTCTACTGGAGTCGGGAATGCAGATGCAAGCACTGCTGTGCTTGCCTTCCCTTGCCTACTGGTCTAAATTTGAGAGGGATAAGGATTTCTAAAGGCCTGTAAAAGTTATTCATTGAAAGTACC
Source organism: Trididemnum clinides (assembly GCA_963675345.1). Classification (NCBI taxonomy): domain Eukaryota; kingdom Metazoa; phylum Chordata; class Ascidiacea; order Aplousobranchia; family Didemnidae; genus Trididemnum; species Trididemnum clinides. Next base: position 19,168,091 of record OY776295.1, on the reverse strand, counting down.
TTGTTACAGAAACAAGTTACCTAAATGATGTAACATTGGATGTGCGCAATGTGGAATGATTTTTACTCACTCTATGATGTAACAGTTACTATCGATTTTAAGAAAGAAACGATAAAACTTGCTTAGAGACGTCATTTTGGCTAATCCAATTTATAAACAAAGTCTTTTACAACCCCTTCATAAAGCCTTGGCGACCCACATTTAAGTCGCGACCCTAGGTTTGAGAAACGCTCGTCTACTGCGACAGCGAACGCTTCATTGCATTTTCGCAATCGTGCGGCGGCTTTTGCAATGATGGCTTCCATGGGTTGTGGCTCTTTCGGAAAGCAAGGTTGGCCACCCCTGCTGAAATATATGTGTTTGACTTTGATCCGGCGATCCAATCCATTGATATTGGGCAGAGGTACAGGCCTTGGCATTCTGCCAACATTCGACCTGCTTCAGTTTATTGGATCGAAAAGGTACCACATTACTGTACTCTCCTCTGCCTTTCAGAGGCAAAACCTGTGGGTACTATATCTATCTGTAGTTGATTTCTAATGAAGATTATTTTTGTCTGTCAGCCACGCACGGTTATTTGTCTACCGCATGCTTTAGCTTGCTTTTGGGTTGCACAAGCCAAACCAGCCATTACATTATTGAGATGGTGTGGCCAGATGACAAAGAATTTTTGGAAAGACCTCTTGACAAAATAACATAGAAACGCGTTACCAGGCCAGAAAAAAAGTGCTGAAACGGCCTGCTTACACGTTTCCGCCCCGTTACACCTTTGAATGCATGCATGCACACCAGAATATTTGCATACTTATCAAATTTTAAAAAACGAATGTACCTAAATAGTAGGATTGGTTGGTGGGGATGCCGTCAATTACTCGTTGCTTTTAAATAAAACAAAAGCATAATATCAAAAGATTAATTATAGGAAAAAGTAGGGAACAGTGCTCCAGACGCCTACAGTGACCCATTATCAATTTTTCACGATATCTCTTACCGCTTGACTACCAGTACGAGCAGGAAACTGAAGGTACTAGTAACAGCAACGTGTAAGTCAAGGAACTGCGGTCTCTATTCAAATAGAAATGGAAGTCCAGTTTCAAGTTAAAAAATTAAAAAACAGCACAATTAATTCTGTAGTGATTTAAGCTTTTGGTAAAATTTCTAGAACAAGTTGAAACTTGTCTTTATTAAAAGAGATATCAAGCCATAGTATCAGCTAAACATTTCTTCTTTCAAGATAGTAAGTCCACACCATTTTGCTCACTTGCCCGTGATGCCAACAGTGCTCTAACTTCAGTTTCTAACATTTGATAGAAATTGTATATCATAGTTATTGTTTCGACGTTTCGAAATCTGTTTATTTCCAAAGCTTGCCTGGCTCAAATTCCGACACAAATAATTTCAAAATTACGTATATATTGTAATTTATTCAAATAGAATAACGAAAAAGGTTAAATAACATGCAAACAAAAGAAGATTATTATTGTTTTCATAAATTAATATAAATTTTAAAGTAATGTATGTTATTGAACTTCATACAATAGAAAACTAATATCTCATTGCAAACTGTTAACAGATTATACTTCAACATAAATTTCAAGCAACACTGTAGACTTCTAAGAAATCTATGCGAAAGCACAAGCGCTTGTCAAAATCACGTGACTCTGCAAAAAAGACGCATTTTGATGCATGACGTCATCTCAAACAAAGTTTTTGCGTATAACGCGTAAAAACAAAAATCATCTTGCAACAGTTATTACCTATTATACTGTTCTAGATTTACAAGTAAATAAATGAAATTTACACTTGAGAATAAAGAGTAATTAAGTGAAATATAGCAAATTTTATTTTTAAAAATGTCAAGCTAAATTGGAAATTTTATTTCTCAAAAAATAAGAGAAGCTTGTGAATCTGTCATTGATTTTCGTGTGACGCAAAGAAGAACTGCTTAAACGTATAATGTGAGCAGGTGTACTCCGGGTCGTCATTTACAAAATTGCCAATCTAATGTTTATGAAAACGTTAAATAAATTTTGAGACCACATTAAAGTCAACTTCATCAGTGAAAGCGAAAGTCAACCGGACCTCGGTCACTTTCTAATCCTATCCAAATAAGGTCTCTGTGCCTGCCCTCAAACCCGGCTTCAAATCAGCATGCAGAAATCCAGTTTATTATAAAACTACAAACTAACATGAAGCTAGGCCCAAACAGCGGCTAAATACAGTCCGCTAGCCCGATCCGAGCTAGCACGTCGACTTCCTAAAAATAAAACACAAATCACAAATCAACTAAAAAACAATGGCGGCTAACACTAATTCCTGCCTGGCGCGGGTAATAGATTGTATCTATCGTAATCTACTAGAGAGAGCTAATTACTGTCAAAGTCTAAATCACAGCGCGAAAGAATGCCTACGCTACGTGCTATTACATCAAAAACTACTGTTACTATCTATCCTACTAAAAAAGATACACGAGGTCTAAATCTAAAGAAAACCAGAAATCGTGCTTGATCATCAAATCTAACCTAAATAAACGAAGTGAAGACAAAGGATATGACGTAATAGCATCTAGGTCACAAAAAAGAAAATGGAGAGAAAGGATACCACACCGAGCGCCGCGGGAAAGGCAAGAGAAGAGAATGCAGCTATCGCTAACAATCAGTTTAAACTGGCATGTGAATCAAGGGCGTTGGCAAAAAGATTTTTAGGAGAGCATAACAAATGGTAAACCTTTTGTTTATAAAATTAACCTTGAGAGTACTGGGTGGGTGCATTTTTGAGCCGAAAAGATGGTGAAAACCTTTTCTTTTTTAAAATCAGCGTTTTCGATTTGACATTTTATGGAGGCTATTGTTCATTCATTCACAAAGACCTTTGTTTTTTTCTGAATATCAATTTTTCGTTTATTGCATTGGTACAACTTACATCCACTTCGCGTCGCTAGCCGCAAGTTGCACACCCCTGTTCGAAATTCCAGGAAGGGGTCGCAGCCCTCTTTGTCTCTTCTTCGACGCCCTTAATGTGAATCAACTAGATGACTACATGCGACTGAGTTTAAAACCAATCAAAGTCTGAATAATTTGGTTAATGCTTTTGATTTAGCATTGATTTATTTATACCATAAAGCGCAATTCTTTCTGTTTATTGATGTTTGTCTGAGTGTTTTTACTCCTCCAAAACTACTGGGTGTACATTCATCAAACTTGTCCCGATTAATCACCTCCCCATGGTAAGTGCCGTAAGGAGGGGTAAGAGACGTCATAATCAAAGACAAGTTTTTAAAATTTGAATTTTTTGACTCATAAAACGCCATTTTGCTCAAACAAAATCCAGTTCCCACTTACCAACTTCAAAAAATTCCATCCCCCTACGATGAAAGATGACATCACAGCTAACGCTTGGTCGCACAATTTGTTCTCTGCTTTTATCAAAAAATAGTTACGGTAGAAAGGTGATTAAAAGTTTTTTCGGGAGGTATTAACAATGTGTTTTGGATAAAAAATTCTACAACAAGTTGAGCTAAAATGACAATGCAACAAGCAATTGTTTATTTAAGCGTTTCAAGCAATCTTTTTTCTTTCTTTTTGAACGCTTCAAACTGGCTCTATGATGTCATAATGCCTGTCGGGTAAAATTAAACTGAAAACAGTGCAGCAGGAGGCAGTTGGGATTAAAGCTGTCATTTTTTTTTATTTACCATATTTATTCTCCATTCACGAGAAAGCGAATTGTATCGCTATATTTTGGACGGTATGTTCGCACTTGCTTGGGAGTTGCTATTTCCGAGGTGTCTGGGTCAACTGTCTTCCACATAAAGGTGGGGCGTTCCATTTAGTGCCTTACCCAAGGACACAACAAGCGAACTTGCCGCCTTCTTCTCCATAACCTCCCATAAATGCCCAGCGCAAAAAAGGAAGCTATAGATACCACTTTTTTAAAGTCTTTTGGTATGACTCCACAAGGGGAATTAACCCCAAGTCTACCGACTGCGAAGCGGACGCTCTAACCACTACGCCATCGCGTCAGTCATGCATGGGAAGGCGTCTGTCATGCATTGTCATTTCAAAAGCAAACAGCTCTTATGCTGCCCGACAAAGAATAGTAATGCACTACACTATTAACATATTCGTAACCCTAAAAACCTGTCTGTTTAGTAACGCAATGGCAACTTAGAAAAACTATGTAGAATTGTATCGCAAATCTGAGTAACCTTAACCGCTAAGGCATCATCTTATTCGTGAAGTGCAGCAAAGATGAACAAATTGGCGATTTTTTATGTCAAATCTTTTAGAAATTACACAAATTATCCACATCTGTGCACAAAAACTTGATCAATAGATTATACTCTTAAATAATAACCTAATCTATTGCAACAACTCAACCGTAAGTGCTTGACTTCAAGTAAGCTTTCTTTTTCCCTAGCCGCGATTATGCCAGAACCAATCAACATAAGCGCATTCATAGGTTATAGGTCATATAGATAAGCCTAAAATTAGGAATAGTTGTAAGTGACAGCCTATGTCTAATATTTGATTGCTTATTCCTGAAAATACACAGTAATCTCTTTGGTGCCCTCTCGCAGTTACGTTTATGCCTCCATACAAGTAATAAAATACACGGATAACAGGGTGGAATTATTGACTGTTTTAATTGTCAGCACGTCCAGCTTCAGTGTGCGTTCATGCTGGAAACAGGGCAAACAAGACGTAACTAGGGACTTTAAAAACTTTGTGGAAATAAAACAATTATGCGACTTTTGATTTTGGAAAAAGAATTGCCTATGAAAAAACTTAATTTTTCATCGATGTTGTCACTTGTCGCAACTATCCATTGGGTGAAGCCAGCGCAACTGGATTGGCCTAAATTTTTATCCTTGACATTACTGATGGGGGCTCTGCTACTGCAATAGCTTAACTTTACATGCGTTTATGCAAAGACCAACCAACTCACTCGCAAACATAAGCTTAGATCATGAAAATAGTCCTACAGTAACCAAAAAAAGGCAAGTCGTAGGCCTACGTTTTAATCAGGGTTGTGGAAGCGGTTATTTTTCAATCGCTTCCGCTTCCACTAATAAAAAACGAGAAAACGACCGTAGACAATCTTTTTAACTTTTGTGGGTCTGTAGCCTGCCTTCTCCTACACTTTATCATTTTGAGAAGACAAAAACCTTCATTTATTGCTATTACTTTACCTGCTTTGCTTGAGCTTATTGTTCCCGAACTGCTCTGTGTTTCTTTTTCTTAGCCATAAGAACTCGTGTTGAATGTAGAACAGTGCTTTTTAATCTTTTTGTCATCGCGGAGCCCCTAATGTACTTTCGCGTTTGTCACGGAACCCCCACTAACAAAAATTTAGAAATAACAAATTGTTTGCAAGAAAATCAAATATTTCGTTACTATAATTCAAAAAATAATTAAATACTTCAACAAATAAACAGTTATTACAAGTTCTTTCACTACTTACAACCACTTTTACAACAGTTAACAAAATGCTTCTCAGATCTAAACCGTATGACCACATATTACAGTTCTCGACAATAACCTGTCGTCACAACAACAAATTACACCGTATAGTGCTGATTTTCCCTTTCTATCCTCAACTAATTCTGACTTCGAGTTAACTTTAACTCTAATCATCATTACTGTTGCAGCTGGATTTAACTCTGCATTGCTTGCTTTTATGTTACGACCGAAAGTTACCGTGGTTTGGGAATAATTTCGGATTTATGTTGTTTCGGCCAATCATTTACTGACCCTAAATTGCTATCTCAGCTTTAAGTTTACATTTTTTAGAGCTTTTTCTTTTTTCCACGCATTTGCTATCTTTTCATAAACTTGTGCAAAATTTGCGGCATTCCGAGTGTCTCGTCTTTAGTTGATAAACACTTGGTAAGTTAGTTTGCATTTGCTTTGTGAGTGTGAATATGTTACCTTAGCTTGTGTTGAATTACAGAAACCGTCTTTTTTCTCTATATGAAACTGAACTGTTCGAATACAGTCTGTTGGGAAATTTGACTCGTGTTCAACAGATAGACGAGCGCTACAATTACGGACTTTCTGTCCGTTCCCAAAACACGTATTGACTTCGATCTCTTTGGATATTGAAGTGCGAAATTTCTGTCGTATATATAGTATATACATGTAAAGCGAGCAAAATTGAACTGCACCACTTAATAGCCGCCTCAACGTGGTGGTGCGGTCCCCAACCCCGTTTGAGTTGGGTCAAAATGGCTGTTGGCCTTCCCGAGGGTCCCAGTTACCCTGGGCACTCCACTCGAATAAACCATTTTTCACCGTGCAGCCCCTTGAACAACCACAGAAGGGTAGCATGCAGCCTCTTTAAAATTGGCCTGTCTTCTCTCTTTTCCTGCCTTTCTCTTGCCCATCTTCTCATTCTTCTCCTTATCCTGATGAGCGGCAACGTTCATCCGAACCCTTGTCCCGTCTTTCCCTGTTCAGTGTGCGCTGGAAATGCGACCTGGCGGGATAGGTCAGTGCAATGCTGCACATGCTCTAATTGGGTTCATTAAAAGTGCTCACTACTCTCCTTTCCTAGATTCAGAACTCTTGGCAGCTCTCACTCCTGGAGCTGCTCTCCCTGCTGCGTCCCTGCTTTTTTTGGAGATCCCACACCTACCAGCACTTTGACTTCCTCCTCGGACTCCTCCAGCTGGTATACCTTCACTGCTCAATCTGGCCCATCTGGCCCTCTTCTGCTAATGCAGCACTCACACCTCACCCTCACCTGTAAACCTCTTATCCTTTTTCCTCACACTTTGTATCTTCTTCCTCTGCACTCTAACCACCGCTTCATGCTCCTGGCTGTTTCTCTTTACCTCCTGCTTTCTTTTCCCATCCTTAACTCCCTCAGGGCTCTTCAATGGAATGCTGGGGATCTCCGAGCCAGAATCACTGAACTACTACACTTTGTTTCGTCTTGTCCCGTTGACCTTATTTGTATCCAGGAATCTAACCTTAATTTATGTTCTTCTTTCCGGATCCCTGGATTCTCTGCTCTGCGATCCGATGGCACCCACTCCCGATCTTGTATTTTTTCTACTAATGTAACAGACGCTAGCGGCGGCGTCATCATTTTCGTCAGGAAGGGCTTATCCTTCTCTGAGCTTTCTACCTTCTCTCTTACTTGGCTTGACCCCAACTCTGACTATGTAAAGGTTAATCTCTCTCTAAATGACTTCTCCTCGCTCTCATTTCTTAATGTTTATGCTCCTCCTATTCGGTCTTCTCCGAAGAATAGCAGAACCAATTTCTTTTCTCTCTCCATTCTTCCCTCCTATGCGGAAGCGGAAGAATTTTCGCGCTTTTGCTTCCACAGAAAAAGGACCGCTTCCAGCTTCCGCTTCCACATCCCTGGTTTCAATACCTTAGTATTCAAAATATATCACTTTAGCGCCTTCCTACAACTTTGAATTTATGGATTTTATGCACTTTATCAAATGAACCCAAAACGTTCGTGAAATCATTGGCTGTTTCAACTGCGAGGAAGCCCAGTTTGAAAACGCACCTATGCTACTAACAGTTTAAAGATTAGCGGTGATCATCCAAAGATATGCTGGTTCAAAAGTAAACAGTACGAAAGTCTTGTGCGTTGTGTTACTTTAGTTGAATTGTTTTGCTGTTTGTTTGCCTTCAGAAGTCGCTTTTGCTCATCCGCTCCTTCACTTGGTTACCTGCCACTCGTTTGCCACTAGAGAACAACTATCAATGATTCTCGCTTTGTGTTCAGAGTGAAACGGTGCGTTTTGTTTATCGTCCCAAGTTGAATATCGGGCTAGCCAGGAGCCACGTAAATTATCTTACACCTATCCAGCATAGCTTTTAGCATTTGGTCAGCCACTTATTTCGCGCCAAATGTGTGACGTCATATGCAATAAATAGAAAATATATGACTTGGCAACACCAAATTGTTGCCTTTTTGTTGCTGCGGTTTGGATTTTTCTTGTATCCTGCAATTTGTATAACTGTGAGCAGTGGTGCCTCACGTAGTGTTTTTCCACTAGATTAAGTGTTTTTACATTTCAGCTGGTATTCTAGTAAATTTACTTATTTATCTAGTGTTTTTCTCGAGAAACTTCTGACTATTTCCCGCTGGGATATTGAAGTTGGCCTAGACGTTATTTTAATTTTTTTAGGTAAGTTTCTTCTGCTCAAGTAAAAGCCGTCATTTTTTTTCGCTGTAGCTATTTTTTGAAGATTTGGTATTTTCAGAATAACCAAAAATTGGTGAGGTCCTAAAATAGTTGGGAGGTTGTCTTGTTTCCGATGTAATCTGTTGCTAAAGGTAGATAACTCACGAAGATTTTATGGAAACGCCCTTGGCAACCGTTTGCTGAAATTTTTAGAAAGTAAAAAATTATTTTTCTTTCATTGTGTTTTTTGAGTCTTACGCACTATTTTAGGGAGGAAAATCTATGAGTAAGTCATTTAAAAGGTGAGTTTTGCAGGGTAATCAATCTTTACGGCTCAAACTTATGGTAGCTTGTTTTTAAAGAGATGACCTCCACTTCTGCTCAAGATTACTTCTGATTTTTAAATTGTCTTGTAGAATTTATGTTTTGGTTATTGCTTTTCAACATACTTTTTGTTCTCAGGCTTATTGCAGAAATGCTCCTGATAAGTATGTTGTGTGCATAAGTAAAAATGAATGTATAATACAGTGCAACTTGCTATCATTTAGATGTAAAATTTATGATCTAGTACTTCTCTTTTTTCTATTCTTTTATATACAATGTTATGCTTTTTCATAACAAGAGAGTGGCAACAATAACTGTGACACATAGTTAATTTTTTTTGTTTTATTGGCAATAAATCTGTAAATTTGTAAGTGCTGCAAATACGTTTGCAAAATTAGTCTTGAAATAAGTGTTTGTCTACCAATCTTGAAATATGCTTGAATTAACTCTCAGAGAATTGTGTTAGTGCTGCTGTATGAGCATAGCAATATTTTATTCTGACATTAAGAAGTACAACCAAACAAAAACCCATTCTCTGTTTAAGCTTTTGTGAATTGCAATCAATAAGAACCACAATTCTTTTGATTCGTAACATAATTGTGGCAAGAAGGACAGCAAGTTGCAACTAATTGAAGAATTCTTAGATAATCTGGCAGTCCCTTATTTATTGCGTGTTTAAAGAGTTTGATTAGTTAGAGGCTACTGGTGCTCATAGTTGTGTTACTCTTAAGCCAAGCTAGCTATTTGCGAATTTATGTAGTGCCAATGAATATCTATTGGAATGTTAGAGGCTATACCCTCATGTTTACAAGCTAAACCTTGCTAAGCTTACTTGCAGTTGGCAAACTGCCTTCAATTTGCTTCAAAGCATATCATTATGTTATAAATTTTGCTGTTGATGGTCAGTGATGCTGGTAACGAAATTCCAGTGTCGTAATTGAAGTGATATGATTTGCTTTACAATGCTAATTGTGCTAACTCATTTACTACCTTTTTGTTCGATAAAGGCATAAGCCTACGATATTTAAAGGTAACCATAATAATTTATGGTATTGTTAACCAAAAATTATATCATTGTAAAGATTAGAAGTGAGGCTACGTGATGAATGATTGCATGAAGCAGCAAGAGTGTAGCCTTAACGTTATTTCAAATGTAATGGAGAACTTGTTAGAAGGTGCTTCTAATCATGCAATAGTGCAGAAAAATGCAAATAATTTGGATGAAAAAGCTGAAAAAACTGTGAACACTTGCAACATGTCTTTAATATCAAGTTGCTATAAGCTGCACTCTCATAATTCTAGTCAAGAAGATCTTGTAAAGAAGAAGCCTTCATGCCCTTATGAAGAACACAGTGAAAAATTACTTCCAATAAAGGAAAATGTTCACGCACTTGTAAGTAGCATGTTGGATGTTATTAATGCTGTGACCTCATTGGTAAAGAAAGTTGAGTTTTATTGTTTGTCACAGGATTTCGGTAAACGTAATGAACCAGCTGATAGGCAATTTTCACCTAAGTTTTTGTCACAAGCATATGAACAAGATGCGTTTTCTCACATGATTTCATGTACTTATCCAACCACTATTGTGTCATTGCCATTCAATTTCTCAAGGGAACCGATTTGTAATTCTACCTCAGCTTTTTGTGGTGAGTTTCAACTGCCAATATCAAATTCAGGTGTACCATCTAATGAAACTTCCTCAAAGAAAATTCCATTAACGAGTGTTTGCATTCAACAAAATTGTGATTTTAATTTTAGGTCTTTGCTCTGTCATTGCACTATGTCACAGTTAAATAATTCTGTGAACTCAGAAGAAGTAAAAGCTAAGAGAGAAGAAAACTTTAATGATATTTACCTTGCCAGAGAAGAAACTGTTGCTGCTCATCTTGAAGAAAAGCCTGCCGAGTGTTTTTATGACAAAGCTGACAAGCTTGCCGATAAAGTTATAAGTTGTGAGCCTATTACTGGCAATAATTCAAACTCCCATGACAAAAGTTTAAAACTAGTTAATGTGGGTCAATCGTATCTTAGCTTTCAAAACAAAACAGTAAATCAATGTGTGCAATCTTTGCCAAGTTGGAATGGCTCTGATTGGATTGGTCGCAATATCGCTTTTGAAACGAGAGTTTCACCTGCTTCCAAGAGACTTATTGACAATGATGTGGAAATGTGTGATGAAATCATTGACTGTTCTTTGCCTGCAAATATATGTGACTCTGTGGAACTATGTAGTACTGTAGAGTTGTTTAACAGTACCTCTACGCGTAAAGTAGATGCGACTAGAAGTTTTGAAAAATCTTGTCCGACTGCTGTAGATGACTTTTTTCAAACAAGCTATTGCTCCAGAAAATGTGAATTTAAGAATGATGAATCTCATGTCAATTTAGTGGTCGAAATTGATAGTCAGTCCAATGCAAATTATTTTTACACATCAACGCCTATTGACCGAGACATTGTCAATTTTGAATTAACTGAGAGCAATGATCTTTGTGACAGCAAATCTGTCAAAATTACTGAAGCTTCTTGTTTTGATCTCACTCTAAACAATGAAGTTAATACGGTGAAGCACGACAGCTTGTGGTTCAAGTTTGTAAATAATGCGTCTTTAAAAACAAGGAAAGTTGCTTCAGTCACAAAAGCATCTGATAAATTACTTGAAAATAAGAAGGGCGTGAACACCAAAAGTAGATGCATTAAAGAATTGTTTGCCGAAGAAGAATACTCTGATGAGATATTTTCATATTCAAATGATTTATCTGATACAACAGAAGATCTTAATAAAGCTTTTCTTCATACAAGCTCAGAAATAAATACTCAAGAGATACTTAATGAGTCAGTGTTTAAATCCAATCGACTTATGATTGGTCCAGAATTACAAAACGCAACCAACAGTCAATGTAATACTAAGCTCGTGAAATTTTGTCCCCACAAGAGAAAAATTACAAATTCCGTTGAAAATTCAGAAGTTGCATCTGTTGAAAAAGTTGTCATTAATACAACGTCTGGGCAACTGTTGATGAGGTATGTGCCTAATACCATATTTGGAGAAAAAAATTGCCAGAATTTTCTTCAACCCCTTGACTTCTTAAAGTTAAGCTGTATTTGCCATTTTTTAGATGTCGTCTCCTCAAGCTCAAAGGGAATAAATCCTTTAAACACTGGGCAAATCTTTCAATTTGACCATGAAAGCTATACGATAATTCAATTTGGTCATAAAATCATCACAAACGTAATAAAAGTTCATTTGGTTTGATGACTTTTAACGCATTGATAGTCAAAGTAAGCACATCTCAACACTAGAAAAAGCAGACCGGCAAGGCAATGAGTTGGGCTTTCCTTGACTAGTTCCTGAAACATTTGGCAACCCAACGAATGAAACTAAACTATGACATTACATGTATGATTAAAAGTGTTGGTAATTTTCTATCTTAAAAAGACTTTCTGAAATAGAAAATATTCTTTTTCATATTGTCTTATGTTCTGGTGACACTAGCTGCAAATAAAAAATAGGCTACGAAATGATATATACAGGGTGTCCCAGAAGTCGCGCATCATCCAGGTTTCCACAGAAAACGCTTTTATTGATCACAATCATAACAGATGCTCAAACTGTGCACCTACAGCAATGAAACCAGCATCAATTTTCTATATCAATGTATTTCACTACTCCTGAGCGTTATAGTGCTGATTTTCGGGCACTCAATTAGTTGTTGCATCCTTGTTATTGTTGTCATTTAGCACTCAGTTGCTATTGTTATTCTTAATGGTTGCTCTCGCTCAGGGCGATTAAGGTTGGTTTCTTGAGCTACAAATTGTTGTGTCGCCACGGCTCTTCCAAACATAAGAATAAATTTAATTCTTTCTTGTACTTTCAGTTTCTTCCTTACAATTAAATCAAATATAAAAACGCAGATTAGCATGGTGCGCGACTTCTGGGACACCCTGTATATACAATGCGTGCTAATGTCAGCAATCACGTAGTTGACATGGTCTATCGCTAATCACAAAAAGTTCTCAGTCATTTGACAATACTCAACACTATCATTATTGCATCTACTTTCAACAGAACAAAAATTGGTTTGTCAAGAAAAATTTAAAGCTGTACAAACAGAATATCTTTGAAAGATGCAATACTACTTACGCCACCAGCAATTTCCTGGCGGCGTAAGTAGTACAAGGGTGACCCAAAAAAAACGGGCCCCAATTCTAATTAGGCCTCGTTTCTTAGTGTTTTGTCCGAATGAAATAAAACTTTGGTCATAAATAGTTTATTATATTCAAAATATCACATCAAAACACTAGAACTTTGGCCTTTTTTTCTCCGTTTTACAGCATGTGTTCTAGATCAGTGGTTCTCAACCTATTTAGGTTACGGACCGGTAAAATTTCAAAATAAATTTTGCGGATCGGTGGACCTGAAAAATCAACCATAAATGTCATAAACACAAAAACAAGATACGCAATTCAATTGCACACAAGTGTGAACAATTCAATGAGAAATTTGCTGCTGTCTTTTTGATAGCAGAAGTGATAAAGGCGGTTGTAGCGAAGTTTCTGAAAGACGAATGGAGCGTTAATTTCCGCACAATTTCTCGGTTTGTTCTTAATGAGAGATAAAGATGGAAAGCTTTTTGTACATGTGTAGCCTAAGTTGTGGAAAATCTTTATACTTGGACATCAACGTGGTATCGCAGGAAAGTTCCATAAGCGATTTTTTCTCAACAGTGTTAAGATTGCATGAATCAATATCCTCTGCAAAGGGACTACTAATAATCCAAAAATTTCCCTTTCGAGGATCTGCATTATCTGGAAAATATTGGCCAAAACTGATGGTTAGCTCTTGCAAGTGTTGACTTATAAGAGTAAATAACTCTCCTGTATCAACAGATGCATTTGCCACGATATCTTGCAAACATGGAAACACATCGATATCGCCTTTCTGCACATTGCTTTTCCAAAACATCAGTTTCTTCTTGAAAGCATCAGTTTTGTTACGCAATGTAAATATATTGGAGTGATTATCTTGCAGAGAACAGTTAAGGTTGTTTAAGTTGCTGAATATGTCCGCTAAATATGCTAGTTTGGCTGTCCACATCTCATCGAATAAGCAGTCTTTTAGTGGAGAGTTTATTTTCACAAAAAACTGCTTTACTTCTTTACTTAATTCAAAGTGACGAGTAAGAAGGCGTCGAGTGAGAACGCGTCTCTAAAGCCACCTTACTTCAACATAAAATAAGAGATGATACCGTTGTGAACCTATGCTATCACACAAAGCCTCAAAGAACCTCGAGTGCAATGCTCGGCCACGTATATCATTTACGATCTTCATCTTCAAAACGTCATTTAATTCAGGAGATATTTTTTTGGCAGATAAATTTTCTTGTTGAAGAATATAGTGTGTAATCAGCAGATCTTTGTTTGCCACGTCTCTAATTTTCGCAGTTACACCCGAGTGACATTCCATCATGTTAGCAGCGCCGTCAGTGCAACCCCCAACACATTTACCCCCATCTAAACTTTGCTCTTGCACATAGTTATTAAGAAACCTAAATATTTCTAAACTGGTCGTCCGTCCAGGTAGTTTGAGACTACAAAGAAAACTTTTCATGACTCTTCCTTCATTTACATATCGAACAAAGCATACAAGAACAGCACAGTTGCTCAAATCTGTTGATTCGTCAAGGTGTATAGCAAAATATTTCGATTTCTTTACTTGTTCAGTAACTTGCTCTTCAACATCAACTGCCATATCCATTATTCTCCTTTGAACTGTGTCATTCGAAATTGATATCGCTTGAAGCTTGTTAGCTTCTTCCGGACCCAAAATCTCTGCAGTAGCTGCTAACATGCACGGTTATATTAAATCTTCTCCATTTGTATAAGGTTTTTTAGTTTTGCCGATTTGAAGAGAAATTAGATAGGAAGATTTGAGAAGGGCTTTATCAGTCGTTGTCATCTTTTGCATATCAGTTCTTTGCCTTTCTGTTTCACTCAGTAGTCTTTTGAAATATGCAAGAGGCTTGCCAACAAGGTTGCTATGCTGTCAGTGAAGACGCCGAGAAAGCTTTGAGGGTTTTATTGCGTCGTTTGAAAGAACTTTGGTGCAGACTAAGCACATAGAAAGCGGCAATTTTTCACTGCTACCGGTAGGAGCAATGGTGAAACCAAGTTCCAAGTATTTTTTATTACACTGCCTAACAAAGTCTCGTCTTCGCTTTTTGCTTGTCTTATCTCTTCACAATCCATATCACCATCACATGGATCATTTCCCGCCACATGGTACATTTGAAGTAGTAGGCTTATTTTCTTCCTCTTTCCTGTTAAAACCACCAACTTGATTTTCACAACTGGGTGTCTTTTGAAAGAACTGGAACATATTTAGCTGTTTGCTTGTTTCCATTTTACTGCCAGATTTTGTTAAATTACACCATTAAATTTTAATTTGTAGCGAACGCTATGCCTTTGCTCCCCATTGTTTGGACTATGACGTCTAACGCCAACTAGGCAGTTATAAACGGCTGTACATTGTTATTCGTTCTTTTCAAACAACATGCATTGTTCAAGAAACAAGTAATGTGTGCAGTATCGCCAGCTGAGAAAAGACCGTTGCACTGTAGGTCAAACCAGAGGTTCCCAAACTTTTTGCCTCGAAGACTCTTTTTTTGTGAATCTGCTGCTTCGCGGACTTTTTTTTGTGAATCTGCTTTCTTGCGGACCCCAATTATATATGGCATTAATTTTGTCACCCGAGTCACTTCCAATTATAATAATTAACATGCGAATACAAAAGGAAGTGGGGCTGTCCTCCAAAAAAAAGGTCAGCACCTGCATTACAGCCGCGATTGCGTAACTAGCGGTCCAATTCATCGTCAAGCCAGAGTTACTTTTTATAATCACTGAAGTAAATTTCCGGGACAAACGTTGATTGATTGACTGACAGGGACGAAGCCACGGACCCCTGTGCGGTCGTCAAGGACCCCCAGGAGTCTGCGGACCCAAGTTTGAGAACCTTTGGTTTAAACATATTTTTTTCTTTTACATACTGCTGCAACAACTTGTCTTAAATGAGTTGTTATGCATACCACTTGCGAAGTTCTCAATTATGTGAGTGACCACTTGCATCAAGTGCTTCGTCTCACCTGCCGCGCTGATTTTTTAGACAAAAAAGCAAAATTAGATTAGTCGGCAGAGCACATAAACTCGTTGTCCGGCTATTGGACAAAAATTATTGTGCGCGCACATTAAGCGTCTAACCAGACTGACTTGGTCTGACGACCGCAAGTGTTTAATAATGGATCAGCCTTAACCATTTTCCAATCGAGATATAAAATTAAAATATACTTCGTGGACCGGAAGGAAAGTAGACATGGACCGGCACCGGTGGTTGAGAAACACTGTTCTAGATGGCCTCCATTTAGCTCCGTGCATTTCTTGAGGCGCAGCACGAAAGCTAGACGTTGTCCATGTCCATGATGTTGTCCATGACAAAAGCAGAATTCAGAACTGGGTGGACCACTTCGAGAAGTATGGGACCGTGGAGAACCTCAACGCTGCCAGTGAGAACCGTCCAAGCCACTCGGGACGTCCAAAGAAGCGAACAGCCGAGCTGATCAAAACTGTGAGAGAGTCTCTCCAGCAGAGTCTGAAACGCTCTGAGCGTAAGCGAAGTCAGTCCCTCGGTATGTCCCGTGAGACTAGGAGAGTGCTGGTGAACAATATCAGGGCTTACCCATACAGATTACAGACGCTGCAGACCCTTACAGCCTCAGACAAGAAGCAGAGAAGCGCTATGGCAGTCAAGATGCTCGACAAGATTGAGGAGACACCAGGTTTCCTTAACCTCCTTTGGACCTTAGATGAAGCCCACTTCCATCTTGACGGAAAGGCAAACTCCAAGACAAATGTCTTCTGGGAGTCCTCCAGACCCATTGAAGTAGCCACCAAGCCCCTGCACTCTCCTAAGTGCACAGTGTGGGCTGCAATCTCGGCCAGAGGCATCATCGGACCAATCTTCATTGAAGAATCTGGCGCCGCAGTGACAGTCACCAAGGAGCGTTATGTGGAGGTCCTCAAAACCTTCAAAAGTGAGCTTCAAACCCTTTACCCGTCGCTCATGAGCAAGTTCTGGTTCCAGCAAGACGGAGAAAGTTCTCACACCTCAAACCTTTTCCGAGATTGGCTGAAAGAGAACTTCGTAGGCCGAGTGATCAGTCTCAAGACTGATTTTGAGTGGGCACCACATAGCCCGGACCTAAACTCCCAGATTTTTTTTTTGGGGCTATCTTATGGACAGAGTCTACGCAGGGAAACCCAGAACCATCACGGAACTCAAGGAAGCCATCAGGGAGGAGATGAGAGCCATTACAAATTCAGTCTGTAAGAACGTCATGGACAACTTCGTGCTGCGCCTCAAGAAATGCACGGAGTTAAATGGAGGCCATCTAGAACACATGCTGTAGAACGAAGAAAAAAAGGCCAAAGACATTAGTGTTTTGATGTGATGTTTTGAATATAATAAACTATTTATGACCAAAGTTTCATTTCATTCGGACAAAACACAAAGAAACGAGGCTTAATTAGAATTGGGGCCCGTTTTTTTTTTGGTCACCCTGTATTATATTTCTTGCCACTATGCAGTTGTATATTCTAGTCAGGCTTGTTTGTTTTTGGTGGGCATGAGCAAGTTTTCCAAAACTGGTTTAAGCGTGATTAAAATTACAAGTGTTTTAGACTTTTAGAAGCAATTTAAGGCAATGAGTAGTGAGCCGCTGTTTCATTCCTTTCAATAATCTTACAAGTACTTGCTATTTAAACTTATTATTCCTTAGATGTCCTACTTTAAATGACACCACCAAAAATAAAGTAATTCAATGGAAACCGTTTACATGGAATAATGATAAAGAAACGTTTCAAGGTAATGTCAAGTTACATTGTAAGTATTGTCAAGTTATAGCCTGTTGTAGTAGGTTATATCCCTTCGTCGTTTGAGCTATTCATTCTGAGCATTATGCAGGAAGATGTACATACACTGCGTGTGCGCTCAAGCTCACTTTTGCGAGTCTTCAGTTAGACTGGGGCAACACGACGGGTAGACTGCTTGGCCTCACCACCTGTCTGCCAGATGAAAATAGAGGCATCCCGTTAAGTGCCTTGACCAAAGACACAAAACAAGCAAGCTTGCCGGCTTGTTGTCGACCCTAGTTCTATTGTGTGCTGAGCACCAAGCATGGAAGCTGTGAATACCATTTTTTAAAGTCTTTTGGTATGACTCTACTTGGGAAATAAACCCCAGGTCTACCGACTGCGAAGCGGACGCTCCAACCACTACACCATCGGGCCATTATATGTTTGCCCGTAACAATAAACGCATCATTTAGAATTGGTCCTACATAATCGGAAAAAGTATTTGTAATTTTAGCAAGTTCAAATGCACTTATTAGGTACTTGAAAACAGAATACTGAAATGGTTAGGGCCATTTTAATCACGTTATTCATGATTAGTTTAAACTGTAAAGATAGAAGATAGCAGTTTCAAAATAGCCAAAACTGATTGGGCATTTTTTAAACTTTTTTAGAATTTCGAGGATCTACTGCACTTGATAGTTTATACAATTTCGGTAGAGAGGTGACTTTTAGGGTCCAAGTTGCTATTATTGCTACTAGCAATAAACCGTTGAACATAATAATACAATATATTTAGCAAATTCAAACGTTTTCGGCGCTACATATTGCCCTCATCAGGATCTATACATAAATATTTACAGCATTAATACTTTCGTTGAACGAAAACATAAAAAACACAAAATAACTTGAAAATAGTTCTGATAAAAAACAGTAAAGCTTTATTCGGCGGACTCTGTAATTGTCTGGTCACTGCTAACAAAGAATCTGATAATAGAAACAGTTGCCTGCTAGGAGTTGATCGGATTTAAGTTTTTGTAAATAATTGTTTCAAATGAATTAAAATTACAGTAAAGTTCGGTGCAAAATTGTTTGGTTAAATGATTAAATAAATATCTTTGATTAAAACACGTTTAGTAAGAATGACGCCTTGTTTGCATACAGTTGTTTGTTTAGCACAGGGATACTTCTTTTGATCACCAAGGCTTCATGGATTTTGGCTACGTAGGATGTTTGGCATTTTCTAATTTTTTAAAATTGTTTCATGTTATTCGGCTGAGTTTTGCACGAACTGCATTTTATATGTTCTTTGATGGCACTTTTACCTGATCTTGAAACATTTAAGTGCTCCCCTGCTCTTATACTCAAATGTCTTGCGGACGCACCGATGTACGTGACGTTCACATCACGTGAACAGGTAAACTTATAAACGACATTTGAATTCAAGATCAGAGGAGTTTTGCTTATCAAAGAGAAATATTCCGGCACTTCTGTTGTTTTGTAGACGATTGTGATTTTAGTGTCAAACCGTTTCGTTTTTAGTGATTGAATTTGTAGACCGAATTTTTTTGAGATTTTTTCAAGGCAGGGAAAGATGAAAAAATTGATAAATTCTTTTTCGGTTTTATTGTCTGTTTTTTTGTTTTGAAATTGGCATAAAATTTTGTTAAAAAAAGGGATTGGATAACCGTTACTGTAAAAAAGATTTTTCAAATAAGCAACTTCTTTTTGGAAGAGATAGTCCGTTGAACAGGTAATTTTTGCTCTATTGAGAAGACACAAAATAAGACCTTTTTTCCAAATTTTGGGACAAAAAGCATTGAAATTTTACTACATTTTTGCTAAAAGTGTTTTAATCAAAGATATTTATTTAATCATTTAACCAAACAATTTTGCACCGAACTTTACTGTAATTTTAATTCATTTGAAACAATTATTTACAAAAACTTAAATCCGATCAACTCCTAGCAGGCAACTGTTTCTAATATCAGATTCTTTGTTAGCAGTGACCAGACAATTACAGAGTCCGCCGAATAAAGCTTTACTGTTTTTTATCAGAACTATTTTCAAGTTATTTTGTGTTTTTTATGTTTTCGTTCAACGAAAGTATTAATGCTGTAAATATTTATGTATAGATCCTGATGAGGGCAATATGTAGCGCCGAAAACGTTTGAATTTGCTAAATACTTGATAGTTTTTTAATGAAGTCTGTTGTCGAGACTGCTTTCATCAAAGTTCAAGCAAATGACAGTCATGAGGGCCGAGATCGAATCCCTGACATTAGTAGCAATGCAAATCACAATCTCATTTCTGATATGACCCCTTTAGTTTCAGCTGCACAAAGTGACTCTAAGAACAATTTGGATCCTAGCGAGCTCAAAAGGAACATGAAAACCGTAGAACTACCAGTTAAAGACCAGCAGCAAGTACCTCAAAAACTTGGACAATTTCGAATTATGACGAAGCAAATAGCGTTTGACTCGAATCTTGCTGGCAAGGCAAAGTTCAATCTGTCGCCTCTTTTTACTGATTCATATAGCCGCCATTTATCTTGTGATTTTATGAATGAGAGTAGAGTACCTGAAAAGCCTGCTGGACGCGAAGATACTTTAGAACACTGCCCAATGGTGATGGACCAGAAAAGTGAAAACAACATTGCAGCTAAAACTCATGGCCCTGTTGCAAGTGTATTACAAGGCGTTCAAGAACATTGCCACATTGTTCCCCAGCTATTGACCATAGATAATTTTGCTCACAGCGAACATCAAATTTCCATAATTGATCAAAAAGTGCCAATTGCCAATGAAGTATACCCTTACAACTGCGACGACAACATGTATGAAGAAAATATTTGCCAATCAAAGAATCCTAGCTGCAGTATCGATGGTGATGCAAAATCAGAACTAGTTTCGTCTCCAGACAACGGGTAAGCTGAGTTGTTTGTTTTTTAATAAAACTTAATCATCTTTTGATAGGCAATTTTAAAAGTAGTGTTTTTGTCTAGATCAGTAACTTGTATTTTTATCATCTAACAGTCGTAAGAGTTTCTGCATAAAGCCACAATATTTTTTGCTGTCTAAATTTTTTCCAATAGTTGTAAATATATTAAATCCCTAGTTTCATCGTAGTTAACACCTATGACCTTCCCAAAAAACGCCACGTCTCCATAGCCGCCTCGGCAATGCTCAGCTTTTTTGATATACTTGCATTTGCTGCTCACGCATTGGCGACTGAGTGTAACATCAAAAAGATGCAGTTCTTTACAAAACGTTATTAGCCAACACATTCCCAAATAAGAGAATCCTCCTCATACGGATTTGCGTCAGAAATATCGTGCAAACAAGTGGGGTAAAATTCGTGAAACATTTATATGATTTTAAAAATTCAGGCAGATTTCGGTAGCAAAATAAACCTAATCACCCCTCTTGCAATAAAGAACGCACAGATCACCCATATCTTGCGGTTAAGAATTCTGCCACGAGCTCCTGATGATATTCATTCACCACCTCACCTCTCTAGTGTGCACAATGCGGAAACGAAGCTAAGAAGCATGTGCGTCTCTTCCCCTCCCCACAATGTTTAGAACCCGATCTAGGAATGAAGTTGTTTCCTGACCTAACGGCTACAAAACGCCGATTTAAAAAAAGTTATCCAACCAATGCGGGGTGAAAATTGACAAAATTTCGAATCAGAAGAAATCGATTATTGAAAAAAAGGTCATCCAATCAAATTGAGTTACTCAGCGGCAAAATTGGGGTCAGAAATATCGATCTTGAAAAAGGTCGCCCAACAAATTTCAGGAACATTAAATGTAAAATATATATTTTTGCCTCCCTCCCCTCTAGTTATGTTTCTGGTTACGCCAGTGGCTTTTTGAAGGCTTGAAGGTTTGTTGAAGTGATCCATGCACAGAAACAAAAATTGAAATCACTAATTTAACCTGTTTACTACAATGTCGCCTTTACTTCATACACTATTTTGCATTTTATAAATTTTGATATATCGCTCACGTGTTTTATGCTTTCACGATATTTCGTTTTATATAGGTTACTCAATAGCGGTAATTTGCTGATGTCCTTGGAAAAATGTGCAGTGCAGCATGCTATTTACTGTGGAAAAAATACCATTTGTGAGTATCATTACTATTACATATTTCACAAGTAAAATTTAGTGAAAATAGAGTGGTTCATCGATGGCATGCGCTATGATGTCATGATGTCATCGCATGAAAAGCGCATTGTCAAATCGGATCATTGAAAATTTAGCAACAATTTTTAAGCTAAGTGCTGGAGAGCAATTTATTGATTTCCAAAGAGAACGTTATCAAATTAAAAACATAATACTGGTACATTTGAATTCCATTTTAGATCTAGACCATAACTAGCTGATTCGGCCGGCGTTGTCCGCTGTGTTCCCCATCACTACTGTCGAGGTTAAGAACATCGGTTCAGCCAGCTGCGCCGTTCACAATGCATTTTTGTGAAAACAGCAAAAAAGGTTTCTGCTTTTTTGACACAGCCAAATCTCATTCCGAAACAAGACAACCGTTTCTTGAAACGGAAATTGTTTAGAAAAAACATGAAGGGTATTGCGCGTTGCTGCTACATATCTTCCAAGTTTCAGGAGTCCCTGGCAACGTCTTATTTTCTTTGTTTTCAGCATAGGCATCCCGCATAACTTCAAGATTGTGGGAGGGCTCTAAAGTGATTAATATGAATTTTCAGAAATAGCCTTTTAAATATTAGGACCGCTAAATTACGACTTTTTCGTAATTGTATGTCTATATGTGCGACCTAAAGCTGGCCGCATGTTGCTTGGTCCTGGCCTCGGAAATAAGAAACTAACCTGAAGTTATGCACTTGTAATAAAGTTATTACTAGGGCAAGTTTTTATTGACCTTAAAACTAAAAAAAGGAGTTAAAAACTCAAAAAAATTGACTTTATTGACCAACAAAATTTTGACCAAATAAATGTTTCTTGAGTGATTATATTAAAACGAACATTTAAAAATGGAAACACATAAATGCTCAACAAAAGTTGCAATACGCACGCCTTATATAAGCAGCCTACTCTGCAATCACTAAGTGCAAGAATTGAAATGTAAAATCATGTGCATTTTTGACCTTCAAGTTTCTTTTCTTGGGCAATAGTTTTCGCAGCGTGGATAAACTTCTTTCTACAGAAGTAGTTATGGGCCGAGAATAATAAAGAAAACTGTAAATAGCTGGCGAAATGTCTGGCCTTTTCATGTACATTGTTTTAGAAACTTCATTTTTTCTACTCTTTTTTGAATGTAACGGTTAATGTTGAAGTTGTCTTCTCGGAAGCTAAGTTCTCGGATTGCTTGCACCGCTTCTTTGATGTTGTACTTGGCACTTTCCGTCGTTTCTATGAGCTTAACTAGACATTCATATTGGTGTTTGATTTTGAGAAGTTGAGTAGCTAAACCAGCTGTATGCAAGCTAACTTTTGCTTGAGTTACTAAAATACCAGACCCTTGAAAACTTTCCACAATCGTTTTCACTTCAGGTAAATTTTGTGCATAATATAAGGCAGCATTTGATCAGCTTCCCCAACTTGTAACGACAGGCTGAGGTGAGGAACCATTAGTGATTTTGGCTTGTCTGGTTTTGTATTTAACCGCTGCTGATTTGGCTTTTGCGATTTGCTGATCAACATCTTCAAAGTAAAATTTTACTTTCATAGCACAATGATGCAATAAATGCGCAACACATGTCACATGAAATAGCTTTGGGTAAAGAAATTTTAGTATTGCACCAGCGAACACCATCTATTTTGCAGCATCAAACAATAAAAGGCAGAAAGAGTTTCTTTTGGTTCCTAGAGATCTAACAGTATCCTCAACTGCTTGAGTTATGCTGTTGCTATTTGTCGCACATGGAAGAGGTTGGCTGTGGTACAAATAATTGACGTGAAGAGTTTCTTCGCTTCCAACTAGAATATTTAAATAATGTATGCCAGATAAAGTGCTCTCATTAACAACCTGAAAAATTTGTTTGTCATGTGCAGTATTTTTTATCCGCTGAAACTCATCTGCGCTTCATTGCAGTACTGTATTTTTTACAAGTAGTTTTGGATGGCAAACTGTGACCAATGTCGTGAAATAAGTTTTTGATTTTGTTATTCTTTAGCTTGGGTTAGGAATATCAGCAGACACAAATGCCTTGATTACCTTTTCCATAAAGTCGGTGTTACTGCTTCTTAAAAACATTTTAGAAGTGTGTGGGATTAGTAGTGGAGATCTGCTGCCAAACGCGTTGACATATTTTGATAACTTTCAACAAGAAAGCGTTTGTTGCAAGAAACCGTTCATCTGTACAAATTGCAATATCTTTATAGCGATTTTTTTGGGTCTTTTCAAAAATTCTTTAGGAAAGTCTTGAAGCACGGGTCGAATTTTAGATGTTTTGGTTTTTAACTTTTGGCATCATTTAAAAACCTAAATCACAAACTAAAGCAAAACCTAAACAAATATGTCACGTCACCCTTTTGATAGTTGATGCCACTGTAGAACAGTAAAATAACTTGTTAATGAGCTTGCACACTGCAAATGCATAAATAAACTTTTTCTTCACCTTGATGAAAAGATGGTCTAAACTGGCATCCTGGATGCCTCTTCGCTATACTGCAAAGGCTTTTACCTAGGAAATGTACAATGTTGCGCCTCCAAATTGTCACAACTATTCGATTGCATCACAATCGCTCATGATTTCGTCTGACTCGGATTATTGCACCCCAGTCGTTTAATTGTGACACAAAGGAGCGCTCTGTACAAACGAACAAAAAATTGCAAAACATTGCAAGTTAAAACAAAAAAGTTCAGTAAGTTTTATCGTAATTATCACATTCATCAGTTTATCTCACCAATATGAAAGAAACATTTTGACTAACACTGTTAATTTTAAGAAATTGACCTTGGTAAAAAATTGACCTTTTATTGACCTATTAAATCAAGGATATGAAACTTTCGCTCTGTATCTAGAAATCTAACAAAAATCCTTGCCGCTCAACTTTCTTTCAAAAATTGACTTTATTAAAAAATCTGCGCTAGTTATTAAAATTGCACAGTATTGGGCCGGTTTAGAATATGGGTTGTTTTGAGATCAGTAATGAAAAGTGAATGTTGTTTAGACTGCTACAAAATTAAAGTACCGTGTTTGAAATAGGAATCGAGTAGAAAAACATCAGATGTGGTAGCGCTAAATTTTTTCTAAAGTTTTAAAGTCCCTAGCAATGTCTTATTTGCGCTTTTTCTAAATTGATTTGCTCACAAATGAAACTGGCTATAATTTCACAAACTTTCATTTGTTTGTAGCACCACTTGCAAGGAAGCATAATTTTAAAGTTGTGGGGTAGCGAGGAGGACTCAAATGATTGTTCCGTAATTTCTAAAATAAGCTGCTATTATACGTCTGGCACACTACTTACGACTTTTTGTGTGTATGACCTAAAATCTCCGGCTGCACGGAGGTTATTAGGCCGTGGCATAATCGCAGCTAGGGGAAGTGCGAACTAATTAAATGTCAAGCACTTACAGTTGAGTGGTTACAACAGGTGACGTTATGATTTAAGAGCATAACGCATGGACCAGATCATTGTGGTAAAAATGGCGATAATTGTTGTGATTCATGCAAGATTTAACGTAAAAATCCGTCAATTTGTTTAACTTTGTTACCTGTCATTAATATGTGTGAGAGGTTAAAATCAGTCAGGCTTAGCACTAGTATTGCCACTTGCCATTGCATTACTAAATGACATAGGGTGACCAGAAGTTTTTTGGCAAAAGTAGTACATTTCATGTTCACGGAACAAAAATTCTAGTTTTAATTATATTCTGACCTTAAAAAGCAGTACGGATCATATAGTGTGTCTGATGAGTTGCGCTCAACGATAGTGGCGTTATTTAACCAGAAATTAATACTTTCGTATCGATACTGAACGAAAATATAGTTAACACTTCAATGCGTCATTCTATATTCAGAAAGCATGTTTTTAAATCATCAAGTTTAAACAAATCAACAAGAGTAGCAAAACAAAAAGTAAGGCTAAAGAATAGATATACACACACAAATGGCAACAATGCCAAAATTAACTAATAGAAAAGAACACTAAAACCTACAAACATGAAATGCTATTATTTAATAACAGAAAAACAGACAATTTTTGATGAGCAGGATAGGATACCAGCTTGGTTGCAATATGCATAAGATCATAAAGCGTCTCGCAAATTGGTTTGTACCGTCAGGTGTAACACTGCGGTAACTATTTGGAAGAAAGCTCAATGCTTAGCTTTAGTCTAAAATGTATATTTTTCCGACCCTTGTATCTTTTTAGGTATTGCTTTATTTTTAGCCAATTTCTTCGCGAAAGCATCACATGACAGATTGAAATTTGACGTTGCCATGAGAATGGCATTGATAGTTTCTACAAGAAATCTATTTTTTTCATCAGTCCATAAAGCGTTCATCGGGGAAAAAATTCTTTCTACAGGAGCATTACTTCCGGGAAGGCACATAAGAACTGCACTAAGTTTTCTTAAGTTTAGAATATTGATCTCAAGTTCAGACAAGAGATCAAAAACTTTCTTCCATCGATCACTTAGTGAGATACCATTGTCTTGCCAGTTATTGAGAATATCAGAAATCAAAACCTGTTGCAGATACGTAACTTCATCAAACACGCTATCAATGGAGATAGAAACATTAGGACATTTTTCCTGGAGAAGCAATCCTACCTTTTGAAACTCGGAACGTTCTGGAAACTTTTTCAAAAGAAGGCATTGCAAATCCTTTAGGTCATCAACATGTTTGCCCCAAGCGTTCAGATAAGCCACTACAGCAGAATAAAATATACGAGATATTTTTGAAAATTCTTCTTTAGTTGTAAGTCCTTCTTCTGAAAGATTGAACAAGAGTACTGATACCGATTCAGAAATGAAGTTATCAGCAAGTCTTCCTCTCAGCACTATTCTTAAACTGTTCAAATTTTCACCGGTTTCAACAGCACAGCAATCTTGACTTTCAAGCTGTCGAATCGTACCACTGAACAGCGTCAAATTTGCGTGTGCAAACGTCACCCAAAGCTTGGTGAGAGGATCATCAAACAGTTTTCTTAGAACTGCTGGGCATTTTTGAAGGGAGAGAAAGTACGATTTTAATGGAACATGCATTTGTAAGATTCGTTCCACTGCGGGAAGCATGGATAACCACCGCACGGTGCTGTGTGACAAAATAGTTTGGTACGCTTCTCCGACAAAATCACAAAAGTCCTTCAGAGCTTCGACTCTCACGGTATAAATGTGGAAGTATCCATACACTTTTTGCAGTAAGTGCTCAACATCAGCTGGAATAGTGTCCATAGCTGTTCGACAAGTGTTGTAAACAATGTGCGCTGGACATCCCAAGCTATTACTTCTCTTTGCGAAGCAGTTTTCACTTTGCAAACTGCAGACAGTGACACTGTTTCGACCTATCAGGTCTCTTCAGTGCAGTTGGTGACCAATAAGAAGCTAGAGGCTATTAATAAAGCATAGCTTAGAAGACCGTCACACTTGTGGGACCAAATACTAGGTCCACTGTAGTGGATGGTCTGTCAAGTTTTCACTTTAGTGTGCACATTCACTCTGCCTGCACGGTTTAAACCACCAAAGTTTGAATTGGTATTATCCGCCTACATGGCAACGATTTTATCACTAACACCAAACTTCTCAATTACCTTTGGAACTTCTGAAGATACTATTTTGGCAGTTTCACCTTTGACGTCAATAAAGTCTATTAACTTAGTTGCATTTTCATTACTTTCGTTATTGTAAAATCGTGCCAGGATCGGCAGTAGCTTTAAATGTCCGTGATTGGATGTGTCAATTGAGAAGGCTATTGCTTCGGTCTTGATTAAGTCTTGCGACACCAACTCCAAGGCTTAAGGAGCAAATATATTTTTAACAATCGCTTCGCATTTGTTTCTGGCACATGTGAACTTTTGCTGATAAAAATTACGTATCATTAAGCCAGTACAGTCCATAGAACGAAAGCTGTGATTGTGGTGAATCGTATGATATGCAAAGCTACCTTCGTGTGCGGCCAATTCATATTCGGTGTTGGTTGGTTGTTTTCTTTTAAAAAAAGTGTTCATTGAAGACGAGCCAGCCCTTGCAGAGACAGAAGATTTATGTTTGCTTGTGGTTTCATGACTTTTCACCTGCGCTCTACCACTGTTGGTTATCGAGAAAGTAGTTGAGCAAAAACTGCAGAACACCTTGCCATCACTTCCAATGTCACGCAGATAAAGGAAGTCCTAAAATTAATACGGTTCATATAAAATTTGCTCATATGAAAACGGAAACAGTAAACAAAATTGAATCTTACCTTCAACATATCGTGAGTAATTTCACACTTTCGTCGCTTTGCTGCCATAGTGGCCATCAATCCTTCGCAATAAACCCGAAAAATAAAATTGTCGCATTCGTAATTGAGTATTATTGCTGACCCTTTCTGTGAGCCGGCTTTGTTGAAAAAGAAACGTATTATACGTTTTATAGTTAGCGACCACAAAAAAACGAAACAACCGATTTGTCCCCACAAATTCATTATTTCGTCACAATGCTGTCTGAAATAACACCATTCCAAATGTCTTTGCAAGCATAGGGTTCATAGAGTTCAATTAGAGTTTACTTCAAAAAATAGCTACTGTCAACTTCAGATATAAGGGATGTGAATAAGGAATTTTCGCTTATAAGGGACAGTTTCAAATGGTCCCAATCATTTTCAATTTGAAATACAAAAATATTCGCTTATAAGGGATACGAATATAAGGGATTTTTGCTGATAAGGGACAAATTTCAAAGTCCCAATCATAATTTTCTATAGTAATTTCAGTCGGTTATAAGTGATAATCCATTCTGCCAAGGGATTTCTGTCTGCGAGATGTCGAATTCAGCTTTATAGGCTAATTGGACTTCTGTAGCTGCCTTTCGGCTTTCAACTATGGTAGCAGTCTAATGCCCATTGCGACGTTTGTATGCGGGAAATGTATGAAAAGCTTCAAAAAGGGTGTTTTGAGCATTTATAATTTGCGATCTTACGGTATCGGATCAAATTGTGTACATTCGGTTATAAGGGATATCCGGATATAAGGGACTGATTGAGCTGGTCCCGATGTGTCTCTTATATCCAGAGTTGACGGTACTAGCAACCTTAATATTCACAGTATAGTTGTACAGTTGGAATCATATTTTTCTCTCATTTGTGTTATAAAAAAAAGTTTAAGTGTGTGAACACAAAAAAGTAGTACGCAGCTTCAAGTAGTACAGAAGTCCAAAAAGTAGTACTGTACTACCAAAAGTAGTACGTCTGGTCACCTTAAAATAACAGATTTTTTTGGACAGATTGCCATGTTAGTACAATGATGTATCATTCTTCTCTCGCAGGCAGCATATCAGTTGTTTGGTTTCGAAACAACACATATATACGTAGCTGCTGCTTGCTGCTTTTTTCTTTTTTTCACTTTAATTATATCAGATACATTATGACATCATAAAGCAAGTTTGAGGCGATTAAGAAAAGTGAACAAGGTTTGAAATGCTTAAGTAGAGAATCTGTTCTTGCATCGTCAATTTAGCTTAAATTGTTGTAGAGTGTTTTTCATCCAAAGCACCTTGTTAATATTATATCTCTTGTTAAAAAAGCTTTTAGTCGCGTTTCTATAATCAGCACTTATTGAGAAGATCAAGAAAACTAATTTAAAATTAATCGCAATTGTAACGTTAGGTTAGATCCTAAAGAAGTAAAATTTTTCAAAAACGAATTCGGGGGCTGGGTTTTGTTTGAGCTTAGAACCGCTTTCTTAATGCGGTTTTTAAAAAATTTTCTTTGATTATGACGTAACAAATCCCTATTACACTGACCCCCGGATAGTGATTAACCGTGCCAAGTTAAATTTTTGTGCGTCCAGCAGCTTCGGAGGAGTTACGACAGGCACAAAGAAAGAATAGCGCTTTATAATATAGATGCGCAATTCTTTCTCTGTGTTTTAACTTTTCCAAAACTACCAGACGTAGAAACATGAAATTTGATGCGATTAATCATCATTTTGAGTTAAGTATCATAAGGGAGTTTGTGACGTCATGATGACGTCAAAATAAGGTTGGTTATGTTAATTTTAATTTGTTATCGTAGTAACGTGATTTTAAGCTCAAAGAAAGCCAGCGCCCGACTTGCTAAAATTGTACCCCTGTACGGGGTAAAATCACATCATAACAACTATTGATTGTATAAATTGTTTTTGTTGTTTTCTTAAAAAATAGAGACAGTAGAAACGCGATCAAGATCTTTTTCGAGATTTATTAACATGGTATTTCCAATAAAAAAACTGAAGCAATTAGAGCTTTATCGACGACAACGCGAGCAGTTCCCTTTTCAAGCATTTTTACAGCGTTTTTTGCTGAATCCATCAAAATGCTCTATCTAATCATGATGTTAAGTGACGTGGAAGTACTGTCTGGCACCATGCTAGAAAATAGCACCAAGTAGCAGCTGTAGCCTATTCAATATTCTCTGTCATTTTAAAAGCAAACGTAAATAATACAGCCTGTGGCTGATACGCTGCCTGTTGAAATAAAATGGTATAGTATAGCACTAACATACCTGCGCATAACCGTTTTTTTTTTAAATGCAATGTGAAGTACAAAAATTATAGTAACTGAACTGAACTGTAGGTGGACTCCAGGTTAGAATGCTTTTGTAGCACAGACGTGACGCATGCCTGACCAGTCTTAACTTTTTAGACGTATTGATCACGTGTGGCAAAATGGAACAAAGTGCCGAATTTTGATGTCAAATCTTGCACAATTGAAAAAAAATTATTCACTTTTTTATCACAAAAATGTGGTCTGTAGGTTAATTTATTTAAACATTATTGAGAAAAAAGGTCTTCTTCTGCACTTAGGAGCAAAAATACGAAAATGCAGTCTACGAAAAGGTTTTTCTCCTAAAGTGAGACTCGAAAAACTTAAGAAGTAGGGCCTGGCAAATTAATCGGCCCCCGCTAATCTCTCGGCCTGGTGTGAAATTGCACCAGTGGACGGAACATTTTTTGCTTGAAAATTGGTTAACAGGCCTATCGAATCCAAGGCTTTTAGCGGCAGGCATTTCTCTTTTCACCTTACGCCAAGACCAAGGCACAAAGATGCGATAAAGGAGCTTGAGATCACAAATGCTCTTGCAAGAAGGGTTGTGCAAAGGGATGAAACAACCTATCACTAAACAACTTATTTCTCTATTCGTAAAACGATCATTGTGATGACACCCACCTCAGCCTTTACTTTTTGCCCTTGCATTTGTGGTAATGAAAAGATAGGGCGTTTGCGAGTAAGACCAGCGTTAATTTAAAACTACGATGGTCAGAATTAGAGGCACGCTTCCCATCTATAAACACTTTTCGTTATTGGTGTTAGATGCGTTTTGCAGTTAAAACTAGTGCTGTCGCGCTGAACCGATATTTTTAATCTGACGTAACTAACTGGTAGCCCTGCCGCCGTATCCGGGTAGTTAGTGACATAGAGTAATAGGAGAGTTGTCCATCTGAGATCAAATCTTAGATTATAATATTTGTCTCGATGAATATCAGTCACCACTACAAGGCATTAAAAATAAAAGTTTATACCTGGAGAAGACAATGAAGAACAACGTTCATGTCGCATTTTAAAATGCCTCGCGAGTGACAATTCCATGAGGATCACAGTTTGCGGCCTTACTGCTAAGTTGCCAAATGTAGCTGGAGGTCGTGAAAAATAAAGAAAACTATGAATAGATCTTTCAAAACTCAGAAACAATACATTTTGTTGATTACAGATCCAGAAAGTCTTCATCCAATTTGCCCCCTTAACACATGCAACAAGCCCCGCCGTATTGGTCTGTCCAGACGGAAGAAAGTGTCCTCGCTTCATAAAGACTACAAGCCGTATAACTATTAATGCATGCAAGCTATGAGGCTATATTTTCAATGGTATTGTGCAAGACTAAGTCTGATATAGTGATAGCGACCTCACTAGGGTGGCTCAGAAGTCAAGCGTTTATGAAAGATAGCATTTTTTAATTTTGCAGAACGCCTAAACTTCTCATTTTCGATAACATGTACGCATATAGCGCAGTGATTCCCGAACTGCGGTTTGCGACTCCAAGTGGGGTCCCCTATAATTATTTTAGATTGCCTGCTCTTTTGTAATTAAGAGAAATAAAGTAGTGTTTCTTATAAAATTGTTTTATGGCGAGAGCCAATTTAAATTAGCCTATGGTCTTTTTTTGAAATGAAAGCTCACAATTTTGTCGAAATCCCTTATTTCAGTATATCTGCCACTATTGGCATGCCGAGAAAGTGGACGATCATCTAATTGTTCACTACTCTAAAAACTTTTATTAGACAGTGCTGGTTTGGAGCGGAGGCGCAGGCTGCCAGAACTGTAGGACCAGTGGTTAAAGAGAATCTTTGCAAACTGTCGAACAATGCTATTTCTAAAAAAGTGTATACCTGAAGAAACGTGACAAAATAAGAGCATAAAATCTGAAAGTATGATAAATGCCCCAGCATCAAAAGCAGAGTGACTTAGAATGAAATGAAGTACTTTTTTATAAAAAGTACTTTCTAAATTTGGAAAAAAATTGGGTCCTCTGCTGAAGAATAAGGTGGGTTTGCCAATAAAAGTGAGGTTCTGGCTATTTAAAGAAGTTTTTTAACCGGTTTTCAAATTTCGAATCTCAACATGATCAATTTTCATGTAGAGTAGGTAAAATTTTTTTGCGATTTTTTTCAAACTTTAAAATTTTATCAATTTTGCATATGTGTTAAAGAGAAAGTTACTTTATGCTAACTTACTAATAGACTGAAGAATTAGAGAAATCTCGAAGAAATTTATCAGAAAAATAAAACCATTAATTAACATGTTGTCAATAAATTGCTCTCTCCCGAAAAACATTTTTGTTGCGACGCCTTTGGTAAGTAGAAACAAAAATATGTATTACACTTACGGCTCTTAACCTTTTTGGTCAAGCCAATTGACAAGGTCTAAACTGTTTCCTCTGTTTTCTTGCATACTGGTGACTTTTACCAGTGTTGCTTGATTAATAATTTTGAACGAGAGTGATGGAAGGTGACTTAGAAAAGGCAGCAAAGAATTGAATAAAAAGACAGAGGATTCGAGAAAAACGATACCATCAACGATGTAAAGTTGCGCTCTGCTGTTTATGAAATTGCGAGGCACACTGGGTTACTTCGGCCACCTCTATTTGGGAAGAAAAAATTGTATCTCTTTCTCCGCTCATTTTTCTGTGGGAGAAAATTTTCCATTAATTGACAGCCACTAGCCTACACCAGGGTAGGCTAAGCCGTGGCTCTTTTGACTCGCGTTGTTTTTGTGTGTAGTGATGTTATGTAGGGGGTGTACAACCTGGTCTGCGGCATGCTTTATGGCCGATGGAAGAATGCTGGTTTCCAAAAAAAAGTTATTACCCCCTGTTTGGACGGAAAATGCGTCAATTGAAACTAAGAATTGCTTATAGCGGCTCTTTCAATAATGGCTTCTTTGTTTGTGGCTCTTTAGTACGACAAGTCTGAGCACCCTTGGTCCATACAGTTAAGAAATATGTCAAAAACATAAAAAATGCTAGAATACGATTATAAGGTGTTAGGAATAGAAGCTTTCACTAGCGCATTACCTGCCGCATTCCTAAAGTTAAGATCAGCATGTGTTTGCTCAGGATTTATTAAGTTGGGTTTTAGTAGATATTCTCGCTTGGAGATCTCATAACAATTGAAGGTCATAATCTTTTTCAAACCTTTAATTAATTCAGTTTTTCTCGTTTATTTTATTTACGTAGGCCTATTAGTGGTGAGGAATAATATTTTTATGCCCTGTAACCTACAACATGTATTTGATAATGCTGCGAGTACAAGTGAATTTACATTGTTGAAAAAAATGGAAGTTTGGAAACCACTGGTATATCAAACAAATTTTTTTTCTAGTTGATTAAACTAATGAAATTTGGTAAAGTTTTAAATTTACCGAAACTTTCCGTCATGCGTCATTTAACTATTTCTAATAATTTGCGCAGATCCAAGTTATCCAAACAAGAATTTTTTAAATGTAAGCCATTTGTAATCCAAAGTAAGAAAGCGAAAAATTTCGGCAGTTTTTGTTAGTTTTGATAAGTGGAATTTGTTTACTGATTGTTTCTTATCTCCAGAAAGTTTAAAATCATTTAAGCTGCATTAAAAAAAAGTCGCAACAATATTTCAGTGGTGATATGGCGTGGTTTCGTGTTGATATAATCAGGGGTGCCGGAACGTCGAAAGGGTAAGGGGGGGAGGGCAGCTTTTTGAAAGGGCACTTTCAATACTGTACGTACAGTCATTACCACTAACACTGCTCTCTAATACTGTCAAACAATTAAACACTTCAACCAAGCCAGAGTACTGAGTACGTCGCATAAACTAAAAAATAACAGCCAACAAATTATCAATTAAGTAAGGGCGGGTTCAAGAATGTGACACCCGAACTTTAAACTTCGTAAAAATACTGAAAAAAATATGAGCAATAGGATGTAAGAAGCCACATACGATGTTACTGTTGAGATATTACAAAAAAGATTTTGAGGTATAAGGTATAGCTTTACTTTTTAACACTTATCCAACAAAACCAAAAGATGCAATATTTACGTATAAAAGTCATTTATATAATTTTAACTACAGTGCTTTTTTCAGCTAAATGTTAGCGGTTTACCATAACCAAGTATAGCAGTATCACCATAACCAAGGGCGTAGCCAGAAGAGGCAAAAGAGGCAATTGCCCCCCAGAAAGGTCTGAAAAACAGCAATTTTTTTCTAAAAAATGCAAAATTTTCTTACCAGCGGCGGGGGCTTCGCCCCGCACTCCTACTTTTTGGTGTCAATACGTGTAATTTAACCAAATTAGGCCAATAAAGAACGATTTTCAAACGTGTTTTTTGGCTTTGCTAAAATTTTTGCCCCTCCCGAAATTTTGGTCTGGCTACGTCCATGACCACAGCAGTACGTTTTTTCACAATTACGGTACTGCAATTAGCGGCAAACAAAGCTTCCTTCATGGTTAAAACAACAAGGTAAATTGCCGGTTCTGCCAAATTATGAAAAGACATATATTTTTGCAAATCAAAAAAAAACAAATGTTATTCATTCAGAAAAAGAAATAGCAAAAGTTTCAAAGAGCGATATGTTAAAGTAAAGAATCAGCATTCCATTCTTTTAAAATCAATCACAGTCAGTGTTTTAGAGGAAGTCCGATATAATGCATTCTCGTTTCATTAACTATGACAAATTCGTTTGTGATTGCTTTCAAATCCATTTGATCTATTAGCTTTGGATGAATTGAAGCAAACACTGCATTGTTTAAATGATTTGATCCTGAAGTGGAGCGCAAATAGTTTTTCACTCTTCGCATAGTGCTGAAACTGTGCTCTGCCGTTGCAGATATTAACGGAACACAGCAATAATATTGCAAGGCGACGTGTATTGTGGGACAGAATTTTTTAGTGCTTGCGTTATGGTTCATCACATCGCAAATGGTATCCAAACTGGTTACTTTTTTCATTGGTACGGCCGAATTTTCATCAAAGACCTTCAGAGCAAAATGCAGTTCTTTTAGTTCTTCAACCAGTGCTTGACAATTAATAAAATCCGATAACTCCATTTCCAAACGTTGGCGCAATGTGTCATCAATTTTCTTATTATTTGCTCCATCAATAAGAAGCTTTTCAAGAGTTCCAATTTTGTTCAGATCACTTTGGTCAAATTGTTTATCCATGCTTGACAAAACTTGGTCAAGTATGACGTCATATTCTTTTCGCAAACCCCTTTCGTAATAATCTGCCGCAGGTGGAGAAACCCTACGTTGACGTTTGGATGGAATCTCATCGCTGGGCACCTTAAAATGTTTGGTTTTATCCATGGGAAGCTTGAATTCTTTTTCACATCGCATTTCCTTGATTCGATGTTTTGTTTTTTCAAAAGCATATATAACGTGGCTGGCAGCAAACTTTACTGTTTGCAATTCTTTAGAAAATTTTTCCAACACAGCCAGCAAATAAAAAGTGCATACAAATGAAAGTAATGTTGGAAACGACGAAAGCATTCAAATCAGGCCTCTCGCATCTGCTTTCACTTCCCATGAAAGGCTCGAATCAACTTTGATGGCTTCGAGTGTTTCAATCAACAGCTGTTGCATGTTGATAACTATCTTCGCAGCATCGGCGCGAGTAGTCCATTGAGTTTGGGATAAACTTTTGATACGAACAGTTGCTATTTGGTGAGATGAGCTGCTTATATCTTCATTTCCGTCTACAAAAAGGTTCACCTCTTGCATTTCTTCGAACAATTTTACTCGCTTTTGGATAAACACCTAAAAATGTGTACAATTTTTTCAAAGTGCACATTGCCAGCTGCAACAATTCTAAACTTGATATGGTGTCTTTTACAACCAACTCGGTACAATGGGCCAGGCGATGAATGTACGAATTGTTGCTCATAACAGTTTTTCAATTTCTCTGCTAATGAGTTCATTGCTGAAGCGCCATCAAAGCTCATCGCTATGAACTTGTCATTATTGACTCCACACCTGATGAAGACGTTGGTTATGTAAGAGAGCAGCGCATCAGCAGTCTATTCTTCCTTGCATGGCATGATACCAATGAATTCTTCTTTGATATCGTAAGTTTCCGAAGCGGCTTGAAAAGATACGGATATTTGTTCAGTTTTGGATATAGCAGCACTTTCGTCAGCAATGAAAGCAAAAAATTGCTTACCATTAATTGAGCGCAGAATTTGTCGTCGTGCTGTAAGTACCAACATTTTTTCCACTTCAACAATATCATCATACATATATTTTTTTTCTTCCATCAGCAACTTGAGACCTGGCACATGGTCAGCTTTGTCTTCGTTAAATTGATGGAAATTAGATTCAAAAGAATCTCTACGTCGGATTGGTAACCCTTGTCTTAGTAGAGTTTTTAAGGTCGAAAAACTTGCTTCCATTTCAGCTCTACGAACTTGCTGCAGCTTCTTGTTTTTGTCCTGAATAAAAGAAACAACTCATCTTTCCCTTCCAACATAAGCTTTTTTTCATCCATTTTTTGTGAAGTTCAGAAGCATCGTATTCTTTTAGTTTCTTCATTCCCTTTTTCCAGTTGCTAAAACCAAGTGTTTCATTTGCAAATGGGCTTCGTTTCTCTTTTGATTCTGCAGCTAAATTGGCACAAACTTTGCAAAAAGCTTTTTTGATTTCCCGATTATATGCCAACCATTGGAAATTATCAAAAAAGTCTTTTTGAAAAAGTCTTCCTTCTTTGTTCCTACTATTTTGTCGGTCAGTTTCGGAGAAGTTTTTAGCATCAAAAGCACAACAAAGCTTAGGATCAAAATCATTTACATTAGAACCACTTGTATTTCTAGATATCGACACCGACGCATCACATGTTAATCTTGCAAAATCCAAGCCAATGTCATTTTCAGAATTTGCAATACCGTCACCCGTATTTAAATTGGTTGGAGACCTCACGGAAACGTTACTTGCGGCATTACCGCCATGCACGTCTCCCACAGCAACTGGTAGCAAAAAAAGTATGGATGATTTTTGTTTGTCCCGCTAATGATCCGCTTTTGCCAATTCTTTCTGAACGCTATTGGTCCGACGTTCTTTGCGAGGCATTTAAAACGTCAACAAACTTTCGCGCAATTAAAAAAATGTGTAAGTTCTCTTACTAACCAAATATCTTGAAAATTAATTTTTAGTGTTTTAACCAGCAATACAAAAACTGTAGCAAGGCCAACTGATCTACAGGGTGTATCACAAAGATATTCACCCCCCCTAGAGCTCAATCCAAAAGGACTAGGAAAAAAACAAAAATATTGTTATAAATTATATTAAAATAGAAATTTATTCCGTACATTAAATCAATCCTAACTAGTAATCAGTATGACCACCATGGTTTTTTCTAACAGCATCTAATCTTGCAGGATACGATTTAAGAAGATTAGCAAAGATTTCAGGTTCCTCTTTTATTTTAATTAGTTCTTCTGAAATAATAGTCTTTACGGTTTCCACTGAATTTCTTTCCATGCTAGGAATCTTTAAAATTCTATCTTCAACATGTTTTTTCAGAATAGCTCCCAAGTTTTCAGTTGCATTTAAATCTGGTGATGAACCTGGCCACTGACTGTTGTCGAAGAAATCAAATTCTATCAACATACCTAATTTTTTCATTATCAGCAAAAGCCATAATTATTAAGTATCTGGAAAAAAATGAAAATGTACATTAATTTCTAACAACATAAGCTTCACAATGTGCTATATAGTTTGGTCATACCTATTACCAGTTTGGCTGTAGGGGGGGTGAATATCTTTGTGATACACCCTGTACTGTTAGAGTTTAGTTTATCCTGCTTCTTTTGCTGCTGCAATGCAATTTTTCTTTTGTACCGTTACTGCTCAGAGCCTGTAATCTGCGTGCAACTATGATATTTGCATGAAGAGCATAAAACAAATAAATTGAATTTGGTCTCGCCAAACAAACTACCTTAATATGTTAACCACAAGTTTTTCTTGAATTAATGCCGTCCCTGAAGTTCACCACAAATTGAAATTTTAGCTTTAAGTTTCATCCACTCGATCAGCTTTCACGAGCTAGTTAAAAAAAAACGTGCAATGCAGTACAGCCTATGGCAAGTTGCTATTGACCTTTTACTGTGCTAACTGCTATCGTGCACAATCGGGTCATTTGTTAGGTCTATTGTTCATAAACAATTAAGTTATTTGTTAAGTGTATTGTTCATAAGCAATTAAATTTTTTCTACATTGGGTTGGCCAGCTTTGAGATTTCATGCTTGAGTAACTGCGGACAATAATTACAATGGAAGTGAAACTACTGATACCTTCGGTATGCCATGATACAGGTATACAGAGATATATAAGCACTTACAGGTTACAGAGCAGGCGTTTTGCTTCGTTGCTATCGTACTGGAATGCAAAGAGCAGTACTGCCTCCCTTGCCCTCTCTTGGCAAAAGGGAAGAGGAGGCAGCTGCCCCGCCCCCCCGTTCCGGCACCTCTGGATATAATTGAGTTGATGCCAGTCTGTCAGTGACGTCATTACCTTCAGATTTTGCGTTTTGTTTTTTGCGTGGTTTTGAGTTGTTGGTAAAGTATTTCACACTTTAGTGTTGTTTTTAGTTTTATTTTTGGAGTATAATTAACTTACATATTAAATAGTTTTTACTGTTATTTCGTTAGTTGTTTTAATGAGTTTTTTGGTTCTACGATTTTGAAGCTTAAAATTCGAGTTCAAATAAACGTTACTCTCTGAAACAGCACTGCCATCTGCGTATAATAGAATCATGGCTGCATTTAGGAGAAAGGGGATTTATTTCTATTGGTTTTGCCAGAAAGGAGTTATCTGCCCTGATAGACAATATTTTGAGAGCACCCTTAAACAAATTTTTTTGTTTAGAGAACTTTTGCGAAATGGGAATCGTTGCTTTGGGGCTACATTTTTTTAGATGTCCCAAAGTCTAGCGACGCCATATTGCTGATTCCAAAAGAAAACCACTTCCGAAAGAATAAAAAATGAATTGTTTTGGTACTTTGACTGCAACGGTTTATTTTGCGCCAGGACATGCTTTTTTATCATGACGTAATAAATTTAGTTCATACTTTGATTGCACTACATTGTTGTTGCTGAGTACCAAGTTGCAAATCTGTAAATGTCACAGAACGTTTGTGGATAAATTCGATTGCCACAAAAAGATTGGCATGTTGAAGTAATACAATTCATGTTGGTCGCGTTAATCTTACGCTAATCATGAGTATGAACTTAAAAACTCGATCAATTTGCCGAACTCGCAATTTCGGAACTTAAAATCGTTGACGGACTTGGAGCTTACTAAATAAGTAGATCGAGCAGAAATAAAAAGAGATTGTCACCACTATTAGGGGACAAAGCGACGCCGCTGTGTAGTGGTTAGAGAGTCCGCTTTGCAGTATGTAGACCTGGGCTTAACTCCCTTGTCGAATCGTACCGAAGACTTTAAAAACGGTATTCACTGCTTGACGCTCACTGCATAATTGCAGTGTGTAAAAAAGCTTACTAGTGCGAGCCATTCTTCAATGAGGTCGTCAGAGCAAACACAACCCAAAGTGAAGGGGCACTAAAATAAAGTTTTACAGATCAATTGTGATTTTTTTTACAATTAAAACTTTTGTTGGAAAAGGACAAAGATCGTGGTATGGTTTATTGAATAGAGCTTGAAGCAAGCTTGCATGATGTTGCGAGTTGGTTTTTATTTACGCAAAAGGCTTCCTTTTTTGATTGTCAATTTTTCGAAGGGAGAAGTGATAGGTTTCACTATAACCGCAAGTTGCACACCACTGCTCCAAGTAAAATTTTGATTTTAGAGAAGCTCCCAACAGAAGGCATCAGCACCCGTCAGGGGGGAACAGCTCCCTTGGGCTTCCACGTAGGTGACGTTACTTGTACCCTTGGGTAAGGCACTTAACGAAATATCTTCCTCTCTATGTGGCGGTCTGCTTGCTTAGCAAGCGGGTTAGTGAAAATTAGGGTCAAAGTAAAATCGTGCGGTGACCCATGACTTATTTTTAAAAAGAGACGCGGGTTATGTTCCCCCCAGTGTTTGGACGTTTTGTATTGCTATTACTTGGTAAGTTGTATTCCTATTCTGTTACTGACAACAATATGCATTTGATGTAAAGTTTGTCCCCTTTAAAGTTTTATAGCAAATTAAGTCGATGGCCGTGATCATTGGTGCCATGTTGAGATCCGACAAAACTGGTTGTTGTTGATGATGGCACCAATGATCACAGAACTGGTCGGTCAACGTAATTTGGTAAATTCAAACAAAAATTTTCAACCCGACTTAGGAA
Organism: Trididemnum clinides; assembly: GCA_963675345.1. NCBI lineage: Eukaryota > Metazoa > Chordata > Ascidiacea > Aplousobranchia > Didemnidae > Trididemnum > Trididemnum clinides. The sequence goes on along the minus strand of OY776295.1, from coordinate 19,127,740 downwards.
TGAACACAGGCCAATAAAGAATTTCCTCGAACTTGACCTTGATACTTAGAACTCAGACTTATAAAGCCTTTGTGGACTTCAACTTTCTTTAACTGATAAATTTCCATCGGAATCGAGTTTTGATTTTTTGCGCTTATTTAAGCTACTCATTCTTTTGATTTAAGTACATCCAGTGTAAGATTAAAAGAATTGTTGAAATTTTAACAGCATTGTCTTTACTGAAAAACGCAATCAAAAATACCTTGTTTTAATAACTCGGCTGTAGCCGTGCAAATGTAAGTGTTTAACCATGAATATTTTAAACAAGAATTGACTACCGATGTTGGTTTTGTTTAGCGTCACGCCTCACTGATCGTCTAAAATTTAAACAGTTTTTAAGTCCTTGGTCAAACAAATCATTTTTCTTGATTTAGATGAGTAAAAATATACAGTATGTATACCTAATCTGGCAACTGAATTGAAAATCCGCTCGAAGTTATACTGTAGGCATAAGAAGCCATATTGGGTCATATGGGGAAATGAATATATTGAGCAATGGCAAATGGAACAGTGGGCATAACCATACACCCGTTACCCTATAGGCCTACGCTCATTTTTCAATACGTCCAGTGCCCCATGCATCCATTGCCCCATACTCCCATTGCTCCATACGCCCATTGCCCCAAACGCCCGTTGCTCCAGAGGCCCATTGCCCAGTAAAATTTGCTAGTTTGATATATAATCTTCTTTGTCTTTCGGCTAAAAGAAGAAGATATAGAATATCCGCACTATTTCTTCAAGATACAAACAGCTTCTAGATCTGAAATCTATGCCATCGCCATTTGCATCGCTGTTCAAAATTGGCCGAGACAATCTCGAGCGAATTTTTCTTTCAGCTGCTTGACTAAGTCGGATGAGACTAACATCTTGAGCGCATGGTTGGAAATATACGGCGCAAGCTGTCTTTGACCCTTGTTTTGACCACCCTTGCAACAGTAGCGTTTCAAAATTTCGTTTGCACACGCCATAGTCTAATCTATAAACCAATTCAGCTAGACATACTATTTAAAATTAAATTTTACCCATAGACCTAACAGCGTATTCTGACATGTTCATGAAAGGAGCCAATTAATACCTACAAGTTCCCGCATATCAGTAGGCTATCTCTCAGCAGCAAACACTGCGATTACGTTACTTCTTTTATTTTGACTGTCAGTCAAGAGTGACAAAGGGCTCGTCATCAATCACTGTTGTATCCCTAGTTCAACTCCAATAAAAATGAGTAGTTTGAGGCGTAATTCGGCAGCCTTTTCCTCTAAACTGCACAGTAATTACTCTCAATTAGATTTAAGTTAAGATTGCCATATCTAAAGTGACAAAATCCCGGACACATTTTTCGATCACGTTCACATTTTTAAGCACTTCGCCGATTATTTACTTATTTTGGTGTTTAAAATAAAATCAAGATCTTTTTGTTTTTAAAATCAAAATTTTGAAAGTTTGCATTGACGTGTTTTCAATTAAATTATCCTTTTCTCGAAGATCAATATTTGAATGGACATCAAGTTAACTTTGGAGAGAAAATATCTGAATTTTAGTTTTTAATTACTAAAATTCCGTGCAATTGAAAATTTTTCAAAATTATTGCCAAACACAGATTTTAATACCGAAGTTCCTGATATGTCCTGGAAAATTCGGACGTATGGCAATCCAAGCCAAAAGTCTACACGTCACAATCAGACATAAATTAAAAGCAAATGTCCAGACCAAAGTCTAGTACCGAATTCTGCGATACTGCAAACAGCACTTTTGCTAGGTGTTTATGCCACTTTGATTAACCAAACTCGGAAACAGAACAGTTTTGCTGCTGGTATTGTAGTCAGGGATGTGGAAGCGGTGATTTTTCAACCGCTTCCGCTTCCACTAACAAAAAACGAGAAAACGACTGTTAACCTTAGCCGTACGAAATTGTCATTTACTACAATCAAAAAGTGTAACCAAAGATACGAAAGTGGCAAAAACGACTAAAAGAAGGAAAAATAAAAGCCAACAATAAAAAAACAGCAAAAATAAAATAATTTCAACTTTACACAGATTTATTTGTCCGCATAAACACAATGGCATCAGTTAATTCATTGCCCATTCGGACTCTGTTTTCACGAAGTACGAGCTTTCAGTGGGAGAACATACGTTCAACGGATTCCTGCGTGCAGGGTAAACAGCTAATGATTCGCGATGCTGGTTGTACGATAAGGAGATATTTGGAAGTAATGTCCCAAATATTTGGCAGTTTCAATCTTCCGAGCCGCTCTACATCAACAAGCGCCTCAGCAAATGCAGTAAGATCAGATTTTGCAGACGCCGTAGCTGATGCCTCAGCAGCCATTGTTGAATGTAAGGAGTTCAAATACGCATCAAAGTCAGATACTGATGCAGCAGATTCTGATGCTATTTCACTTCCGCTTGAGTCAGTTTCTGCATCAGCACTTGCTCTTTCGCTTGGAGTGCTTTGAATGCGCAAGAATATTGACTGAAGACCGCTCTTTGCACGTAGTTGCTCCTGGTTGCTCAAGAGGATTCTCGATCGAGCATCAACCTATCAAGAAAGAAAATAAAATGATAATAACACGGTTTTATAAGTCAGTCAATCCTATTATAATTAATACATTAATTGTTATTCTCGACTCAAATAAAATCAAGTGCACAAACGCTTACCAGTATTGAGTTGAATATAATAACAACAAAAAATATTGGTAGGTCATCACAATAACTAAGTCAACAAACACTACTTACTCAAACAGCTGCCAAGAAAGCCTCTTGCCGCAATAAAAACTCTTGGCGTGATTGCAGGCCGGTGGCAAGAGCAGAAGCCAAATTGTTTTCCAGCTTCTCCAATTTAAACATGACTTCTCTCCAATGAAGCAGGCATTCTCCCGGTGTGAGATCTTGTTTTTGAAAATAAATTGTTGCTGCGTAAGGTATTTCTTTATAGTACTTCGACCATCATCTTGACCTCAGCCTATTCACTTTCAGTAAGGTATGATTTATGTGAGCCAAGATCCTGAAGAAAACATTTCAAATCCGCTAATCGTTGAAGCTCCCCCAACGGGTCGGCATCTCAATCCGCATTCCCTTGTTTGCACGACGCTTTAGAATTCCATCGGTGTGTGATGAACGTAGGTGTTCAGCAAGTTTTCGCAATTTTGTTAAAAACTTTTCCACTCGCCCTTTTTGTTAACACGTCACGAATTCCTAATTGCAGGGTGTGCTCAACACATCTCATGTGGTATAGGGTATGGTATATAAAAATACAAAGAACCATATTACTATTTCTATATCTACACATTTTACGGAACAGCATTCAATAAACATACTGTGCTTAATGCTTTATCAAAGCTGATGGATACTGCAGCATGGCTTTGTAACCAATGCTTTGTTCAATCTGCCGTAGTAGAATTCGGGGTTGCCATTTATAATGATTTTTGGGTTGTTTCTCCGAATTGGAGAAAGCGGCTTGAATAATTTGTTTTCCGAGTACGAGCCGACTATAGTCATAGGAGAAAGCAGTATCCATGAGTTGTTTTCCAAGTACAATTCCATCTTGTTCATAATAAATAAACTAGAAGTGATATCGACCCCCTTGGTTGTGTTAAGTTGTTTCCCATTAGAACTGCGTCTCACTAATATGACTCATAGCATTACAGCCACATAAAAACACGAATGTCAATTAGGCGTTTAGATCTATGTCAGTTAGAAATGAATTGCAAATTGCCCCTATCGCTTGTTCATAATTTAGAATTTTCTCCTTTCTACATTGTTATTTGTCAATTCACCTAACACCAGTATCGTCATACTTTTGTAAGCCTTTGCTCTGTTGGGGTAAATTGAAGACTGCATTTTATTTTCACAGCAATTTTCAAAAACTTAAAGCAACTTTTTTGGGTCTGGAGCCTGCCATCTCCAACACGTTGTCATTTTGAGGAGACAAAAACCTCTCCATATATTGCTCTTACTTTACCTACTTCGCTTAAACTTATTGTTCCGAACCATTCTGTGTTTGTTTTTTCTTAGATATTTGAACTCGTGTTGAATCCTTGTGTCTAATCCTTCTGAATAGCGAAGTGCGAAATTTGGTCGTTTTCATATAAAGCGAGCAAAATTTAAATTGCAGACGCACTATTACGTAACAAACGGAGTTAGCAAATTCAGACGTTTTTAAAGTTAAAAATAGAATTACATCACAATCTGCAACTTGCTGTCACAAGTTTCCATTATTAACTATTTGTTTACACGGAACACCACTACATATAAGAAATCAATATACTGAAATAAGAAATAAATACTATAAATAAATAAAGAACCTTCGAGGTCCCCTCACGGAACCCTTTAAACTCACGGAACACAACTACACGTTTTGTGGAACCCCTATGGAAAAGCACTAATGCAGAATGATGAAAATGTTTTCGTAGTGAATAATTTGCTTTTCAACGTTTTCAATCCCCCAACCAAGGTCAATTGACTTTAATCAAATCATCATTTTATTGGCTACGTTTCATTGTCCAAATTATCTTTTTCTTACCCGTAATCGATATAAAATGTGATGCTAGTTTTTCTCGTTCTCTGGCGCTACTGATATCGCACGTTCAGTCAGATTTATAGTGCAACTTCACCGTTTAATCCACATAGGGAAACGGACAAAACTTTTTTGCCTAGTTACTCTTCAAGTCAAATAACCTATGCGAAAGCGGTAGAATTTTCGCTCTTCCGCTTCCACATCCCTGATTGTAGCCCAACGTTATAGTGTTAAAACATTAACTGTGGAAGACCATGGGCAATAAATTTTTCAACGTGTTTCAAATGTAGCCTCTCAAATCAGTCCGTTAATTGATTTTCTTCGGATGTACATGGATAAGCCTTATCTATTTACTAGCATTTGACCTGCTTTAGTTTAAGTGGATGGAAATGGCCACTTATCAAAGTTATTTCGTATCACTTTTAAAAGCAGAGACTAAGACTAAATGTCTATCTATAGCTAAATTGAAATAGGTTTTATTTTTCTGTCAGCAACGCACAGCTGCATATGTAGTGCATGCATTGCCTTACTGCTTAATGTTGTATTGTACAAGCTAAATATGCCATTGCTTTGTTGAGATGGAGTGGCCTGATTACGAAGTATTTTTGGTAAGACCTTTTATCAAAATTTATAGAAACGCGTTTCCAGTCCAGAAAAAAGAGCGCAAACGACCTTCCCACCTCGCTACACCTTTGTTGTGGCCAACAAAACTTGTATATCGATTGAAGTTCCAGCATAGACTTACATCTGAGTTGTATCTGCATGAAACAAAAAAGTTCAGGTCCAATTCCAAACTGAATCTAAAGGTTTAGATCGTACCCTGATTTGTTCTTGAAGTTACTGACAATATTTCAAAAATATTTCTAAAACAAATAAAATGCGATAAAGAAAAATTTGTAAAACCTTGCTAGGAAATCTTGCTCCTGAGAAAGCACAACATTTTGTACACAGCTCCTGATCCGGAAAATATTTAAATTAGTGCTAGAATAGATTTCTGGTTTCGGCATAGCTACACTCTACACCTTGGTTCATCATAGACCAAAACCAGAAATCGCCTTGCGATAGTTTCGCTATCCAATATTTTAGGAAGGTCTGTAATTTGCGGCCCACTGCATTGCTAAACAATACTCACAAGTTAGCTTGAAAGTACTGGATTTTTGCAGTGCTACACGAAAAAGATGGTGAAGATCTTTTCTTTCTGTTTTTGATGATTGCTGTTTTTGTAGCAATATTTTAACTGATTTTCACGTCTGGACTTTTTTGCCGACTTCCTTGATACCAAAGGCTTAAAGTTTATATTGAAGTACTCTTATGACCCGATAAACTACTAAAATTTGTAATTTCACTCATTGGGAAAAAGGGTTGGACGTCTCTGGGCTATAAGAGGCTTTAAGGTAATGTGTGTTATTGTGAGAGCATAGTGATTATGATGCAATATTGTCATTATCGTTTTGGTTGCATAAAAAGTAATATCTCGACTAGCTTGGTAGTATTGCTTGCCATCAATCAAAAATGGCCCAGTTTGAATTTCGCAATAGCATTGCTAAATCATTTGAAAAAATTTCAATTCGGGAAGAAGAAATTAGAAAAGTAGCATTGTGGAATCGCGATATAATCGAAAAAATGCACCGGATGAAAGTAGCCAAATCGAACATTGAAAGAACATTAGAAAAAGCTGTTCGAAAAAAAGAATCTTTAGCAGAGCAAACAAAAGATTTTATAGAGACTGTAAAGGAATTTTCGACGTATAATATGAAGACCGGGGATGGAAGGCCTGATCAAATAACTGACAATGTAAAACCAGCGACTAAACAAAACTTGCTGCCTAGCCGGTTCCAAGATGCCATTGCAATTCTAACCAAGCACCTATATGTCATTGAAACGCTTTCGCAAGCAAAAATAGAGCACCTGTGCAAGTGTATGAATGACTTTCTGTCTCATCAAGCTCAATTTCGGACAAAAAAAGATGAAGTGGCTAGGACGTTAAGGTTTGCACGAGAATGCGTGGAAAAAGAAAAAGGAAGAAAAGAAGACTTTGAGAGGGTAAGTGCTGGAACTTATAATGTTCCAAAAGGATTTCGTCTGTTTCGTCGGAGCACGCAAACGTTTCATCAGCATGCTCATTGGAATCAAGCAATGTCCAAAGCTCAACTAACTGAAGCAGTAAAATTAACAGATGATGCTTTTGAAAAATGCTACGAAATGTAAGTTACCGGTAATGTGAATGTCAAGTTGACTCTAGATAAATTAGGAAGTGGCTATTTTGCCGCTGACGGCATTTTACCCCAGGAAACTATTTTGCCGTCACCATTCATGCGTATTTAAATTGGCAAATATGCCTATTTAAATACGTATGAATGGTGATGTGATACTGTAGTGTAGTGGATAGGAAAGCTGCCTTCAAATGCGTTGGTTTCAGCTTTGATTCAGACAAAAGCGGTCTACAGTGGAGGGGGTCTGGTATGTGAATGTATGGGGAAGTGTGCACTGGGTGAAATGTGTAGCGTGGAGGAGTGTAAACTAGGGATACAATTTTTTCTATTCGTTGTAGAAACTAACCAATCAGAAACAACCAAGTCATGCGTTAAATACGTCATTAGAATTGACCAAGATGACAAAATAGTCTCCGAGGATAAAATGCTGTTGACGGCAAAATGCCCACTGCCAATTAACTGTTATTCTGTATAATCCTGCAATCATGGAAATTTTTTTTCCCACAAATCAGGGCTGCTAAAAACAGCCAAAGTTGTTTGATAAAAGTAATCGAAATGATTGCCTTTTTTTCAAAGGTTAGTCAAAACTTTGGACAAGAGCTTAGGCTGTGTTTACACCTAGCGGTATTCATAACGAGGAACAAAGCTTTTGGCCGATGCAGACGTGTAGCCCCATCTCGAAGCGACGAATGACAGCCAGATATTTCGAGGCAATTTTGAGACGAGTTTTTTCTTGACTACCTGATCCAGAGTAGAAATAGTGCTGGTGACGAGCTTACATTTTGACGATGTTGGCTCTGTTCAGTTTCGAAACTGATCTTCAATCACGAAACGAATAGCTTAATCAATGACTTAACCTGCTACAGTCTAACAGTATATCAAAACTTGTAACACATATAATGCAATGTTAAAACATTAAGCAAATTGCGTATGATATTGTAGAATATCAACGCAGAGTTGGGACAATAAATGCTGTTTGAAAGTCTTGTAGTTTTCCGGTTCAAACAAATTTACGTTTTCAAGATATTTCATGCTTCTAATTACATAAACTCTTTACTTCATGAAAGAAATAAAGCTTTTTGAGGGAGGGGGTGAGGGCGGAGCATTTTGTACAAACGAAGATCTTTTCTTCGGAAATCATTTTTTTGAAACCACGAATTTTGCTAAACTTTGTCTCCAAACAATCGTAAAAATTTTTTTGAGATCACCTTTTTTGAAGCAAGAATTTTGCCCGTTTTCTTTTCCAAACAGATCTAAAGACCTTTTTCTTTCTACATTTTCTGCTATTGCCAAGATGTTTGGGGGGCCATCGCTCTTTACCCCCTATAAATACGCCACTGCCTGTTGAGCTGTGCACTCAATTGGTTTACGTCAATGGTTCCTTACTGCTTTTTAGTCGCGTATCAGTGAAGGGTCCCCATTTTGTCACCATGTACGATCGAGTTTCAAAAAACCCTTTTGATCAAATATTTTATTTACAAGAAGACGTAACGAGACAACAACAACAAAAGTCAAATTTATTTGATATGATGGGCGCATTTCGATTGCAATGAAACCACATTTTACATACCCTGGATTATATTTTCGCTTGAGCGAATTATAGAATTAAAAAAAAGTTTTACCCATTAATATGAATTATAAAAATTAGTCTGAGTTATACAAATCTGATGAAGCTAAATTGTTAGCAATGGTGTACGGTTAAGCTAGTGCACAGTTTTATACAAAACAATTGACTGAAGAAGCAAAATGCGTTCAATTCTAAGGTTTTTTATTAAACATTAAACTTCGCAAAAATTTAACAGATATAATTTTAGTAATTGATATTGCCTCCTTTACTTCTTATCACTTTCTTCATTCTTTTTGACTTAGATTTTACCGGCCTTTAGCAGACACCGATTTCTACCTAATCTCCACAAGCCTGGCAATAGCTCTTTGGGTAGTATACAGTAGTCTGGTGGCGTATTTAGGGGAAATGAGTTTGAGGGCAATGGCTCTCTTCAAACGATATGACAGAACCAAAAAATGAAAAAAGGTCTTCAAATCTGTTTGGAGACCAAAATAGGCGAAATTCTTGCTTTCACAAAGTTGAACTCAAAATAAGTGTAAGTTTACAAAAAGCACAATCAATGATTTTAGCGCGCGTTCTGCAGAACAATTTTTTGATGCTGGTCACAAATTCATCCTTGATAAAAGATTGAGACCACTTTATTGCTCCGGCACCCAAAAAACTTTGTTTCTAAATTGTCGCACCCAAAAAACTTGCATAGTAATGCACGCCAAAGATAAAGATTTCACGATAGTGAAATCTAGAAGATGCGCAGTAAGAGGCCAAAATGGAATGCCATAGCTATGGGAGTAGATTGAGAGTGTAAACAAACTTTCTGTCTGCATAACACCAGGCGCTGAGTCTTGATATAAACAGCATTTGATAGATTAAGGTGGAAAGAGCTGCGTGCTGGCGAGAGTTGACAATTGCTTGTTGTTGTAGTTTAACGTACATTGTTAATTTTCCAAAAGATGCTGAACAGTGATAGAGTCACAGTCCGGTTTAGTGTCGTTTCGTATGCATAATAATCAGTCTGATTGAAATTAGCATGGATCGGTCAATTGTTGACTAAACCTTTTAGGAACATTTTGCTTGATGCGACCCTGTAGTCGTTGAGATATTAGCTTTTTATACCGACTATCACATTGGCACTTAAACTTTCTAACTCTAGCTCTTCCCTTTTTGTGGCGATACCGCCACTGATGAGAGCGTCACAAAAAGCTAATAGCTAAAACAACTTTTTTCAAAGCAATATTTATATTTGTAAATCTATTTACAGTTCTCGTAACCTGAAAAGAAATTGCAAATTTACCATACAATGCCCTTTGCATTTGACACTTAAAATTTTTGAAAACGATAAACGCAAAAAGAAGTCATATGCTTGCTGAAGGGGAACACTGAAGCTTGCACGTAGACCTACCATTTTCATTTTGTTTTCTTTCTGCATAATTATTTTGTTTTTGCTATGCTGATTGTTTTGAAAATTAAAAATGGATACATCTATACTATAAAGCGCAATTCTTTTTGTGTGTCTGTATTTTAACTCCTTCGAATCTACTGGGCATATAAATCACAAACTTGACACGACTGACCACTTTTCCAAGGTGAGTGTCACGAGGGGGTTCGAGACGATTCCAATATAAATTTGTTTCAACAAAAAATTATGAACTATTTTTCGTTATGTAATCACATTTTTTACCAGGTACGTTTTATTTAATATAACTTTCGGTTAAACATAACTGTATAATATTTCAGTTTAACATTAACCTAACATCTCAGTCCAACACTCTGCTGCATGTAAAAAGTGAATAAAAACAAACCATTCTTTGCTTTTATCTATCTCAATGCCTTCTCAAATTGCAATTTCCTGTGAAATAGTCACTACCAATTCTGAAAGTGTAATTGGAATCAATAATTTCATGGCATTTATTTTTCCTATTGAATGCAGTGAAGTAGATCTACATTTCTGTGTTCCGCACTAAACGAAACATTTCATTCACCGGTGATGTTCACACTGCTCTACTTGGCAAAGCTAAATTTATAGAGTTTGCACATGAAACAGTTTTAAGTGTTTCCAGTTTCATAATTATTGCTACTCCATAAACAAGCTCAAAATACCGCAACTAAATAGCAAAACCAGCTCAAAAACCCGCAGCTGCTTAACTCCTAACCAAAACTAAACCAATTTCGCTGGAAAGCCGCGGAACTGGCAACACTGCTCTCAACTACTCATATCGAAAAGTACGGTTTTATTTTGAAACACTACATGTATTAAGTAGTTTCAAGTCCATTATGGCGTCGTAAAGACATTGCTCGACTGTCACACGATGCGCACTAGATTTATTAATTGATCGGTATAAAAGCGAATTGCAGCTATGCAGATATTCCCAAATACTCACGCGATACATTGCCTAAAAAGTAAAGCAATCAACTACAGTCAAGTAATTAGGTCAAAATTGTACACAGAAATGCAAAGATTTATAAACAGAACCCTAAAGCTATGAACACACTTTTTGTGAAGAAAAACAGGTACTCGCTTACTACGTCGAAGGTCTTGGCGCACCCCGTGCGGCACGCGTACCACAGAATGGGGATCACTAATTTTATCACGCGGAGGTTTAATGCAAAAAAACTGATACACAACTCAATGCAAAAAAAAAAGTTTTTTGGACAAGCTCTCCAGTTTGATATAAAAAATTTGTGTATGATTGGGTCCTTTGATGAATATCGGTACTTTATATTTCTGAAAATGCGTTTGCCTTTTTTTGCCCCTACCCTAGCTCTACGGTATGACAAAGAGGCAATTGCTTCCCAAAAATATTAATTTATTGTCACCATCGCTTCAGAGTTGTTGACGTCACAAGGCATGTTTATCACAAATACCGCAACTGCTCCAGAGAAACTGCCGTTAAACATCCTTTCCAACAGCACGGCAGCGTAAAACTAAAGCTGGGATTGAACTTACCAGTTTTCGATGATGAAACAAGCCTGAAGTTTGCGTTTATATCATAGCCTTTTGTTGTTAAGCCAGTTGTCTTTGGTACAGCGGAAACGAGGTCGTTCCATTTGTTTTGCTATAACGCTTTTGTGGAATAAATGTCCTAAAATTCTAAAAAGCATTTGAATATATGCTTAAATAAATCATTAAATATTCCTGGTGCTTCACTCGGTTAAAATAATAAAATTGCAAATCGCAAAACAAGTTGCTATTGGCTAGGCTACCCAACTACGGAATTGCGTTTTTGGGTGGTGCATGAGCAACTAGTTTACACTTAAAACTGGTTTAAAACAATTGCGTTTTTCCCTAATTTGATCAGGGAGTTCCTACCTCTTTAATTCTTATTGGGTGTGGCTATTAAGTTGTTGGTCATTTCGGAGACGCTCGCGCACAACCAGGCCTTTTGCAAAGAGAAGTTCACCACAAGACCTCTCTACTTTGACTCGAAGCGACCTGACTAAAGCGGGCACTGCTGTTGGGACAGGATTAAGGTTGTGACATGAGGGGAAAATGTCGCAGGCCAGTGATTCTTGCTTTGAGTTAAGAAAACTAAACTGTATTCTTATTTTAAAAAAGGCTCATGAAATCGGCCAAGTAGCACAATCTCTTGCCTCTGATAGAGCCAAAAAATTTTTCTGAAAACAGTTTAAAGCAAATTATTTGAACCCGATGTTGCATTTTTTGTCACCGATTCCGTGCTTGATTAATTCTACCCTGATTGACGAAACCCCCTTCCCCTCTTGCCCAAAAAAAGGAAATGGTCGTTATGAAATTTTTACTGACCGAATTGCATTTCTAATCGCATTTTATTATCTTTTTTTTTTTATTCAGAATTGAAAGAGCTGAGGGAGAACTAAAAGCTGATGTTGTGGAGCTTTTGAAGAGATATATGATGCTTGAAATAATGCAGCACAGCAAGGCACTTGAACATTTAACTGAAGCATATTGTGCTTTAGAAACGTGCATGCCTTGTGTTGATGTGAGTCATTAATCAGCAACTGTATTTATGCTCAACAGTATCATTCTTCTTCAGTATCGGTAGGAGAAAAATTTAACGTTTACTCTTTCATCGACCTGTTTTCGAGTTGTCGTTACTGCTAGAACTTTATCTTTCAACCACTAGCAGTACAACTAAATAGAAATGCAAAAGGAAGTAATGTTACCTGAAGTAAAAAAATCAGGGTTATCGAAAAGCTGATCCGCGCTCCGTAGCTTTTTGTTTGAGGCCAATACAAATGACCGTTTTCAGAGGTTTTTCAGATATTTTTCAAAATGATTTTTTAGGGAAAATTAATGTGAAGGTCTAAAGGGATAGTCTCATTTTGAATTACGTCGAACAACTCGAAACCCCTAAAAAATTGCTGGAACGGATCTGTAGGTGTCCCTTGGACTTCCTTTTCTAAGTCACTTACAATTACTCAGATCCTCTCTGGAGTTTAGCTTTGCAAATTCTCCATTCCACAATCATTGTTTTCCTTGCTGTGCTTTCGTTGCCGAAAATGATTATTTAGTCTTTACTGTGTATGTGGCTAAAAAACTGATTTTTTTGCTTTAGGATTACCGAAGAAAGACTTTTACTGCACCAATTCCCGAAGAAGATGAAGAGGAAGAAGAAAAACGTAAGTCAAGGTGGTCAATATCGTCCACATGTTATCCTGGCGAAGTTGATATCAATCAGCATCCTTCAACAGGAAAATCACACAGTATATTTACTCCCAAGAAAAGCTTTTCCCGAAAATTTAAAAGTGATGAGGACGGTGATGAATACGGGCCAGCTATGGAGGAATACTTGAAACGTGTAAGCCCCAGCGTGACTCCAAGACCAAGTAAGATTTCAACGCGCCATACAGGAAAAAGTCAAAGCATGACCAACTATACTAATGGTAAGAAAGCAGCAAATGAAAATTTGCATAAAATGATTAGCTTTTCTTCAGCTGAATCGATATTATCAGAACCTCATGGTCATAGGCATTCGTCTGAAAGTGACGTTCCCAAAAAATCCTCATTTAAACCGTCCGTTAAAAATCGAAATCAAACGACTGCCATGACACGGAAGTTGAGCACTGACGAAAAGCAAAAGATAGAAGAATACAGTGATATACTTGACCTTGATCTTGATTCATTTGTATCGACCATTACGAAAGATTTGTCTCCAAAACGTTCAATCAGCAGTAGCACCATCAACGCGAAGAGAAACTTGAAAAACATGGAATTCCTCTCTCCACATGGAGAGACAAACAATGCATCATCAATAGTTTCAGACAAGAGAATACTAACAGACTACGGAATAAACCAACTTTTAAATACAATAAAAGACAAACGAGGAACATTAAAAACTTCTTCTTTTAAAGATTCGCCATTATCTGACAGTGATTTTTGAAAATAATATCATTGTGCAAGAATTGGTCTCTTTTTTCTATATAGGCTATTTATTGTGAGTACCACAACCAGGGGTGCAAGCGGGTAGTTTGATGCAGAGGTGAAGTCCCTCTTAGCTAAACTGTTTGGAAAAATTAATCATTGTGTGTTTGTTCATATACCCTGACAGGCAAAGCCGGGATGCAGGCTGGCTGAGCCCGAGGTTCGTTAATACTGTTTCCTGAGAAAGCACTGTCTTCTAAATTTATTTGAGTTTTCGAAAACATGAACCTAGCGATAGAGAGATCTGGAAAGGCGTAACCAAAAAGGCTAAAGTCATGTGGTTTTGTTGTTTGAAAAAAATTTAAGCAACATTTAATCGGTGAGAAATAGTGAGATTGCCAAAAACGTAGTAAAGACTGGATTCAGAATTTAGACTTGTGAACAAACAAAACTGAGCTCCTCTTCAAAAAAATCACACAAGGGGTCTGTTAAGAAGAAAGCTAAACTTTAGCCCCCTCCTCCCTTTTCCCAATGATTTCATATGTCACCAAAGTGAAACTAAGTCCGTAAATCATGACACGTAATTAAAGCGTCCGTGCCATGTTCATTTAAATAGCGCCATGAAGCAAATGCGTCAAAGTAAAAATATATTTTTGTTAAAAGTAGAAAATGTGTTAAGTGGTGAGGACACGATTCAATATCCCAGTATGCTTGAGTAGAAAAAAAAGATCGATGCGCCGTTGTAACCAATGTAAGTTGCAATTGTGAATTATGGTGTAGAAGAATAGGCTGCCTACTTGATGAAAGTAGCCAGTTTGAACAGTTGGCTCTGTTTTACTTTTCGTTGCATTTTTCGAGTGTAATTACAATTTTATAGCTTAATTGGTAGAAAACGTAACCAGACTGATGAAGCGCAGATAACAGTGCCAGAAAAAGTAGCAACAAATTGTTCAGAAGATACCATAAAACGTCCAAATAAAACCACTTCTACCAGAAAAACTTTTACGTTCATAAACAGAACACTTTTCCAAATTTCCTTTGACGTTGCCAGTATGGCTATAATACTGTCAAAACGTACTGTTATCACAAGATTTTGCCCAGTACCGCGCAGAAAAATAGCCATTTGGTATTTTCCCACGGATATAACTATGCACAATGGAACGCACACAAGTGTTCGTTGCTCTTTCTGTTACAAGTTTTATTCAGTCGAGATGCAGTAAGCTACTCGCTAAGCAGTGAAAAAACGTAAATTCTTTTAAATGCTACGTCAGTGGTTGAAATGCCTCCTCCCTTCCGTGGGTTAGAGACACGACTTAAACAAGCAATATCCATCTTAACCTAGAGGCCGGATCCAAACCATGCTATTTAGGTTCAAAGTTGCCGATACTTCTTACAGCATTTTGTTCTTTTTAGAAGACACTTGCCGGCTCTGCCGTCATTGCCCACAGGGTCCAAATTAGTAACGTCGGGGTTAAGAATTTGAGTTCATCGGGCTACGCCGGCTTCACCCATCAAAAAGTAACATAACAGCAATGAAGAGTTATTGCTTTTTCTGCAAATCCCCTTTTCGTTCCCATATCAAGCGTACTTGAAAAAAAATGATTGAGTCAAAAATACGATGGGGAAGGTAGGCGTATTCTTTATTCTCAAAACACCAGTCTCTGAGTTCCTTCGTATAAGAAGCCAAAGGTGGACACAATTAAAGTTACAATGAGGAGATGGCGGTGCCAAATTAGCGACTGCTTTAAAAAATGCAAACATTTGTCATTAAGTAGCAGGCGTATTTCACGACTTGGTGAGCTCCTTCTCCTAATTAAATTTGTGACTTCAAGGTTCTGCCTACGCCATAGGTCCGTTTACGTTGCTTTCGTTCATAGGGGGGGTTCAAAGGGTTTAAAAGGGGGCCTTGCCTTTCCCTTAGCTTTGAAGTATGAAACACATTTCTGCTATTACATTATTTTCAAGCAACATAACAGAAATGTCTTCCATACGGAGCAATTTTACACAGAGATATTTTTTCTTTTGGTTTTCCATGCAGCTTTTTATTTCCCTGCAGACTAAGCCTTATCTTCCCTGTTCATTGCTTAGGCATATCAAAAGAAGTTAAGAAAACCTGGGATTCCCTCAAACTTTTGAGCTTTCATCCCAATAGCTTTACGAAACTATTGATAAGTAAAATAGCAAAAATATTTCTCCCACATACGATGCGACTTTATACCAACCGGTTTTGTCGTCAGCTATGCCAAGTCAACACGTATAAGACCATACTGTTGCGCCGGTTTCGCCGTACAAACAATTGAGAAAGTAGTGAGGAAAAGTTATTGTAAATGGAAGGCATAGTTCCTGTGCTCATATTAGCGATCATCTTACTCTATTAATCAAGACTGGCAATATTCAAAAACATAGTATGATTTTGCGAACTACTATTTGTTTTTTCCAAAAAGTAAGGAGAGTCCGAAACAAAATCAAAAATGATGACATCAAAATGTGGTCGTTTTCAAAAGTACAGAATTAAACTGTTTGGTAGAGGACATATTTTACCACTTGGAGCGCCCACTTAGGTGTTTGTATTTGTGATATTAAGTAATTGGACTGTGCTGTTTGCCCTGCTTACGGCATTGCAATCAAAGGGGCCTTGCCATTTCCCTACGTCATATACCTTATCCCAGTAAAACCCGTTAAGGTATTTTCAAGCAAAAATGTTCCCTGTAGGTCCTACTTTACGAATTCATAGGCCTGTTGCATGATTTTGATTTATTCTTAAACTTAGAACTTTATTACATTTCACTTCGCTCGTAATCCCAAGCCTCCTACTTTTAAATAAACAATCGTTTTGCTTTCAAACAACCTAATAATTACAAAATGTTCATCAATTTTTTTGCTAAGTGAAGGAATGAAAACTAATTTAAAATCGTGGGTGGGTACCTAAGTACCCCAAATGTTAACCTCCTTGCACATATGTTTAAAGTAGCTTTATTTATCAAAGCGTGTTTTTTAACAGATGACCAGATTTATTAAAAAGTCGTTGCAGCTGCAATATTGAAATTAGATCAAAAATGTAATGGTTTCGACTCACGTGATTTATCGTTATGCTAATATTTCAACCATAATTGGAAGTGACGGTTGGTTCATCGGTTCATTTGGTTTACTGCAGGAGCTCACATCCCAAATTTGCTCTTTGTTTTATTTTGTTACACGCGATCAAGATGTCCTAAAAATTAAGATTAGTCGGACGCGAGTCACAACTATACTTGAGTATTCTTACGTGGAATCTCTTACAGTTCAGTTATTGTTATTTTCTTATTACCGATTGCATCATTAAAAGAGCAGATTTGCACCAGTTTGTAAGTACTGTAATATGTCATTCTAGGTTGACGAACATATCTGGAATTTCCGTTTACTTACGTAATGGTAGTGAATAATCAGCTGCTGGCTGCTGTTATTTTGACTATGATCGTAGCGGTCAGCATTATGACATCACAGAGGTTTTTGAAGCAATCAAGAAAAATAAGAGAAAGAATGCTTAAAATTAAAATATTCTTGAAAAAGAATTGCTTCTTGCGTTGCCAAAAAAGCTTAACTTTATGAATTTTTTTGTTATCAGAAACAGCTTGTCAAAGTCTGCTGAAAAAGCTTTAGCCGTCTTTCTACGGTTATGATTTTTTGAGAAAATGAACAAAATAAAATCTGCAGTCAAGCGTTGATTGTGACGTCATTCAAAACCCATTGAAGTGCAAGATTTTTGCAAGTTACAGGCTGGCCTTTGTTTGTGCAAAAAACGCTTTCCTCCGTCAGAACATGCAAATTAAAAAGTTTATCGTTTGTTATGGCCACATCCTCATGCCACCAACCCCCTCATAACACTTATCCCAGGACAACAGTCAATCGTGGGTAGTTTCATGTTTGTGCGCCCACTAGTTTCGCCCGGCCGGCGTCGCCCGCAGAGCCCCCATCAGCAATAACGAGATTATCAATATCTGTTCAACCGGATGCGCTGGCTTCATCCAATGGATAGTTGTGAAAATAGCAATAAATATTTTATGTTTTTTCACACAGCCAAATCTCTTTCGGAAACAAACTATAGCCTAGCTTTAAAAAAAGCAATCAATTAAAAAAAGCATTATGGAGGGGTTGCGCTTAGCCACTACATATTTCTCGAGATTTTCGAGTCCCTGAAAGTGACATTAACTTAACAAATTTTTATCCGGTAAATCCAGCAAGCGTTTGAAAGCATACGAAAATTGTGGAAGGGTACCAAGGTGATTGACATGTATTTTCATGATCAAACTGTTAAATATTTGGTCTACTACTGGCAACTTTTTTGTAACAGTATGTGTATTTGTTAGAGCAAAAGCAAACTAACCAAAAATGAAACACTCACAATTAAGTGATTACAGTAGTAGAGTCCCCATCAGTAACGTCGAGGTAAACAATATTGGTTCAGCATGCTTACAACCTTTACCCAACTGATATTTGAGAGAACAGTGATAAAAAGAAAATGTGTCAATGACATTGCCAATTGTTGTTCCAAAGTAGAAAGTACCGTTTTTTTAAAGGAAATTCCTTACGTCTTGAAAAAACATTATAAAGGGTCGTACACTGTCGCTATGATTCTCCCCATATTTCTGGAGTTTGTGGCTATGTCTTGCTTCCTCTGTTTATTTCTTAGGAACTGGACTTGCTCACAATTGAAACCGCCAACCACTTCAAAGAGTTTTATTTTTCATTTTATGAGGTGCAAGAAAACATAATTTCAAAATTGAGGAGTAGGGGGCGCCAAAGGGATTAATATGTATTTTCAGAATTAACCTATTGAATTTAAAACCGCTGCAAACGACTTTCGTAATTGTGTCACGAATACGTAAATTTTCGCTAGAAGAATAGTTTTATACGTGTGTAATTACACTGGTCAACAGCAAATTTTAAACAAAGGTCCGATTAAATGATTCTTAAAGAATTTTTGACGCTGATTCCGAAGATGTGCTTATTTTATTTCTAGCACATCAGGTTTTCAAGATATTAGCATTTTAAATTTTTGATGTTATGCTATATATTTATTATAGACAGATTACGCAATGCGATGTATAGGGCCTACAATAGTGACGTAATTTATGAAACATTCCATCTGTGCCTCAAAATATCGTTGATAAGGACAGTACAGGGAGGATCTTTTGCCAACGTTTTTTGCAAAACAAGTAGTTTATATTGAGCAGTTAATTTCAGATGCAGATAGTGTTTCAGGGCTGAATATGTACGTTGTTTGAACAGGTAGCTTATATAGCACTGCAGCAGAAAAATCGAAATGAAGTGTGTGGTTTTCACAATGTTTGTTAATGGCAGATTTTAATCAGTATTGTAGCAACTCACACTGTTCAATAAATCTATTTGTGCTGTACTTTGATCGACTGCTATTGTGCCTTTGTTATGCCAAGAAAGTGTGACAACAATCCTGAACTATTTTGTTATATAAGTGGCAGTTTTACGACCAAAGGCAAACAACGAAGTATCACTTCAGATATTAAAAAGATCTAAAAGTTGTACTTTAGTTGCCCATTATGAAGCTAAGACAAAAAGTGGGCACCACGTCAGATATGTACAGCTTATTCTGCTGGTTTACACAATTATCTACGCAAACAAACGTCATCGATGCCTTTTGCTGTTCCCATAATATGGCGAAAAACAAAAGACTGCATTCAAGACTGCCATTTGTGCTTTGTCAATGTGAAAAGGTTCTCTTCAAAATGTAAAAGTAAAATTGCATATCCCAACTTAGATTCAGCGAGAAGACCTGTATCACATGACGCTTCAATGCTTGTTTCGCTTCGTCTTCATAGAAGTCTTGAATCTGATTCAGATGAAGTTGAACATAGTGCTAAGTCATTACAGAAAGCAAAACTTGGACCTGGCTGCAACATTTGCAGTAGACGGACCTCTTTGCTATTGCCACAAAATTAATGGCTGGTTTCAAAAATTGAATAAAGCACACATTGGTGATTAGTGGAGGCTTTTCAGCAACTCTTGAAAAAGAAGTAAGAAAGCTGTATTGCTGCACAACGGAAATATAAAACCATTTATTCCTAAGGCACATTCTGTTCAACTAAAAGAATCTTATGAAAGCAGCGAGTCCTTCTGGAAGCTATTCAGTACATTGCTTTCAAATTGAGCATTTTCGGAGACTTAAAGTTGTTGGGATTTTGATGGGAATGCAAGGAGGATTCACAAAACACTGCTGTTTCCTGTGTTTGTGGAACAGCCTTGCTACCATAGAGCATTATATCAGAAAAGACTGGTCTGTAAGAAAATCGTATTTAACTGGAGTGGCTAACATCGAAAATGTTCCTCTAGTAGATACTCAGAATATTCTCTTGCCACCTTTTCATGTCAAGTTTGATATGATAAAAAATTTTGTTAAAGCAATGGGAAAGAGCAATTTTAATGGGTTTGCATTTCTTTGTAAAAAGTTTTCCCGCATAAGACAAGCAAAACTACAAGAAGAAATCTTTGTGGGCTCACAAATTAGAGATAAAGGATCCACAATTTGAAAAATCACTGTCAAAGTTGGAACTTCGTGCTTGATAGGCATTCAAGTTGTTGTGTGCTAACTTTTTAGGAAATGCGAAATCGCGTTTTTTTCATGCAGGAGTTGAAGATTCGCTTAAGGCTAACAGAGAGATGGGTTGCCGCATATCCCTCAAAATGCATTTTCTGCACTTTTACTTAAACTGTTTCCAGAAAACTTTGGTGCCGTTAGTGACGAACAAGGTTTAACAATTTCACCGAGACATTCAAGCAAAGGAAGCATGTTACCAAGGTTTTTGAAACGAGGAAATAATTTAGGACAACTGCTGGATGTTATATCGTGGTGATTTCATTCATGTCTACAAAAGGAAGCTACATGCTAAACATTTTTAAGTGCCATGCATCATAGCTGTGTATTGTTTTTAATGCTTTTTTCTGAAAACACAAATTCGACGATATCTTGAAAACCTGATGTGCTAGAGACAAACTAAAAGCAGATTCGGATTCAGGGCAAAAAATATGTCTAAAATGCTGTACTCACGTTCTCGTTTAAGAAATAAAGTGAAATTTTGTTGACCAGTGTTATTGTAATCTGTTGTTTTATTTTGCAGTGATCATTTTTAATTGTAAATCTGAATTGTTTGTAGCCCTAACTTGCTAAACTGTTTTCAAAAAAAGACCTTTTTTCTTTCGGATTTATAAATAGATTTGTAACTCACATGCCTTTCTGACGTCACAGCAACTGTCTACGTGACTTTGCAGCGTATTCTAGTGATTCTTGATTCTTCTCGAAATTTTCCTTTTTATCATTATTATTACCGATTTCGTAATTTATTGACGGTGTTTTTCCTGTGTCACGTGATGTTCTAGCAGTTTCTAGATTATTTTCCAGCCGTATATACAGGGTCTGGCAAAATGATCTGACACATTTGTAGGTTTAATAAAATCCAAATAAAATAAAGAAACAAAAAAGTGTTTTCAAGTTTTAAAAAGTACATATAATGCCATTTTGTTTCATATAATCGTTCAGCATTCAAATGCGCCCAGGCTCATAGGCTTTCCAAAAGAAGTGTGTGAAGAATTCTTCACAAGGATCTGAAAATGCATCCATACAAAATGATGTTGTCAAAAGAACTCTGCAAAAGAGACATTAAAACTCGCAGAGCATTGTGTTTGTAAATTCAACAACATGTCCCCCATGCAACAGCTGTGTTGTTCAGTGACGAGGCACATTTTCACCTGCGTGGCACAGTGAATAAGCAAAACTTCAGATTAGAGAAGAGCCCTCGTGAGTAGCATGAATGCCCTTTGCATTGTCCTCAGGTGACTGTATGGTGTGCAGTGGCAGAATTCAGTATATGGGGTCCATACTTCTTCGAAGAAGACGTTACAGTGGCTGTGAACTCTGATCGATATTGTGAGATGCTAAAGACATTTCTCAGACCAAAATTGAATATGCTCTACAATATGGACAATGCTTGGTTTTAACAGGATGGGGCAACAGCCCACACTTTTCAACGTGCAATGGGGATTTTGAGGGAGATGTACCCTGGTCATTTGATCTCATTGCGTGGTGACATCAGTTGGTCCATCCATTCACCTGATTTAAATCCGTGCGATCTTTTCCTCTGGGGATACCTCAGGTCAAAGGTGTACATTAATCGCCCTTGCTCTATTGAACAACTTAAAGATGCAATTTGTCAAGAAATTACTGTCATTCCACATGAAATGACCCACCAAGTTATAGACTACTTTCATGAACACCTTCGGCAGTGTGTGGACAATAACGGATCCCATTTGACTGGCTTAATTTTTAAAACCTAATGAAACGAAATGGCATTATATGTACTTTTCGAAAACGAAAACACTTTTTTGTTTCTTTATTTTATTTGGCTTTTATTAAACCTACAAATGTGTCAGATCATTTTGCCGGACCCTGTATATAACGCGGCGAGATTTTGATTCAGAGATTGAGTAGTAGATCAGAGCTGAGTAGAAATTAGTGTCGAAAAAGGCGTTGTTTTGTGGTAATTGTTGTAACAGGAATCAAGCAATTATTTTGGTCGCTTCGTTATAGTTAGTCTCTGTTATTTCATTATTGAAGTGCTTTAGTTCTGCATTTTGGCAAGCGAAGGATTTTGAAGTTATAAAGTGGTTTGTGAATATATTGTTCTGTTCTTGATCGAGAAGTGCGCGGGTTAAAGTATCTTAGTGGAAGCCAATCTTTTCCTAGCTATTAAGTTGCAACCAAACTTAATTATTCGAGCGATACTGCAAGTCGCTTCAATTTAAGAAGTAAATTGAAATTGAAATAGAATCAAAACTCTATTGAAACGCGACAAATTGTATGCCTATTTGTGTGCCTAAAACCCCTGGCTGAGTAAATGTTGTTTCGTCCAGGCATAAACGTAAACATACACAGAGCACGCTATCTAAAATGAAGCACCTACCGCTAAGTTTTGGACTTGCAGAGCATCCATTAGTAATGTCTAAGTTAAGTATATTACATCATCTGGCTGCACCGGCTTCACCCAATTGCAAAGCAAATTGCTTCAACATTTAAATGATATGTAGCTCGAAAATAATATTTTGTTGCAAAAGATAAGACAAGACCATATATACCCCATTTTTTGCAGGGGCTAACCAATTTATTCGGTTGAGACAGGCTACTTGATAAACTGTTTAGAGACTTTATTTTTGATAAGTGTTTTTGAAAATTTAAATGGATAATGCCGAAAAACCATGCTTTTGAAGATTAATAGTCAAAATGTACCAAGGACTTAAGTTTTCTAAAAATTGGAATTTTCTGAAGCCCACCTAACAAATTTTTGAGTGTTTTTGACAGGAAAGATACCTTGAAAAATTTTTAGAGGCTTCTTTTGTTGATGAATGTTTTTGAAAATTTAGATAGATAATATCAAAGATCCATGCTTGAGACGAAAAGAAGTTAAAATGTACGAAAAAATTTTTTATGAAATTTGTAAGTTACTTAGGTTTAGCAAGATAATTGCTCAATTAAAAATGAAAATCAACTTTAGGATGTACTATGGCGACCTATTTTTGATGAGCCATTATAAACTAGTCTTTAGCCTTAATCGATTACAGTTACGTATTACTGGAAAGCAAATTTTCTTTGCTTTGAAAAGACACTAATTGCTGGCATCTTGTCATAACCTTTCAAATGACCCTAATTGTATAAAATCAATCTGTTTTTACTCAGCTTATCACTTTTGGGGAGTAAAAAGTTACACTACAGATGTTAAAGTTAAATCTTTTTAGTACAAAAACAATTAGAAAAAAATACCTGTCTTATATTTTTGGAAATTTCTTTTCAGAAGATTTATTTTTTTAAAAAAGGTTAAAATTTAGTTGAGAAATGAGGTCGCAAATCAGTTTTTGAATAAGTGATTTTGTAAAAATTTTGTAATGTTTGAAAAACATCATCATATGATGGTCTCTGGAAGCGAAAGGCTTTAACATCACTGAGCGAGTTGGAAGCGCGCTGGATAAAAGAGAAGAAGCACGTTTGAAAGGCTTAAATTGCTTAAAAAAGAATCTCTCATTGCATCATCAATTTAAATTTAACTGTTGTAGTTTTTTATCGAAAGCACCTTGTAACGTTTCCCAATAAAAGCTTTTAATCGCGTTTCTACGATCAGTCGTTTTCGAGAAATTACGGAGAACACATTGTGCAATTCAAGTGTTAGCTGTGACGTCTTTTTAGATCCCAAAAGAATGGAATTTTTTGTAAGTTGTTGAGTCGGGGACTAGCTTTCGTGTAAGCCAAACACGATTTTTCTTTGACAAGAAATGCATATAAAAAAATTATTTTTTATGGTGAGGTCTTGATGATGTCACAAACCCTCTTATGATGCTCACTTCGGGGTAGTGATCTCAATTGTGCTAAATGTGATGTCTGTACGCGCAGAAGTATGAAGAAGTTAGAGCACAAGTACGTACACACGCACAGACAGAATTGGGCTCTATGTAACAGATACGTTGCCGCTAGTTTTTTTTTCAAATTTTATGAACAGTTTATCTCTCCTTGAAGCATTAACGCTTATGTTAGTATGTAACGATATTGAATAAAATAGACGATAGCAGTAGGTTAATAGGTTGTCTGAAAGCATATGCTGCTTTACCAAACGTTTAAACAACGTCACACTTGTGCAGTTTTTGTTAGACTCCATCGGAGAAATTCTGGTTGCGCGACTGCCTATGACTCAACCGTAACCTACTAATTTTCAGTTCATTTTGGGAAACTTGCTGCGGCATTATTATGCGACCTTTTTTCAGCGATTTTGTGCGATATCGCTTTGTTATAATTAAGAAATGCACGGCTATTATTTCAACGACGTATCTGATTATAAAAGAAAATGAACGCTTCGACTAAAACTGTTTGAAAAGTAAAATTTTATGAAACAGGGGTGTCAAACTCGCGGTCCGCCGGACGATTTTGAAATTACTAATAAATTTCGGCAGTATCGGAACGGATCATTGTCGAACAAACGTTTAAAGCTCTGATCACAGGCCATTTTTGAGAGGTACAAATTTTTGTCCTCCAGAGGTAACTTGCTGATGCTGGAAAGGTGATCATCTTTTTTTTTTGGAGATCGATCCTACTTTGGGCTACATTACAGAGATCGTTGCCCAGAGAAGTGGTGATCTCCAAATTTAAAACTTCATGCCGCCCTCGGCACGATTGCTCATATATGCAATGTGGCCCCCAGAAGCCCATGAGTTTAACACCCCTGCTATAAAAGACCTAAAAACTATTTTATTTTTGATCAAATTACCAAACTTTTACATGCGTTAGAGACAGTGTTTGACACAACTTTTATTCCTTTTCCCTAAGCTAGATCTATACTTCTGAGACGCACTACAATTGTTTTTCCAGCATTTTGTGTCCAAGCACTTGTCCACCACATGAAAAAGACAAAACAAACAAATTGAGCGGCAAAAAACATGTTCAGCTAGTATAATCGTCCGACGTAGTAAGATGCGGATCAAAATATTTTGAACAGTATTGTGTTAAATTTCAATGGCTTTCAAGAGCACTTATAAAACTAAGCAAGCCAATTTATGCGCTTGCTGAAATATCAAGAAAAACATGTTGACTATACAAACGCAACACTGTATCGATCAATAAACCAAACAAGGGGTTTATTTTGGTCCGATATTCAATCATAGTGGCTTGAAGTAGAACTGAAATTTGCTTGGTATTGAAAGGATTAGAATTGCAAATTATCCGTTTTGAAACATATAGGCGAAGTAAAGTGACAGTAGTAGCTGGACCTAAATGTAAGTATAAACTACAAGATAATTTGTTGTATAATAGGCTAATAAAAAAAATACGAATTACAGTTCGTAAATCTTGATCTTTTAGCGCCGCCGAACGCTGTAGACAACCAGGGTTACCATCTACCTATGACAAAAAGTAAATAGGCTACGCTGTTGTGCAATGGTGACAAATTTCTTAAAAACGACGTTTTCCCACTTTCTGAAAATGAGAACCTTGGTTTTGGAAGATCAAGTAGACAGTTTTCTAAACAGCACAATTTTCGCGCTCTTGCTCAACACTTTGACTGCCACGTCACCACTATTTAGTGACGTGACTTTTCCCTATGCGCCATGTTTTCAAATGTTGGTGACAGCTGCAATGCAGTTGCAGCCGCGTCACCATTGGTTGGTGACAGTCTATTTGTGTTCTGCTTGATGCGATATGCTTGGGGACGGGTGAAGTCATTGTTTTTGACTCATGGCGCCTGGCAGGCATGGTTTAGGTTGGTGGGGGTGCATTTGCTCTTCCCCGAGTAATTACACTATCTAAGACGTAATAAAATAAGCTGCCATAAAAAATGCAATAAAATAAGCTGCACGTGCTGTCAACCACGCTGTAAAATCATGGAAGCGTAACAAGGTTTCCACAACAAAAAGGCAAAGCCAGTTGAGGCGCAAGAGCAAACTCGGCTTGGTAGTGTAGCCTGCTAGTTTGCAACAAAAAAGTGGAGAAAATCAAATGGAGTTTTTTATAACTGTCTTCAAAATAGTGATTGCAGTATTTTGTTATGAGGGGTGATTTTAGAGTTCGTTATTTCACAAAATATCATCTTTGTAACATTTTACATGACCCAAATATATCTAAGATGAATATGATTTTCCAAAAACTGAAAAAAAAAAAAATATATAATACCCTACAGTCAAAATCTTGTGTCACCAACAGTTGGTGACATGACTTCTTGGGCTAAGAAAAATACTTGCTCCTCACCCCCAATTTCACTAACTATCAATGTTTGAACATTTTTATCCATTTCCGAATATTTCACAGATTCTATATTTCTCCCCACCTCAAAAAGTGATCTAATTGAAGTAAGCTGCAGTCAAAATTTGGTGTCACCAAAGGCGTCACTAATAGTTGGTGACATGGATTCTTGGTTGCAGATGAATATTTAACACCACATTTTTTCACAAACCACATATAATTCGACTTACAGAAAGATACCATTTGTTTTCTTGGCGAAGACACTTTTCAAAAACAACAAAAAATAAGAGTGGCCCAAGGTGACCCCGTACTCATTTTAGGCTGGGAGCCAAAGTGTTAAGGGGCTTGTGGCACCGGTAATCACGAAGCAGCTTCGCTCATAACTTTCACGTAAAATTGTAAATAATTTATCGTGACCGGAGAATAGCAGTACAAAATGTTTTTTCTTTTTACGCAATAAACGGAACTACCTTCGCTACTGTGCATGCGCATAACGTCAGGTTAAAAGAATAATCTTTCTTTCAGTTAAGCCTGGTTTACACTGAATCCATGCGCGGCTTTAATTCTTAAGGCTGGTTTCCATTAGGCGTAGATTTCAGGCATAGCCTAAAAAACTCTTTGTTTCTCTATATTTCGCGCATAAAACTAAATAGAGAAAGAAAGAATTTTTCACGCTGCGCCTGCAATCTACGCCTAATGGAAACCAGCCTTTAGTTTGGTCTATTTTGACTCCGTCGCAAGTCGCGCTTGGCTTCAGGATAGACCAGGCCTTAAGTGGAATACAGACGTGTTGCAAAATAAATTATTCAAAGTGGTGTTGACAGCAAACAATAAAGAGGAAGAATTTTTTTGTGTTTGAAAAGCAACTTTAGGGTTGTGCTCTATTTAGGTTCACGACCGCGAACCTTGACTGTGACAAAGTCATTTAGTCTAGCGCGCAAAAAGTTCATTCAGAAGAATGAATGTTGACCAAATTGCCTTGGAACTTTATGTTTATACGGATCTAATTTGCAGGACTTGCAAATCGCCCCGAGGATCTGTTGAGTTTGTGCCCCCGGTTTTCCGAAAAAGTTCAGCTGCCAGCGCTTCAAGAAGTTGGTCTCCGGTCATCGCACAACGTCGCAATGATGAAAACATTTTGTTCGAACTTCCTCCCGGATTGCACGAGAATAAGCTTTTAGAAAACATTGTAATTTTTATCACTAACTTTGTAATTGATGTAAACCGAAGATGTTTTAGACATTTATTTGCAAGGATAGTATTTAGTTCTCTAGACCTGGTTTATGGGTAAAATGCTTTTTCTAAGTTTTTTAAAAATTCTTTTGTTTAATTTTCTGCTCAAATCATAGCCCCAGTTGTTTTTTTGAGGGAGGGGGAAATGATTTATTATTTTCGTTTTAATTGGTGCTACAGTATTTTCAGTATATAAATGGATAACTGTATTCCAATGTTGTAATCCTGACGCGTTCGCATTTGCTTCTCTACAGCAAATTTTTAGTTTCGGACAATACCCAGTCAAATGCAATTTTTCGTCTATTTTGGTCAACGATCATAATCAGCCTATGCAACCATTTTGAGGGCTTTTTTTCTCAAAATATGCAGTTATTTGCAAAAATAGGACATCTCAAAATTTTTATGACCTTCGGAAGGCAATCTTTTTTTTGTGATTGGAGAACATGCCCTCCAAAACGAGGACGTGCGATAGCTTTAGTTTAAATATGCCACGGTGCAGCCTTCAGTTTTGAACAAAGTTGATTTCACTAGAATGGAATATTTTGGCTAAATAAAATAGATGTTACGGATTTGAAAGACAATGGAAAAGTTTAAATCAGCACTTCCTATTTATCTTGTCATCCATTCGAAATTAGGGCCACTCAAAGCAAGAATACCGAGTTGCAGCCAAGATTTTTATGCGGGTGAGAAACAACCTAAAGCCAATGTAAGAATGGTTAAAAAGCCGAAGTCTTTGGGACCACCTGGCCAGTACTGGTCCACCTTTCCTCGCGCATTAAGCTGCTACTGAAGCAGGAAGACACACAAATTGAATGTTTCACTAAATCCACTAAGTTTAGTTCGACTAAATTCGCTAAGTTTAGACAAAGCCTGACGAAGACAAGATGACTCGAAACAACTCCAGTTCTAATGAGTGCACTCAAGGCAACGAAGGAATGATACAACCTTTACTGAGTATCATTAAAGGTATGTTTTTAGTTTAGTTTATGACTAGAATCTGGTCTGAATTTTGGAATGAATTTAGGTGGGGCCTCGCACAGCTTCAAACAAGAAAAACTATGTTTTTCACAAAGGGATCTGAAAGTGTCCAAACCGATATTTTTTTTAAAAAAAGAGTAAAGTTATCACACGCTTTAAAGGAATTGAAATATTGCTGTGCTCCAACTACGCCATATCTTATTGAAAGGTTAACAGAGTTTTTCTTCGGGAAATAGGTGAAATTCTTGGTTTTTAAGTGACAACTTTTTTCCATGCAAAGCTTTTTGCGTTATTTTATCCCTCTCTATGAAAACAATAACAATTCTTTAATGTGTGCAACTTTGCTACTAGCTTTGAAAACAAACTGATATTCTAATATTGTTTAGCTGACGAAGAAACCATTGCAGCAAATAAAGAACAAAGCAGTGCAATTGCAACAAAAACGGGTAAAGAGCTTACTTGTTCTACTTCAGCGAGTTCATTCAAAGACTATGAGCTGGGTACTATACGACCAGAATTTTACAAGTGAGTGACGGTGATGCAAACAATTTTGGACACAGAAACCGGTGATTGCAAAGCCAACTTGTTATGTGTGTGGTGAGCTGAAAATCTACTTTTTCTAATTTGTTATCGTTATCTTGCCATTCTTGGTCACTGTAATCAACAACTAAAGAATTAGCTTATTTGTATTGAAACCATGGTTCAGGCCTATTTCTGAGTTATGAATAGGGGAAGATGAGTATGGTAGTGCACCAGTGTTTTTCTATATTTTCGAGAGGCACACTTTCTAAGCAACGCAATTGCAATATGCGTGTGACGTGATTTAACTCTAGCCGCTGTTTTATATGTTTGAATTGCTAAGTCCAGTAACGTTCTTATGCTGCATTAATCCTTAAATTTTGACCCCACCAACAGTTTCAATGTTTACCTAACGTGTGTACAGCTGGAAATTGAATGTTTAGGCTGGTGAGAGTAAGAGGTTAAAACTCTCATATGGCCCAGATAGTTCGGGTCTGCAAACAGCAGTGCAAGTATAAAATCCTTTCGTTATGTCAGGTATCGAATTCCTTAGTTGTGCCACTGATTATTCTTTAGTTGTACAGGATGCGGAGCAATAAACCCTTTCAAAATTTAGTTTTGTCGAGCGACTTATTTCGTTTTAGTAAGGTGAAGGTCAACTATATTTGAAAAGTTGCACTTGATAAGTTTTGTTTTTGATGTATAGTATTTAGAATACTTTGTTACAAAAACCTTTCCAGAGTATCATTAAAGGGTAAGTTAAGTTTATAGCTTAGTTTATCACTAGAATCTGGTCTAAATTTTGGAATGAATTTAGATGGGGCCTCGTACAACTTCAAACAAGCAAAACTATGTTTTTCGTAAAAAAGATCTGTAAGTGTCCATAACGATACTTCAAAAAAAATAAAGCAATCGGAATTGAAATATTGCTGTGCTTTAATCACGCCACACCTTATTGACAATTGCTCTGATTAAATTTTTCTACAAAAAGGCTGTTACGTTTCTCCGTCGCAAGCACTCCAGTGTAACAACATCTACTTGCAGAATAAAAGCTAAAAATATTTTAGCAATGCTTGTCACTTTTTTTACTTCGTTATTTTGCCTATTAATTTCTGTTAGAGGGAACACTGAGATGCTGTCGGCTTAGGGATGAAATAGGTGGACTGTTCTCTGTCTCCTCAAAAAGTTCAAAAAACGGGCAAAACATTCTGTAATAAGTAATCTAGAAAAAAAGTGTTCCCTTATTTTGGAGCTGAAAATAGCAAAAAACTAATTCTTAAAAAGTTGATCTCAAAGCAATGCCTGATTTAGAGTCACAGAAAATTCTACAAACTAATAGATTAAAATATATATATCAACTAATTTTGATTCACCATTGGTTTTACTGTAAAAAAATACTGATGTTCTTTGGTGGTACGAAAAAAATAGTTGTGGACGAAAAGGCAAAAACCTGCTTAACTATAGTCAACTTCCCACATTGGTTCTCAAATGCATTTTCATCACCAACTCTGCAACGGAGCAGAAAAATTCTTGTGTAGTGTTTTTTTTGACGGCAGAATGCTGCAGATATCATGAAGGCCATCTTATCGCCATCTTATTGGGAGTTCACCATCCTATCGCATGCTTTATCGTGCGAGAGTGCTATAAGAACACTACATGGCAGGTTGCTGGAGAACAGTTATTTAACTTACTCTTTTGATTACAATACCAGAAACAGCGCGAAGCCGTCCCAAGCAAAGATATAGGCCTAGGCCAAAAGCACCTGAATTCTTCATTTACCTAGCGTCGCTTTAGGGCTCCTGCTCATGTACCACATTACGGCAGCATTTGCATTTCATTGGTTTACGACGGAGCAGTGGAATCTCTTACTGTAAAAATAATTAAGGTAAAGTGTTTTTGCAATGCACTCTCTCTTTCCCTTACTCTACTTCTCTTTTTCTTTATTGTGATTTCTTTTTGAACGTATGCACACAAAATGATAACGTCAATATCAAGAGAATAAAACTTTAAGTTTTATCCTGGATTCTTTGTATTTTTTTGTTCATATACAAATTGAAGCTATCAAATTCTATTGCTTTTGATTTCGTTTTTTGTTTTCGGAAGGTGTGTTTTGCATTACGTTGTTGTCTTTCAGATTTATAGAACCACAAAAAGCAAGATAAAGTTGACATGAATTTTTGAGCCAGCATCGTGGCATATAATTTTTCCATGTCCCTTTTGTTGGAATTTGTCAAACAGAAAAGCTCCTTAAAATCAACATTGCAGACATCACAAGACTTGAAAATATAATCATATCATCAGAATTACCTCAAAACAGAGGTTTAGCCCACTAGCGTAGCCAGGTTCTAATCACTAAAAGAGAGAATGGGGGGAGAAAAAATACATTTTTCGGTTTTTGTTTGTTCTCTATTTTGATAAATGACCTATTTTTTTGTAATCGGTATTTTCTATATTCTCCTTACTTAAACAAATTCAATTTCAAATTTATTGCACGACCTCTTTTTTGGAAGTCAACGTTTTGTATCCGTTACATCCGAATTCAACTTCATTCCTTGATCAAATTCAAAAAATATGGGGAAACCTTGTGGCGCTCCTTAACTGCGCCTAGATTTCAGCCCATTCAACCATGATGCCTCGTTACGTAAAGCAAATTGCTTATATATATTTAGGCCAAAAAGCTTACTCCTCGAATTTCGAGCAAATCGAACGTTTCCAGAAGCAGTTTTGTCAGAATTTTTCTTCTCCCAGATGAAAAAGACTTTGTCCAAACAAGAACAAGAAACAAATGCAACAACCCAGTGTTTAATGAAGAGTTTTCATTCCCGGTAAGCTCATTTGCTCATGGAGCAGGGATATTTGCTCGGCAAGATAGTATGCTTAACATGGTTTGTCAACGAAAAGCATAGGAGTACAGGAAATAAGCAAATATTTCGTATCTCAAAACTATAGACGTTGGTAATTTTAATGAAAATGTAGCCTACAGGAAAAATCGAATCGTTGGCTGTTGCGTTAAGCAATTCTTTAATCTGATGCTTCATTGATCAACAAAAATCATGAACCGTCCTTTAAGCTGTTGTGTTGGGCTAAAACGTCATCTATGCTTTTAGATTCCGAATCCTATCATACGTCATAAGACTCTGCGCCTTTCAGTTTATGACGAATGCAAGAAAAAATCATCTCATGTTCTCCTCGGTCACGCTCTCATTAATCTCAACGACGTCGATTTAACAATCATGAACGATGAAATTTGGAAAGATTTGGATGAAGCACCAAGAGTAAGAAATGGAATTCGACAGAGCTAAATCAATAAGCTGTATAGATTTAGGCGTTTTAAAATTCATTATGGGAAGGCTGAATCGTCTAATACTGCTTTTTTTATTGTACAAAAAACGCACGGCTATTTGAAAAAACCAAAAAGATAGGGTTGACGACCCCAGTAAACTAGAGAAGCTGTCAGATTTTAATTTATGACAATATCTTTTAAACATCTAAATTCCTAATCTTCAAAAACTGGTACCAATTTTTTTGTTCATAAATAAAGAATTCCTTTAAATCCAGTGATGCCCCTGTGATCAACTCCGTGCCATGCGAGCTGGACTCGAAAAGGGTCATCTTCAACTCAAACAACAAATATCAACTTGTGCGATTTTAACTTATTAAAAAAGGGTTAGGAGTTTTTAAAAAACTAGCCCTTAGAGAGTCATTCGCTACTTTAGTGTCATTTGGAGCGGAGCGCCTTCTCTTCAAGCAAGGTCACTGCCAAATTTTATTGTTGTTTTGGCTTGCTAGCAATGTTAAAGACTTATTTTTACCAGTCCGTATAAATGGAATCATTGAAGTCCAAACAGTTTTAACGCCAGCCAATTTACCTATTTAATTGTGACAAAAAACAGAGGGTTCATGCATTTTCTACAAGTATTTTGACCAACTTGACCGACCAGCCTGACAGGTGTCTTTTCCGTGTTGGTGGTCAGATATGCCTTTGATTCCGCTCTTTGAGAACTCGCAAATCCATCTTTATTATGAATTTATAATTTCATCTTTTTCTGAATTAATAATCTTTTTCTTGGAGATCTTATTGCTCTCGTGAGTACCACTCGATCATTGCGGGAGTCTATGAGTTTTTGGTGGATCGGAAAACGTATTTAGCCCAAGAGAGTTTACTCCGTATATATTCATTAATGACGTCCCTCACCTCTTACTTACTTTTGACTTCCTTATCCCTGACGTGTTATCTAACGAGATTCTTAGCATTGATCTCTTCATAACTCATAGAGCTGTACCGGCGCGATGGTGTAGTGGTTAGAGCGTCCGCTTCGCAGTCGGTAGACCTGGGGTTCATTTCCCTTGTCGAGTCATACCAAAAAGACTTTAAAAAATGGTATTCACAGCTTCCCTGCTCGGCGCTCAGCACATAGGGGATAGTGTGGAGAACAAGCCGGCAAGCTTGCTTGTTGTGTCCTTGGGCAAGGCACTTAACGGGACGCCTCCGTCTTTATGTGGCAGACAGATGGTGGGGCCAAGCAGTCTACCCGTCGTGGTGGCCCAGTATGACGAAAGACATGCAAACCGAGCATGAGCTCATACGCGTAAATAAAATAAATAGAGCTGTTATAAATTTTTTTCTGTTTTACTAACATACAACATTAGAGATAGTACCTTGCTGCTAAAAAGGTTGATATGGGTAATCCTGTCTAGGCCCTTTTTGATCACATTTGAGCGCTGCTAAAAAACCTTTATCTACCCCTTATTTTCAGCGAGATTTTTTGTATTCTCTGCTCATATTCATTTTTTGCTCCATATACACATTTCTCTATCTCCAAATTTCCCACATTCATTTTAAAGCCTGCGCTGAGGCTTTGATGTTAAATTGTCACCAAAGACTGCAGCTGCTTTGTGTTTCAGCAATGAACGCGATATCGTCTGCAAAATGACGTTGGTTCAGTAGCTCGCCAGTGATGTTAATTGCCATCTCGCCAATTGATGTCTGTAATTATTTTCCCGATAGATGCCGTGAAGAATTTTGTAGATATGGTATCTTCTTGTTTAATTTCGTGATCAACCTATAGGCCTCTCTTGCAGGCCACATAACAAAGCTTGGTCAGTGGCGTTTTGCTTACTTGAGCAGTTCGATAAAATGTGGCTCGATTCCTTGCCACTGTCACGAGTTAAGCCATGCATTATAGTCTCGACACAGTGGAAGACCTTCATATAGTCCACGAAGGCGATGATTATGATTTCCTAGAATACAATTATTTTTTAGCCTTGGGAAGTAGGATCACCACACGGTTGCATTCGCATCGGTCTAAGCTATACGCCGTCTTGTGGTCGACTTGGAGTATATATTTTTGAAGTACAAAATCTCAACCTGATAAATTTGGACATATCTACAGGTATAATGGCGGTACAAATTCGTAATATTTATATTGATTTCCACAACCACGTACAAAACGCAGATCAGAAATTGTCTGCTGTGGTGACCCCTAATCGGAAAAAAAGCCCAAAGACAACAACAACACAATCACGTGAATTTTATCCACTATAATTCACTGAACAATGTAATTGGTACCTTACACCTGCATAAACATTGCGACACTTTGCGTCATCGCAATACTGCCCTCAGGAAACATATCTTCAAAAAATATGTTAATCGTTGAAACTTGCTAAAAGAAATGTGTTCTTGAAAAGCTGATTCATTCATTTATCTATTTATTTAAAGAATTAATAAAACATGCTTAGGCAATCAAAAGCCCGCTTTGTCTGAAAAGGCTTTTTGCTTTCTAAGCCGTTACTAGGTTAAATATTTAAAGTGGTATTTGATAAAAGACTGTTTGATGCTAAAAGCTTTGAATCGTTTTTAGGGATCTACGTAAAAGTAGAACTTAATCTGAACACAGGAGCCATCAAAAGAAAAAAAACTTCAACTAAATTTAACGCTGCTGATCATATTTACAACGAAACGTTTTCATTTGAAGTGGACGAGAATCAGATGGAAAAAGCTTGCATACGAGCAACTGGTAAGAGCAGTGAAATATTTACTCTTGTGCGACAAACTAAGCCCCACCAGTCAAGTACCCATACAAATGGGAGGAGAGATGAGAATCATTTTTTGTTGTTGTGCGTAAACCTATTTTACTTCTTCGTTTTGGGACGGAGCCACTTTCATGATTTAAAAGTTGCTAATACCGGCCTAGATGTTTTCAGAAATTTCTAGTTTCTTGTTTGTTTTATAACTATTCAAATTAATGGACTTGCTTATTGGTCACATTTATCAAATGATTGCTTTTTTAATCTATTTTGGTAGCGGCTGGCTGAGTTCCAGACTTAGGAAACTGGTGTTGATCACCTAAAAATACGAACATTTTATCCTCAAGAGCTATCAAAACTTAGAGTCAAAACCAATATTGAACAGGCATAGTTATGGCTAAAACATCAATTTTATGCTCGCAGTTTGTTAATTAGACAAAACCTTTTGGTGCTTCGCCTCATACCTCGATAAATTATCATGATCATGAGTTTTCCCTCCAACTTTTATCACATTTCTCAGTTTGTGATGTGAACTTCAAGTCATGGCCTTGTTTATGACCTTTTTGGATAGAAATGCCAAATGAGATGTCGTCACAATTAGTGATTGCTGTGATGACGTCATTATTTTTGCTCCTTTTCACTTTTTTAAAACTAATTCCCAATTACGATCCTGTGAACTTTGGCTAAGCTGACAGTAAGCGTAAGGCTAAGTCATAGCACCGGATGACCAGCTTCTTCAAGATATTACATTCGGGTTAGTTTGTTCGAAAAACCATTTTCAAGCAAACCATTATCATTTTGTTCAGCAGCAGCGGTAATTTAACTTTGTGTTTTTTACAGTTATTGCTAGTGGGAACAACGGCAGCATGATGCAGAAATTAAAATCGTCAGTGAAAGGTTCATTACTGCAGAAAAAGAAAAGTCAACGGATTTGCGGCTTTGTTGCTTTTGGTGGCGGAGATGATCGAACAAAAGAAGAATCTTATCATTGGAGAGAAATTTTCACTGACACAGGACGACCAATCACAAAATGGCATGCATTGCGTGAAGACTGTGACATAGCTGCAAATAGCACCGAGCCTGAATCTCTTGATTCGTAAAATATTTTGTACTTCTTGGTGCTTTGAGTTCGCTTCAAATGTGAATACGCATGTTTGATATCTTTGATGATTAGAAATTTTACTTTAGCGTGGTTACTTATTAACATCATTTCTATCTTCCAGACTTGCAGAACAGTGGTGGTACGCAAGCAAAAGGTGTCCAGACCTCTTTTGAAATTTCTAGGTTTTAACGTTCTGGTACTTTTTAAATGGATTTACTGCTTGATTGAATCCGCCAAGCAAAAAAATCATAGCCATAGTCTATTGTCATGAAAACAACCACGCAGTCATCGTGAGTTTTTAACATATGACCGTTCGATTAACGTTGCTGTAAAGCGATTTGTGTGATCGTTTTAGCACAGTTATCAAAAGCTTTGCTACGGCAACTTGTTCCAAAAGCCTTGCTTTGAATTCTACACGCATCAGTCAATCCTAACTGTTGTTGCTTTATGGTGGCGATGAGTTGACCGGTATTCATTGGGACTTATTTCTTTATTTAGGAATGACTTAAATCTGTTCTGCACATCTTTAGCTTTTGTATTAGGTGTGTACAGACCGAGGCCTGCCCGGTAAAATTTCGCGGCCGACGGTATTATGCGACTTGTGTCCGCAGATTGATCGCCAAAACAAAAAAGGTTTTCAGTCAAAAACTTTGCCCTTTCAAGGTTGATTTAAAAACAAAGGTCTTGGAGTATGTCCGCGGAGACATCTGACTGAGTAAAATTGGCCTGGATGCCAAAAATTTGTACACCACTGTTCTGTACATTAAAGACATATATTTATCCTCATGCCGTTTCTTCTGGGCTGATCACTGAGGTGGGCTGTAGCTGGTTGCATTAGTTACTTTTCTGCTAAAATTGCAATATTGATATAAAGTAACAATTTACCCGCTGTTAAAACTTACTTGTTTCCTAATTGGCATCGCAAAAGAGCAAAAAATCAAGCGTAGATTGGCTTTTCAGACTTGGAAAAGGCATTTTAAAACCAAAGCGTTGCTGCGTTATTGACTAGCATTTTCAAATACTTGTTTTTTTTTATAGGCTGTTGATTATTGTTAAAGCGTACCCCTAATTTTATTGTCGACAGGTTAGAATACTGTAGTCAATCAGCTGGAAACTAGACGTAGCTAGGGGGCACATGGCTCATCCAAATTTTATTGTACCCGATTGAGGAATGAGGCAAGGTAAAATAGGCAGTGGTGAGTAGTAACTAATTAAGCCTATTCATTGCAGTTGGTGACCGACAAGAAGCTAGAGGATTTTTATATTGCATAGCTTAGAGCCTTAGACTGTCACACTTGTGGGATCTATACTAGGTCCACTGTAGTGAAAAGTCTGTCAGTACTCTGCGAGTCGTATCACTCGTGAATGAGTGGCGGTTGTCGCAGGTGTACCAAATTTAACAACTGCTAGAACAATAGTGATGTCACAAGCTCTTAAAGTAATGAAAGAGGCTAGCGATGCACTTCGTAAACTGTACTGAACAGACCGAATAGTTCGAAATAGCGTCACTGTCTGCAGTTTGCTTAGCGCATCGCTAGCCTATTGCATTACTTTGGTGACCACTGAGCTTTGACAGCACTATTGTTTTAGCAGTTGTTAAATTTGGTACACCTGCGACAACCGCCACTCATTCACGAGTGATACGGCTCGCAGAGTACTGACAGACTATTTACTACAGTGGACCTAGTATGGGTCCCACAAGTGTGACGGTCTAAGCTATGCGATGTAAAAAGTCTCTAGCTTGCTGTCAGTCACCAACTGCACTAAAGAGATCTTATAGGTAGAAACAGCGTCACTGTTTGCTAAGTGCATCGCTGGCCTCTTGCATTACTTCAACTAGACCAATTTTTTTAGAAACTGTGACTTCGTTACTTTTTTGTAAAAGTAACGAAGTTTGTAACCAATCATCAGACACTGCTTTTACAGCAAAAAGAATGGATATTTTATCAATTTTTCATTACATGAAAAAAAATAGTACTGTATTAGTTTTGGGTCAGCAATTTGATTTCGTTGGACCCTGACCGATTAACTTGAAATTGTTGGAGATGATTTCAATGAAAATTAAGATTACTTTATGTTCTTACCTCCCAAACTTGTTTCCAAATACGCAATGTAGCTGTAATCAAGTTCATGGCGAGGTCTTTGGGCTGATGCTAACGGTGAAGTGTTCTTAAAGTACGCACTATTGGTAACAAATTCAGTATTGAAAAACAGCCAGGGAAAAACAAACGGTTTCAAAGAATTGTTACCCAAAAAAAGGTCTTCAGCCGCAAATTAGGCAAAACAAACGGTCTAAAAAGTTGATCTCCAAGTAGGGTGTTGCAAGTATTGAAGTTTTCAAAGGAAGCCGAGAGAAAACAAATTTGGTATCATTAGACAAAGCTATTCATGTCAGGCCGAAGACGCACGATTTAGTATACCAATATAATATGAGCAAAGTGGTCACGATGTACGTAAATCAAAGAGTAAACCAGCCCGGTCAACAGAAGCGTATTCATCGCATGATGTTGAATCTAACAACCACACGCTCTCCTATCATGTGCTGCCTATCCTCTGCATTAGCGCAATACACGTAGTTCATACGGGAAACTTCAAAAAAATTATTTTGACAGGTATTTTTTCCGTGATTAGTGAAAAAGACGAGAAATACGGCGTTGTATCTAACAACACAAAAGCTAAAACCGGTAAAACAAAGGCGTAGTGTTCAACTAATTTCAAGACGATTAAATTTGAAAAAGAAAACGAAACTGGTAGCGCAGCTAAACAAGAGCCGCTCACTGCAGACGACAAAATATTTTGACAGTAAAAAACGACAAAATTTCGTCTTGAGATGCCCCTCCCCCCAAGCATACTACTACAGCTTTTCAAACCCTCTCTCCTAAAAACATTTAAATGCACAACTATTAAATGTGGTTATTCATTTTCCTCCATCTCTTCTTCCTCTTCGTCTTCCTCCTCGGCAAGGCTCTCTTCCATTTTCTCCTTTTCTCTTCTCTGAATCAATCCAGCAGCAGGAGATTTGATCAGATTAATATTAACTTTTACTTCACGGATATCTGCAGCCTTTTCTACTTGTTTGCCCACTTTTAATCTAAAGATAAAAAATGCTAGTTACAATGGAAATTCCTTTGACGAACGCTGTCGCTCTGCAGCTACGTCTCCCGGGCTTCACCAGGTTAGACTAGTGAAGGGCGTCACCCATTCTGTTGAAAGAGGTGACTTTTAAGTACCTAACAATGGCAGTCTGCCTTCGTGATGGTGGAACTACCCGTCTGCATGTTGCATTTCTGATTGGTTTGAAATAGACTACCGCCTTCCTCTAGCTTGATTTTGATGGCGCATACGATATGAACTTGAATTACCGTTTCATACCATGACTGCCAAAAGGTAAACACAACACACCATCACAAAACTGAAATCAGCGTTTTTTTAACAGAGTAGTCACGTTATTGAAGTAAAGCACAATGCATGCATTATCTAGAACAGTGGTTCCCAAACTAATATACCCGTGAAGCACCACACAACTCTATCTAAACCAACAGGGAACCCCATACTCCAGAATTTAGGAATGCACAGTAAAGTTAATGCATACAATTTAACAAACATGCCGTTTAACGATAGAAATGTGCTCTGCGCAAATCAACAGCCGCCTTAATGTGGTGGTGCGGTCCCCGAGATAAGTCGAAATGGCTGTTGGACTTCCCGAGGGTCCCAGTTACCCCGGGCACTCCTCTTCATTTTTCGTCGTGCTGCCCCCTGAACAACTGCAAAGGAGCAGCATACAGCTTCTTTAAAATCGGTCTGTCTTCTCTCTTCTCCTGCACTTCTCTTGCCCGTCTTCGTCTCATTCTTCTCCTTCTGTTGATGAGCGGTAACGTTCATCCCAACTCTGGTCTCATCTTTCCCTGCTCAGTGTACGCTGGAAATGTGACCTGGTGGGGCAAGTCAGTGCAACGCTGCACCTGCTTCAAATAGGTCCATCTAAGGTACTCACTTCTCTCCCTCTCCAAATTCTTGGCAACTCTCATTCCTGGAGCTTCCCTCCCCTGCTGTGTCCCTACTTGTAACACCGTGACTTCCTCCTCGGACTCCTCTGATTTGTATACCTCCACTGTACAATCTGGCCCCCCTCTGCTAATGCTGCACTTCCGCCCCACCCTCGTCTTCAAACCTCTTATCCTGCCTCTGCTCTCTCACCTCCGTCCCTTGCTCCTGGCTATCCTTCTACACCCCCTGCTTCTGCTCCCCCCTGACTCGCTCAGGGTTCTTCAATGGAATGCTGGAGGTCTCCGAGCCAGGAGCACTGAACTGCTACACTTTCTTTCGTCCCATCCTGTTGACCTTATCTGTATCCAGAAATCCAATCTTAACTCATCTTCCTCTTTCCGGATTCTCTGCTCTGCGTTCTGATCGCACCCACTCCCGGTCTGGCATTCTCTCTCGTGATGCCACGCATGCTAGCGGCGGTGTCAACATTTTCGTCAGGCAGGGCTTATCTTTCTCTGAACTTTCTGCCTCCTCTCTTTCCTCGCTTGATCCTTACTCTGATGATGTAGGGGTCAACATCTCTCTAAGCAACTCCTCCTCGCTCTCATTTCTTAATGTTTACGCTCCTCCTCGCTCTCATTTCTTAGTGTTTACGCTCCTCCTTATTTGCTCTTCTCCGACAGATGGCAGATCTGACTCCTTTTCTCTCTCCATTTTTAACTCGTCCAGAAATCTCTTCATTCTGGGGAACTTCAACTGCCATCACCCCCCCCCCCCCCCTGGGACTCAAGAGGTACTTCCGCCCCCGTGGAGAGGAAGTAATCGACTGGGTGATCTTTTCTGACGTCCTCTCCCTCAATGACCCTGACATAACTACCCTTCTCCATCGCTCCTCTCCTGACATCTCCTTTTGCTCCCTTCTGTCTCGCCCTTTCCTGCTCCTGGGAGGTGCTTCAGAACCTGGGTTCTGATCACCTACCAATTGTTCTATGTTGCCCTATCTCTCCGGTCTTTTTCCCCAACGAGCATCCTCCTTCCTTTAATTTTCCGAAAGCTCGCTGGGATGACTTTGCCTTCTATTTTGACTCTCACTGTCCTTCTGCAGAGGAATACTCGTCTCTTTCTCTTTCCTCTGCTGCCGCTCTCTTTACCTTTCTGGCACTGAATGCGGCCAAATCTTCCGTTCCTTTTGGCCGCATCAAACGCCATCCTAAAGCCTGGTGGTCTGCTGAGGTGGAAAATGCGGTTAGTGAAAGATGCAAGGCTTTCGCTGCCGCTCACAGAAGTGATGAAGATCGCCAGGCTTACATCTCTGCCTCTCGACGTGTTTCATCTGTCACTACCAAGGCCAAGGCTGAGGCATGGCAGACGACTTGCTCTTCTCTTTCACCCAAATCTAACCCTAAATCTGTATACTCTCTTCTTCGCTCTATCGCTTGCTCTTCTTCCTCCTCTTCTAACTTTTCTTCTCCCAAGGAATCGGCTTCGGTCTATGCCGCTTACCTGAGATCCCATTTTTCCTCTTCTCAGCCCTGCGTAGCAGAGCCAGAGGCTACCTTTCCGAGCTCCGCCGCACCACATCCCCGAAAGAGTCTCACTCGTCCTTCTGCTCTCCTTTCTCTCCCGATGAATTTCTTGCGGCTGCCTCCAACCTTTCCTCCTCCACTGCAACTGGTGCAAACAAAGTTGCTTATCCCATGCTAAAGCATCTTTCTCGCTCTGGCATGAATTTTCTTCACATTTTCAATCTTTACTGGACTTTGCACTACTTTTCTTCCATCTGGAAGACTTCTTCCATTATTCCATACACAAGATAGGAAAAGCGTCTCGACTCTCCTGCTTCCTTCCGGCCTATCTCTCTCACCTCCTGCGTGTCAAAGCTTTTTGAACGCATCATTCTATAACTCTACCCTTCTTTCTGGAATCTAATTCCATTCTTTCTCCTCGCCAGGCCGGTTTCCGCCCTGGATGGTCTACTCTTGATCAAATTCTGTTTGTTTCTCAGTCCATCTCGGATGGGTTTAATGAACCCAGACCGGGCTCTCGGACGATCCTCTTTACTATTGATTTCTCTAAAGCTTTTGACTCTGTCTGGCACCCTGCTCTTTTCCATAAACTCATTTCGGCTGGCCTCCCTCCTTGCTTTGCTCGTTGGACTCAATCTTTCCTTTCTGATAGGCGCGCTTGCGTGGTTTATCAAAATCACAAAAGTCGTTCCTTTCGAGCCCGTCGAGGTGTTCTGCAAGGATCCGTTTTTGGCCCGGTATTTTTCTCTCTTTTCATCAATGATCTCCCTGCTTCTCTACTTTTTTCCGTCAGCTGCTCTCTTTACGCTGACGATCTGGCCATTTGGTCCTCTTCCTCCTCAGTCCCCACTGCGATGGAGGCCACACAAAGAGCTCTGTTTCGATTGGAGCGCTGGTCTGAGTACTGCTGTCTTCCTCTCAATCCGAGCAAATGTGAGGCCTTCTTCCTTTCAGTCGATCCCCACCAAGCTAATCTCCTCTAACTCAAACCCCGCCTCCGTTTCAATCCAACTCCAACTTTTCTTGAGGTCACCTTTCACAACACTCTTTCCTTTTCTAAACATGTACCTTCGCTGAAGGCCAAGTTTTTCCCACGTCTCAAGGCCTTATGCTGTATCTCTGCTTCCTCATGGGGCTTCTCTTAGGAGTCCCTCTCTCTTCGGTGTAAAGCTTTTCTTCGGCCCCTTCTCACATGTGCTTCTCCCGGATGGTTTCCTTTCTTAAGCGCTACCAATATCACCAAATTGGAACGCCTCCACCGAGCGACTAGT
This sequence comes from Trididemnum clinides, assembly GCA_963675345.1. NCBI lineage: Eukaryota > Metazoa > Chordata > Ascidiacea > Aplousobranchia > Didemnidae > Trididemnum > Trididemnum clinides. Next base: position 19,084,646 of record OY776295.1, on the reverse strand, counting down.
CGCACCATCACCGGCTGCCTCTCGTCCTCCCCTATCCCACTTCTTCTCTCCGAGGCTTCTCTACCTCCCCTATAGGTCACCCTGACTCATTTCACTCTTTCATGAGCGGGCTCTTTGTCTCCCAAACTCCTTTCCTATTTCAAGTTTGGCCAGACTTGGAGTGAAACCAAGACTCTCCAGATCTTCCTGGAGAGCTTTTGCGTCCACTCACCCACTTATGCTTCCTTCTTCATTTCCTAGGGAGGCTCTCCTTGCCTACCCTCCCTCCCATTCTTGGAATCTGCCTTCCTTCACTGTGGAGTCCACCCTTTCCTCTAAATGCTCTCGCCTCTCTCGACTCTCGACGCTCTCGACTCTCTCCCCCCTCACGATCAGATACTCTGGACTAACGGCTTTGTTCCTTTTCCTTTCGGCAAAGGCGGCTCTGGTGTACTTGCCAACTGCTCTCTCTGTTGGCACTGAGGATACACTTTCCTTTTCAGCAGGCCCAGTATGTTCAAGTTTTTCCGCTGAGGCCTGCCCCATTCTGCAAACCCTTTGCTGGTCTCGGCAGCACCAACAAGTCTGCCATTTGTCTTCTCTTCTGCTCTATGTGACTCTCGTTCTGTCCTTACCCCCCCTGTTCACTCCTCCATCCTTCCTTCTACCTCAAACTCTCTCGCAGATCTGGCAGGAACTGTCTTCTCTCTCCTCCTGTTCTATCTAGCGACAATGGGTCCCCGGACATTCGTTTCTCCTGAGGAACGACGCGGCTAACAAACTGGCCAGACGTGGAGCGCTTCATATGCCCTCTGCAATCCCTTGTAGTCTCTCTCCTCTTGTCTCGTATCCACTCTTCTCTTTTCTCGGATTGGAGGCGTACTATCTCATTGAAATTCTTCGACACGCAAGTTCCCTCGATTTCCACCGAGGAACTTGTGCTCATTCGCTTGCTGTGTTCTCCCTCGTCTATGCTGCAACGGACACAGCCTTCTGTCAAGTTCTTACTTTCTAGGATTGGCAGAATCGAGAGCCTTTCCTGCAGCGCCTGCGGACACCTCTCATCTCATTCTGCACTGTTCAGCTATGAACTCTTTGCGCCGCTCGCTCTTTGGTGACTCTTTGTCTCTTCACGATTTCTCGTCCAGGCCTTGGGGAGTTGCCCAGCTTCTGGGGTTCCATGGTCTTCCACCATCCCTCGGAAAGGGTCGGGTAACAACAACAAGAACAGAGAAATGTGTTCGCTTTCAAGACCCATAATTCTGAAAAATTTGGCCCAAGATTTCATAATTGACAGGCATAATCGATGTAACGTTCCCAACCTAGCACAATAGTGGGTTTTTGTTTGTGCTGTAAAGTGGGAAAAAAGAGCGATGGCCTTCCCAACGACATAATAATATCAAAAAATAATAAACATGTGTTTATATCTGTTTGGAGGCCAAAATGGGCGAAATTCTTACTTTCACAAAGTTCATCCTCCCCAAAAATATGCCCTCCACTTCACAAAATGCTCCGCCCCTCAAATAACTTAGTTTCTACTGTAACTATGCCAGCGTTTGTGTATACCGTCTTTGAGCAAGTGATGGGAAGGAAATGATTGCAACATCGAGCATCAATGGAAAAAAGTAGAAGACAGTAAAAAAACATCTTGATGGCATGAAAAGATGGATGTAGAGTGGGTTAATAAAAATGTTGCATTTGTGGGAGGTAGCAGTGCATGGAAGGCCGTGATGGCCAATGCCTGCTTAGGCTCGGCACATCAAGAAGATTGTCGCGAAAATCCTGATTTGCTGAAGTACAGCACGTCGATGCAAACAGCAATATCTCAGCAACCAAATAAGAGCACAGCGAACTAAGAAGTGCTTTTTGTTTTCGCTCTCTACTTCTCAAACGTTTAGCTTTTTTACATACAAAAAATTCTTTCTACATAGCCTGCATGGGGCCTTGTGGGCCAATACCACGAGTAGACAACTAGCGGCTCTTTTACCTTGAACTGCTCCAAGTGGCTCGGAAGAATTTATAAAGCAGAGTTATTTTAGAGCTTTAATGCGTTCGTTCTATCCTGAAATTATTTTGCAAATATTCATTTTCGTTGTTTAGAGGCATTATAGCGTTTTTTAATTTGTCTCTTAAATTCAGGTCAAAGCTCCGTATACACTCCGAAAGCTCAGAAGTGATTTAAGGATGACGGCTCACGGTATCTTTTGTTTGCTACGTGGATAATTTAAATTCAGCTCTTTTTAATCGACTCGAAAGAGATCTTCAACTCGGCATGTTTCCTTTTGTTACTATCTATTTTAAAATGAGTTGATTATGTAAATAAAATTTAATGTCAATTGGGCGCTTCAAGGATTTCATAAGCAACACACTACAGCAGTTAATAACAAGGATAAAGAAAAAAAACAGTAGGTACAATGTTTTCCTTATTTCAGAAACAAAAATACTTGCTGCTACTATGGTTTTCTTTTCCGTGGACATCGCACGCAAATTGCCATTCGGGTGATAAAGGTCGCCGGCCCACGCCCATGCCTGCCTATACATATTAATCTACTGCTTTCTTAAAGTCGCCACTTTTTTTTGAGGCATCTTGGGAACAAAGTTCTAAAAATTATTTCACAAAGAAAACAAAAATGGTTCTGACGCACTATATGCTTGAAGCCTATTGGTCACATCTGATTGCGCTTCCGTTTTTCTTTTTTTCGTTTTATTTTTGCGAGCCCTTTGCTTAAAAAACCAGGTGAAAATTTTTTGATCAATCTCCTGTCGTGGAACTTTTGATAATTTATGAAACTCTGGGAGTTCCGCGGAATCCACTTGATCTAGAGCAGGGGTTCTCAACCTTTGCTCTCCCATTTACTTCTTGGCAAATTTCAAAAGTAAAATTTACCCTCAAACGTTTTTTATATTTTCATTTCTACAAATGCCTATTGTAATAGGTAAAAGTGTGAATTTTTTGCTAACAAAATTTACCTCCCGTTAAGAACTCCTAATCTAGAGGAATATTCGGAAGCGCATCAAAGCGGTCATAAAACAAGAATGGTGATCACATGAAGTTTATCTGTGTACAAGCACAAAGCTCACCTGTTCATTATAAATTTTCCTTGACGTTTATTTTTAATTTCCTCAATGCGTGTGATTGCCGATATCGTCTTTCTCCATGTTTCACGATCATATTTAACAGGACACATTCGCCGTTGCTCAAACTGAAGTGAAGCGTCATTGGTTAAATCTTTGCCACGTGACCGACGGTACGCCTTCGTCCACGGGACCTAAAATACAAAAAGCGCCGATTAAGGCTAGATACCTTTGCAGCCTCTACGACATAGTGCGCACTGTAAGGATATTGTAGGCAAATCTACATCAAATTAAATCTGCCACGAAAAACAGCAATCACAATTTAACATATATTGATGTCATTGCGCAATACCATTATTAAATATACTTGGCAGAGGTGTAACTTGATAAAAACATTGTCTATACCTACGGAATGATTACGTAATAGAGCAATATTTGCTTTACAAAAAATGAGGTAGCCTATTCCACGCTTATGGTATATATATTTTTGCAGTACAACTTCGCGAGAAAGGTAATTTTTTGTGTGTCATAATCACATCATTGATAGAAGCATCATTTGGTTTATCATGCTCGGGATAAAACAAGAATTGCTATCAATGTCACCAACACCAACGAAGGCCTTAAACTATTGATTATAGCTTTCATGATGAAAATCAACAGCGCGGTTGATGGGTTAAAGCTTTGTTTCATAGGGACGGTGATCGAATGGTCATAATGCAAAGTCTCATAATGACCAGCATTGTCACGCTTTTTGGAAATGAACTTGACAATAATTTACTCTTCACGGCGGATTCTGACCAGCAATAAATTTATGGAAAAGTAATACCGAGCAATTCGAGCATGATGTTGAAACTAATAGCTCCGCAGAAAGCTAGAAGGTAAAAAATGCAAGACAACTAACCAACTACGTACCTTTCTTGGATTAATTTTCTTTTTGAATGCTCTATTACATTTGCTTCGACAAAATATGAACTGTTTGCAGTCATTCCGGATAAAAGTTTTTCCATGTCCTGGATACACGGGGGATGAACAAAAAGAGCAAGTTTCAATTCTCATGTTGATTCTATTTATAAAACTCTAATCTATAACCTTATAATAGAATAATGTCGTTAAGCTGGACAACGGACATGCGAGTTGAGTCAACAGCACATACTTACAATACAATTAATCAATAAATTCTGGGAGTAGCATCAAGAGCAATTGAGTGAGTCGAAACCATTTAACAAAATTTGCGTTAAACATTCTAACTAGCATTCGAAATTAACTAACCATTGGTTAAGAAATATATTAACCTTAACATGTCAAGAACTTAGAAGCTTTCAGCATAATTTTAGCCCCGGAAATCCATTAAATCCGAATCACATACTTTTGATCTAAAAGGTTTTAGTTGACTACTTGACCGGCCCATAATAGGCAAACGAGAGCTTGCAATTCACATTGCATTTCCAAGCAGTTTTAACCGGAAAACGACAAGATGAATGGATTTTTTGACTAATTACTGACAAAACCAACAATACAGAGCGTTAGATAACTGCCCAGTAAAAACAATTATAACTCACGCAAAAAAAAGTCTAAATAAAGGCAACTTTTTTCACCACAAAAACGTTTCCATGCTGTTCAAAGTTATTCATTGTTGATATGAAAATTCAAAAATTGACATCGTAAAAAGAAACCATCAGGATTTACCGGTAGAGTATAACTGATTTAGATAAAATTGCCATTACTTACTAATGTAATGAGATTAAAAAGCAAAATCAATTTCTAAACTTTTGACAACTAAAAGATACCTAAAAGCTGAACAGAGCCTTATATAAACACAACAATAAATATTTTGATACCGGGAGAACATAACAATAAAGTCAACGTGTTGTATACAAATCAGCATCCTCAGCTACAGCTTGTCCCGTATCTCCAGAAGTACATTGATTGGTTTTTTCAGAAGTTATTGACAATAGATCAGTATGCGGAAATGTTTCACTTCCAACTACTTGTTCTTTGTCGCTACTTGTTTCAGCAATTACTTTTTTCTCTAGATCAGGGTCAGATACAAATGTTCGAAAATCAACTTTTTCTGATTTTTCTATACTACTTGAGCTTGGAACAATTTCTGAAACAAGTCTGTTTCCCATCTGCTGGTCTTTAGGAGCAACTGCTGCGTCCTCTATTACCAGAACATCGCCATCACGTTTTGCTTTAGATATGACTCCTTCATTAATAATAAACTCCTGTCAAAAATTTATCGAGTTATAATCTTAACTTAATTTTTATCAACAGTCAAAAGACTTTATTGTTGTACATCAAACAATCGTAATGAAACCGCGCTTGGCAATTACTTGCATGATGGCACAGTGCATTTTTTAAAACGTAAAAGAAATTACAGGAAAGAAAATTTTTCCATGAGAACAAACAGAACTCGCATGGATATAGCGAAAGAGAAAAACAAATCTGACGTATTAAGACAATTATTTTAATATTTGTGGAAAAACAATAAGTGTGACATATGCAGGGTGGTTGAAAAGTAACTACGCATTAAAAATTTGTAATAAATTCCAAATGTTGACTTTAAGTTTATTGAAACACAATGAATACTATATGGGAAATTATAATTACTCAGTTCAATTACTGAAAGTTTGTAAACAAAAACCAATTTCATATTTCAACGTATGCACCATTGGCTTCAACTAGCTTCATTTAACTACCAGAAATAGAACAAAAACGTTTAGAAGAACGTCATTTGGCACAGCGTTCAGAACTTGTTTTATCATTCTTTTATCATTTCCAGAACCTGTGGTCATCAGTTTTGCATGACAATTTCTTATTGTCTCCGGACGTAGAGTTGCATTCCTACCCTTCAACGCACGCCACTATCTCTGCACCTTAACAACGAAATTCCACACATCATAACGTGCTGCAATTTTGGCTCACTCCGGAATGGTTAAATGAGAGGTCATTTGCAAAAATGCTACATTATATATCACAAAAAAACAAAAACCATTATAACAATCTGAAATCATGTAATCCCTGTGAGTGTTGCTTCGCCTAATACGATTGTTTTTGTCTGGAATTCAGCAGTAATATTAATCACACGCAATTTTTGTTGCCTAGTTACTTTTCAAACACTTGGTAGTAGCCAAGCAATCAAATATAGACTTTATAAACTACAAACCACAAATTTTGAAGGAAAACTATTAGCAAGCCTCATCTTAAGTAGCAGCTGGTACTGCATTATTTTAGAGGCAAGTACAGAGCTCAACAAAATTACCTAAATCTTATACTCACTGAATTATCATCACTAATTTCCTTCTTTGGAAGTGTGGGATTTTCATCTTTTGTTGACTTGATTTTTTCATAAGCACTGTAAGTATAAAGTGCTATAGTCTTTGAAACACTGAAGGTAAGGGCAGCAGTTGCACCGACAGTGTGTGCAGTCTTTTTCGTTACATTCCATGCAGCATGCGGATAGCACATGGCAGCAATCAATGAAGTAGTGCCAACAGGTATCATTCGTCTATACCATCGGTATCTGGACTTAGAAGTATAAGCAAGCGCACATCCACTTAAAAAACCACCAAAAATTAAACCAAGCTTTATTTTTCCTTCCGTTGTTTTAGTATAGTCCCTAAAGTTGTGGCAAGAATTTACTGCATTTTTGTATTTAGTTTTTACTTCAGAAAAAAGCATCATTGCTGAAATCCCATAACTTTTTTCTTCATTAGCCGCAGACGAACTAGACATTGTTGGTACATGATCACTTTTCTTTTTACCCTTGTCAGGATAAATAGACAAATCGTCAATTCTCGATGAGCTTGACGTCATATTATCTGCAAAATTGTAAACCTTTCTTCAACTCATGCACCCATTGAACAACAATAAACATATAATAAAGTTTGTTTTCAACAAAGGCTAATCTCTAGAATAAAGAATGTAGGTTTACCAGTGCATTTTCTTTAAAAAGATAATCATTAAAGCGGCATGTGTATTTTGTGGATTTAAAATACCAATATATGTAATTTTGTAGTGATATAGCCAACAATAATTCACCACCAGCTTTGAGCTGAGCAACTATGCACAAACTAAGGCTGGCTATACGCTTAAGTTTTCTTGATTTACATTTTGAAGTTTTTCCTCAGCAAACAGCACACATCACTGACTAGCATAGAAAAACTACAGTTATAATAAATTATGGTACACTGCCATCTGGCTACAAGCTGACTATACTGCTAGAAAGCTACTGGTCTTGTCACAATAGCAAGATGATTTCATCCACCATTCCATACAGTGAAGGTTTTCACAACGTGGCATGTGCCCAAAAATTTTGGCTCAATGCTAAAGACTAAAAGCGCTCAACTCATACATCTCGCATAAAGTTCTTCCCTTCCCCCCAAAAAATGGCCATCACTTTGTCCAAGTGCACTGCTTACTCAATTTGATAGCCTTCTAGGTGTGTTAAAAAAACGGGGGTAAGTGCACTTGTTTAAAAATCAAGCAGTTGGTTTGCAGAAGTCTGCAAAAATTTCTCCACATTGCATGTGACGAAGTTACTGGTAACAAGATTACTTGCAAGCTACAGCAATAATGTACAAGCTATATCAACTTAAACCACTTGCAGAAAAACTTGAGTTTGATAGGAAAACAATTTTGGCTCCATCAAGTTGATCAACAGCGCATTTTTAAAAAATTTCAACTATGATTACCTAAAATTTCTTTCACTGGGTACAAGTAAAGGCTTTCAAATACATCTAAACGACGTTGAGTCCACAATTTAAACTGATTTGACTATTTTTGCAGCTCCATCAAAGCTTTCAAAAACATACGTTTTTGTGAAAACTTGGTAATACCGGTAAACTGTAAATAATACCAACATAGACGTTTTCAAAAAAACTTTGTGATAAACGGTGAATAATGACAACATATGCATTTTCATGAAAACTTGGGTGATAAACTGTGAATAATGACGACTCACTGTATTTTACTACCATTTAATCGTTCACTTTAAAAAAAACAATTTCATTAAATAGCAGTGAAATAGAAATATATGACCCATGTAATATCGCCAAGAACAAAGTTTAGGTTGATTTAACAATTTTTATTGCTAGTTTGTACATGAATTATTTTTTAACTGAACCAATCAATGAAAAAATCTCCAAAAAACTTATGGTACCTTGCAGTTAAACAAAAAACGTACGTAGACAACACATAAACTGAAGAGATGTAAGTTTATTTTCTAAGGTAGGCCTAGCAAAAGTGTGATTGTTTCTATGTTGCCAGGACACGGTAAGAGCTGCAACTTTTTTGGAAAAGAAATGTGTGTATTTACAACATCTCTTATCAGTCAGTTAGTTTTCATACAAATGCCTAGAATAAAATCGGAAATTAGAAATGACAAAATAGCCAATGTTTGTATAAAGCAATATTAATATAGCTTTGAAAAAAGCTGTTTTAGCCAAAAGCTTTTTGTGACGCTCTCATCAGTGGCGGTATCGCATCAAAAGGGAAGATCTAGAGTGAATGAGTCTTTTATGTGAATAATTTGGATGTTACGTAATCAAGACAGGCCAATGATTGCGTTTGTATTGCAAAGCGCACGAAAGAAAGATTTCGCAAGTGCGAAAGTAAAACTTTTCGAAAGTAAAACGCGCTTTGCAATACAAACGCAATCATTGGCCTGTCTTGATTACGTAACATCCAAATTATTCACATAAAAGACTCATTCACTCTAGATCTTCCCTTTTGATGCGATACCGCCACTGATGAGAGCGTCACAAAAAGCTTTTGGCTAAAACAGCTTTTTTCAAAGCTATATTAAAATTCTGTACCACCAACAAGATTTTTATAAAACAATATATATTTTATCATAGATGGTTGTGCCATTGTTGGTATTACTCACAGAGAAAACTTTCAAAATGTCAAAAACCCCAACTCCTAGCAGTTTGGGGTGACTCTCCATATGTCTCAAAATTATAATTACGGTATCTATGGAGTGGTAGGTGTACTGCAATAGTGTAGAACTTGAAAACACAACCTAACTTCAAGCAAAATGATTGTAAATAGTATCCCTGGTCAATATTTTGATTGTGTTTTCCTCTTTCAACTATTACTACAGTAGTGTAGCAAATATAAAACATGACAAACAAGCCAAGCATAAAAAGTAGTGTAATTCTATACTTGACTTGTCTAGTCAATTTTTATATTTTGTGATCTACATTAGACTACTGTCATAACACCAGTGTTCCCTTTAAACGCAAAAAAAGTGCGAATTTGCGAAATTATGTCCGGCGGATTCGCAGTTAAAATTCATAAGTGCGTAAAACATGTCCGGCGGTTTTTGGTAACTTTTTCACTTTGTTAAAATTTTTGCAATTTTCTCAGCAAAATCTTAATCAACTGTTAAATGCATGGGAGACAGTGAAAAGAAATCCTAGTTTGAACAGCGGCTTTTTTAAAGCAGTGCAACGTCTCACGCAAACATTGCGCAACAGCGAGTGACGGCGACTTAACAAATCGCGCGCGCCATTGCCACTTTTTTGTATAACAAATTATCTTTCCAGCAATTAACCTAAAGTAAAATCCATTTTTTTAAGTTGACTTTTTCCCAGCCGATTTCAATCGTAGCTAAAGAGCAGCAATGGCAAGCAGCTCTCAAACTTCAGTTTTAACACAAGACATCATTTTTCGAGGGAAGTTTGAAACTAAACTTGCTTGAACTCTTTATGTTTTCTTTACATTTCAACGCTAACTTAATCGTGCTTGTTAAGATAAAAAAGCACATTGTTCTCGCTTTCAGTTAAGCACAAAAAACACCATTTTTTGAGGGAATAGTACAGTTTTTGTACGTTACGAATAAATAGCCTTCTTTTACTTGCCATTTATTAACACTAAAAAAAAAAGGATATGACTTCTAACCAATTTTAGTTTTGATTCTCTTCAACTATTTTCGGATTTATGATTGAAAGTTTGCTTGAAATTGGAAAAACCTGTTGTTTAATTGATTACGATAGAGAAATGTAAGTTGTTTAATTATTTATCGTAATCAAGCAACAATTAAAGTTCGCAGTAATTTTTGTTGTGTCATAGTCGTAATAACCTATCTTACATCACATTACTTTATAAAAGTCCTATTTCTCACGCTCATGTCGAGCGTCGGCAAAGGATTAATTTTATTTACGTGCATTGTTCACCTGTCATTCCAAAGTGCTTACGAATCACTTTTGCAAAGGCTGTAAAGTTTGAGACCAAATTTAACCACAATTAACTTACTGAAGAAAAATAGCCCGGTATTTCGCCGCCGCCTTATAATAACCGATTGGCTACCTGTTTGTGAACATTTTGGAGCTGACAAAGTCACGCTAATTATTACGTCACCGAAGCGCATTGCAACAGTTCTGACTTTCTTTTTCCTGCAAATTTGTCGGGCGGTTTTCGTACATTTGCTAGCAATTTCGCACTTATGCCGGCGGTTACGCACTTATGCCGGCGGTTACGCACTTACTAAAATTTTAGAGGGAACACTGCATAACACCTTATGGTTTAACCCTAGAACTATTTTGAGTTTGCCTAATGAATTTATACTTATACTACCACTCATAAATAATTTTAGTACCATATTTTTCGGACCATAAGGCACCCCAAACTATAAGACGCAGTATCAATAAACATCTTCTAATGCGTTTATTTTCCTGCATAAGGTGCTTCATACTATAAGGCACATTTAATGAAATCAAAACTCGATGCATTTTATTGGTACCATACTTGTATTTTATGATCAAACAATCAATTGTTGTGTTTGCATTGCGTGAGAAGAGTATGGCTAGTTGCTAGGCACTGTACATGTTGCAATACATGCGTGCGTTTTCACACATAGATTTTTAATCTGTATTTCTGTATATGCGTAGAAAAATTTCTGTATATGCATAAGTTTCTGCATTTTAGTATTGTCCAAAATTACTGAACAACTGCATCAATTTAGCATAACCCAAGCAGCAATGTCAGAACTCAGAACAACATGAATCACTGATAAATATTGGTTGTGGCCAAGCCCAAAGCAATAGCATTTCTCATTCTCCTCCTCCCAACCAAAAGCATAACTAGGAGACAGTAGGGAATGCCTACCCCTCACAAATGTTTTTAATACAATACCCATTTTGAGCTATTTTTGGATAAAGATGTTTGACTGAAGTACTGCTGTGCTGAGGTATGAAACAAGGATGATTTTAAATATTTTCCCGTACACTTTGGATACTGTTAACTTTGCTAGAATTCATGCAGCCAATGTATCAACTAGCATAAAACTGCAGTCAAGGCCATTTCATTCAAAGCACGAAGGGTAATTTGATCACAAAACTACATAATTTGGACAAATTTTCTTATTAGACTATTGGGATTCCCAAGACTTTTCCTCACCCAATATTTTAATGATCACAAGGCTTTTCCTAGCAACCCCAAGCATTTCAAAGTTTCTATTCTTGAAAATTAGGCTACTAAAATTTTGTTCATCAAACATTTTTAACCCCTACAAAAAAATTCGCTATTGTTCTCTACCAGTGCTTTGCCCATTCACTCAAAACATGAGGATAAAGTACAATGTATGGAGCAATAGATGGGCTATAAACTATTTGCTGATCAGTCTTCTGTAAACTGCCAAAGTCAGAAACTGAGTTGACAATACAGACTAATAGTTTTTCCATCTACTTGGCCTTTGCCTAAGTCAAAGATAAAACCATTTTTTGCATATTGCACAACTTTTATATAAGTGTTCAAAACAAAAAATCACATAAATTTCTCAATAAAACGGCCGCTTTTACTCCAAAAAATTCAAATCATCAACAAATAACAACATAATGATACTCTGATACTGATAGAATTAATTTGACTTTATAAAAACGTCATCAAGATACAAGTCTAAAAAATTTTGCTCATCAAAAACTTTTCTAGCCAGCAATCAAAAAAGTTTGGCTATTTTGCCATAAATGACCTTTCACCATTAGAAGTTGTTTTGCCATCAGACATTTGTGATTGGTCAATTTCAATGGCATATTAAACATATGATTTTTGGTCAATTTCAAAAACGAATTAACTCTTTTGCTCCGGCGTGAAAAGCGAAAACAAATGTCGGTAAGGTGGCAGCGCGAAAAACTGTCATAATCAATCATAATTAATCATAATTATGTACCTCAAGTTTGTTTGTAAATCATTACTCAGCTGTTTACTTCTACATTAAGTGTGATATATCGTTGAAATCTACATTTCTTGAGGATTTCAAATAGAAAAAAAAACATTTTTTTTGAATATGCAAATTAGCCCCCCCAACTGGGGGTACTTGTCTTTAAAATTAAAGAGGTACCCTCACCTCAAAGATCACTACAGATTTAATTTTCTACCAATTTTTTAGAAATGGTCGCAAAAGGATGCTAAGGAAATAAGCTTTCAAGGTACATCAATCAAAACTTACCTAAAAGCCTAGGTTTTCTACAATTTGCAATTTTCTGAGGCAAATGACCTTTTTTTTGACCGGTACCGACCGGTACCAAATTTTGGTAGTTAAATTCAGTACCTAAAATATTATCAGTTATTATCTGCTAGAGGTTAGCCTAAACCATGTAACATTATGTATTTTTGAACAGGGAATTTCTTCAAGATTCAGAAAATATCAAGTTTAAATAGAATATGCTGTCACTGATAATGAAACAGCAGCTTGTTTACACCCTTCCCATTTCTTGAAAAACAAGGGGGATACAGCAAACTTTGATTTAGAGAAGCCAAACTTCTGTCAGCTTTTAAACTTGTATTTCAGTTTTTGTCTCCTTGGAAATTTGATACAAAATGACGACTTTATTGGTGAAACATTTGCAATTTATTATATCTTTTTATAGGGTGTAGTTTTTCTAAAAATTATAATTTAGTGAAGGTAAGTCGAAAAATTTTGGGGGGGTTTTGAACTGACATGATGTACAGTACTAATTTTTGATCAGTAAATATCATATACCACTTAGTCTAAACTATTTAAAGTTATATATTGCTGGAAAGCAAATTTCCTAAGCTTTCAAATGAGACTGGTATTTAGCAACATATCATATTTTTTACGCACTAAATTAACTTTTATCTACTTATCACTCAAATTTGTTTGGGGGGGGTTTGAGACCCCTAAAAACTTTGGAAATTTAAAAACGTAAAATTTATCATTATCGCTTGAAATTTTGTGAAATGATGCCCCAAAAGAGTAGTTTTCAGACTGTGTTAATGATGAAGGGTTTGGTATTGTGGTAAAGATGTAATCTCAATTTGATTTTAGCGTAGTTGGCACATGCTGAGAATTTGGCCGATTTTGTCGTCTGCAACTGGGTTTTTGGTGTTTTTAACCGTTTTTGGGTATAAAAATCCAAGAATTAGGGCACAAATTATACATCATCCAATGCGTGAGGAAATAAGCGTGATCTTTTGAAAATTTTATGAAAATCGGATGAAAAATAAAGTCACAAATCGATTTTTAAGTAAACTAATTTTGTAACTCAATTTAACAAAATTTGAGGGGAACACTGAAAACACGAGATCATCAATCGATGATCGCGGGAGCGAAAGAGTTAAAAAATTGTACTCCCTGTGTGCACTCCCCCACACTGTACACTATACACCACAGTGCACACTGTCTTTGTCTTGATACCCTGCCAGCCGGTAGTACTAAACAGGCATAATACAGGGTTAGAGATAGGGTAGGCATAGTACAAGAATAGTAGGGTCAGGGTTAGGATTATAGTTAGTTCATACAAGCATATTGGCAGGCTTGTCCGTGGGACATATTTTTTAATTCCAGCCCATGGCAATTTATGCCTGTCCCATCCCATCCTATTGGATTTCCATTATAATATTAATATGAAATACAGCTCCATTAAAAATACTAAATTTGTGAAAGTTTAGGGTTAGTGTCTACAAAATAGGATTACATGCACAAAAAGACATGCAAAATGACAAAATCTATTGACCTCATTTTTTACTTTAACATTCATAAGTATAGTCTAAGTATGACAATTCAGTATCATTCTGACACTCTCATTCTACTTCTGAGTCACTCTGCTCATTCAGTACATCCAGGTAATCCCTCAACCATTTCCACAATTTTCATCTTACACGCAAATCTGATGTACACAGAGTTTGGTGACATCTGTTTTTGTAACTTACCATCAATTTGGCCACACTAAATAAGCACTCTACTGCTGCCAATGACACCGGTATCTGGGTATGGCCACAACAATTTTCACACTTGCTTTTAGCAGTGGAAACCTATGTTCATTTTTCCAGTAATTTAATGGGTGTGAAGTTGGTTGCCATAATTTTTGAAATGTGGTGACTTTATACTCAAGGCATTTGTTCCTCCTGGGGCCATCAAATTGAAGAGCTTTGTTTGGTGGAGGATCAAAAAGTCAACATCACTTCTTAGCTTTTGTTCTACAATTCGTGCTACTTTACATAGAGCAGATGATTCAGAACAAAGATCTAAATCCTTGATGAATGAAGTAAGAGTTGGAACAACAAACTCAAAAAAAGCAACTTAGTCATTGGCCCATTTACTAGTGTCTACATTCCTTTTCTTCTGAGTGACAACTGACTTGGCTATGCCTTTCGTTTTGGCTGCAATGCCAACTGCAGTAAGTTATGCCACAGTAACTGCAAGAGAACTGCTGCAACATGGCCAAAGTTTTTCTCCAATAATATTGTGAAAGTTTGGACAATATTTCTTTACAAAGCTGCCGGAAGTTTCTTTGTCAATATCAACAATAACTTCACACAACTGATAGTCTAGGATAAAATAAAACAGAAAAATTAAACAAGATGTAGCACCATCAATTTCTAGTTTGTCAAAAAAGGTTTTAAATTTTTCATGTATATACAGCATTTCTTAATCTGAACAAAATTCAGAATGCGATCTAAGAATTCCTCATCATCTCATTATTTAATGAAGTCTTTAGTCAAATGAAACTGAAATCTCAAACGATTTCTGTTCCACACACTGAAAGTTTTTTTGTTTGGAAGTGTTCAGGATACTTTCTAATATTGACTAGCAAAGCAAATGTCTTTCCCAACTTTTAAGTAAACGTTTATGACGAAAATGTTAGTTTGTGGCAAAACATATCAGAAAAAGTAAGATAGCAAAGTTTTGAATAATTTTAGTTTGAAAGAAGTTTCAAGCTAGATAATCTTATATTTTGAAAGTTGAAGGACCACTCTACATTATGAAATCTATTAGAAAAGAAATTGGCCAATCATGGGGACGGAGCTAGCGATTGAAGTTGGAGTCAAAATTAAAACTAAACTTGGTGATAACTCCCTACATAGTGCTTATTTTGTAATTTTAACAACATTTTTGGATTTCTTACCTCTCTAAACATAATAGATCAAATCAAGATACACTAGATCAGCTGAGCTACTTTATTATAAGAAAAATCGATTTTACCCTATACAGGCATTTTCAATTCTATTTGAATAAGAAATTGAAAATGCCTGTATAGGGTGAAATCGATTTTTCTTATAATAAAGTAGCTCAGCTGATCTGGTGTATCTTGATTTGATCTATTATATGATTATCAACCTCGATCGCTTTGAGCAAGTTACTTCACAGGTAGATTCCTGGTAGTATATTTACTTTTGCTCTCCAAACATATAAATAGACATTTTGTTTGGCAATTTTGGATTAAAAAATGACAATTTTAGACAGTTTAAGTAAATTTTACACTTGTGCAACAGCACCATTAGTGGCAAAAATGCAAACTTTAACCCATTAGGTGCCAGAATTTTATTAAGTGAAATAAATAACTTTCATATATTTGAAATCATTTAGGTACAAAAACATCACCGAAAAGATTTTAATCTTTTGCAAATATTTGAAAGGGTCTAAGCAGGGTGTCCCATTTTTGGGACGCTGGCAGAATAAAGGAGCTATTAGGCTGTAGGCTGCAAAATAGATTCATAGTTCACAGTTTAAATAGCATCCCATTAATGGGATGCTGGTGGGTAATGGGTTAAAGAGCAATATCTCTAAAACTGTAATAGATTTTTCAAAAATTCAAAATTCTATGGAAATCATTTTTAAATAGCTATTACATACCGGTAAACAGATATGAAAAAAATCCAAGAGGTCATGATGTTCAATTATCTTAACCCCTTCACGCCGTATGGGTCATTTTTGTCACGTTACATTTAAACTTATCATAATGCAGTTAAAAGCAATTTTTTGCTTAAAGGTTGCTGGCTAAATGCCGACTGTATCGAATTCAGGATAAAAAAGCAAAATCCCACAAAAGTTGCCAATTAAATTTTAACATTCAAAATAAGTTTACCTTACCAGTTTTAGCATATTTGGCTAAAAGGAAAAATTTTTTTGAATATTAGATCATAATTATGGCATGAAGGGGTTAAAAATTGCTGAAATATTGTAGCACAACGGCAGGCATCTGGCTGTAGTTAGATGTCAAAAGAGTGCACTCCATATGGCGACTAGTCACTTCTATCATGATAGCTACTTTTTGTAGGTATTGTTCGGTTTATATACTAACATTGCTGTTGGTAACTTTTGGTTTGTGGTTTGTAACATCTTTGTGCTCATAAGACTTTTAGTAGCTAGATCTCATTGTTGCGATAGCTGCGCATGTATGCATCGAAGTTGCAGTGGCTGCAACATGCCTTCCCTGCCATCGATGAGAGAGAGAGAGAGAGAGAGAGAGAGAGGCTTGCTGACCGAAGTGAGTGAAATTCCCATCAAGACATTGATTGGAAGGCATTCTTGAGGTTTTTTGGGCTTGGCGACTCAACGATGGTTTCTGCTGCTTGAACCAAAGACGCTGCTGTCCAACTACATCATGGAGGATGTAGCTTCTTTGTGGAGTCAGCATTATAGCACAATGGTAGGTATCTGGCTGTAGTTAGATGTCAAAAGAGTGCACTCCATACGGTGACTAGTCACTTCTATCATGGTAGCTACTTTAGTAGATTGCATTTGGTTTATATATCAACATTGCTGTTGGCAACTTTCGGTTTGTGGTTTGTAACATCTTTTGCTCATATGACTCTTAGTAGCTAGATCTCATTGTTGCGATAGCTGCGCATGTATGCATCGAAGTTGCAGTGGCTGCAACAATATAATGGAAAGACTCTAAAGTAATGCAAGTAATTTTTTAAATGGGCATTAAAACGTCAGTAATACAATTACCATTCATGTGTTGTGGATTTTGTTGGCAAAAAAATGAGTTTTGTTGAGAGCATTATGCAGGAAGACGTACAGTATATATACAGTATGTTACACTACATTAGCGCTCAGCTCGGTTTGCAAGTCTTCACTTAGACTGTAGACTGGGGCCACCATGATGGGTAGACTGCTTGGCCCCAACTTCTGGACCTGCCAAATAAAGATGGAGGTATCCCGTTAAGTGCCTTGACCAAGGACACAACAAGCAAGCTTGCTGGCTCGTCCTCCACACCAACCCTATTTTGCTCAGTGCCAAGCAGGGAAGCTGAGAATACCATTTTTTAAAGTCTTTTGGTATGATTCAACTTGGAAAATGAGCCCTATGTCTAATGACTGCGAAGTGGATGCTCTAACCACTACACTATCGTGCTGATAGAAGACATATCAATAATGAATGACAAAATATCCTGTGGGTGCATATGGCCATCATCAGCAAAATACCAACTATGCAAAAATAAGTCTTTAATTTTTCCATACCGCTTGAAGTGTTCAACTGCTTTCTTCGCTATGTTCAACCATCATTTCTCGCAGGCGATCTACTACTCTGGTAGCACAGTGATCTGATGATATGTTATCCCAACACTAATTTCTAGTACTGCAACTATAACTCTTCTTTCCTGTTCTTCCTGCAAACTTTTCTCTTGCTTGGTTGCTACAGAAAACAATTTTGCTTGACACATTCAAGAAGCACCCTTGCCAGTATGCTTTTCTCTTTGTTAAATGTTTTAAAGTTGGAAACAATAGAAAGACTAATACAAGGACATATCAGTAATTTACAGAAACAAATTTTGTTACAAGTATAGCTTCTATAACCCATGGAAAATCTATTCTGCAGCTACTACTGTTCTTCTTACACTCTAATATAATAGCTTCTACTTTTTCAACATTTTTGGGTAGCCCTAAGCATACCTCGTAACAAGCTGGAGCACAGAAGAATGCAATGACTAACCAAAAATATAAACGAAAGCAAAGTTTCCAACTATGGTCTGGTAGTTCCAAAATCGTTGTTTCATAATTTTCTGGCCTATACAATAAGAAACTGGTTTCTTTTTAAAAATCAGGTATATGCCAATCGATACCAATCCCTGAGCAGAACAACTGTAGGCCTACATGCAAAAAGCCAAAGAGCCAACCAAAAATTTTGGATCCAAGTGGCTTTGAAAGCCCAAAAAGACCAACCTGGCAATCTTGTGTGGGAGCCTGGCTAGATAAACATGCGCATTGTTGGGTGTGTGGAATTGGATACTAATCAAACGCGGAATTGCGGATCACCGGTTTAGCGTCGGATTTGGATTTTGACAGTTAAAAATTAGGCTTCAAACAACATACGGCCGATTCTTTGACGTTGTTACGTGAACTGACAAACAACATCATAGGAAGGAGAAAGTCCTAAATTATGAGCAAGCGAATAAGGCCAGTGTACAATTCATTCATATCTGACATAGAATTGAACGCCTAATTGACATTCGTGTGTTTATGTGGCCGTATTGTTATGAGTCATTTCGGTGAGTTCGCAGTTCTAATGAAAAACAACTTTACACTACGGAAGGGGGGTTGATATCACTTTTAGTTTATTTATTATGACCAAGATCGAATTGTGCCTGAAAAACATGTTATGGATACTGCTTTCTCCTATGACTACTACCGGTTCGTACTCAGAAAACAAATTATTCATGCCACTTTCTCCAATTCGAAGAAATTACCCCAAAATCGTTATAAATAACGGCCCCGAGTTCTACTGTGGCAGATTAAAGAAAGCATTGGTTACAAAGCCATGCTGCGGTATCCATCAGCTTTAATAAAGCATTAAGTACTGAATGCTGGTCTGTACGAATTAGTAGAAATAGAAATAGTAATATGGTTCTTTGTATTTGTAGAAGTAAGATATCCCGAATTTAACATCATAATCACTATCTCGCGCTTAACGCTTCCCTCTAATTGTTCTTATGGTCCATGAAACGTGTATTATATTTTAAATCTTGGATGAATAAATGAATTGCTTGATCATTGTTGGGCCATCGAGTACCGGGAGACGAGAAAGTGAAGTTGAAATTCGTATCCGAACTTATTCAGATAGCATCACTTCGGTTCATTGAGGCGCTGGAAGGATCGAAGATTACAGACGTATCTTGCATTTTCACCACTATGCCATCGCCAGGCGTCAGAGAAAAACAAAATCACAATAGCATAGGTTAATTTATGAATTATTTTGGTTGCGTCCTTTATGACTGATGAATGCTTCTCCTGTATGGTGACGTTGCCATGAACATTAGCAGTTGGCAATTTAGTAGTAGTTGGCAATTTATTTCGCTTCTGTTTTCTCAACACATGAAATCTACAATCAGACAAAAACAATGATCAAAAAATAAATCTAGGTAACAAAACGAATTGACGTTAAACATACCCAAATTTTTTATACTTACATTAAAAAGATTGTAGAAAGGGGCATGGTCACCGCACCTGACACATCAAGCAAAACAATTGAAATAAAAAACACAGAACAAAAAAGAAACTAAAAAAGTAGTCAGCCAAATAAAAAAAATTTTACTCTATGTAAAAATACCCGATAATAGCTAAAAGAAATACATTCCTCTCAGTACCAAACTGTTGTTACCCTAACTAGGGGGCTAGCAGGTACCGTACTACACCTTGCCCAAGGGTGACCTGGGAGCATAGACAGTTAAAGAGTTAGTTCCATTACACTCTAGGCAGGACCCTATCGCCGGATGCAGTTATAGTCTTACTGCCCAGGACTACGCAAATAGCAGATAAATAGTTGCACAACAACATTGCCTTTGAAATTTTTATGACCTGATTTTAATTACTTGATTGTGGATAATTTAAGTAAACCATTGGAAGTATCCCCGTTTTTTTTTTAACTCAAATGAAAGTTAATCATGTATTCTAATGAATTGACTGAGGTTTCATGGACCTATATTACAGTTGAATTTTCCTTATTCTTCTTCTTCATCAGCTAATATTTTAAGGAGCAGTTGTTGCCGGAGGTTGGAGATGGAGTATAAAATAATCACTCGCTCTTTTTTAATTGGTAGTTCAAAAGTGGTTGGCAGATTCTGAAAAAGAAAGAAAAACAGCTAATGCCTATTCTTTTACTTTTTATCCTACTTTGCAGGCTCGTTTTAAAATTATATCTTTAAGCAATCAAAAGAAGTAGGTTTCCAGTCTTAAAACAAAATACATATTAATCTACTGATTTGTATTATATTCTTTAAAGCATTTGATAGACTTGGGAAGTGATTTAATATCTTTGAGTGCTACAGGTAGTTTATTCTATAACATTGGGCCTCTAAATTTCAGTGTTTTTTGTGTGAGTTTTATTCAGCAATATTGAGGGCACGATTTTGACTTGGATCGAGTACGAAGAGTGGCTTTCTCGCTAAGAAAGTTAGAATCAAAAATGTTTGAAAAAGCAGGAGGAAAAGATTTATTAAAATATTTGTGCATAAATTTGGCAATTTCAAGTTGTCCAGACTGTTGCGTTGTTAGCAGATTGTGTTGTTGAAAAACGTTACTGTTTTTCTGCTTCTTAGTATTACTCAAAATTAATTGATTTGGTTGAAACTTTTTGTAACTTTTGAATCATAGATACGTTGCCATTGCACCAGGATATTACACAATATTGCACATAGCTATTAATAAGAGAGTGATATAAGGTTAGCAATGAACTTTGGTCAAGATACTGTTTTACTTTATTATTTACATGGTAGCTACATCTGAGTTTTTGCAGCAACCACTCCATATGTGGCTTCCATGAAAGATGTTCATTGATGGTTAAACCCAAAAACTTGCAAATGTTTACTTGTTTTAGATGTTTGTTTTTGAATTGAATTGACAACGCAGTAGGTGGAGGAAGACTATTTGGAGTTTTGTACGGAACATGTAGGGTTTTATCAGCATTAAGTGTTAATTTATTTGCAGAAAGTCAGAATTTATTTGCACAAAACCAAAAATTTGTTTGTAGAAAGCCAGGCCTATAGAAGGATCACCCCTTGAAATAAACGGACATTTTAAGCTAACAATTGGATCCAAAAGTTGAGTTAGAATAAATATGATTTCCTGAAGCCTTTGCAACAAAAGTCATGAAACAATATATATTTCTCTACATGTATTCTTTACAAAACTAAAAGTTTGAACCTAAGTTGCAACCAATATGTGGAAACGACTGCGAAAATGCTGCACCAATCAGCAGTCGTCTCAACGTGGCAGTGCGTCCCCAACCAAGTTTGGTTGGGTCGAAATGGCTGTTGGACTTCCCGAGTGTCCCAGTTACCCCAGGTACTCCTCTTCATTTTTTCGCTGTGCTGCCCCCAGAACGACCGCAGAAGGGCAGCACACAGCTTCTTTAAAATCGGTCACCTGTTTTCTCTTTTTCTTTTCTCTTGCCCTTCTCATGCCTGTCTTCGTCTCCTTATTCTTCTCCTTCTCTTGATGAGC
Source organism: Trididemnum clinides (assembly GCA_963675345.1). Lineage (NCBI taxonomy): Eukaryota > Metazoa > Chordata > Ascidiacea > Aplousobranchia > Didemnidae > Trididemnum > Trididemnum clinides. The sequence goes on along the minus strand of OY776295.1, from coordinate 19,062,904 downwards.
GGTAACGTTCATTTCAACCCTGGCCCCATCTATCCTTGCTCTGTGTGCGCTGGAAATGTGACCAGGCGGGGCAAGTCAGCGCAATGCTGCACCTGCTCCAAATTGGTCCATCTAAGGTTCTCAAAACTTTCCCTCTCCAAATTCAGAACTCTTGACAGCTCTCCCTCTTAAAGCTGCCCTCCCCCCCTGATATGTTCCACTCGTAACACTGTGACTCTCTCCTCGAACTCCTCCGACGTGTATACTTCCACTGTACGATCTAGCCCTTCGTCTGCTAATGCTGCACTCCCGCCCCACCCTCGTCTTCAAACTTCTTATCCCCGTCGGCCCATTTTGTATATTCTCCCTCTGCTCCCTCAACACCGTCCCTTTCATCTGGCTTTCTTTCTATGCTTTGTGCCTCCTCTCCCCCTGACTCTCTCAGGGTTCTCCAATGGAATGCTGGAGGTCTTCAAGCCAGGAGCATTGAACTACTTCACTTTCTTTTGTCCCATCTTGTTGACCTTATCTGTATCCAGGAATCCAATTTTAACTCATCTTACTCTTTCTGGATCCCTGGATTCTTTGCTCTGCGCTCTGATTGCACCCACTCATGGTCTGGCATTCTCTCTTGTGATGCCACGAACACTAGCGGCGATGTCATCATTTGGTCAGGTAGGCGTTATCTTTCTCTGAACTTTCTACTTCATTTCTTTCTTCGCTCAATCCCTACTCTGATCATGTAGGAGTCAACATCTCTCCTAACAACTGTTCCTCGATCTCATTTCTTAATATGTACGCCCCCCCCATTTGCTCCTTTCCGACGGATGGCAGAACCGACTCCTTTTCTCTCTCCATTCTTAACCCGTCCAGAAATCTCTTCATTCTGGGCAACTTCAACTGCCATCACCCCCTCTGGGACTCAAGAGGTACTTCCGACCCCGTGGAGAGGAAGTAATCAACTGGGTGATCTTTTCTGACTTCCTCCCACTCAACAACACTGATATACTCACCCTTCTACATTGCTCCTTTGGCAGTTGCTCTCTCCTGACATCTCCTTTTGCTCCCTTCTCTCTTGCCTTTTCTTGCTCCTGGAAGGTGCTTCAGAACCTGGGTTCTGATCACCTACCAATTCTTTTATCTGTCCCTCTCTCTCTGGTCTTTCGCTCCAATGAGCATCCTCCTTCCTTCAACTTTCAGAGAGCTCACTGGGATGACTTTGTCTTCTACTTTGACTCTCACTGTCCTTCTGTAGAGGAATACTCGTCTCTTTCTCTTTCCTCTGCTGCCGCTCTCTTTACCTCTCTGGCACTGAATGCGGCCAAATCTTCCGTTCCTTTCGGCCACATCAAATGCCATCCTAAAGCCTGGTGGTCTGCTGAGGTGAAAGATGCGGTTAGTGAAAGACGCAAGGCTTTTGCTGCCGCTCACAGAAGTGATGAAGATCGCCAGGCTTACGTCTCCAATTCTCGATGCGCCCCGTCAGTCATCGCCAAGGCCAAGGCGGAGGCATGGCAGACGACTTGCTCTTCTCTTTCACCCAAATCTAACCCTAAATCTGTATACTCTCTTCTTCGCTTGCTCTTCTTCCTTGTCTTCCTCCTCTCCTAATTTCCCAAACTGTTTTCCCAGGAAATCGGCTTTGGTCTATGCCGCTTACCTGAGATCTCACTTTTCCGTTTCACAACCAAAGGCCCTGCGTAGCAGAGCCAGAGGCCACCTCTCTGAGCTGCACCATACCACGTGCCCAGAGGAGTCTCACTCGTCCTTCTAACTCTCCTTTCTCTCCCGATGAATTTCTTGCGGCTGCCTCCAACCTTTTCCCCTCCACTTCCACTGGCCCAGACAAGGTTGCTTATCCCATGCTAAAGCATCTTCCTTGCTCTGGCATGGACTTTCTTCTTCACATCTTCAATCTTTCCTGGTCTTGGCATTCCTTTCGTTCCATCTGGAAGACTTCTTCAATTGTTCCCATCCACAAGATAGGAAAAGCGTCTCGACTCTCCTGCTTCCTTCCGGCCTATCTCTCTCACCTCCTGCGTATCAAAGCTTTTTGAACGCATCATTCTATAACTCTACCCTTCTTTCTGGAATCTAATTCCATTCTTTCTCCTCGCCAGGCCGGTTTCCGCCCTGGATGGTCTACACTAGATCAAATTCTGTTTGTTTCTCAGTCCATCTCGGATGGGTTTAATGAACCCAGACCGAGCTCTTGGACGATCCTCTTTACTATTGATTTCTCTAAAGCTTTTGACTCTGTCTGGCACCCTGCTCTTTTCCATAAACTCATTTCGGCTGGCCTCCCTCCTTGCTTTGCTCGTTGGACTCAATCTTTCCTTTCTGATAGGCGCGCTTGCGTGGTTTATCAAAATCACAAAAGTCGTTCCTTTCGAGCCCGTCGAGGTGTTCTGCAAGGATCCGTTTTTGGCCCGGTATTTTTCTCTCTTTTCATCAATGACCATCCTGCTTCTCTACTTTTTTCCGTCAGCTGCTCTCTTTGCGCTGATAATCTGGCCATTTGGTCCTCTTCCTCCTCAGTCCCCACTGCGATGGAGGCCATACAAAGAGCTCTGTTTCGATTGGAGCGCTGGTCTGAGTACCGGTGTCTTCCTCTCAATCCGAGCAAATGAGAGACCTTCTTTTCAGTCGATCCCCACCGAGCTAACCTCCTCAAACTCAAACCCCGCCTCCGTTTCAATCCCACTACAACTTTTCTTGAGGTCACCTTTCACAACACTCTTTCCTTTTCTAAACATGTACCTTCGCTGAAGGCCAAGTTTTTCCCACGTCTCAAGGCCTTATGCTGTATCTCTGCTTCTTCATGGGGCCCCGCTCTGTTCTTTGTAAAGCTTTTCTTCGGCCCCTTCTCACATGTGCCTCTCCAGGATGGTTTCCTTTCTTAAGCGCTACCAATATCACCAAATTGGAACGCCTCCACCGAGCGACTAGTCGCACCATCACCGGCTGCCTCTCGTCCTCTCTTATTCCACTTCTTCTCTCCGAGGCTTCTCTACCTCCCCTATAGGTCACCCTGACTCATTTCACTCTTTCATCCTATGAGCGGGTTCTTCGGCTGCCAACCTCCTTTCCTATTTCAGATTTGGCCAGACTTGGAGTGAGACCAAGACTCTCCAGATCTTCCTGGAGAGCTTTTGCGTCCACTCACCCACTTATGCTTCCTTCTTCATTTCCTAGGGAGGCTCTCCTTGCCTACCCTCCCTCCCATTCTTGGAATCTGCCTTCCTTCACTGTGGAGTCCACCCTTTCCTCTAAATGCTCTCGCCAAGGTGCGGCTCTCGCCTTCCTTGACTCTCTCCCCCCTCACGATCAGATACTCTGGACTAACGGCTTTGTTCCTTTTCCTTTCGGCAAAGGCGGCTCTGGTGTACTTGCCAACTGCTCTCTCTGTTGGCACTGAGGATACACTTTCCTTTTCAGCAGGCCTGGTATGTTCAAGTTTTTCCACTGAGGCCTGCCCCATTCTGCAAACCCTTTGCTGGTCTCGGCAGCACCAACAAGTCTGCCATTTGTCTTCTCTTCTGCTCTATGTGACTCTCGTTCTGTCCTTACCCCCCCTGTTCACTCCTCCATCCTTCCTTCTACCTCAAACTCTCTCGCAGATCTGGCAGGAACTGTCTTCTCTCTCCTCCTGTTCTATCTAGCTACAATGGGTCCCCGGACATTCGTTTCTCCTGAGGAACGACGCGGCTAACAAACTGACCAGACGTGGAGCGCTTCATATGCCCTCTGCAATCTCTGTAGTCTCTCTCCTCTTGTCTCGTATCCACTCTTCTCTTTTCTCGGATTGGAGGCGTACTATCTCATTGAAATTCTTCGACACGCAAGTTCCCTCGATTTCCACCGAGGAACTTGTGCTCATTCGTCATGCTCGCTGTATTCCCTCTCATCTACGCTGCAACGGACACAGCCTTCTGTCAAGTTCTTACCTTCTACGATTGGCAGAATCGAGAGCCTTTCCTGCAGCGCCTGCGGACACCTCTCATCTCATTCTGCACTGTCCAGCTACAGACTCTTTGCGCCGCTCGCTATTTGGTGACTCTTTGTCTCTCTACGATCTTTGATCCAGATCCAGGGGAGTTGTTCGGCCTCTGGGGCTCCATGGTCTTCCGCCATGCCCCCATCCTTTGGAAGGGTTTGGGTACACAACAACAACAACAACAACAACCGCGAAAATAGTTTAATTTAGATGAAATAGTCCACATATCATCGGGTAGTTTGTAAAATAAATGACAAAGTTTCACTTTTTTTTTGCTGAGACAACAACACAAATTTTCAATCATCAGCTCAAATTGTACAAGTCAATATCCGAGTGACAGCTTTACTGGATAACTGAAAAATCTTTTCGCAGCTTTTCGTGTTATCATATGTTGTAATAAGTAAAAATCTGCTTGTGTTCTTTTATCTGCTACCTTTCGTTTTTCTTTTTAACTAATAATAAAAAGTCGATCTTGCTGTCGTTCCGGAATGCTTTGCTATCGATTTCAAGCTGTCAAACTATTTTCGTTAGGGATTGTTGAGATGTCTGTGGCCCGGTATCAAATTTAGAGAGACAGTCAAATCTGGATGTTTACCGGAAAGACGATGAGATTATTTTTTGAGGTACCTTAACTCAGAAATTCTTAGAGACAGATTTGGTCAAAAAAACTCAAAGGATCACGCCATACTTTTGTGTGAGCCTTGTGCGGTTGCATCATTTCGAATCGGAGCTAGAATTTCAAAAAAACTTGTTAGCTTGTAGGCTACTTCCTTCTTAACACTACATTTTCCATCTTGGAGCATTGCCTACAACTTATTGTCAAGACTCTTTATAATTGTCTTTCAACAAAAAATAAAAATGCTGTTTAATTTTGCGTTGAAAAATAGCCAGCAAAAATGCTTTTCAAGTCCGGCTAAAAAGTTCAGTAGTTTATGAATATGAGTGCTATTGAAAAAAGCGTAATCTAGGGGTCGGCAACCTGCAATATCTTTGTGTATCTCAGAAATGCGCCAACATCTCTTGGCGCAGAATCCTTTAGCGGTATTTATAGGCTTACTAACCAACTTCACAACAGCCTTACATTACAACACCATTGCATTATCACAATCTTATTCAAATAGAAAAATACTGTAGGCTCTGCAGCATGCAAGAGAAATAACAAGTTGTAAGCAGTTGAAACCAATGTTCCATTCTAAGCTGCACGCTTGCACGGCCGCGCAGGTGAAAAAATAACGCCGCGCAGTAAGAATTTTTTTACTGGACAGCGGAGAGCGGTGGAACTGACGCTGTGCTTGCGAGTTCACAAACATGAGCACTGAGCACATGAAACATTTCAAAACGTTTTGAAAACTTACATTCATGCCAAGCACCCAGCTGAGTGAAAACCAGAGCCAGACAGGATAGATGTCACAATGTAGCAGTATTTCAAAACAAAAATAGCTTTGAGATGGTATACTTTTGTCAGTGATAAAGGATAACTACATAGGCTACTGACTTTGTTAGCTCCCCGTGGCCTACTGCCGTTCTACCGGGCTATTACTGATAGCCTAAATGTGTTTCCTTGTACTACGGTACATACCCTGCAGTAACCTAGCCAAAATACTCATTGGGTCAAGGATGTGTACTGTGCAGTCTTCACTGCCATAGATTGTGATTGGTAGCCTCTGATTGTGGTTGGTAGCCACTGTATAAAATTGTATAAACCGTATAAAAAATAGCTGTAAAATATAACGTTATAAGGCAATCAAAATACAAGCTTATCAAGCTGAAGATTCATTAACGCAATTAAATAGCTCACTGTTATTGCACTACAGCTATGGTTACACTGCAGCAAGCTAATTGTTTGCACAGCGCAGACAAAACAATGCAACAGACTGCAAGGCTTGAAGGCACAAGAAAACTACGCTATTAGCAAATTAGGCACGCGAATTGTTATGCACTACAGTACCCAAATTCACTACATTGCACAAATGAAAATTAACTCGAACTTGCTTTAAATATTTTCGAGTTCGAGTCCCACAAAATTTTGAGTTTTGAGTTCAAGTTCGAGTTCGGCAAAAAGATCAAGTTCTTTCGAGTTCGAGTTTGAGATCGAGTTCGCACCCCTGATCTGATGCGTCATATTAGTTATTAGGTTCACTTGGATTCTGTATTCAAGTTATGAAATCAGAAATCTGGATATCTGCGACGACTATTGACTGAAAGTAACAACAAAAAAGCGAATAGAATAGGAATTGCACAGAGAAAGAATGCATCTGTTGATGAGGTAAAAATTTTGATAGACTATGTGTTACTAGCCTTTAAGATAAATGGATCGATGTCATCAGTACCGTACAACAGATACATGACCGCATGGAAAAGTACGTGTTTATTCCACAAAGCTGGCGCAGTAAAAATTACGCCTTTGAATTTGTGGACAGCATCAACACAGTAATTCAGAAAGAAGACATGCATGATTTACGAAACGCCAGCTGTCACACTCTTGTAGTCGACGAGAATACAGATGTTTCCACCACAAAAATGTTGATTTTGTATGCAAACTTTTGCCCACAAAATAAGACAAATACAAATTGCAAAAAGCTGTTGCAAAGAAGTAACCTAACACCAATTGAAGCTCTTCAGATTGTCAAGGCTGGAATATCTAAGCTCCGCCGACAATACTTAGATGGGTGACTTTGTGGAGTAATAAAGGTTGTGAATTTATGGATCGAACCCTGATATTGACATGGCTCCCATACTCAAATTTGTCAAACATGTGTGTTTGCATTTTGATAGTCGTTTTCCAGAAAACAGGCTGGCAGACTGGAATATATTTGAATTTGCTTCTTTGAGTAGTGCGGCTTCCTTTAACTTTGGGAATATTCGGAGAGGAAATTTGATCATTAAGAATCAACATTTTTTCGAGGCTTCTGAGGAAACCTGTAAAACATCCCTACACAATTGTCAATTTTAAAACAATAAGTCTGCTTTGCGGGTAGGCTACTACTTTGTAAGTTAAAAATTTAGTATGAAAACAGTAGGTTATTTGACGATAAATAATCATGTGAAATAATGTTTTTATACTTCTATTGCAGGCTATTTTTGCTAAAATCTAAAACTAACGAATTTAATTATTACCGTACATACTGTTACCGTTACTAATTGTAAAAACGATTAAGATTGTGTTTAATGTGTATATAGTGGTAGGCTACTCGGCTACTAAAAATAAAGAGTTTTAGGTTAAATTTTTGCAATTTTGCACAGCTCTTTGCGTTATGGAACGATTTTTGAAAAAATGTAGATTAGAAACAGCTGAAGAGATGGAGGATTTGAGACAGCCTGCTGGAGCTGCAGCCAATAGCCGTGATGCTGCTTCTTCAAGCTACCAAAACATGATGAAATAAACTTACAAGTAAAAGTTTGACAATTTTGTGAAAATTACATACCTGAATATACTGTTATTCTGGCTACCAGGTATTTTTGATAAATTCATTTTATTTAGCTCTTCTGGTAATGATAACGTTTATTTAAGTTGATACAAGTTCTTACCGAGCATGCAAAAAACTTCAATATCCGTCAACGTTTCGAACAGCTATACAGCTGTTCTTCATCAGGACTAATTCATCAAGAACAGCTGTATAGCTGTTCGAAACGTTGACGGATATTGAAGTTTTTTGCATGCTCGGTAAGAACTTGTATCAACTTAAATAAACGTTATCATTACCAGAAGAGCTAAATAAAATGAAAATTACATAGCTCTGGGATTTACTTAGACTGGAAATCCAGACTGCCCTTTACCTTTGTGTATTGTTTGTGGGGAAAAGCTAGCTAATAGTGCTATGGCACCAGCAAAACTGAAGAGGCATTTGACAACTAAACATCCAGAGTTGTCAGACAAAAATAAACTACTGTATATTTTAAGAGAAAATTGGCATCAAATAAAATGCAAATTTCTTTATTTACCAAGAAATTCAAGTTGAGTGACAAAGCACAAGAGGCAAGTTATGCTGTGTCGGAGATAGTTGCAAGCAAAATGAAATCCCATACTATTGCTGAAAGTGTAATTTTACCTGCATGCCAGCAAATAGTGAGAATAATGTTTGGAGAAGAGACTGTATCAGAACTAAGTAAAATTCCACTTTCTGACAACACAATAAGTAGGCGCATTCATAACATGTGAGAAAATATTGAATGCAACATCAAGTCAAAAATACTAAAAGATAAATTGTTTGCACTTCAAGTTGATGAGAGTACAGACATCACTGGTAACGCACAGCTCCTTGTGTTTATTTGTTTTGTTGATGATGAATCTATTGTAGAAGACTTCCTGTGCTGCAAAGAATTGCCAGAAACAAATAATGGACAAGATATATTTGACGTTATAAATCGTATTTGGAGCATTGTGAATTGAAATGAAAAAATTGTGTTGGTATTTGCACTGATGGTGCTCCTTCAATGACAGGTTGTCTCAAAGGTTTTGTCTTCATCGTACTAAAACAGAATTCAAATATTATTCATAATCACTGTTTTATTCATAGAGAAGCACTTGTTGCTAAAACTCTTGGAACTGAACAAAACTCTGTATTGGATATGGTTGTGAAAATAAGTATTTACATTAAAATGAGGCCACCAAAACGTCGACTATTTACGAAACTTTGTGTGAGTGTGGAAGCACAACATTACACTTTAATCCAGCACACACAAGTACAATGGTTGTCAAGAGGGAAAGTATTGTCTCGTTTCTACGAACTAAGAGAAGAGCTATTGACCGCCCACTTGTTGCTTCAATAACAGATGAAGGGAATGAGCGGGGTCACTCTCTATGAAAATACTTCTGAGCTCCTACAATGAACAAGCATCGTAGCGATAACACTCAAAGAATGAACTGACTCACCTGGTAATTCAAGATCAGTACTATACCTTTCCTGCTATCTTTCCCTTGTGGTGGCCGGCCCATGAATTGGTGGTTCTACTACGTCGACCTTGGAAATCACTCCAGGGCCATTTATTGGATTCAGATTTTCAGGAGCAATAGCCCGCCCATGAAACATTTCACTGGAAACAGAATCCAATAAAAACCTTGCTAGATCCATTGCATCAACTCCGAACAATGGCGAAACGATAGTCCCAGATATGCAAGTTGGAGGGGGGAAACCAGGTGGATGTCTTGACGTAGAAGAAGTACGGAGGCAGGTTCAGCATGGTTTCCTACTTCTGGCGAGAAGGTACACTTGAACTTTACCTTCGTACCATCTGGTGTGCCCATCGTGAGCTGCTCCTTGCGTGGCACCAAGTGCTGATGGTTAGGGTTGTTGGGCCCTTTATCTGATCTGAAAGGGACAAGTTCAACAAGAAAGCGCCAACCTTGTCTCCAGCTTTCAGAGACAGGATCTCCCAAATAGAAGCGGCGGTAAAACGGCCAGTATAGCTGTTCCTCACTGCAACAAGATGATTTGGCGAGTGAAGAGGGACTGAAAATGTTAAACGTGATAGCTTATATGGTAATTCTACCAATGCTGAACGTGATAAATAGTATTCCAGGAGAGAATATTTAAACTGTTACAAAATGAAATTAATCATCATACATTACAATTTGAACAAAAGAAGTTTTCTTTGGTGACTGCCGATTGTACGTCAGTTCATTTTCGCGCACAAGGTTCCAAATGTAGCCCCATAATACTTTAATTGTACTGGCCTTTATTGCGTTCCTCAAACGATTTAATATCGTGGTGAAACCTTTCACCTTGCTCTTCCGAGTAGTCGCCCATGTTATCCTTGAACTCATCGATATGAGAGTGCAGAACATGGAGCTTTAGCGACATTTTGCAGCCCATTTTTTCATATGCATCCACAAGTTCCTCCACAATTTATCTGAAGTTATCTGCCTTGTGATTTCCGAGGAAACCTTCAACTGCAAAAACAAAGCTTTTCCAAGCTCTCCTCTCAACCGCAGATGGCTTCTCAGAAAAACCGTCGGACTTCATTGGTCAATTCACTTGAGGCTCCACAAAAACTCCACTTTTTATCTTTGCCTCTGGCAACTTCGGGAACAACCCTTGGATGTGCTTAAACACATCACTTTCTGGGTTCAACGTCTTCACAAACTGCTTGATGATGCCCAGTTTGATGTGGAGAGGTGGCAGTAGCACTTTCTTTGGGTCCACCAATAGTGTTTGTTTCTCGTTGTGAACTCCTATAGTGTAGCTGGACGTAGGAGGCCAGTTTCTCTTCTTGTAGTAAAGGGATGTATTTCTAAAGGCTTAGATAGCCAGAGAACTTAGTGAAGCCTTCTTGGAGCCCCATTAAGAAGGCTACCATCTTGAAAGTGGTAACGATCTCCCAACTGCATCGGATATACTTGAAGGCACTTAGCAGAATTTTGACGTTCTCGTAATTTTTTTTCATCTGCACTGAACGAGCCAAAGATATGGAGAGACACTTATTTGTGTTGTGCAGCAAGACAGCTTTGAGGCTTCTTGATGAGCTATCAATGAAAAGTCGCCAATCAGAAGTATTGCAGGAAAGCCCTATAGCTTCGAAAAGCCCTCTTATATCATGGCACTAGTACAAACCATTCCTAAAAAAAAACGTTGAAAAACCACGATGCCTCTTCCTCTGCGAAGTAATGCAGACGCTATCATCAAGTAAGTCCCATAATTTCAATCTGGATATTAAAAGCTCAGCATTGGACTTTATCAGTGCTATCTCTCGAATGAGGTTATTGATGTCTTTTTGATTAGGGTAATAGGGACATCTTTTATTCCCCAGTAGGCGTACATAACAAGTGTGATGATAACGCACTTTTCGTTTTGGAATCTTCAGAACTTGTCTCTGATGAACAAGATTGATTTCTTGAGGTTAGCTGTGGCACAGGCAGGTCAGTGGTATTATGAAGAACAGGTGCAATAGACGATGGAATGTCAAGATGCTGGATGGGAGGTGCATTCTTTCCCTTTCTTGGTTTTGTTGGATCCACGATGCAGAAGTAGCAATCTGTATGGTGATCTGAAGGCTCACACCAGATACAGGAGATAGCAAAACCCATAGCTCTTTTTTCTCCTCTTAACTAACCTTCAAGAGCGTGACGACAGAAGTCACAGATGACATGTGGTGCCCAACGTTTATCTTGGTCACCAACTGGCATTCCAAAATAAGCAAGATAGGCTTCTCCTGCACGAATGCAGTTGTTCAAACAATGTTTTTTGGCTCTATTTGCAAAAAATTCACCACACACATAGCAGAAGGAATTGGCTGCATGTTTTCAACCACGGGCAGTCATAGCACAATTTTTCAAGATTATGTTAGCCTACAACAAATGAGAACTTAAGTTGCAACCATAAAAATTAGAGTTTATCAGCCGTACAATACCCAACTAGGTAACAAAAACAGTAGAAAATATGAATAAAATTGAGAAAATCAAAAAATGATGTAGTTTTCACAAACCCAAAGTTTCAAGACAATGATAGTTGTTTTCCCATGATTTCAAGCAAAGTAAATTGGAAACTGGGGGTTATTTCCAAGAAACAAGAAAAAAAAATTTTTGTTACATGGTGTTATGGAAATGCTATAGGCTATAGGCTGCATGGTTTCAAAATGTTGGTATAACAAGTACAACTAAATATGGCTTCAAAAATGTTGTTGAATTGATTTTTAAAAAATTTTGGTTGTAAGGAATTAGTTGAGCGGTTTGACCTCTAAAATGAATACACTGCAAATACTCCGAAATTTACCGCTTACGCATTGTTCCATTCCGCCCACAAAATATAAAAATTAGAGAGAGCGTTGGTTAAAAGTTAAAACTATCCAAAATTTAATTAAAGCCTGGCAATCACACAGGATGTAGGCTACACATCAACAGTACAACTAAATACCTACTTCAGCAGAAAAGGCTAGTAAAAAACCAATTACCCATTATCAGTAAACAACTAGAGCTTGCTGTTAATTGTATCGCATTAAATCCGGGTTACTGATATAAACAAAGGTAATGTCGCCAACAAGAGAGGTACGCAGAAATTTGTCAAAAAGGGGGCGCGAAAATGTCTTTTTGCAGATTTCACGCGACAATCGCGGCGGAGACCTTTTTTGGAAATTAGTATTCTCAGACCTATATCAAGGGACTTATTTGCCACCGTTACAAGTATGATGACTGCAAATAATATTTCACGTTTTCCTGAGAGGGGCGCGCTCATACGAGTTCCACTCCTCCGTACGCCACTGTTGCCAACTACTTTGCAATTACAGTTATACAGCAAAAAAAGCGAATCACAAACATGAAATACAGCTGCTACAGTTACAGCCAACCTAGTTAAGCAAAGTGAGAAGACAATTAAGCGAATAAAAGTGACGAACTGCAAAACTGGCAGTGGTGATGGTGTAAGCAAATGGCAAAATGGTGGGGTTGGGCTGGAATAAATAACGATTGTGCAAGCACTAACCTTTGCTAAACTTTTTTCTTTTGCATTTATTAATAGATTTGTAACTGACACGCCTTTTCTGACGTCACAATGGTTGATTACGTGACTAAGTTCCGGTATATTCAAGTGAATCCTGTTTTTTCTCGAAGATTTTTTTATTATTAGCGATTACGCAATTTATTTACGGTGTTTTTTGGTATCACGTGATGTTCTAGTATTTTCTAGAAGCTTGTATTTTTGTATATAAGGCGGCGAGATTTTTTACGATTCAGAGAGAGAGAGAATAGTTCAGCAGTGGTAGTCAGTGGCAGAGTAGAAAGACCAGTAAAAGTACGTTGTTCTGTGGTGTTTTTGTGACAGGAATCAAGCGGTTATTTTGGTGGTTTAGTTTTGGTTAGTCTTTGATATCTATTTATTAAAGTGCTTTAGTTTCTGTATTTGACAGGCGAAGGAATTCGAAGTTTTAAAGTGGTTTGTGAATATATTTGTTCTGTTCTTGATTGAGAAGTGCGTGGGTTAAAGTATCTTAGTGGAAGCCAATCATTTCGTAGCCATTAAGTTGCAACTAGACTTAATTATTCGAGCAATACTACAAGTCGCCTCAATTTTAAGAAGTATAGTAATGATTGAGATAGAACAAAAATTCTATTGTAACGCGACAGACGGGCTAAGACACACAAATTCGCCCAAGTCAAATCTTTTGCGACTTTCACTGTTCTCTTTTTTGTGGAAATCAGGGTCAAATGGCTCGTCGGCCAAAAAAAGTTGTTGACCTCTGGCCTAGAACGTCACGGTCACTATAGTACCGTATAAAGAAACCGACATACAAACTAAAATAATTAAATCTAACAGCTACTCTGTTGTTGGTTAATACCTATTACAACGCCATTGCCCGAGCAAATAAAGTAGAAGAAGCGCAAAGCCAAAGTATGGGGGTCACTGGAAAAGTGATTACTTTAGATTATAGTTGGCGTTTTTACACCTACCACAATAGGCAATAAAGTAGGCCTACAAATCACGTCTTCTTATTTTGCAGCATGATTTTAGGCTACATAATCCCTGGCCTACGCTTAATGTTTAAACATGCATCTTGGTTCAAAAACGAGATTATATTAAAGTACTTTGCTGTATAACACAAGCTATGATACTACTCACTTGATGTTGAAGTGATGCCTACAACACTGCATGACTTAGGTCTTGGTAGGTAAATTTTGCTGGCGCAACATCAACAAGTCGTGGTTAATCATCGGTAGCAGAATTGGTGTGGTACAATTAGTAACATATTTAGAGGGGACATCTTACCATGGCTCCTCTCCCTCTTTGACCTTAAGTCGAAAGTTCAAAAACTAAAAAAAAGTAGTTACATTTGTTTCAACTTTCGATGCATTTTCCTTGAAGCTACACGCCCACAGTGTTGTGCGCTGACTGCATCAATTGTTGCCCATCAATATTCTTTACGCTAACGCCACAAATTTTTTCTCTGTTGACGGAGCAAGGGTCGACGTAAATTTTTAGCCGTTTATAAGCGCCAGTTTTTTTACGACTCCTATATAGAAGTCTTTTAAATCAAATAAAATCAGTCTTCTAACCTAAAAGGTGAAATATTAAAAACCGTTTTATTTGAAACAGTTGTTAATTTTTAATAAAAATCTTTGTAAGTCTTTTTCTCTCTTATTTCAATAACACATTTTTTGGCTTATTCTACATATTTTGCTAGATGCTGAAACAAATGAGACGCACTTGATTTCTCTGAAACTTTTGCTGCTTTTACTCTAAGCCAACAATTTGGTGAAACTAATGGAAATTCAAGAAAATCATTAGAGTTTAGAGCATGCATGCGCGTAGTTAGAATGGGCGCTTGTCTTCTGGTCTTAGCGTAATATATATTTCATCAGATAGAAAACTGTTTGTAAAGTGATAATTGTTTGGGAATAAGTTTGATTGAAAGTCTAAGAAAGATTTAGCCTACTGAGTACTGATTTTTCCTACAGTTGATTTTCAAAAAATTGACGCTTACGTTGACGCCGTCAATTTTTGCTGGCGATAACGCTTTTGCTTACTCGTCAAGATTTTGACTTGTAAACGCTGAAGCTAGTGCAAAGAAATCTTCTGTTGACGCGTGGAACACAGCAGGCCAATACCAATTCGCTTTGGTCATACTGCAACTCTGTGGATAATTTGATTTATGTAGACAATACTTCTATTGGTGATAATCAGTGCTGCCAGATTGCGATTACAAATATATCTTAATTTTTTCCAAAAATTATATCAAATGCATGCCAAACTGTCAAATAACACACCAAATATATACCCAACAATTATGAAAAAGAAACACAAAAATATGTGTTATGATCATTCAGCAATGAAGAAACACAAAACCAGACAGTATTGCCATAATAATTCTTATTGTTAAGATATTGTTGAGGTTTTGAAAGGTACACAGCAGAAAAAATAAAGCAACATTTAAGGATCTTATCTCACACAAATAGTACGTGTATGTATGCACAAAAACATACAAAGAATAAGTACAAAGCTAACTAAAGACAAAAAGTAGCAGCACAAGTGAATGAAGTGGAAGAAACTAAAACGCAGAAATCTATGGAAAGTATTTCATGGACTTAAATTCGACTGAAACAGGGAAATCCCCAGCGTGGATCAACGTTTAGGGTTGGGGTTATGGTTAGATTAGAGTAAGGGCTGTGGTTGATTAGAATTGGTTAGGGTTATGGACAAGGATCAGTTTAGAGTTAGAGTATTATTATGCTTACAGGATTTGCTCTGCCGTCATGTTGGGATCGGTTGATGTTAATCTTGAGTTTCTCGAAGTAGGAGGGTTAAACCATTCACGCTGGTTAACACTTGGATGTCGTATTCTTCGATTTTATGTTGCCCCAAGAAAGGCCGACATCTAATTTAAGCACTTTGGCAGAATTTTTAATTAAAGTTTACTTTCCTGGTTGGTTTCAAATCAAATTCAACAGCAAGATTACTGATGGACCAAAAAACTATTTCAATATCCTTACACAAGTAATGGGATTTCCAAACAAAATTATTCAGGATATTGCTGTAGCGGTTTTGCAACAAAATGCATGTTTTGCTCAACATAAAAATATATTACTTGCGATGCTGACTGACAATGATCACAATGTCCTTCTTCTTGCAGTCAACAAAATACTTAGCATCAGAATATCTAAGAAAAATTTGGATAATGTTGGTCGTGATGAAGAAATAGATCTAAGAAAATTCATAATACCCAAAATCAATACTAATACAAAAACTTATTATTCCTTGTCAAGCTTGAGTTCAAAAGACAGGCATGAACCACCTGCATTAAAACACTTATTGAATAAAGAAATTGAGGCTTTTCAACAACATAAACTCAATCTGGAATATCCTTGCCACAATCAAGCTTGCAGGGAGCCTCGCAAGAACTCCAATATACGATGGAAAGAGTACGGGATTGCATGACAATTCTAAATGAAATGCATGCGAGAGAATCTGTATTAAAAGAAATTCTTCAAGAACAAGCAGTTAATATGGCATTATCACTTCAGAAAGCAATTTTTTTTCGCGTGAAGTGTCTTGCCAATATATTTGAGAAATTTTTTCGATCGAATTTAAATGGCTTAGAGGCCGCGATGCTACATGGGAATTGTTATTGATCAGGTCAAACTTCTACAAATCGTGTCATGTGCCCTGGCTATAGCTCTGCAAATGCACTTTTGCCCGCTTATATCAGAGTTATTGCAGATATTCACAACTTTTCCAGTCACAACAGCTACAAATGAGCGATCATCTACGTTTTAAAACTTTGGAAAACGTTTTTGCGTACGACAACGAGCGAACATTTTATTGCGATTAGTAAATTTAAGCTTGTTTTAGTTAATGGCTTCCCTCCCTTTCAAAAATCCTCGATACGCCACTGGGCAGAATTAAAGAAGTGGATAGGGGTGCACGGCCTATTAGATAACGCTTAATGTACGCTATGCTATAAAGACAACCAGTTCTCCACACTTGCTCCAGAACGCAACCGTTTCTATTTTAGTTTGCTGAAAGCCAGCATGTACATTAAGACGAGAAGATTTGAGTTAAGCAAGAGATTGTGTGGGCCAATTTCGAACTACAACACAAGTGACTATGAGCATTACCTGGTTTCAGAGGGGGGGTTGTAAACACGCATAGTACCGGCAATGGACTTTTGGCGTAATGCGTCATGGGCAATTGGCGTATGGGTCATATATACATGTGGGGCAACGGCTTATGCGGCAATTAGCATATGGAGCAATAGAATATGGGCAATGGACGTATGAGACATGTGGAGAAATATGGGTACCATCACATGTCATTTGGCTCATACGTCGATAAAAACCTACTTATTTGAAAAACTATTGGCGATCGATCTCTTCAATCTGCGTAAAGCACATGAACCTTATCAATCTATGCTACCGCCACTTGCGTCGCTGTTAAGTATTTTTTAGCTACTTTTACTTGCTTACTTTCAGCGTGAAGTAACGCTACTTAACTTTTGTTTTATAAAAGTACAAAGTAGTTTTAAAATTTGAAACGTGAATTAGATAAAATCACTAATTTTTGTAGGTCTCTTTCATCATATAAACAGTTAGACAATTTTTAAATTCTAGTCGTTTTCGCACAAGCTTTGGTGACAACCCTGGGCAACAGCAAACGCCAGGCTTGACCTTGTTGTGAAATCTTACTTTTGTATATGCAGAGGAAATGACTATGAATCGGGATTAAATCAGGTAGATTTAAGAAATTTATCCGAATTTGAATTTAAAAATTGTCTATTGTCGAACTTGAGATTTTGAAAATGAGCAGCGTGTGCCCTATTTCTGTAAAGTTAATGATGAACGAGTATTATATTTTTATAACTACAGTTTTAGTTAATTGATTTAAATTGTCCTTACTGATTGTGGTACGGTGCCATTTAGTCATTTGTTAATAATAAAAAAATTGTGTTTAGGGAAAAAAATGATGGTACCTTTTACAAAAAATCTCCCAACTATTATAAAAAGCTAACCTATGTCAGTTGTGCTGAGACAAAATCAATTTTGATTTCTAAATGACCTAATTTAAATAAAGGATTCAGGTCGAATGAGAGGTAATGACTAAAATCTCGGTATGACGGTTTTTGTGAGTTAGTACAAGTGACTACTAACCAGCTGGTGACTTTTCCTTCCATAACCTGATTGCAATTTTATAAAATAAGAAATTTTTACTACTCTCTAATCTTTTTCTGCCCTTACCCTTTACTGTAAATTTGACCTAATAGTCTAGAGATTATATCTTGACACGCCTTATCTGTTGCAACAAAGCGGTTTGTATGAAAAAGAGTCGCAAAGTTGCGTATATCAATCAATCAGCTAATAATTTTCTTCCAATAGGATCCGGACATAGACTACTCGATGGCGGGGAATCGAACCCATAACCCATCGATTGAGAGTTCAATGGACATCCTCAACGGCACGAGCCATCATCAGCAAGAGCGCGCGATTGATATACATGTGTTTATACTTTGTATCGCTACCTTTTACTTGAATACTTTTAGAATCACTACTTTTTTTACTTCTACTTGATTAATTTTTTTGGTCAGTACTTTGTACTTTGCTTCGAGTAGTTTCACCGCCAGTAACTATACTTCTACTTGGTTACAGTTTTTTTACATCACTGCACTCTGGTGGGCCAAATATTTTAATTTTGTAATCGATAAAACGATTAAACTATGTTTCAACGATTACCTATTTTGAAGCTTCTCCTACTTCATGTTTCCTAGTTTTACTTTGTTTGTTCCGGCGATTATGGTACTGTAAGTAATCTGATTTCAGTTACACTTACGCCATGAATTTCACAAGGTTACCGACAATTATTGGCGAAGCGATAGAAAACAAGAGGGGCTTTGCTTTTGCCAAAATTTTTGAAAAACTGCCTGCTGAAGAGGTGATCTACTTTAATTGTCTTTGTCTAAAAAACCGGCCTTTCGAAATAATCGAGTACCTGCGGTCATCTTTTCGCAGTATATCTGCAGAAGAAGTTGCCAAAAATCTTGAAGGTGGTCCTTAACCCATTTTTTGTTCTTGGTTGTCTCTTGCCAGACGATGCCTCGTCTCGATATTTTTATTGAATTTTGACAAAAATTGATTTCATATGCCAATTTTTTTTAAGTCCATCCAGTAGTTTAAAAAAGATTGGTACTAGTTGCCAGTGTTTCTTGATTTCTTTTTACTTACCGTATGAGAATATAGCAACACGCCCCACTGACTACAACGCCTACGCAAACCTCTGCGATTTTCAAAAACCAAACATGATGACCCGTTTCGGAAGTCAACTTGCGTTGACTGCATTTATTCGTATTTTTGACTGGATGACCTTTATTAGATCCACTTTTCCTATGCATGCATCACCAACGTTTCTCATACTCCAGTAAAACTTTGCCATGTCTTGCGAAACACTGCCTTAAATAATGACTAAAGTCAGACTGACTTTGAAAATAACTTTGTCATCGCTACACGATCGTAGTTGGATTACAATACAGAAAGAATTAAAGTCATAAGTCTTGCATCACCACAGCAACTCTACTTGCTTCCAAATACTAATTTATCTCATTTCAATTTTTTTTCACGATGTATTGCTGATAACTAGTCGGTGGACCCAGACATACTAAACGAGCGCTGCGAAATGAAGGGTTGAACTAACAAAAGATTGTCACTAGTTAATCTTTTTTGAGCGTTTTTGATCACATTTTTTTGAGCTTTATATATATATATATATATATATATATATATATATATATATCTTTATTGGCAAAAATACTACACCCTGTTTCGTCGTTAAGGCTCTTCAGGTATTTCTGCAAAACAAGCGAAAAGTGAACCCAAAACAAACAGAGAATGCAGTATTACTTACGGTTGATCGAGGGGAGTAATCAGAAATAGTACGGTAGCTAGCAGGAACTATACTAAAGAATAATCTGCTGATTCTCCTGCAAACAGTAAACTCATCTGGGTAACTAAGAACTGTGGAGGTTGATATGAGAGTAATGGTGACGTAACAATGGGAACAGGTATATGCTTAATATGGTAAACAGTAAGTTGGGAAAATAGACGGAAAAGAAAGGATAAAGAAAAACGGCAAAAGTAAAAGAACAAAACACGCAAATTATAACGAACCGTCCAATCTGATACTTTTTAATTTAAATTTTTTCTGTGGCGGCATGTGTTCACTATTTCAGATCGTTTATTGAGCATTATTTTTCTGTCGCCGCTTAAGATGGCAAGTTTTTCAGCTAGGCACAGGTTACATCTGCTCCCTCCGCATTTGTATGATGGTGCTGTAGAAACAATGGACCATTTTATAGCCGGCTCAACGCCATTATCCTTTGCTCGCCAAACTTCTTTTGAAAGCTCGGTTGCGTTTCTTTTGTTGCGGTGGGTAAATGAGTGCTTATGATTGCTAAATCTCGCTTTGAAATCAGTAGAGCAGGATCCATAATATACTTTGATGGTATTGCTAGATGTTATTTCTGCTTTATATACAATTGATTTTTGCTTGCATTTTCCGTCAAGTGGGCAAGCTGTTTTTATTCTGCAATTACGTTTTGGATCGGCAGTGGGAGGTCTATTGGTCTTTGGCAAGGCGGAAAGAAGCTTTTTGTTGTGGCGCAAGATGACCGCGGACATATTTGGCATACAGCTGTAACTAATTTTGATATTGTTTTTGTTGCATATCTTGTGAAGCCGGTGATGTTTAGGGAAATGCTTTGTAATTAGGTTCAGGAATTCATGGCCAATATTTGTTTCAACGTTTTCACTATATGGAGGGTTGAACCAAACTATTTTTCTTCTTCTTCTGTTGCTAATTGTTTTTGTTGCTTTTGCTTCTTTCCGATATTTCAAATAAATATCATATCCACTTTCATGGAGAGCTTTATGGTACATCGGGACCGCTCTATCAAACTCATTCTCAGATGATGAGAGTTGGGTAAGGCGGTCATTCACCATAGATGGGATTTGTTTCTTTAGTGAAGGGGGGTGATTGGAATTTTTGTTTACGTAAAGTGTATTGTCGTTCGGTTTTCTATATGGCCAAAATTTTCCAGTTTTAAGGTTCAAAGTTGCGTCCAAAAAGTCAGTCTGAGTCAGGTTTAATTCCACCGATATTTTCATATCATAATCCTGATATAGTCTGATCAGTTGTTTTCGAGTGCGGTCAGTTTTTGGTCCGGAAATATTATTAAGAACAGCTAACCCATCATCTCTATACAAATCAACACAATTATAGCCAAATAGATGTTTCATTTTATAAAGCAGAAACAAACCTACTAACTCGCAAACTTCAGCTTCCGTCAAACGATCCCATAGTGACATCAAACATATGGTTGCCTTTTTTGATCCAGGTGTTGCCATCGCAAAAGAGTAGCGATTTGAGTGAATGCATTATAATACGTAATGATTCTTCATCTATCACAGTGAAATTTTTGGCGAATTGTAATGCTTTCCATAAAAGAGACCCTGAAATGGATGGGTAAAAATCTGCAATATCAAACTTCATGAACTTGGAATGGCGCTTGTTTGGTATTGCTTGGAACCAAGAAATTACTGCTGAAGTGTTACGCCATTGATTTAGATCAGAATTGACCCGAATTTTGTTGTTAACATTGTCCAGTATAATTTTGCTGATTTTACCGATTTCAGATTTGGTGGGATTTATAAGTCTGTATTTTGGGCTGTTTGGAAAATTTGGTTTGTGATCCTTCAAGGTAATGAAAGCATTGCGTTCAGAAAGTGCTTCAACTCTATCATCCAAATTGAGTTTTGTTGCGATAATTTTTGCCTCCAAGTTAATCTTATTAATTGTTGAGTGTTCAATTTTTTGATAGCTGGCAATGACATTGTCTAGAAGCAGCTTTTTATAATCTTGTTTGTTGACCTTGTAAAGGTTGGTGGTTTTATCGGACGGCACAAACAACGTCTTAGAAGAATTAATTTCTTTTACATCTCGTTTAAGCATAGATTGAAAGTTGTTACAAATAGGTCTGAATTTGATAGTTCTTATCATTTCATAGAAATCGTTTTCAAATGGAATAAGACCATCATGTTGAGGGGGACAGCGTTCTGACTTAAAATTATAGTTATCAGTTAAATTAGAAGAGTCGGGATGGTCAAAAAAATATGCTTTCCAACGGATTCGTCTGATAAAACTGTCTACTTTCTCAATAAGGCATTTCATGTACTGTTTTGAGCTTGGTATGGGGATATTCTTGAGTGAATAGCCCAAGTTAATTTGTTCCAGGTTCATATCGCGTAGAGCGTAAATAATCCGAGAAGAGTGCTCAACAATCACGAGGAAAGGAGCAATTTATAAATAAATAAATAAATAGACTCGGTAAAATATTTAAGAGTGCTCAATAACAAACACAGTTAGAGCAAATTAATATATATATATCTTTATTGGCAAAAATACTACAGCCTGTTTCGCCGTTAAGGCTCTTCAGGTATTTCTGCAAAACAAGCGAAAAGTGAACCCAAAACAAACAGAGAATGCAGTATTACTTACGGTTGATCGGGGGGAGTAATCAGAAATAGTACGGTAGCTAGCAGGAACTGATCTGAACGATCTGAAATAGTGAACACATGCCGCCACAGAAAAAATTTAAATTAAAAAGTATCAGATTGGACGGTTCGTTATAATTTGCGTGTTTTGTTCTTTTACTTTTGCCGTTTTTCTTTATCCTTTCTTTTCCGTCTATTTTCCCAACTTACTGTTTACCATATTAAGCATATACCTGTTCCCATTGTTACGTCACCATTACTCTCATATCAACCTCCACAGTTCTTAGTTACCCAGATGAGTTTACTGTTTGCAGGAGAATCAGCAGATTATTCTTTAGTATAGTTCCTGCTAGCTACCGTACTATTTCTGATTACTCCCCCCGATCAACCGTAAGTAATACTGCATTCTCTGTTTGTTTTGGGTTCACTTTTCGCTTGTTTTGCAGAAATACCTGAAGAGCCTTAACGGCGAAACAGGCTGTAGTATTTTTGCCAATAAAGATATATATATATTAATTTGCTCTAACTGTGTTTGTTATTGAGCACTCTTAAATATTTTACCGAGTCTATTTATTTATTTATTTATAAATTGCTCCTTTCCTCGTGATTGTTGAGCACTCTTCTCGGATTATTTACGCTCTACGCGATATGAACCTGGAACAAATTAACTTGGGCTATTCACTCAAGAATATCCCCATACCAAGCTCAAAACAGTACATGAAATGCCTTATTGAGAAAGTAGACAGTTTTATCAGACGAATCCGTTGGAAAGCATATTTTTTTGACCATCCCGACTCTTCTAATTTAACTGATAACTATAATTTTAAGTCAGAACGCTGTCCCCCTCAACATGATGGTCTTATTCCATTTGAAAACGATTTCTATGAAATGATAAGAACTATCAAATTCAGACCTATTTGTAACAACTTTCAATCTATGCTTAAACGAGATGTAAAAGAAATTAATTCTTCTAAGACGTTGTTTGTGCCGTCCGATAAAACCACCAACCTTTACAAGGTCAACAAACAAGATTATAAAAAGCTGCTTCTAGACAATGTCATTGCCAGCTATCAAAAAATTGAACACTCAACAATTAATAAGATTAACTTGGAGGCAAAAATTATCGCAACAAAACTCAATTTGGATGATAGAGTTGAAGCACTTTCTGAACGCAATGCTTTCATTACCTTGAAGGATCATAAACCAAATTTTCCAAACAGCCCAAAATGCAGACTTATAAATCCCACCAAATCTGAAATCGGTAAAATCAGCAAAATTATACTGGACAATGTTAACAACAAAATTCGGGTCAATTCTGATCTAAATCAATGGCGTAACACTTCAGCAGTAATTTCTTGGTTCCAAGCAATACCAAACAAGCGCCATTCCAAGTTCATGAAGTTTGATATTGCAGATTTTTACCCATCCATTTCAGGGTCTCTTTTATGAAAAGCATTACAATTTGCCAAAAATTTCACTGTGATAGATGAAGAATCATTACGTATTATAATGCATTCACGCAAATCGCTACTCTTTTGCGATGGCAACACCTGGATCAAAAAAGGCAACCATATGTTTGATGTCACTATGGGATCGTTTGACGGAAGCTGAAGTTTGCGAGTTAGTAGGTTTGTTTCTGCTTTATAAAATGAAACATCTATTTGGCTATAATTGTGTTGATTTGTATAGAGATGATGGGTTAGCTGTTCTTAATAATATTTCCGGACCAAAAACTGACCGCACTCGAAAACAACTGATCAGACTATATCAGGATTATGATATGAAAATATCGGTGGAATTAAACCTGACTCAGACTGACTTTTTGGACGCAACTTTGAACCTTAAAACTGGAAAATTTTGGCCATATAGAAAACCGAACGACAATACACTTTACGTAAACAAAAATTCCAATCACCCCCCTTCACTAAAGAAACAAATCCCATCTATGGTGAATGACCGCCTTACCCAACTCTCATCATCTGAGAATGAGTTTGATAGAGCGGTCCCGATGTACCATAAAGCTCTCCATGAAAGTGGATATGATATTTATTTGAAATATCGGAAAGAAGCAAAAGCAACAAAAACAATTAGCAACAGAAGAAGAAGAAAAATAGTTTGGTTCAACCCTCCATATAGTGAAAACGTTGAAACAAATATTGGCCATGAATTCCTGAACCTAATTACAAAGCATTTCCCTAAACATCACCGGCTTCACAAGATATGCAACAAAAACAATATCAAAATTAGTTACAGCTGTATGCCAAATATGTCCGCGGTCATCTTGCGCCACAACAAAAAGCTTCTTTCCGCCTTGCCAAAGACCAATAGACCTCCCACTGCCGATCCAAAACGTAATTGCAGAATAAAAACAGCTTGCCCACTTGACGGAAAATGCAAGCAAAAATCAATTGTATATAAAGCAGAAATAACATCTAGCAATACCATCAAAGTATATTATGGATCCTGCTCTACTGATTTCAAAGCGAGATTTAGCAATCATAAGCACTCATTTACCCACCGCAACAAAAGAAACGCAACCGAGCTTTCAAAAGAAGTTTGGCGAGCAAAGGATAATGGCGTTGAGCCGGCTATAAAATGGTCCATTGTTTCTACAGCACCATCATACAAATGCGGAGGGAGCAGATGTAACCTGTGCCTAGCTGAAAAACTTGCCATCTTAAGCGGCGACAGAAAAATAATGCTCAATAAACGATCTGAAATAGTGAACACATGCCGCCACAGAAAAAATTTAAATTAAAAAGTATCAGATTGGACGGTTCGTTATAATTTGCGTGTTTTGTTCTTTTACTTTTGCCGTTTTTCTTTATCCTTTCTTTTCCGTCTATTTTCCCAACTTACTGTTTACCATATTAAGCATATACCTGTTCCCATTGTTACGTCACCATTACTCTCATATCAACCTCCACAGTTCTTAGTTACCCAGATGAGTTTACTGTTTGCAGGAGAATCAGCAGATTATTCTTTAGTATAGTTCCTGCTAGCTACCGTACTATTTCTGATTACTCCCCCCGATCAACCGTAAGTAATACTGCATTCTCTGTTTGTTTTGGGTTCACTTTTCGCTTGTTTTGCAGAAATACCTGAAGAGCCTTAACGGCGAAACAGGCTGTAGTATTTTTGCCAATAAAGATATATATATATATTAATTTGCTCTAACTGTGTTTGTTATTGAGCACTCTTAAATATTTTACCGAGTCTATTTATTTATATATATACATATATATTGTTAGTTCCAAGTGGTTACGATCGATAGAGAGCGTCCTATAAGCGAGAAACAAAACAACTAAGCGAGTGCTGAAGGCGCGAGGCTTCCGAAGGAAGCAATGCTATTGAGAGATATTTTCAAATTTACAAAGCCATTCCTGGACGCGTTTCGTCCTTTTGGACTTATCAGCAGGGCTTGCCAAGGGCCAAGAGATCACCCCCCAATAGCATTAACCACAAACTAACACAAAACACAAGACTTACGTGCCGTTTACTTTTGAACGAGGTTTGTTTTGATGTACTGCTAGCCGCTTAACTATGGACCAAAACTGATATTCTTTATGTAAAGCTGATCACACAAGCAGTGATTAGGCATAAAAAGGTCTTCCAAGGGTTACAATCTAAATGCGGTGCTTTAAGGCATGGCTGGCGGCACGTGGTGCATGGTAGCGAAACTCGGCGCTCGAGGAAGCCAGTTCCAAAGACGCGGGTTCGAATCCCACAGACATGTTGCATTAGTGTTGACGTTTAGGAATGCAATGTACGCGTAACGTCAAAAGGGCGCTTAACTGATTTCGGTGGGTCCCAAATGACTGCACCGCGGCTTATATAATGCACGGCCGCCAAGAGGTCAACCACTTTGCCTATTAGACTCCGAGCATAGTTACAGATTCCGACAACTAGCACACCGCACGGGTAATGACTAGTGTGTTACATAGCGCGACCCGATAGGCGACGTAACTAGCGCCAGATACCACTTAACAATCACACGCGGAAATTCCCCCACACAGTTCTTCCGCAGGGTTTGCGCGATCACAGTGCTCGAGCTACTAACAGGGCCCCCGCACTACAGGAGCACACCGAAACGGGCGTTTTACCGAACGATGAACTTGTTACTTTTATTGGTTTTTACAGAGTCTCGATTCGACAAAATAGGTTGGACCAACTATTAAATACAGGTAATAAAGGCCGCATTGTCATCACTAGGTCTCATGTCAATTGTAAGATATCTGGGCTCCTGGCTAGCCCAACTATCTACATAGGACTGTATATGAAACAATCCAACCCAAAGCACAAGACTTATACACGGGTACTTCTAAAATATACAGGTACGCGAGGATTGCTTGGTACACCACAACACCAGGTTCGCTTGGGCTGCGAGGATTGCTTAGCAATCACAGAATTTGGTGATTGCACGGTATGGGCAGTAGTTAATTCCGCTAATAGACAAATAGGTGAAGCTTCGCTACTTGATATGTTGAGGCCTAGAACTGTTAATTGTAATAAAATCTAGCGCTTAAGCAAGGTGGTACCATACAAGTTTGATTTACTCTTGTTGCAAACCCTAACCCAAATACGAATCAAACGAAGTGTACCAAGCGATCCTCGTGTACCTGTAAATTTTAGAAGTACCGAGAAATGTTAATTGAAATACAGATGTAGGATTTAGGAAATGTGGTACTGTATTATGCAAATTTGACTTATTCTTTTTGCTAGCCCAACTAAGTGTACCAAAGGATGCTCGCGTACCTAGTGTACCAAGCAATCCCCGCTTACCTATATATTTTTGAAGTACCGCTTACATTTGACCCAGGTTCCTTTGGGCGTTACTGCTAACCGAGCAAGTATGAACTAAAATTGATATCCTCATATGAAATTGATCACACAAAAGGCAATTACGCATAGAAAAAGCTTCTAAAGATTTTATATATATATACTAAATGCGGTGTTTCAAGGCATACACGGCAACAAGCCCCGGCATGCGCGGAAGAGCAGCTCGAAAGACTCGGGTTCGAATCTCACAGGAACCACGCACGACGCAGCACACCTTTGGCAAAAATAAGTTTTATGAAAGGTCACGATCCGAACAACGTTAGTATAGTGAAATAGGAAGGACAATCCCTGGATCCAGGTTTCGGCCTCATTAGCAAGGACTTGTCACACACAACGAAGCGCCCCCGAAGGGTGCGTTCTGCGCATGGAATAAAAGATTAACGTTGCTCCCTGCATTGCAGGTGGAGGCGATGCGTGGCTGAAGAGTTGCGGCGTTGAGCGATGAGGTATCACGAACTATTATAACGCATTGACCAACGGTAGTGTTGAAAGTGCGAACCGCGGCGCTGTTAAAAGCAAAACATTGACGCCTCCAAACCATGACGTCAGAATCTACGTAGTCCGGGACTGTTGTAAAGCCGGCAGTTGGGCACATGTTTAAATTTTTCTCAGCTGGGCGAAACCAATGCCTTTGCTCCACTTGAAAACGAGAGTCGGATGCCTCACTCCCCCTATCCCCCGTTTTTACCGGTTACGCGGGTTTAATCTAGGGGAAGTCGTAACGGTTCAGCACTCTTGGTTAGTCGCGTACAGCGGCAAGGTTCCCCCACGCAGTGCTTTGGCGGGACTGGCTGGCGATAAACTTTTCTTCAACAACAAAAAATCGTGGAGTTTTCAAAAATATTGTTCCTGATTTCATGACGGGGGGGGGGGGGGGGGGGAGCCACACTCACCACTGAGACTAGGCTAAGTGCCACCGATTTCTAGTTCTAAGCTTTTGTTTGAGTTATATACCCATATACAAACAAAAATCATTCAGGAGACCAAGGATGCTGATGGCAATAAGATTTTATTTGAGAGCAGTAAATTGTAGGCAAGTTTCTGTAAAGCTGAGGTTTGCGTTTTAATTTCTTTTAAAATTTTCTGGTGACAAGATCAAATGGCAACTGCCCTACTAACTGTCACAGGCTTTTTGCTACTTTGGCGTAAACAATACACATTTGAATAATCCCATCGCCAAACTCATCCTTATTATTTATCTACATAAATAATGCAATTGCTTAATACCGAATTCAAAAAGATATTAAAAATTTAACGGCATATTTTGGGAAAGTCGCAAGGTGGTGCTAATGAGCTAGAAAAACTATTTTTCAAAAAATGCGGTCCTTGCTTTGACTTGCCAGGATGTTTCATTAAGCAGATCAGACTACACTAATACCAAACCAAGGAAAAGAAACAAATACTTTTATGTTGCAAGTTTGCAGAACCTTGCTTGTCTCTTGCTGTTTGTCAATAAACCTACGGAAAATGCAAAGGCGAATTGTTTTTTTACCAATTGCTGTTTTTTGAAGATCTACAGTTGTTTTTTAATATGCCACTACAGTTCCAAAGGCAACGATGCTTCGCACCTACCTCAGGTATACACAACTGGTCTGCTCTTAAATTCTATGCACTCTAAAATGATTTGGTAAGTGTTAGCTCAAAAATAGAAAAACGATACCTTATATCTCTGCTATAAAACATTTTAACACAAAACATAATAGGTATAAAAGCATGTCCATTGCAAAAGCACAATTTGTTGAACTATAGTATAAACATGTCAATACAACGTATATATAAAAACAGTAAAACTATAACATGGGCATACAAAACATCAATCACTACACTTGTTTTGTAGATATGACTGTATCAAAAAATCTGAATGAACTACAATAAATTATTTTAAAGGCATGCTTTGTATTGCAACCCAATATTTGCCATGACAGCAAAAAGATAGTCTTTAGATGTAGTGGTAACAAATATAAAAGGAAACAATGCTTAATCTCACAAATAGGCAGTACAAATTGTAGCTGTATCCCTAATGGAGGAAAGTACAGATCAGGTTTAACGAAAAAAATTATACTAGTCCAAATCCCAAAATTAATTTCAATTTTGAAGAAAAACTTGATTTCATGTAGAACTCAATAATTGTACAATCTCTAATGCATGATAAAACACAATGACTACTTTGCTGGCTTATCATGCAATAACTTTAATATTTTAAAAAGGTACATTTACTGCAATACAAGCAAACTTTACTTTTAGGCAATTAAATAGTTCATTGACACAATCAAATAAATACGAGATGAAAATTTGAAATAGCAACAGCTTTTAAAAATGTGCAAACAGTGAAGCACTTTGACAAGATAGCATTACAAAAACTAAAGAATTTTGCAGCACTAAAAAGTTTAAAGAATTGCAACCCATTTTGTCCCTAGATGTTTTGTAATCCTAACCCTTTCTTTCACCATTTCTGAATTTGTTGCTGATGACAGGCCTATGCTTTTGCATAGGCTTGAGTTCATGTAGAAGGATATGTGTTCTAGTGCCATAGCAAATCATTTGTAGTATGATCACGTTGGCGACTATAGTCTCCTGGTACAATAGCTCAGCGTAAAAATGTTCACAATGGTTGATAAGTTTGTGATGCCAGTAGGTATCAGTATTGTTTACTATGTGGAAATTTGGCTACTTAACAAGCACCAGAAATTCATTATGCAATGGCTGGGCAAAATAAATAGCCATTTATTTGTTTTATGATTCCTGAAAAGATGGATTACGTCTGCCATCATTGACAGCTGAAAATGGGGAACGACAGCGCTTAAGATTTAAAGTTTTGCGTACAGATCTTGCAGCATCTATGTTTTCTACACCAGTGAACGTTGTTGCTTTGTGATAGCACTGTCTACAGACAGCCAAATATTTATCAGATCCTCCAATAACTTCCACTTCTTTTTCATTGCTAATTCTTTTTGTAAAAGCAGCTTCACGAAAACAAGTGTTGCACACAGCACTCAGCTTTATGACACTTTCAGCAATAGGTATGAGATTTAAAATTGTGCCGAAAGGTTTTCGCTCAAATGTGCCATCAAGTGCTGCAACAATTACAATTTTTCCTCGATCTGCCATTATTTCAGCAAATGGCACAATGTCTTCAAAAAACTGTCCTTCATCTACACCTATGACTGAAAACCGAGAGGTATTGATGTTTAACAACTTTGTGGCCTTAATTGCAGGAATAGCCTGCTTATCATGAGTTGCAACTTCATCAGTACTGTAACGATTATCTTTGGCATACTTTATTACTAAACAATCTTGATTTGCTATCTGATATCTCCGAATTCTTCTCAACAATTCTGTTGATTTACCAGAAAACATTGGACCAAAAATTACCTGAACCTGACCTTTTCCTTTTGTGGGACTGACACACAAGTTGGTCACGGACATGCAAGACATCTTTGATATCATCCAATACTTCTGGTGCTGCCTCAGAAAAGACTTCAAATAACTGCTGGTAATAAGACTCGCACTTCGTGACAGTGTCTGTGTAACCGGGCGGCAAATTCTGCCTCTATTTGAAAAGATCAAATGCCTTGGCGCCAAAAACATTGCGCCCTAAAAATTGTTTAAAAATTTCAATGTAATTCACTGAACTGGAAATAGGATAACAAGCTTCCACTTTAAACAGTTTCATTAAGTTACCCAAATGTAGGGTTGCCAACTTTGACAAATTTCAATAAAGCACACTGTGACTAGAGTTGCCAACCGTCTTTATTTTAAAGGACAATCCTCAATTGGAGACCCTCTGTTCTTGTCCGGGTGGGTAATCAGGTGTTGACCTTTTTTTTTTTTTTTTTTGGAGGCCACCATGTAAAAATACTGCTCGTGGACATGGTGGCCTCCAAAAAAAAAAAAAGGTCAACACCCGATTGGAGTGCTACACAACCGCGATTGGACTGTACTTTTGCAAATTTTTTCAGCTCTAGAAATAAAGGACGGTTGGCAACCTTACCCAAATGCAACCTTTAAAAAAGTACTGTTGCTCAAAATAGATCAAGTGAAAAATAAACTCTTTTGGTTAAATTTATTTATCTTTCCCCTCTCTCTTTCGGAATCATTTTGTTTTCTGGATATGAATGAATAAATTATGATGAATTCTGGATATTTTGTTTTAAGTTGTTCTTTCCCTAATTTCACTGCACTTTAGCTCTAAGTAGCGAAACCTCACAAGCTTTGTTAAATTTATACTTAAACGTAATTTACTTGCGCATTAAAATTTGTTTTAGCTGATAAGACGTCGTTTAATTAAATTCAAATTTGGATTTTTTCTAGTCAACATATGGAAATGAGAAGATAGTGTTTTGGTTCTTCACCAGTTTTTATTCTTTCTTGTCTTTGGCTTGAAAAAGAACTTAAACATATTTGTCTTTGACCCAAACTTCCCTTCAATTTGGAATCAGAAATTGATTAGACCTGCTACACCCCCACGAAAAATAGTGCGGGGGGACTAATTTCTCAACAACTTATGGACAAAAAAATTGAGGGGTACTAAGTAGACAATTAAGTTTTTCATGTCTTGGTTATTCGTTAAACACAACCTTGCATGCGATTTTATGGGACAAATCTTTGCACCTTGAGCTGTAGATTTAATCAATAAAATGAACTAGGTCACACTACCTTCACTTTTTGTAGCAATGCTTAGCACCTTTCCCTTATGAAAATTAAGAAAAAATGCATTATAATGGGTAGTGACTATTAGCCTATATGCCAGTTTTCAATCATGGTGCCAGTTTTCTATGTCTCATTACACAATAGCATCTATTGATGTTAGGGCTGCGAAGTAGATGGATTTTTATTTGAGTTCAAGTTCGAGTTCGAGTTCACAAAAATTTGCTATTCCGAGTTCAAGTTCCACATTTTTAATTTTTCGAAATCATTTTGGGGTTAGGGTTTGACAAAAAAAAGACCCAGTTCTTTGAGTTCGCAGCCTTGCTCAAGGCCAAAAACCAAGACCGTCTAATTCAAGACGAAGACCTCAAAAAACGGTCTTAAGATCTACGTCACTACAAAATATTGCTTATCATTCTGCTTTTAAAATTACTTAATGAATAAATTCGATTGATGCATTTTCGAATTCAAATTCAGGAATTTATAGATGTATTTTTCGAGTACGAGTTCCACAAAAAATAGTGAAGTCTTCGAGTTCGAGTTCACAGCCCTGATTGAGGTTAGGCTGTACCCTTGTCTAGGGGCCGGAAACTTTTAACGCCCAAAGAGCTATCTGCACACGGTTTTCACGAAAAACATAACGCGAGTAGTTGCAAAAATTTTGACTTCTAAACGAAGTTGACACTGTTGGCCTAGACAAGGTATTGTTTTTTTTCTCAGCCCATTAAATAACTGCAGTGTGTTTCTCATAAAATTCATGGAGCTACCGAGAATATTAAACTTTGTTTATGTAGTAAACACATATTAAGCAATTTAAACTTTTTAGAAAAAAGTATTCCTACAGCAAACAAAAAACGCGGTGAGCAGTTATGCTCTGCTTATGTCGTTTGTTTTAATTAGTAGTCTACGTATCTACCATGTCCACAATGTCCAAGATGTCCTCGAAGTTCGCAATGAGTAGGGTTAGGGTTAGGGTTGAGGCTGACGCTTGATTTAGGGTTAGAGTGGCTGGCCTGGACGGACATTGTGATATCGCAGATATGTAGGCCTAGGTCTACTGTTTTGTAGTACCCGCCTATATCGCCTTTGAATTTTCGAAGCAGGTAGCGGAGTCTTGATCTGAATTTTAAATAAATTGGAAAAAACAACTTGTGATGAACAGAAAAAAATAAATATTTGCAAAATATCTGTTTAAACATTGCTTTAAACATTTATTTTACTTCAACCAGGTAAAATGACCTTTGACATTTCATTCAATAGTTATATTTCTCTCAACAGGATATCGCCTGGAAAATTGCTACCTAACAACTCTATATTTTTACCTAGTTAATGAGATTTCTGCACCTGAACCTCTGCGCAGTGTGGGCAAATCGAGGTTCATCTACAAAAAACTGTTAACCCTTTTCTACATTTATTGCTGGGCAGTGGTCGACCATATCTAGCTTGATGTTTGTATAACGAGTAATTGGAGTTATAGAGAAAATTCTACTTTATAACATACAATTGCCCCAGTCAGGCGGAGTGGGAGGATAAAGAAAAACCATTGCTTACCGACACCTTTCTTTGCAAGCAAGTTAACTGCTTTTGTAACAAATTTACATCATGCACAAAAAATTCTTTAAAAAAACAAAGACTTTTTTCCTGAGCGCATCGGGTTTCTTTTTGCGAAAATCCCCCTCTGCTACAAATTATTTAAGTCAACATCATCTTCCACAAGGTTATTTTTCCTTTCGGAAACCAGTACGCAAATGCAAGCATATTACAGAGTGAAAGTTTTTAAGGGTCCTGCTTGGCAGCAAATATCCGCGATACCCTCGCTGTCTACTGAACTAATTGTATCTCTAACGCCAATCTTAACTCTGCCCATAGGTAGACATCGCAGAGGTGTATTGATTCAAATATTCATGACAAGTAAGGGCTAACTATGCCTTGTACCTTATTCTAAATAGTAGATGGCACCAGGTTCTGTCACAAAACTACAACTATCCTAAAACTGTCATAGCAGGGCGTAACTAAACTTGGAGGGCCTACCACAGAGTAAAACAACATTTCACAGTTTTGAAGCAATGTATTGAATTAAGTGACATTTAGGAAAACGAACATTTTATTACATGCTACTAAAAACGCAGACTGTAAGCTAACAGCTTACTAACTTAAGAACCAGTTAAAGAAAGAAAAAGTAACTGTAATACAATATAGATATGTACAGGTATGTAAATCACATTACACACACGTAAAATACATACATAATGATACAGACATGTATAAAAAGTTACAAGCAACTCACAACAAAGAATTTGTTTTGTGCGTTGCTAGCAATACTGTAAAGGTAACGATGGTATCTGTAATAGATAATACAATTCAAATCTCTGCCTAATATTATCGCAGCTCACCTATAGCGGCCGCATAAAATTTACAAAAGCGAGACACTGCGATTATTTCGAACTTGGCCAGTTACTGTACACAGATGCATGCAACATATCTGTCGATGGTTTATCACAAAAGAGAATTCAGAGTGCTATAAAGCGGCTGAACCTTGTAGAGATTAAAAACAAGAGATGTGTACATTTGCTATTAAGCAATGTGATAAACAGGCTGACGCGATAGAAAAGCATGGATACAGCTGTAGTTAAAAGCTCACCAGCGTCAAGCATGCAATAGATAAAAATCTGGCTATTGTTAAAAACACACGGCACAAGAGGTTACGTTTGTTTGTGCAAAGCGACGCTACTCATGTCTACCATAGAAAGGATTTGTACTGACACCAAAACAGCCACTACAACTACAGCGTTAATACGGTACTCGACATCTAAGCAAGTTCATGCAAGAATTTGAATTCAAATTGTGACTTGACGGTATCAAACTTTGAAGAAAACTGTTCCAACTGCTTGTCAAAACATTTTTGGAGCTAAATTGTTTTATATTAATCAGCAAATAGCAACTTAGCGAAATTGTGAGACAACGCTAAACAAAAATCCAGTTGTGCTGAAATTTATACTGAAATATGGAATTACTGAATAACGGAAATTTATTCTAAAAAAGGAATTACAGAAATATGGAAAAACTACCAAATTAAAAAGTACGGAAATCTTAGAAATACGAAAATTTACTAAGATTTTTAAGCATCAATAATACAACCAACCGTAAAATTGGATAATTGAATTGAGTTTAACTACGCATCTCCTTAAAGTTCAGTATTTTTGTAATATTTTTCCGTATTTCCGTTATATTCGCCGAAAGATACGCGTTGCCCAGGAAATACCTTTGTTGGAACAAAACGTCAAGACCAAAAGGCTATAGCTTTAATAGAAGGGTGGTCTATTGCAACCGTAAACCTAGTCCTCAAGGCACACTTACAATGCCATAACCAACTTTAATGCAACACCAGCTAAAACGTAAACTAACGACTTCTTTATGTACGGCTTAAACTTGTTGTCAAGTAATGAGAATTCAAAAAGATTAATAAAAGCAAAGCAACGCGCTACAGAGTTAGTGAAATAGACAAGCATACAAACCACCAACGAAAATTTTCATGCAAAACATCTCGCTTCGTATGTACACGAAATGGTCATTTGAAATGTAAAAGAAAATAAAAATTCTAAATTTGATAGCAAAAATAAAACTAAGCTCTGTATCTAAACTGTTTAATTTTAACATCAAAATACTAAAATCATGCACTAAGAAAACATTGCAATGGCAAGAAGAATTACTTCTTTAAAAATTAGAGTTACTGCCGCACAGTGTGATAAAAATGTCGCCAGTCCGACTTCAATGCTCAAAATGATGGTGATTAAAAGCTTCAAAAAACGGCTAAAAAAGCGCTTTGGAACTTGAAAGCAGTTGTTTTTCAACAAAAAAATGCTTGAAGGGTGTTAAAAAGAGGAAAGTGTGAGAAAAATGAGCACAATGTTTTACAGAACGTCACTGCCTCGTTAAAATATCGACAGAGAACTTTTAAAGCTTGAAAGACATAGGTCGCACTGTACATCACATCCAATAAAAAATAATCGTTTACGGTTTGCAATGAAGTGCGGTGGAAACAATGGAATTTGGGGATTGATTCCTGTATCCATCCTTAAGTCCGAATACCAGCTACAGAGCCGTGGTGCCGAGACACAGGCGATAGAAATCCACAAGTAGCTTGAAACCCGCATCGCGTTGCGGGGTAGCTACTAGATGTCTCAATATTCATATCGTCTGAAAATGAAAACAAAACGTATATAAGCGTGTGAATCACTTAACGCAACAAACCACCGTGAATGGTTTTGGTGACATCTTTGCACCAAGTCATCCATTTTGAAGCGCCAAATAACCAGCATTTTTTAACCAAAACCAGGTTTCAAAACAACAGGTGTCTGTTTTTACACCAAATCCACCTTTTATTCAGGAAATAACCACCTCTTGTGTACATCAAGTCACCAATGCCCTCGTTTTAGCATTGTTCTGCAGGCTAATGCATCAAAATGTTAGCTCTATTACAATTATACACTACACCCAAGCCCTAGGTCCATGTTTGGCATCCTTCCCGGTGTGTGTTGCACCAAATGCGTATGTTTTTGTACGCACCGTGCTTTTATACACTAGCCTGCACTATTTTTGTTTACAGGTCACATGCAAATCAAGTATGACAAAATTACAAAGTAACGTCAAGAATCCCTACATACCATTTGAAAGTGCCTTTGGTGGACTTGCACCGTATTTCACTATCTCGGCGTATGTTGGTCGAGGGCCAGTGAAAGATGAAACGTTGCTTTCTCTGTCGGGGTCTCCTTCACTCTCGGATGCAGTCATGGTTTCATCGGTGTCCTGGCCTGCATCAACGTCTATTTCTTGATTGTTAAAAAGCACGTCAGGATGAGGTTTCTTGGGTCCCTCGTCAATCGCAACGGGAGATGGGCTAGCAGCTTTTCGTTTAGTAGCCACACTCACCATTTCGAACTCCTTCTAAAGAAAGACACAGCTCAATCAACAACGCTGCAAGTAATTACATTAAAGATACAAGCTATCCAGCACGCAACGTAGAGCTAAGACGGGAATAATATGAAGTTATATAAATATGATAGAACAGTTTGATAAAAATGAAGAAAAGGGAGCAGAACTGACAAATAAGAATAACAGAAAGTATAAGACATAGAATGGAATAGTTAGATGAAAATGAAGAAAAGGAAGCAGAACTGACAAATAAGAATAACAGAAAGTATTAGACATAGAATTATAGTTATATCTACAGAGAAAGGCGCACGATTCCTGTCATGTCGTGACAATGACAAAAAAGTAAAAAGAAGAGTGGTAGAGATGCAAGCTTTTTCTCCATTGTTGTGAGCAAAAGGCTTGCGCCTTGCATGCACAGGTTCTTCGATCTTTGAAAAGCATTACCCTTGAGGCTGGCATTTGATGCGGTCGAGAGACAGAAAATTCAGCGCCTGACAAAGAGTGTAGGAGCAAGAAACAAGGGTGGTGAGAATTGAAGTAAGCCACAAAGTCATCCCCACAAGCATATTGGAAGTTGAAAGACAGAGAACGCCCATTGGAATGAGAGATAAAACGGTATCTTTCAAGAAATAATGTGAGGTTATCATAACCAATCCCTAAGAACACAACAGGAGGAGAGAAAATAAACATCCGGATGAGACCAAATTGCAGAGCAATCAGAAGATAGTGGAGAGGGGTAGAAGAGGTGACCCAACTGAATACCTCATTCCCGCTTGTGTCAGGCACTTCTGTCGAGTTCTACAACGGGTTGCAATTGTTAGACTTCCCTAGAATGAAAACGTTTCTGGAAGGAAAAAAGGTCAAACCTGGAAGAGATGGAGGAAATAAATGTTAAGAAACGAGGACAGCAAAGATTTTGTTAAAAAAGAGTGTGATGCCAAAATCAGAGTAGTGGTTGATAAAAGAAAAAAAAAGGCCTTGACTGACTATAGCGATTCTACCATCAGCGTTGAAGTCACCACAATTAAGAGCTATACAGCGTTGTAATACGATTAAGGAAGTGCATCAGGTATGTTGAAGTGGAAAGGAAGAGTTCAACTTCGACCTTTGGAAACACAACCTAAATCAATACAACGAACGGCTAAACGTACCATGCTAGCAAAATGGTATTCGGGAAGCGCTTGCATGCTACCGGGCTTCATTTGAAGTTGTTCGGAATATTTTGAAGGCAGCATCGACTTGAGGATTTCACGACACATCATAAAGTCGTGAGTGTTTACCTGCGAAGAATTGTAAGGTTGTGCAAAGCAATTTGAATACCATATTTCACAACAAAATATAAATTACGTTTTTGGTTTATTCTCTTCGTTGTACTTTAATTGCCTGAAATTGAAGATTTGTATATTTGATACTGCTGTTCGAGCGAGCAAGAACTCGACAGCAATCAAGTCTAGTTTAATGCTGATAATCAATATCCAGTTAACAGGTTCAGTTCAACTGAGAGCAGACTTAAAAGAATAATTCAGTCAAAGGCAGTTTAGGCATTCGGTTTAGTTTCGTCTGTCGGATCCGACTTACATAAGTCAAGTTTATGCAATGTCATGGCACCTCAGTTTCAAAACTAAAGGAAGAAGGAAACAGTATATTTAGAGTACCAATGAAAGAGAAGCAGTAGCCATATTTTGAGACCGCTACTTAGTAAGTGACATTGTGACAAATGCTTCAAGGTTCCGCTTGGAACGCGTTCGTATAGAAATTTATGGGATGCGACAAGTCCGCAGCCTTCAAACCAACATCAATCATTTTTAACGTTGCAAGTTACAAGGATAGTATCAGGCGCATGTCAAAATTTCCTATTTGTCCCCAAAAATATTAAGCAGAACTCCTAGCAACGTCATAATGCGTTCTATTCTAGTCTATAACAGCACACGGGAGAGGAAAAGGAGTAGCTCACCCTCCCCTTATACAGCAAAACAGATTTATTTATAGCATTGCAGCAACAGCACAAAGAGAACGACTGCAATAGCACAGCTTCCTCACGACAATACAAGTCAAAACTCTCTTCAAACTGTCTTAAGTTGGCTAGAGGGAGACAACGATATAGACGTGCTTTTGGCTTCACAAATAGCAAATAGCTTGGGATTCTCAATTATCCTGCTACTGACTATCAAGATACAAAGAATTGCTGGCTTTAAGATAAATCTAAAGCCAAAGCAAAAAGTTAGTTACAGACATGCATTGTATCAGCTCCATCTGAATTTGTACAGAATAGAGGTCGTCATCAGCTGACTGAGAAAATCTAGAGCCTCATAATACATGACATTAAAAATTCATCAGCAAATTACGAAAAACAGCGGTTGACAGCAGCTGCGGTGTAGTGATGGCCAACGATCAATCCATTGAAGACATAAGAGTGAACGAAATATTGTTTGAGGAACGAACCAGTAACGAACCAGCCAACCACACAAAGAGTTTAAAATTCAGCAAAAAATTTAATGTATAGTTCACGCACGTTAGAACATGAAATAACATTACTAAGCGATTTGACATCTGTTCAAAACTAAATCTTGCTGTTGTCTTTATTCGAAGTTGACGACTAAATTGTTTAAAAAAATTCTATTTACGACTAATTTCACATTAAAAAATATAATTTGTGAAAGCCAGTTTAAAACATTCGTCTAGTTGAGAGCTGCTGGGATCACAGCTTGCAGAATTGTAAATTAAAACGAACCAAAAAAAGAGACTGACCAAGCGAAAACGCAATCTTTACTTCATCAACACATTTTGCCTTTCTTCCAAATGCCAATAATCAA
This sequence comes from Trididemnum clinides, assembly GCA_963675345.1. Classification (NCBI taxonomy): domain Eukaryota; kingdom Metazoa; phylum Chordata; class Ascidiacea; order Aplousobranchia; family Didemnidae; genus Trididemnum; species Trididemnum clinides. The sequence continues at coordinate 19,023,738 of OY776295.1, read as the reverse complement.
CTTAAAACGACCTGCAGTCTACGCCTCAGGCAAGCGTAACAGCTGTTAAGAATAATGAGCGGATAATAAGGGCTGGAACTTAACGCCTTTTAATGAAACTCATAATCCTTGGCCGAGACCCTAGTCAGTGTTTAACGTTAACAGTAGCAATTTAGACTACATTACAGAGGCATGCAGGACCACTTCCGTAAGATCCTAGCCAAAAAATAACTTGGCAAACAGCAAGCTTGCGCACCTACAATTAAAACTAAAAAGCAGGACCTAATGAAATCAACATCAAGACCAGTATTGCCTTACAAGTATCTCGACTGCGAACCCACGGGGTTAAACAAAGCTTCCTAGTAGTTTCAAAAAGTATTTCTGAAAGGTTTTTTTGAGGTTTCTTTCCGAATTTGGTAAAAGAATCAGTTTCTCTGCGTAATGTTTGTGCTGCACGAAAGCAAGGTCCAGCTTTACCAGATTCAGGCTTGCACTATTGGTTAACATCTTTTCACTGCTCACCTGAGTTAGCGACTGCAGTTGTCTTGAAATGTAAGTCCACGTTCCCGGATCACGAGTAATCGTTTCGAGATGAAGTGACGTCAAAGCCAGCGAAATGACATCATTTGAAAAGCTAGCCACTTTGTAGCGAGCGAGCGCGTTCATGAGATGACTGGTCATCACTGCTAGGTGGCGAGAAAGAGAATACTTTACAGCAAGATCAGTGAAGTGTGTGAACGACATCATATGGAACTGAAAAGCGAAAAATGATTAAAAGGTGGTTATCGGTCAGAGTCCACAGTAGACTTTTTTGGGGATCCACAAATGTGGAGAAACGCTAAGAGACATCCGCAGTAGGGAGGTTTTTTCTAATGTTTTCAAACCATGGCTGTTTATTAAGTTGGGGGGACTACAGCATCAACTAAGTCTTCAAAATGACCCACATTATCGAAAAAGTTGAGGACAATCCTGAAGAGAAATTCGTTGAGCCTAAAATGTCCTTACTACAAACAGCATTGAGCCTTACGCGTTTTTCGAAGTGGTTTGACATGAAAAAAAGCAGAAGCGACTGAATACGGTGAATTAAAAGGAAGATACCAGAGCCAGGTCAGTAGACCACTAAATTTCACTACATGCAGCAAAAAAAGATGTACTGTAATTGTAGAGAAATAAGATTTTGAAAATGTTTAACTTTCAAAGATACATGGGTCCAACTAAACGTACATTTAAGTGAGATAGCCGAAAGCCTTAAAATATATATTTGGCAAGATTTCAATAATTGATGAGTGTTTGAGCAGAATTTTATTTAAGTTATCGTTTCAAGTATATTAAATGCTGTATCCTGGACAACCAAGTAATATCAGAATTGTATTCTATTTCAAATTGTTTGCTTTAGATAAATTTAAAACCAGCGCAGGTTGAACACAAAGAGAAATATTGTTTGACGAAGCGTAGGTTACCCATTGTTCATAGCTATTACAGAAACTTAGCTATTGAAATTAATAAATTTGACATCAATTCTGCAAAGCTGTGGGTTCAACGAAGACGTAATAACTGATTGACTACCGAACAGTTAAGTTAATAACCGTCCAAACTTCACATTTTAACTTTATAAAAATCGTATCAACTTTTTGCTCTTAAGAAATGAAAACTGCTGGGTGAAACTAAGCTACAGTGCAACAGGCTGTCAACATTCAACGTCACGTAAACCAGAATATAGTTAAACTAGTAAAAGAGGAGTAGACAGTAAGCTGAACCACGATAAATTGCTGTTTGCACTGGCTCTTACACGATCTGCTTTCTTTTCAACGCACTGTAAAATGAGAAAGTTCAGAAGCGAAACTCACAATGTGCAGATAGTCCAACGCCGTCGTGCAGTTGATATTCCACGATAGTTTTTCGAGAATGATCCGTTCCATTCGCAGTACATCGCACACTCGACAACCGCAACAGCTTTCTTGGACCAGCTCGCCAGTACAAGGGACTATCTGTAAACAAAGGAAATCAGCTGCACGCAATCTGACATCGAATTTGCGGACGAGTCAACAACCAATCACATAGGCCAGTGACTACGGCGTCACGCACTGTATTGAGCAGCAAAGTGCTTTTGAAAGGAAGTTAAACAAAGTAATCAGACGTCACTTCCTACCTTAGACAGATAGCGAACAGCACCTGCCAAGGAAAAGTAACTAGGTGATCAAAAATGTCTCTGATGGCTTTTACAACCAGCTTCAACTATACGGTGCTGAAGAGAAATTTTTGAGACTTGCCTCAAGCGAAACGCTTAGCGTTGCTCTAGAGTTACATAAATCTAAATTGAACGCACATTTAACATTTCAAACAGCTAATTAATAATTGTCTTTGCCGGGCATCAAGAAGAAATTGCGGCATCAAGCTAGCAATTTCACAGGCTAAATACATAACTAGAAATGCCAAGTGAAGATTGCAGTGAATGTTTTGAAAAATAAGACAAAATCATGAACAGCAAATCAAATAAATCGATCAGGCAGCAGTTATATAGTTTAACATCAAAGAAATGTAATAACAGCAAACAAATTCGTAATTCTTTTTCCACCACGATTGCCGATTTTTTTGGTACATCAAACCCCGATACGATAAAAGCAACAGCGACTTTTATGCGACTGTCGTCAGAAGTGTTACAAACGTAAAGATTCAGCAGGTAAATCATTACACTGTAGCTAAAAATCGCTATCGTCCAGAAAAGATTATTTTGTCCCACTTCGGTAACACACAAAACTCCTACTCACATCTTCCTCCTCACATATCTTGCTAGCAAGATAAAAACAGCTGACAGCAATGCATTTGAGGTATTTCGGTTGAGCCTGAAATGACAGAACAAAGATCCAATATCACAAGCTTTACAGAAGAAATATGCAACTGTAATCGTATCCTAAACTGAACACCATAAAAACGAAAACCTTTTATTGCGCAATTAGCAAGCTTTCGCATAGATCTAAATAACGTTCAGGCTAAACGAGTTTCACATACGGAAAATTGAACTGCAAACGGAAGCGTTAAATTACCTTCACAGAAGTTATAAAACGATCTAGAATGGAACAAGCGAGGAAAAAGGTTTCAGGATGAAACGAGAAGTGGATTGTAAGCTTTGAAATCCATTGCGTCGCATCATCACGATCGTCAGGACCGATATCTTTCTGTTAATACGCTTCGAATTACTTCTCTTGCTCTCAATGCGAGTAAGTTAAACCAATTGTCCAAGTGACATTGCATTTCATAAAAAAAGGTTAACTTCTTGTTTTAACACTGAATTAAGGCAAAATGTTGCAACGCTAAAAAGTTTGTTTGAAACATTGCAAAGGCAATAAAACGCTGACGCTTTTCTCCCCAGGTTTGCTTTCAAGGACTTCATCACGAAAACATATTTTTTAAATTTGGCTTGTAACATAATGTATTGTTCGGAACACTAATTGCTGACGCATCTATCGTAAGATTTAATTGCTTCAAATACGAAGCTTCAAAGCCAGAAACGCGGCGGAAGTTGGCTTCAAGAACCAAGGTTGTCGTTTTCTGTCTCACAGCCATGTATCAACAGGATAAATTGGGTAAAATAAAAGTCGGGGTCAACTCCACTGAATGCGTACGTGATGGCAGTTTCACACCCAAAGCGCTTAATCGCGTAGAAATGTATCACTGATTGCTAAAAATGAATTACGTTGCAAATACACGATGATAACCACTCCTATCGACAGCCCTTGCTAAAAAGCTCTCACTAAACAGCTTAAAGTTAGAGTAGCAGATCTATATTTTGTTTAAAAAACACGGCAAGCTCAAAGTGTTTGCAAGAACAACTTTGACAGAAGTGGAAACTTTTTTTTGGAATAAGTGGACAATTCATAGACATACGTTGCATAGGCTGTCCTGTCTAATAATGCACTTCACACGGTGAAGTACACATTAAATCTTGTGTAGTATGCTTCATCGAATCATTGAATGACACTGTGACTTAAGGAAACCGAACGTCGACATCACCATAAGTGGGAAAACAAAACGGTTGCTTTCGGCGCAAACGCGACGAAAATCGTATTCATAAAGATTGATGAAAAAAGCACTTGGCAGTCGTCACGGCCTTACAATTGTGCGTGACAGGAACGCGACGTTTTGAATTTAAATGCCATCCCCGCCCAAACCAAACTTGCCATCTCACTGAGCTACGGACTACTCGTAAAACCAAAGACAATTTTAATACACTTGTTACATATTAAACGGGAGTGCCCTGCCAAACTTCAAAACCAATTTGTAATGGGGAAAGACTTTCGCATCTGTAACTCGGCAACAAAAATAAAGCTTTGCAATCTCGCTTTAATAAATTTTTTACAATGAATAGACAAATTCAAATTGCTTTTACAACAAACGTCAATGAAGTTGGCGTAACTGTGTAGCATCGGCAAACCGTAGTCTGTCGGGATATACTGCTTCCAATAAATCTACTAAAAATGACGCAACATCAAAATGTTTTGAAAATCTTTATAAGAATCGCGCATGATATAAGTCTTCTCAAGAAACACATAAAGAACGCAATATACCGGGAATGTACGTATATATATATTTTTGCCTTGTCACGAAATCTTTCGACCGAATTATTGTTACGCTTTTTTAGCCCGGCACAATACCTGCTGCACATACCATCATATTTATTTATATAAAATTGCACAAATGACGTGAAGGTTAGAGCATACGTTCGTATGAGGTGTAGTAGTTAGTTTACACCTTACCCGATCACATTAAAGATTTTTCAAATATGGCATTCACAGCTTCCCTGCTTGGCGCTTACAGCACCAAAGTGATAATGATGTGAAACTGTTTCAGCAGTCTTAGTGAACTACGCTTTTTGAAATCGCAATCATTTTCGCTTGAATTGACCTGAAGTGGGCCGAGGATTATATCCTTCTACCACCTGATTCAGCTGCAAACCTCAACAAAACACCACTTGTCTGCAACATAAACATGGAGGTGCCTCGTTATATGCCTTACCAAGAACACAACAAGCAAACTTGTTGAGGTTTTCTCCACACTATCCCTTTCAAGCTGAGGATCATGTAGGGAAACTGTGAATGCAGTTTGGTACGACTTAGCAAGGGAATCGAACACAGGCATACTGACAGCTAAGAGGACACTCTAATCACAACACACAAAAAGATAGCATGAAAAAAGTATACAAGTGTGGTTGGTGTCCTCGGAAAAACATTCAACAGAATTTCGGCATCTTTCCGCAATCTACCCATTGTGGTCGCTCAGTTTCATTAAAAACTAACATAGCATAGTGAGCTTATGTGCATAACCACCTGTATCATAGATACTGTGCCAATATCACAAAATAGCAAAATGTAAAATTCCAACACATAAAGTCTACCCACTTCTAATTCCATCACAGTAGGCCTACAAGTTACTCCTGTGATTTATTTTAGCGAAAAAAAAGGATTTAAAAGATGTATGAAACCCTTCTTACCATATTAACAGTAGTCAAGAGTGATTGTCTCCAGCCATCTTTTTCTTTAGTTTTTAAATGAGTTAGCATTTGTATGAGCCGCTGCAGAGGCCACTTTTCTTTCACTCCTTCTGTCCCCATCCTCGGTTGCAACAATATCAAATACAAAACACTAAACAAACAACGTAAATGTAAAACTTATAAGCACAACACTACACATGATTTCAGCTCATGTAAAATTGAAACAAAAAAAACAGTAATAAGACATGTAAGTTCATAAACTGTCTGAAGTTTATAAAGATTAAGATCTGTTGTGATAAAATCAGGAAACAAGCTTAAAAAATTGACTCTTAATGTCATGCCATGCCACCGCATATGTTAGCTCATAAACATGTCTATATAAACAGATTTTTGCTGCATTATACTGGGGTGCATCTTTGACATCATAGCAAGTGTGCTTTATTTAAGTTTTCGAGCATATAGGAAACCAATGACTCCTAAATTTTAACATCAGAACATCGATAACGTTTTGAAATGAAATAATGGGAGGTAATGCAACTGATCAAACACATGAACAAAGGGACATTACGAGATTACAAAATGACCATTAAGTTAGCAGCCACCCACATATGCTGTTGTGATCAGTACAGCAAATAGTTTAGACACATAAAGGCCAACCGCTAATTATTGTGAAATCAATGCTTCCATACAACTATGTTTTTAACTTTAAACACAAATATAAAATAAAAGAAAGTGGCTATTTTGCTGTCAATGGCATTTTATTATTTAAGTCATTTTAGAGTTAAGCATTTGTAATCAGTCAATTGTGAAGACGAATGAAAAACGTGGCTCTTGGCCTTTTAAGATTGGTCAATTTCTACGATGTATTAAACTAAAAGACTTGACAAAAACTTTATCTCCAGTGTACATTCCCCCTTATGTTTACATACCTGCCCCCTTCCCTCATTGTACACTGCCTCTGTCTGAGTACCCTGCCTGCAAAGACTCAAATCCATCACCATCACATTCAAAGGCAGCAGCACTAGCCACAGCAATACTCCATGCATTACAACAGATGTGCTTATTTAAAAACACACTAATTGTTCTTGGCAAAATAAATCCCAAGAGTAAAAATCCAATGAAAGTAAAAATCCAATCAATGTCAAAATGGCCACTTCCAAAATAAAAAGTGCTTGATCTGCTCAGTCAAGCAGTATGCAGCATAACATTAAGCTAAGTTTTTTGAAGACAAATTTAATACTCACCCCACTACTGTGCGGTAACTTACCCCAGTTGCATCACCGCACAGTTGATTTTTCTGAAGAAATCAGCTACAATTTAAAGTGGGACACACTAGATAAGTTTGACTCCGCCTTAGTTTGAAAAACTTATGGGAACACTGCTCATATTAACAAAATCATGTAGCTGCCTCAAATGTACAAACTAAGTTGATTTTGTATCAATAATATAAGGGTAGACTTGTATATTCAGTGGGAGTTGCAACTTTTGCATGCACAATGAATTTCTACTAAGCAGAAATTAATGGAATCATTCAGTAGAAACATAACAGTTAACACTTTTCCTGAAAAAGCAACAACAAACACCCATACAGGCGTCAAATTCACCACCTTAAGTAATAAGAACTTGGCACAAGTGTTTCAAAAAATAATTTGAAACTGCAAATTTGCTACATAGTTTAGAGTGAACACCAAAACTTTATTTGCTTGAAAAAATAAAATTATGCAAACTCTATGAGAAAAACCAAAAAAATATCAGTACAAATAAGATCAATGCCCAGATACACATACCACAACTACAAACAAAGGGTCAAAAAAGAATATACCAATAAAAAGAAACTAGACTATGGTAACATGGTAAGCTGCCGAAAAGTCATTGGTAATTTAAAAAGCTAGCAAAACTTGGACAATTAAATAGCTTATTTTACTGGTGAGGCTAAACACAAAACAATTGGTCAAATGATGGCAATATTGCACCTTGCAGTTGGTACCATAGCCCTTGTTTCAAGTTTTAATTACTAGTTGGCTGACTTGTGCTGCCAATAATTAATCAATGGGTGACTGTAAACTCAAGAACTGTCAAATCATTTTCAAGTCTTCCGAACTGTCCATTTCTCTTAAGCTCGATAAGTTGGATGAAGTCTCATTAATTTGTACCTGCTGACTGCTCCACAAGTAGTGTACCGATCTGTGAGTAGGTCTAAAGGTCTAGCTGAAGCATGTTTTAAGCTAGCCTTATACTACACTTATTGCCTACATCTAGCTATTTAACACAGTTAATGTTTAGTTTTTAGTTACTACTAAATTTATATTTTTATCCTATGGTAATTGGCTGGTTAGTACAAAAAGGCAGTAAAGTATGCTTACCAGTATCTTTCCTCTGCAGCAGTTGTAGCTTTGTTTTGGAGCTTTCAAAGAGCAATCCATAGAGTTTACGTTTAACAGTTCCAAGCAAGCTCCATTGCAACCCAAATTAAATAGTGTATTTTTTAGAAAGCGATCATAGTAATCAATTTCAAAATGGAATAACTACTGAATGAAACTACACAACACCGATGACTAAATTCAAGTCTGTTCTTCAGTTTTTATCCACCAAAAACTCACACAATGCAAACTTGTCTACCCTAATGAGAGTGAAAAAGATAACAGAGAAAAAAGGTTAACAAAGCAAAACAAATGTTCATCCGCCAATTTCGTTTTAACAACTTTGTTTTGCAAAAACAAAGCATGTTTGTGCTCAACAAATTATCTTTATCTTTTTGATTACGAATGTATTTTTCATTTTGTCTTGTTCAATCATTTTAATAAAGATTTAGTTTTAATTTATTTTTTTCAAAATCTTTTTTTCATGGTTGAGTAAATACTAAAAACAGCTGACTTTTTCCGAAATTTTTCGCCCAATTTCGGTCATTGTTTTCAGCAGTTTTCACAGTATTTGTAATTAGCGACAGCTAACGGTTTTCTTGCAAAATCAAGACAAATCTAGATTTTAGTAAAAAGGGCACACTTTAAAAATTTTCCCGCACATGACGAAAAAAAAATTAGAAAGAATATTGGTGATCGGTATATATTGGATATAATTTAGACCAAAAAATCTTAAATTATCTCACGAGATCCACAAATTGAGATATGTGTATGGTAGATGTGATTCAATTTCATTATCCAAAAATTTAGCCAAATTGTTTTGTTTTGTTTTATTTGCCATTTTTATCCTCCATTCACGAGAAAGCGAATTGTATCGCTATACTTTGGACGGGAAGTCCGCACTCGCTTGGGAGTTGCCTTTTTCGAGGTTTATGGGCCACCTGTCTTCCACATAAAGGCGGGGGCATCCCGTTAAGTGCCTTGCCCAAGGACACAACAAGCGAACTTGCCGGCTTGTTCTCCACAACCTCCCATAAATGCCGAGCGCCAAGCAGGGAAGCTGTAGATACCATTTTTTAAAGTCTTTTGATATGACTCGACAAGGGGAATAAACCCCAGGTCTACCGACTGCGAAGCGGACGCTCTAACCACTACGCCATCGCGTCGGTTTCTTTCTGCTTTCTGCTCTTCCTACCACAGACACCACAGGACGCAAAGACACACTTAACTAGTGTACTTTGGCAATTCCGTACAACTTGCCAGGAAAACCACTAGATGGGATTAATGTTTTGGTCAAGTTGCGATCGTAGGCTTTTAAATATTTTCTATCACAACTACTAACAAAATTTTTCTTTGAGATAATTGGGTGAGTGTTGTAGTCAGTGACAAGAGCTTCAGTAAATTTTGTAGTACCCGTAACAAATGAACCCAATTTGTTGAAGTAATCGTTTTCATTGAAGAAAACAATTTCATTTTTTTTGTTGAATCCATATATTTTAATGCCATCATCCCGCGCCAAAGTATTCAATGTGCTATGAAGCGACCGGCTTTGCCTCGTATTACAAGCCTAGCAACAATTATGCACAAACTTTTTGCAGGAGTATTTTATTTTGTCTTTAAATTGGTTATCTAGGTGATTTTCCGGATTTCTTTAAAAGAATTAGCCTAAGTTTGAATCGCTTTTCCAAATTTATTTTGATTTTGTCTTTTGATACTTTCTTCTGTAAAACACAATAGCTTAATAAACCGAAAATGCATTCTTTTTCTTTAAGCTCATCCTCTTGTGACTAAGGCTAATTACACTGTCCGGGCATCTTACTGATTGATGTTTCCAGATCCCTTACAAATTGATTTTTCAATCGAAGTTCCCTATTATGGAAAATCACCTTCTTACCAATTTGCTAATTACTTTATTTCTTTCATTAGAAAACAATTTAATGTCAACATGTCAGTACATTATACCAGCTTTTAAAGCGGAACATATTTTCAATAAGTGATATACTCCTGCTATTTTGTCGTCCAACAAGGTGTACAAATCAGGGCCGTAACTACCACCGGTGTAATGCACCGGGTCCCCAGCACGAGGAGGCCCCGCATTGCTGCATTTTAAAGGTTGCATATAACGTCAAACATTTGGTGCGAAAAAAAGTGACCGACCAAAAGCTGTAATTCATGCTGGAAAGGTATAGAGCCGACACCAACTTTAGGGGCTATTTTGAAAACTATCTAGAAATTAATTGAAAGTTGGAATAAATCACTGCTACTTAGTAACTCGGAAAAAATTAATTTAATCAAAAGCGATTTGGTTGACATCGGCCTTTCAGTAGGCTATTCTAAACTTAGTACGGTGTGACAATTGGCAAAAAAATCTGCATTAAGGGAAGCATCATCTACAGTGCTGTTCATAATTCAGGAGCCACCCTGCGAAATTTGTCGATATTCTTGTTCCAAGCCATATTTATTGATTTATATGAATTGTGTATCTATATGTTATATATTTTCGTGAAGGGTATGTTGCAGGTAATTTAATAACAGCAATAATTTTTTTCTGAAATTTTTTTGAACGCCAAGATGCATCTCATAATGTGACGTCATACCGAAAACTGATTTTGTCATTAGTAACAAAACAGCATAACAATATCATTGTGAATAGCAATAAATGGATAACGATAATTTTTTTGGCAATAAAATACGTTAAAGTCATTTGACACTTAATTTGTGATTTTTTTAGTGTTTCCATCACGCTGCTCTATTTATGACGTCATAATTTATACCAAAAAATTTTTTTTAATGCATTCTGTTGTAAAACTGGGATATGTAACAGCCTTGTCAAACTATTAGCACTCTTTAAAAAGATTATGGGGCCCTAAAAAGGGCCTAAAAAGTCTTTCCTCCATTGCAATAACCTGGATTTAGCATTATATTTTAGTCAATTATCATGGGCTTCAAACAGATTAGTGCAGAAACAAGAGGAGTTATCATTTTTCTTCAAAATGAAGGAAAATCACAAAGATTCATTGCAAATAAGACTGGTATATCTCGAAAAGGAGTGCAAGGAGTGTTAAAGCGGTGGATGGAGACAGGAGATTCGAGATGTCAGCCTCGATCAGGAAGAAAGCGAAAATCAGTAACCAGGTCTGATAAAACTCTGATAAGGATTTCATTGAAAAACAGGAAACTGACTTCAAAAGAGTTGCCCAGGGAGTTGAAGGAGAGCAGTGGAGTTGAATTGTCTGCTCCAACAATGAGGAGAAGGTTGCTACAAAATGGTCTTCGAGGGTGCAAAGCTAGAAAGAAGCCGCTGTTGACAGAAAAGCAGAAAAAAACATCGTTTTGAGTGGGCACGTTCTCACGTTAAATGGCCTGTTGAGAAGTGGAGAAAAGTTCTCTTCAGCGATGAGTCAACATTTACCCTAAATAACCATGCTGGAAATAATTATGTGACAAGAAGACCTGAGGAAGAGTACCGACTATATTGTATCTCACCGACCATCAAGCATCCGCAGTCGATAATGGTATGGGGTTGCATGGCTGCAAGTGGTATTGGCTGGCTCAAACAAGTGTCGGAAATGATGAACGGAACAAAATACATTGATGTGCTGGAAAACCACATGCTACCCAGTGCACGCTCTTTGTTTTCCGACGATGATTGGATATTCCAAGACGATAATGCACCATGCCATCGTGCTAAGAAAGTGCAACATTGGTATGGAACCTACAAAGTTGAACGAATGGACTGGCCAGCCCAATCTCCTGATTTAAACCCAATTGAAAATTTGTTTAACCGAGTTAGCTGTATTGTCGGTAAAAACAAACCTAAGACTAGAAGAGAGCTTATCGAACAGGTTATTGCTGCTTGGTTTCGAGTAATTACACCCGAAGAACTCAAAAAGCTTGTTGATTCACTTCCTCGCCGCTGCAAACTAGTTATCGATAACCATGGATGGCCAATAAAATATTAATCAAAGTCTTCTCAATTCAAACGGCCCTTTTTAGGGCCCCATAATCTTTTTAAAGAGTGCTAATAGTTTGACAAGGCTGTTACATATCCCAGTTTTACAACAGAATGCATTAAAAAAAATTTTTTGGTATAAATTATGACGTCATAAATAGAGCAGCGTGATGGAAACACTAAAAAAATCACAAATTAAGTGTCAAATGACTTTAACGTATTTTATTGCCAAAAAAATTATCGTTATCCATTTATTGCTATTCACAATGATATTGTTATGCTGTTTTGTTACTAATGACAAAATCAGTTTTCGGTATGACGTCACATTATGAGATGCATCTTGGCGTTCAAAAAAATTTCAGAAAAAAATTATTGCTGTTATTAAATTACCTGCAACATACCCTTCACGAAAATATATAACATATAGATACACAATTCATATAAATCAATAAATATGGCTTGGAACAAGAATATCGACAAATTTCGCAGGGTGGCTCCTGAATTATGAACAGCACTGTAAATATCGTTTATCCCTTTGTTGAAAATAACTCTATGCCAATTGCATACCCGTAGGTAAAGCAGCAAAATCAGGCATTATTAGATCACTACTGCCGATACCATGAGTTTTTGATTATCTTTGACCTACTTGATCCAGCTGAGGCAATAGCCCCAAAAATTCTTCAAGGAAAAGTGAAGTTCACAAAAATACATCTGACAAATCAATGCGACCGGTCTGCAAGTATTATTGACTAAAAATTTTAAAGAACTGGTGATTATATCTATCAATATCTAATCCTACACACGGCAAACGGTATAGAAGTCTGCGCTGTCATCTAGGCTACAGTACAGCTTAGGTATATAACTTTTCAGTATGCTTATGCCACTAAGTAGTCCTACGAAAGACACCCCTATTGTGAGTGGAATTTATCGATATGTAGTGGAATTAAGGTAAATTGCACTCGAAATAAAGTGGGCTCCAAAAAAAGGTCAACACCTGTATTGCCGCCGCTAAGTGTTTCCGGACTTTGCCTCGTCACCCATAGTCAGGCATGTTGTCCTCAAGCGTCTCGTTTTTTGATCACAAAAATATGGTTAGCCTATATTTAACCATCTAATTTATTTGACGCATTTTGCAATATATTTAAAGTTTCGATTGTGACGAATTCATTTCAATTGTGATGTAATCGCTACGCTACCCCCCTCTCAAGTATGTTTATCAAATAAGTTTTAGCTATAATGATCATATAGCATCCTATTTAAATGTTTTATTTTACTTTGTAATAGGTTATAAGTTTTGCTTTAGGACGCCGTCATACGTAATATCACGTCATGGTTTCGAGTTAATTCTACAATTTTCCACCATAGTGCAGTAAGTTAATAGTATCACATGTTACATAACTTGTTTACCAGCCTTTTAACTTGGTGCTTTGTAATGTAACAGCAACTGTCTGGTTGGTGAATTGTGTCGTCGTAAAATAATTAATTAAGAAAATATAGTATCTTCTCGAAGTTGCTAATTTTTTCTGGTAAATTTTGCCCGCTTCATATAAATAGGTAAATTCGTAATTTGTGCTGTGAAAGTCAGCGTTTTGTTGTGTTACTGCTTTCTCAGTGTGGCAGGGCTGAACGTCGGTCTTTTAGTCAGTGATCAAATTTGTGATTTTGGTTTATGAACTTCTTTCGTTGACAGACGTTGTGATTTGAGTGATTGAAAAGTCAGGTTTGAGCTTTCTATTAGAATCCTTTTTGCTTGGATTCTGATAGAAAGCTAATAGAAATACAATAGAAATCCTTACCGTAGTCCTTACGCTCGCAGCAGCACTATTTCGTAAGCCGAAAAGCAATAACAAAGAGAGTTTGCTCCATTAAACTTTACTAACTGTTGTCTAAATTTTATTAAACTTTTTAGGTTTTGAGTAGCAACATTATAAAACTCTAGTTAACTGCAATTAAATATGAAAAAAATTATCAAAGTGGAGCACAAAAGAGACAAGCTAAAAGGAGAAAAATAGTTGAGCCAGAAATTCTCAGCGACTGAGTTCGTGGCTAACTCGACCAGAAAGATCCAAAGCGGATGAGCAAGACGTCAGCATTCGTGAGACAGAAAATTTCGATACTACTAAAGATAAATCGGATGCAAGCAAAAATGACGACTTTCCCACCATTACTGTAAACTCACAGATCAAGAAGGCAATTATTGCAGCATGTCCCAAACAACCTAAGGGCCTTTCCATGAAGATCCGCCCCAAAGCGGTTGTTTTTCAACCAATTATTACCATGTTGTAACACAATCACGTCTAAAACTAGGAAGATATTGGCTATGTATTCATTTAGCATGGACCGTGCATACTGCAAGCCCTGCTGGTTGTTTTCTCATGACAATGTCTCTCCAGGGACTTCTTACGCACTTAAAAACCCTTGAAGTACAACAAGTTAAAATAACTGGAGGCATTTATTGCAGCGATATCGAAGCCATGAAAGCTCCACACATCATGCGGAGGCGTGTGTCATATATGAGCAAGGGAGAAACAGGGGGACAATACAGAGTGGCGCACGAATGTATTAACACTAAAGTACCTACTAAATCTGATGTATTGGTTATTCTTCTTCTTCCTAAGTTAGCTGCCTGTGCTATGCAGAGGCAGCTGCGGGTCTTCATCGATCGGTTGCAAGAATCATTTCTACTAGCTCGGCTTCGCATATGAATCAGCTTGGTGACTTACACACCAGTTTAGTAAGCAGAGGTCGCTGCAAACTACCTGTCTACCTTTGATTGTCTGATGAATTACGCATTTACTTCGTCATTTTTTTAGGGCACTTTTTTAGGAATGTATTGATATGAATGGTGAGCAATTTGAACACATGCCCTAAATAAATGTAAGTTTACCCATTCGTACATATTAAAACTCTCAAATTAAATTTCTATGTCCTTGCAATTAGGAGTAGCGTCTTTTACTTTACTGTTAATAGACTGGTGCGCCATCCTGTATAATAAGCGTTGCACAAGTCTTTGCTGAAAAAAACAAACTTTGGGCAAAATGTTTTGAAGAGACTAATGAATGTCACGTTGATGTTAGCAAAGTGCACTTACCTTTTTGCGGATATATTGAAGAACTTTCGAAGAATACCAAGGGCAATCTTCTCTCTATCATGCAGCTTTTTGCCAAATACGAAACTGGTTTAGACCAACATCACAACTACCTAAAGGTTCTCCAAAATAATTAAGTCCTTTGCTACAAAATGAACAAATACCGGTACTAGCTGAAGAAGCTCTCCGAGATACAAAAAGCGGACTACAAAGCGCTCCTTTTTTCCATTTCTCATGATACCACTCAAGATGTCAGCAGAAAAGACCAGTTAAGTGCGATATTTCGTTACGTCAAAATCGATTACCACAATGATGGAACGCCATCAGAACTGAAAGTCGCTGTAGTGTTTACTTCATTTATCGAAGTTGAGGATTCATCTGCTATAGGATTGCACAAACTGATAACGAATTTCATTCAGCAGAAGAGGCTTGACATAAAAAATGCCGTGAACAAGGATATGATGGCATTACAGTGATTCTTTTTCTTCTTCTTCTGCATGTGGCTCCACATGCTTACTACGTGGACTATGCTTCGTGGAATTTAAATTTGATGTTAAAAGATGCTGTTAGCGCCACTTCGCTCTGTGTAGATTGATACCTTGATTATGTGTAAAGTTAGAGTTTCCGGTTACCAGATACTGTTTTTGGCTTGGTTAGCGATTACGCAATTTCTTTGTTAGTCACTATCCAGTTATACAAGGTAGAACCTATGATAATTTAGTGTAGTGGAGTATTAATGTTAATTCATGGTATAGTCAGGAATAGTAGCTGGTAGCCTACAATGTTCGGTATATCTGGATGTGTGCTTCGTAGTGCTGGGCCTGGCTTACCTAGGCCTACCATCATTACCTATTCGTTTTTCCCTTTAGCTATAGGTTCAAGGTGTTTTAGTTGTTTTGCGGTTTACAGTGGTTAATAGTGTTTATACCGGTCTTTGCGGTTACCGGTGACTGTCTACCCGTATCTATTGTTGCTGTGGAAACCCAGCCTGCATCACTCAAATTAATAGTAGTGTATTGGTTCACGTGGTGCATGTTGTTGGGTGCATTTGGAGCGCTGTAGTTGGTTCACTGTAGTACAATATATTCTTTGATAATCATATTCGTCTGCTGCTGTGAGCTGACATCGTGCCCTTTTCCAAGCTGCTTCACTCCCTGTAGCTCTATCTCAAATAGGATAGTAGGAATAGTCGATTAGCTTACCGTGTAGAGCTAACAGATGCCATAAAAGCCGTGCCTGAGACCCGTCAATTTGACGACACCATTGGGTCGGTATATAATTTTTTCGGACATAGTATTGGGCAGTGGCAAAAGCTTCAGAAAGTCCGTGATCGTTCTTGCTCCAATCCTACGTTAAAAGCGTTAAATCCAACTCGGTGGTCTGGTCAATATGATGCAGTCTATGCTTTGAAGGAAAGATACTGTGACGCTATGAAATGCTTGACTCACATAATATTTACCAATGCGAAGCCAAAGGAAAGAGATGAAGCTAAGGCAATAAAGAAATAGATAGAAAACTTTGACTTTGTATGCATGCTGGTTGTGCAATGCAACATTTTGCAGATCGTGAGCATTCCTTCGAAAGCTATGGTGATCAGGTTGGTCTATTAATGAAGACTGAAAGTATTCAAAAAAAGAGAACGATGGCACAAACTACAATTCGTAATTTGGTAAATTGATGGCGTAAGGTGGGGGAGATGAAACATAGTCAAAATTGATAGTGTTGCCCAAATGGTGGTCGTTTTGATTCCCAAAGAAATGAGTTATTTAGTGGTAGGCATATTTGACGATTTGGTGAGCCCGCTTTCGTATTAATATTTGTGACATTCGTATTAATATAAGATTTTTGGCTGCGTTGTTTGCCTTAATTCGGCCATAGCGTGAAAAGGAGCCATGCCTTTGCCCAAAGTCATATAATCTATTGCAATAAGCGCCTATTAAGCTCTTTTCAAACAAAAACGTTTACTCTTTAACCAGTGTTACAGATTGATGCTAATATTGTTTAATTTTAATTCTTTCTTCAATTTAGGACTTTATCACATTTAACTTTGCCCCTAATCCAGACCTCCTTACTTCTAAATGAAGATTAGGGTTTTGTATTAATAACCTTGCAATTACAAATACAGTACCAATAATGGGCTTTACCATTTATGTTTGCTATCAAAAAGATAGTGGATAGTTTTGCTGCCTGCTGCTGTTTTTACTAAGCAGCGGCAAGCATTGAGATGTTATTTAAAATTATTACCTTACAATGCGTTTGAGCCGTTATTATTAGCATCGCTTCTTACCACTTTTTGGTTACTGTATGCGAATTAATATGAACTAACATCTTTGACTGCGTGCATGTTCCTTGGCCCTGACATAAACGCCGCTATGCAAAGAGCAAGCTAACCCGAAATGAAGCACTCACAGTTATGTTATAGCAGTAGCGGTGGCCTCCATTAACAATGTCGAGGTCAAGAATATCAAATCAGCTGGCTGTTGTGTCAGCCTTGCCCAATTGCAAAGGAAATTGCTTCAACATTTAGATCATATGAAGCTCGACACTTACATTTTGTTGCAAACCATAAAAAGTACCATCTTCAACGACTCGTCTTTTTGTTGGGTGATCACCAAATGTTTTGCTTGGAGTTGGCTACATATTAAAATTTGTATACTTCATTTTTCGATGAATTTTTTTGAATATTTTGATTGATAATGCCAAAGATCCATGCTATCGAGAAAGAATACCCATAATGTACCAAAGGACTTAGTTTTTCTAGAAATTGTAATTTTGTAAACTGCAGGACTAAAATTTGGTGTGTTTTTAATTGATAGACTACATTTCATAAACATTTGGAGACTTCAGTTTTTGATGGATGTTTTTGAAAACGTCGACAGATAATCCAACAGAACCATGCTTGTGAGGAAAAGTAGTCAAAATGTTTCAAAGAACAAATTTGTCTAACAACTGCAAGTTTGTTTTGTCAAATAGGACAATTGTACAACTAAAAATGGAACATAACATAGGGCAACCAATTTCTGATTAGCCACTATAAACAAATTTTTAGCCTTAAGTAATTGGAGTCACATATTGCTGGAAAGGAAATTTTCTAAGCTTTCAAAGAACAGTATTTGTTAATACTTTATTATAACGTTTTTGCATTAAAATCACCTGTTTTTACTGAGCTAACCACTTTCAAATGAGGTAAAAAGTTACACCACAGGTCTTAAAGTTCAGTTTTTTTGGTATCAAAACTGACATTAATTGTATATATTGTATACTATCGAACTCGCCTTGAAATAACCTTTAATTTGTTAGAAAAAATTTAGAAATTAATTAAGAAATGAGGTCACAAATCAGTTTTTAATAAACTGATTTTGCAAAAAAGGTTGCAATTTTTAAAAACATGTTCAGCTTATGGTCTGCGGTAGCGAACATTTGTGTTAATCGCCGGAGATATACTATGGGGCGCCATTTGTTCACCGCTGATTACACATGTTTTAGGACAACATTTATGACTAAATCAAATGCATTTGTTTAAATGCACAAATACATTTAACATTTGTTTAAATGTTTTTAACATTTGTTTAAATGCACAAATACATTTAACATTTGTTTAAATGTTTTCAACATTTGTTTAAATGCACAAATACATATGTCACTCAACCGTATCATTCACATATGTCACTCAACCGTATCGTATCGTTCTATAAAGGGAATGTACTGCGAATAACGCTTTTCCGATAAATTTGGTCATTGGACCATCACGCGATAGGTTTGCGACAGACTCGTTTGAAATGGGCGACAGGCGCGACATAGTTAAAATTCTTGAAACATGTGGTCTGCAGCAAATTAAACCACCAACTGCAAAAGTCCGAGTCTCTTACTACAAGATGTCTGCTGGATAGGATATAGGGTGACTGCTGGAAGCAAAAGTGCAACATAGGCTGTATAGATTTATGCTGTTAGTCAATGAACTCAGTCTGCCAGTTTCTTGCAGAAAATAATGATACTTATGAAAGACTATATATGTATATATATACATCATAGGTAGGCTGGCCATTTTTCGAAATGCAAAACCGGGACGCTTATTGCAGACTGCTATTATGACTAGGTAGGGTGGCCATACGTTCCGATTTAGGCGGGACAGACCTCCAATTGAGCGTCCCGTTTTTGCATGAGCAAATAACGGGACAGTGGATGGCCGCCTTTTACGAAGCGAAATAGTTGGGCTTACTATAGACTCTAGATCAAAATCGGGACACTCAAGACCGCGGTCGCGCCTACGGTGGGGTGGATCTCCAAAAAAAAAGGTCACCACCTATTTCGCTGCCCGTTTGTTGTCATTTTCGGCCGGAATTATCATTCAGGTAGGGTTCGCTGCCAACATGCCCTAGTTTATCACGGCTAACTTTGGCATACCCTAGGTCAAGCTGTGCTGCATGACTGAGCGAAAACACCAAACATTCGATAATTTAGCTGGGACAGGCCTGAAAAAGCGGGACTGTCCCGCCTAAAACGGGACGTATGGCCACCCTAATCATAAGATAAAACATTAAAAAACCTTTTTAATTTTATATCCTATGATTTATATTTTCTTTATTATCTTGTTCAATCAATTTACTGTAAATGCCGACTCGTTTCGACCATGCTACATGCAATGTAACTATAAGTGCTAAACTCGCAGTCTTTTTATGAATATAAGTTACAACATCTTTGAGCCATTTATCATTCGCCAAACTTTTCCTCTGCTGATGATATATTATTATGTAAACTCTTGGCTAAATTCGACAACATAAATATTCTTCTAAGTAAATAATTAGGGATTTTAAATTTCTCTGGATTTGGTTGGGTCAATATTTCTTATTAACTATGTCGCGCCTGTCGCCCATTTCAAACGAGTCTGTCGCAAACCTATCGCGTGATGGTCCAATGACCAAATTTATCGGAAAAGCGTTATTCGCAGTACATTCCCTTTATAGAACGATACGATACGGTTGAGTGACATATGTGAATGATACGGTTGAGTGACATATGTATTTGTGCATTTAAACAAATGTTGAAAACATTTAAACAAATGTTAAATGTATTTGTGCATTTAAACAAATGTTAAAAACATTTAAACAAATGTTAAATGTATTTGTGCATTTAAACAAATGCATTTGATTTAGTCATAAATGTTGTCCTAAAACATGTGTAATCAGCGGTGAACAAATGGCGCCCCATAATATACTGTTATGCTAGAGCCAGTTTAAGCGTGCAAGCAAAATAGAAAAAAATGTATGCAAATGTAAAAAAGAAAAAAAAATGCTTAGAGGGTTTGAAGTGCTTAAATAAAAAATTGCTCGTAGCACTGTCAAATGAGCATTAATTGTTATAAAGTTGTTTTTATCGAAAGCAGCTTATTAATATCTTCTAAAAGAATCTTGAATCGCGTTTGTGCGATAAATACTTTTTGAGGAAGAACAAAAAACGGATTGTGCAATGAATGGTTGATTGTGACGTCATTTTTGACCCCAAACAAATAAAGGTTTTTGAAATGTGGTAAGTCGGAAGCTGGTTTTCGTTTTAGCAAAAAGCGGTTGTCCTCTGTCAAGTAATGCAAATTCTAAAAAATTTATTATTGATTATGACGCCATCATGACGTCACGAATCCCCTTTATGACACTCACCACGGGGTGGTGGTCAATCGTGTCAAGAAAGCATTAGGCTAGTGTTTAAATTTGACAGTGCTAGTCTGCAAATGTAGTTGTCATGAAACCAGGGATGTGGAAGCGGTTATTTTTCAATCGCTTCCACACCTATCGCTTCCGCTTCCACTATCAAAAAACGACTGTTGATCTTAGCAAATTTGTCATTTACTGCAGTCAAAAAGTGTAACCATAGATACAAAAGTGGCAAAAACGACTGAAGGAAGGAAAAATAAAAGCAAACAATCAAAAAGACAGCGAAGATGAAATAATTTCATTTTTACACAGATTTATTTGTCCGCATAAACACAATGGCATCAGTTAATTCATTGCCCATTCGGGCTCTGTTTTCACGAAGTACGAGCTTCAAGTGGAAGAACATACGTTCAACAGATACCTGGGTGCAGGGCAAACAGCTAATGATTCGCGGTACTGGTTGTATAATAAGGGGGTATTTGGAAATAATGTCCCAAACATTCGGCAATTTTAATCTTCCAAGCCGCTCTACGTCAACAAGCGCCTCAGCAAATGCAGTAAGATCAGATTTTGCAGACGCCGTAGCTGATACCTCAGCAGCCGCTGTTGAATGTAAAGAGTTCAAATACGCATCAAAGTCAGATACTGATGCTGCAGATTCTGATGCTGTTTCACTTCCGCTTGAGTCAGTTTCTGCATCAGCACTTGCTCTTTCGCTTGAAGTGCTTTGAATGCGCAAGAATATTGACTAAAGACCGCTCTTTGCACGTAGTTGCTCCTGGTTGCCCAAGAGGATTCTCGATCGAGCATCAACCTATCAAGAAAGAAAATAAAATGATAATATCACGGTTATATAAGTCAGTCAATCCTAATATAACTAATACATTAGTTGTTATTCTAGACTCAAATAAAATCAAGTGCGCAAACGCTTACTAGTATTGAGATGAATATAATATCAACAAAAAACATTGGTAGATCGTCACAACAACTAAGTCAACAAACACTACTTACCCAAACAGCTGCCCGGAAAGCCTCTTGCCGCAATAAAAACTCTTGGCGTGATTGCAGGGCGGTGGCAAGAGCAGAAGCCAAATTGTTATCCAGCTTCTCCAATTTAAACATGACTTCTCTCCAATGAAACAGGCATTCTCCCGGAGTGAGATCTTGTTTTTGAAAATAAATTGTTGCTGCGTGGGGTATTTGTAGTACTTCGACCATCATCTTGACCTCAGCCCATTCACTTTCAGTAAGGTATGATTTATGTGAGCCAAGATCCTGAACAAAAGATTTCAAATCCGCTAATCGTTGAAGCATGAGAAAAGTACTCCCCCAACGGGTCGGCATGTCAATCAGCATTCCCTTGTTAGCACGACGCTTTAGAATTCCATCGGTGTGTGGTGAACGTAGGTGTTGAGCAAGTTTTCGCAATTTCGTTAAAAACTTTTCCGCTCGGCCTTTTTTTAACACGTCACGAATTTCTAACTGCAGGGTGTGCTCAACACATCTCATGTGGTATATGGTATGGTCGATTGATGATGAATCTTGTATATCTTTAATCTCTTCATCATCGTCTTCATCTCCTTCATCTTCATTAAGTAGTTGCACAGTCCGAGTCATATTTGACGCATTGTCAACAACGCAAGCTAATACTTGTTGCTTGCTAATGTTGAACTGCTTCAAAGTGTCCAACAATATTTCCTTCAAATGAGAACTTGTGTGATTGGCTTTATTATCGACTAAAGCCAACGTCTTTACTGTAAGACCGTGTTGTTCATGGTAGTATTGCACTGAAATACCCAGGAAATGTGATCGAAGTCTAGTGACTCCGTCAAATTTGATAGAAACCAAAGCTCCAGAAAGTGATTCCTTCAACTTTGATTTTTCTTCCTCCGATTTTTTGAGTACCATGCTACGAATAGCTTGACGTCCTAGTTGAATTTCCAAATTTTTTGCAAAGGTACCATTTAGCAATTGAAATTCATCTTCTTGAAAAAATGTCAGAGGAACTCCGTTGTAGACAATCATTTTCAATATTCCGTTTATAAAATCTTCTTTAGTGATGGATGCAGTAGCTTTTCGATTACTTGTTTTAAAAAAACTTGTCATACTACTTTGCCCTTTTTCTTTCTGCAATTTTGTTTTTTTAGTAGTTTCAGAGTCTTTTTCCTCAACCCTGTCAAATGCCTGTCCATGATGACGCTTTAGGTGCCTTTTCATGTTAGCCGACGTGCTTCCCTGTTTTAGTTTAGGGATAACTGAATTGCAGGTGTGACATTGATCGAGCATAACTGTGCATCGAAAGTTATTGCCTTCTTCAAAAAAATGTTCATATACAGCACTCCATCTGTTTCGGGACATTATAATGTTATAGAAATTTCAATTACAATGAATGATATAATTATTATTTTAATGCAGTTAGCTGTAATAAAACACAAAATCGTAAAAAAAACATACAAAACATTAACTCAATTTAAAATCTATAGATTTTGAATACAAATGATTAGCTTATATATATTTAAAATAGAGGTTTGTTATAGCTGTAACAGAATACAAAACTGTAAAAGATCGGAGAAAAAGGCAAAACTGCGACGAATCCACCTAATTTAACTCTTTGCGATCGCAATAAATTTCCTATTGTTGCTATCGCTGATCGTTATATACTGTATATCGGCGCAGTAGTTGTTACTAAATGTTTGTTTAAGTGACTAAATTTCAACCAATTTTGAGAAGTTTGGTATCAAAATGATCAGCATGTTTTTGTCTAAGCAACTGACCCGTTCAAGGGCGTAGCCAGAAAAAAATTGAGAGGGGGCCAAATTTTGCAACTTTTAATGTGACTTCATTTACTTATAACGGCATATTCACGTAATATCTATGAAAATATAAATTTTATAGAATTTTTGCCTAGTTGCAAACTGGCCGCTAAATTATGTAAAAATTCTAACGCTTTCTTTGAAAAGGCCAGTTATAGATAATTTTTGATAAGACAATCGTCATAGAATACACTGTTGAGCCAGACACACTCATCTGTCGTCTTATGAACGCGTACGCCATTTTACTTGTTGTTGAGAATTAAAAAGCGATAAGATACAGTGCGTACAATAGTATACGTTAGTAGATCAGTAAGTGGTCAGCACATGCGAGAATGTCGAAATCGAAGTTGAATAAGTTTTACTTCTAGTTAATCATGCTCAAAAATCAATTCGTCGTCGCTTTTCGCCAGCCATGGTTGCCAATATTCGATTGGTCTTCTCCTCATCTACTCTTTTGTGATGGCAGTGAAGCACGCACAAATCAGACAAGCGATCCGAGGTCATATGTGAACGTAACCAAGTTTTGACTCGCCTCATACACGAAAATGACCGTTTAGCCTCAACGGTGGTTGCGGGGAGTGTCAAGATAATCTGTATGACGTTGCGCACACTTGGATAAACTTGGGCGCTCAGAAAAAGCTCGGGCAAGCTTTCCTGGTTTACTTGAGGGGTGAGAGAACTTCTCCACAACTTTACTTCATTTACGAGGTTGTCCAGTGAATATAAGTTCTCAATGTCATTGATGTTGGTTGGATTGCTTGGAGGCAAGATAGAGAGCAACGCAAAAAAAGAAGAGTTATCATTAAAACGTTCTCGAAGAAAGCTGCTTAGACCATCAATGTACGGGAGGAATATCGAACGTTGATAATATTGTGAGGCCGATTCTGCTTTAACGTTATCACGATGAACTTGGATTCCAACAACCCGAGGCACTGAAGGCTCTTTCATGCCAACTACTGCACAAGCCTCATCATAAATACTAGATACAACTGTGTTGAAGTCCACCCGATCTTGATCGAGGACGCTCTGAAGAGAAGCAATAAGATGTTTCACAGAAGGTACGCTGACTCCAACAGACTGAAGCTTTCGCGCTAGTGGTTCCATAAGTGCTGAGTACCGCCAAATCAAACATATGGCGTATGTTACACCAGGCTTGAAAGAGCTTTCGCTCGTGTCTCACCGCTCGCGTCCTCCATCAATGAAGCAAGAGCGTCAAGTATAAGCTTGAAGTTAGCTTTGAAGATCCGGATACTCTTGTATTTTTGTGACCACCTGGTAGCAGAGAATAAAGGAATATTGACTCCTAAACTTGAGCGCCTTTTAGAGCTTTCCCAAAAGAAACGACTAGTTTCCCTGATGATGTCGCAGGTGCTTCTAACAATAGAAACTATACTCTGGTCATTAATGACCAAGTTCAAACAATGTGCAGCACAATGCACAAATATTGCTCGGGGGGGTACTTTTTGCCAATGCGTTTTTGAACTCCACTCACATGACCTGCCATAGTTGATGCACCATCGTAGCCTTGTCCAACAAGCTTTCGAAGATCAACGCCAATTCTAGAGAGGTGAGCCCGAATAGCTGCAGAAATAGATTTCGCGGAAACTGAAGACATTTCAACAAATCCTGTAAACTCTCGTTCACTTTATCACCTTTGGTATATCTTGATACAATGCTAAGTTGTTCTTTTCCCGAAATATCGCAGGATTCATCGGCAAAAACAGATATAAAACTTTCATTGGCCTCTGCAATGATCTCTTCGACCACCATAGTGCTCGCAATCGCAAGAATCTCGTTTTGAATGGTTGGACTGGTATACTTAGCATTTCCAACCATCTGAGTAAAGTGTTTCTTCAAAGCTTCGTCCCCAGCATCCATGCAGAATTGAAGAAGCTTCATAAAATTTCCCTTGTCTGCGGAATGGCCACGCAAAGGGATATTGTTGGAAGCACAGAAAAGAACAGTTTTGACAATAGAATTCAATTTTTTTTTATTTTCGGCTATTCGCTTGGCTCTTCCAGCGTCTATTCAAGCGTAAATATCTTTGCCACTTTCCATGGAGCTAATAAAATTCTTCGCTGGCAATGTTGCTTCTCTGTGGTAAGCGGCATTCCTGTGAGAAAGAGCCTTTTCGATAAATTTCTTGAAATCTATGCAAGGTCTATTGACGAAAGCAACATTTGCAAGACTGCGATGTGTCAGATGCGCTTGCATCAAGATGCATGTTTTGCATAAACCACCACCACCACCAGAGAGTTGCATATAAACAAGCCAATTGGAAAACCTATCATCTTGAAGCCACGACTTCAGAAACTTGCGACGATTTTGCCGAATGGTGTCAAGAAGTAAAACATTTCGTGGACATTCTGAAGTAAAAAGCCTATATCTTTCGGCATGTGTGATCTGTGAGTGAATTTCCAGAACATATCCTAAATCGATGGTCTTCCCAACACGTATTCTTCATGGCTTTCGGGAACAACTCCAGCCGTATTAGAAGTAGTTGGCGGTTGTAAAACTTCAACATTGTCTCCAACTCTAGCATTATCAACCTGTTTCCATGCAGAAAAAAAATATCTAACTTTGCCTGTTTAGTAGGTCGGTTCGACACTTTGCCTTTCGTGAACTACGCTCGTTGCTACTATAAAAATTGCTGTACAAAACTGAAAAAGTGCGAATGCGATTTCACTGATCTAATGTAGTTTTATCAAGAACGGCTTTAATATGCTAAAAGTCAAAAATAAACTTTAATGAACCAGCAGAGGCGCAAAAAAATTTATGTTTTCATTTTTTCGATACTATTTTGTAATTTGACTTAAAATTCAGAGGGGGCCATGGCCCCTTTGGCCCCCTCTGGCTACGCCTATGGACCTGTTAACCTTAAAATTTGTAAAGAATAGGCTTGTAAATAAACCCTAAATGTTGGAAACCTTAACAAAATTTGTTAATTATGGTGTATTTTTGTTCTTTTCTTTTATATTTAAAAAATTTCAGTCAAAACAAGTCAAAATTTCCCCCCTCGCCCTCTTTGCTGTGGCCCTGAAACCACCCCTTCACGCATTACAGAATTACAATCACTTTATTGTATCAAAATTTCACAACTTTCACGTCTAAAAGCTATACTATGCAGTTCAATGCGCACCTAAATAAGCATAGGCCCCAGAATAATTTCCCCCCCTTACCTCCCTACACCGCGGCCCTGAAACTGCCCTTTAGCAAACCACAGGTCACAATCACTTTCTTGTATCACAATATCGCACCAACTTTCACTTCTGCAAGCGATACTAAGCAATTGCTTTATCGCATGTGCTGTTTCTGACTTGAAAGCTCATAAACTGACATCTGTACAAAATTGCCTGCGTTTTCGCCCCAACATCTCTGTGACATTATTGTTCAACAGTTTGTCACACAAATGTGACGGCATTTTGCTCTGGTGAACTGCGAGTGCCTTATCACCACTCCATTTGTCGATCAAACTAGTCATAAGAACGCATTTAATAATGGTGTCTTGTAGACTCCTTCCGACCACAAAGACAAAATTTGTTTGGGCGACCTATAGACGCGTTATGACCGCAAAAGGTAAAACGTTTTCAGCCGTAACCTTCGATGCCTCCAAGCGCCTTGACGAACCGAAGTAATCCTATTTGAACAAGTCCGGATATGAATTTTAACTTCACTCTTCTTGTCTCCCGGTAATTGATGGCCCAACAATAAGCGAGCAAATCATTTATTTATCGCAGATTTCAAATACAACACATGTTTCATGGGCCATAAGACAGAGGGGAGGGCTAAGTGCGAGATAGTGAATATGATGATAAATTCGGCTTATCTTACTTCCACAAATGCAAAGAATCATATCACTATTTCTATATCTACACATTCGTACAGAGCAGCATTCAATAGACGTGCCGTACTTAATGCTTTATCAAAGCTGATGTACACTGCAGCATGGCTTTGTAACCAATGCTTTCTTCAATTTGCCGTAGTAGTAATCGGGGCTGTTATTTATAATGATTTTGGGATAGTTTCTCCGAATTGGAGAAAGTGGCTTGAATAATTTGTTTTCCTAGTACGAGCCGACTGTAGTCATAGGAGAAAGCAGTATCCATGAGTTGTTTTCTAGGAACAATTCCATCTTGTTCATAATAAATAAACTGAAAGTGATATCGACTCCCTTTGGTTGTGTTAAGTTGTTTTCCATTAGAACTGCGTCTCACTAGTAGGACTCATAGCATTACAGCCACACAAAAACACGAATGTCAATTAGGCGTTTAAATCTACGTCAGTTATAAATAAATTGTAAACTGCCCCTATCGCTTGTACATAATTTAGTATTTTCTCCTTTCTACCTTGTTATTTATCAGTTCACATAACACCAGCATCGTCATACTTTTGTAAGCCTTTGCTCTGTTGGGGTAAATTAAAGACTGGATTTTATTTTCACAGCAATTTTCAAAAACTTAAAACAACTTTTTGTGTCTGAAGCCTGCAATTTCCAACACTTTATCATTTTGAGTAGACAAAAACCTATCTATATATTGCTCTTACTTTACCTACTTCGCTTAAACTTATTGTTCCGAACTACTCTATGTTTGTTTTTTCTTAGATATTTGAATTCGTGTTGAATGTAGAGTCTAATCCTTCTGAATAGCGAAGTGCGAAATTTCGGTCGTATTGATATAAGGCGAGCAAAATTAAAATTACAGACGCACTATTACGTAACAAAGGAAGTTAGCAAATTCAGACGTTCTTAAAGTTGAAAATAAGATTACATCACAATTGGCAACTTGCTGTCACAAGATTCCATTACTAACTATTTATATAGACAGAACACCACTAGGCCTACATACAGTGATGTGATTCAGGGGGTTCGCACGGGTTCGTGCGAACCCGTTCTTGGAGTGTCGTGTTAATCAGCGAACCCGTTCTTGTTTTTTGTTATAGACCTTAGACGACGGCAGCAAATGGGCTTTCTAAAATGAGGGAACTTGTTGTTAGTGAGTTTGATACAAAAAGGAAGCTGTTCTTAAAATTTTGAATCCCATCACTGCCTACATATACGAAATAAATACTATTAATAAACAAAGGACCTTTGCGATCCCCTCACGGAACCCTTTAAACTCACGGAACACAACGACACGTTTCGTGGAAAACCCCTATTGAAGAGCACTAATGTAGAATGATGAAAATGTTTTCGTAGTGAGTAAATTGCTTTTCAATGTTTTTAATCCCTTAACCAAAGTCAGTGAAGTTTAATCAAATCATCATTTTTATTGGCTACGTTTCATTGTCCATTAATTATCTTTTTCTTACCCGTAATCGATATAAAATGTGATGCTAGTTATTCTCGTTCTCTCGCGCTACTGATATCGCAAGTTTAGTGAGACTGATAGTGCAACTTCACCGTTTAATCCACATCGGGAAACGGACAAAACTTTTTCGCCTAGTTACTCTTCACGTCAAATAACCTATGTGGAAGCGGTAGATTTTTTCGCGCTTCCGCTTCCACAGAAAAAGACCGCTTCCACCGCTTCCACATCCCTGCATGAAACAACGATCTAATTTATCTGAGCACGCTGCCAGCTAATCATTCTGCTTGTGAAGGTGTCGAAAAGGGGACGGGCCAAAAGAGACAAGTACCTTCGTAACAAAATAAAATTTTTAGCCGTAACATGTTGTAGCCAAATCCAACGTTGTAAAACTAAAAAAATTCAGCCTTTGGAAATTAGGTAACTTTTGTCTTTTCGAAAACGACCCCGACTCTTCCAAAAATTTTGCATGCATTGTAAACTTCATTGTCTCTTGAAATAGAATTCTAGCAAAGACATTGCTTATACTATCAGCTATAGAGGAATTCTGGAACAACCTGTAAATGCAAGTTCATCAACAAATATTTGTTGCTCTGCTAACGTCTAATTGCCACAGTGGTGCATACCAGAGGGTGAGTGGCAACTTCGCAACGAGTGTGCGTGGGTTCCTCGTCGAGAATACCAAAGATTTTATAGTAGTTTTCACAAATTTCTCGCCCGTATAACCGAGCTTATTCAGTCATGATAAATAAGAGTGCAACACTTTCAACATTTTGCTAGGCGTGGTGCATCGGTCAAAGTCTCCGCAAATAATTAACTTACGCTAGTTCTTAACTGAACTCCAAGTCGGGTATCACTAAAAATTCGATAAATTTTGCCATCACAGCTTTCTTGTGAGGCAGTTTACATTATAGTCTGAGTGCATGTTTGTTTTAACTTTTACAGTGCTACCAAGTATTCTTCAAAGAGTTGGAATGAGCCTATGCAACGTAATATAACCCCCCTGCCGTGCTATAAAGCTTACGTCACTATCCCTCCTATCAACAATTTACTTTATTAGCGCAAAAGAGCAAAAATATTAAAACAATAAAAACAATCATAAATACACATTACACAAATTCATTCAAAAAGGCTTACACATAAAAAGCACACACCAGTGTCGGACTGCAATGAAGTATTGCTCACTAAACGATTTAGGCCAATTTTTATTACATGTTTATCGTAAAAATCAAAATTTGAGACGGAAACATTCAACTCTCGCGAGAGCCTGTTTCCAGAAAACTGTAAAGATCCGTTTTCGATTCTCAAAGTCAAATGCCCGTTCGGAGGAAATGCATTTGTAACAGTGCTAGTTGTGTTTGAAATCGTGTGAGTAGTGTTGTACAAAGTGTGCCTGCAAATTTGAAAAACATTTTAACACAAAGATAGACAACTAAGTAGTTGGTGGGCCCGAACCAAAAATGTAAAGGAGGGGGGAGTAAGAATTGACTTACTGCTTGTCATGATGACATCATCCATGTTTGGTTCTGTTACGGTTTAAATGTTTGATGGGGTGCGGTGGGACTTTTGACACCACCCCTTTCCCTCTGACTACACCACTGCAGTATTAAATCAATTTTTTTCGTGAATCCAAAGCAACCTCTAAAGTTTCACAGGTAAACCCAAACCAAACCAGAGCCACACTTTTTACAAAGCAATGAATCTGAACAAATAACAACTAATTTTGTCGTACCCAAACTGGAGCGATATTTCAAACGGTTCGATGCCGTGTATTTTGATAATTCAAAACTACATTGTGAGTTAATAAAAAGCATTAAAACAATTATAAATGGAGAAATGTTTTATCAATTATGCGCTAGTGGTGCCTAAAATTTAAATTAACTCTCTCCTAAATTTGTATTATACCGTAAATTTGGAAATTTAATTTCATTACATGATAAAAACCCATTAAAAAAAAGTGAAAAGAAATACAAAGTTGAAGAAAAACGAAAAAAAGCCATGACTAACGAAAACTTTTTGATTTTTTACTTCAGTACTGAAATCAAGTTCAAGAAATTTGGTTGGACCAATATTTTTTGCCGCCACCTCTCTCTTGCAGCTCTTTCGTGCAACAGTTGGACATTATAAAAAAACAAACATCAAAAATAATCCTAAAAAATATCAAAAATTTATGTTTTTCTCTCGAAAACAAAAAAGCCAAAAGAATTTTCAAGATACCCAACTTTGGGTCGCGACCCACTTGTTGTAAACTACTTTTCTTGACGACTGCAACTATTAATTTATTTATTGCACTCACCCGATTATTAGCTGACCATCTAACCCGGACACCCATGCTTCCTGCTTTGTGGCTGAATCTTCGTTACTTGCATTGCTACGAATATCAAAATGATAGCCGTGTGGATTTTCGCCGAACCACATTTCCATGGTTGCCTAATCAAAAAATATTCAAATTAACATTTCAAACTTAAGATTAAATCAAAAAGTTGAGCTGTATCTCTCACGCCTTTCTAAATACTTTTAAACCTTAATACCGACTTTCGAGTTGCAAGGCCATTTCAAAAATCTTTATTCGTATGGCCTCATACTTTGCTTGCTAATAATCAGTCAAACTGGATCATGGCACCTGGTAAACTGCTCGGTTTTATTCATCACCTGTCTGGCACATAAAAGTAAAGAAGTCTTCTTAACTGTGTTTCCATTGGCACAACAAGCAAACTAGCAGGCATTTTCTCCATGCTATCGTTTTCGTGTAGAAAGCCAAGCAAAATAATGTGAAAACCACTTACACCTCGCTTGAAATTTGAACCAGCAGCCCACTGCATTTAAATAAAAGCGTTCTTACCACTAGGCCGTCAAGACAGTGAGTTTGTGCTCAGCTGTCACAAAAACAGAAACGGCAATAGTTTTGAGAAGCAGCTCATTTCCTTGGCAATTTTTTCGACTAATCCATGAAAATAAAGCCAGTTTTTGAACAGTTTCTTCAGAGTAGCCAGAATTCTCAGAACAGTGCGTTCCTTGCGCAAGCACAGCAGCTACATGTAACAGTTCCGGTAAAGTCGCCTTTCTTAAAGGACAGCAACGCGAAAGTTATGTGAGTACTAAAGGCTATGGCCAAGTTAAATTATATCCAAAAGCCACATCTGCCAAATGCTTTGCGAACATTGGAGCCTAAAAAAAGGTTTTCACTAAAATTTTTTCGGCAGCTTCAAAAGGATTTTGCAGAGATTGAAAAAACTGCCCTTTTTCTACTTCCATTTAACCATAACAAGCCCTTGAAAACCGTTCCGTTACCCAAGTTTACGATATTTTTGTTTTGCAATGACGGTTGTTATTTACAACGAAACATTAAAAGAACAAAAGGCATTGCTTACTAATTCTAGCTCTTGAGGATGTAATGTAAGCAGAGCTTTAAAACCACATTGACTGTCTTGTTCCACTCTCGATCGCGGTTCCATATAAACTTCAACAAGATGGTCACTTTCAAAACCTTGAGATTCACCAGTTTCAAGATTTAACGATTTGTTGCATGAAGCAGGGCGACAAATTCCAGAAACACCTGAACAATTTATTTTCAGTCTATTCATTCTAATATATTCCATCATAGTTTTGGGATATTTCCTTTGACTATCGACAAGCTAACTGCAAATACTAGTGAGCAAATATATCAATGTTTAACATTTATCAGTTGCTCATTTCTTTTTTTGATCATTGCACGGTGTTGTAGATTTTAGTTTATTGCGAATACCAATGGAGAAAAGTTTTTTTGTCATTGAGAATAAAGTAATCAAAAAATATGTTAGAAAACTAGTTTTAACTAGAAGTAGCAGAGTCAAAAATTTTTTGAGTACCTGAATGAAACAAAAGTTGTTTAGATTGATATACCAAAATCAATATCAGCCGAAAATGCAAAGCTTTGTAAACAGTATAGAATGGTTCGAAAAGTATATTCAAAACAATATTGACCGCAAAACATATATATTTATAATTAACAGTCCAAAAAAATTGATTTTAGTGATCCAAACTTCACTGTAGCAAAGAGATCGCTTGAAGTCCAATTTTTACAATGACCTCTAAGATATTATTTGCCGGAGGGTAAAGGAGTCGGAACTGTGTAATTCTATTGCCTGTAGCACCAGCCGCGTAAAGTTGAACTACATAGTCCGGATGGATTGTCTCCGCACTGGATCCAAGGGTGTGAAACTATGATGTTTAAATGCGGCCTATCAGCAGTTGCGAAATGAAAGTTTGAAAGGGCGGTGCAGGGGAGCAAACTGCAGACTGCATTCTTGCCCCTCGTTTTACCATCCCAAACGACTGGCTGTTAGTTGTGGATGGCAAAAGAACTAGATGATTACTGATAGCGCTGGCAGACATCTGACACGGAAAAAAAATATTCTTTCCTCAAGAAGGAAAAAGTGTCGCTGCTTATTTAGCACTTGTTATGAGAAAGTTTTTGGGTTCCTTGGAAAAGGGTTTTGCCTTGTTGGTTTTGGAGCTACGGGCCTTAATTGGCTCAAAATGCACTACCGCTTTCCTTTTAACCTGCTGCTTTAAAAATTTGTGGTCCAATTTCTGTTTTGCTCAGCGCTTCCGACTCATCGAAGAAAAAAGACGAACAACTACTACAAAGAATAAACTAACCGTTCCATTGTGGTTGCATTGTCATATTGTCAGTAGCGCAAGTGTATAAGCCCGTTCTAGTAGCTTTATAACCGAATATACACCTTGAGGTACAGCGTGACCCGATACGATGAACCGAAGTGCAGTCGTACTCAGCATTTGCTGTGGCCGGCGGTGGTGTTGAACAAGCTGCTGGAATGCAGCTCCATTGAGCAGATGGTTTCCATGTTGAATTTCGCGTGCATGTCTGAAAGAGAACCAAAATTAAAAGTATTCAGTAGATTGGTGTAGCAATCATTAACAACTGCTTTTAAAGGTAGCTACGTCATTTTCGAACCCATTCGTTTAATACTTTTCTATAAAATTTACACACTGTGTAATTAGACGTATTACGTAAACTTAGACTACTGTAACGCAGATAAAAAAGAAACTGACAGCTAAGTATTAATCATAACTTGACTGGTTTAAATTTATGTTTTATGACCCTAAAATACATTAATGTCACTAAAGTTTAGCTACGGTGAATATATTTTGTTAGCTTAAAAAATGAATGGTAATTACAAACATAAAAACGAATATTGAGAACACTTACTTTTGAGCGTGGTCCTCGTATATTGTGACCTGCTGGACAATTCAAAGTGCAGTTTGAACCATGTTCGGTCTCGTTCGAGCAAGTCACATTGTAACGCATTGGCGGCAAAAAACATCGAGGTCTGACGCACTTGATCGGGTGAGACCAACGACCATCAGCGCCGCATTCACTGTTAATCGAATAAAATAGATGTCAATCATTTCGCAGCAATGCCGAAAGCAACCGAGCTGTGAGGACTGACTTCACTAGGAGAGGACTGACTTCACTTGGATACGTCCCAGACAACAATATTTTAGAGAATGACTGACATTGAACCAACTTGTCTCCAAGAAAGTTTTACCTCACCTAGAGGTTGCCGAAAGCCATTTTTCCCGGGCAATGGTGAAGCCGCTGGGTATGAACGTAACAATAAGAACTGGTCTAATCTGGCTACAATAAGTTACTCCATGCCTAGCCTAGACCGTTTAAAAACATTATTTCATACAAAATTGCTACAGATGACAACTGCTTCGCTCTATTCCATAAAGAATTTTTACCATAGTAAAATCATTGACCAGACGATAAGGGATACAATCGCACATAATGGCACCGGCGCGATGGTGTAGTGGTGAGAGCGTCCGCATCGCAGTCGGTAAACCTGGGGTTCATTCCTTAAGTCGAGTCAAAGGGATTGTGTGGAGAACAAGCCGGCAAGCTTGCTTGTTGTGTCCTTGGGCAAGGCACTTAACGGGACGCTTCCACCTTTATGTGGCAGACAGGTGGCCCACCCGTACTTTACCGGATTACAATTGTGAAGTTGCTATCCCAGCATGTCGTAAAAGACGACTCTTGGGTACCTACCAGTGGCAGTCCGCCTTGTTGGTGGTGGGGCTATCAGTCACTCAAGACTGGCTCGAAACGGGCTGCCATCTTTCCCCAAGCCAAATTTTAATTAGGTTGACTACATAAACCCGATTTGCCGTTCGTGCCGTACCTCCATCCCGAGGAAGAGGAGGAGTAACCACAACAACAACATCGCACATGATGCTTTACACAGTTTTATGAAACCATTATTTGTCTCGATTGATGTTTGGAGTTAGCTTGCACTATTTACGATAATTTCTTCCATGTCGCAGCTCAAGTTAATATTTGTCAAGAAATAGAATAGCCCCATAAAAGGGATTTCAAAAAATCTCGGTAGGCGCCAGAAAGAAGCAAGCCTCCAAAAGACGAAATTTTTCCACATTGTTTTGGACAGAGAGGCACTCATTTGCACCTTTTGCCCTCAAACACGGTCACAATCTTCGCTTACCTCGTGTCGGATATCATCGGTCTCCATCCTACTGCACAACGAAATTGACAAACTGAATTAACCATGTTTTCATTAGTACAATTAGCTGAGATAGGAGATTGATTTGATTGTACGATGTGAGGATCTATCATCAGCCTTCTTTCGTCGAGGCCCATTTGCCTATTCTCGTTCGAGAGGTTGGTTGTAATCTGATAGCTAAGAATATGTCCAGTCATAATTCTATCGACTTCTCTTTTGTCTATCATCGCAAAAGACTTGCAGCGGCTTGTCTGAGCACAGTGCCATTTGGAGGAAGCAACATTCCATGTGCCGTCTCTGCGACAAGTTCTGTTAGCAGGAAAGTTGCCAACTTGAGATTCAGACTCTTCAGGACAGTTCAGTACGCAGAGTCTTCCAACTGTGCCTCGACTTTCAAAGCAACTCGAATATTTATTTGTATCTAACGGACAGAGCGTTTCTGAAAAAGATAAAGCAAAAACTAAAGCTTGTAGTAAAGTATACAATGAGCTGATTGGGTCGCTTACAAATAGTTTGCTTACGTTTAAGTTCTCGAGATATAAGAGCACGTTTAGTCCAACTTTACATTTGATGCACTCTTACCACTGACAATTCGATTGTGTAAAAAACACTCATTGTTATTGTTTGTTCCGTTTCCTTTTTTTATTTATCATTTGTTAAAAACTTGAACTCAATTCTTTTTTTGTATAATGTACTCATATTATAACAGTGTCACTTAATGGATTTCGCTTATATCTTAATCTGCTGAGATCAGGGAGCATCTCGACTCGATGCTCCCTGGCTTTTGCTACAAGTGTTTTTTTGTGTATTATTAATCTGATTATTGTGTCGGTGCGCAAAGCAATATTAAATAAAAAAATGACAAAAGAGCCACGGAAATCTTTTTGCAAAACAGTTTTTTCAAAGAAACATTAAAACTCTGTCGCACCAAAAAATTTCGCATATATCTCTTAGTGCAAATGCTCATCTCAAATCGTTTGGCAAATAAAATTATTGCTCAATACAGGGCAAAAAATCTGCAAATCTTCCCCAGGCCATTATTGATCGCATCTAAGGGATAATATTTTGTTGCTGCATGTTTTTACGACGCAATGAAAAGACTACATATTTCTGTTAAACCAACAATTTTTGTTTTATTATCATTTGAAGCCGTTAACCAAACCTAAATCTTTTTCTTGCGTTTTTCAACCCAGAAATTTTGTTTTCCACCGGCGTGCATAAATGAATATTTTCTGCTAACACTGTAAAGTTTAACACTGCAAAAAAATTTCCTTATTGGTTGAGAACAGCTGTGATAGAAAATTTCGACAAAGACAAACCGTTTTCACACTTCTTTCCTTCAAATCCCGGTTGGCAAATACACTGAAAGCCGCCAGTGATAGATTCACAACTCCCATTATTTTGACACTTCGGCAAAGAACCAATTAAGCAATGGTCGATTATTTCATCACAATACGTTCCCCCATAGCCCGGGGGACAATCGCATCTAGAAAAATGTAATTGTAAGAAAACTTTGGCAGTCAATTTAGTTTCCGCAATACAGAGCATTAGATGAAGTACCAATCTGTGCCGCAAGGGAACCTGTGGCCATTATCTTTGTTTAGCGTAAGGCTATAGGTTGCACAAGTTTTGATGTGTATATCACCTTTCTGCATCTACTCTATGGCTAAAAACAGATGAGAGAAAAACCTCTTCTTCGACGACAAACACAGTTGACCACCTCATTCTTGTTCAAGACTTATTTATAACTGTTTATTGTGATTCGCCATTAAAATTTAGCTCTTATATTGAAAATAAAAATTTACATGAATGAAGAAAGACCATCTCGACATTCTCCGCCATTCTGGCAAGTCACAGACGAGCAACGGTTGTCTCTCTCTTCACATCGCAGCCCGGAATATCCGTTTATGCAGGAGCACTCATATCCGTTTATGAGATCTCTAAAGCGATATGATGGAAAGTTAGCGTTTGCTAACACAAATTTGAATATTTTTAAGCAGTCATACTCACATGCATTCTCCGTCGTTTTCACAAGGCTTGTGTTCGCATTCATCTATATTCACCTCGCATCTGTTTCCAGTGAAGCCAAGCAGACACTCACACCTGCAAAACAAGTTTTCACAGATGCAGCCCGTTGTTTATATAATGCAGCGTGAATTACATATGGCGCGTGAGCTACATTGTACATGAACCTGAGAAGAGTTGAGTGGGCATTTGAGCGACCTAATCCTTCGGTTATGAAAAACCTTTTACAATATTGCAAAGAAGCAACTTTTGATCTGATCCACATCGACAGAACTAACAATGTGAAAAGTTGGCACAATGCAATTTTATCACAAAGTGGGCAACCGATCAGAGGAAATTCCTTAAACCATCTTTTAAACGCGCATTAAACAAAAACTGACCGTGATCTCCAGCTTATTGACGGCGAACCACTGCTTTATTGCGTAAAGTACCGTGACGACAAGAAATCACAACTGCACAGGATTTACGGCATCTGAGTTAAACTGTAAGTTGCTTTCAAACTCATGCTTAGGATCTTGTAATGCCTTTGTGCACAAGCAGATCCAGAAATATCAACTGGCAATTGGAAGTGGTGTTCCAACTAAAAAAGATTCTCAATCTATTTTGAGGGTATCTCTCAAAAAATTAAAGGTTCCATGTTGACGGGCGTGATACATGATAATTGAGGAAGCACATACAAAAAATTTGCTTTCACTTGAATAAAGAGAAACTGCCCATGGCAAAATATAAGCATTTTTTTTATTTATGGCTTTCTAAAAATCATTCAGTTCATCCCTTGAGCAGTTAAATTGCCTTGCGCCAACGCCAATGGCGTTCATCAGCGTCAGCTTGCGACGCTTTCTTCTACAGTTGTTCGTAGCGGTAGGTAAGCCGAGATCTTTCGGATATAATACTTACATATAAGATTCTCTTGTGTCCTGGCACGTTGCATTATTTAAACACGGTTCAGATACACATTGGCTGATGGATCCTTCGCAGTGTGTTCCTGTGTATCCCTCTGCGCATAAGCACTCAAAACTTCCGCTTACGTTAACGCAACTTCCTTCATTAAAACACTTGACAAATTTGCACGGATTAACTTGATCTTGACAATTCTTGCCTTCGTATCCAGCTGGACATTGACATTCATAACCTAAAATCCATAATAATTTTACTAATCTGTACATTGATATTCATAATCTTAAAATGACGTTGTAAGCAAACATATGTTTAAGTGTTGTGATTTATATGGTCACAAATTTTTGTGCTCTGATCTAGGGAAAACACTTTGCCGATTATGCTAGAACATGTTTTTTTCAGGCACTGCTTGAGATAGAAACACGCTGCATCAGCACCCACCCCTCCGGTGCTGTTGGCACAGCTGCTACTATCTCAAGCAGTGAAGCAAGCAGGAAATTCCCGTAAAGCGCCTATTCCAATAAGATTACGAAGTAGCCATGATGAGTTTGAACGCCCATTCACTGTCACAATAAATGGCGCTCCAACCCACTCGAACACGTTGCTGAGAGCAACTGTGAAGAGTCACGAACATACCGTTGACGTTGTTGTTGCAAACGCCACTATTTTCACACGGATTCGGTTCGCACCGGTTGATTTCTTCACAATTTGTGCCAGTGAATCCTGAAAACATTGATATCTGTACTTGCTTTAAGAGCAACACAAATATTTGCTCCGGAAATCATTGCTGTGCTATTCCGTTATATTGCCTATCGCGGTTCAGATCGACCGCTTTGTTTGTTTTTAA
Organism: Trididemnum clinides; assembly: GCA_963675345.1. NCBI lineage: Eukaryota > Metazoa > Chordata > Ascidiacea > Aplousobranchia > Didemnidae > Trididemnum > Trididemnum clinides. The sequence continues at coordinate 18,984,814 of OY776295.1, read as the reverse complement.
TAAATGACGTCACTTAGGAATACGTCAACTATAACCTAATAACCAAAGCAACTCAATCTCAACTGCACAAAAAAATTGTCGCAGTCCAAACCCACTGTGACTCTTTAAAAATAAATGCCTTTTAAATGGCAAATTTATACATATTTGATTTGTTTTGAGCACACAAGCACATAATAGAGATACACATGACACATAAGCACACACATAATAGCACATAAGCACATTGAGCACATAATGGAGTCACCTAAACAAACCATAGCAGTCAGCCGCGTGTTTTGTTCAATTAAAAAGGACAGTTTATTAGCAGCACGAAAGCTTATTAATACGTAGCACAACTGGTAGAGCATTTGACCGTAATCAGGAGTTTAAGGCGTTGAATCCAATTAAAATCAATGAAGTATTTACACTGCTCTGAGGTAAGTTACAAAATGTTACAGCACACTTTGAGGTTTTGAGAAATCTCTGAAATTTCAATTTAATGCTATTGTCCTTGTTTGCTTTAGATTATATTATAAGCATAATGTGATTTTATATTGCAGCATTGTATTGCCGTAAAATAGCATGATTCAATCTTAAGTACAAGACATCATATTTGTCGAATAGTGGTTTGAGTCAAATTGTTGCTCAACTATTTGCCGACGCTTTGCTTGTGAATTTCACCTGCTTGTTGACAAAACTCCAACGCAAAATTTTATCCCACTGCTTACTCTGAGCAAAAATCTTGGCTGAAAGCATGATCCTTGATTGCAAAAAGGAAAGTTGGTCTACCAGCCACAGTGAAATCCCCTCCTCGCCCTAAAGATGTGAACAAAGTCCACGTCTCTATTGAACGGGAGTTTCAAAACAGTTTCAATCCAAAAAACTGGCCCCAGATTGAAAACGTGAATTGCAGGAATTTTGCATGGAATGTGTTCTCCTTAACGCATTGATCAAAAATCACCGGATTTTTCCGATCACACTGTTTTCAAATTTGATTTTTTTAAGCTGGTTTTTGTTTCTTAAAGATTTCAAAATCTCTCAGAATTGTTAAACACCTTGTATTAAGGATTTTCTCCGTGAATAAAGTAAATTTACTCGAGACCTCGTATGCAGGGCGGAAACTATAATTAAGCAATGCTTCCGTCAACACTTAGTTTACACACTCGAGGGGGTGGTACCTCAGATTCTTGCAATGCCACAACTCTTCATTGCATATTTTACTCGACTCACACTTACCTTCCACACAAACACAGCTGTATTGATCCACATCCTCCAAACACGTCCCACCGTTTTGGCAAGGATCTGACATACACGCTTCAAATTCTGCAAACAGAAGCAAATAAAACCCCCAAAAAGTTGACGATTGGAGGAGGGAGAGACATCAGATGTTTAAATACCCAAAATTCAATAAAAAATTAATCGTGAAACTTATTTTAATAGCATTTTCTTCCCTTGTTTTAAAACCTCTTTATGAGATTAAAAATGATCTTACAATTTTAATATTTCTATATATAAATGTAGTAATAAACTCTTAATAAAAAATTTCATCATTATATTGTTCAAGTCTCAACTTATGGGTGAGGTTGCTGTGCCTTTAGGAAAGGCACTTTATAGTGATTATTTTTTCTACTTGGCGAATTACAATCAATGATAAATTTGCTAAAAATATTGTCAATGGCAACTCCTATACAAGTCAATATTTATCAAATAGCCACTCACAAACAATAAGGTAATGTACACAGCTGAGAATAATTTGAAGCTAGCTAGTTTTGCTCTTGTGGGACTCATCAGGCGAATGAGATGCTACCCACTAACGATAGGTTAATAACAAAGCACTGATACCATTCACCAATCAAATTGACAGTACATCATACATATTTCGAGGTTACGCAAAATTTCTCCGAAAACTGCAGTGCTGCGGCACTTTTGCTCAAAGTTTATGCGCACACATTAGATATCTCGTTCGACACTGTCAGCATCTTCTTCCTCATCACTTTTCGGAGTGATTTTAGTGCTGCAACACCGTAGTTTTTTGAGAAATTTTGCATTGCCTCGCAATATGTATGATACATTTTCAGTTTATTAGTGAATGATGTATATCAGCATTTTTTTATAGCCTATTATCAGGGGACGGTACATTTGCACTCCCCTGATGAACCTCATAAGAACGAAACTAACGGGTCGCGAGCAATTCTAGCTACGTGCGCTGCATTATTGTTTGTGAGTGGTTATTTGATAAATATTGGTTAGAGCTTTTGATACTATTGGCGTTTTTGGCTGGATCCCCTAAATGGATTTACCAAAAAATATGATTGTGGCTTTTCATGCTCATTAGTAGTCCAATTCGAGAATTATAACTGTGTAGTGTTTGACGCCGCTCTTGAAGTCCTTGTTACTAGAGAAAAAATGCTATGCAAAAACACACTTACCAATGCAATGGAAATTCGTTTCCCGATCCCACGATGGGTGATAATTTGGTGATGAAATAAGGCATGTGGTGAAGCATTCAGTGAGTCCAGTAATAGAGGATCTCTGAAAAATATAATACTTTTTACTAATAATGTTGTAGGTAGAAAGACCAAGGCAGTAGTTAAATCCGGCTTTTGTGTTTTGCTCATTTCTCTTTTTCCTGATTTTGGAAAAGGGGCTACCCGATGGAAATACAAGTTTTTTGTAAAAGTAATCAGTTATCAAAAAGTAGAGGCCTTAAAAGTGGTGGGACATATTTGGGGTTTTCACCCCTCTTCTGGTTCATGCGGTCTTGATTGAGTTCATGCAGGGGAAAGGTAAATACAAGCGAAATGTGGAGTTTAAATGAAATCTAGTCATGCGTAGCCGTAAAAGTATAGTTTCCAAATCAAAACCGACTCAGACTTGGTTTCACTTGAATATTTGCGTAAGCATAGAATTCTTTCATTAGGATCAAGTAAAAACAAATCATAGGCTTTCTTTTAGGTTAGAATCATTCTTACCTTACAGCCAGAATTTGATTTTAGATCTGAAATGACATAGCCACTAGGGCAAGAGACAACACAAGTGGAATTGATGTTGCATTCATCAGAGCAATTAATCACAAGCTGCTCGCTTTTGAGAATCGGCGAACAAGTTTTTTCTAAAATGCACCAAAATTGAAAAACTTGACACTACGACAACACATCTCCTAATCTGCAACAATCTATTTTAAAATATCGGTCCCAAAGTTACTGAGGGAAACTAACACAGACAGGACTATGGTCATTAATGCTAAGTCGTCTTTAGAAATTAGTTTTGATAAAGAAGATGACGAATTAAAAGAAAATTTTCCTCCAAAAAATGTCATCAGCCTGCAGAAAAGTGCAAATTTTGGCATATTTAGCATACTGTATTTATTCGATTATAAGACGATTCGCTTATAAGACGGGTTCCATCTTCACCTCATATCTGCACAGTTCTGAGTAAAATATTTTCTATTTTAGTAGACCTCGCCCATATGATGATCCCCTCCAATTTGAGCCCGAAATCTCGAGAAAAAATTTCCGTGTTATAAGCGAGTAAACAAGGTACTTATTTAACAAGTACATATTAAACATATAGAGAGGCATTGGGCTCTTTCTTCTGTTTTCCTATCTCCAGGCACAGCCTCGGTCCACAGGGTAATTATCCGCTAATAAACACCTCTTGTTGGTGGCGGAAGGATTACCTTTCCTAACAGGCAAAACACTTGTTTCAAACAGTATCCTAATTTGTTTTAATTTGATTGAAAAATTAGCCTAAAACAAGCAACCTTTTCAATAATTGGATGTTTTTAAAACACTTTGTTTATGCATTGCACTCACCCTCACAAGACCACATTGAATCGGACCAGTGCCCATCATATAGGCATGTCACTTCTGTGCTATTTCGTAGCTCATGTTCCCCGCAGCATTGAGCGGTGCAGACCGAACCAGCTTTGTTTGAATTCGTACAGTTGAGGGCAGCACCACAATTACTGGGGTTGGATAGCTCGTTTATAGGACATGTTGTCTTCAAAGCAAAACTTTGCGCCAGACACAGCTTTTGCACGACGTCTCTACATTTCAACAGCTCTTTGAAATACAAAATATTCTAAAAGAAATTTAGCAATTGCACGGCCAGCAAATATTAAAAAAAGGATTAAGCGCCACGCCGTACGGTATCTCTTTCGTAAATAAATTATATTATGAACCTTGATACCTTACTGCAAATCTAGCTTAGTAGTCTATACAATAATTATAAATATATCTATTTGTTTTGATGATGCTAGTATTTAATGTTCTCAACGTATAAACTCTAAAGCTCTACAATTGTAAAAAGTTTTGAACGATTAACTTTACCTTATTCTTTGTAATAGTTGGACAAAATTGCCATCAACTGAAATGGAAAACTTGTTGTCAGGGTCAGATGCAAGGTGATGGATTAAATCGGTATTTGCCCCGCTCAAGTCAATTGCAAGTACTCTAGACAGGTGCTGAAGTTTCTGAGCTGTCTCTACAAATATTTTGAAAAGAAATTAATAGAAAAAGTTTATTATCCTGCTTGTAAAAATGCTTAATGCCGATATGATCGAGTTGAATTAGCGTGCATATTTTTATCCTGCGACCACCAGAAAACTTTTGTCGATTAGAATGACGCATGTCTGATGCTTACCACAATCTTGTTGGGTCTCTACATCATCAAACTAGATAATGATCTGGATCCAACGCATAAAAAAGATCTGTCCCCCTCAAAAAATGTTTTGGCTGAGCACGTTTGCGATATTACTCAAAGCAATGTAACCAAGTAGAGGAAATGATTGTAAAAAGTCCTTTCCACATAAAGAGATCATGAGGTTTGAACGCACGATCATGCATTTTCACTCTGCGCCCCAACCCACTCGACCGTTTTAGCAACTGTTGGGCAAGTAAACTTACTGTTAGAATAACCTGCAAAATTGGGCTAAAAACTTTATAGTGGACACTGGATAGGCTTAAAAACAAAAGAAAAAGTAAGTTTATTTTTCATACAAAATATAGTCATGCTAGGGAGCAATCTACTGCGTAATTAAATTATGTTGCAGCCCAATGGCTGCTTTTACTGGCACAGAGATGAAGTAGGTAAGACGTTTGCTTCGCAGTCAGCAGACAAGGGTTCTATTCCCTTGTCGAGTCACAACAAACAACGAATGGTATTCACAGCTTCTCTGCTTGGTACTCCGTAAGAAATGAACAGCAAAAGTCAAAAAGGACAAATTGATCTTTTAACTTCAAACAACTAGATATTATTTGCTTATTATCGCAGTTTAGTTCGTCAAAAGTTGAAATACAAGTAGATCGAAAAGGTGGCGAATCGCTGGCTGTGCTCATGGGCAAGATACATTACGGATACCTTTATCTATCAGTGGCAAACAGGTGGTAAATCGAGCAGTCTAACCGTCCCAGTGACCTGGCCAAACTAAAATCAAGAAGAACAGCATGTGCTTTTATACACGGACCAAAAAAGAAAAAACTCAATCGAAGATTAATTGCTTTATTTATTCAACCACAGGTCGGCAACCTGCGAATCTTGCGTGCTTTCACTGCGGCTCCGTGCAGCTTGGGAAAACTTATGCTGAGCATTGGCAAAACAGCAGAGAGGGCATAAATTATATAAATCAGTTTCGCAAATCTGATCTCAAAAAAAAGTCTTTAGCTTGGTTTTACGACAAAAGTGGAAAATGATTACTTTCAAAAAGCTAATCTAAAAAAGGTCTTCTCAGTGTTTTTCTTTCCAAGGAAGCTGGGTCCAAATGACTCCTTGAATGCTGCTAAAGATTGCCGACCCCGGTGATAGGCTAAATCTCAATTTACATCTCTAAAGCTTACCCCAAAACAGATCACTTGATGTACCGTCGGTGATCACTAATGTGATTCGTGAGTAACCCGAGCGATACTGTGGCCTTCTTTTTAACTTGCTGCTGATGGCTTGTGAGAAGTTTGCAGAGTTTCTATTTGCTGCTGTTGATAACTGAAGATTGAATATCTCCTGCGAAAAAACATTAAAGTCGATTATGCGCTGTCTTGAGTTGGTTGAACCAAGATACACTATAGGAGCAACACACAATGGGACCTGGGCAAAGTGATATATGAGGGACAATGTCAAAGTGATTCTTTTTGAGCCTTATTCCTGCTGATTTGTAAGAAAATTATTCATTTTATCGGATGGACCCTTTTTCATGAAACCATTTCATATACGACCGAGTGACGTCGTCAAGGGAGGGAAGGGACAAATTGCTGCAGATGACACTGTTGTGTGGGGGAGACAGCCAAGAACAGCAGTAAACAGCTTTTACTTGCTTTTATAGCCTTGACATGCTTTCAGTAAGCAATTGTAGTTGACAATCTTAAAATCTATCATTTTTTATTTTGCAGGGGTGAGGTTTTTAAATCTATCCAACATATCACGGTCTCTATTGACGTCACCGATACGGTTTTAGACCTGAGGCAAGCTTCCTTGAAAAACAACGTATCATTTGTGTCGCATGCTTTTGGCCCGGGTCTTTATCAATGGGCTCTAAAAATTTGTTTATTCGCACCAGCTCATTAGAAACAACTGATTCAGTGTCTAATTACTCACCTAGTTAAATTGGGAAGTTGCTCCCTTCAGCATGTTGAGCGACTATTGAGTGCCCGCTAATAGAGCCCGCCTTGTTAGGAGTGGGCTTACCAGTCTGTATTTTATAGTCATGACTGGTTCGAGATAATTAGCCAGTTTCCCATTGTCTAATCTCGATTAGGTTGGCGGCCTGAGCTTAAAAAAATCACTTCGCACCGTATCTCTATCCCAAGAAAGAGCAGAGGTAAACAACAACAACAACAAAAATCTTATGGGCTGTGCGATGTGGGGTATACCAGGGATGCACAAACTGTGCCCCGCAAAAGGACGTGATATGAGCGTCCACAGATTTCATCCAGGTGAAAGGCTTTCAGTTTAAAAACGTTGATCATTTGAAATTGACGTGCTAATAAAAGGTCTTAAAAAAGAGTCTACGCTAGACCCATGGTATCACCCGGATGAGTGAAATTTGTACAATCCTGAATCACACAGATAAAAAAATTGAGCTGCAATAGCCTATTGTTTCACTGCAATACCGTTTGTAATTGATGCTTGTCTTGGTGTGTATCGTAGTCCCACATTGTGACAAGTTGTTCGGCAAAATGAATAAAAGATACCTGAAACAAGAGCAATAACATCACTTCAGGAAGTTTTGTTTTGATATACCGCTGTTTGTCAAATTTCAACAAACATTAACATCTATCTTACTTATAAAATAGATATACAGCGTTATTTTTGAAACGTGTACTAATAAAATTAAACTATTTTTAATCAACATGAAACGGAATTTTCATTGCATGACGTTTCAACCTTGATTTAAGCATTCTAATCAGCTGTGCGATGTTGCGCCCGAGCGCAGAAAAGGTTTCTGGGATTTAGATTGTTTACGAGCTTCATATTTGTGGTCAACAATTTCAATCCCAAGCATCTTACTATCTTGTTTGCGAGAAGCAATTGTAAACAAAAGATTCTAGTACATACGCATTTTAAAAACTGTTTTCTTCGAGTGCTGTATTTTGTCAATACCATTAGCAAAGTCGTAGTAACGACTCGAGAAGGTAAATGAATCAAAGTCTCCCCACTCCTAAAACTATCAAAGCTTTTTGAAAAATCAATGGCGCTTATATATCTGGGTTTATAAGTGGGGTGTTTAGAGTAACAAGTAAAATAGACCATAAATGCAAAAGAAAGACCGCGTCTTCGGAAGCCTGCGGCACTAGAAATATTTTATTAGATTATTTAGATTTCACTAGAAATATTTACATCCGTCACAAATAAATGTCTGTCTCCTCTCAGAAGTCCAATTGCAATGGACTTGCTTAATTTTCTCAAAAAATAAAAGTGATGCCCCCTCACATTCCAGCTCCAGCGAAGCGAGTTTTATTTCCTGCTGTGCGTAAAAATGCAATGTGACCAGATGTGAAACACCAATTTTGGTGGAGATATATCGAGATTGAAAAGGTGTCTGTGTAACCCTTCTACAAAATCGGACCCTGCGCCACTAGCGCAGCACCACGTTCAAGATTGCATATCTGATATGAATCACGCGTCCAAGCAAATAGAATGACCGACTTTCCAGTGGCCATGCTTAAGTTTACGCAATGCACGAAACTATCCGGATGATAATTTGTGTAAAATATTTCAGAAAAATTCATGCTAAACCAGTTGAACTAGAATCGCTAGATTACATCAGTGTTTATAAAACAAATAATAAAATATTGCAAAAAAAACTTAAAAAGAAGCCAAAAAAAACAAGCGATCTAACCAGCAGCCTACATTCCAGAAGATTTAGCAGTCCTAAAATCAGTTTTGTCTCTAGCAAGATCGGAATGCTTGCCCATGCGCAAAGCAAAACTTAAATAATCATAAATTTTTTGAAACGAAGTAATCTATTGATAAGACTCTGCTTTACATAAGTAAAATTCATAGCATAAATGAAAACTTTTGAAGCGAACTACAAATTTCAACTTTAGTTTTCGCTAACAAATCATGTACGGACAAGTTAACCTAAGTTAATGTGAAGTAAATAAACTTTTTTTAATCGGATTTGCGTGGTCAGTAAAGACGCTAAATTTGGAAACTAAATGAGGCAAGGCTGTTCAATAAAATATGTGACGATTAAATTAATTTCACTTTAAAAAGTACACAAAATACAAGGAGAGTAAACCTGGTGTGAAGATCTGCCATTTTAGTTGATACACAAAAAGCAAGTCACTGCACCACGAAGCAATTCGCAAGACTAAAATACTCTAAATTCTTATTGATTCGGAGGCTCTAGGTTTCAGTCCCAACGAAAAGTTCTAGCTTGTCACGTCACGACCTGGTAAGTAGTTTTTCAGTTTGTACTTATAAAATATTTTACCGGAAATATAAAAAATTGCACTTTTTTGTGTTCACAGTGCTTTGTACATATACCTTAAATAAAGTTAGCAGAATTTTAATGGCTACGCGAATTGTTTTATCGCAAACTAGCCAAATAAAAACACACAGCAAAATTGGCTTTGATTTTTGTATTCGAAGCATCAACATGATTTCAATTGCTTGCTTCTGACTTCTTGCTATAACATTTCCACAGATGTAAGTGCCCAATGCTGCTAAAATGAATAAAAAATTTTAATCTTGAAACTTTCAGTTTTTTTCATCACTAATTTCCGGAAATATTTGGTTATTTCCCACAAAATATGCTACTGCATTATTTTTAGTGAGGATTGCATGTTTACGTCTCTTAGCAAAAACCTCACGTTGGTTTAACTAATCGATCTATCGTCATTAGATTGTTTTTTGTTATTTATCGTTCTTATCTAAGTTGAAGGCAAAACGCAAAAACTTTTCTCATTACTTTCCAAACACATTAACCCCGACCTGAAAACGTTATCATACCATATTGATAAGTCAAGATATCCAATTTGCGAAGAGCAAGAACAGTTTTTTGACAATATGATTATTGAAGTCAGGCAATATACATGACATCTGATTGAACTTGGGATCATGAAGTCTTACAAATGAATGATAACGCTCTTTTGAAGTTATATTGCTAAACTTGATTTTTGCTATCCTTAGAATTAATGGAACTCAGATGTAACTGATATAAAATAAACGAAGTGCAAAAATAACAGCAAAACAATCAATTCGTTAAAAGACTATAAATCTTTACAGGAGTACTTTCTAGTTTATTTTATCTCGTTTATTCACATTTGAAATCTTCTGATGATACTCTCCTGGTACTGGAAACAAAGGTAAAGGTAATACTGTATTGGACTTTGAGCTTTGGGGGTTGTAAGATTGAGGCTCCTATTTTTTGATTCCTACTCCACTGATGAGATTAAGAGGGACTGGCTCCTTTCTCTCTGCGCACTTCCTTCGACACAAACATCTAACCGTGTCATTCCATCCTGGGTAAGAGTGGCGAGATGTGTTTCGAAATTCCTACTTTGTCACGATTTCAACTCCGATCTTACGCTAGCAAGGCGAGCTGGTTAATTGCTACATCACCGAGCTCACTGGCTACCAAAGGAAGCGCTAAGCCATGTTTAAAAATTAAACAGTTCAAAAAAGACATTGCAGTTGTTTATAACACACGGCTTTACTGCTGTTACTAGACAAAGGAACTACATCTGCTGCATTAAATCATAAGATCACAAGATTGCTGACAACATTGTTCACTCGTTTACAAAAGTTGATGATGAGGGTCGTGTCGCAGGAAAAGTTAAAATGGCTCAGTGATGATGATTTTTGCGGCCGCTATTTCAGTTATTTCTGGGCAAAGGGATGTTGTTGAGGCAAAGATGGATTGCCGGTTTTCCGCAACCAATCGTAGTGGCTTAGACTGACTGAAAACTGGAAAGCAGAGCATGAGCTCATACGAATGAACGAGTGGCTTTGAAAAAGATCTTAAAATAAGAACTTCTCATCCCACCTTTATGTTACCTACGGCTTTGCAGACGAGGTATAATTATGGCATTTATTTCAACCAGATGAACATCTGTACATTCGCAATATCATTTTAAGAAAATTAACTCGTTGCCTTAGGTTTTGTCTGTCATATACCAATAAGACATTACCTGAACACCATCAGGACCAATATGGAATGTATCTATTACGCGTATTAAGAAGTCCTTGATAAAGCTGAGATTGTAGTTAGCGAGATTTGAAGAAGTGTCCAACAAAACAAGAAGATCGAATTTTCCCTGACACTCTGAAATCATTAGGAAAATTAAATTTAGTTGAGAGCATAAGCAGAGCTAAGGGGGGGGACTACAGTGGCCATTTTAGTTACCACGGCTACAAACCGTAAATCTTCAACCAAAAACTCATTCAAAAAATTTAATGTTTTAGGTTTTCCTCCCCCAATATTTACTTCTAGCTACGCTACGTCTAGAGCGACATATTTTACTCCACCAGTCATTAAACAATACTTACGGTTTCAAAACCACTGATGTCGAGAACTGTTTAAAAACAAACCAGCTCTGCAGGCAGTTTAATCACAAGTACTGCAACCAAGTTCAAGAAGCCCCGGCAGGTTTTTCAAGAGCCTGTATTATTTATGCATTCATTTAAAAATTTTTAGTCAGGAAGCGTCTAGACTACAAAACCTATGGGCTGTTGGATGCTTTCAGTTCTATTATTTTGCGGTTAAATGGCATTGCAAGAGAAACTCTTGAGCAATTTACAGAGGCGAAAAAGCCAAACTTCATAATCCAAGAGCACAACAAAGTAGAAACACTCGAGCATTGAAAGCACGATCCTATGATTGGAAGCTAACGGCTTCAAGTCCCGAGCTAGGATGAAGAATCGTTGGTCTTTGTAGAAAATCTAATTGAGTGGACTCATCAACCAAAAGAAAAGACCAACAAAAGGGTTTATCGATGCGGTGAGGGATAATACAAAGATGTTGGATGAATGCAGGAGAATGCAGTAAAGAGTAAAATCTGGAAAAATGATCTGCTGAGGCGAACCCTGAACAGAAACAGTCGAACAAACCAAAAAAATCACAAATTTGATCGAGCAAAATTCAAACCAACGTGATCCAAAACAGCATTTGTGTGAGAGAGATATTCGAGAAAAAATAACAGCAGCAATACAAATTTGATTTCAAATGATCATCCAACTTCAATCTCCGTTTAATAGCTAGTTCTTTTTTTTTGTTTCATGCATTTGAGCTCATGCTCTGTTTGCTAATCGACTGAGACTAAACTACCGCGACTGATAGACTGCTTATCCCCGCGATCTGTCTGCCTGTCGCATAAAGATAAATACATCCCATTAACTGTTTTACCCTAGAACACCACAAGCAAACTATCCGCCTTTTTTTTTGCGCTATCCCTTTTGTGCTGGGCACTGAGCATGGAAGCTGTGAATACCGTCTTTAAAGTCTTCGGTGTGACCCAGCAAGAAAGTTGAATCCGAGGATCATGCTTGGTAACCAATTTCAAAATTTCAAAGGATTATGCTTGGTAACCAATCATGCTTGGTAACCAGTTGCTGTACGGAATTTCCTCAAAGAAAAACTTGATTTAAATAGCTTAAATTACCAATATTACTTTCGCTTGTATTATTGCTGCTTGCATCGTAGTCAAGTAAGATAATTGCAGCTCAAAATGATTTTGTTGTTTTTGCAGCGAAAAGCGAGCTGCTTTCTAACTATTATGTGCTTGTGTCACGTGTGGATGAATATGACCCCAGTTGTAATCATCTCAAATAACTATTTCACTAACTTTGTACCGGATTTTCTTAAAAATTAGGGCAATTTTGAATCTGCGACACTCTTCTGGCAGAGCACGCTCATGTCGCCATGTTTTTTATGGCCCTTTTCAACTGCTTTGCTTTTTAGCGCAAGAACATGCTTTAATTACAACTGATTTATTTTTACACGGTTAATATTTTATTCTCCTTCCACTTTTCCCATTTTGCCGAGCACCAAGCAGGAGATCTACGTATACCATTTTTAAAGTCTTTGGTATGGTTCGAGAAGGGATGTGAACTTAAGTTGACGGACTGTGAATCGCTCGCTTTAACCACGCCACCGCGTTAGTCAAATTGGGTTTGTTATTCATAACGCATGAAAACAATTTTGGATTTCTGGTGATGAGTGGATTAAGTTCGCGTAGACGTGATATGAATGCATGGAATATAGTCACAAGAGCGATTTGCAAGTGACTTCAATCGGCCTGAACGCCAGACCAATGCAATTCGCATTAATTAATCAATAATTATGGTGACGTAGATGGTAATGAAACTCAAACCTGCCGATTGACGTCTGTTAGGCTATTTGTGCAACCAAAACCGTTGCGCAAGTAGATTTGTCACGTGAATCATATATAAAAGAGGACATAGGTGGATTTTAGGTCCTTTTCCAATTGAAACATTTCTTAAATCTATCTGTTATAGGCCTTTTGCATCCTCGGCTGAATACCGAGGTCCAATGTCAACTACCAACAAATGGTACAAACAAATCTAGTGTTAGATAGTAGATTTAATAAATTCCTTTTTTTAATTGCTTAAAATTCTACGTATGAAACAGGAACCTAATCATTTATTTTTCGACAGAAGGGAACCCATGTCACGCTCTCGCTGGAATAGGGAGGGCAGGCGTGGTAGCAAAGCCACTCGACAAAAAATGCATTTCCATCGCCATGAGCCAGCCCAGCAAGACTGATATCTTGCGAATAATACCCAAAAATATAAAGTCTTACAGGATATTTTGCGTAATTTGTTATTAAATCTTTGCGGAGTTGTCCGCAAAATAAAATTGTTTTCACCAAGTTTATCGTAAAAAGTTGATTTCTTTGAAACAGTGGGTTTTGTGACAAATAGTTTAACTTTTAAGCTTTCCGTGCTTAACCCAACACGTGTTTGTTGTTAAACAAATAATGTGTATGATTAGCAAAAATGACAACCGAAATCCGGATATTAAACAATACTACGCATTCTTCGCAGACTTGAAAAAGTAGGTAATTTGTTTTGTAACTAAGGTCAAATGTCACAACTATAAATAAAAATTTTTAATATCTGTCGCTTGTTGTTTGATGACAACATTAATTCGTCTCACTAAGACATTATCAGTTATGTTTATAAAGTCTGACTTAAACAGACTCAAAATCGTTGCAAATTCGTTATATAAGAGTTAGATTCTTAAAAAAAAGTGTAATATTGAAGGTAATATTATACTCACAAAACGGAAAAAACTTTAATACGCATTTGAACACAAAGCGTCAACGTGCTGTCATATAAAAATACATTTAATCATTTTGTAGTTCTGGACCCTTACACCATCATAACAACTTTTGTAATATTTATGGCATTTCTACTAAAGTCTGGCTATCAATGCTATAGGTCGTCTGTACGAAAATTGAAAAAGTGTAGTTTTTTTTATTCGATGATTCTAAATTGTTGGCCCCTTAATTGCACTTAACATTTTACATTAATCAAAAATAACTAATGATGACATTATCTCGCAATCTTTTGCCCATCAACGCCAATTTTTAAGTCTGTGTTGTCGTTAAAAAAAAATTGAGAAATGTTAAGATGCAATAAAAAATTTTTAATCGGAAAAACTGAAGTCGGCTTGCTCGAGGTCTTAACCCTTTGAGAACCTTTGGCACACATATGTGCCATGATTGTTGATTGTTATATCATTATGACGTGATAACCAATTATCTGAAATCCATTATATTTCCGTTGTTACCAAACAATTGCGGCATTGTTTCAAATTTTATGAATTAAATTCTTATGGTCCTCAAAGGGTTAAGCTTCCAGCCAAGATATAAATGTAATGTCAATGATATCACTTTTGTCAATATCGGCGATTTTTTGAAAATACAAATATGTGAAACTGAAAAAAAAAGAAAAACAATTGCTCAAATTCAGTCGCAAGCAATTTCTTTTTAGCCCATCACAGATAAGTTTAGCATTTTATAACTGCTTACTGTAACTCAGTGCTTGGAGATTGGGTGTATCGTACTCCCTAGGGCGTGCCAGAATTTTTTAGGGCCTACCACCATCATGGGGCGTATAGGGCTGTACCTTACTTCGTTTTCAAGAACTTTATGTGGCTTAGCCTTTATCTAACAACGTAACATTTTTTCTTGCTACAATAGGTGTTTTGATGAACATCATAAGAAATAATATATCATTAATTCGAATTGAAATTTCCAAAGAATTGTTTACTGTACTCCGGAAACTTTTTAGGGAACCGCAATAGTTTCTTATCTTCTCGGACGTAATCGTTTTTTCCACCCGACGTCCGTAAATAGCTGCCGATGCGATGTTTTCGTCAACGATTTGTTCTTCGTAGTGCAATAAGTTTGATTGATCATTTGAAAACAGCCTTTCTCTGAAGTATTATTACCGGGTTCTGGCGCTTAGGAGTGTAAATGTGCCATACCATTAGACAAGCACTTATATACTGGTGAAAGTATAGTTTGTCTGTGAGAAAATTACTTTCCTAACTGCGACTTTATAAGAGTGTACATTTCAAAATAACATGTAAATTTAATAAGTAACAATTTTATTCTAATATTTTGACTCATTTAAAGTTATTATAATTAGTTGTTTGACATAAATGAAAATGGACATACGTAATTTCTTCAAGAAGGGTGTGGTAAGCTCGAGTGAAGTACGTGTGAGTGAAGATATTAGCGAAATACCTATAGCTCAGAACGATGGAGCGTAAGTTTCTGGAATTAACAATGAGACAGATGAGCGATCTGTTGTAATGGCAACTATTTAAAAGAAAAGGGTATGTAACGTAAAGAAACGCAAATGGAACAGTGATTGCACTTCTTATGGGTTTTATCCAACAAAAAAAGAGGCTTTGAACCTTTATCCTTCGGTGCGTTGTCTGTTTTGCAGAGACGTCTTTGTTGATAGTAATCTGACTCCAGGTCATCTCCAAAAACATTTGAAGACACACTCTCCTAGTCATCAAAATAAATCAAGGGGGTTCTTTGAGTCATGTCTGCAAAATCATTAAAAGCAACTATCTTCATTTGAGAATAAAATGGCAAAAGAAAGGAATAATGACTTGGTTCTTGCTTCTCTTCAAATGGCTCACGTCGTACGGAAAAGAAAGCGTTCATATACCGAGTTGCAATCTGTAGTTCTTCCGTGTCTTGAAATTGCTGCCAACACTCTGCACGGAGGGGAGAAGTTATCGCAAAAGTAAGGCACATTTCATTATCCAACAGTACAGCTAAACGTAGATGTGACCGTATTTCAGAAGATTTGCTGAATCAACTTCTTGACAAGTTGAAGAAAGCTCATTCTTATTGTGTTCAACTCAATGAAACTACAGATATTTTAGATGAGGTGCAATTGATTTTGTATTGTAGGTTTGCCGATGAAAGCAAAAACCATTGTGGAGCATCACCTGTGATGCCTAAAAGTTGGTGTTAGCGCAACTGCTCAAGCTTTTTTTGACAGACTGAATCAATTTTTTGAGAGGCAAGGTCTGGATTAAAGGAAATGTAAAGTAGTTACTACTGAAAGAGCAGCAGTCATGAAAGATTCTACAAATGGAGTTATTCGAAAAATCAAAAACGTCTCGCCTGAACCTGTTTCACATCATTGCATGATCCTTCGAGAGGCACTTGTACTTAAAAAATTGAAACTCGGAACCAAACAGCATTGTGATCTTGCAGCTGTTGTTGCTGATGTAATAAAAATAGTGAATTTCGTCCGTAAATATTCAAAGAAACGTCGAATGTTTTCAGAACTGTGCAAAGATGTGGACGCAGACACAATGAAGTTGCTGTATCATGCTGAGGTACGCTGGCTATCCAGAGGAAAAGTTTTAAAGCGCGTGTTTTAATTACGGCAGGAGTTGCGTTTTTTTTGTTTAGCACAAACATCCAATGGCCATTTATTTTCAAGATAACTTTTGGCTCGCAAAATTGTCCTATTTGTGTCCAATATTTGAAAGAACAAATTAGTAAATTTGTCGCTGCGAGAAAAGGGATCTGATATGTTTGAAACAGGCAGAAAGAATGAAGCCTTCAAACAAAACTTGAAGTTGTGGTAGAGGAAAGTATCAACTTGCGACTTTTCAGATTTTGAATTGTTAGACAATTTCATGCAGACTTGTAAGTGCGAAATTGAAACTACAAACCTTGAATCAACTATAATATCAACTGTGCATGAGCATCTCGAAGTAGTACAACAAAACTTTGGATTCCATTTTCCAGAAGATAATTATTTGACTATGAATTCTCAACTGTGGATTGTGCAACCATTTACGAGCGAAGACTTTGACTTGGACTGCCAATAACCAATAAACTTATTGAACTACGATGCGATTTAGTGAAAAAGGCGGAATTTGAAACTTTTACAAACTACATTAATTTTTGGGGATTGTTCTCAGCAATCTCACATACCAAACTCTCGCTCAAAAATTGTATATTGTATGTGCTTTTTTATGCTGACATTGTGCATCACTTTTCCGTCACAACGTAATCTATTATAAGCCTAAAATTACTACGGTGTTGGACTTCAATGCATGACTTAGAAAAAGGGCGTACAGGTTTTCAAACTAAGTTTAAAGTGCGTACAAGTGTAAAAAAACAGGTTGACAACCACCGCGATAACTCACATAACAGCATATACAATAAAAATTGAAAACAATTACATATAAGCCCTAATCTTAAAGCTTTCGACAATTAATTAAAAATAGATAAAATATTTACAAGTTATTAAAGTTTCAAAACATTTCTTCTGAATTTAAAACACGACTACGAAAAATTCCAAAAACTAGTCGGGTTAAGCTCAGTTTATGCAGAAATAAACAAACGTAAACACGTACATTACAGATAAGCAAGCATCTTTCTAAACATGCTGCCCATAAAGTCGAAACTGTTTTCAATTTTTCTAGCAATTTTCAAAGGTAAAACTACTTAATAGCCAGTAAAGCAAAATTGTTACGTAACATTTTCAATTGAAGGTACGAACATCGTTTCGTACTCATTCTGCGACTTACAGCGACCAATTTCAAGGGCTTTTAAAAAAAATGCATGAGCATTAATTTATTGGGGAGCCGGCCACTATGTCGCCAATCAGCTTAGCTTGACTTAAATGTACGTAAATATTGCATAAAACTTCTCGTTTCAAAATGAATATACCTCCGCAAGTTGCTGTCGTTCCGTTCCAAAATTCAGATGCATATTCCCGTATGCAATGTCGAAATGGACTGCCTTGGATCCTAAAGCCGTGGTTATCATGGCAACGAAGCGAGCAAACAGATCCAATGTTGTTTACATTCGAACATTTTAAGGATCCATGATATGAAGTCGAAAGAGGAGGACATGCTAAGCATAAACAATGCAATGACTCGTAGCATAGAAAATTTGACTATTATAATATCATTTGTCAAAAAAACAAAGTTACATCTAATTCTCAGCACGCTGACACGTTTCAGTTTTACGCCCGAGCCACAATCACTTTGCTCAAGTAGAATTTCTTTAAAAACAACTTTACAAGATAGCATTTGAAAAACAATAAAATTGTTTGAGCGTAAAAGCAAAACACCTCAACATGCTTTCACTGATACATGGGCGGTTGCTTTTTTAATAAAACTTTGACAATTATCTGATGCAATCTCCAACTGTCAGCTATACTTGTTATTCCACCATAACCATTAACTTTTTGAATTGCATCATGGAAAGTATAATCGCAAGTAAGTAACTCTGTATATGAGCATAAAATAAAAATCAATCTCTATAGAAGGTAAACCTTTGATATATAAATGTGAAAGAAAAGATATGAACGTTGACAGATAGAACCGGGCCTGCTGACAAATTTTTAAGAGTCTCTACGGATCAATTTGCTTACTTGACGGTTAAAACAAAGACCCTTGTTTTAGATATTTCTCGAAAATTTTGCCCAGAACGAAATTTTATGGTGGAGTTCAGTCGAGCGCCTTTTTTTCAGAGGTTACCTTGACTTTGGTGCCGACCTCACTTTGAGTCGGGCGAGGCATTTCCAAAACACCCGGCACCTTGACAAAATTCTGTGACCCGGTTTGCAGGAACCCACTCTCAGCGCTACCGACTATCGGTCTCGTACTTAAGTGTTCACGCAACAACCACAAACTGTATTCTTGCACTAAGTATTGCTAACAGTGTTTCACTGTGGGCTACCAAAACAGATAACCCACGCAAATTCAGGTCTTATTCAACCAAGCAAAACTGGATAGACTGCAACCACGTTTGCAGCCTAACGCACTGTACCATCATTCAATAAAGGGTGACTGTGTACAGCTTCCGTTAAGACGAGTTAATGCCATCCAGTAGCTTACTACAGCCTGTAATGGCTTAACAATATTTTCACCTAAAGCCAGGGTTCTTGAAAGTGGAAACTGTTTAACATAATTGATGACGATAAGTGATCGAACTTCAACATCAAAGCAATGCCCTAGAAGCAGCAGCCCGTGATCAAAGTTCATATTAATACTACTTTGTGTAGTAAATATCGTTTCAAATATCGTAACACATTCTAACAAATATTCCGTTATGCTAAATCAGAAATTAACATCAAACCTCGTATTTTATAAACCGCTTTGATCTCTCGTTGTAAATCAGCGACTATTTCCCTTAACTGATTGAAGTTTGCTCTTTTGTAGACTCTAATATTGTTACCAATTTCGCCATTTGCAATTATTTGCAATCTTCTCAAATTATGAGATCCATTGCCAACGACACCAATACTGAATATAGTGATATTCTAAAAAAGAGAAACATTATACACTGGCTCATTCTGTGATAAATTGAGACAATCAGCACAAAGCAAAAATCAAACAAATTAGTTAGGTTACGAGTCTTCTGGTCAAACAAGTCTTCTGGTCAAAAATGGTGATTTAAGCTTTCAGTTAATTTAGTATGCACCTTGTTACCTACAAAATTTTCTTGTGGAGTCCAGACAACAGCTAGTAAGATAATGCAGTCGTAGTACAATAAGTTTGGCGAAAATTTCGAGTTTAATAGGTAAGTAAATTAAGTGACTAAACAAAAGAGATTGGTGAAATAGAATAGGTTCAACCAATTGTAAGAGCAATAACAGATAGATTAGTGATCGAAGCAATAGTGCCAGAAGCTGTACACACGTTAAAGTGTTGAAATCTTGTTCATTTGTTCATCAACAAGCTACCATAATTAATGTGCAACCGCACCCTTGATTACAGTGGTTGCGTGAGTAGGCGTGTAGACCATTTCGTCATTCTCAGAAACTTTTAATAATAAAAAATATTTACGTGACGGACAATGAACTAAAACGTTGATCAATAAGTTATTATTTGGCCTGGGGCAGTTGGTGTAATCGTTTGGGTGGTATTTCACAAAAAATACCACAAACTTATTGCTTTTTGATGGAAAAAGGTGTAACGCAAGTAGATAAAAGGAGGTTTTAATGGTTTTTGATAATAGCTACTTGATCCACCCAGTAGATCCACCCATGCTTTTCAACATGATCCACCCTAATTTTAATTTTTTGAAATATCCTGCAGATAGAGAGGAAATTTATTGAATCTATTAAAGCTTGTTTTGAAGAGGTCCTAAAACATGCCAGGCTTCCAAGCATATAGGCTGCTGCAAATTTCTCAGAAATGAACATTTATTTGGTACCGGGTCACAATTTTTTTCTATTCCCCAATAATCCACACTTTATTTTTTCTTGTTTTCAATCAAGTCTTAGCTTGCTTCTTCACATTTTCAAGTTTTTCCCAAACCAATTTTTAAATTTTTTTTATAAAGCTGTGCCAGTGTTATTCAGGCCTGCCAAGACATTCTTTCATTCAAGCGAATGAGTTGAAGCTCCGTTTGTTGGCCTTTAGACTAAGTCACGGCCACTGGTAAGTTGCTCGATCCCACCACTTGTCTTTCTCTTAGAGGTGATGGAATTCTGCTAGAGCCATTCTCAAGGAGAAACAACACGCGAACTCGCCGGTTATTTGTCCACGCAATCTCTTTTGTCCTAAGCGCTAAGCAAAATAGCTGTAAACACCATTATTAACCCGTTCACTACGATGACGATACCCCTATCGTCATGACGACCGCAGCGCTTGCCTCCGATGGCAATTACCAAACATTTCAACATTAATAGCATCAATATAGCACGAAAATCATACCAATAGAAAATGTCGTATACCGCATCGTATGGCGCGGTCGTGCGGAAGGGGTTAACTCTTCAGTATAAACGATGCGGGAATTAAATGGTAATTCACCAGATCAGCCAGAGAGACCATCGAGCTAGAGCACAAAATCTCCGTATGCAACGTTTAGGATTAGGTGATTTAAGGTTGATGAGAGGGTGGATCCAGCGCGAACCGAAATCAAACCCTCGATTACGATGTTAAAATCAGCAACCTACAGCAGTCGAGGCGGCAGCTCTATAACCACAGGGCTATCAAGGTGGTTATCAAGCTGATTGAAATGAGAACAACCAGATACATTATGACAGCAATTTTTTTTCTTTGTAACAAAGTTACACTCACGTATCATTATCAACGTCAATTTATTTGTCGCTTCAATTTGTTTATCAAGTTTTATAGCGATAAACAAGATGAACTTTAGATTAAATACCGGTCAATGTTTAAAACCTGCGCAATCTAGAAAACTAAAATGATAACAAATGTAGTTTTAAATTGAAAGAACATGCGATACGGAGAAGAAATAAAAGACTTGGAAAAAGCCTACTTGTTTGACAGATCAAAATTTTCATACGCCTTAAAATTTTAACGCGGAAAATCCATATTTCTTAAACCAGCAACTAACTTTCAAAATTTGCTACTTTCAAATAATAAGAGTTGAAAGACATTGTTATGTTTGTGTTGCTGATCCTAACTTTAAATCAACAGCAACCTGAACTCTAGCTAATAAAGGCTTCTGATAACATTGTGAAGCGATATAATATCTTGAAGCAAAATCCTTTTCCTGGATTTCGGGATTTGGTCTCTTCCCAGAAACAATCGAAATCCATTTTCTAATGAAGCTAGCTAAACTTTCGCTAGCTAGGCTTAAGTTTGGATCGCAATAACTTATAGCCTGAAATTTTTACAGAAGAGTAAATATAACTTGTTCTGCCTTGCCGACTAGAGGTAGGAAATCGAACGTCTCCCTGTGCTCACAGATAGCCAGAACGGCTATTGACAGAGCTGCCAAGTTTTCAAGATTACAAATACTCATATTTGCAATCAGTAATTACATATATGAGTATATGTATTCTTCTCCAACGAGATATCGTGATATGAAAGCCGTGGTTAATGACCACAATTCTCCTCGACAGAGGTGACTGCAAGTGATTTTAAAGATCGAAACAGACCTGTCGTCTGTCAATCGTACATTTTTACAGAACATTGACTTTTGCATGAGCTGGGCAGAAAAAATTGCTAAGCTCGAACTTTTCGAAAGCTACAACACCGCCATTGTACAAATAGACAATCATGGCACAGCTGTTTTAATCTGTTATTTTTTATCGCTGTTGTTGTTGGGTTTATTTTCTTTGTGAATACTGATGCTGTCAAAAAGTAAATTACATAAGCAACGAGCAATCTTGTACCTTAGTACGCGCGTAAGCGGAAGCATAAAAGACGTCATCGCGGGATGATCCTCCGTCAGTAACGAGTACCAGGATCTTATTCGAATCCAGCCGAGACATCTCGAAGTCAATTTTCACCGTCTTGTTAATCGCAGCTCCGGTGAAAGTGGTGAAACTGGTATGAATCTGCAAAAAAGCTTTTATCAGGCGACAAGCGACGTAAGAGTAAAAGATCCAGGCAGCACTATTCTTTCAAGTTCTAATATCTTGTGCTCTTATTAAAAGACTATAAATAAAAATGAGTGCCATCGCGCTAACGGAAGTCATATTAAAAACTTTGAAGTGTTGTGGTAATTACAAAAACAATAACTGTTAATTGAAAGAATGATAGCGCAACGTTGTAGTGCTTGTTCCCACAAATAGAACGCACAGGCACGACAAAGGGATTGGGAAAATTGTGAAGCAAGGCCTGAAGTCATATCTCATCCCCAAATACTCAACTGCAAGCTTACCTCGCAGTATTTTTTGTTTGTTTGTTTTGTTGGTGGTCAGTTTGTTTAGTTGAAAGCATGCTTAGGTGTCGCTATCAAGTGCTAGCGTTAGGTGAGCAAACACCTCACCGCATTGACACAAAGAGGTTTATATCAGTTCGATTCCTTTAAAAAATTGCCTCAAAAACTTCACAAAAATGATATGTACAGCTTTTCTAACACACATAAGCATAGTTGACTTAAAAAAATTCTATTATTTAAAATGTAAACAAATATACTTGATAAGCGAGTAGTTACAGAGTTGGAAATAAGCTATTGTTATAAACAAAGTAATAATTATTTTATCCTGTTTAAAGCTTAAACGTCAAATGCATTTTATCCAACCTAATGCAGTAGACACAGAGGGTATTTCCGAATGTCTATGTGATTCAAATTTAGGACCAATTTAAAATTTATTAAGCATCTAATTTGGAGCGTCTAATAATTATTCGGCGACAATTCGCAGACATAAACTCTTTAAAACAATTACTTCACATTTCTAAACAAGGTTTTATTAAAATTACTGTATATTGGCTCAAAATTGCATTCAATTTGTATTAAACCAGTCTTGAAAAGCAAATGAGATTCTTGATTTATTTTTCCTGCATGTGCATTTCAATAAAAGTTTTACCTCCAAAATACAACAACGCAGCAGACACTTCAACGCTGCTGTAACGAAAATAAGAAAGTAGGTCACACCCTTCACTTGCACAAAAGTTATCGTCTTTTAGGCCTTTGCAACTTTTTAGAGAGCTCTTTCTTTCAATGATTCCACTCTCCCTACTTCCCACCTTTACAAGTTTCTAAACGGGGCCTCGGGACTTTTTTTGTGGGCCAGAGCTTTTAACTTGAAAAGCTAAAACGTACATAAAAGCCGCAATTCGAACACGCCGACACGCATTCGATGTGTACAATCGCAGTGATTTTCTACTTTTTTCTGTATTGTACCATGTCAGAATGAAACAACAATTACGGTTAAACAACAAAGTATAAGCAATGGCGCTTTTGGACGTTTATTTGAAAGGAGAGTTTAAAGTTCACTAAAAGACACAACCAAAATTTTGTTTTTTTGAATGGTTTTTATCCAAAACTACAGATTTTATTCTTCCTCTAAAAACCCTGCAAAGCCGAACAAATGACGCTTCCTGCAAATATTTGCTTTTACGTAAATCTCTTTACAGGCAAATTTCATTTGCTATGAACAACCAAGCCTTGCCCTTCATGAGATGAAGCAGCTGTTCCATAACTTTTGTGGCAGCAGATAGATATTTAATCGAGTTGGTAAATTCAGAATGTAATGTTTTACCTGCGAGCAATTTTTTTTCAAAGTGGTGGAGCAAGTTGCCTTATTCTCTCAAAGTGGCGCCTCTTAAAAATGTTTTCTCGGAACTTCAAACGCACGTCGATGTGGTTGGATCCCAATCGTAATCGGTTTGTAATCAAGAGCAGTTCTTGTCGGCATTTTACTAATAATATTAACTAAGCACACTTTGCATGCAAAGAAAACCTCAAATTTCAGAAACATGCCATTTGCAGATTAAGCAACCATCGAATTTTTTCTGGCAGAAACAGAAGTTAATTTATTTGCATTTGTTTCGTAGTGAGATTGCGGCAACCGTGGATAAACAAGGGCTGACAACTCGTGCGGGTTAGAAGAGCGCCAGATCAGGTCGCATTCAATAGATACAAGTTTCGCAATGGGACCCACGGACCGAAATAGTGATGCCAACCGCGCATCTTTATGTGAGTTATATTAATTATTGGTTCAAAAGAAATTTGAAATGCCGATTCAACTGTCGATTGTTCTAGAACCAGATTTTAATGATTTCGAAGTCCAAGGTCTGATCATCTTTGGGCGAAGCAGCAAAAAATTAAAATTTGCCTTGGCAGCATGCCTCCGAGTTACAGATTGACATTAGTGAAGTTACCAGGAAAGTTGGCAAGTTAGTGAACTCAATCTACTAGAAATGGAATCGTTTGATTTAGAATACCTGAAAAAGTTCCTGAGCTTAAATCTTTTGTTTTAGGTGATTGCATGAGCTGGGATAGCATGGTTCCTGCCATGACTAAGCCTGCAAGCTACTAGAAAAATCGAAGTTTTTATGTTCAAAACCATGCCTACTATAAACCAGGTGATATTTATCCGTTTTGCAAGCGTTCGAAATACTAAATCTTAAGTCGTGGCAAACAGTTCAAGACCAAAATCAATTTTCCCTGGATTTTTGATTAGATAACCGGTAATTTTATAAACCCCTACGTTAAATAGTTTTTCTTTATTCTAAATAATAAATCCAATATAAAGTGTGTTGAAATTATCCATTTGTCGTTGATTTAGTCCCCCTTTTTCTAATATTTTGTGTGACCGCCGCCAACCGGCTACCAATTACAGATATTTTTAACGGCATTTTGAACGACAGCTAGAAAAACGGTCGTTTCGTACTATCCACGAGCGTTTTGCAGCATTCCTTTGGTGACTTTGAGCTGCTAGGGTATTTATCTGCCACTTTGTTCTTTATAGTCTGTGTAGCCGGGAAACAGCCTTGATTGAAATCTGATTTAATCGGGTTTAAATCAGGGCTGTTCCCCGGCCAAGGACTAAAACCTTTTTCTTTTTGAGGTACTGGGTTACAGTACAACCTTTGACCTGTGTCATGGAGCACCATCATGCATGAATGTCGAGCAGTTGTGAATTGTCATGTGGATGTCTAATTATTCTTTGAGCGAAAGCAATTATTTTGCACCCTTTATGGTTGTTCCAGGTTGAAGGAAGAAAAATCTAGCCATACCTTCCGCAGACATCGCTCCCCAAAGCATAAGACTTGGTGAGTGTTTCATGGTTGGCGAAGTGTAACAGCCATTATACCATTTACCCACAGGTCTTCTAACACAGCGCTTTCTGCTGACAAATTGTTGGACGGTAGATTCATCCGAAAAGAGCACTTATTGTTTTTGCTGCGTCGACTGTGTGATGTACTTTTTGCGAAGGCCAATCGCTTAGCTTTCATTGTTGGAGTGAGATGTAGTTTTCTTGATGGTTTTCTCGACCGGAGACCGAACTCTTTATCCAGTCGATGCCTCACTGTTTTCACACTGATTTCTGAACCTCTTTCTATCATTACGAATGAAGTTTCTTTGACGAACACGCTGGCGGTGGCACAACCATGCGCTTTGTGGGATTGTCTTCTTGTTGGTTTTTTAGGCCTTCCTAATCGCTTCCTCTCCTTGTACAAGCCAAACTTCATAGATTTTGCAATAGCCTGGTAAAAAGCAGTCTTACTAGAAGTAAGTCTGATCCCTGTCTCACGTTCTGTGTAGGCGTCTTTATGAAAAACGACAATTAAGGCTCTTTTCGCCTCAGTCAGGAATAATTTTCGACCCATTTTCATTTTGTTTCAACTACAGAAAAACTAAAAAAAATCCAAACTATAAGCTTGTCTGTAATGAACTGACTACGAACGAGGGTAATGAGTCCAAGATAAAAGAAAAGCACAAACTGACGCAACATTAAGAATATCTGATGCAATCAGAGTTGCCCGCTTGAAGACTGTACATGTACTTTTTACATGCCTGGTCTTAAACTTTTTGCCATGACTGTAGTTTCAACTTTTGAATAAAAGCGCAATTATCTTGTATACCCAGTGACTTTTACGAACTCTGATTAAGTTGGGAGGAAAAAAAGACCAATTTAGTTAGGAAACTAATTGGTATGACTTTTTGCTAAGCTATCAATTCATGGCAGAATTGTGTGCATACCTGATTACAGGGTAACGGAACCATTAGCGTAAGTGATAGAGAAAGTAAGACCTCAAGATGCAGGTTGGTGCAAAGAAAGATTTTCGTAGGATTTAAGTTTTTCAAGTAAGTTACGACTTGATGATACAAAGTTAATTCAAGGCAACTAGGTCGACCGCACCATCACTTAAATTTTTAACTCTTTAGGTATCAAGCTCAGCCGTGTTGTGTTTCGTAAGTCGGTTTATGAAATTTACGTTGAAATCTCTGAAAAACTTCTGGGAAGATACTTGTCGAGATTTGTCCTCGTGTAAGAATTTTTACCAAATGCCCTTGTGCTTCGTATTATATATTCAACACTTAGAAAGGTACATTGCTGGAACTTTCAGCCTGACCACAATCACGTGATGTAGTACGAATGTTATATAAAAAATGATTCATATCCTGAAAAGCATATGGTCAGCATTAAATCATAGAAATGCCTACTGGTAGGCCTACTAAAACATGGTATTACTGAAGCATAGAATTGGATACTGAATATGGAATTACTAAAGCACAAAAATTTATAATGAAGTGTAGAAGTATTGAACTACGAAAATTATTAATAAAATGAGCTACAAAACCACTGAAATACGAAAATTCATTCGCAATTCCAGACATGGGAAACAACTACCAACTGAAGCACATAAATCACAGAAACTTATGAGGTAACTCAGTTAATCTAAAGACTAACCGAGTCATTCAATTTATAAATATTTCCGACTTCCGTACTTCAGTTGATGGTAATTTAGCTTTTCTGCATTTTAGTATTTTCCAAGGATATTTGGCTATAGATTTGATTCCGTTACAGTGCGGTGCGGTTCTTATTTAGCCTTGTTCAAGCGAAAACCACACTAGTATTGAAGATCTGATTCCATTGTAATAATAATCTGGCATAATCGAGAGCAATCTTTGTGTTTTGTGTAATGATGAAACACGCGCTCAGTGCTTTTGAATGCGAGTGCGTGTTTCGACATAATAAAAGAAAGCGCGTATATGATTGCGTTCGAACACCTTGTTAGCAGAAACGAGCCTATAGAATGCACTAATACGAATCCTTGCTTGTTGTTTGTTCGTACGAATGAAATGCGAGCCATATTTTGTGTAGGGGTTGCATCCTATGACAGTCACTGACAACTGCGTCGCTCCATACAATTTTTAAGTCCAAAGTTCAATATTATCGTGATAGCGAAAAACGAAGCAATCAAATTACCAAAGAGAGGCCCATATCAGTTTTACTAAAAAATCAAGCCAATCCAGTCCTTTCAAACAAAACCGATAGAACCAACATTGTTAAGGCAGTGCTGCTAACTCTCACAGAAATGAGCTTGAGGAAGTAGCGGGTGCGCAATTAATCAGCCACATGACAGTTGTTAATTGATAATAATCATCACATAAATTATAGTCGATAGCTGTACGCACAGTTGTTTGTTTGATATCAAACTTAAGCCAAAATAAGATCACCGTTCATGATTAGTTGTGAAATCATCAGGCGAATAAGCATGACTTCTTGCACTTATTTAGATTACGTTTAAAAGATGACATGTTAGTTGCATCAATTTACAAATCTGTATTTTCACTGTCTGGCTTCATGTTTTTCATATACAAACGATAACTACATAACTGAACCGGTGTTGCATGGGTATACAAGGGAATTTTCCAGTTAATCTTACCTCGAACAGCTATTGGCGTTGTGATTTTCTAGTAAACTACTGGTTATCACAACAATCAAAAACATTTTGCAAGAAGTTCTGAGCAAAAGCTCGGGCATAACTCTTAAATCTTATCGATCGCATTTTAATTATACCAGCATCAGGCGCACCCCTATGGCAGCAATACCGAATACTTGATAGGTACTGATTATAGTCTATTACGATGTATAGCTGATCCTCATTCGATAACAAACCAACAACAAAACAGGCAGCCTATTTTTTGATACACAGTTAGTACTTTGTTTATTGTACTGTATATTTGTGTTATTTTTACCGCTATCAATAGTACATCATTAAACATAGTAAGGTTTATAATAAAAAAATAAATTTCAAAGGTTTGCCATCATATAAATCGCCTTTGATAGACTAGATAAAATTTAATTTTTGCATTACTTACGAGATCGCAAAAATATGCGACCTGTAACCAACTGTATGTGGGGAAAATGTGGGACCTATGAGCTACTGGACCGATGAGCCATCGCAATACTTGCTCTACTAATTACTGTTAAAAAGTTTTGACAACCACAAATCATGTGTCAGGACACCATAGAATATTTGATGTAATTGCAGTACAACAGCAATGTTTTTTGAAAAAATACCGTTAGAAGATTTTCAGGGCTTTAAATGATGTTTTACCTTGCGAAAAAAATGTGATTGCGTAAGTGTTAATGGAGTTTATAGCCAACTAACAGAATTAAGATGGGATTAGAGTTGGTAATTACGGAAAGTCTTGGACAAATCAAATTCATTTAACCCTACACAAGTTTTTAGAGTTTAAGTAATTAACTGAGGTTAGGGGACCTCTAAACCAGTTGTGTCAGTGATCAATGAACGTATGGTTTATTGGTTCCCACATTCGATTTTGATTGCACGAGTAGGCCTCCTAGCTTACTGGCAACAAATAGATACCAAAACATCCCAACTGCGTCGTTATAGCTCTAAAAGGATTTTTGTGCAAGTTTTACCATTTTGTCATTGTACAACTATCTTCATGAGTATGTTCAAAGGTCCTCTACCCTGGCTCATTTGTCTCACTGGTGTTTTGTAGGAGTCCGTTCATCTACCTTCTATATTTTAGTAGCGACTAAAGTTGTTTTTATGGCAATGATATCAACCTATTTTGTATAACTGACAAGTAGCGAATGCAAACTTTTACAACACTGTCGTCTGACCTATTCCATTGAGATGGAAACTAAAAACAAGTGTTTTATTGGTCTTATACTTCCCCTACAAATTCTGAGGAAAGGGACATATGACGCCAAAAAATACAGACAGGGTTTTTGTAATAGGTCTACATCATTTTGCACTTAGGTGCCCTCTCTATTGAAATTTTACTATAAACATTCGTTGTTTGTTTGTTTATTGTTGATAAACAACACTCACTACCAATTAGTTTTTAAACGAGACAAAACAATTCTGTACGGCTAGCTGCAAAGTCGCGTTCAAAAAAAAAGCAAGCAGGAAGCATCTCTCGCACTCTTCGCCAAATCCTATTTCCAAACTCAGGTTCTAAAATCTCGAGATAGCTTAGAATAAAGCTTCAGACTAAGAAGCTTTTACTCTATGCCATCTTGAAATTTTGTACCGCACAACAACGATTCTAAAATCCTGAGAAAGCGCCAATATATGCATGAAGTAGAGAAGCTACAAGAATCTAACCAACCATAAACTGTGCAGTAGTTTCCGAGCAATTTTCAAGCTGCTGGCATGGGTTCACTTTGCTTGTTGGTTCATACTTTGTGATTTTTAAGACAACATTTATCAGTTGCCGCTCTACAACAGGTGTAGGCTAATGCGGAGAATGTAACGGTGCAACAGAATGCAGAATCAAAATGCAAAATGGCCTTAAAAATTTTATAGTTAAGAAAAATAAAATAAAAAACAAATTACAGCATAATTAAGCTTTCGCATAGGAAAGTGCATAGTGTTGGGGTCAAAACTATTTCTTCTGGAAGACCCACTGCTGCTTTTTATTGACTCTAAGGAGGCTAAACACCTTTTATTTTCAAAAACACCAATATGTTAAGAACATCAAAGAATAAGTGGTGTTTTTTCTTTTGGAGATCATCAAACCAATAGGAAAGGAACCTTTTTAGGTTCAAAAAAGTCACAAGCTCGTCTGAGTCTTCCTTGCACCTGTGCATAATCCTTCAAATTTTAATAGGTTAGCCATTCTATAGTTCATAATTGCAAAACTAATGCAAATTTTTGCGGTTTTGTTTGGAGATGTGTTTGGGTAAATATCATGTTTTTACCAAAATACAGCTGTGTTTAACTCTGGCAATCATTTTGAATATTTAAAAAATATACCTAATTATTTAACTTTGTCGAAATGGAACTTGAGCAAGCAACTGCGTGTAAAGGCAGGCAAAAACTGGGGAAGAATGAAGTTATTTTTTTTTTGATGACTGCTTTTAGGGTTTTGATCAATTTGATTGTTTGATGTAAATCTGAAATGGCTGACTTTTTCTGTCTCACACTTTGCGTTTCAAAAAAGTAATGGTTTTATTTACATTATAAAGTTGTCGTTGTAATGACATCACAAACAAGCATAAGCCATTACGTCATGCCATGCCTAGACAAAGATTACAAGATGCAATTAAAATTTCCATTTACGAAGTGGCTCTAAAAATGTTTTTCTTAATTTTTAATACTAAGAAACGAAAGGTGGTGCATTGACGTAAGCAATTTTACGCGCCTAGCTTCTAGAATACAATTAAACAACTCTGTTGTAATTTAGGGAAATTTTGAAGCCTTTTAAATGACTTTAATCTAAGTTCAAAGTTTTGAAATCACTATTCTTTCGAAAGAAAATAGTTGTGCTTTGACAACTAAGAAAACAGACAGATAATATCAACACCGAAAATTTTTGTGTTCTTTCTCAGGATTCGACTGGTTCAGCAAGAATTTCATTTCGGTCAAATCTCAAACTAAAATATTAAAAATCGGATACAAAATTCTATTTCTGTAGTCGACAGCAGCTCACTCAGCGTGTAGCAAGGATTTTGACTGCCTACCAATGACAGTGCGCTTTGTTGGTTGTGGGAATACGAGTTTGTAGTCATGACTGGTTCGACATGGACTGCCGCTCTCCCCAAGCCTGAGCTTGATTAGGTTTGAAATATCAACCAGGGTTTCTCTTTCAAGGCGTGCCAACATACTACGAAAGAAAAGAAGTGAATCTATATCGAAGCAAATCTCACTTCAGAGATCACGACGACTGAGGTCCGATAAGAAATTGCTTAGTCGAGTTACAATGAAGAAAAGGCTCTCGAAGATAGCTTGAAGTTGGTGAGTTGAAGGTGGAGTTAGAGACAACTAAACTATACTTGTTCGAGCAAGTGAAGTGTGTCGACAGTTGGAAATTCTATTTCATTGACAAAGTCAGCAAATATTTTAAAATTATTACCTCACCTCGTGAGCATGAAAGCTTTTTTGAGGGAGACAAAAACATTCCGCGGTCATTTTCTTACAACAAACGCCTGACATTTTTTTCGGAAACCACCTACTTTTCGGGTGAGAACTGTATTTGAACGCCTTGAGCAGAAGTAATTCTGATTGGCCTGTAACCTCTTCAATCCCTACGTCTCTGCCTCTAAATCTGATTCTTTTTAGTGCTCCACTCTTGGAGTTTACGGCTATAACTGTTGTATCTTTAATTCGCGACGATTGGATGATCAGGCGTTAGGCATTAGTTTTAAAGCACTAGAACGATAAGCCAGCGTTTCGGGTGGTAGTGACAAGCTAACTACGAGTCTTAACATCTTTAGTCCATACAGAAGTTGGTAATTTATGTTAAAAAGTCGTAAGCTTTTCCTGACGCTTCCATCAGTGGCGGTATCGCGTCAAAAAGGAAGAGCTGGAGTGAGTAAGTCATTTTTGTTTATCTCAGTTATTGAGACAAAATAACTTACTCACTAGCTCTTCCCTTTTAACGCGATACCGCCACTGATGAGAGCGTCACGAAAAGCTTATGGCAAAATCAGCTTTTTTCTATTAAAGTTTTGTGCTACCAACAAGATATTTGTCAAAAAGTCACTTTGATTTCATGCTTTGCTACAAAAGATAGCTTGGTAAAAGTGCAGCTTTGTCAGCTTACTTATGCATGACAATTTAAACTCGTGCGTTTTGCCGCAGAAGACTATAACACAAACAAACAAACATTGTGAAACCATTTTATAAATAAGATTTGCATAACTACAAACCTCAAACTTTATCCGATTAACACCTTCTTCGAAGCAGCTCATGTTACCACAGCTTCCGAGAGGAACAACGGTCCTAATGTGAGACTGATTATTTAAATTACGATTCCTAAGCCAATGCGAGTATGTGATGACGCCAATCTGGACTTTTTCTGAAGAAATTTACAGTCAAGTTAACATACTGACTCTTTTCATTTTCCTAACGTCACGGCAGAGTACGCAACAAAAAGCCTTTAACAAATCAAATTATTACGCCAAGATTTCCACAGACTCTATTACAACTGTAAGTAAAACTAGCAACTACAGCTAGGGTCACAACCAAGGGAGGCTAAAAGAAAAAAACTTTTTTAGAGAAACTCAACGACTTCCCACAAATAGACCACCGTAGTTTTGATTAATGCCTTCCCCTAAACAAAAATCCTGATTGCACACCAGACTACAGTTAATCTTAGTCACCATGTCCAGATAAAGTCACTAAGGCCGTAAGCGAAAAATGCTAATTATGTGAATTGCATTTGATCACCATTCACAATTACTCATTAGATGCTATTGGATCGGACGATTAGTTTGGTATTCGCTTGCGCTTCCTACACGCGCACGATAGCGTATTTTTTCTTTTTTGTGTCGAAAAGCTGAGATGATTTATTTTTTTATTTTTCTGAGGCGGGAATATATTTTGTAGTTTATATAGCACACGGGACAACACGTGTTCAAACCCTTTTTGGAATTGTTATTACTGCTGGTCGAGTATACATTTTTAAAGCAGAAGAAAATGCCTTAAGTTTCTTTTCGAAAGAGAACGAATTGGCCATCGTGCAATCGAAAGGCACCACCATTGCCTCCATAGGCGGCGGACCATCCACTCAACCGCGTGACCAAAAGCATCTACAAAATAGTGCAGTATAACTCACCACGTTTAGTAATCCGATTCTGAATTGCGAAACACCACTATTACAGTTGATTTAACCCCAAGTAATGCTGGTTTTAGTGCCATGTTCATAAAATCCTATCATATGTTTAACATGACTGTCGAGTTTGAAGACAAATGGAAGCATTGGTGATTGGTGATCAATCCACTACTTGTTTTAAATACGTGCGTGCTAATCGATTTTCTACTTGTGGTTCATATCCAATAATACAAATAATCACATACCGTTAGCAATGTCAAAACCTCTGGCAACATCAATTATCCATTGTCTCAAATGTCTGTAATTGTTGCGATTACGACGATACACTGAAGTCGAACTGTCAATCAAGAATATTAAATCCACAGGAATATCCTCACCTAAACAAGAAAAAACTGATGAGGCCCGCTCGCTCGTAACAGAATAATATCCTACGCCGCCCAACGAATTAGCATCACAGTCACAAGGTCGCAACCATAGTCGCTACATGTTCAATGTGTCGCAGAACTACTAGAAATGGCACTGATGTCACACGATCAAATTCGTTTGTATAGTGTTGCAGCGCATTTTTAATTTCCAGCCGATATTAGCTTCAAATATAGCAGGTTTTACATTTTTAAGCAAAACATACGGATTTATTTCCACCCCAAAAAAATTCATCTCCCAAAAAGTTGTAAATTTTGCATCTTTTTTTATGTTTGTAGACTTATTAAAGAAAACTTATTGGCGAATTCAAAAATTACACTTTACGACCCACAATTTGAGATGTCCTGAACTATAAGACAATATTGCTTAGACCTGCTTTGGAGTTCTATATGCCCTGAAATTCCTATTGTGAGAAGAATCGTTATGTCCTAAAGGCAAAAATATTGATTGAAAGATCTAATGCCTTTTACCGAAAGTCTGAGTCAAATTTAGGATGGCCGATTGAGCATTCGCAAAAAAGAGCGCGTTTTCAAATTTAGCATTAACGCCAGTACTATACAAGATGACTTCAAGACCTAAGAAAAATCAAATTTTACACCCCCTCAGCAGAATGCAAGATTTGGTGAAAAATCGAATTTGGTGTGAAATTGTGAGATATTTAGTGTAAACGCTGAAAGTAACATTTGAAACGGCAATTAAGAACCACATCTAAGCATTGAACATATCATTTTATCTTCACTACAATGTTTGAAAAGTATTGCCACCATTAAAAGTTATTTGCAAAAAAGGATTTTTGTGTTTGATGATGAGCAAATCTTGACTATGATATGATAACAATGACAATAGAAGCGTTTGAGAAATGCAAAAAGTTGATTCACTTTTACAAAGGTCACAATAAAGTCGTTTGCTGCACTCGCAACAAGAAATTTTTGGCGGCTCACCAATTCCCGACGTGGATCTACGTTGTCTCGAAACGTTATTGTTTTGCTTGCGTGCGTGGGCAGCGGAAAACGTTTTGTATTCAGCATTTGTCCGCTTTAGCCTATTGCAAAACGAAAAAGCGTCAACACGCAGCCCACTACGCACGCACGCGCGTTTACAAAGAATAAGTGGCTTTCACCCGCTGTCTTACCGTATTTAAGTTTTATTGAGTTTTGACTCTGTTTTGTGACCACGAAAATATGTTTTCAGAAATGCGAAGGACAACTTTTGTTTTGAGCCATTTCGTAGCCGCCTGGGTTGCTGGCTCAACGCGTTTCTACCACAAGCATTGGGAACGAAGTACAAGATGGCGCAGAGTGTCGAACAAGGGCGCAGCCAGAAAATAAATTGCGAGACGCGTTTCTCTGACATTTGTGGTAACTTCATTCATTGATGCTCTCTAAAAATGATGATCACTTCTACCGTAGGCATTGTATGGATTGTTTTAAAAATTAGCGGCGCTTCGCTACGCCTTTTACGCTGCCGAGATTGAGCTGAGAAAGATGCAAAAAATGATGAGTTTTGAGTCACAACGACATGGTTCGATTCCCGATAAACTACTTGCAGATAGCTAGCATACGTCCCTTCTACTCAGCACAAGATTTGTATTCCACTACAAATACTTACTTTTCAGTATTTTTCTCCACGGAAGAGTCGATTGCCTTAAAGACATTGACGTTCTCATAGATTGGAAAAAAGTGGGCGCAATTCGAAGTACAGTTTCGTTGCTATTTGGTATCAGCGAAGCGGAAACTACACTATGCACAAGCAGTGCAGTCAAAAATAACGTTGGCAACCCTTCAATCATTGTCTTTTGTCGGTGTATTTTACACGCTGTATGCAATCGCTCTTTTTGTAAAAACGTTACAACAACTATTGAATAAATTTGTAAATCGTTTTGCCTTTGCAATCTATTCAAAAAAAATTTCATGACAATTGAAAATTTACGCAACCGTGATTTTGACATGGAACGCTTTTGCTAAGCCAAATATTTGAATTACGAACTACTGACTGTTGCCAAATCTGAGCGTGAAGCAATGGATTAGTAACACCATAAAGTCTTTGATTTGACTTTACAAAGTAGCGAAACAAGGACTACAGGTCGCAAACGAATGCTCTGCCACTGCAGATCATTATCCTTACCATAAGCAGCCAATTTCAGAAAGTTATATTTTTTCCGCATATCATTAAGAATGACAAATTAGGCCTTCAATAAATCAAACTTCCTCGCAGTTATTTCCTGCTGTTTTGAAAATTCCAAATCGTTTTTCAAGCTAGTTAATACTTTGAACTTTATGACCGGAAAGCGCCAAAGGCATTTACCACACGGTTACGAATAAAATTTCAGCGAAAACCAAGTTTGTTATCAATTTACGACAACAATTAGCAACAACAATTTTATGCATTCTAGTTTAGAACAAGCATGTTTTTTGTTGTTGATCAGTTGCGTTTTAGCCTATCGATTCCTAAGCTTATTGAATGAGTTCTGGAGCAACCTACTTTACAATTAACCGCCTCTACTAATTCACGTAACAGCCACTGTCATTCATGCTTTCTTGCAGCTTATTTATTTTTAACATCATTGAAAAGTAGAACATACAGAGGACGGTGTAACAAAACAAAAAAAAAGAAAAATATTTGGCGTCGCCCACGCTTAGACTGCGGCTGTTACGCTTTCACACTGGAAGCAGCAACTTCGAAGTCTCAGCTCTCGCTTTGTTCTACTGGCCCCTTTTCTGAAGTAGTTTTATTCAACTGACTTGTAAAATTGTAGTTATTTTGATTTAAATGCGATGTCATTTTTACTTTTCTTTCTTTTTTTTTTCTTTCAACAGAAATCAGCGCTGAAAATTGACCAAAAATTGTCTACAATATACTTTTTTCTTTTTTCAAGACAATGTTTTTGAATGAAATCTACCGCACTGCGCAGCGTGGGCGGTTGCTTAGACATTTCCCACCGCTTGTGTCACTACGTTTTCTGGACCAGTATTAAAGGCTGCAGCGTGAAATTTATCGTTTCTCACTTTTTCATTCTAATCTAAAATTAAATTTTTGTGAAGGTGAGCCTGTGTGGTCAAATCTTTAGCTTCTATCTCTTAGATTAACTTGTGGCAGTGAATAGAGCTGCATGTTTCTTTTGTGCAGTGGCTCCCCAATCTTTTTGATGCCATGGGTTTTTTTAAGAACTAGGCTTATGCAGTGGCCTCTTCAACTCAAAAGCCCATTGCAGTTGTTTGAAAATATCTGGAAAATAATCCTAATCCGCGGATATCTTCGGCATTGATAGCCACATCACGTGGTTCTTACGCGCCAATAGCGCAAAGCCCATAGGCATTATGCAGCGTACCTGATTGAAATATTTTGTAAACATTAAGAGAAGTATTCCGTGGACAACTGGTTTACTCTCTGATGACCACATAGACCTACCACTGTTTTGGAAACTGGAGCTGAAATACAATCTGTAAGAATTTGCAAATTTGCGTTTTAAATAGAAAGATTGCGTAGACCGTCACAATTTTGCAGCGAAAAAACTGCTCAAGCTTTTGGTAAATTTTGAACGAAAGCTGTAAATTATGCTGGAAGGAGATACGGCGAACGTCAACTTCAGAAGTTATTTTGAATACTAATGTCAATTTAACATTTTGAAATGAATTAATGCTAGTATCTTTCCAGGAAATAAATAAGGTTGATTACAAGTGACCTGGTTGTAATTAGGGTCGTTAATTGGTAATCTTAGCTTAGCTTTGTACGGTGATTGCACGGTGACAATTTGAAGCAATTTAGTTTGCTGGTATGTGGTTGCGTAGTTTTTCAAAAAAAGCTGCCAAAAATCAACTCGATGTAGGCTTAAAAATTTGCAAAAACAACAATTTTTTAAAGTTAGCCTCACTTTGGTTGCCTTATTTTTTGCTTTGGGCTACTCGGCTAGAGCTTGTACCATATATTTCTAAAAGTTTGATTGTGATTAATTGCCTAAATTATAAGCTTTGAGTGGAGGTTAGAGAATTCATTCTACATATCGCTGCTACCAGCTCGCCAGCATTTTTGGCAAGAGGTTTCAAAGGACTGTTGATGCTATTCAATATCTATTGCAACTTACACAGTACAAAAGTGTCCCTTACTTTTAATCAGGTTTACCATGTCGTGTTAATTTCAAAAATTTTTGCTCACTTTCAAGTACCCTTCGTAGGAAAATAAAAATGTGCTTATTTCGAAGAAACGTGCTTGTTTACAAGGTGCGAGCAGTTTTCGTCTTAAAAATTACTGGTGTTTTGTAAGAAAACCTTTTACCGAAACGATATGTCATTTTGGCTGGAATAAAGTGATCTTCGAGAGAAAAAGCTCATCTCTCTGAATAGGATGTGAGAACTGCAAATTCACAGCGAAAGCATTGCTTTTCTCCAGCATTCTTATTTTGTTTTTGCTCGGCGGATAAGTGCTCTGCCTATATTCTAGGTTTACAACTCTTCCTTATATTTCGGCATTTAACTTGATGCGCTGTGTTGGTTGTACATTACAATTGGTTTGTTCTGAACATGCGCAAATATACTGCTCTCTCCAAATCTGAAACTGTATCAGAAGTTAGCTACAACTAGGCCTATGTGTTTAGTCCGTACATCTAAGCCAACTAACAGCAACAACAA
This sequence comes from Trididemnum clinides, assembly GCA_963675345.1. NCBI lineage: Eukaryota > Metazoa > Chordata > Ascidiacea > Aplousobranchia > Didemnidae > Trididemnum > Trididemnum clinides. Next base: position 18,946,578 of record OY776295.1, on the reverse strand, counting down.
CAAGTTAACCCATACACTTTTTAACTTGCTTTGACTTCAAGGGGGTGGCGTGGGCAAATTGTCTCTAAATATAGCCCCATATATAATACAATAAAAAGGTCTGGCCTATTTAATTAGCAGAGTGGTTGATACAGAACGTCATGTTTTTGAAGTTGTGCGACCCATTTCAAGGCCGCTCCCAGTATTGCGAACTCTAATGACGTCAGTGCCTACCATCCTTCATGAGCATTAATTTTCCTCTTATTAATTCAACTAGATAGACTTTTTTAATAAAAGTTCAGAAGACTTTTTAATGTAATTTTTTATAATTTGTGGGATATTAAAAGAATTTTCGACTGCATTGCATCCGCAAAGACTTGGTCTGTTTCGAGCTTTGGACGATATATGTAATGTCACGTAACTAGAAACAAAAGAAAATATTGTAAACAATACAAAATATTTCTTAAATTTTATTGCAACCATCAAAAAGACTCCTTTGATCATTGCAATAACTGATTATTAGTTGTTTTTAATTTCAAAAAATAATAAAACTATTATTTGCTGCAATCAAACGTGCCAATAATCACATCGGACTTTCGAGCGTTTTTTTAGTGTGCATTTTTTTCCTAAAGACTTATTTATTAGACAAACAATTTAGGAGTATATTTAGGCGTTGATAAAAATCAAAAGAGTGGATTAAATCACCAAACGGTTTTTGCAAAAATGGGAATTTTTGCCAAATAAATTAAAAAACTGCAATTAACATTTCATCGAGCTTGCGGCAGCCTTTACTTTAAAAAGCGTTTGGTTTTTCATATCTCCTTGTTCTTGAATAAACGCGATTTTAATTATAGGCGTGTCCTACCCGCACACTCTTGATTGAAGATCTAAGCTCGGGAGTTTTTGTTTCTTTGATTTTTTTCCGGGAAATATCAGCTGTAATCAAAACGGCCTTCATTCGAATAGCTTGATTTTGCACGTACCATTCAGGTCTTTCGTTGCCAGTAAAGGCTGGTTTACATCGGACGTAACCTGCCGGCAAAGCGTAAATATTTTTTGTTTCTCTATTTGAAGTTATTCTGAGGGCAAAAACGCTAAGCGCGTAAAATTGAATAGAAAAACAAAGAATTTTTATGCTGTTTACGCGTAATGGAAACCAGCCTTAACTCACAACAGAGGCTGCAAGCGCTAGCTCTACATTTGTACGGTTACCGCATTGGAAATTTTTTCGAAGTGCTTTTACCCTTGCTGTAGTTGTTAGGTGTAGGTCTACGTGACTGTAGTGGAACTACCCTGTGCTTGTTTACAAAAAATAAATCCGAAGCAGCTCTGAGCACCCGACACAAAAATTTCATGCGGTAGAACAGTGGTTCTCAAACTGTGCGTCGCGACGCCCCGGTGCGTCGTTTCAATTTTCCAAGGGCGTCGCGGAATATTTTGATTTTGTGTCATTAAATCTAGGTTTTATTGCGTCAAAAGAACTCTGATCGTAGATGCCATTTTTACTTTCTTCTGACATTTATAATCAATTGTATTTTCACAATAGTGTTTTTAATACACTGTTGTAATTGTTGACTTGTGATTCATGAATAAAATTGCAGAAGTTTAACTTAAATGACGAAAAATATATAAAGAATAAAGTATCCAGTTGCATGTTGGACGAAAACAGGAACGATGAGTTACAAAGTTAGAAGAGCGTAATTTTACGATTGAAGATGACAGACCAATCCAAAATCTCGGGAGCATAAGAACACTTATTGGTGTGGATTATGGGTCACATTTATTTTGCAGTACGGCAAACTAAATCTTAGGATGCTGTTTGGTGCGTCGCAAAGTCTCGTAAGCTTTTTTAAATGCGTCGCATCGAAAAAAGTTTGAGAACCACTGCGGTAGAGGAATAAATGAATATTTTGCTCGGCAGCGGAAGCTTTTGCCGCATGTGACATTCCTATGTTTCATGAAACCGTTCAAAAATCGTGTAAAGGTAAGCTTGCACAGCCGACATTTATTTTCAATCCTGATCAATTTTGCTATTCACTGTTTATAGGCCAAGGTTTCTCTGAGTTACCTAGGGTGGCCATATTTTCATTACCAAAAAGGAAGACATTTTTTGGTAATAACTATTATCAGCTCTACAAGTTGTTCTGCAAGGCTGGGAAAATTTTTCTGGACATTTGTTGGACACTGACTGCTTTTGGTAATTATATTTTGATAATAATTTGTACAAATACAGCAGTTTGTTTTTTAAATTTATTATGCCAATGAACAAAAAAATGTAAATCGGACAGCTTTTATGCTTTGTACTGCCTGCATGCATGTCTAGGCTAAGTTTGCCTTTATTTGCTACAGAAACAAAAGTTCCGTAGTCACAAGTAATGCATTCTGCTTCGAACTCATCTCGTTCTTTTCTAAAAAATGGATACTTCTGTTTAAGTTCTTCAGTAAACTTTGATTTTCTTTTTGGCATACCGCATTTATTTTTTATCTTTTTGTTTTATTTTTCAAAAATCACAGCAATGATAATTATAAACAGTTCAACTGAAAATATTGTTTGATTTTTTAAACTAAAATAAATATGTACCGAAATGGTTTCTTTGAGATTACGTCAATCAACCAGAAAAACAAAGCAAAATTTATCTCCGTATCTCCGCTGCGTAAAATACACGAAATGCAGTTTGGAAACTAACCGGTATTTGTACCGTTTTCCGTGCCTCACTCTTTTAAACCTACAGCAACAGTCAGTTTGAGGTAGACCGTTAGGAAACTCCCTTTTATCATTCCTTACCAGTTAAACTTATTATCACTTGAACAAACATGCAGTGATATAATTTTTTAATCACAGGATAAACGTAAAAAGAGAATTTTTAAACGACTTTGGATGACCAAATTAGTTTTTAATAAAAAGGAGGACAAAAAAGGCATTTTTAAACTCCTCGGAGGATCAATTACTTTTTACCAAAAAGAGGACGTATGATCAACCTAGAGTTACTATTGGTAAGAAATTTTGATGTAGCCGTCTAGACAAAAGTATCAACTTCCTTTTTGAAAATGCTTTCGGTTTTCGTTCGGAAGTAGCTTGACGCAGTCAAAACTATCAATGTGAGCCGTAGGCTACTCCCTGGCTATATCAAATAACACCAAAACCATGCAATGCCAGTTTTACCAGGCGAATCTGCCAAACCTCAACAACAAAGTTATAGCATTTTAACTTTCCTCTTAACTCTCAAAAACAGAAACATAGTGCTAACTGTACTCTTAACAGTTTCAACAAAAACTGCTTATCTCACCGGTTCAGTGGTGTAGTGATTAAAACGTAGGTTTTACAGTCGTTAGACCTGGGTTCAGTACCCTTGTTAAGCGTTAAGCTTGACCTCGGAGTGGGTCAGGCTTCATCGTAGACTTTAAAAATAGTTTTCGCAGCTTCACAATTAGCACGAACAAGCTAGTGTTAAAAAAAGCCGTAAAGCAGTTTGCTTGCTGCGCCCTTGACTAAAGCACCTAACGTGATTCCTTTATTTTTATGAATCAAACAGGTAGCGTAGCCGTGCAGTCTACCAGTCACGGTGGCCCTATCTTACCAAAACCAAGTACAATAACCGAATTTGCCCAATTTTTCTTCAAACTGTCCCTTTTTTTCGTAACGTCAAGCAGGAAAGCTGAGAAAAAGGTGTTTAAAGTCACTGATCAAACCAACCACCTGTCTACTTTCTAAAAATGGAGGTATTCTTTAAGCGTCCTACCCATGAACGCAACAAGTAAACTTGGCGGCTTTTTCTCCAAAATGTCGTTTTCTTGCTGAGCGTCAAGCAGGAAAGCTGTGAATGGTGTTTTTGAAGTCTTCGATGTGACTCGACAAAGAAATGAAAGCCAGGCCTACTGACTGCAAAGCGAACGCTCTAACCACTACACCACCACACTGGTGATACAGGCATGATTGTCATATTCACATGAATCCGTTGCTTCAATCTCTTTTTGATGGTGGTTTTTGTTTGATCACAATTAAGTCAAGTTATAATGCTCTTTGGCGTCGTTGTTGTTTGGTCGCCACACAAAAATACAACAAGTAAATCATTCAACATTATAAGATCCAGATTTCATCTTTATTCTATTTTTGGAATATTCGAAAACCGCATATTGATTATCAAATATGCTTTCACGGAAACTTTTCGACTTTACAGAAGTGTTTATCCAAATTGACTTTATCCAAATAACTATTATCTAACCACAAGTCCTCAGTAAATAAGGTCTTGTATTGATTTCATAGCTTATTTCGGCCACGTCGAATTGAATTAGAAAAGTATTATCTGTCGCTGCTCAGACGTAGGCTTTTTGCAAAATACAGTGAACTCTCGTTTATCGTGGGGGATACGTTCCAAAAATGACCCGCGATAGGTGAAATCCGCGAAGTAGTCAGCTATATTTTTTACTGTTATTTTACAATGCAATACTGTACTGCAGAATGAAACAAAAAACAAAACCTCTTTTCAGGCCCAAAATGTGTTTAAGAAATAGAAATATTAACGTTTTCTTACAAATAACTATAATAGTTTAAAGAACGGTGTTGTAAAACAATGTTTTTTCACTTCTAGACAACAGTAAAGCCCCTGAGCCAATCAGGATTTACTGTAGAAAAAGCACTGTAAAAAATTCCGCGAAGCAGCGAAGTGGCGATAAGTGAAGCGCGATATAGCGAGGGATCACTGTACTCCACCAAATTTCTAAAAGCGGCTTGCACTCTTTATTAGAGCAAGCTCTTTTCATTTATGAAATCAAGAATTAGCAACTTACTTTTGTTGAATGGATACTAGAGATGTTGCGGATGCACATTATTTTGTTTAAAAGCTGCGCTAGACAACCTATAGACCTCTTTGATCGAAGGTTGCACCGCAAACGCGTTTTGATTTCAGTTTCAGCATCAGACCGTCCCGCTTGCGGCAAAACTCATATTACAAAGGTTTCACTTACGTCATCGAAATTCGGTGTTGAAGTAAAAGGCTGACTATTGGCAGGTGTTGTACTATGAATTGCTTAGGAGTGGTAACGATTTTTGTGCATAAAACGGGTAAAATAAACCGTTGTTTAACAGACGTTAAATATGTTTTTGACTGCATTATAAAATGAATTTAAGGAGAGGCAAGTTGTCTGCGTTCTAATTGCGACACTTTGGAAGGTTTACGCTCATAATGTAAAAAGAACTCGCCATTTTCAAAAGGCTGTACCTTTCCAGCATTAGATAAAAAAACGTATTGAGAAATGAAATTATATGAGAGCAAATTGTTGGCAACTTTTAGCAAAATTTTGAGAACAATTTTTCAAAGGGCTCGAATACCTTTTTCCTTTTTTCTTGTAATCTTACGAAAAAAGCGGGAGAATTTTCTAGTGACAACAGCGTCATACTGTGAATCCAAAGCACAAAAAGAGCAATACGGATAAGTGATTTCTACATACAACCACAAGAAAAAAGTAAATTTTCTAAAGTGAAGTCATGCTGTAGCATGATAGAAGAAATGATGACTTATTCTGACATAAAAGAAACTCAGTATGTCGATCACATAGGGGCCTGAAATTAAGTAAAAATAATATGAAAGAAAGTAGAATGGTCGCATTTGTGAAATAGATTAAAACGCATTTCAATAAACGGAGAGATATTTGAGAACGCTTTAAAGAGATCGTGTAGATACTGTGATCATCTCATCTGGAAACGCTTTCTGGGGTAATCTGTGAGCTCTACGGCATCAAAGCGATGCAACCATTGCCGTTGAACGGCTGACCAGGTCCGTTACCCGAGTTTTTGAGGGTCAGAACTAGCAGCTTAAATAAGACGAATTTTAAGGGGGGAATCGTGTTCTTTTTAAGTTCAAAACCTTATCTTTGATAATCAGCTTAAATGCCTTTTTCAAAATTTTTTAACACCAATTTTTTAAATGAAAATTTGTGCTCCCTTCGAGGGGAGCAGTGGCGTACGGAGGGGGCTTCTATGCGCGTGCTCCTCTTGAGGTTCTTCTCAGGAAAACATAAAATGTCGAGTTCTGTTATTGTGCAGGAAACGGTAGCAAATAAGTCCCCTAATATGGCTCTGAGAATATTGATCTCTAAAACAAAAAGGTCTTTACCGCCACTGTCCCGTGAAATTTGTTGAAAAACATTTTCGCGTCCCTTCTCAACGAATTTTTGCGTACGCCCCTGGAAGGGAGCATCAAATATTTTTTTATTTCCACGCGGCGTTTCAGAAAACATTGGGTTTCTAAATCGATTTCGGATTTTTAGGTACTCCCTGGAATCCCCTCTCAAAACTAATAGCTAATAGATATGTGTTTGGAACCAAGAGATTTGTTGCTTGTTTCCGGAAATAGGAAAATGTTTACTGGAAAATCTTTTTCAGATTTTAAATATAATTATAGGTTCAAAAGTTGGCGCGACGAGACAAAATATAAAATTTATAAATTGGAAAATTTGAATTGAAATTTCAAAACAACTCGTAAGCGTTAATGAAAAAAAATACCCTAGAAAAGATATTTTGAGCTTACTTAATTCTAAAAGCAAAGAATAAACTTTTTTAAAATAAGAAAATTTAGTATAGTTCAATTACTTAGCCTGCAGTAATCGCAAATTCGTACTACAACACTGAATGGAATCTACTTCAAGCGAAGTGACCTGTAATTTCAGCACTACCAGACAAGAGGAAGAATTAAAAGACTGTGAGGTGATCTTACGGTTTTGGAGTCAGCTGTCACCGAACAATTTAACTATTCCATGATGAAACAGTTATCTTTGTTGCAAAACTCCAACAGCAATTAATGTTTTTCTCTCCTTCGTTTGCAAATGAAAAAGTTCGTCAACTATTCGCAAACTTAACGACAAAACATCTAATAAAAGTAATAGCATAAATTCTTACTTTTTTTAATTGGGCAGTATCATTTTAACGCCGTATCTAAGAAAGCTATTTGATCCTTGCTTAATGAAAGACAGTAATGAAGGCCTCAAAGTAACAAAAATTGCATGAATTTTGAAAAAAAGTGATCCAAATGATATTACAAATTTCAAGCCAATTTTTTCTATGTAATTTTAATGAAATCTTTAAAAAAACTGATATATTTTCGCTAAAGCTACCGCTTGGAAAAATACAATTCTTTAAGTAATCATTAAATGGTTTTAGAAGCAACTCCTCTACTAGCTGTGAACTTTGCGGAGTGCATGACGATTTCTTTCAAACTGTAGGCCAAAATTTATTTAATTATGTGCTTCTGGATTTGTCAAAAGCATTCAGTGCGATTGATCACTAAATTGTAGTCAGGAAACTTAAAACAATTCAGAGTTTAAAGCTTATGTAAACGAAAACATAATTTCATGAGCCATCACTACTACATAGGTGTTTATATTGACGATGAGCTCTAGTGGCGAAGACATATAACTCAGCTTGCATTAAAACTTCCTAAACGCGATGAAATGATATATAAACTACGTGATCATGTTAATCGGCAAACGCTGCTAATGCTATATCACTTTCTAGACGAAAGGAGTACAACCTTTTTTACAGGGGGTATTTTCAGACTTACTGAAAATTTCGCTGGCCAATCAAAGTTCATAATCTATGTTGTTTCTACCAACAAATGAACTCCGAAACAGTGGCTGGTGACACTGTTACTGTAAAATTAAGGTGAAGACCTTTTTGTCGCTGGTAATCAATAAGTTTTAAATAACTACCACCCCAAAATTTCCGAATTTCGCGAGCGAGGACGTTTTTTGGAGATCGGTCTTTCTTCGATTAAAAAGACAGCTTTGCCTTCCAAGACCTAATTTCACGTCGCAAGCCTCATTTCGATTCTTCCACAGGTTGCAAACCACTGGCCTAGCCTGTTCTTTCATCCATAGTGTCACATTTTGACGTACAGCAGCAAAGTCGCTTTCACATAGAATTGAAGTTGGACGAAACGACAAAATAAGAATGACCACTTGAAGTAAAAAGGTTCACCACGCTTCGAAGCTGACCAAGAGTCTTGATCGATTAAAGCTCCAAGGTATTTGTACACTGGAACAAGGAAAGCTTATGTACAAAGTAGTTAACAGCGAATTTCTATTGAATCTAACCAAGAATTTTACTGCGATACAAGATGTGCTTTCATATGACGCGAGAAAAACCCAAAAAATCAATTTTTTTTCTACCTTTTGTTTCAAAATCTGTCGCTTAAAATAAATTGGCATGTTGGGGCGCAAAATTTTGGTCTGAAAACTCGATAAAGATCTAAAGCAGCTGACTTTGACGTGATGCAAAAGAATTTTTATAAAAGGGTAGCTTGAAACTAACTAACAATAATTACGTTTTATTCGATTTTTGCCAATTACACCAATAGGTTTACCGTTCTAATCGTTTGATCAAAATTCATTATGTTTCTTTTTCGTTTTAAATCTTTTCAGTTTTGCGTCATTTCTGCACTTGAGCTGGCTTCAGGAGGGAGCTTGACTAAAAAACCACTTTTTTGGTTCTTCGCTGCTTTCTGGCTCACATCGTGTGCTAATGCGGCGTTGTGTTATTTTTTGGGCTTGGTTTGTTCGCATTTCGCCGACAAAAATGAATAACCTGTTTGTCTGTCAATCTGTCTGTATAAAGATTATGCCTATTTTAAAATATTCACCGTTTTACTTTGCATTGAAAACATGATCAAGGTGTCACAGATGTTTATCTCCACCGTGGTCGTTTCACTGTACTTGCGCAGGGAGCATGATATCAAAGGCGGTCGCCAGCATGGTCAAATGGGTCGGATTGCTGTTTGTGGTGGTAATGATCGTGCGTCCAAACCTTTTGATGGCTACATTATTAAGTCATGGAGAGGCACTGTACGGAAAAATTTCCGTGCTTAGTTACTCTACTTTAATCAGGTCAGTTAAGAAATGCTTTGTGCCGGTACTGTATAGGTAATTCCGAAGCTGGTCAAACGCACACAGTGGACCTAGTTCTACTATAACCGGCAGAAAGTGTTTCCGTAACCAAACGATGACGCATACTCACTCATGTAAAATAATATCTACAAATTTAGAATAATCTTTTGAACGAAAAAGAAAATATCTTGCAGGTTTACGGCGTTTTTTTTTGCTACGAAAAGAGCAAGTAGCAGAGATGAAAGCGGAGATTTACGTGACTCGACCCGTTTCCATCTCCGGAAAGTAGAACACGCCGGGCTGTTAGTACAAAGCGCCAGAACATCATCTAATTATGACTGAGTTTATCTGTTTTGTACTTGATTTTCATGATCAGTGCCATTTCACAGTGCCGAGCAGAAGATCACTCAATTGCGTTTTTAACGTTTAGGTGTGACTCCACAAGAAGTTGAACCCACGTTTATCGATTGCCAAGCGAAGTAAAGTCAAGCCCTCCCAAGTTCTTGAAATTTTTTCGCGCTTTTTGTTTCAGTACGCCGCTATTAAATAGTAACTGTTGCGGATAAAGACTGCTGCCAGCAAGCTTTTACTTTTGATCTGCCAATCGCAGCTGTCTTTACAAGCCAACTACAAGACACATGATAAATTTGTTAGCCACTTGTTTTTGCCCTTTTGCAAACTTTAATAACAGCATTCAAGTTTCATATTGATGGGCTTATTTCGTCACACATAATGTATTTCCTTTGATTCTTTCGACATAGCAACTTGAAATAGTTAATTAATTGCTGATAGTTATTTTTGGATTTTCAGCATTTTGGGTTGGCTTCAAAGCTTTTACTGTAAGAAAGTTTTCTCATATGGCGAAATTTGGCCCTTAAATTTATGAAAGAGAAAATGAGAAAATTAGAAGAAAATAAGAGAATATACAAAAAATTTAAAAAGTAAAAATTCCCTCTTGTTAAGTTGAAAAACAAGAATTTTGAAAAAGAAAAGTTTCTTATATACCACTGTCCTCACAAATTTACAGAAAAAAATGAATTTTAATGCCTCCCAGTAATTTAAGACTGTTTTTGTGCATAGCTAAAATGGTAGCCTAACTTGAGATGGTCATTTTTAACAGCTTGGTATTGTTAGTATGTTTAAGTATTGATAGAACCAAACGAAAGTGCATAGGCTGTTCGAGTCGGGCACCTCACTTTTACTATGAGCTTATTCATCTAACCAGTGCAGAAACCTTTAACTTAGGCACTTTTATTTTTCAAATTTTGATACTAAGCATTGTGTGCGAGTATGTTTTACTTTTCAGTGGTGCTTTTTTCATTTTTATTTCAATATTCACGTCATGCTGCTTCGCTGCGTTATTTTACTTTTTATTTTTCTGGAGGTGTTTTCGTTAGTGTTGAGTTGCGCCTGACAACAAAACGAGCGCGGTTTCGACCAGTCAGGTCTCATCAGTGCGGTTGGTGAACCATTTAATAAAGGTTGACCTTTTTTCCCTTAAATTTTTTTCAGGCCACGCATTTGACGCTTTGAATGGGGAAAGGGTTTTGATAAAACTTATTCCCAATTAAATACTAACTCGCAAGTCAGAATTTGTTGCGTTTCTTGTAAATGCTGCTTTGAAACAAAGAGTTAATCTGTTAACTTAAAGTAGTGTTTCTCGAAGTTTTTCACCGCTTCCTTAAAAGCCAATAAATTAATAGACGCCCCATCGACAAAAAATTGATACAAATAATATATTTTTGTCGCTGAACTACAAGGATAATGTGACAAAATTCGATCTCGGATTCTCTACTTTACAATAAGCCGAATAGCTTAACATATAGTGCTACGAGTGAACTATAACTACATTGCAGCTTTACTATTTCATTTCCAATAAGATTGTTAGAAAAAAATTTTGTTGTGAAAGCACTTTTAATTCCTAAATCACAAAGAGACTTTTCAATAGGAAAACGAATAAGTCTTTATTTGCGAGAGCGGATTAAGAGAAAGTGCGACCCTGGGTTATCCAGTTGCAAAGCCCTTTTTGACACAATGAATGCAGCGGTAGAGATCAGTCAGGAAAGAAACAAAAACTTGATCTCAATTTCTCAATATGCTCCAAAATCTTTTCTAATTTTGTAGATTGTTAGTCAATTGTAACTAAATGCATTTCAGCTTTTAATCTATCCCTCAAGAACAGCGAGTAAATATATATCACAAATGAACAAACCGCTGACTTGCTCGTTGTGTTCACAAGGATAGTAAATCATAAGAATCACAGCTTTGTCGCACTTTAGTGATGGAATTTTTTTTCTCTCAGCGCCTTCCAGTGGTTCACTTTGATATCATCGCCCATTCCATGGCATTCAATTTCCCAAAGGGGTCGTGGCACTCACTTTGGGAGCCACTGAATTAAATTTCGTTTAAACTCGAGTACTTTCGATATCTTGCTCTTCAATTTTGCACTATGCAAAATCACATAAATTTACCTTTCTCTATTTTGATGTTTCATCATCAAAAGCGAAAATGAAATTTTATTTTTCAGTCCTAGACTAACATTAATCTTTTTACTAACATTAAATTTACTAAAAGTAATAGCAAGCAATTCAAGAGAAATGTTGAAACTCGTCACCCACAAAGCGGATCGAGACAATTGTCCTGTACTTAGCGTCATTGTCGCTGTCTTGCGTGTCTGAAGGACAAAAATGTTGCAAAAATCAATAAACAAATAAACGAACACTAATAGCTGTCTCATTTTAAACCACATTTTTACTGACTGTAACGTAATAAACAAGCGGTGCTTTGTAGTAAACACGATTTTAAACAATATCGTTGCACTCATAGGTTAACTCATATGACAAATGTCACATCACATTACATCATGCCAATGTGGTCTATGCATGTAGGCTGCAGTTATAGCCTCGTCTTTTATGAAAGTGTACGTAACAGTGTAAATATTTATTCAATTTCTATACTTTTACAGTTTTATTCAAAATAGAAAACTATTACTTTCACCAATAAATCAATGAAATAGAATCAAGCTTACCTACTTGTGTGGTAAAGAGAAGGGGGGAAACACACAGTACTATTCCGGATACATTTTTGTAGATTTTATTCATTAGAATCGGCAAATAAATGCAGCGAATATTACAAAAACGTAGATTTAAAATAAATTTATATTTCCTGTTTTCTGTCTAATATAAACCACATTTATCTGATGTTGTATATTAATATTGGTATTTGTATTAATTATGTAAGTACAAATGCGTCATAGCTCTAATTAAGTAAGCTCGTATTAATAAATTGTATTTTATCACCACTATTTGAGTAATAACTCCGGCACCAAATTATAATGAGGCTTTTGCTGCAATAAGGGAATTAGTTATGAAAAGCACGATTCGGACTGCTGCAAAGCAACAGCTTGCCGAAATTTAAAAGCTTACTATTTCGTTTGACATTAACTACGTTCGCGCCAAATAAGATTTTTTTGCCGGTGCTTGCCATCGTCTATCATCATTCTCGGTCATTTTACGCTGGCAAACCATTTAAAAGGAAAAAAGTTTACTGGCCAACCACGTTTGCTTGTTTTAAATAATGGAGGACTCCCAACAGTTGCGTACCGAGAAATTATACAAAAAGGAGAAACAGAAGAAATATTTTTGTGCTGTACTGTCAAGGTTTGCTTTATTCTGGCGATTAAGTTGCCGCAAGGCATATATTTTCCCTATTTTTGGGATGATGTTTTTTACTTTGGGAAGTTCACGGATAGTGGGACCTCTTTTGACCTTGATTTTAAGATCATGACCTTTTTTGAGATAAACTTGCTGTGGGGACTTTTAAAGTTAGTTCACAACTCAAAAACTAAATATTTTTTTGGAACCCCAGTTTGAGAGCTATTGATATATGGTGTTTTTACAGAAGCAAGCAACTCTATATGTAGAAAATATAAAACCGGAAAATACAAGTTAAACTATTCAAAACTTAATGTAGTGGAAATTTAGAATACACTTTGTTCTTTTGTTTCCGCTGCTCATTCAATGTCAGCTCGGGTCTGGCAGGAGTTGTCCTTTTACGTCAAAACGAACTTTCTGTCGGTAATTTCAGTGCCGTTTTAAGCCCCAAAACTGTCTTCCATTTGTCATGCCGTGAGACAGAACTATGAATATAGCGTCGTGATGAACACGGTCGAGCGGACTGGAGCCCCGTTCATGACGACAACGATTGTGAGTTCGAACCTCAAGACAGTCACGCTGTTGTGTCTTTAGGAAAGGCACGGCAATTTTACCAGGGCGGTTGCAGGCTTGCGGTGGAAATTCACTGTGCCGGAAAACACTGAAGCGAGTCTAAACACAAGGTGTCCTAGGCACATCTGCAAAGATTTTCCCGAATCCTAGGGACATAATTATGAGACAAAAAAAGCATCACTTGACTTAACCGTTGTTATGCGATTGAAAAAAAGTTTAATTGCATTTTACTCGAGACCATCAAGTTTGTGAAAACTTTTTTCTTTTGTCAAATCGATCAACCGAAACAGTTATCTGCTGCAAACGCAATCTATGCTGTAATCATAAATCTTAATTTATTTTTGAAGCAATTTTTTATCTGAATGATGGTTATTCAAAATATCATAAAAATAAAAGAAACCTTACGCAACACAATTTTGCTTCTCATGAGACGTCATTAAACGTAAACATATATAAAACATGAAGAATAAAATAGAAAATTCAAATATCTTCGGAATGTGCCTTAAGAAATCTCCTCTCTATTCTTTACTATCTAAATGATACAAAATATAGAAGTTGCTAGTAGCTAATTTGCAGTTTTCAAGACGATCTGCTATTAAGAAGGATCTGCCTCCAGTATTACCCTAAGGTGAAATAGAACTATTTTACCTATTTAAATTTTTTGAAAAAAGTTTAGGCTTTCTTAATGCAACGAAACACAATCCAAACCAGGGATCTGAAACCTCTCGCCCGAGGGGTGCTCTTAGTAAAAGTCCCTCGCTTTTAGGAAAATTTGGTTTACATTCAACGCTCTTTGTCGGAAATGTGGCAGGATGATATGAATGTTAAGATGTATCGCACACAAAGTCTGCAGGTTAAGCGTTCAAAGCGTTACTCGGCACATTGCATGTCCGAGAAAAACCATCGTCTATTTTCACCTCATGCTAAACGCCACGGGTATGAATTATTAACTACGTACTGCCGACCTCTATGGCAAGTGGGTAGGTGGCCGCTGACACGAAAATTGTAAAGTTGCATGCAGTCTCCCAGTTTGCTTCGTGTTTGATAAGTTGAATTCAAGTTTTTATACTTTCATTTCCATCGAAACCAGTGCGTTCACTGGAAGTGCAATTTGGATTCTGTAAGGGAAAATGGAGTAAATCAAGAGTCATTGTAGATTATTCATTTTTTACTGTAGCTGACCTTCATCGCACAACATTCATTGACCCCTTCAGGTCAACCTTTTTTGGCGAAAAATGACAAGATTCATTCCTTATTGCAGTTAGCAACCGTCTGTTTAAGATTATAAACACTCCTCCCAAGCCTTATGTCTGGTTGCTTTAAAGACGTTTGCCTGGCTTGAAATTAACAAGATCTACAATAACCGCAGGTGTATATCGACATGCTGCAATTTACACCAAGCTTGGTTGTGTAATAGCTCGATTTGAGTCTTGACGAATAGTTATTTATGCCATCAAATAATATTTACCGCAATGACACGTTCTAAAGTTTATGGTTATAAATTAATTTAAACTTGTCAGTTAATACCGAACTGACATTGCTTTTACTTTCGTTGACACTTAATCATTTACAAGACATATTTTGGGACCAAGCCTACCACCATTAATTTCACTAGTATCAGGCCAAACAAATACGCGTAAATTGTTTAATTCTGTTTTGTTTAGGATATGCAGTTGAAAATCTAGCTAAAATTCAATAGTTCTTATCTATCAAAGAACAGTCACTAGCGCATAATGGCGTTAAACATTGTTGTTTTACATTCCAAACCTGAATTCAATTCTTGAGGATTTCAGTTGTCTTTGCCCACAATTATTTGGAAATTTCCATCTATCTGAAGAGAATTCAAGTTTAGAATGTATTTGGAAATAACATTCTCAACTTAAATTCAATTCTTGAAAATTTTTAGCGGTCTTTGCCCACAATCATTTGGAAATTTCCTAATACCTAGTTGCAATTAATTGTAGCAGACATCATTGCATGTCGCTTAGTGTTCACTGCATTTGCAAACGTCAGCACAGCTTTAAGTTTCACTCGAACGAAATGTCTCGTTTTGCTGTTGTTTCTCGGGCCATAATTAACACACAAATAACGTCATTAAAGATTGATACGATAGCCAAGTGTTGTTGCGCAATGTAAAGAAGACTTTCGCTTACTAATATAAAAGTTCCTCAAAGGTCAAAGGTAAGACCTATAGTAAAGCTCACAGAAATTTCATTTGCATTTTATTAAATAGTAACATTCTAATAAAATCGCAATAGGCTAACACCACCGTAGGAAGTAAAATGGAAGGCGCAATATTGTTACATTAAAACATGAAAAGAAATTAATGCAACTCTAATAGAATGGTCGTATTGCCAGCATTATTCAAGGCACCTCACTTAACAAACAAGCCGATAAAGTTGGTAAGAGTACTTTCTTAATTTTTGAGACACAATCTCGTACAGCGTTTATTGTCGCAGTTGTACGTACAACAAACGAAATTCTTCAAAAATTATCAATGGCACTTTTTAACAATTTCGACATAGCCTACGACCGTTCTGATCAAAGAACCAACTGTCTGAGAAAAATCCTTCAAAAATGTATTACTAGGAAAATTGAAGGTTTTTCAAAATTTCGATAGAGGGAGGTAAAGATTTATTATTTACGAACGAGGTAATATTCTGCCCTAGTGCATAACCAAAGAAATTTAAAATAACTGAGGCAACTGTTTGATGTAGTTCTCAAATCCGCTTCAAAGCGAGTGTATTATTGTCGCGTGTTCTGCAACGAAGAGTTGCAGCTTTAATGATGATGCCATTGATTTCACAAGGCACTTTATTACAAGCTGTTTGGAATTGCAGTCTACAGTGCTGTTGATAGTAGCTCATTGAGTTGTTGGTATCAATCACATACTCTCTCATTTGATTTCAGAGTAAGTAGATGACATCATTCGGTAGTTTTATTATGCATGCTATTTTGTTGGTTGCAAGTGTTAATATTGACTGCTTTGCAGTAGAAAAAAGCAACAATTTTAAACTTTTTATTTGATACAATTTTACGATGAACAGAAAACGAAAAATTTATAATAAAAGACGGATGTTTAATGACGAATAATAGGTGAAGTACTTTGTTATCCAACAAAATGAAAAGGCCATCTGTCTGATTTGCCAAACCAAAACCGTTTACCCAAAAGAATTTAATATCAAGCGTCTCTGCAACTCGCTGCATTTAAAACAGTATGATAGAACTTTAGGCCAATTACGTATAGATGAAGCCAATACCGGTAACTTGAAATAGTCACTATAAGGATAACAAAACATAATTTCGGTTTACAAAGATACTTCTGAAATACTCCGAAAGATTTGCAACAGCAAAAATCATGATAAACTGTAATTAAATTCGCTGAACTGAATTGTTTTCTTCATTCTCCCACAACTAATTCTAAAATTTTTAATAAATGGTCGAAGAAATGGGTCGTGGATTGCATATAAAGTGATATAATATTTTGTTCTAAAAATTTGATCGGGCCTATATTCTCATCTAAAACTTATTATTTGGCTCGCCAGTAAAAAGGTTGCACTAGCCTCCAATCAAACAAACAAAAATAAATAACCGTTGCATAAGTAGCCGCCATGGTGTAGTGGTATCGTTACGGGTTTCAGAGCAAAAGGTGTAGAGTTCAAAACTCTATAGAAACACCGCTGGTATTCGTCAGGAAGGGCAACCAAAATTTAAAGTGCTGCGTTGCTCCAGTAAAAAGTCTGGTTCGAAAGCGAGTGGGTAGTGATAGAAATACATTGAATTAGCACGTTTGACCCTGTAAAACGCGGGAAAAATTACGTAAAACCGACATTGACAAGAATTACAACGATGTTTGTGAAGCACTAACCCTTACCCAGTCCTACTACATCAACAAACTAAAAGCAGACCGCCGCTGGCATGCAACAAGAACAGCGATGACTTTTGGCACTTAATGGGACGCCTCCACGTTTATGTGACAGACAGGTGGCCCACCCGTACTTTACCGGATTACAATTGTGAAGTTGCTAACCCAGCATGTCGTAAAAGACGACTCTTGCGTACCCACCAGTGGCAGTCCGCCTTGTTGGTAATGGGGCTACCAGTCACTGAAGGCTGGTTCGAAATAGGCTGCCATCTTTCCCCTAGCCTAATTTCGATTAGGTGGACGGCATGAACCTGAACTGCCATTCATGCCGTACCTCCATCCCGAGGAAGAGGAGGGGTAACCACAAACAAACAAACATGACTTTTGATCGCTAATCAAGCAACCAAAAGAACCCGTGTGTGCTTATAATGTACGTGGTTGTACAATGTTCAGTACGCATGTGGTAAGCAAACATTACCGACAAAGTCCATCCGCGCTATAAACGAGTTGATTTCACGGTCTAAAGTCTACAGTGACGTCATCACATTCCATTATATGCAGGGCCGCCGCCCCCTTCAGGACACACCCAGTTGATGTTCTGACTTGGGTCTTTTATATCGCACGTTTTACAATGCACACAGTTTTGAGCGTTTATTTGAAGCCTCATTTCTCCCTCTTTGCCGCCCTCTAAGGGAACATATTCGTAGACACCTAAACAGAAATATAATAGATAACAAACGACGTTGAAACATTTGCTGAGAATCAAAAGAGAAATTGATAGCCAATTTATCACGGAAACCTTTATTAAATGACATTAGAGACAAACTGCAATGTTTATAGCATGAAAAAAGTTGAAACTTTTAGATGATCTTTCACTTGACAGAGACAACTACTGTACAAACGCTCGCACGAGTGTGCGAGCGCCTAAAGATCGTGATTTTGAGTCATTTTTCGGGAAAAAAACAAGTTTAACATACGCCGGTAATAGACGTTAATTCCTTTAAACCAAAGACTATGCACAACAGTCAACAACGTGACCAATTGAGTTAAAGCATCGTTTCTATGGTTTAGTGCTGATGATTACTAGAGCAGTTTGTTGTTCCAGGAAAAAACTGAACAAAACTTTATTTTAAATGAAAGTAGCAATTACAAGTTGCATTTATTTGTATATATGTCAAAGCAGAGTATAGGGCAAAACATTTTCTTTTTGATAGTGGTCTCCAAAAAAAAGGATCTTCGTGTTTGTTTGAAAAGCAAGATAAGCCAAATTCTCGATTTCAAAAGTTGATCTCCGAAAAGAAAGAATTTTATGTTTGTTTAGAGGGCTAAGTTCTCGCTTTCGAATAGTTGATCCCCTACCACAAAAAAATTGTCCCCACATTCAAATATCCGCTTACAATTGCATCCCAACTGAATACCTGCAGAATATTTGGTAAAAGCGAAAGTAAAAAAATGACAGTGACCCTAAAGTATGTAATAGTTATTGTTTTCCTCTTTCATAACTAAATTGTGACGTCATGAATGTTACACTTGGCCAAGGTTTGTTAAATTTTAAAGTAATCAGTCGCACTATTTGACAGTGCTAGCAGCGTTTAGTGAAACGTTCTAATTGCAATATGTAGAGCATTATACTGGCTCGAGTTTTTTTGCTGAAAGTCGGTGAAAGTAAAAAGTTGGTTATAAAATTCACGCGATTAACTCAACACATCTTTTCTTGAAAAGTTGCTCCAACGGTTAGCATTACGCGTTTACGTGCGAAGATGGCCGTGTTTGTTGCGCGTTGGAAAAGAAGCTTTACAATTCATTTCTCTGCCTGATGGATACTAACAAGCAAAACAATCAATCACGTAGAATGTGAAAAAAAACTCGGAATAGGTCTGAAAATCGCTGACCGCACACTTATTTTTTTTCGTTCTGCCACAGGAGACCGAAAGCCTAATAGATAAGAGACAACTAAACAAAATGACTTAAGGCAGTTTTCCCGGTTGTATGACCCCCCGGAAGAAAACATCTTACGGGCAAACAATGCAACCACTGATTCTCGTCACTGCATCTCAAGCATGATGGCTGCAAGCGCAACAACAACGTATACAAGATGACCTATCGGTACCTGCTGGACAAAATCTTTGTTCAGGTCCGTCAAATATCGCAAGATTTCGCTGCACTGGCACATCGTCGTTGCGTAGAGTGAGATGTGCTGGTTGATCGTGCTCGTGATTTGTGCCGCTTAAAGCGACAGAAGACAGGAGATCGAATGATACCTTATTGTCTGGCTTGGGATATTCAATCTTTTTGCATTCAGAGGCAGTCTTCAATTGCTTGTAGTCGGCTCCTAGAAAAAACAAACGCAATGCCGTTTGAGTTTAATTGGCAATTTAAGTCAAAAATTGTCGTTGCTGTTGTGCTTATCGTTCCTTTTTCCTGGATGTAAGCGCGGCAGAAAAAGGCTGTAATCCAGTTTTTACTGCAAGCCTAACCAAGCTCAGGCTAGGGAAAAGCGGCAGTCCATTTCGAACCAGTTACATACAAATTGATGATACCCAACGGATTGCCATCGGTGGGAGCCCGAAAGTCGCCTCTTGCGGCAAATTGGTTGAGCAGTCTTGCTATTCCGACGCGGTGAAGCAAGAGTTGGAAATCGTTTCAAAAAATCTATCAATACATTTCCACACGACCTCTCTGGGCAGCAAAAATGAACGGTACGTAATGCAGTATATTCTCCCGGCTCTCAGAACAGTTGCAATGGCGCCAAACATCAAACGATTCTACATTCCGTTTAATTACTTGAAATTACTACCGGTAAATTAACTGTTTGTTAGAATTCATTAACCAGGGGATATCGTAACGTACAGTGTTTTGCCAAACATCGTAGTGTTCCTGCCAAACGGCAACTAAACGAAGCACGAAACAACAGCACTATCGTTACGATAAGGTTGCTAAAGCAATAGCACCAATACAAACGAACAAGTTGCCGTGAAGCAAAATCAAGTGGCAAAGATGAAATCATCAAGCCATTGAAATACATACGTCAAGACTGTGCATTGGGTACTTTTGGGTACTTCGTTGGGTACTTTTGGGTATCCACCAATGGCAGTCCGCCTTGGTGGTGGGGCTACCAGTCGGCAGTTTGCATCCACGACTGGTTCCAAATGGGCTGCCACTTTTCCCCTGGCCTAATTCAATTAGGTTGATGGCGTGAACCTGGATTGCTGTTCGCGCCATACCTCCATCCCAAGGAAGAGAAGGGGTAAAACAACAACAACATGACGAGTTTATAAATTACCCCTGAAATTAAATTTTATAGCGTTCTGAATCTCTTACGTCCAGATTAACCTTTTTAACTCCGCTATTAGTCTAAAGCAAAAAGGGTTCATTTACTATACAATGCTGCGCAGGGCACTAGACGGATATTTGAAATAACGGGTATCCGATGCAAAATAGAAAAGCACAAAAACCTAAAAGATGGTTTTGTATATCATTTACTTGTATTATTGTGTAGTGAGCATTTTACCAACTTAAGACTATAAACACTTCGTAACACCGACAAGTCACTTGCCGTTTCCTTTAAAAGTCCACGGTTCCTTGCCCCGTCCGAAAATGTAGAAGAGCGCAGTGTACAACAAGCCACCGTAAAATCCAAGCGGAGAATGGAATGAAGGTCTCACGTTTCTTACCGACTTGATTTCCTTCCATAACCAACTGTTTCGCAATTGCTCCTCGTATTCAGCAACGTATAAGCCTTTGAAAAACCATGCCAAGCTGAATAAAAGCTTTTTTGTAGCGCATCTTCATCAGCCAGTCACACCTATGACTTTGTCACGAATAAGTAAATTTGTGTTGCAGGAATAGTTTTTATTTATAGTTTGTGTAATTTGTAGTTTTGTTCTGCCGTGATTATTTTAATTGTAATTCTGAATTTGTAGCCCAAACTTGGTTTTATATCGCGCCTATTTTCGAAAAAGACCTTTTTTTCTTTCGCATTTAGATTGGTAACACACACGCCTCTTCTTAGGTCACAATGGTTGACCACGTGACTAAGTTCCAGAGTATTCTAGTAAATCTTGGTTCTTCTCAAAGATTTTTTTCTTTTTTTATTGTCGATTACGTAATTTATTAATGGTGTTTTTTCTGTGTCACGTAATGTTCTAGCATTTTCTGGAAACTCGTCTCAGTACATATGAGACGGCGAGATTATTACTATTTAGAGCAGGGATTCTTAAACTGGGGGGCGCGCCCCCCTTGGGGGGCGTGAAAGCTTCACAAGGGGGGCGCGAGCATGACAGTGACATATTGATGAAAAGCAGCTCCGAACTACAGTCAAATCTCGTTACCACTTCGTTACTAATTCATTAGATCAGAATCTGTGACCTAGTTTTAAAAAACAATTTTGTCTGGACTTTAATTTGTTACTGTTTTAATTTCCGCTGTCTTATTTACATCGACACATCGTTATATGCTTCGCCTTCCTTTCTCCGCGGGAGATGTCACTTGGCACGTCGATTTTGTACTTTTTCATTTATTCGTTCTTTTCTCTCCCACGCCGTTAAATCGTATTTTCCAAACTTTTTGAAAGTTCACGAGCGAGATTTATTGTTAACGTTGTTGTGGAGTGGACAGTACCTGGTTGTTTTCAGTTAAACTTCTTTGCTGGGATTTATTAGTAGTTTTCTTAGTGTTGTGACTTTTGTTTGCTTTTTTTTAAGAACTGATGATGCTTTCTTAAAGCGAAATATATTTTCTTTTTGTTTTTATATTTTGAGGTTGATTAATTTTAACTTTTTCAAACTTGTTAATCCCCCATAATTTACAAATTTTAGACCTTTGAAAAATAAGTGGTGTTTAATTTAGCTGCAGTGATAAAAATGAGTGCAAAAAAGAGGAAGTACAATGAAGAATATCTGCAGTATGGTTTTACTGATGCAGCAGTGAATGGTCAAGTTGTACCACAGTGCGTTATGTTTCGAAAAGTTGAGCAATGATGCTTTGAGGCCAAATCGCTTGAAGCGTCATCTTCAAACAAAACATTCTCTTTATCAAACGAAACCCTTGGCTTTCTTTCAAAGCAAGAAGGATTCTTTTAAAAAAATGAAAATCGCCTGTGCGGAGAATTTTAGCCAATTATCATCTGCGGAGCTGGTAGAAGCATCTTTTGAAATTGCTCAAATGATAGCTCAAGCGAAAATACCTCATAATATTGGCGAAACTTTGATAAAACCATGCATGTTGAAAGCAAGTAGCCTTGTTTTGGGGGAAAGCAACAGCAAGAAGTTAGCAAAGATTTCTCTTTCAGATTCCACTATTAAGACACGAATCGATGAGCTTGCAAATGATATTGAATGTCAAGTTCTTCAAAAGAAACACGCATCACCTTATTTTGCCATTCAGTGCGACGAAACGACTGACGTAGCTCAATTGTCACAGTTGATGGTCTATGTTCGTTTTGTTGGATCTGCTACAATTGAGGAAGAAATGCTATTTTGCAAATCGCTTGAAACGACCACTAAGGCAGAAGATGTGTTCAGAGTTGTTGATGCATACTTTCACAAAAACGGCATGAAATGGGAGAAACTTGTTGGCGTCTGCACTGATGGTGCACCAGTGATGCTTGGGTGTCGGAGTGAATTTATTACCAGGGTAAAGCAAAAAAATCCGGACGCAGTTGGAACTCACTGCGTAATCCATCGAGAGGCTTTGGCCTCCAAGACTTTACCTGCTGCAATGAAGAAAAAGCTTGCCATAATTATACGAATTGTTAACTTTATCAAATCAAGTGCAGTCAATTCCCGGTTATTTTCCCAGCTATGTAAACACATGGATTCCAATCATGAAAATCTGTTGTTTCATACAAATGTTCGATGGCTATCAAAAGGTAATATGTTAGCTCGCGTTTACGGTTTGAAAGATGAAGTAAGTATATTTCTGGAATCTCAGGGAAAACAAGATCTCCTGTTGCCATTCCAATCACAAGAGTTTCAACTGGCAATGGCATATCTTGTTGACATTTTCGAAGCTCTCAATTGCCTCAATCTACTGTTACAAGGAAAGAACACGAACCGTATAAAAGATTACGATGAGATACGGACATTCATAGCAAAGCTGGGGTTGTGGCATCGCCGAGTTCAACGGGGAAATGCAGCCTCATTTCCTACCTTGGACATAGCACTTGAGAACAGCAAAGCCAAACTGGAAGGTGAACTTAAGGTAGAAGTGGAATCCCACCTCCAAATTTTGAAAGAAGAATATGACTGCTATTTTCCCGACTTGGGTAATGTTGAACTAACGGAGTGGAAGATGACGAGAAATCCCTTTCGAATCAAAGAAGATATTCTTTCGGAAGAACTGCAGGAAGAGTTTTTGGAGATGAAATGCAACTCCACTGCTAAAGATGATTTTGAAGCAATGTCTCTTAACAATTTCTGGGCTAAATATTTGCATATATATAAGAATGTGGGCAATGTGGCGATACGTACCCTTCTTCCATTTTCATCGACATATTTATGTGAAAGTGGATTTTCAGCACTTGTGAGTATGAAGACAAAGTTTCGTAACAAACTGGAATGCGAAGCAGATCTTCGATGCGCGTTGTCTTCAACAAAGCCTCGAATTAAACTAGTTTCCCAAAAACAGCCGTATCCTTCACACTAAGCAGGATAGTGGCAAATAAGTTATTGTTCTATTTTTCGTGAATTTGATTTTTGAGGCTAGGTGAGGCGTGAGCATGAATGACAAATGTCAAGGGGGGCGCCACTAAAAAAGTTTAAGAACCACTGATTTAGAGAGTGGTACAGATAAACAGAGTAGAAAAAAGACGTATTGTTCTGTGCAAATTTATTGCGGATTGCTGGCGTGACAAGTGTCAGACAGTTGTTTTGGTTGGTTCCTGATTGTTAACGTGCATTAGTTTCTGTGATCGTCAAGCAAAGGAATTCGAAGTTTTAAAGTGGTTTGTGAATATATTTGTTCTGTTCTTGATCGAGAAGTGCGTGGGCTAAGGTATCTTAGTGGAAGCCAATCTTTTCCTAGATATTAAGTTGCAACCAGACTTAATTATTCGAGCGATACTACAAGTCGCCTCAATTTTAAGAAGTAAATTAAAGTTGAAATAGAATCAAAAAATTTTTCTATTGCACGCGACAGACTTGCAAGCGCGTTTTTTTGGCACTACAGCGGTACCTAAGGAAACGAATTTACTTCGTTCCGGGACGGCGTTCGTAAGGCGCTTTTATTCGTGGGCAGAACCAAGATTTACACGTAAATGGCCTAATTCGTTCCAACCCATCCAAGCCCAGTCTTATAAAGTGTGAATATTACATACCCCGAGAAAAATTAGGTATTGTAAGCACATATTCAATGATACACATCTAACCAAACAATGAGACATTAATAAAATCAATAAAATAACAATAATAATGCACATTGTTGTTATGAATAATGAGAATTTCGTTGTACCCACCCCAAAACATTTGCGCAGCACACTATGAAGTGTGAAACAACCACAAAAATTTACAGTAATACAACAGGTGTATATTTTAAAAAATTGCTCAATCGTATCTCCAACTTTTCGTCGTATCTCGGAACAAATATTTCTTCGAGACTCG
This sequence comes from Trididemnum clinides, assembly GCA_963675345.1. Taxonomy (NCBI): domain Eukaryota; kingdom Metazoa; phylum Chordata; class Ascidiacea; order Aplousobranchia; family Didemnidae; genus Trididemnum; species Trididemnum clinides. Next base: position 18,922,033 of record OY776295.1, on the reverse strand, counting down.
GTTCGTAAACCGAAAAATTCGTAGCCAGAAACAATCGTATCCCAAGGTACCACTACTTAGCGCACCGGATATCAAGGGTAATGAAATTTGCATTTTAGCAACAAAGCCTGCTTCTTGAAAAATATGACCTAGTATTTAGATTTTGAAATGTGGCGCACTAACTCTTCAGTTCTTAGCCAACACCAATGTGAAGATGTCAACTAGTTAGAAGAAAAATAGGTACTACCTGCTGTATCAGATTGTCGGTTTTCATCTGTGACTGCAGCATACACAGCCTCTGCGGCAACGATTCCACTTTTCATGGCAGTGTGCGTTCCTTTGATCTTCGGCACATTCATGAAGCCAGGACTGCAGCCTAAACAGGCAGATTGTATGCATGTAAGCTGCAACTGAAATCAATTCTTCAGGGTGCTTACTATGCCCAAAAGGAGGCCGGTAGCATCAACATTGTTGGTTGGTTTACCCCTTTTCTTCCCTAGGAATCTAGGTACGGCTCGAACGGCAATCCAGGTTTACGCCGTCAACCTAATTAAATTAGGCTAGAGGAAAAGTGGCAGCTCATTTCGAACCAGTAAAGTAACAGGTAGCATTCACATCGTACAGCTTAAAGAAACCAAAGTCGAATTATGCGTCAGCAAATTTTGCAAGTATCTAACGATATTTCGAATCCAGTTTAGTTCACAAGCCCACTAACAATTGACCATAGCCAGCTTCATAACGATGCAAACCGAAGCATTATTAAGCAGACACACTGACAGCATTTTCAATGAATTGTATAAGATATGTGTACTGCATACAGTATCTGGTTGGCAGAAGTTCGTTAAACAGCTATGGGAAAACCACTACGTTATTAACTTACCAACAATAAGCGGTTTGCGTGTACACCTAGGTTTTTACCTATCAAGCATCCTCCTGGAAAAGCAAGCTTCGGAATGCACTGGTATCCGCCTTCGTTCAATGCACGTGCTCCGTACGATATGCGAGTTCCGCCTTCGAAAGTCGATCGGATTTTAGGGTGCTCTTTGAACCGCTGAAACTCTTTGAACGGGCTTAAGTATGGGTTTGTATAGTCAAGTCCAACCTGCAAACAATCCATGACATACGCATACGCTTGAAAATAAACGTACACAAGCAGAGTTCGATTCACGCCATTTTTCAAATATTCTAACTGTTAGGAAGTTTTGGTGCATTGGAAAACAAACAGGAAACAACGAGCTTCTTCAGCTTGTAAAAAAATCAATCCACGCATAATAAAAATTAGAAGTAAATTGATAATTGAAATTCAAATTCAAACCAAAATTTGAAAAAGTCAGCATCATAACGTAAATCAATAAAGCTAATTTCACGTATTCCAACTCAACACAGTTATACAGTACGAAACACACATTTTACAACCGGAATATTCTAGACAGTGATTTCAAGGAGCACTACATTAAGCTAAAACGATCCCATAAAAACAGTTTTAGTTTGTGGCGCTGCTCATTCAAGACAACGATCTAATTTCGATAGTACTAAAAATCCCTTACAACCATTCCAACCGAAACCATCGGCTCGCCTTCATCCAAATGATAAACAAAAGTGCCCCCGTAAGTATCTTTATCCAATGGCCAGCCAACAGTGTGCTCTACGTAGCCAGGCTTCCATTTTTCTTTTTCCACAATCCAAAGTTCCTATTTTGAAACATAATGAGACAGTGAGGATTTTTATGATAATTAAGTAGTTACACACGAACAATAAGGAAGCACCAGACCGGTTTCGCCATTGTAGGGGCTCTTCAGAGATGCGTATCCGACCAGATCCCAATAATGGCAAAAGTGGTCTGGTGCTTCCTTATTGTTCGTGTGTGACTACTCAATTATTTTGAAACAGGAAATCAAGTTGTATGCTTAGTTTCTAGTAACAATATCTAAAAAATTTTTCGGTTTTACCCAAACATTAAAAATGCTGTCACACAGTACTAATGCAATGATTAACAACAGCGTTGTCATTAATGTCTTATGGTTTTGCTAAAAGCGGAATATTGCTGTGCCTGGCTGAGCTTAATTGTGACATGCTGACATAGCAGTTAAAAAAAATAATATTTAACACTACTAAGTCGCTACGATGTAGCAGTAATCGCTCCTGACTTTGAAAACCACAGGCCAGCACTTGGAAACAAAGGGACCATTTGTAGTCACTAAAGAGGAGATCTAAAATTTAAGTGCTGCATTAATCAAGCAAAAAGTCTAATTGGAAAGCGAGTGTGCAATTGTAAACATACAATAAGCATGTCTTAGCCTGCGAAAAAAGCAACAAAAGGTAAAATCGAGTATCAAGACAACTCATACAAAAAAGCGAACTTATTCCAAAATAAAATTTGATTAGCAATTAATACATCATTTTACTTTGATTCCAATGCCGTAGGTTTGTGGATCGCACTTTTCGCGCAAGTTAAACGTTTCATTTTGATAAAGTTGTTTTGCTAAAGCACCATGGCAACCTTCCGAGAATATGGTTACTTTCGAATGGAATTCCATTCCTCGTTCAAAGGTATCCTATTCATAAAAACATACAATGTAAACTAAGTAAAACTTGCTGCTCAATTTTTGATTTAAAATTGCATTTCTAATTCATATTATTTTAATTCGTTTATATTTTGTTTTACGGCATAGCCATTACCATAAAATTGATGATAATACAGCATGAAACCCATCGTACAGTTTCATAAAACGCATGTAGTGCGACCCAGTGTTATACGTTTTTAAATTCTGTAAAATTCAGTTCTAATACTAAAGGGTATTGAAATTGGGTTTATTCATAGTGATACAATAAGGTAAAATAAGAATACTCTGAAAAGACACTGACAAGTTACCGTCGTTTAGACGAGGTTTTACGCCAAAAATGAGTAGTTCAAAAACATTAAAAACAAAATATTATCCTAAATAATTGAAATGAATGATAAATTGACGTCCGTTCTACAATATTGGCCATAAACTGCAAGCAAAAAGCTTACGATCTTTCAGTGCATCATAAGAAAATTAATTCGCAAGAATGGGGCTAACTCACTTTTGGTGATCCATCTTTATGAATACCAACGTCATTTGTAGCAATCCCTTTTACACTACCATCGTCATGATAGAGAACTTCAGTGCAAGCAAATCCAGGATAAACCTGATATTCAACAGTTATTTACACTGATTTGTTCACGTTTATTTTTTGGTTTTCTCAAGTTTATGTTTGCACGTTTTTGTATATGTACTTGTAATGCGGATGCCCTTCCTGACGAATACCAGCGGTGTTTCTATACAGTTTTAAACTCCGAACTTTTTGCTCGGGCTGGCAATAGGTTTGGAGTTCAAAAGTGTATAGAAACACCGCTGGTATTTGTCAGCAAGGGCATCCGGAATTTAAAGTGCCACGTTGCTACAGTAAAGTCTGGTTCTAAAGCGAGTGTGTAGTGGTAGACATACATTGAATCAGCAAGTTTGAGGCTGCGAAACGCGGGAAAAATGTCGCAAAACCAAATGCGCACCACTGCAGTAAGCGACAGACTCGCATAAAACATATTTTAAAAACGGGACAATCAAAGTCAACACATACTTCTACTTCAAGTTCTTCTGCTTGTTCACCCAACCATTTGACGAAATTTCCTAGTCGAACAAGATAATTTCCAGCATTGTACATGGGAAAACCTGTAGCATTTTAATTTCAATAAAAGCGTAATCGCTGCAAGTGCAAAACAAAACTTACCTTTAAATATGGGTATAGGAATTTTCCAATTTTTAGTTAAAATTGCGAATTTATCATGTGTTACGGGTGTTTTCAAAGGAGCTCCCTTTTCTTTCCAATCAGGAATTAACTCATCTAATGCATGTGGTTCCAGACATGCTCCAGATAAAGTATGAGCCCCTTAGAAATAACGTTACTTATGCATTAAATAAAATCTTGGCAAGCCACACCAATACACTTGATGGGCTGGAAGTGCTTGTCTAAAGCAAATGAAATTTACCAAGATTTTAAATATTGAACTTTCATAGCAGGATCAGAATATGGTGCTTTGGAGATGCCTACACAAAGTTTGCAAATTACAAAATCGCAATAAGGTGAAAACCAATACAATATACTTGCAGCATTTACTAGCACAGCCAAGTGACTCCTTCATGCTTCATACAAGCATTGGTTTAATACAGGTCACAAAGTAGCCCTAACTTGTCCTTCTAATTAGCTGACAAAAGATGCAAAAACATTTAAATAAAAAATTAAAAATTGTTTGTTGTACCGAGTTCTGGTGCTTTTTCGAATAGACAAACACGAATATCTTTGCCGTTTTGTTTAGCAAGCTGTTTTAATCGAATTGCACAAGAGAGTCCAGCAGGACCCCCACCAACAATGACAACGTCAGCTTCATCGCTAAACCTCTCCATTTCTACATCTAAAAAAATTTATAAATGCTGATGCACAAAGCACATTTAAGGAATAATTCAACGCTTCAGGTTAAATGACATGAACTGTGGTATTGGCAGGTTGCTTTAATTGAACAACAATGACAACTCATCTAAGAAATTTTGGGGGCTGCAGTGTTCTCCTACCTACAGAAAAAAAGGGCTGCCAGCTTTTTCATTCTTTATTGTTTCGTACCAAAACCGTTTGCCCTATCTAAGCAATTACGGCTAAATTGAACTAGTTTGTTTCAATTTTTGTTGTAAACATTGTACTTGTATCTCAAACTTCTCTCATCAATGCGATATAATCAGTGCAATTTTTCTTTTATCTAACAATAAAGAGCCCAATTAAGTTTGGATGACATGCAATACGATTAAAAACTACAATTTTGAGCTCCTAGATTACAAGCCTAAACAATTAACAAGGCTAAAAGCTTGTTTAGATTTCTTTAGACAACATTATAGTTAAAAAATACACAAATGACATCATATTAAAACCAATGGAATAAAATTTACTTTACGTCAATTATTGCTAACTAAACACTGCTTTAAATATTGGAGAACATTTGTAAAACTGCTTGAGTGGTGCGAAAAGTTTTGGATGAAAACTTATTGATATGAAAAATACTGGTACATATGTAATATGTAAGTTAAAATGAAATTTATTCCAGTTAAATTATTCTATCATTGAGCTCTCTACTGCCAAATTGACCGACTACGTAATATGTAAGTTACGTAGTCGGTTGATTTGGCAGTAGAGAGCTCAATGAATTGTGGAAAGAGCTCAACTTTTTATAATATGTAAGTTATGTAAAAATTGTTTGGCAGTCAAACAAAAAAATTTTTTGCAAAAATTGATTTTTGCAGATATACCTCAAGGTTTGCAATTTTCTATTTCTGTTTTGGCACAAATTATTTCTTCATTTAGGTAATTAGTGGTGCCTGCAAAAGCAAGTTTAAAAAAATAAAGCCCTTTGAAGTACCTTACTAACTGGTATTCAAAAGAGTAGACTGCCAATGCTATTTTACCAGCAAGTTATAGAAAATATATATTTGATGTTTAAATGTTACAGAAGCAAGAATTTATCACTGATCCTTACCAACATTCCTAACTCTTTTGGTGTTAGATAACTGCATTTACCTCTTTTGACAATTGTTTTTCAGGAATAAGTCTGGCAATAAAGTTATACAAGAGACCAGTGATAGACTCTGAGCAAATTGCTGACAGACTGTCTGGTTTATTTAAAGTCTAGCCTTTATCAATGGCCATTTCAGATATTGTTTCTACAATAAAATGGTCTGACTAAAGCTTCTGAGCTTAAAGCTGCACACTAGACCTATAAAAACAAACATCATACATCAAAACGCAGAAAAAGTTCCAAAAAATTAGATAAAACTAAAATGCATTAATTCTGTGAAATTGCAGATCAGCCTTAGGGCTGGGGTTAATGCAAGTTATACTTAGAATTATGATTAGAGTTAGTCTGCAGAATTTCCACATTTTAGTAGTATTAAAAAAAAGGAACTGGATAATTTGTCATTGATGGCATTTTACCCTTATTGACTATTTTGCCATCACCATTCATATGTGTTTACATAACCATATTTGCTACAATTCTGGCTGTGATGCTGTGGGTAGTGCAGCTCCCTTTGTATGTAATAATTAGGCAGTGGCTATTTTGCCGTCGACGGCAATTTGCCCTTGGAATCTATTTTGCCGTGATCATTCACGTGTGTTTATATAGCCAAATTTGCTATTATCGCATCAGTGACTCTGTGGTGTAGTGGATAGAGCGCTGGTCTTGAGATGCCAAGGTATCGGGTTCGAATCTCAGCTGGCCAGGGCTTTAAAAGAAAGGCAGTGTACACTGAAGGGGAAGGCCCGGTATGTAAATGTACGGGGCAGTGTACACTGCAAGGGAGTGTGCAGGGTGGGGGATAGAGACCTGGGGGTGCAAAATTTTTTTTTTGTTTTTTAAATTGACCAATCAGAGACGACCAAAAGTCACATGTTTAGTACGTCATTATGATTGACCAATCACAAATAACTCACGGCAAAATAGTCTCTGAGGGTAAATTGCCGTCGACGGCAAAATAGCCACTGCCTAATAATTATGGGCTCAAATCTACGCTGGGAGAATATTAAACCAAAGATTGTGTATATTGGAGAGTGTGACCTGGTATGTGAATGTACCAGTACAGAACAGTGTGGGAGAATGTACACAGGGGGTACAATTTCTTGTTAATTTGTTATTGAAATTAACCAATCAGAAACGATCAAAAGTCACAAATTTAATGGTCATTAAAAACGAAAAATTACAAATGTGTGAGAGCAAAATAGCCTCTAAGGTTGAAATGCCTTTGACAGCAAAATAGCCTTTACCAAAAAAAACAACTTTATTGTACTCTCAGCCAAAATGTAACATCAATTTATGCATTTTATTTATTACCAATGATTGAGAGAAGTTTATTACACTTGCAACTTATAATAATCAGATATAATATATAGTATAGTAGTACACTAGCCCTATTAGGTAAAGGCTACAATACATAAAAGCATACAGGAACCTAGCCTACCTTTCCATCGATCATCAGTATTTCTGGGAATAATGCTGTAATGAGTTGTAATTCTAGGTTGTGTGGAAGCACATCGTTTTGATAATGCCACTGGTAGTGTCGAGAATGACTGATTACTCCAGGTTTTAAAGATGCTTTGAAAACGAGAAATAAATCTAATACTTGGCATAGTTATTAACAACCATCAACTATAACCAGCCTACAAAAGTAGAAATAAAAACTAACAATTGGATTTAGCGTGAAAACAAGTAGTCTCATCAATATTAGAATGTTGCTAAATGCAAACCTAAATTGGGTTCAGAAAGTCAATTGCAATTGACAATTGACATTCATCACCCTCTGATCTATAGTTGTCAACTCAACACGCTTTGTCAAATGGTTTCTATTAACTATTGTTTTCGTTTTTTTATCATTTATTAAGTACTTCAGAAGTAAACCAAACTTGACAACATTATGACCGCCAATCTACACAAGAAACACTTTCCCGTTAGCAATAAGAATTGGGAATAGTAGACTTTACACTTTATGGATGAATGCGCTTGGCGCAGCGCATGTTGTCATTCGCTTAATCTGACTTGTATTTTGTCAGAATTTCATCGAACTAGGACAGTGGTTCTCAAACTTTTGAAAAAATTTTACTTTGCGGTCCCCTTTCAATTTTTTCAACCACTCTCGGTCCCATCTAAATTTAAACATAAATTCTGGCTCAGTTGTAAGGACATTTATCATAAAATACTATGTGTATTAGGCAAACAGCTATTTATTCTGAAAAGAAAAAAGTAAATATCTGTCAACAATTTTACAAGCACAGTTTAATGGGATGGGTACCCTTGCTTGTCTTCCAGCAATTCCTCTATGTTGGGCAGTGTGTTGGCTAGGGCAACTCTCATGTCATGGGTCACATCCATCCTGTTTCGAGATTTTGTTTTGATAGTAACAAGAGTGGAAAACGCTTTTTCGCATTCGTAGGTGGTAGGAAATGGAATCAACAATTTTAGAGCCATCTTTGCGACAGCAGGGTATGGCTCTGCCATTTGAATCCAAAAATCACTGCAACACATTTCACGAAATACAAATTTTGCATCCCCATCATTTACCAAATCAATAAATTGCTCCTGAACCAAGTTGTCCTCTGAAGGCGGATCGCTAACGGAGAGTACAAATGGGTTGTTGATGAAGCGGTAATATTTTTCAAATTCCAGTAGATCGGGAAAGTATCGCGATATTTCTTCTCTAAGAATTGAAACATGGCGCTTCATCACTTCAAGGATATCGTCACCCACGTGAAGTGCGTTTTCATCAAGAAATGTATTTAACTGTGGAAATGGGGCAAAATTCTTGTTATCCAGTATTGAATTTCATGATGCTAACTTCATTTCAAAAGCAGTAAATTTTTCATGACAATGGAGAACGGTGATTTCCCTTCCTTGTAAGGCCAGGTTGAGAGAATTCACGTATTCGAAGATGTCTACCAAAAACGACAGGCATGTCAGAAAGCGGTTGTCCGTGAATTTTTCGGACATTACTTGTTTAGCTGTAACTTCATGCAGAAATTCGTGTATTTCTTTTCGTAGAACAAAAACTCTTTTCAGTACTTTTCCCTTTGAAAGCCATCTCACATGCGAGTACAATAAAAGTGTTTCAAATTCGGAATCACTTTCTTTGCATAAATCACGAAACAGGCGTGAGTTGAGTGCGTTTGCTTTAATGAAATTCACTGCCTTGATCACATCGTTCAGAACACATTTCAACTCCTCAGGCATTGTTTTTACCATAAGTGCTTGGCGATGAATAGTGCAGTGCGTACGAATCACATCTGGGCACTTTTCCTTTACCAAGGTCTGAAAACCGGAACGGCAGCCAATCATCGCTGGAGCACCGTCGGTGCAGACCCCAATAACATGCTCCCACTTGATAGCATGCGCCTCAAAAAATCTGTCCACTTTGTCAAATATTTCCCTGGCGGTTGTTTTAGTGCTTAGGGTTTCGCAAAACAAGAATTCGTCTTCCAGATGCTGATTATAAACATAACGTACAAAGACGCAAAGTTGGGCTAAGTTACCTGCATCCGTAGTTTCATCAATCTGGATCGCGAAATAGTTAAAAATTGAATTCTGAATCTTCAAGACTACCTGTGACAGTATGTTATCAGACAGCTCAGTTATTCGCCTTCTGACGGTATCATTTGACAAAGATACGTATTTTAGCTTCTGAAGCTCAGAACTTCCCAGCACATTCGATATGATGTCTCGGCAGCAAGACAATATTTTAAGTCTTCTCCAATGTTGTGGGTTTTTTTGGAGACAGCTATTTTTCGTGAAACCTCATTGGATGCTCTTAGACCACTCTTAGTGTCTTTCCAAAACATTCCTGATTGATCCAGCCTGGACTTGATCAACGTTTCAGTTTTTCGTTTGAAGAAATTTAAATCCTTGTTTGATGAATCAGGATGATGTGTTTCTAAATGTCTTTTTAGTTTGCTGGGTTTAAGTGAAGTAGATGCCAACACTGTGCAGCATAAAGCACACTGCGGTTTCTCTTCTCCGTCACATTTTATCGCTGTAAAACCAAATTTTAAATACGAATCGTCATATCTTATTTTCTTTTTTGGAGGCATGGTGAAAGCAAATTTTCAATAGTAGCTTAGCCAATTTTTGAAGTATAAAGTTCTGAAACTCAAAAATTACAATTATAACTGCAAGCTAGTCTGCACTAAAGCTAAGACCTCGACAAACACTTTTTAGGAAAAAGCTGGCTTACGCTTTAATATGTCCGCGTTAAATTTGATTTGTCTTAAAATTTAATTTAAGTTGCTACTTTTCATCGAAACACGCATACTTGCTTCAATTTGTACTCAACTTCTTCTTTCTTATGAATATTCAAGACTTATATTTTTTAAACAGCATGATTGAGAAAAAGAACTATTACGTAATAAATTGACTCTCAGTCGTACAATGCCCCATTGTGTATTGATACGACCTCTAATAACAGATTTATTGAGCAGTGAGCTGCATCGATTACAGATCCAGCTAAATTTCTCACCTTGATTCATGCTGCCACTTTATATACGGCGCATCAGAGACCCCTCGCGGTCCCCCTGAAATTGCGTCGCGGACCCCTAAGGGACCGCGGTCCCCAGTTTGAGAACCACGGAACTAGGAGAATGAAAATGAGCTTTCTTTTACTAATCTGAGTAGAAATATGATGGCCAGTAAACTAGTGAACATTTTATTTCAAAACGTTTCGCTTTACAATGAGAGCATCATCAGTTGTAGCTGAAATGATACCCACTAAGGCTAAGTTTAATTTTGTGAGCTGTTGCACCACTTAGATAACTAAAACTACCGCAATTGTTATGTAACAAAGAAAGACTAGTGCATAACCATAGCAATAACTTGGCTGCGAGAATTCTGGTTAAGGTGATTAAAATTTAACCCTTTGAGGACCATAAGAATTTAATTCATAAAATTTGAAACAATGCCGCAATTGTTTGGTAACAACGGAAATATAATGGATTTCAGATAATTGGTTATCACGTCATAATGATATAACAATCAACAATCATGGCACATATGTGTGCCAAAGGTCCTCAAAGGGTTAAAACAGAAAAAAGCCCTTGAATTTCAATGCGGTACAGGAATTTATATTTCTATATTCAACGGTCACTTTAAATTACAGCAAAACCAAGATAATGGGTAAATCAGTTAAGTATAAAATAAATAAATTGAGTGGGCGTTTCATCTAGGTTCAACAATGGCTTGTATTTTTGGATAAGTAAAGTTTGATGCTTTCAATATAAAGCGAAACGTTTTGAAATAAAATGTTTACTACTTTGCTGGCTTTCATCGAACTAATTTCGAGATTTTAAGCCGCGGCCTCATTCACAATTAAGCAAGCAACCACAATTAAGATCTAGGCCTCTGACATTGTTGCCAACTCGAATTGTGCAAAAATCTAAAACCAGGGTTCAAACAACCAAAAATATTGCAATTTTTGCAAAGCAAATTCCATAATTTTAAAATATTTTGGCGAGTTGCATGCCACACTACGGCTTTTCCTCATTTTGTTGCTGATATTCCCTTCTCCCCCCCAAAAAAAATCTTCACTTTTCAAGCAATGCACGACTCCAACTTTTGTTGTCAAATTCCTGAATGACAAAAAGAAAATAAGACTCTCAACCAAATTTTTCCAAAACTCTAAAAAGTTCGGCTCTCCATTTCAATAATCAAACAGTTTCACCCGAGTAGCCTATCTCGACCAAAAAATTCCAATGTTTGACCAAAATTTCCAAGATCGTTTTCAAAAGCCCCAATATTTTCCCAACATTTTTCAAAAAAACCATAAAAATTTCAGGGGCCTTGAAAATTCCTAAGATTTTGGTATAATTTCTCAATTTTGCCAACCATGGCCAGTAGTCTTTCAAAGAGTTTACCCGGAATCCTAGTGTTCCATGAAACATTTGGAGGGGTTCAGTGAGCTTTAAACTGTTTAAAGGATTTGCATGGGTTCCTCTTCTTTTAGCTAAGGATTCATAATATTCTTTAACTTCTGCTTATTTAAGGATCACCAAACTAAAGCCAAGCGCTAGGTGAGGCTTGCAGCAAATAATCAAAAAACCCATTATTCACACGAGAGTGGTTATCAAAAATGGAATTGTTGAGTCTTTGATATTTTATGGCTTGTTGTCTTGTCAGACGCGTCTTTGGGCGACTATGTTGATAGTCGTTTCTGCAATCAATGGGCACAAGGAGACAACCGGTCTCCAACAACTGGTCAGTTAGGACAGACGAGTTGTATTCACTGCTTACTTTAGGTAATCTTATGCAGGTGTTATCGCCCCTACGGCCATTTTTTAACAAGAATTGTTTGACTGAGTTCGCCGTGAGTCAAACTGCCGCCCTGGGAACAACAGTCTTTTTTGCACGCTTTGTTCACCATGTTATCTATCTTTTACATTCTGACCTAAACACACAAAACGCGTGGCTTCAGGCTTTTACTAATTATCTATATAAGGAAAAAAGAAGAGACTTTTGGATTCTATTTTTAAATTTGATTTTGCTGGTTCAATCGTTTTCAGATGGAGAATAAAAGTTTAGTCAATTATCTCTCTCGCTCCTCTATTCAAAGTTTTTATCGTTATTGCTGTCATTATACCCATTTGAATTTTACTGTATGACTTTAATCGGTTTAATAGGCAATAGTGCGAGGAAGGTCCTGGCCGTCCGCCTGTGGCACCTATATCAACAGATTCATCCCCATCAAGAGGTGAATCCTTACCAGCAGGTTTTTTAAAAACTTTGCTAGAAGCAAAAATTTGTGATTTTATCTTTTCACTTTAAAAATGAGAAGACCAACAGTTTTATGTACTTTTTAAGATATGTTGACAAAAATATCAAAAGCCAGAAATTCTTTAGCCCTGTTCTCACTAAATTACCAAGTATAATACTTTTTTGAAAATGTGAATCGATTATATTGTGTCGCCTGACTAGCCCCACCTTTGTGCAGTCGAAGCAATTTAATGTAGGTCTAGCTCCATGGCAGAATAAAATGAGAGCAAGGACCCGGAGAAAATATGATCGGAAGCCCCGGACAAATTATGACTGTGGTGCCCATGTGATGACAGTGCTTTTTGCTTTTCGTTAGATCTAGCCAAATAAAACCTTCGCAAAAACATTGGACCTCTTTAAATGAGCTATTAATTTGCAGATCAACTTTTTGCCGAACACACAAATACTATCTTTATTCAATTCTATTTGTGCACTAGTCTGTAGACGGTTTTCATGCAACTGTAATAAGATTATCTCTACAATTTTGCGAGTCTCATTTAGAACTTCAATCTCCTTCCTCCTTTGCTGCTAGACATTTACGTTTTGTTAATCCTGACAGTTGAAATTGAACAATATTTGTTGGTCTGCTTGGTCCTGCTGAATCATTCGTGGTAGTTTCCAGATATCTTGAACCAACTGACATTTATTTTAAGGTATTTATTGCTACAGTAGCTTGGACACAACTAACTACAACTTGCAGAACAATGTAAAAACGTAACATTAATGTGAGTAGATAAGTTAGCAAATATTGTTTGTAGCTCTATCGACATTTTTAACTGGTCATTCACGCGTATGAGCTTATGCTTGGTTTGCATGTCTTTCGTCACACTGGGCCACCACGACGGGTAGACTGCTTGGCCCCACCATCTGTCTGCCACATAACTGGTAACAATCAGCTTAGCTCTATCTTACTTCATGAATTTAATTTTGAATTAGATATTGCTATTGCTTGAAAAATCCGATTTTTTGATTTACTATCAGAGGCTCTTGTGACGACACAACGGTAAATCTAATATACCAGGGGTGGCCAAACAAGGACTTTTTGGGTCTTTGATTGCGGCTCTTTTGACTCATGACGTTTTGGCATACTGTTTTATCTGCTGTCCTCTCGTAGATTAAGCACGATTGGAAAGTATTTAAAGTTTATTCACTTATAAAACTATATACATTCAGCTTCACTCACTCTTAATCAAAGAAAAAGAAACGCACATGCAGCAGCGTCATGACGATAACCTAAGCGATATTATGCGTCGTTATTTCGCTACACAGTTGTCAATAATTGATCAGGAGGGTAGTACCAAATCCATATGTCACACGTACAATGGTGTAGTGCAGTGGTGTGCAGCTGGCATTGCGATACGTTAAGTTTTGTGGCCGGTAGAAGGATGCAATTAACCGACGCGATGGCGTGGTGGTTAGAGCGTCCGCTTTGCAGTCGGTAGACCTGGGATTCATTCCCCTTGTCAAGTCATACCAAAAGACTTTAAAAAATGGCATTCGCAGTTTCCCTGTTTGGCGCTGGGCATTTAGGGGAGGTTGTGGAGAACAAGCCGGGAAGTTCGCTTGTTGTGTTCTTGGGCAAGGCACTTAACGGGACGCCCCACCTTTGTGTGGAAAACAGGTGGCCCATAAACCTCGAAAAAGGCAACTCCCAAGCGAGTGCGGACTTCCCGTCCAAAGTATAGCGATACAATTCGCTTTCTCGTGAATGGAGGATAAATATGGCAAATAAAACAAAAACAAAAAATGCAAATGCGTAATTTCGGGTTTTGAAAACGATAATCAGAAAAAAATTTCTTGCACTCTATTTAAACGGCAGGTGTGTCAATTCGAGCTTTGAAAACTGAGACATTCGAAAAAAGTCATCACCCTCTATTTGGACGTAAAAGTGTCAATTTAAACTTAGAATTGCGCAGCGACTATTTCAGCGATGGCTTCCATAATTTTTAGCTCTGCCCCTGTACTAAACGCTTTACCGAACACCTTGTTAAGATCAAAATTTTTCCTGGTTTCAATTTACGCCACCCAATTAAAATTAATATTAAGGTGAAAGTCAATTTATGTGGGGAAAAATAAGACTACACAAAGGCGAATTTAACAAAACTTCTAAATTTTGCTTGGTCCTGGACTTAAAGCCTACCTGCTCTTCTCCCCATCAAATCCGCCACCGCCAATATCTCCTTTGCCTAACAGCGTATTTAGGAAATCAATTTGGCAACTATGGTCAGCATTAGTGTTGGAGCAACAAATCAAAGATGATAGCTGACTTGAACTTAAATTGCTGGATTTAACCCTATTAAGGCCGGGCTTTTTTTTGCTTTCTAAGTCCGGGGGGGGGGGGGTCGATTCGACCCGAGCACTTTGGCAGCTAATAACTTTTAAACTGCTCACACTAGAGATTCCTGTTTGCTCAGATAGATGAAGAATTTATTTTTCAATTTAATGATATACTTTTCGTTATGATCAGATTAATAGCGTTCAAGTTATTACAAATTAAATGCACAGCATTAGATTTTAGATTTTTGACTATAATTTAAAATAAAGAAACGGCCGGCGAATTTTCTTTTTTCGTCGTGTTTACTCTTCGACGTTGTGGTTTTGCGATCGGCTAAGCGCAGTTTATCATTGTCAGCTACCAGGTAAAAAGTTCAACACTTCATCATCAATTTGCCATTTTGCCTTTTATGAGGAATTTACCAGCCATGATGTTTGTATAACATTTCTTGTGCTGGACTAGACCAGAGGTGCCCATTGCGTCGATCGCGAAGGCATTGTGGGTAGATCGCAAGGCATTTAAAAAAATTAAATTTGAAAGAATGTTTAAAAAAGTATCCGGACTATGCATCACTGGCTGATTCCATAAAGTGCAAGGCATGAGAGTAAGGCAGCATTTCTCAAACTTTATACAGTCTGGGCGCACTTTCAATACTACAAATAACAGCAGGCTCACCATATAGCCCAGCGCCTCTGAAATGATGCACATTACAAAATTTCGTCACAACTGTTAAACATCACAACCCGGTTTCACTTGGCAAATACCAATCAAATTGGTGGAGTTCTCCAAAAAAAAAAAAAAGGTCATCACGTACAGAACAATTACTATTTATTAATAATATGTTTTGCATTTTTAGTAGGTGGTAGATCTTTTTAACTTGGTCATGTCATAAGTAGCTCTCAGGCTGGAAAAGTGTGGGAACCCCTGGACTAGACCAAGTGTCTACTCTCTAGATAGATTTTTGTAAGTTGAATTGATTGTTAGTAAATGTGAAACAGGCTGTAAAATTGCATTTCAACGACAAAAATTTCTTAACTTTATGAAATTATTACTCTTTTCATTATGCAAGCTATGCTTGTTTATCACGGATAAATATTTTTATTGATCAAAACATAAATCTCATTCAAATTAAGGAATGCTCACGAATCATATGACTCGTTTATTCTTTTTTCTACCTTATGCGACGCAATACGACGTTTTTGTAAGCCTCTCCATCCTTGTGTGCAAACTTGGACGATTAGAATTTTTTTAGCGTTTTCAAATTAGATAACACTTAGAATTAGAGCATTAATGCTTTTCTCAAATTAAAGTAAAATAAAATTAAAGCATTTCCGATTACCACAAATTAAAGTAGAATTGGAATTAGAGCTTTCCAGTTTTTCTAAAATTAGTTTGAAATTTTCACTACCCAGCAAATTCTGATGCCATTTGAACATCTTCGCAAAACCACTTTGTATTTGCGACAATTCTAAGACTCTTTCATTTTTGCCACCAAATTATTGTGAAGGCCTTTTTTCTTTTTAGATATCACCTAATTTCCATCTTGATTTTCGGCCTAACTTTTCGAAAATCCAGGTGATCCCTAATAAAAAAAGGTCTTGGTCATTTTTCAGATTGGACTCTTCGGTCAGGAACTTTTCCGAAATTAGATTATAATTGGAATTAGGGATTTTTCAAATTACACTAGAATAAGGGACTTTTAGTTTTTTCAAATTAGATTACAATTAGCGTCTTTTTGCTGTAATTCATCGAATTAGCCAGCTAGAATTAATCAGTTGTCCAAGTCTGCGTATGTGACGAGTTGAATGAAAAAAGTACTCAAACAAGCTTGAGTTCAAAGTTTTGAATTTGCTACAAAAACCTGTGTCAAACGATTGTAAACTTTGATTCTTTTTAATAGCAAGTTTGTCCTACAACAATAGGTCTATGTAGCCTATCTTTTATCCCTCCCACCATAATAACACCATTACGGCAGTTATGTTTCCTTCTGGAGGTGTCATATGATATTTAAACGGTCCTTACAGTTTTTATATTCAATCAGGATTAATTATGATGTCATCAAATTGAGCTTTATCTTCGTTACTAGTGCTTTGAGGCGTTAGTGAATTTAGAGCTATTAATTAAAAAATCACTTGCAATTAACAGAATACATTACAAATGTAAAATAAAATGGGCTATTTTTGGACTAGCTGTTGTATTGCAGTCATACGCCATGCTGTTTTTGCTTATAATTTATCGTCTAATATGAAAATACGGGAACGCTACATTAAATTTACGGGTAATATCAACAATACATATATCATCGACAAAGCAGCAATACCCTCGTATGTTTCAAAAACAACTAAGGCAATGCAATTTTATCCTTAAGTGTAAGTCTAACAACAGTTTAGTCTTGCAAGCAAGAACCACAAATGCGAAGAAGATGCTTATTACACAAAGGCTTTGCGCATTTTTGGCACTGGCTTAATTGCTTAGAAATTTTGTTTTTCTTTTCTTTTGCTCCTTCTCCTTTAATCTTACTGATACATGCATCGCATCGCCTTCGTTTTTCACTTGGATGAGGAAAAAAGCCACTTGATGTTTTTACATGTTTGGAGGATATTTTTTTCCCCAGTACTATCTCAATTTTGCGAACTACAGAAGAATTTATGGTAATTAAGATTGGTCGTGCTATATGTGGGCGAATCAAAGACATAGCTAGATTAAATCCGAAATCTACGGATTTTATGTTTTGAGGCTGCAGATCATTGTTCATTGCATATATCGTGCTAGCGTTCACTCGACATGTGTTCAAAACGTATCAAAATGCATTCATAGTCCAGCGCTTTGATTTTGATGTACAGCTGGAGACCCCATTTTTTGGCCAATGATGTCTGTTTCGCCTTTTGAAAAGTCGTATAGTTTGTAAATAGCGAGCTTACTTTTGTTGTCATCTTTTGTAGTTGCAAGAAGCGGTGGTACTGTTCACAATAATAAAGCATTTCGCTTTCCTAAACTTTTAGTTTTTATTACATACGAGTGCAGATTTAATATGCCGTTATTCTTTTCCCAATAAATCTCGGTCTTTGATTTCTCTAATTTCGGCTGGAATTGCTTTTCTGTTTGATTGTAAAGTTCCTACAGAAGTTTTTCGCGGTCAAGCAGCCACTGCGCCATTGGTATTGAAGTATACAATCTGTCATATAATATGTTTCTTGCCACTAAATTTGTGTGGCATTCCAAATTTTGAATTAGGTATTTTACTGTTTGTGACATCCCAGGAGTGTAGTAAGATCTCGGCTCTGCTTTTGGTTTAGCAGAATACACAGCAGTTGAAAAGGTAAATGGATAGCGAAAAGCATTGATTGATTTTTGTAGGCGAAGATATAAAAATTGTAAACCTTGCACCTAATGCACCTAATGCTGCATCTAGTAGGCTGCTTTGCCAATTAGGTGCAAGGTTTACAATTGATTGATTTATACAGCATTCCATACTTGGCTGGTTTGCTCGAATTAAATTGTTTGAAACTGATTTGCGTTTTCGTAGGATAAAGAGTATCATCCAGCGACAAATAATCATTAGGAACTAGAAATTTCCCACAGTTTTTGTTAAATTCTTCAAAAATTTTAAGAAAAGCTGCAAATCTATCGTATTGCTAAGGAGTAGGACGCCTTGTATGATCATCAAGTGATATGTGAGCAATCAAAAAATTTAAATCTATTCCTTGACTTAGCTGCACTAAAAACTGGATTGCCAAATATTTCATGGAACATCGCATTAGTGCTTTGATGTGCTTGTCCTAGTAAGCCTCGCATGTAAATCATTCCAATCAGTGCCAATACTTCCGAAGGTGGTTCTGATCCCTAACATAAAAGATCTTTTTATTTTTCACACCCGACTCTTCGGTTAGAAACTTTTTCGAAATGAGATTAGAATTGGAATTAAGAATTTTTTAAATTAGATTAAAATTAGAGACTTAGTTTTTCAAATTAGATTAGAATTAGCGACTTTTGGCTGCAATTCGCTGAATTAGCCAACTAGAATTACGCATCTTTTGTTGTCCAAGTCTGCGTGTGTATATGACGAGTCATATGAAAAAAGTCCTCAAGCAAACTTAAGTTTTGTATTTGCTACAAAAAGCCTGTTATATCAAACGATTGTAAACTTTAATTTGTTTTATTATCAAGTTTGTGCTACAACAATACGCCTACGTAGCCTATTTTTTATCCTCTCCCCCATAATAACACCAATGCGGCAGTTTTGTTTCCCTCTGGAGGCGTCATGTGATATTTATAGGGTTCTTACAATTTTATAGTCACCGGAAGCTAAAGAGGCTGTTTTCAATGTCGTCGTTTTTTTCGTCAGATACTTCATTCAAAATTTTACTTAACACTTCTTCAGGTCATACATTGACATGGGCTATTTTTTATTACTTTTGTTTGCGAAATTTATATGCCTGAAAGAAGAAAATTATTCGTTAAATATCATATAATCATTACTATCTTATACACCGGCAGAATATTTAAATTTTAGTGGAAACGAGCAATTTGAACATTTCAAACATAAAACTAAAATGTAGTGGCTGCATTCCCAATGTCATAAGAAACTTTTGATTTCTTAACTATTCCTGTATTGAAGTAAAACAATTGGAAATTTGACTTATCATACGTAACATGAACGTAGTTTAGAGTAGGGGTGGGCAAACTACGAACCGCGGGCCGCATGCGGCCCGCCAGAGCATTTTGTGCGGCCCTCCAAACTTATACAAACTTCCATGAATTTAATTCAATAAGAAAGGGTTGGCCGCACTTGCCGTACTGAAGAGCCAAAAACGATAGAAGCCATCATTGAAAGAGCCGCTACGCAATTTTTAGTTTGAACTGACGCATTTTCCGTCCAAATAAAGAGTGATGATCTTCGTTTTTGGACGCCATCATTATCAAAGCCCTGTGATACGTCTTTACAAGAAGTTATTGCAAGATTTTAAGCTATTGCAAGCTCTTGCATTGCATACAGCTATTACAAGATTTTACGCATTGGCCCTCGGCTAACTCTTGAATGGCCAATGCTACCCTCCGACTAAAAAGTTTGCCCATCTCAGGTTTAGAAGAATGAAAATGACAAGACGATATGTGAGTCAGCATTCAATCTTATAATGTTGTGATAGTTGACGCAAGCTGTAGTTTGAACTTGAAATGTCAACTTCAATTGAATTGCCTTTCTGCTCGGCCATGCAGCAGGAAACGTACCGGTAATGCTTTTACCAGAGGCATCTTTATAAAAGTGGACAAAAGAACACGGAAAAAAATCTTCATTTGCTTTTGGAAGTGTGTAGAGATGTAGAATACAAACACATTGCTTTTGTCACGCGGTCAACAGAAAAAAATTTTGGTGTTGATCACAAACTCAGGAGATGTTCCACAACTCCTTCTCTCCTTAAAAAAAATTTAATTTTGTGATTCACGATTGGCTTCTTGCGTTTTGTATTTGTATTTGCTGATAACAATTCGGTATTTGATTAAGTACTAACAGCTTACTCGTAAAGCAACGGAAATCAAGTTTTATAAAGCTCCTAAATTAAATTTTGCTGTCTGTCGCCCCTGCGTCCCTTAGTCTACCACTGCATATTTTCCATCTAATAAAAATTGCAAGTGCGCTCGTTGCTCTCCCACCAACCAATCCCCAATTTTAACTGGTAACAACATTACAAATCATTATGAAAAGCGCAAACTATATTATCACGCCGCCAAATTTATTTTCTGGCTTTTACGCTTGAAAACAATTCTATTTCCTTTAAAGTTTAATGCATTTGTCAAGTATCAAAATTACGAAATATTTTCTAGCATTACTTTATTGATAGGTTAAAGGCCTAGCGTCAAAAAGGTATTATTTATTTTACTAAAAGTTACAAAATAGCCGCGTATCTGAAAACACTTTGATGTTTTTGGCTTGTCAAATTAAGAGTTGCTATTCACAGCAAAAAGGTTTTGAGAAGAAAGATTTCTGAGAAACTGTACAG
This sequence comes from Trididemnum clinides, assembly GCA_963675345.1. Classification (NCBI taxonomy): domain Eukaryota; kingdom Metazoa; phylum Chordata; class Ascidiacea; order Aplousobranchia; family Didemnidae; genus Trididemnum; species Trididemnum clinides. Next base: position 18,901,434 of record OY776295.1, on the reverse strand, counting down.
TTTGACAGTCAATGCGTCACTTCAAACAAGTTCTGCGGTTTACGTAGCTCGTCACGGTTTTGCGAGTGCGCTCTTTCTCTTTTTTTCTTTATTATACAAAAGCAATCGATAAAGAAATTTGCCCGAGTGGGTTTCGAAATTGCTATGTTTAAGTCAAAACTACAAAGAATATCTTTGTCAGTTTATAACCAACCAAAAGCCAGATAAATTTTAGGAAAAGTCAAAAAATTTCAAACATTTATCTCAAGCGGTCGCTAAGTTACAACAGTTTTAATTTGCTGTGGGTCGAATCGACCCCCCCCCCCCCCCGGGCCAAATAGGGTTAAGCATTTTTTCAGGATTTGGATCGCATTTGGATTTTTTTGTACAGCGGATTTGGATTTGGACTTACTCCTAAATATTTCCACGATTTTCTTTTTCAGATACTAAAATAAAATGCATTTGTCACTCACAGTTAATCACCTACATCATTAGCTTGTTAATTTCAACAGTGGAATCAATAAATCTGTTGGACTTTTTAGTAACTTTTTTCCCAGGAAACAGGGGAAACGAGCTAGCGCTCTCAGAAGAAAAGACCGGCCTCCCTCTGGGGAAATTTCTGTAATACTAAACACCTAAAGCAATTACGAGCTAAACTGTATACAGGCTGTGAGTCAATTATTTTTATTGGGCTAGAGCTCATTACTTATATAGTTGCACTTCCAACAATCATGATCAGTTATCACAAGTGGTGTCTGAGACAGTGGTTTTTGCAAGTTTAAATTTGCTATATCTGGATGTGCAGTTTGGGACTGTTAACATTACTATCGGCAATCAGTGGCGTACGGAGAAGGGGCTCTCATGCGCTCGAACTCTCAGGTTCTCCTCTAGGAAACGTTAAATGTTATTTTCATTCATTATGCATGTAACAGTAAGTTAACAAAAAAAATACCTTGTTCTAGAGTGGTGGAATTTGTTTAAATGTCTAAGGTATTGGAAATCATTATTTTTAATGTTATTAGTAATTCTGTTTGATAAACCCCTTAGCGTTTACTAATAAAAGTAGAACTTGCGATTGAAGAAGTATTGTATAGCCCTGCCGGCGCCACAGGAGGCAAGCCACCCCACTTTAAGTGAATGTCTCTTACTTTTGAGATGTTGTTTCCCTACTGCACTATCAGTGACGTTCCCCATACCACCTCATATTTTTTAAACATTTTCGAGCTTTGTTTCAAAAAATTTACGAGAATAAAATTTGAGTATCAAATCTATAGAATCATAAACCGTATTTTATCACGCGTTTTTGTTGTTGTAATTTAATAATGAGCGTAATGAAGAAATAATCACTTTGATTAAACTTTTGATAATCAACTTTTGTCGACTTATTTTTGCAAATTCTTTGCCTAAAATGTAGAGAATCAGCTATGATGTCAGTGTTTCCAAAGTTTTAATAAAAAGTAAATATGGTCTTAAAAAATGATTAATCAGCTTAGAAAAAAATGTTGAACATCTAAACTACCCAACCAGCAAGCTTTAGAAATACAAAAACTACCTTGAAAGACGTTCCAGATAGTACAAAAATTGCCCATATTTTTGTGTAATTTGTAAAATTGACCTGGAAGTCATGCACCAGGACTCTTCTAGAACAATCATGCCTTCGACACATTTTCGCAGCCCCCTCAAAAATTTTTGTGGACATACCTGCCAGTAATTTTATTTTATTTATTTGCTTTAGACTTGAAGTCCATAAGCAGCCAAAACATTTACATTAGTTTGCAAACAAAAAACCGGGATTGTGTCAGTAGAATTCAAATTCACAAAAAACGCTTTAAATTCGTGATACCGTTTATCCAAACACCTATAGTCGAGTTACATATTTCAATAAACAAAAATTTTATTTTTCTAAATAGTGCATTAAATTTTATGATAGGGCTAATGTAATTAACTTGAAGAACACGCGCACTAGTAAACCTAATCAGATTTTGTTCGGCACTGTAAACATTTTTATTTGCAACTCGTAGTCGATTTATTTCAGATTTTTTATAATTATACTTACAACACAGATGACAGCCATAAATAGTAGTACAATGTGACTTGCAAAAAATTTTTTTGGTAGCGAAAGAGCACCTTAAAAATTTTAAACGTAGCTTCTTGGCAATGCAGTGGAGTTGTCTTGTTTGTTGATTTGCATCACAATCATTAGGTATATTACCTTATCTAGGCGAGTGCTTACGGAAGATACCGTATGTTGTTGATAAAGGAGATTGCACTACCAGACAGATACACATTTGGTTTTAGGTTCAATCTAAGATGACTGCTTGCAAGCATAATTTCTTTATTCTTATTACAGTTTAAAACAACATCATGCGTAATTGCAAAGTTGTGGCAAATATAAAAACTTAAATTAGTTTTAGCATGTTTTTGACTCTTAGACTTATAACACAAATATCATCTGCAAACATTAGGTGGTTGGGGAGTATGCTTCTTACAAAACCATCGACTGGAGCTTTACGTAATTGCTTTGAGGGATTATCGGAGTAGATAGCAAATAAATAAGGACGTAGGACTTCTCCTTGTCTCACTCCAAAACATATTTTAAAGAAAGAAGAGAGCTGTTTACCCATTTAATAGACACTGATTGGTTTTTCTACCAATAAATCAATAGTCTGACAAAAACTCGATGTAGCCTACATTGCGAGCAATAAGTTTACAAAACAATATTCTGTTGTTACCTCTGTCGATTGCATTGGATGCATAAAAAAATTGAGAATACTGGAGTTTTATGAATGGTGTGATGCTATGGGGATCGGGTTTGTGTATTGTCGTAAATTTCCCACAGCACGGTTAACTCCAAAGAACGAATATATTTCATATCAAAAACACAACGTTGGAAGCACGAATCTTGATTTGAATTGAATTTGAATTTGATTTGAAGCGAATTGAATTTGAATTGAAACCAATCAAATCCAATCAATTTAATTTTGAGTTGAATCGAATGAGTGCATCGAAATAACAATGTCTCTTTTTATATGCCTATTCACTATGTCACTCAGCCGCATGTCAGACGGAACCACGCCTGGCCATACGGCTTGGTCACCCAGTATTGTTACATCATGATATGTAGCTATGTATATTCTTTTATGACCAGGTTTTTAGGCCAACGAATGATTTGCAATAACGATATACAGCACAAAAACGAGTGCACGAACAGAACTTGAATGTTTATGAGTCACCCACATGATTTCAGCAAAACATCAATGATCCAGAGTTTATATCTTGTAAGGTCGCCATAGAGCGATATATTGCTTGTTTTAACAAAAACACACACATACCTATACCGTGTTTTGCTATCACAGTATCAATGATGCAAGTCGATAAATGTCCGTGTAGAAAGCAGGTTTTGAATAATCTATTTATATGAATAAATGTGCACTCGTGTGCATATAGACTATGCTCAGCTGAAAAGTCCAGAAGATTTTTTGGGTTACATTTCGATTAGCAGTTCTTTAACAACAGAAGACGTGAATAACAAGTTATAAATATTATTATAACTGTTATTATAAAAGTTATTAGAATAAGTTTTGCTTTTGGCCTGCTGTTGAGCAAAGTGCTATTATATTTTTGCCACATCTTGGCATTCCAGCTTCACCAGTTGCCCCGCCAGCAGAGTAATTTTTTTATTTAGTGATTTAATTTTGCTCCATAAATTAGATTTCAATGCATTTGTATTCAATGTTTGTACAAAGGTGTAAGCTTTGCGTTGTTCATGGTTGTTTTTACAGACTCGCAAGGCATATTTTATGCGCTTTTGAGCTGCTGTCATTTTATCAATCATAGGGCCTGAACGTGATTTTCCATTCTCTAAACAATCTGTGTAGGTTTCTAAATGACCTTAAGTTTTTTAGCAGCTGCTTTTTGTACTCTTTAACAAAAGCAAAACATTTTTGCTTAACTTGAAAGAATGGTGCTGATACAGAAATATAAAATGGATTTGGATCGAATTTGGATTTATTTTTATTTCCAAAGCGGATTCTTATTTCGATTTCAGGTGACGGATTTGCATAGGATGAGATTTGGATTTTCAAAATCTAAGACCATCACTTGTGCTATGAATGCAGTTGAAAAGTCATTGGTTGCAGTAGGGTAAAAACCAGTGAGCAATAGCTTAGGTAGTGTGAGAAGTAAGTTAGTGCCAGCAATACGGTCGATTAATTAGGAGACACGCAAAAGGTGTTGCAGTCTTCAAATGTAGGTGGCCAAAGTTGAACAACATGAATGATCAAGTAATGCATCAAATTCAGCAATGGTTTCATGGACAACATGTCAGGGTCCCAATAGATTGGGTAAAAGCATGTGTGGATTGGCTTCAAAGTGAAACTCAAGTAATTAACACTTAGCTTAAAATATTGTGGTATATAAATTTGCCAAGTTCTTGCAATAATGACACTCATAATATGCTAAATTTATGTAGATGAACATATAGTTATGCTATATATTCATTTTTTCAAAGGCAAAAAATAATATTCTTTTAATTGTTTTGTAAATTCACATTACATCAGACATTATTGAGTCAGAATGTTATTTTTCAACTATCAAAGTGTAATCACCCAATTTAATTAGCTTAGATAATTGAAATAAGTTAAGCTAAGCATTTTCGTAAAATTTTGTATTTTAAGAATTCCCATATTGTGTTGTTTTAATCATCTGTATGCAGGTCACTACACTAGTTTTTAAAATCTTCAAGTCATGACAATAGCAGAATAGCATGGGTGGCTAGTGGATTTTAAACCTTTTTAAATTGGCATGCTGGCTTGTAGTTTTAAACCTTTTTGACATGTATGGTTTGTAAGTTATAGTTTTACCAGGCTGTTGTCTGAAAGTTTTGGTTGTGATACTTACAACACATTTGAGCTTACTATCAATCTCAGATGAACAAGAAAAGTAGGAAATATAGTTGTAATTTGTTGGCATCAAATGTAAAATAACCCACCAAATACAGTCACGCATAAAGTGCCCAAAAATTCCTTGTTCAAGAAACTGACAAAAAATTTTGTATGTAATTATGGCTTTAAAAACAATATATTTACTGACAACTACCGTATTATATTTTGCTGAAGCATGTTTGTATTTTTAATGAAAGTGGCTATTTTGCCACAGGTAATATTTTATCTTTGGTGGCTATTTTGCTGTCATCATCTAGGTGTATTTGAATAGTCTTATATGTTACAATTTGGCTAGTGATGCTGCAGTGTAGTTGATAGTGCAGCTGCCTTGAAATGTGATGGCTTTGGGTTAAATTCTTTGCTGGCAGGGTATGAAGACCAAGGCAGTCTACCGTGGAGGGGATGGTTTAGTATGTGAATGTACCAGTACAGGGGAATGTAAATTGGGATGGAGTGTACACTGGGGGTACAATTTTTTTCAGCAGTGGCTATGTAGCCATTAATGCCATTTTACCCTTCAAGGCTATTTTGCTGTCAGGCATTAGTGATTAATCAATTTTAAACACATATTAAACATGTGACTTTTAGTTGTTTCGGATTGATCAACTTTGGTGTTAAATTAAAAAGTAATGCACCCCCAGTGTACACTCTCCCACACTGTAGACTCTCCTTTCATATGCACTGCCCCATACATTCACATACTGGGGCTGCCCTCCAGTGTACACTGCCTTTGTCGTAGTGCCTGGCCACCAAAAATTCAGACTTGCAGCCATCACATTTCAAGGAAGCTGCACTATTTACTACACCACAGCATCACTCCCAGAATTGTAGCAAATATGGCTGCTTGAATAGACATGAGTGGTGACCCAAAATAGCCTCCAAGGGTAAAATGCCATCGACTTCGACAGAAATAGCCACTTCATTTTTTTAAATTCATCATAAATAAGTGACCAATCAGAGACAACCAAAAGTCACGTGTTTCCCCAATCACAAATGTATGATAGCAAGATAGCTTACTAATGGAAAATATTGTTTATGGCAGAATAGCCACTGCTTTTAATATGGTATTTTATACTACTGCCGGTAGAATATAAGTCCTACTCTGCTTTAATTATGCAAATACATGCACAACAATCTTCATGGTGAAAATTAATCACAAGACTGTACAAGTATAGTGTTGCATTATCTTCTCAGCAAATGACATTGGTTTTTGATATACTTTTATTTTTGTTCAGTAACTAATTTTGAAATAAGACATGACTGACTAACTGGCTGGTAGGCAACAAAGTCTAGTTAAACGAGCAAGTAGCCTGCTCTCTAATAGGCTTTAGAGTACCATAAACTAGTGGTAGTTTTTTATTTATAGCCTCTTAGTATACTTTTGTTCTAACATGCTTGCATTTTATAGATTTCTCACAACATTTTGGAAATTCAAAAGCAAGTGTTTGAGCAGTGGTTAATGACAGATTTGAATCAACTTGATATGGCTATTTTGCCAAAAAATATTGGTAGTGAAAGATATACATTGAATGGAATGTGAGTAACACCTTTGTTGCTGTTGTTGTGCTGCTCTGTCTACTCTGGCATGTACTAATAATTTAGACTCTTGAGCTGGATCTTAACACTTTCACTGCAGAAGAGTTTTTGAAATGTCATGCTTGTGTGGCAGCAGTTTTTACTTGTACATGCAACACGCGATGTGTTCTTCAAATAAAGCACTTAACTGAAAACTTGATACAGCTGTCAACCTAGCTAGACCATCAATCAAGTTTTCAGTTTTAATCTATGTCCTTTCACACCCAATGTATTGTTTCTAAAGACGTAGAATTACGTCCTTCCGCAGCAAAAGTGTTAAATGAGTGTAGTCGCTTCAAAATCTAGCTCATTTCTTTTGAAAAAAAATCTTTGTTTTAGCCAAGACACAAATTGTAGGTTTTTTTTTATCACAGATCCACTAAAAACTTAACTAGAGTTTACCCATTGCTGGATCAAAACTAGTGTCCTGACATAATATTAACTTTTGTACTAAAATGAGTCTTCATTTTGCTAAAAAGTTTGTCAAGGAAACTGAGTCTGGCAGCCAGTGCTTGGTACTTATCTACATGGGATAAATCCCTACTTGGTTAAAGAAAGACATAAATGATTGTTTGTGAAATCAATTTTGTTCAGACCTAGGGCATTTACAAATCACCAGCAGTGTTCCCTCTAAGATTTTAGTAAGTGCATAACCGCTGGCACAAGTGTGAAATTGCTAGCAAATGTACGAAAACCGCCAGACAAATTTGCAGGGAAAGGAAAGTCAAAACTGTGACAATGCGCTTCAGTGATGTAATAATTAGCGTGACTATGTCAGCCCCAAAATGTTCACAAACAGGTAGCGTATCGGTTGTTATAAGACGGTGGCAAAATACCTGGCTATTTTTCTTCAGTAAGTTAATTGTGGTTAAATTTGGTCTCAAACTTTACAGCCTTTGCAACAGTGATTCATAAGCACTCTGAAATGACAGGTTAACAATGCGTGTAAATAAAATTAATCCTTTGCCGACGCCCAACATGAGCAACAGAAATTGAACTTTTATGAAGTAATGTGATGTTAGGTAGGTTATTGCGACTATGACACAACAAAAATTACTTACAAACTTTAACTGTTGCTTGATTACGGTAAATGATTAGATAACTTACATTGCTCTATCGTAATCAATTAAACAGCAGGTTTTTGCAATTGCAAGCAAACTTTCAATCTCAGTTCGGAAAGTATTTGAAGGGAATTCAAAACTAAATTGGTTAGAAGTTGTATTCTTTTTTATTTTTAGTGTTTATAAATGGCAAGTAAAAGAAGGTTATATATTTGTAACATACAAAAACTGAACCAATCCCTCAAAAATGGCGTTTTTGTGCTTAACTGAAAGCGAGAACTATGTGCTTTTTTATCTTAACAAGCACGATTAAAGTTAGCGTTGAAACGTAAAGAAAACATGAAGGTTTTAAGCAAGTTTAGTTTCAAACTTTCCTAGAAAAATGATGTCTTGTGTTAAAACTGAAGTTTGAGAGCTGCTTGCTATTACTGCTCTTTAGCTACGATTGAAATCGGCTGGGAAAAAGTAAACAAACAAATTGATTTTACTTCAGGTCAATTGCTGGAGAAATAATTTGTTATAGAAAAAAGTGAGGCAATGGCATGTGCAAAATTTAAGTCGCCATCACCCGCTTTTGCATCACAGCCGCACGATGTTTGCATGAGACGTTGCACTGCTCTAAAAAAGCATCTGTCCTAACTTGGATTTCTTTTCACTGTCTCCCATGCATTTAACAGTTGGTTAAGATTTTGCTAACAAAATTGCAAAAATTTTAACAAAGTGAAAAAGTTTCCAAAAACCGCTGGACTTTTTTTATGCACCGTTGAATTTTAACTGCGAATCCGCCGGACATAATTTTGCAAATTCGCACTTTTTTTGCATTTAAAGGGAACACTGATCACCAGTATTGCAGGCACGGTAGAATTTTCATAAGCAACGCAACTACGCAGGTACCATTGATGCAAAGTACTTTCTCTGAGTGCACTCGAATTGCAGTCTCTTCAGCATTGAAGTTGCAGCTTTGTAATTTAGACAGCACTGTAGCCCATAGTCTTAAGCCATTAGAGTGGTTGAGAGAAGTTGGGACATAGTTCATTTTTGGCTTTGACAACAATGCAAAAGAGTCAGCATAATTTATGTTTACTTGAAAATAAGATTTATTTTCCTTTATGCTCTCCCCTCGCTGTTTTCAAAAGTCGTTGGTAGGTTAATGTCCTGAGCTGTGTTTTCAACGGACAGTTGCCTTCACAGCACCTTCTTCAAATTTTTTACAGTAATTAGTTTTAACTTAATTTAACTAGTATTGTTAGCTTTAGACAGTAATAAAAGTTTCTATATTGTTAAGATACTGTCTGCAAATCAATTCTATTGTTGATGTTTCTCAGCCAATGTACAGCCAGCTCTTGCAAGTGCAAAATCGTGATGATACAAATTCCTCTGTATCAGCTGAAACTCAAGTTACACAAAAAGTAAAATCAAGAGCATAGTTGCAAAACTTAAGAATGTGCAAAATATTATGTGTGTATTACTTGGAAAAGGGGAATTTTTCTTCCACATTTATTTGTAATTTGTAATTAATGTTTGGTTTGCAAAAATTATGTGTATATGTATTGTGTAGAATGTGTAATGGTATAATGCATCACCAAAAGCCAAATACTTAAGACAATGGCTATTTTGCTGTCAATGGCATTTTATCTGTGGAATCTATTTTGCTGTCGAACATTTGTGAATGGTCAATTTTAATGACCTATTAGAAACAAGACTTAAGGTTGTTTTTGATTGGTTGATTTCCATGATGTATTAGACACAAAAAATTTACCCCCAATGTACTAGGCTCCCCCAGTTTATGGTTCCCTTTACATCAGGGGTTGGCAACCTTTCACTAGCTGCTGGCCAGAACTACAATCTGCAAGGTCTCAGCGGGCTGTATAAATTTACCATCAATAGTGTTGTTGTTTAAACTTGCGAATTTATGAAATTTTAATCAGAGTAACTGCTGATTTTAACAGTTCACCACATCAGCATAAAATACAACATACATTTATTGATATCGGCAGGAAAACGTTAATGTGATATTTTATGTGGTGTTTTATTTGAAAATTTTTGAAGTTCAGGTGATAAGTTGATGAGGAAAGAAGCATAACATCTTGCAAATGTTCATCAGTAGGTTGTGCTGCCAACTTGGTCTTGGCTAGTTTCATTGTCGAAAATAGTTGTTCACACGCATAAGTGCTGCCAAAGATAGATACCATTTTTTGGACATGTTTAACAGACTTGGGATATTGTTTGGATTTAAGATATTTTTCATCGAAGTCAAGCAGTGATACATGCTCAAAATGAAACTTTGATTTTATCTTGTTGCTACACTGCAGCTCAATTAACTTTATTTGATATTTTTCTGGTGCAGCATTGACCTGTATATCAAATGGAGTGCTAAACAGCCTGATACCATTTCAGGAGAACGAATGTCACTAAAGTGAGATAAAAATTTAGTTCTTAAATCTTGTAACACAGATACAAATAAAATAGTGCTCATAGGTTTGTTCTCTTGCAGTGAAGCAAAGTGAGCATGATTTGCATTTCCCTACTGAAATTCTTAGAGTCGTAGTTTTGTTTTGAATGCGCGTACATAACTCCACATCTCATGTATCAATTGGAGCTTTCCCTGAAGTTGCAAATTCAGGTTGTCCAAATGCGATGTCAAATCAATCAAAAATGCCAAATTAGAAACCCATTCTTGATTGCAAAATTTGGTAGAACTTGTGCTTTTTCAAGAAAGATTGCTATTTTTTTTCTCAATGTGTACACTCTTCGTAGCATTTCACCTTGACTAAGCCAACGTACATTACAGAAATAAAGCAAATCTCCATACAAACCACTGTTTGTTAAAGTGGTTGGCAAAATTGACGATGGTTCAACCCTGGAAAAAAAATAAAGCAAATCTCCATACAAACCACTGTTTGTTAAAATGGTTGGCAAAATTGACGATGGTTCAACCATGGAAACAAAATAAAGTTCACAGCCTTTACCACTATGTCTATGATGCTCTTTAAGGTTGATACCTTTGCACACAATGCTTCTTGATCAATGCAACACTGTAAGTTTGTAATGTCTCTATTAATTCCATGGTCTACCACGTGCTTTTGAAGCAAGGACAAAACACTTATATTTTTCCAACCATTGATAGGGCTCTATCAGTCATTGTTGAAACCGGTTTTGAGAGATTGAAATTCATGGCTTCAAGGCACTGAAGTAATGGTTTCAGAATATCGGCTCCTATAGTAGCACCTGTCATAGGAAGCAGTTGAACAAAATTCTCAACAACATGAAAATTTCCGTTTACTCCACTCACAAATACTGCCAGCTGAGCTGTATCTGTTGTGTCTGTGCTCTCATCTATCGCTGTTGAGAAGAACTGTAGATCTTCAAAACAATCTTTTTGGTTATATTTCACGTTCTCAGAAATCTTTCTTATTTGTCGAGTTATGGTTCGTGCTGAAAAACTGAAGCTAGAAAACAATTTTATTTTCTCCGTACATATGGTTTCAACAACAGCCATCATACATTTTTTCACAAAGTCGCCCTCAGTAAACGGCCTCTTGTCTTTTGCAATCAATTATGCTACCTTGTAGCTGGCAAGAGTAATATTTTCTAATTTAGTAATTTGCCTTTGAAATACATAACTCTGCTGTTTTACGGTGGTTCTAAGTTGGTTAAATTTGTTTTTTTCTTGTTTGACCCGTAAACTTAGAAAAATTTGTATTCTTTGTATCATAAAGACACTTTATGTTAAATTCCTTATTTACAGCGACAGAAACGTTGCAAACTGAACACGTGGTTCACCAAAATTGTTAACAAAAGGTGCTGAAAGTAATATGACAGGCAAGCGATGCGCTTTGAGCAGTTTGCTCAAAAAGTATTTGTTCTCCCATTCTTTATTAAAAGCCTGACACTCAACATCAACTTTTCTACGTTTTGTCAACATTGCCAGATTGCTGAAAATTGATAAATATATGCTTAATGACCATCATTAGCTGAACTTCTCGTCAAATATTAAAAAAAGTTACAATTTGATATTGGGGTATATCGTATATTTCAATTACAAAGCTGCAACTGCCAAGCACCTTTATGCAACCCTTCCTATGACTTCCACTTAATTCTTTCCTCGGACATAGCTATACTACTACGAATGAAATATGCCACTAAATTTGAAAGAAAGGTTAAACGCAAATGTAACACAAAATGCTGTTGGTTATCAGTTACGCAAACTGTACGTCATCGAATATGAGACACTTGGTTTACTTAGGCGTCATAAGGTGTTAAGACTTAAGTAGTAGTACACGAGAAAGTAGTTGAATCAATCAAAGCTTTACGCCAGCCCATAAAGTTCAATTTCTGTTCATGTAGTTTCTCATAAGTATACAACGCCAGATAATTGCAAGAAGGGCAGATTAATAAAATAAAATACACGAAGTGGGCCGTATCATTACTAAAATTTGTAAAAGGGCTGCAGGCCGGATGATTTTGTTTGGCAGGCTGTAGGTTGCCGACCCCTGTTTTACATTCATCTACTAAGCCCATCCTAGTGCACACTAACTCTAGGTAAGAATCCTATCTGCAAAGATATGAACCTATAACCATCGTATTTGAAGTATTAATATAAGCATTGGGTTTTGCAAATGCCAACCTGTGACGTCACACTTTGGTGACGTAATAATTTGCATAGTCAACTCAACAAACGAGCTGTCACTGATTTTGATCAGCAGAGGTGAAACACTGTGCTGTTTTTTTGAAATTGTAAATGATTTCAAATCGCAATTTTCATTGAATTTGTATTAAATAGTGGGCCGAGGTAACAAAATAACAAAACAGACTCCATTTGTAACCAAATAGGTTTACTCGATCAATGGAGGCTGCCCACCAAGAAAAGTTTTCCAGGGGGGTGGCACTCCCCACTTTCCTGTAGTTGACGCCACTGATTTGAAGGCAGCAACACTATCCACTGCACCACAGCATCACTACTTGCCTTGTAGCCAATGTCCTTATTTAAAGATTCCTGAATCATGACAGCAAAATAGATTCCATGGGTGAAGTACTGCCAACGGCAAAAAAACTACTTCAAATACCTAAAAAAAACTTATTAGAAACAAGCTGTAAATAAGATTACTCTAAGTTTTTCTTTTGTGATACAATAAGCTTAGCCTGCTATTGTTAATTATGATTAGCTTTTTCTACTAATTGTTGACAACAAAAAAAGTGCTTTATTTTAATTAAACTAGTGCTTAATGTAGATTTGTTTGGTCATAGCTTTGAATTTGTGATGTGGAAGGAGGATAAGATGAAGTTGTCTTGAGTAATATTAATATATTCCCACCCTCCTGTCATAGAAAAGTCTTTTATATATTATAGTGGCGCACACATCTTTGTGTTCAGGCCCATTTTATAGTTATGTTGTCATGCTTTTCCTCCACAAGCTGGGAAAACGACTTAAAGTACTGATTCTAAGATTGCATTAACATAGCATGATGTAGCGTGAACACTCAAACATTTCTGCCATTGATAGCAGTTGACCTACTCAACCATGTTTGCTACTTAGCATATTTATTTGAGTATAACGTGCAAAATTTTCTATCAAAATAAAAACTCAAAGTCTGGGTGCACGTTATATGTGAGTGCAAGTCGAGAAAAAAAACAAAATTTTATACTAATTTTCAATCAAAAATCAGGGGTGCGCATTGTGCTCGATAAATACGGTATGTATGGATCACCATTAATTAACTTTGATTTTGTTAAACTTTGATCTAAAGAGAACTGGTGTTGCAGCCATGGGAAGTCAAACCTTCTCGCATGTTGATGATGAAGCTGACTGATGGACAGTCGGAAGTATCTGGCGTGGAATATAGAAGTATTGAATGTCTCAATGATAAACTACCGCCAGGTTGCAAAGTAAGCTTATTACATCTAGTTACTGATGAGCGCTATTTAAAGTTCTACTGGTATTCTCTAGGTTTTTTTAAAGTATAGTGTGCATCACTGGCAATTTGGTACTGTTATTTTAATTTTTGTGGTGGGAGTTCAAAAAAACAATTCGTAGAGCTCATCTATGCCATTCAGATCTTGGGTAGAATAAGAGACATTCAATTTCTTAAATCTGGTTTTAACTCCATCGACAGAAGTAGCCGTATTCGCTTTATGCTTCTAGATAGTTCATATGCAGCATTATGCCACTTTGTGCTGTTGTTGACATTTTCCTTTTCAGTTTGATCTGTTCAAAATGTTTTTCCACTTGTCTTCTCCAAGTCATCTTCTGTTGCCCATATCTTCTTCTTCCAACCACTTCAAAATCCAATGTTCTGCTCAACACATCATTATTTTCCCTCCTCAAAAGATGCTCATACCATCACACTCCACTTGCTTGGTGAGCCCATTCTAAGTCTTTACCAAACCAAGCAAATCCACAAGTTTTTGGTTATTTGTTTTCTTAATCAGTTTAACTCCACACATAGCTCTTGTTATTACTTTTTTGGTACTTCTTAAGATTGCCATCTCGTTCCCCCTCAGACAACATGTCTCGTTCCCATGTAGCATCGCTGACAATTCTGACAAATAAATCTTTCATTTATATTGAAGACTTTTCCATAAAGCAATTTCCACATTGCCTAAATTTTGTCCATCCAATACTTGTTTTTTGGTGTCACTGCTGCCTCACTTCCTCTGCTGGCATTCAAGCTATCCCCCAAGTAACAAAAACTCTTCACAAACTCGACCTGGTCATAACTGATAATTCTTAATTTGGTTCCACTATTCCTGCTGTTGTCTCAACACATCCTTTAGATGCAAAACTATTTGGCAGAATCGAAGTCATTCTCTTCATGCGCGTTTGTCATGCACCTATTTACCACGTTATGTGCTCAACAGCACTGAATTTGTCATTACTCTCTTGCCACACTTGGCACATACCCTTTTGGGGATAATTGCCCACGTGCTAAGAACCACTGGTCTAGACTGGCCTCATGTGAAAATACCCGCTAATAATGAAAAATTTGTGTCGATCTAATCAGCAGCAACGAAAAAGCAGCAGAGTTGGATTTTCGAGTGAATAACTACGTTTCACTCTTTTTCTTTGAGTTCCAGTGGTACCATAGATTACTACCAACTTCTTTTCACTGTTTCGTTGCATAAGTTATGTGAAACTATTTCCAGTTATAAATGACAAGGAGGCAGATTTCAAAAAAAAGTACTGAACTCGTTTTACTGTCCCTGCTTTTGTTGTCACTACAATCAACAACATAAGGGCCGCAGAATATCTTAAAAAATCACAAATTCGAATATGTTCTGCCATCAGTTTTTTCACAAGAACCTGTTGAAAAAAGTTTGTTGGCAAGCCAGGTAACACTTGGATAGCAACTCATATTGATGTAAATGACGTCATAGCTGCAGGAAAACGTTAGTCTTATACCAGTTGGTCAAACATCACCTCTTCCAAAAAAAGATGGTAAAATAGTACCAAAATGCTTCAACTGTGTGGATAAACTCGGTGAGAAAGACGTTGACCTTGTCGAAGATTTTCAAATCAGTGCGTTAGAGGAATTGCTTGAATCTTCAGCTAATTTGAAGCAGAAAGTTGTAAACATTCTGAATTTCTTGTTCACAAATATGGACTAATTGCAGAACTCGAAGAAGATGTGATGTCAGATGAATTTGTAGAAGAGTTAAATGGTGGGATATGTGTGCCTACACTTGGAATCATGTTTTTTTGTTTATTATGCTATCAGTTTGTGTGGGAAGCTTCGAGAACCGCTAAAAAACTGCACAAATTGTTATGAAGCTAGACTCTTCAACTGTCAACTCACCTATGTCATAAAGTAAACTGGCATGTCACACTCTGAAAAATATTTTGTTTAAGGCCTATGCATTAAACGAGAGTGTGCATGAAAGAAAACTGGGTTGTTTGCGACATGAAGAAAAACTTTCAAACTAATGTTTGTGCATATAGGGAAGACCTTAAATGTCTTATCAGTTGATGCATTTAAACAACTGCAAGGTGATATTTGTTGCAATAGCGCTTTAATTTTTGGCAAATGATGTTGGTATGATTCTCTAATCCATTGCTATATGTTCAATATTTAAATAAACTTGTCATTGGAACACTTCTTTCATTGTATTTAACTTAAGTAAAAAATGATAATTGTTTCTGTTTTTTCCTATACCTTTAAAGTGTAAGTTTTGCGGCAAGAATACAGCTTATTCCATTTACCATATGTCTTTAAATTATTTATTTTTGGGAGCAGTATATATAATTTTTTGTATTTAAATGCATCAAATGTTAATTTTTAATATTTAAGCACAAAGTGGCATAATGCTGCATCAAATGAGCAGTATTTAAATGTAAATTTTAGTACACTTTTTAATGTCAAATATGACTTGAAAAATAATTTTATCATAAAAAATATAAAACAAAATGCCAGGTTCTTAAATAACTAACCCAATTTGCAGAAAAAATGATGCTAACTGTAAAAATTATTCCACAATCATCCTACCAATAAATGCAACATTTTGCATTTAGGACCCGACTTTTAAGACCCAAGGACGCGAGTCAGCCGTCTGTTGTTGTAGTAAGGCCGGGAAGTGTGGGAAAGAGCAAACTAACCCAAAGTCAAGCACTTGCAATTAAATTTATTGCAATATCAGGGCCCAAATCAATAATGTTGAGGTTGAGAATATCAGTTCAATCGACTGCGCTGGCTTCACCTGTTGGGTAGTTGTGAGAACAGTAATGAAATATTAATGTTTTTTCACGTAGCCAAGTCTTGTTCCAAAATCTAAAGTACCATTTTTTAATGGGAATGGAGTAAAAAACATGGGCGGTTCCGCAAAGTCATATTATTTTCCCCTAAGTTTTTGAAGTTCGTAGAAACGTCATCGCCCTGTTTTCAGTGTAGGCTTACCAACAATTCAGACGTGCAACAATTTCACAAACATTTATCCTTTTATCTGACCACTTGCATAGAAGTATAGATTCAATGTTGTGGGAGGGTGCCAAAGTAGTTGTGTATTTTTAAGAACAAGCCACTAAACATTTAACATATTTATGACTTGTAATTGTAGACCATTTGTATGACCTAAACAAAACCTTTGGCTGTGCGTTATGTTGCTTGGTCCTGGCCTAATGGCAGCTAGGAAAAGAGAAAGCTAGTCCAAAGTCAAGCACTTACAGTTGAGTTGTTGCACTAAGTTAGATCATGGTTAAAGAGTATAATCCATCGACCATTTGTGCTGAATATGTGGTAAATATTTGTGATTTCCTAAGATTTTACACAAAAAATCGCCAATTTATTCAACTTGGCTGCACTCGAGCAATGAGGTTATGTCTTAGAGGTTGAGATCAGTCAGGCTTGTGACACGTTCATACAAAAGTATTCTATCTTGCCATTGCATTTCTAGAAAAACAGATTTTAGGCTTACCTGTGTGTAATATTGTTATGTATCATTCTTTTGTATCTGGCTGCATATCAAGTCTTTTGGCATGGCAGTGCATGACAACTTCTAGCGCAGATGCTGCCTGCTGCACTGTTTTCACTTTAATCTTACCAGATAGCAATATGACATCATGGAGCCAGTGTGAAGCTTTCAAGAAAAAAGAGAAGCATGCTTAGAATGATGCAAATGCTCAAAAATAGGATACTTTTTGCTTCGTCAAAGACGCTTTGTTAATATCCACTGAAAAAATTTTTGTTTTTATGGTCAGTAGGCTACTTTTGGAGAAAATAGTGAAAAAATGTGCAACAAAGAATGAACTGTGACGTTATGTTACTCCCCAAAGGGTTAAAATCTTTGCAAGGTATTAAATTGGGGGCTGGTTTTCGTCTGTCTAGAAGAACCAATTTTTGATTATGACGTCACAACCCCCCTTATGACATTCATCCCGGGGAGGTGATCAGTTGTGTTAAGTGTTTTGTTTGTACACCCTGGGTTTTGGAGGAGTTACAGCAAACGCTCTTACACACGCACAGACAGAATTGTATGGACTAGCCTACCGGCTCTTCTGGCGTTGCCCGCAGGGCCCCCATGAGTATGTTAAGGTTAAGAATATCGATTCAGTCGGCTTCATTCAATGAATAGTTGGGAGAACAGTAATGTAAAATGAATGGTTTTTGACGTAGTGAATTCTCATTCCGATACAAAAGTATGGTTTTTATAAAGGAATTGGATTAAAGAAAACATTATGGTAGGTGGCACATAGCCGCTATATTTTTCCCTAGTTTCTCGAATTTCTACTAATGTCTTATTTGCCTTGTTTTCAGCATAGGCTGTCTTAAACTTAACAAACTTATATCTATTCAATTCAGCAAGTGCTTCAAAGCATATTAAAGTTGTGGAAGGGTGCCAAAGTAATTGATATGTATTTTCAGGAAAAGCTATTAAATATTAGATCCATTACTCATGACTTTTTCGTGATTGCACACCTATTTGCACGACCGAAAACATGTGGCTGCGCGCATTTTGCTCAGTCCTGGGATAAACGCAGCCTGGCTAAAAGCAAACTGACTCCAAGTGAAGCACAGTTTGCATATTACAATAGCAGTGCTTCCCTCTTGAGGTTAAGCATATCGGAATTTTTTGAACAAACTCATTGGGGGACAAGTAAACATCTTACGGATGAAGTGGTCTTCTCTGCTGCTGGAAACGTTTGGTCGACCAAACCTTTTTCTGTTCTTGAAAATACCTTGATTTTGGTATTTCATGATTAGAATCATCAATTTGTTCCACTTTGCTACGTTTGATTAATGTGTCTTAGAAATTAAGATCAATCAGGCTTGCAGCACGGCTGTACAAAAGTATTTTAACTTGCCATTGCATTGTCAGAAAAAAGGTTGTTTGACCAAGACTAGGTCAATACTGCAATGTATGATTCTTCTTTAATCAATGAATAAAACTTGACGCGTAGCTGCTGCTTTTGTTTCACGTTGGTTTTGAACACGGGTTGCCTTGATAGCGCAGTCCGCCTTCGGGCGAGTTCTCTGTGCTGTGTGTAATTATGCCGAGAAGGCGTGTTGCATGCAGACGAGAAAGATTGTAGAAGGCAGTTAGGTTGATACACGGAGACGAGTAGCCACGGCGTCGTGTCACTGACTTTTAAAATAATATACGTTTTTATCAGTTATAGTCTGGTTGAAGATTGTGCCAGCAACGAATTGAGACTATAGGAAAGAAGCGTAACACTTGCTGTTTTTTTTCTCACTGTATTGGTACAGTACCAAACAGCATTATGACATTATAGAGCAAGTTTGAAGTGTTACGAAAAAAAACATGCTTTAGAATGATTAAAGTACTTAAAAAAAGAATCGCTTGTTACATCGCCAATTTAGCTCAAATCGTAGTCGAATTTTTGTGTTGAAAGCACCTTGTTGATATCTCTGTAAAAAGCTTTTAATTGCGTTTCTACGGCCAGTAGTTTTTGAGAAAATACAGAGATAAAGTTGTACAATAAAACGTTAACTGTAACGTCATGTTGCACCGCAATAGGGTCAACTTTTTGCCCGTTAGTAAGTTGAGGGTGGCTTTTGTTTAGGGAAAACAATCGTTGTCGTCCGTCTTGTAGCTTAAATTTTGAAAAAATTATCTTTGATTATGACGTCACGAACCCCCTTGCAACACTCAACCTTGGGAGATGATCAGTTGTGCCAACTTTGATGTTTGTGCAGAATTATAGAGCGTACGTACAGACCGAACGTCTTTCACCATGGTTGGCAATGCCTCTGATTTGACTATTGATTTCACCGCTTAATCTAGCATAAAAAACGTTTGTTTGAATTGCATTGTAATTTGTCTTAGGTTCGAATAAAAGGGCCTGTTAATTGCCGACGTGGGGTGCTGATGCTGACTAGCAGCAATATTCAGATAATGGGTGGAGAAGTTGAAGAACTTTTTCAAGAAAACAATTTGGAAGCAGTGTTGTGCCGCCGTTTGGGACGTCTTGTAAGCAGTGTAACCGATTTATACTGTTTGTTTCTAAATAACTTTTTTATCTTTTTAGCCACCAACTGTTCATAGTAACTCAGCTCCTGATTCATCTGCCCAAGAAAATAATCAAGGTACAGAAAAATACGTTCAAGTAGCATAGCATGATTTATATGTTTCGGTTTTTGTTTCGTAAAACGTTGCCAATTTACAGCTGCTGTAGTGTTAACGGTTCCTAATTGAGCAAAAACACGTCTGGAGTTATAAATTTCATAAGTAAAGCGTCATTAGTATTTGGCAGTAAAGGGATCCGGAATTAAAAGTGCTACTTTGCTCCTGCCAAAACTGTGGTGTGTAGTGTTGACACACACGGAATTAGCTCCTCTAACCCTGCCAAAGAAGCTGGAAAAAAGGACCTAAAATCAAGCTGTGTTAGTCAGTTAGTGTCGTGTTTGTTCAGTGAGTAAATGATCTGTTGTTGTCAAGCTTTAAGTAATTTATTAGTTTGAGTTGACAAATCATCTGATGCTTGAATTCGTCTGTAATGAATGCAAGTGTATTGCAGTGCTTGTAGTGGTATTAATCACACGATCTTAGTTGTTTTGAGTGTGCCTTTCTGCACTAACAACAGCCATCCGTTGAACACTCATTTTTGCGAAACTAGCAGAATTAAATCTTTATCACCTGACTAAGGTCTTTTGTTTTTCTTGTGCTATTCTGGTGCTGATTGAAGCCACGCTCTCTTAGTCAGCTTTCTTTGTATATTTCGTTTTCTTGATCTCATTGCCAGAAGTGTGGTAGAGTGGTTGGAACGCTGCTCATGTAGGCAACGATCGTTCGTATAAACCTTATGATAGCCATGTTATTGTTGCCTTAGAAAAGACGCTTTGCGGCAATTTCGGCTGGTTGGTTGCACTGCTCATCATAGAAATGCGCTATGCACGCGTTATTCGCAACTCTACAGCAGGTGCCAACACGATGTTTTAGTATGACCAATATAAGGTTTTCCCGTGACCAAAGGATACAATTATATGTATTATGCACCCTAGACCTATGACCTGTGGTTCTGGAGGTGGGAAATTGCCCAGTTTTTTGAACGCCATGGTCTTTCGTCGTGATACCGTCCTGGAAAACGGGTTAATCACATTTTAGCTATTTTTGTGAATTATTTTTGTAAATGTTGCTCAATTGTTGCAGATATGGATTTAACGGATGAACTTATTAGCCAGCTCACTGACGATGCTTTTACCACCGAACAAGAATCGGGCTATGCTACTGCTTCTGTCAATCAGGGGTTAACAAGTATCACTCCTGCTAGTACAACTTCCAATTCCGAAATTACTTTTGATGACCTGAATGAGATCAGTGACTTGGATATATTACAAGAAATAGAAAGAGTAGAGTCAAGTCAGGTTTGTATCTTGTGAAGCAGAGAAATTTTGCAACTTATCTAGTCATGGTCTACAATTCCATCATTTAAGTAGCCGTGTGCAGGCTCTGCTATTAAGCTCTGGTGATGTCATGTGACACTGCTTATTTGTTTATGGAACAGTTGATGTGATTATTGGGTCATGAAAGATCAAGGTCCATTTCATAAGTGGTGGTTCTTAAAGTACTTATTTTTAGTGGTTTTAATTCATTTTAAGTTATAATTTTTTTGAAGTAGTGTGTATTTTCTGAACTTTTTACGTTTTTCAGACATCAGGGCAAAATCAAACGGCTGTAGTACCTTCATTATCTTCAACTGAAAGGATAGAAAATAAGGCGGTCAAATTCGATTCTAGAGCCGATGACAACATTTCTGTAATTGGTGAGATAAAGTCAATGCAGAAAATACTTTACGGGGTATTGTCTGATGTTGGTTGAGCCTAATGGAAGTTGCATAATAATTGCGTTCCCCTGTAGTTTGGGTTATGTTAACGATACTTTTTTCTACATTTAATTTGTGTGGAATACTGATGCCGAATTCTTTCCATTTTTCCTTCAATTATGCGATTTGTCATAATGAAATTTTACAAGATGCTAACAAAGGTTTAGGGTTTTAGAACAACATTAATTTGCTGCTAGTGATTGCATAATCATGGTGCAAGCCACTGGATGGTTCTTTGGCCTCATCATAGTGTTCTCCAGCAAATTACCCTGCTTGGTTGCCTTTTGCCTTAGAAATAGGCTGTGTCAGCAGTAGTGTTAACTCCGAAGCAGGTTTGAACATAAAATTAAAAGATTTTCTCGTGATCTTGGAGTAAAGATATGCAATTTCTCATCTTTTTATAAATTTTGTAGACTTGACTCAAGAGACCATTTTAACAGCTGAGCAACCAAAATCAAATATCACAACGGAAAAGCAATTGTTTACCGATCATATATTTATTTCCCAACAAAATATTAATCAACAGCACAGATCGAATTTTATATCAAAACAAAAGGAAAGTATGGAACAGATTTTTTCTTCACTGAATCAAAATGGAACTTCAACTCATTCTACCAATGTGAATTTTTCCACTTCCAAGGGCAATGGACAGTTATTAGAAAGCTATGTAAAAGGGAAAGATTGCGATTTCACTGGTCATAAAAGAGGTTCTTCTGCAGTGCAGACAGACTTGACTGTTCCAAAGTTATCTGGTAGTTCTGGAACAGTTTTACAGACTGTGACGTCAAATCGTCAACTTGAAGGTTTCCACAGTGAAAATATTCAAAATTCAATTAACGTAATACAAAAAGAAGCAACGTCTTTGGCGTTTAATAATCCTAGCACCGATTTAGGCGATAAGAAATTTCCTTTTAAATATCTCTGCCAGTTACCGAGCTTGAATTCATTGGTAAGTTGTTGTTTATCTCTAGTATTTGACATTAGGAACCTAGTTTGCTGGAAAACTTTGGAGGAATTGGATGACAAACTTTATTTGATATGTATATTGTGACTGTGAGTGTTATGACAGTTGCATACTACTACCTGACACTGACAATGAGTACAAGGTATTTGCTTCTCAATTAAGTACACAAAGCTTAAAGTATTATCACTTGAAGAAAGTTCTCTATTAAAGTAAATAAAATAAATACTTCAATAATTCTTTAAAAATAAATGCTAAATAAAAGTACAATCATGAAGACATAATTCTGAGAATAATTTATATGGCAGATACAGAATACAATTCCAATTTTGATACGCAATCGGTTGATCACCATAAATTGAATAGTTAAATTTGATATAAAATGAAACAAAATAGTCTTTTTTTTGTTTAATGGACTGAAAAATAAGGGCCAATGCCATTTGCTTAATCCAAGGCTACATTATAGATGAATATTTTAAAATTGTCTCTTCATACGAAGGCTATTCAATAAATAAGTTTTCTAGTGGAGATAAAAGTTCACTTCTTTTATTCATTTTTCTGCGTAATCCCCGTGCACTGCCACACATTTCTGCCACTGGTGTACGAGTTTTTGTTTGCCTTTTATGTAGAATTCTTTATATTGACTTTTAAGCCAATTGCTCACAGTGTTTTTTATTTCCTCATCAATGGTAAACTTTGTTCCTCTGGTAAACTCTTTGATGGGCCCAAACAAGGTGGAAATCGGAAGGGGCAAGGTATGGGCTAGAAGGGGGGTGGGGGAAGCAGTTTCCAGCCAAACTGATTTGATAGTCTCCACTGTTTTGGTTGTTGTGTAAGGCCTAGCATTGTCTTGATGCAAGATCACTCCGATTGACTGAAGACCTCTGCATTTGTTCTTCACATCTTTCTTCACCTGTCTCAGATGCTCACAGTAGTTGGCACTGTTAACAGTAGTTCCTTTTTAAGGAATTTCTGTCCGACTGAATGGAGTCATCAACTGATTTGATCATGGTTGGAGTTCTCACTCCTGTAGGTCTTCCTGGCCTGTCATCATCGAAAACATTTTTCGGTCCTTGTTTGAATAATTTAGCCCATTTGTAGACATTTTTTTGTTCAGACATTCTTCTGAATATTTCACTTGGTTTGCACTGTTCTGCTACCAAAAATCTGATCACTGATCTTTATTCAATCCTTAAGCAACTTTCCAGGTCAGCCATTTTGTAAAATTAAAAAATCAAAAGCAAAACCATAAGCTATCTAAACACAAACTACATGAAGTTTACATCCAATAACTAAAAACGAAAATAAAAGAAAGTAAACTTTTATCTCCACTGGACAAATTTTTATAGAACAATTCATTTTTCATATTGAATGGCCCTCGTATTATTAGATATTTATTCTGGTGTTTCAATTTCGCCAAATACGCTACACCTTGCATCATTGGATCTCACAAATTTCTGGGCAATTACTTGGCAGCACAATTCCCGTAATATATCACAATGTACATGACAAACAGCGAAGTATATCATGATGTACATGACAAACAATGGCATGATTTATGTGTACTTGGGTTTTTGTAGAGTGCAGCCATTTTTTTAACCGGTGTAGAGCACTGAAGAGCGCTCTGCTTCACAAGAACTTGCAAATGATATTAAAAGTAGCCTCAGCAGTTTCTCAGCTGTAGGAAACATGCACTTTACGCTTGGCTTACGGAATGCCTTAAGTCAGGGGTGGCCAACCTTTTTTCCTCAACCGCCAACTTTATTTAAGTTCAATTCATATCTGCAACACAAACGAAATACTTCAAAATTTTAACTAAATTTATCGGTAATATGGATACATTTAGCAGTTATAACATACAGTAAATGTATTGTAATCATATGCAGCACTTATACAGGAAAGGTTCTTAATTAAAAATCAAAATGAACTTTATTCCCATTTCTTGATGTGCCGCCATAATTTTATTTATTTCTGAAATACTACTAATGATATGATAATAGAAAGAAAAAAAATTTAAGCAAATATAACTAGTTTTTAACGAGATTTTTGACTTTGCTTTGCTTTCACCAAACCCGTAATATTTGGAGTTGAATTGGTAGGTGAAAGTACCAAACAGTTCTTCAAATTAGAATTAGACTTGATCTTTTTGTTTTTAATCACTTTCATGGATGAAAATGATTGCTCACACCTGTATGTTGTTCCGAAGCGGCAGGCATAACGTCGGGTGAATTTCCTGAGTTCTGGAAAATGTTCACATGGCAAGGATCGCCAAAAATTAATTGCTTTAGTTGCACTTGGAAATGATGGAAGTTCATTAAATTTCATTTTTAGTACCGAATTTGCTTATAGATGCAAAAGTTCCATTTGTGTTTAACTAGGTATCTTCAGAATGTTATGCTCTGTAAGTGAAGATGGATTTAAAAATGCAAGGATGCGGCCTTCTTTAAAAAAATCACTAAAACGATTATCAAAAGACTCCTGTAATAACATAACTTTTTTATGTGCTCCGTAAAGTTGACATTATCTTCAACACGTTCACTCTGTTGTCTTAGATAAGGAAATTTCCTTAACTCCTTATTTTGTAATTGAGCGACAAATAAGAGTTCATTTTTCCTCAACTCAATAAATTGACGAATATCTGCTCTATGACTTCCTCCTGGTTTTCTTTTGCTTGTTTTGATGGGTGATCCAACTGTAAAAAAAATTGTTTAGACTTAGCAAACAATAATACAATAATAGTTTTTTACAGTCTTATTTTCGTAAACCTTGCAAGGTTTACAATTTCCATATCTTCGCGTATAATTTTCAAGTCTTATTTTCATTTTGTTTTATATCAATTTCAATGTTGAGTTTCAAATTAATGGCAACAGCAAATTTATGACAGATAAATGAATTTCACATATTTAAATTTCAATTATTAAATTTAAATTTCAGTTTTAAAGATATAGCAAGCTTTAAAAAATGAGTTTATATATAGTGGAAGTTGTACGATAAATACTAAAAAACAAAAATAAATAAATTTATTGTTAAAACAACAATTCAAACTTACTTTCGTGGACAGCAAAGTAAGAGAAAATAGTTAGTTATTGGCACTTGACTTGTTTTATATGTAGGAGAATAAGCAAATTAAACAAAGACCAAGCTTAATTCCCACTGTGTATCACTTAATCTCCTTATCCTGTTAACTTTAACAATTAAAAGTTAACTTTAACAATTAAAGGATTAAACAGTTTAAAATAATATCCAAACATTTAATATCATTTCTAAGGTGCAATCTGCCAATTGAAATCATGCAATCCGCCACTGTTGGCAGATTTGCCACAGGTTGGCCACCCCTGCCTTAAGTGCTCAGCTATGGTACATCTTTTAAAGTGTCAAACATATATTTGCAGTTCTATGTCAAGAGCAGAGTCTCAGAGTTCTGAATAGTCTTTGATAGCTTCTTTATCAAGAACACCAGTAATTAGTGTATTGAATAGCTTTTTGTATTCCTTCAAATCTGGACAGTCAAAACAGTTATCCAGACAGGCTAAATTAACATTAATTGCTGTATAAAATAGAATCCTATAATAGTCTTCTTCAGCATTGTTGTTCTGGTGTTTTGTTACTTTTCCAATGTAGATATCGTCTCGAAACCTTCTCTTGGGAAGGTTGATACCGTCAAATCCAAGATTGTGTGTGCATTCTTGAAAATTTTAGCTAATCTCTCGGTTGTACAAAAATCGGAAAGTTCACTCTTGACAAGTCTAACACTGTCCATCATACCATCAACTTGCACTGATGACCCTTGCCGTGATTTCTTCGATGATTCTAAAACTTCAAAGACAAGTGAAGCAGCATGTAGGCCCAGGACACATTTACTACTTGCTTGACAAACACAAATGACATTAGCTCTCGCTAGTCGCTGCTGTGCTGGTTTCAAAGTTTGCTGCTGCTTCTTCCAAGGCATCAAGTATATGTGAATAGTTTGTTAAAACAGATTTCATATAATGGACAGATTGGTTTTAACGAGCCAAGCTGTATGGCTTCCGCATTATCACCACGTTGTGTCAGATACATATTTTTGAACTTGCCAGATTGTCGATACAGTTTTTCAAGTTCATGTATGTAGTTTAATGCATCTCTCATAATTGTGGCTTCCTAAACTGCTTTGGACCAATTAGCTGTGTGATATGACCACCACAGGGTATGAAATGAGCTAGCGGCTGGTACTTCTTTATTTGAGCTTTGTAACCATGATTCTTCCCTTTCATGCTTGCTGTCCCATCATGTGTGTGGGATCTTAGGTTCTATACTGGTAATTGAAGCTTGATTAGTACATCACGAATTATGTCACTAATTGATTGACCAGATATTTACTCTAAATTATGCAGACCCAATCAGTCTTCTTCGATCTCAAATAAGTCAGGCCCAAAGCAAACACAGATGGGTTGTTGTTCCTTCACTTGGATATCTTTTGTACCATCAGCTACAATACCAAAATTGATAAACTGATCGTTGACACCCTTTATAGTTTTTCTCAAAATCATGTTACACGTTATGCAAAAAATATCTTTTTGCATGGGGTGGGATGTGTAGCTGTGCTTTCTCGCAAACCATGAATGGAGACTTGTTGTGTCTTCTGTGCGAAGATTGGGAAGCTCCTTGAAGTTTTTATGATGTGAGCTTCTCCCTTACATTGCCAGTCCTTGCCCTCTTAGATACTTCAAAGTAGAAATGATCTTTAGTTAGAAAGTTCTTCCATGCGTCTGCTCTTGAAGCAAACCCTTGTTCATTAGCTCCAAAACACTGTTACCTTTATTTTGTAAGCTGTTTAGTAATGCAAGTCTGTGCGTGTTACCTCATGAGTTTCAAACTTTTCTCTGCCTTCCATTTCTTGAAGCTTTTGAGAGAAAAGTGTTATCAGTTTTTTTGCCAAAGCAAGCAAATTATCTTCCTTGACGGTCGCACAAATGTGATGTAAAACACTGCCAGAGACCTTATCAAAATGCGAAGAGATGTAGTTTTCAAACCGATTTTGCTGAAATTTGAGGTTTCTGCCTTTCAGAGCCTTGCAATGGGATGAGATTTACATCTAGCTGGTATGGCTTTGGTGGAAGTAGCTTTGGAGTGTTAGAAGAGACAGCTGATTGACTACCTCGATCAAAGTTTGCAATTAATTGAGATGATACGTCATCAGTTCTATTGGTTGATTGATCGGATTGTCTTTGAGACTTGATTTATTTTCTGACATCGATTGCACAAACTTAAACTCTTTAATTTACCTAAAACCCGCACAAATTGACATTGAGCAAATGATTTTGCAGCCCAAATTTGTTTTACGCACCCTGTGTCTAGGTAACCCAATAGCGATGTCCATTTTTATTGCAAAATGTTGGGGAGAGACAAAAGATATTGTGTTCCCCCAATTCAAATGTATGGAAGGAACATGTCTCGTCATCCCTCCTGGAAATAGATCCCTGTTTGACATTATCAAGTATAGGCTACTGCAATTAAGACGTTGTATTTAGGACGTTATAGAATGGTTTGGCTTTGTTCTGAATTTGTGTTCGTTGACACAAAAGTTGTCCGTTGAAAAAAATTTTTGTTTTCTTAGTCTAACCAATAGCAATGTTTTGCTCTGTTCAAGCCGATAAGCAATAGAAACAAGAAATGACTGTTTATGTGTGTGACTGGATCTAGGTTCTTACAGGAACTTCCAATATCCTTCTTGGTCAAAGCCTGTGTAATCACACTTTTATCTAAGATGCAGTCTGATGATAAAGGGTGGTGTTTGCGAGCTCGTATCTGTGATGGCACAGATATTTTAGATGTCCAGTTTGCTGATCAAGTTTTAACTCAACTAGTTGGATTTTCTTCAAAGCAGGTGACTTTTTTCGATTCTATTTTTCCAAATCTGATAGCTTAACCAATTTTTGTTTACGTTTTTGGCAAGCAAGATACTTTTGTATAACAGCCGCCTCAACGTGGTGGTGTGGTCCCAAACCCCGTTTGGGTTGGGTCGAAATGATTGTTGGTCCTTTCAAGAATCCCAGTTACCTTGGGCACTCATCATACAAACCATTATTTTGCCGTGCTGCCCTCTGAACAACCGCAGAAGGGCAGCACGCAGTCTTTTTGAAATCAATCAACTGTTTTCTCTCTTCTCTCACCTTGCTCTTGCCTGTCTTCTCATTCTTCTTCTTCTCTTGATGAGCGGCAACCTTCATCCTAACCCTGGCCCCGTCTTTCCCTGTTCAGTGTACGTTGGAAAGGTAGGTCGCTGCAATGCTCCACCTGCTTCAAATGGGTCCATTTAAGATGCTCACTTCTCTCCTTTTCTAGATCCAAAACTCTGGACAGCTCTCACTTCTGGAGCTACCCTCCCTGATTTTTTTGGAGATTTCACCCCTACCAACAATGGGTCTTCCTTTTCAGACTTCTCCAGCTTGTGTACCTCAACTCTGCTACCTGGCCCATCTCCCCCCTCTGCTAATACAGCACTCCCACCCCACTCTCGCCTTCAAACCTCTTGTTCTCCTTTCGCCCGTTTCGTATTTTCTCCCCCTGTACCCTCCCTACCGCCTCATGTTCTTGGCTGTTTTTCTATGCCTCCTGCTTCCTTTTTCTTCCTTGACTGACTCAGGGTTCTTCAATGGAATGCTGGAGGTCTGCATACCAGGAGGACTGAATTATTACACTTTATCTCGTTTGACCCTGTTGACCTTATATGTTTCCAGAAATCTAACTTTAACTGATCTTCCTCTTTCCAGATCCCCGGATTCTCTGCTCTACGTTTGATTGCTTTCCCATGCTTTTGCTCTGATCCACCCCTTTTCCCCCATGCTTCCACTCTGACCCCTTCTCTCTTGCACTCTCGCTCACCTTTACTCTCTCCCTTCTGACGATCTAGTGATCTGGACAGATGACTCTGTTCCTTTTCTTTTTGGCAAAGGTGGCTCTAGCATACTTGCCAACTGCTCTCTCGGTGGCACTGAGGTCGCTCTTTCGTTTATGGCAGGCCTAATATGCTCAAGTTTTTCCACTGAAGCCAGCGCCATTCTGCAAGCTGTTTGCTGGTCTTGGCAGCACCATCAAGCCTGCCATTTCTTATCTCTTCTCCTCTCTGACTTTTGCTCTGCCCTCACCACTCTGTCCTCTCCTTCGTCTTTTCTCTTACCTCAAACTCTCTGGCAGGAACTGTCTTCTCTCTCCTATCAGGCTACAATGGGTCCCCGTACACTTGTTTCTCTTGGGAAACGATACGACTGATGAGCTGACCATACGGGGACCGCTACTCGTCTCCTCTGCAATCCCTGGCAGCCTCTTTTATTTCTCTTATCCACTCTTCTCTTTTTTCGGAGTGGAGGCGTACTGTCTCATCGAAATTTTTCGACATACACATTCTCTCGAATTCCACCAAGGAACTTGCACTCTCATCATGCTCGCTGTGTCCTCTTTCGTCTTCGCTGCAACAAACACAGCCTTCTGTTAAGCTCTCATCTTTTTAGGATCGGCAGCATCGAGAATCTTTTTGCAGTGCATGTGGAACCCGTCCCAGGTCACCTCTCATCTCATTGTACATTGTCCAGCTACGGACTCTGCACCGCTCGCTTTTTGGTGACTCTCTGTCTCTCTACAACCTCTGGTCCAGGCCCTGGAGAGTTTCCCGGCTTCTAAGGCTCCATGGTCTTCCACCATGCCCTCATCCCTCGGAAAGGGTCGGGTAACAACAACAAAAGGTTTTCCTATGGCCGTAGGTCAGAAATATACTGATTGTAGTTAAACCAGATTTTCTTCTTCGAAGGCTTGCAGTTGCCGCAGACCTATCAGCTGTTGTTGTTGTTGTGATTAACCCTCCTCTTCTTCGGAATAGAGGTACGGCACGAGCAGCAATTCAGGTTCATGCTGTCAACCTAATTGAAATTAGGCTAGGGGAAAGATGGCAGCCCATTTCGAACCAGTCATGAGTGGCTGGTAGCCCCACCACCAACAAGGCGGACTGCCATAGGTGGGTACCCAAGAGTCGCCTTTGGCGATATGCTGGGTTAGCAACGGCCTGTAAGCTCGCTATACACTTCACAATTTCCAGCTACATTTACTGACTAAAGTGACCAATTTCACGCTTTGGTCGTTTGGGGTCTCTTATTGCACAACTCAACCACCTCATCCATAGTTTGTCTGGTGTTTTTTATGTTGCTTTTATTTTTCATTTAAAGATGAGTTTTTTTTACAGGCTGAAGAAATAAAAAAAGGCTGTAACTCCACTTCAGCTTCGGTGTTGCGATCTGGCATGTCGCGATGCCGCAATGCTATTATTGAAATGTGTAAATTAATGCAAATTGATGTAGACTCTGCTGGTCACGCCATTGTAGTGCAATTGGTAGATGCAGATGACACTTATTGGAAAACTATGATGTAACGTCAGTGCAATGGCGATTCAAGGTTTTTAAAAAGCTCATTGCAAGTATCATCCAATCATATAACAATTTTACTTATTTTTGCCAACGTTTTGCACCGTGCTCTTCGGTGCTTGATTCAGTGAAATTCGGTGCTGTCACTATCATTTTCATTTCATATTGGTTATACCATGAGCCAGTGATGCTTATTGCTTAAAGAGCAATTTGTCGTTTTGTAGTATTTGCTCGTCAATTGTCTGCAAGTCTGATAATGTCTGTTCGGTATGCCCTGTTGTCATTGCACTGTGCTTAATGCTGCTTTGACGGGTTGGCCGTATGCGCTGTATTACAGATGCAAGTAATGCTGGCACTTAATTACTACTATGTATCGAGCGTGAGCGTTTAGTGTTTATAGTTACATTTGGGATTTAAACGTCCGGTTATCAACATCTTGATTCTTCTGTTATAAAATAATTGGTAGTAATCTTAAATATACATTTTTTGAAATTGTTTTATTGGATTTGGAATTAACGTTTTGTCGAATTGAGGATCGATTAGGCATTTAGCGGTAGGCGCGAACTGCACTACTTTGGACTTCGATTTCAAAAAATAAAAGTTATCAACCACAACAGTTGGTCAAGACTCAGCCGTGAGTTACAGAAAACATCCAAGAGTTTCAAAAATGAATGGAATTCTCTTTCATCTCTAACCCATTTGTCCTCCTCCCATCACCAAAACTATGATCGAATGCCATTTTATTGTTCATGTTTTTTTCTATATAAGCCTGCTACTATCTCTATTTTCTGTTTTTTAGGTAGTTCTTAGTATTGTAAAATGCTTATAGCTGTAGAAGGTTGCTGTCACGGAGAATTAAATAAAATATATGAAACCTTACAACATATTGAGAGTAAAGAAAAGATTCAGATAGATTTACTTCTGTGTTGTGGTGACTTTCAATCTGTTCGATGTGAAGAAGATTTGAAATGTATGGCATGTCCAGATAAATACAAATCAATGCAAGACTTCTGGGAGTACTATATTGAAAAAAAAACTGCACCATATTTAACAATCTTTATCGGAGGAAATCATGAAGCTTCAAATTACTTGCAGGTAATCTTTTCAAGTCAACTTCAAAAAGTTTCCTTTTTTTTTTGGTTAAAGCAAAACTTATTATGTAAGAATGCAAAATTATGAAGTTTTTCGGGTTCTGGAAAACCACAAGACGTTTTCTCGTTGCACGCATAAATCTATTTTGTCGTTAAACTGTGAATCTCAATTTGCCAATTTTTTTATGCGATTTTCAATAAGTGATTGTATGAAGTTGTTTGGGTTGCTGAAAACCATAAGACGTTTTCTCGTAGCACATATAAACCTATTTTGTCGCTAAACTGATGAATCTCAATTTGCAAAGTTTTTTATGCGATTCTAAATAGGTGATTCTATGAAATTTTTGGGTTGTTCTTGAAAATCATAGGACGTTTCTCGTACCACATAAACCTATTTTGTCATTGAAGTGATGAATCTCAATTTGTCAAGTTTTTTTTATGCGATTTTGGATAAGTGATAACTTTGCATGCATTGGAATTTATGACACTTACACGATAAGACAAATTGATGCGACTGCATTTTAATTTATACATATCTACGACTGGTTCGAAACGAACTTTCATTTTCCCACCCTCGTCTGCTTGGGGCCTGGAGATTCTTTTATGCCGTGCTCCTCCTCCCAAAAAAAGATGAGCAATAAACCAACAAAAATTAACCAGATTCATCGGCAGTAAATACTTCATTGTGTGATAAAGCTCAAAACTTAGTCTACCCATGTTGAATTGTCGCTTCGTGTTAAAAGAAGGTTTATTTCTTTTTACAAATTTTTTGTCCATATTTATTGCAGGAACTGCCATATGGAGGCTGGGTAGCTCCGAGGATATATTATCTGGGCTATGCTGGTGTTGTCAACTACAGAGGACTGAGAATCGGTGGTTTAACTGGAATTTTTAAACAACATGATTATGCGAAAGGTCATTACGAAAAACCTCCTTACAATCCACAGTCGATGCGCAGTGTATATCATATAAGACAAATGGAAGTATTTAAGTGAGTTTGATGTACTTGAATGTAGAAAATTAGACAGAGAAAAAGTCTTGGATGACATTGAAACGAATTGCTGTGGACTCCTGAGCTTCAACACAATAACTTAATGACAAACTGACAGGCCTGCTTCGACCTATGAGGTTTTTTCAGGGTAATTACGTCCTAAAACTTTTTGATGTTAGCTGTATTTATATAATCTTGAAAACATTTTCTATTGGTGGTACTTTAACAAAGTGGCACAAAGAAAAGAAAACGTTTTTTAATTTACTACGTACTCCTTCAAACGAATTGTCTCCTACCATTCGTCACCTAGGAAAGACATGTTATATTCACTTCCAACAACTTAATTTTAGGTTGAAACAATTGAAGCGACCAATTGATATTATGATGTCACATGACTGGCCGAATGGTGTTGTGAATTACGGAGATAAAGAAAAATTGTTAAAGATCAAGAGACATTTTCAAAGTAGGTGCTGCGTACTTTCATTTTCACGCTAAAAACCACAAATTTTAATGCGTTTGCTAGTAACTTTAGCGTAAAATATTACTTTACAATTGTGCTTCCACAAATGACCTAGCCATTACACATTTTCTTGATATGAGGGTCCTGTGTGAAGAATTCCCAGGTCCCTAGTGCTGTTCCAGTGAAGTCGTTTTAATGACGTTGTCATCCAGATATAGGTTGGCATGGTGATCATGCTACAGTTGCAACAAAATTGTCAGTATCACAATTTCCTTACGAGAGTGAATCCACGAAGCGCAACTCATCAGACGTAGTTGTTGGCTTACGTGTTTTAACTTTGTTTTATCATTCATCGGCAGTGGATATTGAGAACAACGAGCTTGGAAGTTTACCCGCGTGGACTTTGCTTTCAACACTCCGACCGAGGTACTGGTTTTCTGGTCATTTGCATGTCAAATTTGCTGCACTGGTCCCACACGAAGTTGACGCAAACCGGCAAAAGAATTTAAAAAATACGGTATCTACCTAATAAAAGTGACATTTGATGGTTTTAATCACATATTGTCGTACGATATGACTGATAAATTAATTTTATTAAGTTGAACTTTGCAGTTGCCCAAATCGTCGTATAATTGATTTGTTTGGTACCATTTGCTTTGGAAGATACAACTAATATTTGAGTCAGCCTTAAAAAAAGCTATTGGACTATTTTTAAAAAGACAACTTTTTTTTACCAACTTTTTAAATAGTGGAATACTGGCTATTGGAACTAGAAGCCAAATTTATTTTGGCTTCAAATTCTTAAAAGGTCTTCAGTTGTTTTCTTGTATCATAATATAAATTTTTGCGAGACGATAAATGCAACTATAGCTACGGTATGTGTTCTCAACGTTGATAGATAATCTTCCTGGTGGGATAATTTATCCAGTTATCTTAAACTCACAAGGCAAATACTTTTCAAGCCTTTGTAGTAGTACAGTCAAAATCTTAATTTCATTTTCTGACACTTTATTTTGCAGAATAATGAAACTCGTTTTCTTGCGTTGGATAAATGTTTACCAAATCGAGAATTTTTGCAAATTCTCGATATTGATTGTCCTGAAGACGCTTCAGGTATCTCAATGCATATTGTAATTTTTATTCATTTGACAACATTGTCATTTTCAACAGCATAAAGGCTGGTTTCCATTAGGCGTAGATTGTAGGCGTAGCGTGAAAAATTCTTTGTTTCTCTATTTAGAGAGATGCGCGCAACTAAATAAAGAAACAACGAGTTTTTCACGCTACGCCTAATGGAAACCAGCCTTAACAGCTCTGCATTGTATTTGAAGTTAGGTTTGGCATTGATTACCGCTACGAAATTATAAGAGATCGTTACTTTTATTTAAATTGGCAAGATTTTTGAAATTTTTTTTCGGCGTGGTGAAATTGCGGATTACATGTCGAAAAGTTACTGCGGCCTTTTTGAAACATTAGTGGTAGCTGGTTGAGATGTTTCAAAACAGCATTTAGTGGTTAAAGAGAAATAGAAAGGCTTTTGAACTGAATAAATGAACACTAACTGCTGATTAAATTTTGAGAGACAGTTGCTGTAATGACAGAGATCGATTCGGTCTCTCAAAACATCTTAAAACCCTTGTTGCTGCTTTTAAGGTCCAGGAATGGCCTCTGTTCTTCTGAATAATATTGTAAGTTAAGGTTCCTTGTTTTACCTTCATATCTTGACTGCAACTTTGTGTAGAACAGAGCATTGCTTAGCCTCCCTCAAAAAATATTTTTTAGGAACTCTTTATCGTTCTAATCTCACTTGTGAAACCAAATTTTTTATGCAAACCTGTGTGGATGTAACCGGACTGTGTCTTAATCACTGCGTTCAACAGATGAATTGTCGTATGATGCCGAATGGCTTGCAGTGTTGAAAAATACGAACGAGTTGATGTCAACATCGTATAAGTCTTACCTTCTCCCCACTGAAGGATTGACTGACAAATGGGATTATAGCGTTGATGATGCCAAGATTGAAGAAGTAACTAAAAATACTCTGAAGCATTTTTAATATATATTGCGATTGTTTAATACAGAATTGTAGATGTTTACTGGTTACAATATTGTGTTACTTCATGAAACTTAACTTTTCAAAGTCCAGGTTAACGGAGCCATAAATGTACTCTTTTGACACTAATCTTATATTGTATTTTACCTGGCTTGTAGCCAAATCTAATTTGATTATTGCATACCAAATTTGTGTCTAGGTTTCTTCACGTGCCACTTCAAAATTGTAGCCATCTAATGCAGTCTGCGATGGGCGAATGCAATTTTTTTGAGATGTGATATTGCTGACTTCAATTTGAAATTGGATGTGCTTTTTTAGATTTTAAATGCTTTTGACCACGATTTACGAGTTCCCTTAAATTTCCACAAAGAAGACTCTTGTGTACACAACCCTGAACGTCCTTCTACAAATCGAAATGTTGAATGTAAAATTAATCCGCAAACAACGGAATTTTGTGGTAGGCTAACAATCAACGATCCAATTATGATGCTTATGAATGTAAGTTTACGTGATAGATTTCTGCATAAGTTAAGTTTATTATGAACTGTTAACGTGTAGTTATTCCAGCCTAGCATACTCCATAACCACTGCAAAGCCGCAAGTCACAAGCATTGTCAATCAAAAATTATTCGTAGTACAGCGCCACAAACTTGAAGCATCATATAGCTAAAACTACTTTTAAGAATTTAATAAACCACTACTGGTCCTACTGCTGAAAATGAACTATGATTATCTTAAGTGTTGTAATAGGGTCTAAAATTATTGGGTTCAACAGCTCCCTGTGTGGTTCATATCCTACCAGAATCGCTTTTTAGAACAGCTTGTCTTGGCTGCGAGGCTTAGTTTTGTATGAATCAATAGACCTTTTCAAAAGTTACTTTTCTTATATAAAAAGACTCACCTTGGCTCCAGCTAATTCGTGGGCAAATTTGCTCACCTATAAATCACTGTTCAGTCTGAAGAAGGCGGCGATGTGAGCTTCAACGTATCTTCATGGGTCAGTGAGGAGCATGACGAGCTACCGAGTACGATTGTGAGTAACGCGTCAATCAATCCAGATGAAATAGAACTGAACGACAGCGATGAAGGTAGGGTATATGCCGTGTTTATTGTTTTGTAAAGGGATTGCCTAATGGCTTTGTAAGGGGCGTAATGTTTTGCAAGGGGGTCGACTTTGATGCAAGCATTTACCATTGTTGGTTTTTCAGATGATGAGCAAATTGAATCTGTAGATTCGAAGCACTCTGGAATCGAAGAGATTTGTAAAAATGCACAGACTTCTTCAAGCGCGAATGATAGTGTGAGGTAAAAATATTTGATCTATTTTTTATACAAAGTGATTGGAGAGTCCCCCGTCCCGAACCGAGATTTAGTCTGGATTATGATATTATTATCGATGAAAGCCTGTCAATACGTCACCACCGCAAGGCAGCGTCAGTAGAAACTGGTTTCGTGTGGGAATCCAAACCACAATGTAGATGGCATCTTCCTTCTGCAATTCCTAGCTTTTCGCACCTTGCTTCACATGATTTTTGGTTTCCTTTCTCCTTTTCTCTTGTTTTTGCCCTCACCGCTATCTTACTTCTATCACTGGCATTCAACTTGTCTCCCAAATAACAAGAACTCTTCACTGAAAAAATCTGGTCATAAAGTAATATTTTCTGTCTGGTTTCACTATTTTCATTGTCTCAACGCATCTTCAGCAAGCAAATTGCTTGAATTGAAGACGTCTTCTCAATTTTCGCGCATCTTCCAAGTACCTATTTACCACACTTTGTTCACG
The DNA here is from genome assembly GCA_963675345.1 of Trididemnum clinides. Taxonomy (NCBI): domain Eukaryota; kingdom Metazoa; phylum Chordata; class Ascidiacea; order Aplousobranchia; family Didemnidae; genus Trididemnum; species Trididemnum clinides. Next base: position 18,864,373 of record OY776295.1, on the reverse strand, counting down.
ATACCGAATTTGCCATCACCTTCATGCCGATCTTGTCACATGGTTTGACTTCAATCATTGTAAAGGCTTTTCCCCTCGGCATACCATTTCATCGTTGTTCGTTTTAGCGCTGAGGCTTGTGCATGTTTTGGCGGCCGAGCTTGGACGTCATCTCAAAAAATGTTTTTAAAAGGTACCGTAAATTTTCTTAACAAAGTTTAAGTATGCTTTTGAAAATATTTGGTGGTACATATGTATGTGTGTTAAACAAATTCTTTTTCAGTGTTGATTCTGGAGTCCTGAAAACTCCCGGCCGTTTGGCCGCGAGATTTTCTATGAATTTACCTACTCCCTTGTGCAGCACGCCTGTTTCGAAGCCAGATTGCGAATCGGAAAGTGGAAATAATAGCTCTTCACAAATACACGCTTATCTTTCCTCAAGCACCGATTCAACCGACCATTTTAATTCTTCTAACTCCGAAGAGAAGCCTGTTGCTAGGATAAGCGTCACTGATGTGCCGGCGACTAAAAAGTTTAAACGAAGAAACGCTTCTTTGTATACAAACACACAAGATGAAGACGACGCTACATGACAGAGTGCTACAATCATATTTTGATATCACTGATTAGTTCACTTTCGCAACGTTTAGTCAATCTCCATGTGAAGTATGGCTCAATGAAAGAGAATTTAGTTTTAGCTTCAAGCGATCATGCGACTTTTTCTCTTTAATTTATCACTGGTTTTGATTTCGATTTATTGATATCAAACTGACTGAAATAAGTTTCAGCACTGATCTATAAGCAAGCTTAGAGACAGAGATGCGGCATGATCGATCAAGTCAGGCATGAAGCGACTGTTTAGGCTGGTGCCCCAAACTCACTTAGAGATCAGGCTTGGGAAAAGCGGCAGTCCGTTACGAGCCAGTCATAAACACAAATTGCAGTTGTTAGTTTCACGAGTAACTGGGCATAATGCCATTGGCGGGTGCCGTAAGTCACCTCTCGACAATATGGTAGGCGATCACGCAAGTAAGTTCGTGTGTAAAAATGGTTTTCGAAAGGAAGAGCGAATCAATAATCGACATTGGAGCGCATTTTTTTGTACGAGGAGTAATTGTTTGTGTTAATCTTTCCGGTCTTAAAGTATGTGATGGTTTTTTCAAGGACTGTGTAGAGTTCCAACATTTCTTGATGTACTTAAATGTAACACTTATACGCTGGCAGTGATCGTTCACCCCGAAGGAAAATATAATTGTCAATATTGGAACTACAGTTGACAGGTAATCTCGAGAGACCTATGGTTTACTATTCTTTGGTTGAAAATGGCTGTTAGCCTCTACGAGGGCTTCATATACCCCGGGATCTCACCAAAACAAACATTTTTTGCTGTGCTGCCCTCTTAAGGACCGCAATAGAGCAGCACACACTCTTTGAAATCGGTTGTCTGTCTTCCTCTTTTGCCTCATTCTTTTTTTCTGATGAGCGGCGACGTTTACCGGTACTTAAGTCCTGGTCCTATCTTCCCCTGTTCTGTCTACGTCGGGTATGTGACCTGGAGGACAGATCAATGCAAAGTAGTACCTGCTGTAAATGGGTATATTTAAGGTGCAACTTACTCTCTTCGGAGTTCAACTCCCTTTCCAGTTCTTCCTGCTGCATCTCTGCTTCCCTGGCGGTTTGCTGCCCACCATCACGGTGTCTTCTCCGTATATCTTCACTGTGCCTAACAACCCACCCTGCCACTATTACCAATGCAGCTTTTCATCCCAGCTTTAGAATCTCCTGCGTCCTTCTGCTCTGTCACTAACCCCTCCAGTCTTTTCCCAAATCTATTTCATGCCCCCTGCTTCCTCTTCCGACTCTTGGGATTCTTCAATGCAACGCAGGAGGTCAGAAGTGTTCAACTCCTTTACTTTCTTTCGCTATTTCCTCAATCGTATCTGTATCCAGGATTCTGGATACTCTGCGGTTGGTTCGCACTCACTCCCGGTCTAGCTTTCTTTCACTTGATGGCCCGCACGCTAACAGTGGTGTAGTTCTTTTCGTCAAGCCGGGCCTATCCTTTTCTACACTTTCTGCCTCCTCGATCTCTACTCTGACTATATGGGGTTCATTTCGCTGAAAAACTACTTCCTTCTCAAACATTTACGCTTCTATTCGTTCTTTGACGGATAGTAGAAATGACTTCTTTCCCCTCTGGGACTCGGGAGGTACTTCAGACCCATGTGGGGGAAAAGTATTCGCTTGGGTGATCTCCTTTCCTTTTATGTCACTGACCTACCACTCTTCACCGTTCCTCCAGTAGACGCTCTTTTCTTCTCCTGGGAGGTACTTTAAAACTTAGGTTCTCTACTTTTTCCACTTCCGACCCAATGAACCTACTCCTTCCTTCAATTTCCAGAAGGCTCGTTGGGGTGACTCTGCTCTTTACATCAATTCATTTGTCTTTCTGCAGAGAAATACTTTTTTCGTTCTCTGCAGCTGCGCGCTCTACCTCTTTGGAACTGAATGCGGCTAAATCTTTCATTTTTTTCGGTCGCATCCAACGCCAACCTCAAGCCTGGTGGTCTTCCGAAGTGGAAAAAGCGGTCAAGAAAAGACGCAAAACTTTTGCTTCTGCTCATGTAAGTGACTTGCGGGCTGGGTCTCCCAACAGTAGCATTGGAATTTGAAGTATCGTTTCAGCCGGCTGAACCCATCGTGCACGTGTGTCGACAGTAACAAAAATAGTGTTTTTTATGCACATGCATAATTAATGTACACGTAATGGTGATCATCTTTATCAAGACAGGTAATACTGACAAAAATAGAATCATGCCGCAAACTATCATTAATATTTCTAAAAAGTGTGAGGGACAGGGATTATGACGGCCAACTGGTGATATTCACAATCAAAGAAATAAACTACTTAGTAAAAACCTATTTTGCGATTTGGTGCGGTCTCTTTCCTATTTATATCTGTGGTGTTCAGTTCTTTGGCTGCGCTATTTGCCTTGTTTCTGGCATAGCGAAAAAGCGCTATGTCTTCCCAAATTCATTCTCCTTATTCTAGTAAGAGCTCATCATGCAAAGTTATTTTCAAACAAAATATTCTCTAAATTCAGTTTTCCGAATTGTTAGGTTTGTAAAAGAATGGACAAAATGTATCAAACATTAAACTTTTTCTAGATGTAATTTTGTGAAGTGCAGGCACCAAAATTGTGAGCGCTTTAAAGCAGTAGGCTATTCCAGAAAACTTTAAAATTTTCATTTTGTAATGAATCTTTTCAAAAAATTTTCATAAGTAATGCCAAAAAACTTTTGTCTAACAAATGCTTGTTGGTTAGATCTGAGTAATTCTTCAACCAAAAATAGCACATGATGAATGGCAACCAGTTTTTGATTAGCCATAATCACAGGTCAACAAAAAATATTTGGCATATAAAGTAGAAGTGGTTTAGGTGATGTGAAGCGGAGGCAGGATAATGCGATCCCAATCAACCAGTGGCTCATTTAGGATATTTTTATCGCTTTCTACAAGACCTCGTGCTGGCCAATTCTTCTCTATCTAGTGCTGATCAGTAGCGCGACTGTCCCAGTAAAAGAGGAGAAAAGGATATTTGGTGTACCCAGGTGGTTATAAATAGGCATAGTAGACGCTTTACCGGTAAAAAGATAGCAGGGGAGGTGTGCGACCGAAAACCAGTCGCACCAATATAAAGAAGTCTTGCCGCTTTCCTTTCAAAAAAAAATTTAATTTTTTAAGTTTAGCATTGAGAGGTTGCAATGAGATTTCACATTAAAAGCCCAAGTTATCATCACTGTGCCTCTACTATACTTGTACTATGCCTATTTATAACTATGGTGGTGTTCCCCCCTTGCTGTCCTAACAAAAAATTAACCATTTTGAAGTCTACGCATATGGCCCAGTTGTACTCATTGTAGCGCAGTTTCCGCAAAACCATCTTCACATTCAGATAGTGTTCTTTAACAATTACGGAATGTCCAATTGGAACTTATGCAAACTCGTTGCCATTATGAAGTAACACACATTTCAAACTCCGTTCGGAGCTGTATTTAAACAATCTCCATTTATCTAGGTTATACTCTGGCAGACCCATTTCTAAAAGGAAGCCTTACCTGTTGTTGCAATAAATAAAGTCATCTTCCATTGTGAAAAACGAATCAACAAATCATCCTTATCATGGCAGAACAAAATTTTAGTTCCCGAATCCAAGATACCATGTTCACCAAGACGAGATGCAAAATCTAGGCGATTTCTTGGATAGGCCGAGATCACAAACTAGGTCATTTAGTTGGCCTTGACTTAAAGGGTTTTGGTTTTGCCCTGAGTGAAGATGCTGGAAGAACTACTATAACTACTGTCGCTGCTATCAGTATCATCCATCGCTGCGAAGCACTTCATCTGCAGTAAAAAAGTGAAAGCTAGAGCGGAAACTTCAGCGCAATGTGATATGGATTGTCAAGCAGACTCAATATCAAGATAATACCAATCTTTCTTTCGCTGATTCCATTCAGACATATCCACCATTCAAAAATAACAATCATCATGGTGATTTTTGGGTTCACACCATACCATAAGAACTCCAAACAACATCGAACTGACTTTGCCTTGGGTCCGAAAGTGCAGCGTTTCTTTTTACAATGTTAGCACTCTTTGGGTTCCCAAGACTTGGTTTAGTCTTGGGTTCCCAAGACTTGTTTTGGTTCCCTAACTTCATGCCAAAGTAGGCTTCATAAGCTCTCTTGATAAAATCTCTCGCATTAAATTGGTATTTTACCATTATATATTCACCACAAGGGTAGCAAAATACGTCTGGATTGTTTCGGCATTGCCTTCGCTTAGTGCTCATCTCTACTACTTTCTCATGTACAACTTTATTCAAGACAATGTAACTAAATTTTCCAGCAAATAGATATATAGTACCCATTAAAATGTTCGTCAAAGAGCAGCAATTCATTGTTCATTATGTCCTCAAATCCGAAAAATCTAGCACTTCAGTTAGCTGAATAATACATGCTTTCCACACTATGCTGCCTTTTGGGTTCAGGCCTTATTATGGTTGTTTTAACGCACAGGGGTGGACAAATAAACTGAAGCTGATAACTCTTCCCTAAGAAGGAATATAAACGTAATAAAGAAACTTTTGACAGGGGTAAGTCGTAAATTTTAGGGTATTAGCTAATAGCAATGCTCTCAACCGCATCTAACTTTCATTAATCATCAACATTATGACATGTTTTCATACGAATCGATATACATGTAGGTTGTATGGAGTAAATGGACACTAAACTTTAACTGGAAAACTAGTAATATTACATTAAGGAGGCTTCGCATGCTTAAAAATGCAAGGTGCTTAAGCAAAATTATAAAAAAAAATAAAAGTAATAATATCTCCAAAACGAAAGCCAACTCGGCAAAACTACTGTAAGTGCATTCTCAAACTCAGCACCCCCGATTTAACCCCAAAACAATTCAACATCCTTTGCCTTTGACACAATTTTTTTTTTGTTGACCTGTGTAATAAATTAATCCTTAGGCCTAGCTAATTAGAGCTGCATATTGCTGGAAAGAAAATTTCCTAAGCTTTCAAACGACATTAATTGTTAATACCCTATTATTACTTTTACACATCAAACTAACTTGTTTTATTCAGCTTATCACTTTTTGGGATGGATAAATTGTTACACTACCAGTTGTTTGTTTAATATAAGCGTGTTAAAAGTTCAATGTTTTTGATACAAACGTTAATAATTGCTTTGAAATATACTTTATTTGTTAAAAAAAAAGTTTGAAAATTGCTTGAGAAATAAAGTAACAAACCAGTTTTTAAATAAGTTAATTTTAGAAAAATTGTGCAATTTTTGAAAAACTCATCATATTATGATTTTTAGTAGCGAAAAACTGTGTTAATCGTACCAGACAGCAATATAGCATCATAGAGCGAGTTTTGAGCTTGGGAGAGAAAAATGAAAGAAGCATGCTTGGAAGGCTTCAAATGCTTGAAGGCTATAAACGCTCTTAATCGCGTTTTTGCGATGAGTTGTTTTTGAGAAAGTACAAAGAGCAAATTGTGCAATGAAGCGTTAATTGTTACGTCATTTTCGACCCTAAAAAGGTGGAATTTTTTGTAAGATGATAACTGGTTTTTGTTTGAGCTCAAAATGATTGTCCTCTGTCAAGAAATGTAAATTTTAAACAAATTATCTTCGATCTTGACGCTATGACGACGTTACGAATACTCTTACGAGATTCACCACGAGGTGGAGATCAATTGTGCCAAGTTTGATGTTTGTATGTCCAGTAGTCTCAGAGGAGTTATGGCGTACGTACGTATGTATGTACAGAATTGTGCTTTATATAATAAATAAAGAGAAAAATTATTCCAGAAATGAATAAAATATTTCCTGACAAAGCCTGCCTTTTTTAGCATGACAATGCTCCCAGCCTCAAATCAAAGATTGTGACAAAATACTTGAAAGACAGCGTAGTGAAGGTACTATACTCGCCAGGAAATTTACCAGATCTAAATCCTTTTAAAAATTTGTGGGCGGTTACAAAACATTTCTTGCAAAAAACATTTTTTTTTCAATTGTACGTCTGATTGAAGAAAATATTCAAACTTGGTACCAAGATGAAGAAATCAAAAAATGTGCCAAACATCAATAATAGGTTTTATGCCAAGTCGTATCAAATGTGTTATAAAAACGAAGGGTGGATATACGAAGTTTAAGTTTTGTTTAAATAAATTTGCCAAACTTTGAAAATAGCAATATTTCCAAGTGATGCAATTAATTTGCACGCCACTCTACATTTTTGTTGTAAGCTTGTCAGAGATAATTCAATAGAATGGTATTGGAGAGAGCCCTTTTCCATATCGATGCAGTGCAAATATAGGCTGCATTATTGTTAGCTTGCTTGCTACCACGATGCTGATAAGGGGCCCAAAATTATTAAGGCCCTCCATGTGCACGGAAGTCTTAACAAGGCACTGAGTTCACGAAAACATTTATGTGCTCATGGAACATTGCATTTTCATACAGGCAATGTCTCATTTTTTACAACTATTTAACCAGGAGTTTACTGTGAACTTTTTGTGAGGGACTCTGCCCTACATACCAAAATTTGTGAAAAAATGAATTAAAAGGATGAATATGAATCAGCACAGTGCGTCCTCAAACATAAGAACAGCGTATAGCATTCTAATATACCTATAGGTTACATGTTAATGCCTTAGCACTGCCAGACTATACACGCAGAATAAATAACTTACAATATAACATATTTTTGAGGTTTTTAGGTAGGCACTGTTTTAAACATATGATAACTTAGAGCTACCATACGTCCTCTTTTAAGAGGATTTGTCCTCTTTTTTTCTAAAAATATGAATGGTCCTCCGAGGACACTCCAAAGTAGCCAAATGTCCTCTTTTTTTACAATTTAGATTTTTATTTCTTACACTGCTCTATTGCAAATCCGTAACAACACCCATTGATAATTTTTCGTTCTGTTATTACATCACAAATGTAATAATGAATTTAAATTTTCACGAGTAACTTTCGCTTGTCAGACGTTAAGAACAGTAATTGCGAGAAAGAAAAGTAAACCAGTTGAGTTGAGACTTTGAGAGAGCATGTAGCAGTGACTGTAGGGTGTAGGTTTTTCTGATAAAGTAAACGAGTTGTGATAAAGTAAATAAAGCTAAACAATAAATAATGTCAAAGAGGAAAAGTGTGTTTTCCGATGAACTACGGCAGAAGTATCCTTGTTTCAAAAAAGGACGTAGCGACTTTGAAGCTGAATGCATTACTTGTGGATATGGAACATTTATTTCTGTGGCAAACAAAGGCAGTGTTAGCCTCGATGACCATATTAAAACCACAAAACATAAGCAAGCTATTAGAGGTGAAACTTCATCTTCTAAAATGACTGACTATTTTTGTAAACCTGGCACTAAGTCAGAAGATGAAGTTGCAGCTGCCGAAGCCACCATGGCATTTCATACTGTAAAGCACCATTACAGCTATAAATCTAACGACTGCACATCCAGTTTGATGGCAAAGATATTTCCTGTTTCTAGCACTGCAAAGAAGTTCTCTTGTGCTCGCACAAAGATTGAAGCCATCGTAAATAACGTACTTGCTCCAGCGTCTGTTCAATGTGTGCTGAATGATATAGAAAAACATGAGATTATGTATCTCGGAGTATCCACTGATGGCAGCAGTCACAAATCTACAAAACTTTTTCCTATTGTCATACAATATTTTGACTGGAAAAATGGAGGCATGCAGTCTAAATTGTTTGATGTCAGAAGCCTTAAAGACGAAACATCTTTGACTATTGCAAATGAAGTTAAGGAAACACTGAAGAAAAGGAGGCTCTTTGACAAATGCATTTCCTTTACTGGTGATAATTGCAACACCAATTTTGGTGGTATACACCGAAAGAGAGGAAACAACGTTTTTACTCATTTGAAAAGTGAGGTACCTGCTTTGGTTGGGGTAGGTTGCCCAGCACATATTCTGAACAACTGTTTACACCACGGTGTAAATCAAATGAGTCTTGATCTTGAAAGTATTATTTACAAGACCTATCAGCATTTTTTCATTTATACTGTTCGTACAGAGCAGTTGAAAGATTACTGTGTATTTGTGGAAATAGAGTACAAGAAACTCCTTTCCCACAGCGTGACCAGATGGCTTTCACTTTATCCTAGCCTTTCTAGAATGATCCATATGTACCCTGCTATTCAGTCTTATTTCGTATCCATTGACAAGCCACCTGTTCTTCTAAAACATTTTTTTGAAAATTCGCTGAGTGAACTTTATTTGAAACATCTGCAATTCTTTGTAGATGTTTTTCATAAACACGTCCAAAACATTGAACAATCAAAAATATCTCTTGTTGAAGTTGTTGCTAATCTTGACTCTGTAAAGACAATCATTCTCCAAAGGAAAAGACAGATGTTTGTATCTGTTCAAGTTAAATCAAAACTGGCAGAACTCAGAGAAGAGGGAAAAGAGCAGGAGTGTGATTTATTCATGTCTGATGTATCTTCATTGTACGATTCCTGTGTTGCCTACTTGGATGAATGGACCACTTCATTTGCCGAATTCAAATGTTTTGACTGGATGCTCTTGTCCGAAATTAAAGAATGGGATAACGTTGAACGATGCGTGAGGTATCTGGCAAAGAAAAACGTTGATGTTGATGAAGCCGGCTTGAAACTGATGAAGTCGCGTTTTCTGAAATGAAGGCCCATGAAAAATGGACAGAATATTTCAGACATTGCAGAACCATAGAGTTCTATAGTAAACTGTTAAAAATCGCCCAATTCTTCTTCTGCATTATGGCTCATAATGCAAATGTAGAACGCATATTTTCTATGATGCAGACACAATGGTGCAAGGAAAGAGACAGCCTTTTAGCTGAGTCCGTTTGTAACATCTTAAAGGTTATGTACAATTCCAATCATATTTCGTGTAAGCAATTTTATGATGACGTTAAAGCTGATCCTTTCTTATTGAAAAAAGTTAAGGGAACCGCAAAATATTCATGGGCTCAATCTGACTAATAAATTTGTGTTGTTTAGTGTCTATTATTCCGTAACGTTTGCTGAATATAGTCTAGTGGGATGGTCTTATCCTACTTGCATTTTGCTTGCTGGCGAAACCTGTCCTCTTTTTGGGCAACGAAAATATGGTAGGCCTATGATAACTAAATTTTTACAAATTAGCCTAAATCTTATGTGATGTACATTAGGCCTATGTTTTCATCACTGAAATTTCACAAAATTTAATGCAATAATTATTCCTGCAGGCATTATGTCACGTTCATACACCCAAGAATCTAAACTGTATTGACTCAATATACCCATGCTTTCTGGAAACATTATAAAATCAGTGGTCATTCCATATTTTTTATCGTGTTAGCATTTTTGAAGCAAACTATTTTAGTAAGCAATCGAGTAGGAGGGCTTGCCTTTTATGACAATAGTGGTCATAGGTTTATATCTTACATTCGTCGTCGTCGTTTGAGCTATCGTGCTAAGCATTATGCAGGAAGATGTATAGACACTGCGTAAGAGCTCATGCCCTGTTTGCGAATTTTCAGTTAAACTGGGCCACTACGACGGCTAAACTGATTGGCCCCCCACCAGTCTGCCTCATAAAGCATCCCGTTAGTTACCTTGACCAAGGACACAGCAAGCAAGCTTGCCAGTTTTCCACATTATCCTTTTTTGTGCTGAGCGCCAAGCAGGGAAGCTGTAAACATCAGTTTTTAAGTCTTTTCGCATGACTTAATATTGGGAAATAAACCCCACGTTTACCGACTGCAAAGCGGAAGTTCTAATCACTACGCCATTGCGCTGGTAGACCTCAAAGTGGCGACTTGATAGTAATATTCTTGAAAAATTTGAGGTACTTTTAGGGAATTGGTCCTGCTTGTGATAAAAATAATAAGTGACCGTAGGTAGTTGATAATTCCAAAGTTAGTTTGAGCGCAAAGCTTTTTCAGTAGTCTTTCTTGAACTAGAGGCTATTTAACTCAACTCAACTCAAAAGTAGATAGCGTGGTGTTACTCATTTACACTGCTGCGTAGGCCTACTCCTTTTTAAGTTGAAGTAGCTGCATTTACTTACCCCCATCTTAAATGAAGATGTGGATTCACAGCGAAACCGAATAATAAACAAAATGACATCACTTTCTCAAGCAATCAAAAGCAAAAAAATCCAGCAATTCTAATACAGCAAACACAAAAGATTCTGAAACGGAGGTTTCTCCCGAAGCTTTTGATGTATAATGAAGACTTTTTTGATGAAATATATTCTGAAGAAGAACCCAGCCAAAGAAACGAGAAACAAATTTTAGAATCTCTTTTACAAAGAAAAGGCTCTGATGGCCGTACAAGGTTGGTATCTTCAAATATGTTCGAAGATTCAGACTATTAGCTTCACTAGCCGGCTTTGCCGGCGTCGCTCGTCAAGGGCCCTCCATCAGAAATGTCCGAATTTAGTATTTCGGTTCTACCGGCCAAGCCGGCTTTACCCATCTGGCTCTTGTGTGAGCAGTAGCGAAAAGTTAATGAATTTTATGCACTTTCACAATTCTTGTATACGAAACTGTGATCATCATATTCTCTTAATCATGACTGGCAATGCTCACAAAGAATCTTGCAACAAATTATCGTTATTACTTGTGAGGGAGCAGTAATTGAAACATAATCAAAACTGATTATAGCGGCGAAATGGTGGTTGTTTTCACAATTATGGAAAAAACTGTTTAATGGTAAGCCTATTTTGCGATGTGGTGTTGCCCCTCTTTTATTTATATTAGTGGCATTAAGTTCCTAATTTGGCTGCGCTATTGGTCTTGTTTCTGGCATAGTGACAAAAGCGGCTGTTGTTCTCTCTATATTCAGTTTTGCAAATCGTTGTGGTTGTGGTTATATGTTGATTTTTTTAAACTTGGAATTTTATTACAATGATGTAGATTATAGACATAAATACTTTAACACGTAGCATATCAGCAAAAAATGTTTGCTTTATAGTATATACAACGGCGTCACCCGAAGAGCCACCGTCAGTAACGTTGGGATTGAGAATGTCAGTTCAGCCGCCAAACCGGCTTTACCTATCAGGCTCTTGTATGAACAATTACCAAACGTTTATGTGTTTCCTGCACATAGGATTTTCACGACTTTTTGTGCTCCTTTTCCTAACAGAATATTTCATTTCAAGATCTTGGCTATGCCTTAGGTCTTGGCTTTCCCCAAATGTTTGGTTTGACCCCGGTAGCTCTATAAAGCTATTATAAAGCAAAATACCAATAATATGTTCCATGTGGTGCGATTTGACTCAGTGAGGTTGTTAATTTTGATTTTCCCCCAAACTTTCTCAAGTCCCTGCTGGCTGCGTATTATGACTCATATTCGTTTTTCCTCGCTTAATTAGGCTTATACAAGTTAAATGAGTCCTTGTTTTTCCCAAATTTTCAGGTTTGATCCTGATAGCTCTATAAAGCTATTATCAAGCAAAATAGAAAACATGCTTCTCCCAAGTATGGTGCGATTTTACCCCGGCAGGCCCAGGGATATCTAGATATCCCTGCAGCAGGCCATCACTTGTGCCAATTCCAAATGTATCAATTAATGCAGCTGCACCAACTTCACCGTACAAACATTTGTAAAAGCCACGATGAAATGTTTTAGTAAATATAAGCCATAGTTTCTGTGCATGTACTGGTGATTATGTTGGCGTATTAATCAAGACTAGAAGTATTAAAAAAGAAAGAATTATGAAACAAACTCCATTCGTGATTTTTAAAAGTGTAAGGGGTGTGAAACATAGTCAAAATTAATGGCGTCGCCCAAATGGTGGTCGTTTTGACTGATAAAGAAATGAACTATTTAGTGGTAAGCCTATTTGACGATTTGGTGGGCCCGTATTCATATTGATATTTATGACATTCGTATTAATATAAGATTTTTGGCTGCGTTGTTTGCTTTAATTCGGCCATAGCATGAAAAGGAGCCATGCCTTTGCCCGAAGTCATATAACCTATCGCAATAGGCGCCTTTAAGCTTTTTTCAAACAAAACATTCTCTCTTAATCCAGTATCACAAATTGATGCTATTATTGTTTAATTTTGGTCTTTTCTTAAATTTGGGACTTTATTACATTAAACTTTGCCCCTAATCCAGACCTTCCTGCTGTTCAATTAAGATTAGCGTTTTGTACCGATATCCTTGCAATTACAAATATCAGTAATGGGCTTTACCATTATGTTCGCTATCAAAATGATAGTGGATAATTTTTCTGCCTGCTGCTGTTTCTACTAAATAGTGGCAAACTTTGAGATGCTATCTAAAATTATGACCTCACAACGCGTTTTAAGCCATTAAAAATATGGATCGCTACTTACCACGTTTTCGTTGCTGTAGGCGAATTGACATGGACCAACGTCGCTGACTGCGTGAGTGTTCCTTGGCCCTGACATAAACACCGCCATGCGAAGAGCAAACTAACTCGAAATGAAGCACTCACAGTTGAGCTATAGCAGTAGCGGGGAACCATTAATAATGACAAAATGAGAGGAGATCAAATCAGCTTGGCTGCGCCAGCCTCGCCCAATTGCAAAAGAAATTGCTTCAACATTTAGATCATACGTAGCTCGTCACTTAGGCTACATTTTGTTGCCAAAGGTAAGAAAGGACCATCTTCACCCTATCGTCTTTTTCTTATGTGATCACCAAGTATTTTGCTTGTAGTTGGCTACATATTAAAATTTGTTGACTTCATTTTTCGATAAATCGCTTTGAATAATTTGATGGATAATACCAAAGATCCATGCTATGGAGAAAGAATAGACAAAATGTACCAAAGGAGTGAGTTTTTCTAGAAATTGCAATTTTGTGAAATGCAGGCACCAAAATTTAGATGTTTTTAATTGATAGACTACATTTTTGATGCATGTTTTTAAAAACGTCGACAGATAATGCAACAGAGCCATGCTTGTGAGGAAAAGTAGTCAAAATGTTCCAAAGAACAAATTTGCCTAACAATTGCAAGTTTGTTTTGTCAAATAGGACAATTGTACAACTAAAAATGGAACATAACATATGGCAACCAATTTTTGATTAGCCACTATAAACAAATCCTTAGCCTTGAGTAATTGGAGTCACATATTGCTGGAAAGCAAATTTCCTAAGCTTTTAACGGATAGTAATTGTTAGTACCTTACAATAACATTATTGTATTAAAATAACTTGTTTTTACTGAGCTTACCACTTTTGGGAGGGGGTGAGTGGTAGAAAGTTACACCACAGGTCTTAAAGTTCAGTTTTTTAGGATAATAACTGGTATTAATTGTACATATTATACACTCTCGGAATCGCTCTGAAATAACCTTTAATTTGTAGAAAAAAGTTGGAAAATCAGTTGAGAAATAAAGTCACAAATCAGTTTTTTAATAAACTAATATCGCAAAAAGATTGCAATTTTTGAAAACATCCTTACTAGGCGGGCGCATTTTCCTTGAAGTTCTTTATATTTTTTGTCGGTTTGAAAAAGTGTTGCATTTTGCTTACTGATATATGCAAACCAAAAATTTTTGTTGAGTTTTGACTTTTGAAGCTTGTTCACTTAAAGTGAAATGAAAAATTTTTCTTAAAATTGGTCAAATTAGAAGTTTGTAGCCGTGTATGATCAGATTTCCCAAACTTTGACCTTATAATTTTGGCGTCATTTTCTCTTTAACTTGCGATGAGAATATTTTTACTCTGCGTCAAGTCTGAATGATGTCAAATAGTGCATGTTTATTGCTTTATTTTAGTCGATTCTCCAGCCTCCTGCAACCCAACAAAATGCTATGGTTGTCATTTTCCAGTATTTAGCATCAATTCACTAAGTGATGGACAGAGAAAAAGCTTTTAGGTAGTGTAGCAACCTCAGCAACTTTAACTACAAACCGCAAGTAGAAAGTCGCCAACAGCTCTTGGTTTTATATACGCAACTCCATCTACGCACAGTAGATATCATGATAGAAGTGACTAGTCACCACATGGAGTGCACTCATTTAAACCCGGATTACAGTCGGATGCCTGCCATTATGCAACAATAGTGACCCCGACGTGATAGCAGCACAAGCCATCGACGAGTTGCCGAGCCCAAACGTCAAGACCGCCTTCCATTGAAGTCTTGGCGGGAATCTCACTTATACTTCGGCCGGCAAACCTCACTCTCTCAACGTTGGCAGGGAAGGCATGTTGCGACCTCAGTAAATTCCTTCTTTCCTTCGCACGTCTCCGCTAGCTACGCGTGCTGGAGGTGGGGAATTGTGTAGCAACCTCAGCAACTTCAACTACAAACCACAAGTAGAAAGTCGCCAACAACACCTGGCTTTATATACAGAACCCCATCTACGTACAGTAGCTATCATGACAGAAGTGACTAGTCACCACATGGAGTACACTCATTTTTACCCGAATTACAGTTGGATTACGGTGTTGTTAACAATACTCAAATCGTCACGAGAGCAAGGTGTCTTGAGCAGTGGGCATTGCAGCAGGTGTTCCATCGTTTGTGTCTCTGTGCCACAATTACACGAGGGATCGCCAGTATGGTATCCCAATTTGATTAAATTTGCCTTGGTACGGCCTACGCCAGATCTAAGCCGGTTGGGTGTTTTTCATGTTGGCCTGGGTGCATTGCTTCCTGGATGGATACTTTTATACTTGCGTACTTTGTCTCTGCTTTGGGCTGGACAGGGCTCAGAAAAGGTCTTCTTGATTTCAACCTCGTTGCTGAGGTTGCTACACATGTGGCAACTAGACCCTTCTATTATGATAGAGCGCTCCATGTGGCGACTAGTCACTTTTGTTATGACAGCTACTGAACGTAGATGGCGTTCCATTTATAAAGGTGTTGGCCAGGTGTTGTTGCATTTATAAAGGCCAGGTGTTGTTGGCGATTTTCTACTTGTGGCTGTAGTTAAAGTTGCTGAGGTTGCTACACAATTCCCCTTCTCAAGCACGCGTGCGTAAGAACGGAGGAAGTTGCTGAGGTCGCAACATGCCTTCCCCGCCAACGTTAAGAGTGAGGATTGCCAATCGAAGTATAAGTGAGAATCCCTTCAACACTTCAATGAAAGGTGGTCAATGAAAGCCAATGAAAATGGTCTTGACATTTCGGATCGGCGACTCGACGATGGCTTGTGATGCTTGACTGAAAACGCTGCTGTCCAACTACATCGGAGAAGATGTAGTTTCTTTGTCGGGGTCACCATTGTAGCGAAACGGCAGGCATCTGACTATAATCCGAGTTAAAATGAGTGCACACCATGTGGCGAGTAGTCACTTCTATCATGATAGCTACTGATCGTAGATGGCAATCCATATATAAACCCAAGTGTTGTTGTTGACTTTCTGTTTGTGGTTTGTAGTTGAAGTTGCGACACAATTCCCCTCCTCAAGCACGCGCAGCTAGCGTAGACGTGCGGAGGAACGGAGGAGGTTGCTGAGGTCGCAGCATGCCTTCCCCGTCAATGTTGAGAGAGTAACGCTTGCCGGCCGAACGTTTGTTGTTTGTAGTAGAAGTTGCTACAGCAGCTTTCATAGTTGTGAATTGAAAACTACAATTGTGGATTTACTTGATGCTTAAATGTACAATGTAGGCTATCCAGCATATCTTGGGACTTTTGGTGCGAGAATGACTTGAGAGCAATCATTGCTGGTAAGCACAAAGCTTGAAATAGGACCAGAAAATCTGCCAACGGAAGTTGTTGAAAAATATGAAAAAACTGTATATGAGCACTAGGCGTACCAATAACTTTGACTGTTTTGTTTCTCAAAGAGAGAAATTGAAAGATGACTGATGAATAGCTCATGAATTAATTTGTTTAAAATGACAACTCGGTCAAAAGGAAAGCTAAAAATATAGCTTTTTGATGAATGTGTTGTGAATGATATCAGAGGATCTAAACCACCAACGAGCAAAACTGTGTACCTACTGTACATTTTCGATGCTTACACTCTGAATTGCAAGAAAAACAGTCTGGAACATCTTCTCTGCGAAACTCTGCTAAAGTTGCAGTTGAAAATGTAAAGCAATGGTGGTTATGTAAAGCTGGCATCCCCACAAAATCTTATAATACTCTCATTGGCATGATCTCAAAAAGTTACAAAAATCAGACATTTTTTTTAAGCAACAATCAAAAACATGGGTCAACTACTGGACAAAAGAGATGCCATTTCAAAAGAAATAAGGAAAATATTTTGGTCCCCTCATTCGTAGCAGTGCAGTTGTAGCGAACGGAAGTGTGTTTTTTGTGCTGATCTGGCAATATGAGCCCAAAAAATGGAACAAATAAAAATGAATTGAGTTCTGGTTTTAACGACGAGGACAGACAACAACTTACTGAAATTGGCATAACAATTAAAAAACTAGTTGAAGAAGTCGAATACTTAAAAGAGGAAGTAGAAGAAAACAAACTGAAGTATGAGGAAATCAAAACTGAAAATGAAAAGCTAAAACAAATTTTCGATACAACGTAGCTGAACTTGAACAATATGGTAGACGAGAGAATATTAGAATTTTCGGTGTAGCCGAAAGAACCGATGAAAAGGATGATAGCGAAGAAGTTGTGACAAAGGTGGCCGAAGCCCTGAATGTTGAGCTCAACCCTGAGCTGGATATTCAGAGGGTACATCGACTCGGCAAAAAAAAGAAAGGTCCAAAAGCAAAACCACGGCCTGTAATTGTGCGCTTCGCTTCATACAGAAAAAAAATGGAATTTATGTATAAAAAATCAAAATTAAAAGTTCATCCCAACTTCAGTGGTGTTTATCTTTCAAAAGATTTGACTTCCTCGCGAGCAAAAATGTTAAAATATGTGAAAAAAGTTGGTAAAAATAAATTTGTTCTCTTTTATACTGTCAATGGAAAAATACGTATGAAACAGTCAGCACGGGAAGCAGGAACAACCACCAACAACGAAAGTGACACAGGTACGGGAAATTGGCTAACAATTGATTCACCTGACGACTTACTTGAATATGGAATGAACATAGATTTTGATAAACTCAATTATACTCGTTTGAAATTTAATATTGAATGCTTAGCAAAATCTGATTTTAAATAATGTTTTTCATATTCAGATTGCTTATCAAGATAGTTTTTTTTTCTGTTAAATTATGGTCTCTTTTAAATTAAACAATGACTGTGTTGATAATAATAATGAACCTGTACATCATTGCGCAATCTTTGACAACATCCATGAGTGTAATGCAGCTGCTGAAAAGCTTATCAGACTGCCTACTGATAAATCCCATGCTGACAACGAAAACGACGTGACCTTTTATGATGTTACGGATAACTAGGGCGCTTTTTTTACCTAAAACAATATATATTTGATTTTATTTTAGCAAAATTTTGACTTTATTTTGACCTAACCGCTTTCGCCTATTATTTATGTCTTGTTGCACTTTTTTGATTAAAAATGTTTTATAATCCGCCATTTACATAAGTTTTTAAAGAAGAAGACAGCCTACTTTAAACATTTTCTCAATCACTCAGTCTTGAAGCTAATGCAACAATGCGACGCATGACGTCAAAACCTAGGATAACGAGCCATTGTGTGTACCGGTATCAATTAGTGTGTAATACAAAAAATGCGTTGTTTCGCAACTGTACTGTACATTAACAGTCTGTCTATGATGTTTTTAACGAAAGCCACACAGTATAATTACCAGGACTTTTTATTGTATTACAGCATCATATATTTTTTTACGTTCTTAACATCAAAATTTCTGTCTTTTCTCAGTAATTTATTGAGCATAGAAAACGGCCTCTCAACAGCAGCAGAGATTGGCTGGACTTTTTGCAATAGTGCGTAGCTTGTTGGGTCAATTGTCAAGTTGGTACAGTTTATTATTGTTTCTAAATCAGAGTTGGATAGTCGTTTTTTAATGTAATTTTTAATTGCGCACGGATCATTATCGAATTGTATGTTATTCAGCAGTCCGTATGCTTCGGTTATCGAGCAGGCACTTCCCTCTAAGAACTCTACGTTGGCTGCTAGAGTCCGGTATTGATTTATTTTAACCAAGTCCGGCACCAAATCTTCCACATTGATAGCGTCTTTTGCTCTGCTGACTAAGAGGCCTGCACTTGTCCAATTATTGATAATGATACGAACAGCTGGAAGGTTCTCACTGTAATATAAGGCAGCTCTAAGCCAAGTTGCCCATCTTGTAATTACAGGGTTAGGAGGAGATGGCAGACCAGCATCATGAAAATCTTTCTTGCGATCTTTGTTTTTGATTGTTGCTGGCTTGATCGTTGCTATTACTTCATCAATATTTTTAAAATGAGCCCGCACACCCATAGCGCAGTTATGTAGTAAGTGCGCAACGCAGGTGACATGCATCAAAGAAGGGTGTAATTCCTTTAATGTCTTTCCAGTCAAAGACATGTACCGAGCAGCATCAGTCAAGAACAATGAAAAATTCTCGCGTTTTATTTCAAGTTGTCGCAATATGCCATCCACAGTGTGCAGAATAATACTGCTATTAACATTGCTACCGCTGTCAAGTGGATGGCAATCAACGAGGAATGACTGATTTGGGGCATCTAAGCTGCCCACAAGCACACTAATATACTTTTGTTTAGCAATTTCTGCTTCATCCAAAATTAAAAAAATTATTTTGTCACGAAGTAATTCTTTAATTTGTTTTTCTTTTTGGGATGATAATTTAGCAACACATGCCCGGGCTGCATTCTCCGAAGGCGATACTTTTCCCATTGTAGCAAACAGAGACTTTAAAGAAGAATGGTTCAGTTTATGAAGTGGGATATCTGCAGCTAAGAATGAAGAGACAATCTGTTCCTTGAAGTTTACTTGATCGAGTTGTAAAAAGGTTTGCTTGCTTTGGGATTTGCTCTTCGTCTCCAATTTTCTTTGGTGTTGCTTACTTTTTCGGTGGCTTTCCACAAAAAACTTTTTGTCGCATTTGACTAACACGTCGCAAAGGTTGCATCGCAAGTCGCGGGAAGGAGTTGCCAAAAACTCATCCGGATGTTCCTGGAAAATTTGTCTAACTTTCGCTGTAGAAGATTTAGCTTGTTTAGGCATTCTTTGCTTTGCAAGCTACGACTTAAAAAGACCACGTGTAAAGAGCGCAAAGGTTTTATAGGAATAGATTAATTGTCTAACAATTATGTGTTTATGCATCAACAATGACAATTTCATGCTATTTGTTATTTCCTTCTCAATTACCGCACGCATTTTTACCATTGCAACTATTTGAGAAGTTTAAAATCAAACAAAACTGCGCATAAAATTTTAATAGCAGCTCAAAAATTAAAAAAAATATAAAAAAAGTATAAATTTGTTTGTTTTTGTAAGGAAATTTTTGATGAAGACAATTTTGAGAAGTTTTAACTTTATGCAAAATTTTGACTTTATTTTGACTTATGAAATCTACCAAAACAGACTCCTGAACACTTGAAACGAACGTTAGTACACGTTTGATCATGTGACAAGGTCCTGAAAAAATTTTGACTTAATTGACTTTAGTGGGCCCTGCTGATGACAATAGTGGGAATTGTAAATCGAAACAAAATTACACCTCTGTAACTAACAGTTGCAAAACAGGTGTCAATCAATGCAACAACAGTTTAGGTTACAGAAACTGTGTAGATTGCGACAAATTTTTTGTAAATAGCAATTACAAGAATTCTTCAAACTCGTTTTGCTGCAAGCAAACACCTATCAATCAAAGCCCAGGCTTGCCACAAATTTCCGGTTGTGCCAGCACTATTGTTATCACTATCGAATCTAAAAATCCAAACGTATCAAATAATTTACCTGACATAGGAGATGCAGAGCTAGATTATAACGATTTATTTTGTATGCCAAGTGATTACTATGAAAATCATAACTCAATTAATAATTTGCT
Source organism: Trididemnum clinides (assembly GCA_963675345.1). NCBI lineage: Eukaryota > Metazoa > Chordata > Ascidiacea > Aplousobranchia > Didemnidae > Trididemnum > Trididemnum clinides. The sequence continues at coordinate 18,843,935 of OY776295.1, read as the reverse complement.
TTGCTCAAAAAATAAATCTAATCACTTGTTCATGATTCACTTTAATGTGAGAAGTTTACAAAAAAATATTGACAAATTATCGCACTACCTTACTGATTTAAACCGTAAGCCTGATGTAGTAGCAGTATCTGAGACCAAACTTATAAAGAAAATATAATTTACAGTAATATTGAACTAGATGGCTACCAATTTATTCACCGTAATAGTCATACGTTTGCTGGCGGTGTTGGAATTTACGTTAAAAGTTCTATTTCTTATAATATGAAACCTTCTAATAACATTGATTTGTCTTCGGTTGAAAATTTATGGATAGAAATAGAAATTAACAAAAAAAAAGCTAATTGTAGGCGTTGTCTACCGCCATCGTGTCCAAACACTGGAGCAGATTGATCTATTTTCCAGAGCATTGACGAACATCTTTCATGAACTTAATTCTAAAAAATCTGAATTCCACATGTTAGAAGACTTCAACATTGACCTAACTAAAATAAAATCTAACAATCGCATCAAAACATATGCGGATGATTTAATTGGCAGTGCGGTAAAGTGTCTAATAAATCAATCAACAAGAGTAGGCAAAAATTCAAAGTCATTATTGGACCATATCTATTCCAACAACCCAAACAACCAGCTTATGCCAGGCATAGCAATTAGCGGCATTTCTGATCACTATCCTGTTTTCGCTTTAATTCCTTCTGTAAAGCATTTCATGACATTTGATCATGACATTCCGCATTATTTGCCGATGACACCTGCTTGATGATGGTTGATAACATTCTGAAAAACCTATAACACAAAGTTCATATAGAACTCAAAAAAGTTAACTCTTGGCTCTGTCAAAATTAGCTATCCCTAAATTTTTCAAAAACCAACTACATGACAATAAACAAGCAACCCCTTAAAACTTGTCGATGTAGCTTTAAAATAGCTCTTAACGGTATTACTATCAATAGAGCGCATACTGTCAAATACCTTGGGTTATTCATTGACCATAGTCTCAAATGGACGTCGCAAATATATTATTTGTCCCCGCAGCTTGCCAGATGCACGGGACTCTTTTACAGATTGCGCAATTTTGTTTCAAGACAAACTCTTTGCATGCTTTACTATAGTCTTGTATACAGCAGAATTCAATATGGAATTACTGCGTGGGAAACAGCAAAAAAACTTCACAAGAAATAATTCGGGTAAGGCTTAATAAAATTTTGAGAATACTATTGTTTCGTAACTTATATACACCAACTTCACAAATGTATAAAGAACTTCAAGTGTTAAAAGTAGAAGACATATATCAACTTGAGTTAGCTAAATTTAGGTATCAACTCCATCAAAATCAATTGCCTAAAAACTTTTATCATTCTTTTCGTAAGATAAATACTATTCATCAACATGAAACGAGATTGATAAATTCGACTGCTTACTACCGCCCCCGAATAAATAAATTATTTAGCCAAAAACTATTTTCTCACAGAGGTTCAAAGCTGTGGGGTAACCTCGAATCAGAATTAAAGAGCATGCACTGGGTTTCTTTTAAAAAAGAATATAAACTAAAATTTTTTAAAGAATATTAACTCTTGCAAAAACTTTCGATTGTGCAAAAAACATTTATTGTTGTTGTTTGTTCCGTTTCCTTTTTTTTTATTTTTTGTTATCATTTGATAAAAACTTGAACTCAATTCTTTTTTACATAATGTACTCAAATTATAACAGTGTCACTTAATTGATTTCGCTTATATCTCAAACTGCTGAGATCAAGGAGCATCTCGACTCGATAACCGAAAGGGTCCTCGATGCTCCCTGGCTTTTGCTACAAGTGTTTTTTTTTTGTGTATTATTAATCTGATTATTGTGTCGGTGCGCAAAGCAAAATCAAATAAATCCTCTCTCTCTCTCTCTCTCCCTAAACCAAATTGTTAAAAGGGATTAAACGAGGAAGATAGAAAGTTTTTGTGGAATATAAAAGGCAGCAGAGAAGGTGGAGTTTCGTCACTGGATAGAGTAATAGTGGCTAAAAACAAACAAAAAATAGAAAAGATTTTGCAGTTGAAAAAGAGAAAACCCAATGAAAAACAAAGGAAATGGATCACGCAATGAAATCATCTATTATTGCTAAACAGGAAAAAGACAGGAAAGATAGTACATCAAGTGACACCGGTGAAGAAGATGCTGGCTTTCATTTACCTAAAACATCTAATAAAAGAAAGAAACAACTGCAAGAAAAGCGACCTGCTGTTAGTTTAAATCTTTATCTAACCCAGTGGAGCAAAACAGTCAGCCTTCTGGCAGACAAACACCATATAAGCCACAAAGGACTAACAGAAGCAACGTCTGCTGTTGTTAGCTCTGGTGGTGGTAACATCAATGACTTGTATTTGTCAAAAGACACAATGTGTAGACACGGCAATATCATGGGGGAGCAAAGGACCAAGTTTATATATTAGATAAACCTTGAAGCAATTTATGATTCAGGAAGTAACAAATATTTGCTGCACTGGGATGGAAAAATGCTACAGAGCACAGAACATGTAGGAACATCCAAAGAAGTTAAAGCTATTCTCTTGACTGCAACTCATAAAAAAAGTAAAATTTTACTCAAGATTTAAGATTTAGATCAAGGATATAGCACAGCTGCTGAGCTAACTAATATTAATTTTTGACACTTTAGACAACTGTAACATTTGGAAACATCTAATCATTGGTTTAGTGGTAGATACAACTTCTGTTGACATAGGAATTCATAGAGGAGTGACTGTATGCTTGGAAAGAGCATTTGGCAATAATCTTTTGCAACTGGCTTGTCAACATCATGTTCTGGAGCTGTTACGTAGAGCGGCTGCTTCTTTGGTTTATAGTACGATAAAAGCACCAAATGAGGCGACTTTTCAAATCCTTCTCGAGGGTTGGCCTGTCTTGATAAACTGGACTTCGGAGTCAGGGCTGTGAAATCGAACTCGAACTCGAAAGAACTCGATCTTTTTGCCGAACTCCAACTCGAACTTGAACTCGAAACTCAAAATTTTATGGGACTCGAACTCGAACTCGAAAATATTTAAAGCGAGTTCGAGTTCATTTTTATTGGTACAATATCATTACCACTGAATTTTAAAAAGTGAAATCTTTTCATTGGAAATTAAGAACCTTATGCAGAAAGTAGGCTTAAGCCAGGCTTTTTAAAAATTGTCTAAGCCCAACAGAAGTCATCGATTTCGTATGCAGAAAAAAGTTATTGCCTTAAGCGTGGTTTAACAACTTGTTTAAGCCGGCCTTTTATAAGTCACCATTGTAGATGGATTAAATCGCGACTTATGTAAGCAATGAGGCAAAACCCTAGTTATTGTATTGCTGTTGTTAAATTTGGGCAATGGGCCCCAGGTAGCTTAAATCAGTAACATGGCTATGCAGCATGCCGTATCACTTACTGTAACCGCTTCGACCAAATCTTTTTGCAAACAACAACTTCCATTTGTATCGCACCATAATAACGTACAGCGCGTCACCTGCGCAGCAGTAACGTCACAACCCCTTCATAAACTGGGTTTGAAAAAACGGTAAACGGGCTCTCAAAAGTCTCGTTGAAATTTAGTTTTTGCATACCGCCAAGCCTCCCTTTGTAAGCCCGACTTGCGCAAGCTCGGCTTAGGCTTATGCTCGACCTAAAACAAGTCTGCTTTCTGCATAAGACCCTTAATGTTTTGCGAAAACATTACCAGCACTGAAAAGAACGTTCTAATTAGATTTAAGAGTTTTGCAATGTAAACAGTCACAGTAGAGAATGGGTGACTTAATTGACAGTTAACTTTTTCTTTGTAAACAATGAATCTCTGACATAGCCCTTGTTTTGATCGAAAGCGCACATTCACGGCAGACGCGACTAAACTGCAATTGTTATTCAGATCCAAGAATAAAACCTTGTGCTGAAAGTTAGTAAGAGAGGATAGGTAAGCAAAACAAAGTAAGATCAAAGAGCATGTTTAATAATTTAACAAGAATTAGGTAAATCTGACCAGCAGAACTGTTTTGTAACGTAGCACTTTTTACTGGTAGTGTGTTTATTTCTCAATTTATTTAGTTGCTAGGATGGTTAATTGGTAGTTTTCGTTCATTTCAACTTTTTGTTTAGACAAAATTAATCCAAACTTGAATATTGATTACTTATTGTATAAACCTAGCGAAATGCCACATGCTCAATCCAGTCATGTGTATGACTGCTTTGAATTTGATGACAAATATAAAACTTACAAATGCATCGAGAAAAAGAAAAGTGGCGAAGAATGCGGCAGCATTATAAAAGTGGGCACGTGGAACCCATGCAGCAATTTAAAACGCCATTTAGAAAGATTCCATGCTGAAAAAAATCAAAAAAAGTAAAGCAGGCAGATGAACAAGATTTAAAGTCCAAGCAAATGAAGTTGGAATTAAACAACCAGCCGTTGATTGCGTCCCATTTCCAGCCACAATCTGTAACTGTAGCAATGAACAAGGATAAGTTTATTTGGGGCATAATCCAATTAATTATGTCTGGTGTGGCTCTACGCTTTTTCGAAAGCCCGGGATTTCAAACTTTAAATGGCGAAATGGCTCGAAAACTAGGGGTATCCATTTCGAGAGAATCAATTCGCCGATATGTAGTTGATGCAGCAAACAAAATGCGAGAATCTTTGATCAACGATTTAAAAGGCAAGCTATTATTTATTAAGGTGGATAGTGCAACAAGACAATTTCGAAGCTTTTTAGGAATTAACGTCCAATATTATGACAAAAATAAAGACAAGTCAGTGGTAAAAATGTTAGCTTGTGCAAATACAGAAAAAAGGCACACTAGTCGACAAATGTGCAACTTATTCACTGCAACAATGCAGCAATTTGGCATTGCGAAAGAAAATATTCTGTGTTTGGTTGTTGACAATGCCAGCAATATGACTAAAACGATTGAACGCTTAAACGAAGATGACCCTGAAGTAGAATCAGACACCCCACAAGATGAAGCTGCCGATGAGTCTGAAAGCTATGATGGCATAGAAGACGATTGTGCAATGCGCGTTAACATTCACCACATGCGCTGTGCTGTTCACACCCTTCAACTTGCTATTAAAGACGGTCTAAAGCTACCAAACTGCGGTAAATTACTGACGAAAACCCGCCATATAGTTACCAAGCTTCGATCTCCGAATATTTTGTCCTTGCTGGAAAAACGAGGAAAAAAACGGCCAATACTTGATATGACAACAAGATGGGCTTCAACATATTTGATGATCAAACGCTGGTTAGAACTGCGAGAATCCATTGGTGAATTAAGTTTGCTTTCTCCAGAACTTCATATTTCACTTGCTATATGGTCAAGCTTAGAAGATATTGGCTCTGTGCTTGAAATGCCCTATTCTGTTACCGTAAACCTGCAGGCCGAATCTTTAACGCCCGGAGCATTTTTAAAGGAGTGGTGCGCACTTAAACGAATCCTGCACAAAAGAGAAACAAGACTCGCGCAAGAAATTGTCTCATCAATGGAAAAACGCGAGGAAGCTTTATTGCGGAACAAACTTTTTCTTGCTGGAGTGTTTGTCGATTCCAGATACCGAATTTTGCTGACGCCACAGCAAATGGAAAATGCAAAGATTGGAATACACGAAATTACTTTGAAAAATTATCATTGTTCTAGATCTGTATCGAACTTAACTTCATCAAGCATTGAGTCTGAGAAAGCGCCAGACTGTGTTGCAAGCCACAACCAATCGTCAACATCGGAAGAGGATGAATTTGAGAGAGAGCTTGATTTGATTGAACAACGAAGATCATCCAGCATGCGCAGTAATGCCAACAACGTATTAAATAAAACGACTCAAGAATTAAACAAAAATATCGAGAAAATGATTGAAAGTGGTCGACTTAAAGGAGAAACTGTTTGGGATGTTATTAAACAATTGGAAGAGCCGCTTCTTACTACGGCAAAAATTCTTAGTGCCATGCCGGTTACCCAAGTATCCGTGGAGCGATTGTTTTCTTCTATGAAATTCATTTTAAGTGACCAAAGATTGTCGATGACGCAAGAGTTACTGGAGTCCATATTATATTTGCGTGCTAATGCTGAACGATAAAACAAACTTTAAATGTTTATACAGCTACTGTATGAAATTTTATTGCTACTTTTTGTAGATAAATGGTGAAGTAGACATAAGACTCGCCATACTTTCCAGTGTTTTGTGAATTTCTTTTCAATTTTTTTTTCTGCTTTTCGTTTATTTTTTGGTAGTTTGACACAAAAACCTACAATGATTCAATTGTAAGTTGTTTTTTCAATTTTCGCTTTCAATACAAATTCACAATACACATATTGCCTGGCTTATAGCAACCACATTTGCTTATTATCACAGATGTTTGAACATTAGTTTGAACGTGCAATTTTACTGCAAACGTGCTTAGAATAAGTCAATCACTTTATTTTCTGAACTCGAAAAGAACTTGATAAATTTTGACAGAACTAGAACTCGCAAAAATGAAAATGTCAAACTCGAACTCGAACTCGTAAAAAAAGCTGAACTCGAACTCGTAAAACAAGCTGAACTTGAACTCGATACAAAAATCGACCGAGTTCGCAGCCCTGTTCCAAGTGCACAAAGCAAAAAGTAGGAAAGAAAAGACTGAATGTGAAAATGTCATTGCTTTTTGTCAAGCTGCATTTGTTGATGATACCTCCAGAAAAGTATCAAAAAAATTTAGAGTTGACTGTCGTTTTTCTTGATGAGTATGTTTTTCCTATTTAGATGGCTATACATGTAGAAACAATGTCATATTATGTGGTTGCTGTGGTAATTGGTGTACTGACAGATTTATGATAATGTAGTGTTGCATGTAATATTGCAGAAGGAGAGCTGTCAGATGAAAAACAATTTAGAATAAAGGTGCCTGGTGCAAGGCATCGCGCTCGCTGGATGTCGAAAGTGATCTACACTATTAAAATTGCCATGTTGCAGCACCAATTGAAAAATGACATCTCAGAATGTTTATTAGTGAAAATTGTTGATCTTGCTAAGTTTCCATGCTTTTACTATGTCAAGCTATGGTCGAGAGGAACTCTGCCCTTTTAAGCCCCAGTCTAGAATTTAAATTTGTACAAAATGTTGCTTACCAATATAAAAGAATACAAATCTGAGGGATTTCGATAGCTAAACCAAGCCGTTGTTGGTAAGTTTGAAAGCCACTTTTGGTATTTGACGGAGCGTTTGGTCGTGCTTTCGCTTTTCAGCAATGCTAGTGATTCAGCAAAAACAAAGTACGGCTAGAGCCACAAAAAAAATATGACAAAGAATCTTCTTTCAAAAGTGCTATGGAGCAGATGCCTGCGATAACTCCTTCCACTCAGCTGAAAGATTTAATTGGTCCAGAGTCATGATTACTTTTCAAACTTATCAACGAACAACCACTGTTTTTGTCGAAACTGGCTTCTCTTTGGAAGAAAATTAAGGACTGCATTTGCATGAAATCACGACTTCTTTATCTAAAAGTTGTCAACCACTTTTCAGAAAGAGCACTTGAACTTGTCACGTATGATCATAAGTCTGTGGTAACGAAATCACAAACTCAAAAGCAATTCCTTTATCAGGTGATGAAAAATTGCTGAGAATTTGCACGTGCTGAGAATTTGGCCGATTTTGTTGTCTGCAACTGGGTTTGTTGCAGTGAGGAACCGCTATACCAGCCGTTTCACTGCTGCTTCTATTTGGGAGATCCTGTCTCTAATTGTCTTGCTCACCAGAGGTCCTCGACGCACGAGCACACACCAACTTGCAGAACATGAAGACTGTATTAAAGGAGAACAGAAAATTTTGCTCACAAATTAGCTGCACCACACGCATCAATTGCGACACGCTAGACGTATCTGGCTCTAGTTGTTACAAGATATTAAAGACTACTGAGAGATCTCCTAAATACAATTCATGCAAATAAAGATATAAGCGAATGCGAAATAAGGGTATATTATCAATTAAGGCTAGCATTAGCTGACAATACAAGCAGTTTATTGTTTCCCAATTGATTTAAGACACAGACAAGCGCTTTCAAAATACATAGACAACTTGCCACTAGCATTAGTTGGTGATGAAATATTAGGTTTCTATACGCTACCACCCCATACTAAACACTGCTAAAGTAGAGTGAGCTCATAAACAGTCAATAGGCCTATTTATATCCACAAATAAATATGAGATCAATCAACGAAATTGTCACATAACCATTAACAAGAAACGAGAATAACAGGCGTTAAGTAAAGAGAAAACAACTTGCCGTATTAATTTATAAATGATTCACCGTACCAAACTTACGGTTTTCCATTAAGGGTCGAACGTAATAGAAAACAATTTGGGAAATATAAAAAACAATTCATTAGTCATCACATACTACAAAACATCCCTATTCCTCACTTATTACAAATGACAATCTATTAAATGAGGCGGCAAACACAACAGCTTAGAAGGCGAAAGCTTCCGAACAACTATGACATCAAGAACATTAACAGTCACTTTACTAAAGGCACATAAACAACTAAACCAATGACAGGGCTCATAAATCACGTTAACAGGGTTCTTGGTCTTTTTAACCGTTTTTGGGTATAAAAATCCAAGAATTAGGGCACAAATTATACATCTTCCGATGCGTGAGGAAATAAGCGTGACCTTTTGAACTTTTTATGAAAATCGGATGAAAAATAAAGTCACAAATCGATTATTTAGTAAACTAAATTTGTAACTCAATTTAAAAAAATTTGAGGGAAACACTGAAAACACGAGATCATCAATCGATGATCGCGGGAGCGAAAGAGTTAATCATCAGTAGGGGCGCGAAATCTGCGGTAAAAGACGGTGAGGGCGCGAGGCAAGCAAACACGAAAATTCCAAAGAATGAGAACAAAACAATAGGTGAAAAGTAAAAGTAAACGCCAGGGTAACACCAAGGTGATGGGCGGATGAAGTTGAAGCAAAAGAGCAAACGTTATTAAAAATTCACCCATTACATGAGCAGCCAACGACCACCCCTCCAAAGACATTCCCGAAAATGCATAACTGTGGACGTGATATGGGATTGGGGGAGCGGACGAGCGTGCGTTAATTGCCAGCGTGAGTTGCCGGACTCGCGACGAAATAAAAACACATGAAACAAAATACAAAAACTGCCGGTGTGACAACCCGGGCTTAGACTCACGCTGGAGCGACGTGCCGACATAGTTGGTCGGGCTTGGCGAATGTAAAAGTATAAGATGAATAAAAAACAATGAAAAAGAATAGGCAACGCTCACTAGTGAGAAAGGGGCGAGTTCGTCCAATCCCATTGTCTGACAATTTCCTGCATGTCAAGCAATGTCTCTGAAGCAAGAAAGGGCGGCGCGCAAAAGTGACCGATGAAGGAAAAACAACATTCAACCCATAATGTCAAGTAATACTCTCACAAAACAGAACACAATATTTTGAAAAACGTTGAAGATATGGTAATGATGGAAAACTGAGTAACACAACAAGGGGAGGGTGAGTCAAAACTAGCGTTAACTCGGATGCAGTTTCACGTCATGCCCAGGACGATGAAAGCAAAGCCAAACTTAATTCTCTAGCGATCTGTAACAATCAGGGAGTTTCATCACACTTAAAATAACTAGTTTAAAAACTATGCAGAAGGATAATAAACAATAATTACTTAACGTAAAATCATGTAACGATCACATGATTTTCCTCTTCAAATTTGACGATTGGTAATTTCTTGCTGGTTTCTTTCTTCTCTCTTCCTTTTTGATATCACGCGGGGAACCAATGTCGTGATTCCAATGGCGTGACCCACTCGGGGCACCAATGTTGTGAGTTCGTTATTGCTATTCGGTATTATTCCTCAGTTGTCCTGAGTTCGTTAGTTTACTATACAGTATTATTCTTCGATAATTTCCTCACTCGGTATGACAGTTAATAAATATATTTACGGAATATGAGCCATGAGGGCAAAGCAAGTAAAGCAGCAGTGACTTGATTCAAAGCATGAGCGAAGCGGATGATTGACCAGCAATAATCATCATAAGCAATGCGAACATATATAAATGCGAACACGAATCACGTGACACGATAAAGCAATGAAGTTTTGATAAGGTTGATGTGAAAGCAATGCAATTTCCTATACCAAATGTCAACATTAATATTTGACACCCATTATAGGAAATACTGATAGTGATATTAAAAATGAAGCCAAATACAATTAAATTAAAATCAAATATACACGCAATCACCACAAATCTTTTTATTCTGTGCACAAACTGGTTATGTTAACGTCATAAACAAAAGTAGATACAAAAAATACAGTTTTTCAGCTTTCCTTACAACCTAAAATAATGTAGATTTTTAACGCAAAAATTTTCCAGCACCAGTTTTCAAATTTCTGCGAAATTTTACTTGAGGTACTCCAAAATAACTTTTTTTAAATACCTTTTCACTTTCTTGGATTTCGCGAAAATCATTTTGCCTAATAGTAGTCTAGAAGCAGTGGAATAGTTAACACTACAAATATTAATTTATTTTGATTTCTAAAAGGAGCGAGTGCGGTTGTAACAACGTGCCCGTGTAACAACTAACCCCAGTCTCCCCTAAGTAGAGGTAGCGCTGCTACTGTTGAAGTACCATAAACATTGTAACATGAAAATACGAATGAGAAAATTTTTAGTTGCAGATCGATGCGGTAAATTGTGTTTTATCTTCTCTCCTTTCGGATAAGCCAAGCATGCACAACATACGGCCAGCTATATATTTTAATGCGGCCCTTCAATGAAAAGTGCAAATCTTTTTTGATCAGTAACGCGAAAACCTAGTTGACGCGAATGATCACAATAACTTTTTTAAGCTTGGTGGCAGCGAAGGTTTTATTTGGGCCAAAGCTACCTTTGAAATTTCAAGGAAAATTGCTGTTGCAGGCAAAAGTTTCACTGAGGGAGGGTTCGTCAAAGATGGATGTTGAATGCAGTTCCTTTGATTTGTCCGAGTGAGATAAACAATTTCAAAACGTAAGCTTTTCACGCACAACTGTGCAACGACGATTTGAAGATATTGCGGAGAACATAACCGATCAGCTACATTAAAAGCAAAGGAATATTTATTTTGTTCTTTGGCTGCCAATGATACTACAGATTCTACTGCACCAAAGATTTAAAATAAATTGCGATGTGAAATAATGTAAATATCTTTTCTTTGGGTATTTTGAGCATTTTGAGCATTTTTGATTGTACCAGCGTGTACGTGTTTCTCTGTTCATTTGTTAAGTTTTGTTTTAATAAAAACGTTTGTTATTATTATCTAAATTGTTTTATATGCTTTGATGCGTTATTTATGGCCCACCCTGTATATTGATTTCAAAAATTTGGTTGTAGCTTGCTCTGACGGTGTTTCAGCTACGTGCGGAAATAGAAGCAGATCAACGACTTAACTGCAGAAGCATGGATGGAAGAAAGGTTGTTATTCATTACTGCATTATACATCAACAGGTGTCATGTGATGTCGGTCGTTGTTTTGATTGTAAACTATCTCCATAAAAGGAACTAAAGCACCGCTTATTTAAATCATTTCGTGAAGATGCTGCTACAGGATATGATGGCGTCTTCTGCCACACCAATGTAAGGTGGCTAAGGTGGGTAAACAGACAGTTGGATAGAGCTCCGTTGTTAGACAACATAAGTATTGTAAAGGTTACGGTGTTATTAGTAATGAAGTTTTGCATTTTTGTTGTGCAGAACCTTAAGTTTATATATATCAAAATTTGTGCTAACTTAATTGCCTTAAAAAAGAAAACGAAGTGTCACAATTGCCGGTAAGTTCGTGCTATTTGTTAATTTATAGTTGTTCGTTTATGGTTTGCGTATTTGTAGATAACGGTTTCTTCAGTACAATTTCAAATTAAATCAAGTATTGGGAAATCAGTGTTGAGGCTACGACACCTCAGTCAAAGTCTATATGACGGTCACCAGCCCAAATCGCCGTCATATTGTTATTGAAAAATTTAAACACAGCTTACATTTTCTGGTGAAGAAAAACTACCGTACCTCTAAAAGTCATTGAAAACTCATTTTTTAATTTATTTGCCATATTTATCATCCATGTACGATATCGCTATATTTTGAACGGACGTCCGCACCCGTTTGGGAGTTGCCATTGCCGAGGTGTCCGGACCACCTGTCTTCCATATAAAGGTGGAGGCGTCCCGTTAAATGCCTTGCCCAAGGATACAACAAACCCATTTTCAATAGACCCGGAAGAAGCGTCTTTGCATTTACAAATGAAGGTTGTCGATTAGCAGGCTTCATTTGTACCGTATGCAAAGGTAAACACGAAGAAAGTAGTTTGCAAGACTTTTACAAATGTTTGCATAAAGAAAAGTTCAAAAATTTCCTTACATTGGCAAAATAAATGTTCAGCTTATTTGGGAGTACTTAAATTTGCGAACAAAAGTTCTCGGTGATGAAGTTATAAACAAAAACAAACAACGTTCCTCGCTTATTGATGGGCATTTCGAATATATCAAGTTCCTGCATCGTACCTGATGATAACGTGCTTGTTGCCAACAAGAGATGCAACGTTATTCATTAAACTTTATTTTTGAGATTTATGCTTCCTGTCAATTTTTCGTCAATGCTTGCTGTTTACTGTACATTTCGATGATTTGGTATTACTTGTCTCGGTGGAGATGTTGCTAGTAATTATTAAAAAATTGTCAAAAGACGGTTTCGGCTACACTAGCAATAGCAGGTGGCTCGCGAAAAATAATTGTGTCCTATTATGGCCCTGTACTGTTTTGAGCTGTCTCGGCCTGGTGTAAACATTCCCCAACCTTGCGCACTTTCTGGAATCTGGGAAATAACTGAAGTTCTTTCATGGAATGTCACCAGGTAGATGTGTTGCTCCTGAACTGAAAGAATTTTTGTTAAGTTGAATGAAGAATTTTCAACCCAGCAGTTTGCAGAATTTCTAGCAAAGCGTAGTAGTTTAGCAGAATTTTTCAAATTTAGTTTTCAAACAACTGAAATTACTTTTCTTTCTGCATATGTTAACCAGTTTTTCAAGAAATTAATTGTTTATTTGATGGTAAGATTTTACAATTTGAACATGAATACTAAGTTTCAAGAAGCCAAGAGCGTAAGACTTGTAAGCCTAATGGTTGAAGTTTTTTTTCGTGACACATATTGCAGTCATAGCAAAAAATAGGTGGCCACAAATAAATCCTAAGTGTAATGAATGATGGCAAAGAGTGGTGAAGTCTTTAAGTTGCAGCCATTTTCTGACAATATATTAACAAGGAACGAAAACGTCAAAAAATATAGCTAATGAAAAAAACACACAAACTTGTGCTCATGCATACACACTAAAGCATTTGCCGTTATGTCCAGTTTGCAGAAAGAATAGTCGTTTATAAGACTATCTTGCAATGAAATTAATGTGACCATTAGCATGTCTTAAATTTTTTTTATATCAGGAAATGATGAGGTGGAGATGGGAGATGAGAATAAAGTTTTAGGTATTTTCATCATTCAATGAAAAAGGTGATGGTAATTTACTTGCAGAGTAGCAGAAAACAATGTAGTTCATAGAATTTCTGGAGCTCTAGCTTGACCAAAGAGTCACCAAAAGTAAAGGTAGAGAGAGCACTGAACATTATTGGATAAATTTACCGAGCACAAAACCGTAAAATGTTGAATTACTAGTAAAATGCTGCTTGTTCTTGCTTGAACAATCATTTGTAATTTCATGAATATTTTGTTGGGCCTACCAGTATAATATTAGGAATACGGCTATTGAAGATAAAATAATCATATCTTATTCAGCTTATGAAGTACGGTACAAAATGAATGGAGAGTTTTGGGAAACTATGAAATAATGGTCTTTAAGTCCGCAGTCAATCATACATGTTGTTGCAATCTGCACACATGGATTTTTAGACCTGAAACGTGACCGTTTATGCAAGTGCCAGTTCTGCTTGGCTAAGTTGCATGCAACATAATGAGTTCTGAATCTGTACTTTGGATGGCAGGTCTCACACTCAGTCTGCTATGCCATGCTGCTGAGAATGAAACGTAAGTGAGCTTGTAATGATAATTTTTTTTTTTGGTCCTACTAAATAGTACTTATCCTCAATGTTCATCATGATGTCTTGCCGTGTCAACTAACCTTAGCTCTAACCTAAAATCTCAGCCTATCCTTAGCCCTAATCTTGTATGACACAGACCTCATGAATATGTACTAATTGGAACCACTGTTTTTTTTGCTTTTGATATCAAACATCTTAAAAATATGTACTTGATTTTTAAGCAACCAGAAAACCAGAAATTTTAGTGAAATTATGCTTTATTTATTGAAAACCAGAAGAATTTTAAGGAAGTGGCTATTTTGACATCGACAGCATTTTACCCTTGGAAACTTTTTTGCCATAATCATTCATGTGTGTTTATATTGCTATAATTTAACAAGTGACACTGTGGTAAGTGGAAAGTGCACCTGCCTTGAAATACAATGGTTATGGGTTGGAATCTTGACTGGCAGGGTGCTTAGAGAAAGGTAGTGTACACTGAAGGGTGGCCTGGTATGTGAATGTATGGGGTAGTTTACACTGTCAGGGAGTGTACAGTGTGGGAGAGTGCACACTGAGAGGGTAAATCTTTTTAATGGATGATTAAAATTAACCAATCAGAAATGACCAAAAGTCGCATGTTCAATACGTCATTAAGATTGACCAATCACAAATAATCAGGAAAAATAGCCTACAAGGGTAAAATGCTGTTGACATCAAAATAGCCACTGCCAAATTTTCAACGTTTTGAGTTTTAGCTTAATCCTTTGGAATTTTATGGTAGCATTAGCCAATTTATGTGTTTATGACATTGCTACACTGATCATGCTACTTGGTGGGTAGCCTACAAATACCAGCAAGGTTTACCATGCAAGCAGGTGCATTTTGCACCAGTTTCAAGAGATTTGGTTTGCACCAGTTTCAAGAGCAGGATTGATAAATGAAATTTTGTATGCAGATGACTTGGTTTTAATGAGTGAAAGTATAGAGAATGTAAAAGAAAAGTTTTTAAAATATAAAGAGGCGTTTGAAAGCAAGGTGCTGAAGGTGAACCTCATGAAAACCGAAGTAATGGTGAGCAGTTCGAAAGGTGAGGTCCTCAAGAGTAAAGTTGATCCATGTGCCAAGTGCAACAAGAGGGTGAGGACAAATTTGATGATGTGTACAAAGTGTGATAAATGGGTGCATGGTAGATGTGCAAAAATGAAGAGGGTGATTTCAACTCTGGCAAAAGGTTTGTTTGTGAACTATGTATTGATACAAAGGAAGGAATCATGGAACCAGGTGAAGAAATATCATTTTTTGACCCTGTTGACTCTGTGAAGAGCTTTTGCTATTTGGGGGACAGGTTGAATGCCAGTGGTGGAAGTGAAGCAGTGATAACAGCAAGAACGATAATTGGATGGATAGAATTTAGAGAATGTGGGGAGTTAACTTTATGGGAGAAAATTTTCGTTAAAAATGAAAGAAAGGATTTATCAGAGTTGCGTAAGATATGCAATGCTGTATGGGAGTGAAACGTGGTGTCTAAGGGAGAATGAGATGGCAATTTTGAGAAGAACTAAAAAAGCCATGATGAGAGCAATGTGTGGAGTTAAGATCATTGAGAAAAGAAGGGGCCAAGAACTCATGAGTTTGCTAGGTTCAAAGGATACTTTGGATGGACTAGCCAGGGCGAGTGGAGTGCAATGGTATGGGCATGTTTTGAGAAGGGATAATGGTAATGTTTTGAGAAGAGCGTTGGTTTTTGAAGTGGCAGGAAGAAGAGGGCATGGGGGACTGAATGTGACGTGGAAGAGACAAGTGGAGGAGCATATCAATCAGATTGGACTGAAAAGGGAAGATGCCATTGACAGAGTGAAGTGGCAAGATGGTGTTTACAAACTGTTAAAGAAGCACGAGGTGAATCTGGCCACCTGCATTAATGTGGACACAACCAGATTTAGAAACTGGATCTCTCACTACAAGGTTGAAAGTTTAATGTCAAACATTTACTAAACATTATGCTCTGAAATCTAACCTAAATTTCGGCATTTGCTTTGCAAAGTAAGTGTGCTGTATTATCTGTATTCATTAGTGGCCTGGAAAGGCGATTTCTGAGACATTTCAAAGTGTGAAGGTTGGTTGACTGGTTTGAAATCATCACTGCTTGGTCTTACTAAGTTAGACAAGTAATTAGAGTCAAGAATTTTTAGAATCTGTTCAGTTATTATTTTTGCGCAGATACTGGTATTGGATACTACTAAATTGTGGAAATTTCGTGGGCTACCTTTAAGCCTAATTGTAATACCAATTGTAACCATCCTAAAATCTAACTATAACTCAAAATGATAATCTGCTCTGCAGATTTTCTGCATTTTAGTAGTATCTAATTTTGTGGAAAACTTTTTGCAGATTTTAGCATTTTAGATTTTTTTCAGTATTTTCTTGTCACGAGAAAACTTATGTCATTTAAGCAGCTGTTTGGAGCTTGAGTGGCTTACTATGCCTGCCAATAAGCTAAATATTTGTAACAAATGAAATTGTTTAAAATGTTAAGGCTAGGTCTAATGCAGCTGGTAACAGTATGTGTTCAGGCTCAGCTCACATTCTCTATTTGTCAAGAACAGAAATTGTAATAGCATGTTCTGTACTAGTGGTGTGGTGTAATGAAAAGAGTATCAAACCTGTGGTCAAAGTGTGTGAGTTCAGTGTTTGTAGTCTTTAAGATGCAAGTGGCATAGTGATGCAGAACAGTCGTTTGCTTTCAACCTCATGCTCTTAGTTCACACGTTGGCTTGCATTAATCAGTCAACTGTAATGATAGCTATAGGCAACTGCTGGCTCAAAAACTATAAAGATGTTTTGCAAAACCCCAAGCTCTCTGTTCGTCTTGTGTTCAAAAAGTTGGATAAGCTCTTAATCTCATTCTGTACACTGAAAGCACTTGATCAGTGTAGCTTTTTAATTTGGCTTGGTTACCTGCTTTTACCAGTATTGATTTTAAGTGTGTTTCTCACCCTTTTGTGGTTGTGGATTATTTATGTATCCTCAAAAATATTTCTAAACATGTTCACCACACAATAGAACTAACTATTTTAGTGAAATCAAATTCCACTGTTGCTTGCTGTGTCAAAATCTTGAACAATAGAAACCTTGTCAAAGTTTTAGGCAATGGTAATTGCTGCACATCAGTATGTCATGATTAGCTAAAGTACATAAATACGAGAGAATTATGATCAGCGATCATGATTGTCTCATGGTTAACTTACTTAGTGGTTGTTGCCATGGTTCTCATTTTTACTTTTCTCAATACAGCAAAACTGTGCATGTCGACTCACCCAAGACCTTTTGTGAGCTTAAATAAATCCACTGCTTATGGTTGATAAACACTATACTGGATGTGAGTTAGGCAGTGCCTATCCTTACTTTTTCTATAACAGGTAAAGTTAAAGATGGTAGGTGAGCTTAGGTTTACTGGTAAGCTGTGATTAAAATGTATTGTGAAAACTGCATTTTTTGTTTTGCTACTCTGTTGCTTAAAGCATAACCTGAGCACCCGAAGTTGCTACAAGACTTCTTGGCCTTGGCTTATTGTTTTTTGATTTTATTGCACTGATGTCAATGTCAGTAGCAAGCTGTGAAAATGCTAAAACTTCACTCTGGAATATGCAAGCAGATTTACTTGCAGCAGTTCTATGCCTTTTGTAGAAGTGATTGTAATGAGTTGAGAATGTTATCATGCAGAAAATTTACAAGTGTCCAAGCAAGAATGATATCTTATACCTTTTGTAATAACCATGAACTTACTAGTAGGCCCCTTGCAAATGTGAAAAATGAAACCGCTCTTATTAAAAACCAGGCTCTTGAAGCTTTAAAAAGCAATTCTTTGCATTATCGTTTAAAGGTTAGCTCAATTGAAGAAGCAACAAAACCTGAAATGAGTGAAAATGATGCATTATTTCTGATGTCTTTATGTGGAAAGCGATTGGCAAATATGGGTCCTTCGTCCAAAACTCGAACAGCTAATAAAATATTGCAATCAGTGGAAGAGAAATCTGTCAACCTATATAATATGTTACTTCAGCTCTGCATGGAAAATAAAACTTTTATTCAGTCTCAAATAATTTTAGAAATGAAAGCTCTAAAAATAGTACCCAATGAAGAAACTTACTTAAAACTTTTTGCATTGCATATTTTGAATAGCGATTTGACGAGTGCTCAAGAGGTGATTGCTCATGCCAAGCAAAGTAATATGACATTATCTGATGAAGTGAAAGGTTGCATTGCTTATCGGTTGTGTGAAAGTGGATCACCACATAAAGGAATACAAATAATTAAAAAACTGGCAAAGGAAAACAATCAATTGTCCTGGGATGTGTTTCATTGGCTGTTGCTTGGTTTAGCAAAATTTTCCTCTCCTGTGGTTTTTCAAAATGCTATAGAACAATTGGGCTCTTTTTTGCAGCCAACTGTTTCTCTTGATCACGTGTTAGATATATATCAAGAATTAATTAGGCATAAAAATGAAACGCATATTAGTTCTTTGCTTAAATATATGACTGTTTCAAAAGAAGATATTGTTATTGCAGCATCTTATTTAGGCCGGAAACCACTTTATCATGCTGCCTACTTTCTGCAGGCGCTTTATGATCACTTTGATGGCGAGTTTAGTGCCTATGCGGTTGACTTTAGGGCTCCCAAATCAGTATTGATGCAATGTGCCATTGAAAGTAAAGAGTTTATTGAAATGTACAACAAAGTTTTGCGTTTAAAGTCTTTTTATCCCAATAACGAGCTTATTGAATATTTGACATTGAGCATTTTATTAAAAGTAAGACCAACATTTGTTGAAAATTTTGTTGAAAGATTAAGTCAAAATGGTTTGGTGTTAAAATATCCTTTTCCATTCGCTTTAAAACATCTGGAAAAAGAATTCAAAGATATAGAACCGCTTTTAAAGTTTTTGCCAGGAATGTTTAATTTTTACAACAATCAACCACTGCTATTGAAATATATTAACAGCTGGAAGTTAGCTTGTGCTCCAGATGCAGAAGTGGATTTAAACGAGCTTTTTTCTTTTGCATTAGGCAAGTTTCCTTCACATTTAGTGATACAAAGTTTAATTTCTTTTGTCAAGACACAGGGTCATAATAAGTGGAAGTTTAGCCGTTTTCAGACTTTAGTAGAAAGCTTATTCAATGCTGGTTTATCAATTGATGTTCAAGGCTTGGCTGATTTAAGTTCGTTGCTTGATGTAAAATCAGCTTTTTTAGGTGAAGTTATTCGAGGAAAAGGAAACGTTAACCACCCTTCTATTTTATTTGCTTCTTGTCGTCCACGTTTTGCTAGTAAAATTCATACTGCTGCAGAATTGAAATATACATCATTTAAGCAGAATATCAATGCAGTCAACCTGTACTGTTCATCTCATGCTGGGTGTGATTTTGTAATCGATAAGCATCGCGCTCTTCAGCCTCAGGATTTTTCATTGCTTGTGAAAAGGCTTGAAAATTGTGGCTATCAGTTTTCAATAGAAGAGCAAAACCTTGTATTTTCGTCTTATCTTCGACAAGGTAGAGTTAGAGAAGCTAAAGCATTTCTTGAGAGCAACAATTTGGTAAACTTGAAAATTAAAACAATTCCAGTTTCCCTACTTCAGTCACAAGCTAGAGGTCTTGTTGAATTTGTAACCAAGTACATCAAGCAAAATGAAAATGACGAGAAAGCATTTTGGGCTTTGTATATATCTTATCTTAAAGCAAACATGTTCGATTCGGCTAAGGCTCTTGTTCAAGATAATCTAGCTATAGCTGTAACAGAAGAAAACCTTTTAGATTGTGTTTCTTGCTTGTATGAAAGTGAGAACTTTTTAGAAAAAGTTAGCATGGTTGACAAGCACTTCGCGGTCCGAAAAGGGTTTACTAAGGCAAGCTTGTATTTAATGGCACTCAAGATTTTACTGGACCAAGATCAATTCAAAGAAGCAGAAAACTTGTTGACTGAAGACATAGTAGCAACATTTAGTATGAGTGACCGAACCAAGTTTATATTTGCCTATCAACAAGCAATGCAAATACCACCTAGTAGTATTTTGCTACCAGTGCACAATGATTTGCTAAAGGCAACCGCAAAAGTAAATAAAGAAAAATTAACTTCAAGTTTGAAATCTATATTTAAGTCATCTGATCGTTGGTACGTCTTGACTTCTTTTCTTCTTGTTGATCTATACAGGAAGACGCCGCTTGACCAGTATGATAGCATAACCAGTCTGATTCATAAAAGCTTTTGGCGTTTTGCACCTCACAGGCAGAGTTTAATATTAATTGATAGAATCCGAAGATTAGCTGAAGAAAATCGTCTTAATGACGCTTTGAAATTTGCCAAAAATAACCTCATTGTGAGTAACCGAAGAAATGTAAATACCTGGAAGACAGTGATTAGGAGCCTTGGAGATGCAACTGTAGATACGAATCAACCTGCTGTTCTCAATGCTCTTTACAAAATGACTCGAAATGCCTTGCCAGAAGTCCAAGTAATACCACCAGCTTATGCGTTGTATTGGCACTTCAAGCTGAAAAGACCTCTTGCAGATACTTTTAAGATACCCTTAAACTTAATGCCTGAACTTGTGAGAGTAATTACTAAATTTGACGACGTGGACACCATGGCGCAGGTCTACAGTGCTGCTCGTGCTTTATTTTCAAAATCCCCGGATGTGTTAGCGTGCTTTTTTGCTTATACAATTGCTAGAAATTTTCAGCCTGAAAAACTGCAGGAGGAAATGGCGCAACACGATTTGCCACTTGAAATGCTATCCGACATTTCATCGCTTAGCTATTCTTGTGTGCCAAACTATGAAGACTTAATAAGGACGGACAATTTTTTTCGCTTGCAACAACCTGAAAATGCCTTGTGGAAACGTGTTCTTAACAACAATTTGTTTTATGCCTTTAGTAAAATTTTAGCCAATACTTGTGTAGATAATGCTGTGATTGATGCTTTATCTGCAAAATACCATGAAATTCCATCTGAAATGAACACGTTGCTTGCGCGTGCTGTTTATCTCGACCTACAAACTAATGTTAGATTTGGTTGTGTGAAGTGTAACGACTTTTGTGTGTATCATTGATTTAACAACTATATTTATGTGGCTCTTATTTATTGAAGAATTAAACTATAGTTCTATAATACTGATAGCGGTTTTGATTTTGTAACGTAGTACCAATGTTGCAAATGAATGTCGGTCACGCTCCGCGAGGTTCTTCTTGCCTTTCCTCTCTTCTTTCTGTAGACCCCGCCTTTGGTGTAGAGCTTACTCTTGCTCTTACCCTCTCTGCCCACCTGTACTCTCTCCCGCTTCATGATTCGGACTGATCTGTGTTTTTCTTTTAAGCCAAGTATGCTCTGGAGTCCTTGCCAACGGCCCCATTATGTGGCGCTGAGGCCATCCATTCTTTTTTTGGTTGGTCCAGATTGCTGAAGCCTGCGCCATGTCGCCAGCTCTTCGGTGGTCTGCAGCAACATCAAGTCTGCCATTTATTTGCTAAGAATTGGCAAAATTGAGAATCTTTCTTGCAAAGCCGGTGATCATCCGCTATAGAACACTTCTCATTCTATTCTGTGTAGCTATGGACTCTGCACCACTCGCTTTTTGGCAACTTGTTTTCTATTTGCAGCCTCTGGTCCAGCCCTTTAGGCTCCATGGTCTTCCTTCATGACCCTATCCCGAGGAAGAGAGAGAGAGAGAGAGAATTTATTTGATTTGCTTTGCGCACCGACACAACAATCAGATCAATAATACACAAAAAAAAATCACTAGTAGCAAAAGCCAGGGAGCATCGAGGAACCTTTCGGTTGTCGAGTCGAGATACTCCCTGGTGTGACAACTGAGAAGTGGTGTAACAACAACATTAAACCAAAATCGCTGGTTCCATTTCCATATCAATCACTGGTTGCATCGCCATTTTAGTGAATTCCATGAAATTTCTACCGTTTTCATTTTTTCCCGTTGTTGTTTGATCAACATTTTGTCGTGTCAAATATCTAGTCCTTCCCTCCGACGTTTGTGGATTAATATGAAAAACGTACGAAGTTTTGGCTTACATAATATTATTGAAAGTAATGCAAAGTTAAAAATCTATCTCGTTGTTATTAATTTCAAACTTTATTGTAATGATAATGAGAGATTGAGGATTTTTTATAATAATTAGGTAGTCACACACGAACAATAAAGAAGCATCTGATTGGTTTCGCCATTATTGGCGAAACCGGTGGTGAGGTGCCGCTGTGAAGTTACAGCATAGTGGATTCTATGCACTCCACAAGTAGCAAAGCCGGGAATCCGGCCCCTCACAAAAAGCTGTTATAACATCGGCAATGGCGTCCAGCTAGGTGGTCGAGTGGTACTTGCCACAGATAGAAGATATACATCATGAAGGTTCGGTTCCCTGGTGGTCGGATGCGCATCACTGAAGATCTCCAATAATGGCGAAACCGATCTGGTGCTTCCTTGTTGTATCGTGTGTGACTACTTAATTAAATTTTGTTGTGTTATATGTTGATTGCAAGTACCACTATCGTGTGACAGACCCTGAAACTGTGTTTATTGTTTTGCTCTTGGTTGTCTTAAAATCCATTTGATTAAATTTAGTTTCACAAACGACTCATGTCATTTACTATTGAAAATGAAAAGTGTTGTCGCTGACTAGTTATTGTGGATAACCGCTTCTGCAAGATATAGCTTCAATGTAGTTAATTTGGGATAACTTCGAAAGTTTTATTGTGTATGTTGTAAGTTACACTTGTCCGCATTAATTGCATCAACCGTAACGTAATGCAATAAATAATACAGGGTAACTAAACAAACAAAGATATATGGCTTTTAAGTATGTGCAAGGTATTGACTTATTTAGCAATTTTTTTTATTTGTTCAGTTGATTTTCACCCTGACAATCGGAGACGTTCACCATATCTTATGAGAAATAACAGACCCACTAAACCCCACCTTGTGGAAATAGAGCGATTGTGATGCTAAGCTTTTATTAATTTATACATTACAAGTTTTGTGTGCGGTTTTTTTGTTGTGCTGTGGAAATTGTAAAATTACTTTACCAATTGCCATAGGCATGCAAAGATGTTTTCTTAGTAGTAAAGAACGTGAAGAGAATCAATTTATCTTGCTTTATCCGCGAATGTCTTTAAACTGCATTAGATTATGGGCTGGTATTTTTGTCGCTACTAAATTAAACTTTAAAAGGCTTAGCCGTCCTATTTTATTTACTTGCTTGAAAATGGCTGAAGATAACGCTGCAGATGAGACTCGTAATTACTCAATTGTGAAAGATCTGAAAGAGTTTATGGACGCTGAAAACGTGAAGGAGATTGGATCTCATGCAGTGTGGTCTGTTTCGTCTTGCAAGCAAGGTAAGGTTTGCTATCAGATCTTGTTTTTAAGTTTTTTGCGTATCAGGTGACACGACACCTTGCTAAATTCGATTGTAAGTCGAGGCCAGCAAAGTTTTTTTGTCAATTTTTTTGCAGTCGCGTTTAACTACCGTTCACATTTTTTCTTAATCGCGTAGCGACTTGTTTTGACGCTCTGTCTTGCGTCTCACACGTTAGTGCCGAAAAATGGGCCCAATAATTATTATTAGACTCCAAACAAAATGCGGGTAGAAAAGAAGGAAAGTCGATTTCCCGCGTTTTTGCAGGCTCAGACGTGCTGATTCAATGTATGTCTACCACTATACACTTGCTTTCGAACCAGACTTTCGGTATAGGCTGTTGCAAAACTAGTATTGCGTAATCTGGCAACAAGATTATATCTTCGAGAAATTCACAGAACGATTACGATCGCAGAAAGCATCTGGCTTCGAGAGTCATCGTGATATTCAAAAAACTGTTAGATTGTTATATACGGCTTAGAATCCAAGGAGGCTAAAATAGATTTTTATCACCACATGCTTTTAATCGATCAAATACGATAATTTGAAAGTCCAATGGAAATAGACTTAAAAATGTCGTGATAACAATAATCAGTTGTCGAACCTGCTACCGAAAAATAGCAAAGTGTACAGCCGCTCGATTTAAAGAGCGGGATCATAATTCAGCATTGACGTGCGTGGGAATTTTGTGAAGGTGGAGCATGATTTCAAATCTAACTCTCAGACTAAGTTGAGACAAGGTTTGATATGACCAAGCAATTTCTTGGTGGTTATTTTTTTTAGGTTACGGAGTGAATTTATTGCGTGATAACAATCTCGAAACCTACTGGCAATCGGATGGTGTACAACCACATATGGTTAACGTTCAGTTTAGGTAGGTAAAGTTTTTGTGTGCTGTGAGCATGCTGGGCATGAAAGATGTTTACAGTAATGGAGAAGATGAGAAATGTCCACAGTTTACTTCAATCACGTAACCAAAGAATTTTAATATGATTGACAATTGGTTCATTTTTACCAGATTTTAAGTTTTAAGCCTGGTCTACACTGAGGCCAAGCGCCGCCTGACACTTTGTTTTATTTTGGCACGATCGCTTGACGCAAGTGACTCGTGACAGCCGATATAAAACTATTGGTTTAGCCGCACTTGGATCGAGAGTAGAACCTAACCCTTTCTGCGCGAGGTCCTGGTTAATTTTTTATTTTTCACATTTTCTTGATTGCCGAGTACAAGGTCTGTAAGTTCCATTTTTATAGTCGTTGATGTGGTCCAACGAGGAAAATGAAATCAGGTCTGCTGAAAGTGCTGTTGGCGCTCTAACCACAGCATCATTACTCGATGTTACAGACAAAAAACCAGCGTACATGGCGTTGGCGTTTATACCGACTTCAAAGCGGATGAGAGCTACACTCCCAGCAAGCTGTCTGTACGCATTGGTAACGACTTTAACGATCTGCACGAGGTGGAGGTGAGATTATCTTTTGTGGAGAACTGGGGTTGGCGTTATTTGTGAGTGTGGAGCTGCCTGCTCGCTCGACGTGAGTTAGCAGGTTACATTTAGTGAAGCTCCTCTACCAACTTGTCTGGAGATGTGACGTTTGAGTACCAACCGATGATAGTTTGTTTTGCTGGTGGTGAGACTACTAGGCTACAACTTGTATTTATGAATGATTCATTATGGGCTGCCATTTTTCTCTGGCCTAATCTCGATTGAGCATGCGCTTTTGGCTGAAAGGCTTGTGGTGGGAAACTGGATGACCTTGTTATGCCGTGTCTCCATTTTGAAAAAGAGGCCACGTAAACTCCATATAAAGACAGTTGTTCGATTTGTTGTTGGCCCACTTTTGCGTTAGTTTAACTTCACACTCTTGGGAAATATAGAAATGGGTTACTGAGAGGCTTAGTCCTTCATCACGGGGTTGTAAAACTAGATAAAGGCTGCTACTTTGTGGGCTCGAAGACTCGAAGTAAAATAATTGTAGCTGCAGTTGGCGATATGCCGAGAAAAAAAGACACCCTGTGGCAGTGTTTCCCAAACTTTGTGCCACGGCTTGTTTGCAGGTGTGCCGGGACTAGTTTATGTGCTGCAAGTTTTTTTTAAATACTTAATATTTGTACAAGTTTTCAGCCAAAATTGACTAAATGCTGCCATGAAGTAAAGATCGATAACGTCGGAGATTTTTCGGGCGTTATGTTGCCCGAAAAAGTCGTGATTTCCCAAAAAAGTCATCACCTTTCTCGCTGTCACCTATAATGCTACTCGCGATCAACATGAATAGATTCATGTGGCTCTTGTGCCGCGAAATTTGTTTAACTTTTTTTCTGTGCCAACTAACCAAAAAGCTTGGGAAACCATGCTTTATAACTTTTTTTGTTCTGTTTTCACATTTGAACGTTGGGATAGAAAAACATTATGTCGATTTTGCCAGTTTTGAAAGGGATCAGTTCTTTGCATAAACGTAATGATTTTCTCTTGTCAAACGGATGAAGAATACTGTAGTACATAGTTACATTTATCGATATTTTAGCAAGTTGAAATCAGTGAACCAGTCGGCTGGGTTTGGATCAAATTGTACGATCATACCAAAGGCAAACCAATAAGAACCTTCATGGTGCAGATATCAGTGCTTCAGGTAATGATTTCTTTTCTGGCAGTAGCTTGCATTAATATTTGAATAAGACTTAGTCAAAGATGGCCGATTGAAGGTTGAAATCGATTTTAATAAATGCATTTTTAAAAAATGTGGCTCATTCCGTAAAAAATCCCTAGCAATAGTGTATTGAGCTACGAGTTCGTATTTTCATTTTCCACTCTTGACGAGAAACCTTTACAGTTATGCACAAAACAATTGTCTTCCGGACCACTGCGGAGTTGCCAGTCTTGCTGTTTAGTTGCATTTCTACCACAAGCGGTGCAGCCAAGTTGAGAAAACTGGCAAATTGTACCTTTTCCAAGGACGGCAAATGCTACTACTTTTGTCAATGCTTGCCACTGCCTATGAATTACTTTTTATAACATTTTTCTTCTGCAGCTGATAACTTGCTGTCGTAGTTGAACAAACGTATTACGTACGTATCAATGATGGCTTGTTTTTCAGAATCATCAAAACGGCAGAGACACCCATATGCGCCAGATTAAGATATTTGCTTCGACGAAAGATAACGCTTCATTTGAGAACATGATCTCTGGTTGCAAGCTCCCGCATTTCACGAGCGTTGATATGTCTCAGTATAGCGTCATCAAGTGACGTGTGGAGCAAAATTTTCTTGCCGGAAGATGTATTAAGCCGATTTGAAAGGAGATCTGCATGACGTGGAAGTGGCAAGCGATTGAAGCAAAAGGAGCTGAAGTTGAAACCGATCAGATTAAATGCGCTTTGTTTAGAAGAACCCGATTTATTCTAATACTCTTGCTAACGAACGCCGTATTGTAGGCCTTGGTGGCAATCGATCCTGACTTCTTAGCGAAAAGCCTCTTTCTCAAAACTCCATTGGAACACAAAGAAGTGGAATTTAAAGTCCTCTGTTGCTCCAGTAAATATTCTGGTTATTATGCGAGTAGATTATGGTAGACACTCATTAAACCAGCTCGTGTAGAACCCTCAAAACTGGGAAAAAAGGACATTAGCATTTAAGTAAGCTTTATTTAATACAAAAAACTTAATATTATAAAACTATTTTATTGGGCTGGACTTTTGTGAAGAACGACGATAGTGTCAACAAACTTTTAGGGAAGCAACAGGTTTTTCCATTAGCGTCGGTTAAAGGGAACGGACCTATTAGAACCGTAATCAATAAAAACTTAGTAGCGTTAGAAGAAAATAACTCCCTATATACTTACTATTAACCAAGGCCTATATATTATTTCATTCGAGGAGGAAACACCAGAATCAGTGGTGAAGAAAGAGCTTTGAATGGAATTCGGGTCCTAAAACTCCGAAATTTTTTTACGCAGTTTGGAAATGTTGACCTTTGTTTAAAGAAGCTTTTAGTTTATATACTATGAACAGACTGCAGTGTGTTAAGCTTGCTACATTGCAAATTGATTTTGCGTTGCACCAGTACCAGCATTTAAATTCCAAACAGCACTGGTAAATTGCGAAGGACGGCTGATATTGATATCTCTCGTGTCCGTCTTCATTCGATTTTTCTTTGACTCTACAAACCAATCGCTGTTAGCCTTAGAAAAACATTACTAAGGCAGCTTGTTATAGACTATAAAAATCGTATCAAAACTGAAAGGATTTAGCAAAAGAACACTTTTCAAAAAGATGTTTTCAACGTATCGTTGGGTTTCAAATTATTTTTGTATATGCGTGTTCGTACTTACTTTTGCATGGCGTTTTTGCTCCTTTTTTTCGGCTATACTTTCTTAAAATCACTTCAGCGATTGATATCAATATTGCCAGGAACAAGCCAACGATCAAAATGCAAAACATTCCAGCTACGCTTAGAAGCGATGACAATTGTGATTTCTGAAATCAATGCAATACGCGCTTTATCTTTAATTGCTGCGTCTGCAAGCTCTAATTAAGTGGAAAATAAACTGTCTTTTCAGTTTTATCTAGAGTTACAGCCATCTACAGCAGAAGCTATGACGATCAGGATGATAGACTTGGTCCGGGAAACGGGCATAGCCAGTTCGAGAGAACATGAGATTAGTTCCCGAAATAGTAAAAAAAATTTTAATTTGAGCCTTCAAAAATATGTGATACTTTACTGATAGAGATTTTAGAGTTAAACCTTTTAAGTTGACCAAACAAGTTGTGGTTTACTTTGCTGTTCAAGTCATCCACTTCACATTCACCCCTACTCTTCCACCAATTGTCTTGCAGTTGCTGAAGTTTTCCCTCTTCACGAAGCTTCATAATTGCCAAGTTAATTCTTTTCCTGAAAAACAAAAATAAAAACTAACTGGTTCAACTCTGGTAAGATTTGAAATCTTGCTTTGGCACCGGTGCTATAGTACAATGCATCATGATTTCTTTACGCTATTATAAGCATTTTGTTGCTTAATAAATATTGTTAGTAAGCGTGTTGTTAATTTTAGGTAAAGTGAATACTGTAGTCGAATTAGAAAAATTAGATTTAAATTGCCAGCCATTGACCATCACGCCATTTTGTTGTTAGTTGACTTCCTAGAAAGTGACTTGGTGGAAGACCAGCAAGCCCCAGGGGTGAGGTTTAGCAAGTTTCAAGTTCGTTTCCGTGGTTAGTTTTATATACTTGTGGTACTTTATACTTTCACATCAATTGCCCGTGGTTCGTAGAAGAAATTCTTTGCCGTGGCATTTGAGTTTACTTCGAACTGGGTCTGTGTAAAAGTTGTTTTGCGGAAACAGAAAAACATTTTCTATCGCTGTGAAAAGATATGACACGTAGCCTTTTTCAAGTCTACATGCGTTTATTCGCTTGTAGTAGCCACAGAAAGTTTTTCGGCTTATAGGAGGCCAGAACAGCAGGTTACTTCGCTTACCGCAATACTGATCCTTTCTGCATTGCAAAGCCATATCCCTGTAAGTCAATATTGGTGTCAACTTTCGCCAGGTCACAAGGTTGTTTTAGTTGCCAGTAATCACCGAAGCTTGATTCCATCATAAATACAAATTTTCCCTGTTGCACAAAGCAAAAATGAAACATAAGGCGTTTTATTGAAGTTGAAGAATACTGAGTAGATGCAGAAGTCAGTTCACTCCTAAAAGCTCAACTTCCCCCAAAGCAAACCGTGCGCTGCCTTTGAGGAAATTGCCTGGGACCGAAAATAATTTACTCTAGCACTTCGTTGCAAAACACTCGTCAAAGGAAGATGCTACTTGCGTTTTGCTTGAAGTGTATAATTTTTAAACGTATTATTTAAAAATAGCCTATCTGTTTAATTCCTTATCAAAAATTAAAATTGTTTGTCGTTCTTGAATCGACTTTTAAGTGGAGAGCTGATGAAATGAAATGAGACCCAGTTCAAGTAGAAACTTTTCCATTATTTCATCGTCGAGGATTAATTGAGGTGACCTTCAAAAGCAATAATAGCGTTTCCAGTTTACTCACACTGGATTAGAATTTTCCGATTTGGTCTGAGATTTTCAAAGCAAAGGTCAATTCTAATTCAAAGGTGAAGACTATCGCTCCCCTAAAACTCAAGGACTTGAAACAGGGATGTGGATCTGCGTATAGTGACGTAAAGTGGATGTCAGAAGTACCAACGCAATCTTCAAAAAATTTATCTCAAAAAAGGTCTTGATGTGAAACTTGAATGAAAGGTACCTAAAATCTCACTTCAAAGTTGCTGATCTCTGAAAAAAAGGTCTTCATCATCTTTTCGAATAAAAAATACAACCATCCAGTGCTTCAAAAGTTTGGCATACAAATTGTGACTGGTCTGCAAAATATTTCAAGTAACTTATATTGTTATGCCCCTTTTAAAAAACTTTCTACCGACGCCCTTCTCCTGATGTAATCACAAAAATTTTTTGTAATTACAACTTTGTTAGCTGCGTTCATCAGCTTTGAATTTTTTTTTTTTGAAAAAAATGCGCTCGATGATGAGGATACTAATCATGTTACGTTTAGTTCTTTTGCACACTAAATAATTGCGCGTGTTGTGCTGTGCCTCCCGGATGAAAGAAGAACAATTGTGCATATTGCGTTAGGCTTCAGTAGCTCAAAAAGTCTGCTTGCAAAAGTTGCGCTATGCTAAAGCTATTCAAAAAAAAATTCGCGTTTTATAAGGTTGTGCTTCCGAGAGTTAGGGCCTACAGCAAAATGCCCTGCTGTGTGAGTGAATGCGTTTGTAGTTGGAAAACTGCAGAAAAAGTTTTCACCTGAAAAACAGCTTTAAGCGTCTACAAATGACTTGCGAGCGAAAATTTGAATGTTGAATAAAAATTTAAGTCTTGATATAAAATGATTTCACTTATAAAACGAAATCAACTCTCCCTATAAACTAAAATTACTACTTTCATCGACTCGATTACATGTGTATCCAGTTTAAGGTTCAGGTTTAGATGGTGCTTTATTGCAAAGCGGTTCGATATTGCATTAATTTATTTAACTGCGTCTTTGGTGCACACTTAAAAGTCAATCAAAACAATTCAGAGCGATGAGAATCTTATTCCTGTAGATTGTCCGCTGTTGCGCTGTCGAAATGATATGACTATAACTAATTCAACTCATCGAACACAAGATGAACGAAGACTCGGGGAGACCACGAAGTGTTCCTATAGTCTTCGAGTCAGCAATGACCCATATAGGTCATTGCTGCTGATGCAATTAAGTCGTAGTTTAAACCCGGAATGCCAGCTGCAATACAATCTGTGATTCCGCGCGATCGTGTTGCATTCAATGCAACGCTGCCAACGCTCCATTCACAGTCATGTTGGAAAAGAACTTAATGAAAGAGTAGTATCAATTAAAATTAAGAACAGACGTAAATAAAGCACACACTACAAACACCAAATCCTTTACACTTTTTTTGATGGCGCCCGCGAAGAACTGTAAATGCTGAATTATAGTCTTATTAAAATTTCTAAACAAAAATCGTTTTCTTTCGTGTCTACAAAGCTTACATTGCTTTGTTTGACGTCATTGATTCCCATCGAATCGGTTCTTGTAACTGCTGCGGACAATTTGAAACGCATGAACGGCCACAATCTTTGATCAGTCGATAACGAGGGTCTCTAAAATATAAGTAAACTGATTTACCGTTATAAAAAATGTAATCTTAGTGGCAGAAAATGACCGATATAACCAGAAAAGGCTGAAAGACCCTCGAAAAACTTCCGTCTTCGTCAAAACTTTCGGTTCTGTATACGAGATATGCGAAATAACAAGTCATGCATTCGAAGAACAATTCTTTTCCAATTCCAAAATCATAAAAAGTTTCGTGCATTTGTCTTGTTTCTGTTCACCTACCTCTTTCAAAAAAAGAATTTCGACACTCATATCACACTGGTTGATTACTTTCAAAAACTTACTTCTAGCATTTGCGATATTCCTTCCGACCTTTGTATTCCAAATTCAACATCTGCTTGGCTCAATAAATCTTTGAGATCAAGTCCTTGTGACTTCATGTTGCTTGCAGATAGGTAAACAAAACAGTTGCCGATGTAAAATGAAACTATAACCAAGGTGAAAAACCACCAGACACCGTCAATAATGTGCCCTGGAATTGCAATCACATATTGAAGGTGAGACTCAACCTATTCCTCTTGAAAATGTGTACGAAATCAAATACAACGAAGTTTTTCTGCTTTTTTAGCTGCAACGGTTTTAGCACCAAGACTTTTTTAACAATAACAGAAAATTCGGTGTCATACGTAATCCTCCACATTGATGAGCCAAGCAGAAGGTCTGTGAATATCATTTGTAAAATCTTTGGTGTGACATGACAATGGGAAATTGAATTCAGGTGTATCAACTGGAAGAAAACGTTGTCAGTTCCACTTTTTTTTCTCTTAAAAACCTTTTTATAGTTATGAAAGCTTTTCCACCATAAATTTACATCCTTCGCAGCTCCTAAACTGACTTAGTGTGAAATTAATTGCATGGAAAAAACTGGATCATTAAACCCACTAGTTTACAACCTTATTTGAGTTAACGAAGCCACAATTTTACTGGTGTATCACCAAACTTGGGTTATTAAGTATGAAACAGAATAGCCTACATCGAACGGACCCAATTGCATCACTTCCGCACAAACCCTTAGATTTTCGCATTTGGTTGATCCTTTACAGCTCAATCAAATCCAGGAAAAGAGCAATTGATGTAATGAAAAGTTGCTCCGAACGCAAGATGGACAGAAAATTTAAGAGTGATGGGGAATAAACGTGGAGTGCAACGTAGTTTTGAGTTAACAGTAATCCATGCATGTCACTGAGTTACTAGTCATATTTTGAATCCGAAGAATAATTTTGAAAGCAAATAATGCACGGCACTGTTGCAGGCCACGCAACGCTATGAGCGTTCAACTTGAAAACTTATATCTGTCTCGGCTTGACGCTCAGTCCATAGCGGTCCCCTGCATGCCGATAACGGATTGAACCAAAAAGCAAGGGTATCAATTACTTTTCAATGAAATAATTATCCCCTCACTTGGAAATCACTAACTTTGCTGAAACAAATTGAAGTTGAATACACTGAAAAACTCACAAGACAAAGGTTTTGGCAAAGCGTTCCCTTGTCTACCGCATTCAGACGTACAGCAGATGTTTGGTGGAATGCAAGATTTATCGTCAACAATGTCATCTCTTTTCAAATGGTCAAGCTTTCTTTTTGGGATCAAATACTTAACTGTCAAACAAAAAATTGCCAAATTGTGTGATTAATTTTGATTTGGTTACTTTCCATCTTTTCTTAAAACTATGAAAACTTTAATAAAAATATAGAGTACGCAAGGGCGCAACCAGAAGGTTAATGGCCCACAACCCCATTAAGGCATAAAATTTGGTCTGAAACAAAGGCAAAAACCATTATTTTAGAGACACTTAACAACATCTTTGCAACAAAAAATTCCCTTATATAAAATCCTGGCTGCAAGCTTAAAACAACAATTATATGCCTGTTAGCTTAATCAATGATTTTGAAAATATGAATGTACTACTTCTTACATGTTTGCTGTTGAGAAGTGTTTAACCGGATGATCAAGTACTGCACTGCTGCAAAGCAAGCATAAGCAAAGCCGACGCAAACCCATGTTTCGGTAGAAAGAGGTCTCAAAAATCTGCAAATGTAAAAGTAAGACAAGCCCAGCATCTTCATAAGTCGCAAAGCATTTGAGTGAGCTGAAGTGAAATGTCTATGGAAACAATGATCAAATGGTCTTGAGCTCAAACCTCACAATAACTGAGTTGTTCTGCATTGTATAAGATTTTTTAACATGAATTCCTCTGCTTTGGAGGTTTCAATAAATATTTAATTTATCAGAAGCTATTCAGACGAAATTCTTCGAGAAAATTACTTTATTTTTCAGGGATTTTGTCTTGGGTTTTTTTTAAGAAGAATAGGAGCTGTGGCAGAATCGCGTTTATATCTCGAGCACTTGCTACTAAAAATGTAAGATAAAGCTCAATTAAGTTATTTAGGTTAAGCACAGTGGTTTCCAACATTTTTAATTTTTGACTTTATTTAATAATCCAGCACATCTTATGCAAAGTGATTCTTTTTCCTCTCTTCTCAAAATTCGTAGAACTGTGGACTAAACCGCATCTAACAGCCTTGAAAATATTTTTCACCGTTTATCCGGTTTTTATGGTGGACACAAGGACAAGCCAATAAGCAATAAATTTGCGGAGGAAACAATTTTCTCTTAAAATCATTTACAACTACTTTTAGAGGTAATCATTACGAGTTCCACAGCATTTTTCTGGCGATCTCCAAAAAAGGCCCATTTCTCTAGCATCCATTTTAAAAAGAAACTAAAGGCACAATTCTTTCTTTTTCTCCTGTCCACCTTTTTGATTACATCATTGGTTAAAATCCCTTGGGCTAAATATAGAAGTTGCTAGTTACTAATTAGCAATTTTCAAGGCGATCTACTATTGAGAAGGATCTGCCTCCAGCGTCACACTAAGATAAAATAGAAAACTTTGTATTTTATCCTTGGACTAAGAAAGAATTGGAAAACATCAGGTCACTGTGGCTCTCTCAAAGTAGTTGATCAACCTACTTAAATATGTCACTTTTTTGGTGATTTAGCTTCTTCGTTATAATGCTAATTCCCACTGACATAAATGAGGTGGTAAAGTCGACAACTGCTTCTCGTGATGAGGTTATTGTCAAAGGTGCCACGGCCAAATCAGCGATCTACAAAAATAAACCAGTGATTAATAATGAATGAGCATTTTTTTTCTCGAAACTCCGAGCTTTTTTTTCTTTTTTTAAGATAAATTTTTCAAAAAGCTTTGGAAATTTAGGAAGAGAAATTCTCAAAAATAAAAACGTTATAATACATTTGAAAGTATGCCTATTTATTTAACCCCAGCTCCTCTTCAATATTGAGCATAGGATTTTGCCAAGACCGCGAGCTTGAAATCGCAAAAACTGGAAAAGTAAAAATTCCTAAACTCAAAATCAAAAATAGTGGATCGCAAAATTATGGTCAACAAACTCGAATTAAAACAGATAAACAATGCTATCTAGGAAGAAATCCAGATGAGGACTAAAAAACGTTTTGAAACCAACTTAGAAAAAGCTTACTAAAAGTTGGGCAAACTCAAACTTGAACTGGTAAAACCTTTGCGAACTCGCACAAAAATCGAACAAGTTTGCAGAACTGGCTTATTTTACTGTAGATTTCTGGAGTTTACATAGCATTGTACAGACAGCTTGGTTCCGCAATAATAAAAGATAAGTCAACGGCCTTAACTTTGCTGTAAACTTCTCCAATCATTCCGCTCCATCTTCCGCTTTTCTTATCTCTGCAGCCATACTGTGCGTCGGAAACGAGTCGTAAATTGAAATTTAATTTCGTTATTTTGCTAATTTCTTGCAACAACTCGACGCAAAAACCTTCAAATCTTTCATTGCCCTGAAGTCTTTTCCATTTCTTTTTTAACATAACAAACGGTGGATCCTGAAAACCAGAACTTTTAATAACCTACTAGCTGAAATTCAGGCGCTGTGGCGTAGCTGCAGTGGGGTTGATTTTAAAGAAGAGGATAACAAATTTTGAACATACTTTTTCAGATTACTTTGGCACGTATAACGCTCTTGCTTACTCTTGTACAGAAGTTTTTGCTTGTACGGATTACGATTTGTAGCCAAGCGCATAGCCACAAAATAATTATCGAAAAGCATGAATTGCCTTGTTGGGATGTTGTGGTTACCCCTCCTCTTCCTCGGGATGGAGGTACCGCACGAACGGCAATCCAAGTTCACGCCGTCAACCTAATTGAATTAGGCTACGGGAAAGATAGCAGCCCATTTCGAATCAGTCATGAATGGCTGGTACCCCCACCACCAACAAGGCGGACTTCCATAGATGGGTATCCAAGAGTCGCCTCTTACGACATGCTGAATGAGCAGCTTCACAATTGTAACCCGGTGAAGTACGGGTAGGCCGCCTGTCTGCCACATAAAGGTGGAGGCATCCTGTTAAGTGCCTTGCCCAAGGACACAGCAAGCAAGCTTGCCGGCTTGTTGTCCACACTATCCCTTGTTTATGCTGAGCGCCAAGCAGGAAAGCTCTGAATACCATTTTTAAAGTCCTTAGGTATGACTCGACTTAGGGAACGAACCCCAGATCTACCGTCTGCGAAGCGGACGCTCTCACCACTACACCATCGCGCCGGTATGAAATACTTTCGTTTGCCATGATGACTTAATTTTATATTGTGCCAATTGAGAGCTCAAAATTTATGAGAAAATCTCTCTCTACCGTATGGAACAGCAGACTCGGAGTCAAAAGTGAAATTTGATTCACTGATTTATATGTTGCCTTTAGGAATTTATCACTTAATCTGTTGTTATTGTTGTGGTGGTTGGGTTTATTATTTCTTTTCCTTGAAATGTAGACACGTCATGAAAGGGGATAGCAAACTTAATCAAAATCTGTTTAGGAAAAATGACAGTCTACTTTGAATCATTTGTAAATACAAAATGCAATATTCAGAGTAACTGCTTCATCGTCATCCACTGACGAGACGGATTGCCAGTGGATTGGTCACAGTCAGTTATCACTTACGACACATTGGGCGTGCAGTTAAAAATTTAATCTCACGCTATCAGGCTTAAACTTCGCATAAGACCGCCTAAAAAAAGACAAAATTGGTTTTAAATAAACGATCACTTGCAATGATCGTTGTCACGACCAGCGTTTTGTTTTCTTCGTCGCTCTTGAGCAAAAACTTTGTGAAGCTTGTAGAGAATTTGCTACCGGTTGCATCATTCCAGCTTCCAATTTTACACTTTCCACTTGCATCTACCTTCAATATATCGACAGTGTAGTTTATGCGCTGGCCCTTACTGTTAAACTGTACGTTGCCAGTCAATCCTTTGAAACGAACCTAAACAAAGAGATTTGAATCAGTAATTTGGTTATCCCTAGTTCAAGTGGCTCAGACCTAATCCTCTTTTTTGAGCTCTAGATTTATTTTAAACGAGGACTAGGAAGACTTCCATCTCAAAAATATATATTTTAGGAAAATTATTTCATTTTTGGCAGCTAACTGAGAACATTCCTGAAATCCTGCCTTTTTTATCAGATTACCCTTCATCTCACAGAAAATGTTTAGCTGTATCGCCGTTCTTCTACCGAAAATTCTGATGAGGAACCACCTTAGGTTTTTTCCCCAAAATTCTTAAAATTTAGTATTTCAGAAACATATGACAGAAAATATTCTATCTAGACTCTTTCAAACAACTTCTCAACCACAAGTAGACTGTAGCAACATTTCTTACTCAAATATTGTATTTTGTTTTATCTTGACACATACATAACTTCACGGAAAGCAAAAGCTTGGGAAAAATGTTATAATGTACCATCATACTGACATTATCATTGTCCTTTTCCTTATATGAAAAAGACGTTTTAAATACTTGTTTAAATGCGCGAGATACATCTTGTCCGGTTCGTAGCACTGCAACAGGAATGAGATTACATGAAATTAAATTGCTTTTTTTTAATTCATCTTCAATCGCAAGTCCAAAAGCAAAGCCACTTAGAGCAAGACTTTCAAATCCTAACACCGTCGTGGTAAATGCGTCGTAGAGAAGCGCAGCTTTTTTCTGAAACAAAAATTTCAGTAGACGATGATACTAATCAGTTAACATACGAAGAAGAAGTGAAACCAAAACCCTGGCAGTTCAAATCTCAAAAAATGAACAGATAACGAGAGAGAAAATTTTTGATTTTTTTGTCATGCATTTTCATCCGCCAGTCACGTGGCAACTTTTGTGGGTCATCTTTCATTGAGTTCAGACATGCATCAGAGTTACCGGTACTTCTATCCCAGCCCATTTGGCATTCCACAAACACTGCTACTACCCTTCAGTGCCCCTTTTCCGAGTGCCAAACAATATATTTATTGGCTTAGCTTGCGCTCACGGTCATTGCTTAATAAACGGCGTTGCAGCCCACTAGGCCAGGTTCTCGGTTTTTTTCTTTTCACTCGTTCAACAATGAAACCATATTTCCATGACTACAATGCACCACAGTAGACCACCGTATTTTATGTACTTATTATTTTGCCAAGAAGAGCGTTGGTTGGCCAATATACAACCAAATACAAATGGATAATAGTTGTAGGGAGTGCTAGTGCTGGGAGCTCTTGCTGTTGCGGCGGCAAAGGGCTGAAGCCATTCAAGACTGCGTAAGCTCAAAGTCAAATGCCACCCTTCACATTATTCTTGTCGCTGAGCGCAAATTAGGATATCTGTGAAAACTATTTTTTAAATAATAGGTAGGACTTGACCAGGGGATTGAAGCCAGAACGTTCCAAACACTAAGCTACTGCGCCGTTAGTGCCAAGAGCTAATCTGAAAGAAAACACGAGGCTTTTTGGCGCTTTTCAAATGCAACATGTTTCAGCGCCAGGAAATAGTTGAATCATAACCGAGTAAACTCGACTTCGTCCCCACTCCGATTGCTGAATGCTGTGCGCAGGCGGATACTATTTTGAACATCTTAGGTTGGCAAACCTTTTGTAAAAACTTTGGTATGGAAGAAAGAACAGCGTTTTGAAGTTCCTGATATTCCGCAGTCGATTGATCGACAATGTTTAACAAGACAAGTTTTCCGTTCGTAAATTTGTATCTGCTCATATCAATGTTGACCAAATCCTACAAACAGAGATGCAAGACAAAAAAGCAATTGTTTTTAAATCACATCGTGGTCCCACCACAAGATGACTAACTGCGTCTCATCATAAGCACTTGGTACTGAACCTTGACCTAATTACAGTATAATGGAATCACTACTTTTGGTAATACCTGTAACAAACCAAAAGTGTCTTGAAGTTTTTCTTTGAAAAATAAAATAAAAAGATCTTTAACCTCTGTAGAGGGTTTAGTAAAAGAATGCCACCCAGAGTGCCCTATTCACTGTTCAGTAACTTATTTAAACATCAGATATGTACCAACCAGATTTGTAAATAAGCAGATAAATTTCTCGGTTGCCATTCCAATCACATTTATCTGAAACAATACCTTAATTTTGTCAGTCAGTACGCATCAGAAAAACTTTGAACCACATTTTGAGATAGAATATCAGAAATAAGCAAAAAAAGTTATTTGTTTTTTAATTGCAATTTTACCAGCGTCTGATCGACTTTTTTAAAAAAAGTTTGCTTTCGGTTGAGACTACCAAATTAAAAAAATCTGAATCATAGTCTTTGATTTGCCAACATGTACTTAGCTAGTACCTGGTCTAAAAATATCAGCGAGTTTTCTATCGATAGATCAAGCACAATGTTTCTTTCGCTGTTGCAAGATATTTCCCTCAGAACAACGAGAAAATCATATTTTTCTTTCACCAAACGCATCGCAATTTCGATTTTGTTTCTTCTTTCAAATTTCAACCATTTTTTTGTCGAAAGTAACGCTGTTAAAACAAAGCGTGCATTAATGCGGCCAAAGTGCAGCTGACAGCAAACATCAAGAAGAACTAACATCATTAATTTGCGACATTTGTTTGTGGAAGCTATAAATAAAATATCATTAAAGTTGCCACGAAAGCTATATTACAAATAGCAGCTTCAGGGCAAAAAAACTCGGGTCGGCAGCACTCTTTGGTGGACTACGTATGAGACTCGCCATTCAGAGACTGCGAATTGCGTACTCAGTGTGTTACGCTGCATGTGGTATCACGATGCGGAATCAGAGTTTTCATTAAAGCTTAAGTATGTGGGTTGCACAACCGCAAAGACATGTAGGACTAGCTGGGGACGAACATCTTAAGGCCACTATGCAGTCTTTTAAACTTCCCCATTCTTCTTGTTTTCGGTGAGTTGAATAAGTTCTCCTCATTTCAATTTGCAAATGGATCAAAGGAAAAGCCCTATCAAATGCCAGCTGATACTAAAAATGTGGAATTTATCAAGCAGCGTGGTTTCAATATTACTTATTGAGTTCAGAATAACCGAATGCTATCGAGCGATTAACTGGAATCGTTTCCGGTTCTCCATCCAGGCTATTTTGGTTTTTCAAGCAACTGTATATTTTTGAAAGCTACCACACCACAATGGTCTTTTATCCATTAGGCTCTGAGTTTAAATCTTCCATAAGAATTGGGGCATCATTTATGTTTTATTGCACGTAGTAGACTATACTCCACCTGCTTGTTACTTACAGTCTTCAGAGTCAAACACAACAGTGGTTCGCTTCCATTTCATCTTTAGAATGAAATCTTGCACCAACATTTCGATATTTGGTTGAAGAGAAATGACAAATGGCGAATCAAAATCGAAAGTGCTGTTGTTAAAAAGGATTCCAATTATTACGTACTCTTTAAATGCAAATTGCAGACCAGTGGATTGGGTGAAATTTTCTGCCTCCAGCAGCCGGGCTAGAGTCCACATTAGTAAGAGCAGATTCGCAAAATGTAATCTCAAAAATTGATCCGTAACAATACTAGACATGAGCTATTACTGATTAGAGACAAATCTGGTGAAATGCTACCAATCATAACTAGCGACACCTTGGAAAGAACCGTTCAGCCTCGTTCTGAGAATGCTACTGTTAGAAGCGACAAAATGCAATGCAGCCAAAAGTTGGATTCCAAATCCAGAAAATATTGGCCTACAAATTCCGATTCTCGCACTTGTGTCAAAATTGACGTGTAACTACCCTAATTCGGTTAAAAACGGCACAGTTAAAGCATTTAGATAAATTTCATTTTAAATTTCTAAAGACAGAAGAGTTTGCTTGGATGCTTCAACTTCAAAATTCTTCAAAACGTTAGATACTAGCCGGCGTCGACTGGCAGTGCTATCGATCAGTTATGTCGGGTTAGCAACATCAGTTCAGCCGGCTATGCCGGTTTCAATCAAATTGTATTTTGAAGACCGTAAGCGATATATTGGTACTATTGAGAGAGAAGACAGAGAAGATTAGTGAAAGAGGAGAAAGAGAAGATTGGTTTCAAGATGAAGGATGTTCTAAATTGGGTGATGTGGCGAGATGCAGTGCGAAGAGTTGTGAAAGGAATGGAGTGAATGCAGTCAATTCCATAAAGAGAAAAACCCGATAAAAACTGAATTACTGCTACTGTCACTAATAAGGAGATGGCTCCTATGTCCCAAATCCCGATTGTAGCACGAGTACTTTAAATTAAAAGAGATCTTACAAACTTTCTATCACTTTACAAACTCTGTCCTTTCCTTTAAATAAGTCATGGAAAACCAAATTAAAGTTGGGTATATGCGCCCTAATAGAATTTATTTTTCGACTGCAGAAATAAGTTATTTGGTGGTATGTATATTTTTGAACTTAATGCAAACTCCTTCGCGAGTACAATAAACAGTAAAAAAGCAAATAATTCACTAGCGTAAATGATGTCCCTAATCCTGATCTTTCTATTGCGTCTTATGTGGCACGCTTCCGAGGGAATTGCGAGTGGTAAGTGTATTGGGTTATGCTATCTACCGTACAAAATAAAGGTCACGCAGTCAAACACTTGATATTGAGTCAGTTGCAATCCAGGTCAGTCAGTAAAAAGACAAAAATCTAACTAACAATATCCAATAGTCTTTTTATGTCAAAGTGTGGCTGTCCCACTGAATTAATAACGCATTTATGTTTGCGACACTTACAATTAATTACACCGCTCAAAAGTGAACACTAAATCAAGGAAAAGAGATAATTTACTGGTAATATTAAACAAGGAGTAACACGAAAAATCCATTGTTTATCTTGAAACACTCCATACTATTTGATGGAAGCTGGCGTCATTTACAAACAGCCTATTATTTCGTCTCTAGAAAAGATTTCAACCGCGTTTGTATGGCCAGTATTTTTTTGAGAACGACGAAGACAATTTTCACTACCAATTGCCTAGTACGACGTCATGTTAAACAACAAAAAAATAAAATAAATGAAATTTGGTATATCGGGTGCTGGGTTTTTACGCACAAAAGCGCTTACCTCCGACAAAAAATGCAAATTTTTAAAGAAATTTCTCTATAGTGACGGTAGAGGTAAAGGTAATATTACCCAAACGGAATGGCAGGACGTTGAAAAACTTGATATCTAAGAAAAAAACGATCATGTACGTTTGGATACGAACATGGGCAAAATTCTCACTTTTGGAAAGTTGATCTTTAAAATAAGGTATTTGTGGTCGTTTGGAGACCGAAATTGGCCAGATTCTTACTTTTTAAAAGTTTGTCTTGTTTGTACTTTGTCCTCATTACCCAAATACGATAGCGCTCACCTATGCCGCATGATTACGGAATAATATGATTAAGTTTGCTTTAACCTCCCCCCATTTTCCCTTCCCCCCAAAAAAATTGTTTGAAACATGCCACTGATTAGAACCACCATGCTCTTGTAAGTAGGAAACATTTTGTTGTTATACGGAGACCGAGGCGTGGCCAACAAGGCAAAGACATATATTTGCATTGTGGATACCCTGGCTGCATGTTGATTGTCCTGTCGTCAGCATGGGCGTTGTTCGGAACTGGGCTTTCTTTCAATTGAAACCGCAAAGAGTTTCAAAAAGTTATATTGGTTCATTTTATGAAGTGAACGGACGCATAATTTCAAAGTTGTGGGGGAGTAGGGGGGCACCAAAGGGATTGATAATGTATTTTCAGGGATAACCTATTAAATATTAGGCCCACTGCTTACCGCTTTTTTGTAATTGTATCCCTGTATGTACGACCTAAAACCTAAATATTTGGCATACTACCAAGAACTTTTTGTTATTGAATGCCTATTTGCATGAACTAAGATCTCTGGATGCAGGCATATCGTTGTCCTGGCGTAATCGCAACTAGGGAAGTCCCAACTAACCCGAAGTGAAGAATTTACAGCGAAGATATCGCAATAGGTTATGGCTTAAAAATATAAGCCTTGGATCAGGTTTTTGTGGTAAAGATAGGGGAAATTGATGTGATTCCTGTAAGATTTCACATGAAATCTAGTCAATTTTTTCAACTTTGCTGCATTTGATTGATATGCTTCAGAGGAGCGCTTCTCAACCGATGGGCTGCGGCCCACTGATGGGCCGCGAAGATCCTTCAGATGGGTCGCAAATTAAAGATTTTTTTGGAAAAAATTATGAATTACGAAAGCTAAAAATGTACTATAAACTAAACACTCTTTCGTTTTGTAGCAACTTCCTTCCTGGAATAAATGATTGTTCTGAAACAAATTTTTCACGAAGTGGACCCCAAAACAAAG
This sequence comes from Trididemnum clinides, assembly GCA_963675345.1. Classification (NCBI taxonomy): domain Eukaryota; kingdom Metazoa; phylum Chordata; class Ascidiacea; order Aplousobranchia; family Didemnidae; genus Trididemnum; species Trididemnum clinides. The sequence continues at coordinate 18,801,107 of OY776295.1, read as the reverse complement.
TCTCGGCGAAAAGTGGTCCATGACATTAAAAAGGTTGAGAAGCACTGCTTTAGAGGCTAAGATCAGTCAGGCTTGCGACACGACTGTACATAAGCATTACAATTTGCCATTGCATTACAAAAAATCCTTTAGGTTTTTTGATCTAATGCTAAGTTAATACTTTATTGCACCCATCTTTTTTCATAGGCAGCATATCAGTTGTTTGGTTTCAAAATAATAGTGAGTAAAACCTTTACGTGTAGCTCATACCTGCTGCTTTTTCACATTAATGGTGCCAAGACAGCATTGTGACATCATCTAGCGAGTTTTAAGAGTTGGAGAAAAAAAGAGAAGCATGCTAAAAAGCCCAAAATGCTTAAGAAAAGATCTGTTGTAGCACGGTCAATTGAGCTTTAATCGTTGTAGAGTTATTTTTATTAAAAGCATCTTGTCAATATCTTCAAAACAAGATTTTAATCGCGTTTCTGTGATCAGTAGCTTTTGAGAAAGTACTGAGAACAAATTGTGCGATAAAACGTTATTTGTGAAGTCATTTTAGACCCCAAAGAGATAAACAATTTTGAAGTTGGTACGTTATAGAATTGCTTTTGTTTGAGCAAAAAAAGATCTTTCCCGTAAAGAAATGCAAATTTTAAGAAAATTATCTTTGATTATAACCTCATCACGACGTCAAGAACGCTCTTATGATACTCACCCCGAGGAGTGATCAATTGTGCCAAGTTTGATGTTTGTACGCTCAGTAGTTTTGGAGGAGCCAATACAAACAAACACATAGATACAGACACACATACACACGCGCACACGGATAGAATTGTGCTTTAAATATTAGACTAACGGCTGAGTGTACATGCACAAACCTACTTTAATGTAATCCAAGGTAGATGGAATGCGTTGGCATAGGAAGAAATTATTGCGTTAGTAGTAGGAGTAGATGAACCGATGATCGCATGGGTGCGGTGTGTAATGTGGCTGCATACTGAAATAATTGCGTGGGTAAGTAGGAACTGGGAAGCTGCATACAAGAAAGTTCAACTTTCTCCCGTCTTTCCTCTCTCGAAATATGGAAAAATATTGCTTGCTTCAGAGACTAACATCTCTTTCTCGAGACTAACCAATTATTTTTTGAAAGACTTTATATTCCAAAGTCCCCTTCAGAGGCTTATCCAGCCAAAAACTTATGGGAAAGAGCAAATTGTTTCATTTGCTGTGGCTTTTATTATTGTTATTGCAGTTCTCGAAACATTTTGGAGTAAAAATGAGGCGTAATTATCAAATTGTAAAGATAATTCTAACAGGTTTACTTTGTATAGCCTATATATAGATATGAGAAAGATTGATCTCGGTAGTAGTGATGAGAGAGTTCAAAAACTCAAGCATCAGAGTTAGATAACTAACCAACTATTATTGATCTCAGTTTCATTGCATTTTCGCAACAGCTGTTTCGCTCGAAGGTTCATCAAGCGTGCGTAAGATCTTATGCAAATAGAATCTATTTAAGCATAAATATTTGAATAAGATTTTATTGCAATACAGATTCTATTTGAACAAAATCTTTCGCACGCCTGATAAACCTTCGAACGAAACAGCTGTTGCGAAAATAAAACTTTTTTATTTGATGTACCTGTCATCTTTTATATTTAGTTCTAAATTTTTTGTGGATATCATTAAATACTTAATCAAAACGGGAGAGCTTACAAGATATATAGAGAAGCACCTGCCCGCTTGGCACTCCTCCTATATATGCCTATTATCCCCCTTACTACCTAAAACTATTTTCTATAAACGTACGTGGATGTCATATGCAAAATCAAGGTTTAAGAAAAAAGTAACGTCCATGTAAAATCTTCGTCTTGAGAAGAAGAGTTTTGTTTTAGCTTTTACTTAAACTTAGATAAAGCCATAAACGCAAGGCTCATAAAAATGTATTTCATGACTGTATAGTCAATCGCTTGAGACTTATGTTACAATGTCGAGCACGACATTAATACGGTTGACAAGTGGAGCCAGTCTTCATAAAGCTAAGTTCTTTGAAATCTCCTCGGAGTGTGGCTTTTGCGCTCTTCCATTCATTGGAGCTTCTCCTTACACGTAGATAATCAAAAGCACAAACAAAACTTGAAAAAGAAGTACAGTATTGACCAATCAAACTAAAAAATCGCCTCACTTTCTTGAGAAACCATAAAGCTGTTGTTGATTTGGGCCGTTTGCAAAAACACGCGGAATCGAATAGCTGATCCGGTGACGTCTTTTGATGATGATGATGGCACGTTTTTGACGGAGTTGTATTGCTTCAGAGCAAACTTGAAAACAGAGCTTAAAACGTCATCGTTTTGTGGCAGCAATGTTCCTATTATAAAATGGTTTAAAAACGTAAAGAATGGTGCGATCGAAATTTCGTAAAAAGATATGTTATTGATTGCTGTTATAAACCAACGTGAAAAATATTTTATAGGAGTTGTTGCTATCCGATCCCTTCCGAGGGATGGGGGCGTGGAGAAAGACCATGGATCCCCACCACTTTGTAAACTCTTCAATGATGGAAGAGAGGGAGTATATAGCAAAGGAGTCACCAAAGAGCGAGCAATGCAAAGAGTCCGTTGCTGAACAGAAATGAATGACAAGTGTCCTGAGGCGGATGACTGTAGGTGATGCAAAAATGATTATCAAATCTGCTTATTCTAAAGAGATAGAAGTTAACAGATGACTGTGTTCGTTGTAGCAAGGGCGAGAGGGAGGACATAGCAAGCGTAACTGGGAAACACGACTTCCTCTGTGGACATCGAGGAAACCTGCGTGTCGAAGAATTTTTATAAGACAACACGCTTTCAGTTCGAAAGAAGAGATGAGTGGATACAAGAGATAAGAGGAGAGAGACTGCAAGGTACTGCAGATGGCTGAAGCAGAGCACCTCATCTGGCCAACTCATCAGCCGTGTCATCACCCTAAAAAATGAATAACTAGAGACCCATTGTAACCAAATGGAAACGGAGGAGAGGCCGGATAGTTCCTGGCAGATATTCCAAGTGATGTAAGAAAGAACGGAAGATGAAAAGGAGGAGAGTGTAAAAAAGGCATCGCGAGAGTCTGGGAGGAGGAGAGGATATTCTAAAAAGGTTAATAAGCCAATCTAAGTCAAAGCCCAAACAATAGCGAAACTTACCAAATTGTCTAAGCATTTACTTAGAAGTCGGTGTGGCCAGCGGCCGACTAGAAAACGGTGCCACCTCAAATTCGACAAATAATTGCTTTAACAACACCATAACGTTTTTGTACTTTCACTTTTTAATGCGAGCCTGGTGAAGTGCCAGCCTATGAAGTAGCGTCACACGGCACGAATCATCACTCCCTTTAGTGATGTCAGTGATTTGATCTACTCAGTCTGCGTACGGCATATAGCTTAGTTCAACAAGACAAAGCATTTGCTCTCATATGTGAATTTGCAAGTCACTTTTGGAAAAAAAACGTTGAAATGATTTAACTTTTGCTGTGAAAACAACGCTTTCCTCTCGTGTTTGATACAAAGATGCCTTGACTGGCTGTTGGCAAAAACAAACAAGGTTGAGAGGGCTGAACACCTCCTCCCCCAAAATGTCTTTTTATGCTCATGTTGATGAACCTGATAGTGACTCCGAAGCGGTTTCTATCTGAAGTTGTTCTAGGCGTATGCAAGGTGTTGGGGGGAAAAAGGATAAAAATGTCCGTACTTTCTCCCACTGATTATTGATTATTTCAATTTTAAGTTAACATAACGCAAAATCAATAAATATTAAATCTGGTTAGATTAAGCTTTCAAGCAGTTTTGAGTGAGTGGAAAGAAGTACCTAAATTGATTTTACTGCATAATTCACCGTGAAGAACAACACTGCAAAAAATTGATTTTGAGAGTTGAAAGAATGTAACATTTTTATCTTTTCGTCGCCGGAAAATCTTTTATTGGTAAGGCACAGATGTGTTTCGGCCCGTTCTATGTTACAATGTCGTATGCCTTTTCTCGTGACAAAAAGCACTTGCATGCAGTGCTGCTAGTGCTCTGCATTTTACCGCAAGCGCTGAAACATAGCGGGAAATTGCCGTATGACATACATTTCTAAAAAGATTGCATTTATTGTAATGTTTTTAGAAATGTAATCGTCGGTATATTTGAGCACAAAACCATGCCATTATTGCTGCCAGAACATGATGATCGCATCAGCTAGACCACGTTACCGACTAGGAAAGTGGACATTGGGAACATTTGGGGCAAAGGGCAAGTCAGCCAAAAATTTGGGTGGAGGCAAAGTTTTTTTTTCTTGCATCAGTTTTGAAATGACTTTCAGATTTTTTTAGAGACCTCACAGAATTTTGGTAAAAATCAAGACTTTAAAGCAAAAATTTTTACTTATGCCAATAATCCTTTTTAAAAGAATTTGGATATTCAGTCAAAAACATAGTTTTGATAAGTATTTTGGAAAACTGGGGAGCATTGCTTCTTTCTCCTTGAGGATACGCACTTGCTGGGAAAAATGTTTTCCAAGGTGATGTGGCGTCGAAATATGCATCTCCTACGAAATGGCTATGTTTACACATTTTAAGAAAAATAGGTTTTTTAGCCTCTACCATATTAAGCTAATGCAGCTTTGGTAAGCATGAAGACCGATAAGTTAAATGTCTTTCCCGCCACCAAATTGTCCCCGACGTTCTGAATTCACGTATAACTTAACCTCAAAATATACAGGATGTTTCAAAAGCTAGTATACACTTTAAAAATCTTATGGCTTATTTAAGTTTTTCAAAAGTTTACGAAAATACTCCATAAACAAATACAAAAATTTTTGCATTCCAATATCTCGTTGAATTTTTTTATTCACGGGATATTAGGTCTCAACGTGGAAACCACCAATTTCGAGACATTTCAGCCGTCTTTTGACGCATTATTGCCCGACAGTTTGCAATAAATCTTGTGTAATTAGTCACCATGATGCTCTAATCCGTTGATCCAATTCTTCGAGGTTTTGCGGTCTTGTGGAACAAACCTTGCTCTCTAGGAAATTCCAATGAAATTAGTAACATGGTGTTTAGTCAGTTGAACGAGCGGCCCATTTCAGAGGACCTCAGCGCCCCATTTATCGGAAAACAGCTGATTTAAGTAATTTCTGACTTGCCTTGCGTAATGATCCGGAGCTCCATCTTGCTGAAAATAACAGTTTATAACAACAGTATTATTTTTCAGCTCTGGGTGGAAAAAATTTTCAAGCATTTTCAGATAGTTTTCTCCTGTGACAGTTATGGTTCTTCTTTGATCATCACGGAAAAAATATGGGCTCATGATACATTTTGCAGAGATTGCACACCACCCAACAAGCTTAGGTAAATCACGCTCTTTCTACAGGATAGCTTTAGGATTTTCTGTTTCCCATATTTGAGTATTGTGCCGCTTTACTCTTCCAGACAGATGAAAAACAGCCTCGTCACTGAACCAAATGTCGTCAAGCATGGATGGATGGGTTATTTCCATAGTGGTTAAACAGTGTTTCACATATTGCTACCCTGCGTTCATCATCTTCTTCGAGTTTATGTACAGCTTGCAACTTGTAGGGAAAAGCCTTGATATCTTTGCGTAACATTTGTTGAATGGACGATCGGCTGATGTCGAGCTCTACCGCTGCACGACGTATGGATTTGCCTTGACTCAATGCATGTGCCTCTTCTAACTCCTAAATGTGTTCTTCTAAGCGTCCGCTGCTTGGTATTCCTGATCATTGTGTCTCAGTACCACTGCCATAAATTTACGATGAATTGCATAAATTGTGCGTCGTGTAGAAGCTGAATTAATTCGAAAATCCCTGTTAAAGAGGCGCTGAGTTTGCCTTACCAATCCATACGCTTCTTGCCAAACAGCAATTTTGCACCTCATTTTTTGAGTTAATCTTCTTGTCATTACGTGGGTTGGTGGAAAGTGCAAACTATACCCAAAATTTGGTAGCTATTCAGGCTATGTTCTTTGAGAAAATGAGTGCCCTATGATCAGTGACTGAAAAGAAAATCAAATTTCAAAGTGTATACTTACTTTTGAGACACCGTATATTCTAAATGCTCAACTTACCAACTGGAATAGAAATACCTTGAGAATGGCACTGTCCTACTTGGTTGCTTAAAAAAATAATGGTTGCGATAACAAAATGATGTTTAATTAAAAACATCTTATTTCTAAAATACAGTAAGTGTTAAAACCAACCTTTCGTAAAAATTAGCAAAAAATATTTTGTAAAAATTACACATAAAAAACTACTTTCAACATTTTTTGAAATTAATGATTATGAAATAAAAATAAAAACATAGAAATCGGGGTCATGGTCCAAGTATTGAAAGGAAATTTGATTTCGGCAATACCCCAGAGCAATAGTTTTCAACTCTTTGGCGTTCAGAAATCTGTATCTGTTTTTGCTAATGTCGCGGATCCATTTTAATAAAAATTAAAAAAACGAGTAAAACCAAATAGAAAAACATGTATTTTACTATCACATAAACTCGATTTATCCGCATACGCTTGACTTCGCTTTTACCCACATATGCTATTGTCATCATTATTTGAATATTTACATCAAAACTCAAGAATCCGTGCGGGATCCCTGAAGCTCACGGAATTCTGGTTGAAGAGCTCTGTTCTAGAACCTTCAGTGGTGCGGGCGTGCAAAGAAAGAATGACCTAAGCAGCATATGTTCTCATACTCTTTTGCGAATCGAAATAGACTTTTCGTCGCCTACGTATTATTTGATTTGTATTGCTCCAAGATGGATATTCACACCCAATGGCAAAATCAAGTCGAAAACAGCACATACATGTTGTTCTAAAAAAATTTGGAAAAATAAAATTAATGAAATTCCTTTTCTGCACTCGCCACTTTCTTGCGTCACCGTACTCAGCGTAAATTCAATTCTAAATTTAAAATTTCTCTAAACTTTCACACCAGTATCTTTTATTTTAAACTGAAAAAATCGATTTTTTTGTAGCAGCTGTGAATGCTTTTTCTACTCCAATTAGGCAAATAAACTTGAGTTTTATGTCATGTGGCTTCTATTTAAACTTGTGATCCCATGATATTGAATTTTGCTGAATTTTTCAACCGAAAAATTTTCAAATGGTGTCGAGTCGTTCTTTTAACAAGCGCCATCATGAAAATAATATTGACGTATTGATTAAATTCCACCTAAATATGGCGATCATGCTAACCTTACAATCACCACGTATTGGAGTTGAACTTGTAAATTAACCCACGGGGCAAATGATGTCAAAATATCATTTTCGCTTCAAAAAATGAACTGAACTCTAAAATCTTTTGACTTGTATCAATTGGAGATAGAGAGATATGCAGAGGTGGTCAAAATGAAGTGGTTTTACTTAAACGAACTACTTTAGCTGGTTTTTCAGTTAACATTCTTACTTGAGTGATTTTATTTTTTCTGCCTCTACTTTTTTGTTGAATAAATTAGGTGGCAAGTATTGCTACCTACGTAGTTATAACTTTTACCTAAGCAGATGCTAAAAACTTTGCACCCGTGATAATGGAATGCGGTGCGCTAGCACAAAAACAGCTTTAAATTTAAGTTTTTGTTTTCTTCAAATCCTTGATTAAGGTGGACTACTTTAGCTCAAATTTTGAAATCCATCTGGTGCTTATATTTAATGCCAGCAAGTAATGCGCAGTCATTTACCTTGTAAACAGTACACCGTGTTGTCAAAACTTCTTTTGGTATTTACTAAAAATTTACATCCAGAAGTAAATTCAATTGTTTGAATTTACTTCTGAATCTAAAATTTTTGTTGATTCTATTAATTCCTCCCAAACTTGTATTTGTTGGTTCACAAAATCAAAAAGGGGTAAAATGGCAGTCTCACCTCCCGAAAGATTTATAAGGTCTCCTTTTTGGCTAAATTATGTAGGGCCCTCTATATAACGTTATTAAACTCAATGATGTTGTCAAAAAAGTTTAGGAGGCACATACGGACAATGTCTGAATTCTCAGATAATCTTAACAAGTATGCCGCGGTGCCACTGCCAGCAAAAATTTCCCTTAATGCTGTGTTTTCTTCTGGAACAAAGATTTCATAAAATTCACCTCCGAAAAAAAGATGTTGAGCTGGATAAACGGACAATACATTTGTTTTAAAATGCTAATCTCCACAAAGAAAATGCCTTCAGCTGAAGAAAAAGACTTCAGGTTTTAATCCAAATAAAATTCATTTCATCCCAATAGTTCTGACTTTCATTAACTTTAATACCCGGTCTGGGATACCTCTCAACGGCTCTGCGTAAAGTTTACCTCAATAAGATATCTTTAAAATTTGCTTAATACCTCTGATTCTTACCAAAATTCTGTGGTGTGTCTAAAAATATAAACTAGGTCTTTACCAAAAAAACTGATCTAACATAAAATTTCTGCCCGTCTCATCCACTCCCCCTGCGAAATTTTTACAAATTGCGCCTTTGTCTTTGTTGTAAATCTTAAACATTGGTAAGGTCTAAGCTTTCTATTAGTAGAAGAAAAAAGTTTTATTTTCACACAGACGGTACATTTTGGCAGCTTTTAACCAGCAAGGAGCAATAAAATATCATATCGAAAGCATGAGACATCAATAAAAAAATAAAGTCAAAAACATCTGCAAAAAAAGCATTAACATTAATTATTACAGTAATTACAGTGCCTAACAAAAATTAAAGACCACTTTTGAAAAAAATGTGTTTTTTGTGATTAATTCGTTATATTTATACATTTTTTCATCTCAGTACCTACTCTAGTATTCTCTTGTCTGATTGTGGCACCTTGGAGCCCTTTAAAATCAGTAAATGCAATTTTATTTTATTTTCGTTGCTTAGGAAGATAGGTTTGAGTTATTTTTATGATTAGATTTGGCTGCAAAATTGAGCCAAAAATCGTCTCAAAGTTCAACGTGTACGAATTGTAACATTGTGCAGAAAAGGCTACTCAGAACGCAAAATTAGTGCAAAATATAATGTCAGCAAAACAGCAGTTCACAAAGCAATAGTCAATTGGATACTGAGGAGGAGTTGCTGTGACATAAGAGAAGTGGCAGACCAAAGAAAACGACTGTGAGAGATAATCATTTAATGAAAAGGATAGTAGTTCGATCCCTAACTGGATCGATAAAGAAGTACAGCCTCCCTTTTTTGCAAAAGGCGTCAAAGTGAGTGACATGACTGTTTCTCGTCGATTGACATCGGATTTCGGATTAAAATCGCGAAAACCCGCTAAAAAACCATTACTAAATCCATGAAAGCCAAGCGTTTGGCATTTACTTAAGCACATCAACATTGGACCACTGAACATTGAAACAAAGCATATTTCAGTGATGAATCAACCATTCAGCGGTTCGCAGCAAGGAAGCAAAATGTTTGTAGACCAAAAGGAAAGAGATACAATGAGAAATTCACAATTTCAATTAAGAAATACCCCCATGTTAAATGATCTGGGGGGCCATGTCATGCAATGGGTCAGGTGGTATATACTTTTTGCCATCTGATACTACAATAAACGGCAAAAAGTACTTGAAACTGCTAAAAGATAAGCTGAAAATTCATATGGATATTCATCAGTGTAAGATCTTTATGCATGGTACCCCATGGCACAGGTCAAAAATTGTTTTTGATTTTTTGAAAAGCCAGAAAGTGAAAGTTTGCAATAGCCTGGAAACAACCCTACTTAAACCCTATAGAAAATCTGTGGAAAAATCTTAAAGATAAAGTTGCAGAAAAGCAGCCGTCTTCTGCCAACCAACTTGTGGGTGTGATAAAAAAAAAAGTTTGGTTTATTGAATAAGCGGCCGAGTATTGTCAAACCCTGATACACAGCATGCCACGACGGTGCAGGCGTGATTAAGAATAAAGGAAGACATACGAAATATTAACAGTCAACAAAATTTCTGCAATTTTTTTTATTTTAGAACTGTTTTTAATGTGCTGGTGCATGAATTGCAAAATTAATGTTGATTGCTTGTTATTAAAATCACGGAAAAAACAAAATTATTCAGTTTTTGCAAAAATTACAAGGTGGTCTTAAACTTTTGTTAGACACTGTACATATTCAATGGCGAACAGAGAATTTGGGAAAGAGGGTCTAATATAGGGGTCCCCAAAGTGGTCGATGGGATTATCCAAGGGGTCGATAAACACCTGGGGGTCAAAAAGGGGTCGGCCACAAATTTTAAGTATATGAGGTCGTGCTTAACGTCAGCTTCACCGTAGACAGCGGAGATTACTACTACTGCTTCTTCAGCTTTCATTGATAAAGTCTATATGGATATCACTATTGTTTATTATTAGTGATGCTACTATTTTATTATTGACATCATTAGCATTTTCAGTTATGACTATTTTTTTATCATCTTTATATTTATCATAATGCTATCATAGCCTGTGTAAGTGAGGTCTAGGCTACATGCATACATGAATAAGTTTACATACATACAAGCATGCTAACATGCACATTAGCAAATACATACTTACACACATATGTACAGTATATATATCATGATTATATACGTAGTCGGTCGATTTGGCAGTAGAGAGCTCAATGATAGAATCAGAGCAATAATAAAATATCTTTATATTTATCATCTTTTATTTATATATTATCATACTTATATTTATACACACACACACACACACACACACACACACACACACACACACACACACACACACACACACACACACACACACGCACGCACGCACGCACGCACGCACGCACGCACACACACACACACACACACACACATGTACATAAGCACACATACATAGGATCGGTCTGATTACTCTGTTAGGTATATAGTGCACCTGTGTGTGTGTGTGTGTGTGTGTATGTATGCATGTATGCATGTATGTGTGTATATATATGTATATATATATACAGTATATATATATATATATATATATATATATATATAGAGAGAGAGAGAGAGAGAGAGAGAGAGAGATTTCAACAAAGCATGCGTTTCTTGTTGCCTTTTATTTTTCATGTCGGATGTAAATCCGTCCAGATTAATTAAAAAAAGGGAGAGAATTAAATCCACTAAATTAGTGCAGCAAACCATTCTGACCACTAATCCATGAGATTAATTAAATTGTATCCTAATCGGACCCATATGGTCACTTCTGTCAAAATGTATCCAAATTTCATATGCCTCTTTTGATTGGCTATTATAACATGCTTCATATCCATCCGACGGACCTCTTAAATACGCCCAGTTTCATGAATAAATAAGCCAGTTCAAACTCAACCTTCGTCTCATTTACAACTTTGTTCTTTTTCTAACAACACATGCATACGCATGTGGAACAAAGGATACTAGACAACTTGGAGCTTGCTGTCGTGAACTGAAGGCTCTGCATTAACTGTTTAAGTTTGCCACATTTATGGTGAGCATAATGGCTGCCCCTATGAATAAGAAAAAGTGCAGACAGTACTCACAAGAGTACTTGAAATTTGGACTCGTACATTCATTTACTAATGAAACAATGCCTATGTGTCTGTTGTGTGAAAAGACTTTCAGTAATGATGCCATGAAACCTACGAAAATGAGAGACCACCTCGAAAGGATTCACTGTGATAAGAAAAACAAACATCTTGATTTTTTTAAGGTGCTGAAAGAAAAAATTAGAAATCGGCCAAATTTAAAGACATTTTTTAAAGCACCTGCTAGTACCGATAATGAAGGAGGACTGAAGGCATCGTACAGTATCTCCCTTAATATAGCAAAGAAAGGAAAATCATATACATGTACCATTGGTGAAGAGATCATAATTCCAGCAATTAAAGATGTGATTGAAAATGTCATGAAGATATTCAAAAGGGGGAAGAGATACAGAACAACAGTTTCACAGGGCTTGGTATGCAGTTTCCCTTACTAATGTATATGGAAACGGCTTATCTATTTAGTTATCATTAATATTTATTTTTGTACATGCCTGGGGGTCGATGAGAAATCAAGAATTCCATAAAGGGGTCGATGGTCTAAAAAGTTTGGGGACCTCTGGTCTAATGTCAATTACTAAAGTAAGTGCGTGTTCGATGGCGAAAGAGAATTTGTGAAAGAGAGTAAGCTTTGCATCTTTGATTATGCCTTTTTCCGATCAACTCTCTGTAGAAACTTTTTTGACTTATTTTTAAATTTAATGACCTTGTGCGACACAGTGAGGGTCTTCGCGGTACCCGAAGCGAGAGGGCATGCGACAGTGAGTCCTACCTATAAGCGAAGTGAAGATTGACAAAGAGACCATGTCTTCCAAATTTTTTGAACTCCATTGAGATAAGGTGATATTTTTTGGCGAAATGGCGACAATATGCCGATGCACCAATGATAGATCATTTTCTTTAGGCAAGGAAAAAAGCATCGGCAACAAACCCACTATTTCCAAACAAAGTTAATTTATGGACAAAAAGCATAATTTTGGCCTCCAAGTTTTGTTTCTCACTACGCTAACGGCTTTATACTCCTACATGAGCTACTGTAGGCCGTGTGTCTCTGCTACACTGCATCATTTAGGACCAATACAAAACAAAATGTATCTATGTTACACTGCATTATATGTAGTGCGAAGACATTAGAATAATCGTGGTAGGTTACTTTTAAGCATCAACTCTAAAGTAATTTACAGAATATATACAACACTCTAATTTCTGTAGCAGATATTAAAAATACTGCGCTAGTGTGGTAGGGGACTTTGCCCCACTTGTAAAAGTGGGGTTAGCCCCCTTATCCTCCAGGTTTTTGGTACTGATTTACGGCAAAACTGCTAAAATAATACAACAGCACTTTCTACTTTTATTATTCAAGTAATTTAATTTTTGATTACTCTTTTACTTTTATCACGTAAATGTGTCTGTTGTTACTGTCGCGTATTGAAATATTTTTTCAGAAACTACCAATCCTTATACGTAAGTAAATTTTTCGGCTTCTTTGACCACGTCTAGTTTTTTGTGATACAAATTAAGTGTGAGTCACTTTTATGTAACTACCGTGTTTTTCGGACCACAAGGCGCGCTTATTATCCTTTATTTTTCTCAAAAATGGAACGTGCGCCTTATAGTCCGGTGTGTCTAATGTGTAGATCAGGTTGCGCTTTGTCACCAAGCTCTGAACAAGTTTTATGTTGTAATAATCGTTACTAACGTAATAGTACCTCCCTCAACTCGTTCTTTCTTGAGAGCAAACATCTTGCTTGTTTCTTGCCATTAAATGATCTACTCTCAATCCCCTTACGACTGTGTTTTTTCTCTTCACCTACTCTCGTTCCCTTCACGAGTGTATTTTTCTCTTCATTTTACGTGCGTAAACACACACATGCGTTGCGCATGTATTGCAATCTGTACGGTACCTAGCAACTAGCAGCACACTTCTCACGCAATGCGAACACAGCAGTTCATTGTTTGATCATAAAATAAGTACCGTACCGATAAAATGCGTTGAATTTTCATTTCGCCTTATAATCTTTTTTGATTTTTTTTCTGATTTTTTTCTTTTCTGATTATTTTCTGACTGCGCCTTTTAGTCCGAAGCGCCTTATGTATGAAAATAAACGCGTTAGAAGACGTTTATTGATACTACGCCTTATACTCCGGTGCGCCTTGTGGTCCGAAAAATACGGTAGACATCTTTTGACAGGCTAGTTTAGTAACTGCTAGTAGGATAAGCTGAAGCACACTGAATCGTCTTTTGGCTGGAGTGCCCGCTTGACAGTCAGGAGGTTTGTGTGAATATTAAGTACATTTCCAGGTTGAGTTGGATAAAAAGTTTGAAAATATGGCATTCATATATTTCCTGTTGTTCGGCACGTCACGTGTTAAGAAAACGAGCAAGACTTTGGGTTAATGTAAAATCCTTTGCATCTGTTTATTTCATCTTTTCAGAGCTTATTTTTAGTGTTGAAGTGGATTTGTCAAAAGTCTGTGCAATGCTGTGTGTCATGACTCCATGGACGTTGATCGTAATACCCTGAGTGGTGGTGTGGTGTCTAGAGCGTCCACTTCATTTGACAGACAGGTGGGAGAGCAGAGTAATTGGGCCCGGTCAATCAAAGATATGCAAACACAGCATCAGCTTTACGTATAAACAAAAGACCAAAACTCTATCATGATATCAAAACACCCCCAAATCTTATGCACACGACTACAAATTTAAAATGTCTTTAACAATAAGAAAAACCATAACTTGCCTTTAAAACTGAAAATTTTAAAAGCTTGAAACATCAAGAACAACAATTGCTTTTTTGCGAAATTGCTGTTGCAAAATAGGCTCATATTGTTACTTTTATAGGTCTATAAAACCGGAAAAAATTGCAGCTTATTTGCGCAATCTTGCGACAGCATTGCTCTTTCTCATTTCAAACTCTTTTGCTATCGCCATCATCATAGGATGATTTTTGCGCCGACACCCTTTCTCTTCCGCGAGATCAGCACACGATGATTTTTTCAAAAATTTGATAATCAGTTTACTTAAAAATTGATTGGTGACTTTATTTTTCAACCGATTTTAATAAGTTTTTTTTAATTATAGGTTATTTCAAGGCTGTTCCGATAATATTTGATTTGTTTCTAAACTGTTTGATTTTATACTAAAAAAATTAAACTTTTTTACCTGTAGTCGAATTTTTACCCCCTCTAAAATGTGGTAACCTATTATAAACAGATAAATTTGACGCATAAACAACGCAACAATCTACCAAACGTTGACATCTTTAAAAAGCTCAGGAAATTAGCTTTGCGGCATTATATGATTCTAAATAGTTGAGGCTCAGGATTACTTTATAATGGCTTATAAAGAATTGGTTGGCATACACAATTTTTCATTTTTTGTTGACAAATTTTCTGACTGTGTTTTAGACAATTGCAATTTGTGACAAAAGCTCTTTGGTGCCTTTTGACTATTTGTCCTCAAGAGCATGGTTATTTGGAAGCCTATATCTAATTTTTTGAAAAGATTTATCAAAAAATAAAATCTCTATAAAATTTTTGAAAGATAGCCGACTTCAAGCAAAAAATTGGTAATCCTTCTACAGAAAAAAAAGGAGGGGAGGTAGAACTGGTCCTTTATCATCTTTAGCGACAGAATATTCCTTTCAAACTACATTTCATCTGAATGATGAGAAAATTTTCTTTCCAAAAATATATATTGTTGCATGGTATAGGCAAGGAGTTATTCTATAATGACTGATAAAATTGGTAGATTACGTAGGCCTAGCCTGTTTTCAATTCCGATCAAAAAATACCAAAAATTTGGGCTTTTTGGGTTCACGAAATTGAAATTTCTAGAAAAACTAATTTTTCTGGTAAACTTTGATTATTTTCCCGAAACATGATTATTTAGCTGTCTGTATGCATATTTTCGAAAAGATTGGTCAAAAAAGGAAGTCTTCAGAATTTTTAAAAGATCGCCCGCTCCAAACAAAAAATTGGTAATTCGTTGCCGAAAAAGAGGCCGTAAACATGGTTCTATAACATTTTTCGCGACAAAATATTCCTTTCAAACTACAGATCATCTGAAGGTTTAAAAAATTTTCTTCCCAAAAATATATATTGTTGCATTGTTTAGGCAAATAGTTATTTCGTAATGACTGATGAAATATGGTACCTGCAGTTATCTTCAGCACCAGCTTAAAACACTCAAAATTTGAAAGCTGGACTTTAGAAAATGCAAATTACAGAAAAAGTAATCCCTCTCCAAATTTGAAATCACTTTATACGCTTACACAACTCTTTTCCTCGCCATGTATTAAGCTTCCACGGAGCTGGTGTATATTAAACGCTCTCTATAAATTTTTCAAGGTAGGGTATTCCAGGTGAGAATCTGGTACCCAAACAAAAAAGGAAGAATGTAGGACGGGCCTGTTTCATCCTTAGCAATAAAATATTAGCTTCAAGTTTTATATCATCTGAAAGTTGAAGAAATTTTTGTTTCAAAAATATATCATATTACATATTTTCGGCAAGGCTTTGATTGATGGAAGACTAGCCTACATGACAAACCTAAAATTATCTTTGGTACCGGTCAAACATCCCCAAAATTGGTGCTAGGCCTCATAATATTACAAATTGCAAAAAAAGTACACCCTTTAAAAATCTTAAAACGCTTTTATACAATTACGCCTCTCTCTTTTCTGATGTATCAAGTTACCAAGGAGAAAATGCAAACAAAACACTTTTTATTGACTTTGACAGGCGGGCTATCATCAAACAAAATTAGCTCTGCCCCAACAAAAAGAGAGTGGGAAACAGTAGCTTATGTTTCACCTTAAGCCACTAAATAATCTGTTTAAACTGCATATCATTTGAATCAAGAAAAATCAGCCTTTTTAAAGATAGGCAATATTTGGTGGTATAGACGAAGAGTTATTTGATAACGATTGATGAAAAGAGTAGATGCAGTAGTTGCCAGTACCCCCCACAAGGCCGAAAATTTGACTGCTGAGCTTCACAATATAAAAATGTGTACAAAAAGTCAGTTCTAGGTAATTTTTTACTGTTTTTCTTCGAAAGCATGATCCTTACACATTGCCTAGCGGTCATTTTTGAAAAAATTTATCTATACACGAGGCCTATAATACCATTTGAACTTGGGGAAACAATGGTTCCCCAAACAAAAACGAAAAGGGTAAAGGTGTTTCTGTTTTATTTTGAGTCACAAAAATTGTTTTTAGAACACACATCATACAGATTGGGATAAAATTTCCTTTCCAAAAATATATTACACTACGTAGTCTAATTTAACCTTTATTTCACATTGATCGATCAAAAACGCAGTTTTAATGCACATCTTTTTGTTCTGGCGCAAAAAAATCTTAAAATCTTTATGATTCTGGGTCTCAGAAAAGTGAAAATTGTACAGCAGAAAAACTGAGTAATATAATACATTTTGACTATTTTCCTCAAAAGCATGGTTTTTTAAAATGATGTGTCTGAATTTTCGAAAAGATACATCAAAAATGAAGTCTCTAAAATTTTTTAACGTTGCGGTGCCTTAGTTTGAAAGTAATTTACTCCCCCAAAATGGAGGGAGTTAATTTGCATAAATCATATTCTTGGACAAAAAATTTTTTTTAGAGGTCAGCATATTCTAATTCATAATGAATTTTTTTCAACGATATAACATAATCGACAAAATACCTAATGGCCTAAAACCATTGAATGATAAAAATAAACAAAAATCTTGTTGGTGGTACAGAGCTTTAATACAGCTTTGAAAAAAGCTGTTTTAGCCATGAGCTTTTCGTGACGCTCACATCAGTGGCGGTATCGCGTCAAAAGGGAAGAGCTAGAGTGAGAAAGTGTTTTATGTGATTAATTTAAAGTTTGGGCAATCAAGACAAGCCAACGATAGCGCTAGTATTGGAAAGTGCGCCAAAGAAAGAAATTTCGCAATAGCAAAATGATGGAGAAAGCGCAGCAGGAGAACAAATAGGAACGCCCCGATTATGGAAAGAGTTTGAGAGTGTAAATAAACTCTTTCTGTCCGCATAACACCGGGCGCTTCTTCTTCTTCTTCTTTGTGTGGAGGGGCATCCATTTATCGATGGGATCAGATGCTGGCTGTGGTGGTATTAATCCAGCATCTGGTTTCGTCATCCAAAACCGTCAGACCAGCCACCCCTCGAGGTAGTCGATGTACGGGGCACGTTGAGATAACGTGGTCTGCAGTTTGATCGGTAGCGCCACCCTCACAATTCGACGAGGGAGCGAGACCGCATTTGTACAGGGACGAATGAAAACGCCCAACGCCAGGCCGCAAGCGATTGAGCTTGACCCAAGATGTTTGGGGCAAGCCTACTCCTAGGGGTCTAGAAATGGCCCTGCGAACGAAAACATGCAGTACCGATGCGTGTTTAGAAAACTCCGCGCTCCAACTATAATTCGTCCACTGAGCAACGCGGATGCTCAGATAGGTCATTGAATAGTTTCCGCGCAGCTGGCACAAATGGGCGTCTAGACTTCAGTCTCTCCTGGGGTACACCTGATGATCTAGCTAGTTGACCGTGTGAATTATGGCCTGGATTCAGGGTGCCACACTTGGCCAAGAAGAGTGTCGCCCCAAGCGGCGAAGCTCAGCTGGCTGGATGCCTGAAAGGATTGAAAGATGTTCCATTGGCTTAGAACCTAGGCATCCAGAGACAATGCGCAAGGCGTCATTCAAAACACTGTCGATCAGACTGGCGTGAGCGCTGCAACAACAAACTGGTGCGCAGTACTCAGCTATAGAGTAAACCAAGGACAGGCAAGCTATACGCAATGTTTCAGCGCCAGCGCCACATTCCGAGCCCGAAAGTTGCCTCAGAAGCGTGACGAAGGTAGCTAGTTTTTTGCACAATGTCTCGAGATGGTGGTGGAACGTGAGTAATCTATCCAGTTTTACCCCGAGGTAGGTTGGAACTGGGCAAAATGGCAAAAGATTACTATTAGCGTAAACTTTGAACTCACGTTTGGTCTGTCGATTGTGTAAATGAAAGGCCACCGTCACCGTTTTGGCGCGGCTGAGTTTTAGTCTCCAAGTCCTGAGATACGCTGAGAGTGAAGCCATGTTTTGGCTTAAGGTAATCTCCAAGCCCTTCCAGTCCCTCGAAGAATGCAATAAAGCTGGATCATTGGGATAAGCATTTCTTGAGGTTGTGGAAGGAAGATTGTATGTATAGATATTAAAGATGAGGGGGCCAAGACCGATCCCTGAGGGACACCGTTTCTCAGACGTAGAAGCCTGCTTTGCTTGCTATCACCGGTGGTAAGGGTGAAGCTTCTATTTTTTTATAAGCTCCAAAATGATCCGAACCATGTGCTTATCCGGCAGAAATCTTAGCAGCTTATGGGTGAGACCGCGGTGCTAGACAACGTCATAAGCCGCAGTCAGGTCGACAAACACAGCACCAGCATTCTTCTTAACCTCAAAGGAGTCTTGGATATTTTTTAAGAGCAAAACGGTTTGGTCCACGGTTGATCTCCTGAGTCGAAATCCAGCCTGCTTCTTAGGGAGCTATGGATCGATAATTGGTTTGACACGGGTATGGATACGCCTTTTGAGGATCTTGTACGGGACACACAGCAGAGAGATTGTACGATAGCTCTTAGGGTCTTCCTCAGGCTTCTTAGACTTTGGGATCGCCACTACCAGCACTCTTCTCCTGCTCATATCAAGACACATTGGGCGCTGTGTCTTGATATAAGCTGTCTCCAAGAGATTAAAGTAGAAAGAGCTTCGTGCTGTGGCAGGGATTGAAAATTACTTGTAGTCATAGTTTAATGCACATTGCTTGTTTTCTAAAAGATGCTGTCCAATGGCAGGGTCACAGTGCGGTTTGGTGTCAATGTCAAGCAACGGTTCGGTGTCAATGTCAAGCAACATGTTCCGCAACGGTTTAGTCAACAATTGACCCGTCCATGTCGATCTCAACCACACAGATCGTGCAAACGAAACGACATCAAACCGCACTGTAACCCTGCCATTGGTCAGCAACTTTTAGAAGACGAGCAATGTGCATTAAACTATGACGACAAGCGGCTTTCAATCCTCGCCACAGCATGCAGCTCTTTCCACCTTAATCTCTTAGAGGCTGCTTATGTCAAGACCCAGCGCCCGGTGTTATGCAGACGGAAAGAGTTTGTTTACACTCTCAAACTCTTTCGATAATCGCGGCGTTCCTATTTGTTCTCCTGCTGCGCTTTCTCCATCATTTTGCTATTGAGAAATTTCTTTTTTAGCGCTTTGCAATACTAGCTCTACAGGGCGCAATGAAAAACACAAATGTTTGAATTTTACTGTGGTCGTTTGGTGCATTGTCGTTATGGGCAAGATAAACGTTTAGGCCAAATCTTGCGTTAAAATGATCTCATCTTCTTTACCAACTTTCCATGTCAATTTTTGGCTAATTTTGCCTATACGTACACCTAGTCTAGTACAAAGCGTTGATAAATGTAAACACTAGCCGCCTTTTAAGAATGAGAAACAATTTTATTCAAAAACTGCGATGTCTTAGAATTAGTAATTGTTATTGTTTCTCAGTTAATAATTGAAGCTGAAATGCTTCTTGGTTCTAAATGCAGGCATAATCCGTCTGCTGCTAAGCCGCTGCCTGATGTAACCATCTCTTGCCTTGTAGCCTGCCACCTCTGTGCAAGCTTCAGTCATGACCCGGACTCCTCTCTCAACTGATTGAGTGTGGTTCGGCCACTTCAGAACACTCAGCGGTTTTTCAAAAATACCTAAAACTTTCTCATCACTGAGGGATTCAAAAATGGAGCTCAGTTTTCAGTTCAGGGTCTCAGTCAATTATATTGTAATTTGTTGCGTGAAGCTTCAGCTTTGGAAGAATTGCTTTCCTGATATTCTTGAAAACAGGGATGTGGAAGTGGTTAATTCGTCAATCGCTTCCGCTTCCACACCTATCGCTTCCCTCTTCCACAACCGAAAAACGAGAAAACAATCATTGACAATTTTTAACTTTTGTGAATCTGTTGCTTGCCTTCTCCTACACTTTATCATTTTGAGGAGACAAAAACCTATCCATATAATGCTATTACTTTACGTACTTCGCTCAAGCTTATTGTTACGAACTACTCTGTGCTTCTTTTTCTTAGATGCTAGAACTCGTGTTGAATGTATAACAGTGCTCTTTAACTCTTTTGTCATCTCGGAAGTGATGTACTTTCGCGTTTGTCACAAAACCCCCACCAACAAAAGCTTAGAAATCACGAGCTGCTTGTAAGAAAATCAAATATTTCATTATTACACTTCAAAAAATAATAAATAAACAGTTATTACATGTTCCTTCACTACTTACAACCACTTTTACAACAGTTAACTTAATGCTTCTCATATCTAAACCGTATGACTACATATTACAGCTCTCGATTACAACCTGCCGTTACAACAAGAAATTACAACAATATAGCGCGGATTTTCTCTCTCTATCCTCAACTAACCCTGACTTTGAGTCAACTTAAACCCTAATCATCAATACGGACCTTCTGTCCGTTCCCAAAACACGTAATGACTCCGATCTTTTAGGATAGTGAAGTGCAAAATTTCTGTCCAATGTACAGTATATAAAGCAAGCAAAATTGAACTGCACCAATCAACAGCCGCCTTAACGTGGTGGTGCGGTCCCCAACCCCGTACGAGTTGGGTCAAAATGGCTGCTGGCCTTCCCGAGGGTCCCAGTTACCCCGGGCACTCCCCCTTGCACAAACCTTTTTTTTTCCGTGCTGCCCTCTGAACGACTGCGGAAAGGCAGCACACAGTCTCTTTAAAATTGGTCTTTTGTCTTCTCTCTTCTCCTGCCTTTCTCTTTCCCCTCTTCTCATCCTTATCCTGAGGAGCGGCAACGTTCCTTCTAACCCTTGCCCTGTCTTTCCTTGCTCAATGTGCGCTGAAAATGTGACCTGGCGGAGTAGGTCGGTGTAATGTTGCACCTGCTCCAAATGGGTTCATTTAAAGTGCTTACTACTCTTCTTTTCTAAATTCAGAACTCTTGGCAGCTCTCACTCCTGGAGCTGCCCTTCCTGTTGCATCCCTGCTTCTTCTGAAGATCCCATACCTACCAACACTGTGACTTCCTCTTCGGACTCCTCCAGCTTGTATACCTCCGCTGCTCAATCTGCCCCCTTGTGCTAATGCATCGCTCCCACCCCATCCTTGCCCTCAAAGCTGTTATTCTCCCGCTCACTTTGTATTTTCTCTGCACCCTCACCACCGCCTCATGCTCCTAACTGTTTCTCTACACCTCATGGTTCCTCTTCCCCTTTGACTCCCTCAGGGTTCTTCAATGGAATGCTGGGGGTCTCCGAGCCAGGAGCACTGAACTTCTACACTTTATTTTGTCTCATCCCGTTGACCTTATCTGCATCCAGAAATCTAACCTTAATTTATCTTCCTCTTTCCGGATTCCTGGATTCTTTGCTCTGCGATCTGATTGCACTCGCTCCCGGTCTGGTATTTCCCAAATGTTTATGCTCCCCCAATTCGCTCTTTCCTGAGAGATAGCAGAACCGACTCCTTTTCTCCCTTCTATTTTCCCATCTTTAGAAATCTCTTCATTCTGGGGTCTGTAACTACCATCGTCCCCTCTGGGGCTCAAAAGGTACTTCCGACCGCTGTGGGGAGGAGGTATTTGATTGGGTTATCTGCTCTGACCTCCTCAATGACTTTGACATACATAGTTTTCTCTATCGCTCCTCTGACAGTGGCTCCTCTCATGACATCTCCTTTGCTCCCTCCTCTCTTGCTCCTGGAAGTGTTTCAGGACCTGGGTTCTGATCACCTACCAATTCTACAAATCGTCCCGCTTTCTCTAATCTTTCGCCCCCACGAACGTTCCCTTTCTTTAATTTTCAGAAAGCTCGTGAGATGACTTTGCTTTTTACTTTGATTTTTGCTGTTCTCTGCAGAAAAATACTTATCTCTTTTTCTCTCCTCTGCTGCTGCTCTCTTTACTTCTTTGACACTGAATGCCCTTTTTACGATCTGGTGCTCTGGACAAACAGCTCTGTTTCTTTCTTTTTTGGCAAGGGCGGATCTGGCCTACTTGCCAGCTGCTCTCTCTTTGGCACTGAGACCACCCTTTTCTTTACAGCAGGCCCAGTATGTTCAAGTTTTTCCGCTGAAGCCTGCGCCATTCTGCAAGCTCCTTGCTGGTCTCAGTAGCACTTAAAAGTCTGCCGATTCTTTTCCTTTCTCTTCCTATCTGACTCTTGCTCTGTCTTTGTCACTCTGTCCTCTCCTCCATCTTTTCTTTTACCTCAAACTCTCTGGCAGATCTGGCAGGAACTGTCTTCTTTTTCCTCCTGTTTTATTAGGCTACAATGGGTCCCCGAACACTCGTTTCCCCTGGGGGAACAACGCAACTGATGAGCTGGCCAGACCGAGAGCGCTGCTCGTACCCTCTGTAAACTTTTGTAGCCTCTCTCCAGTTATCTCTCGTATCCACCTTTGTCTTTTCTCAGACTGGAGACGTATTATCTCATTTAAATTCTTCGACACACAGGTTCCCTCGATTTCCACTGAGAAACTAGTGCTCCTTTGTCACGCTTACTGTGTTCTCTCTCGTCTGAGCTGCAACGGACACAGCCTTCTGTTAAGCTCTTATCTCTCTAGAATAGGCAGAATCAAAAATCCTTTATGCATCGCCTTTGGACACCCGGCCCAGGACATCTCTCATCTCATTCTGCACTGTCCAGCCACAGACTATCTGCACCGCTCGCTTTTTGGCGACTCTCTGACTCTCTACGACCTCTGGTCGAGGCACTTGGGAGTTTCCCGGCTTCTCGGGCTCCATGGTCTTCCGCTATGCACCTATTCCTCGGAAGGGATCAGGTAACAACAACAGCAAAATTGAAATTACAGACGCACTATTTCGTAACAAAGGGAGTTAGTAAATTCAGATGTTTTTAAAATTGTAAACAGAATTACGTCATACTCTGCAACTTGCTATTACAAGATTCCATTACTAACTATTTATATAAACGGAACACCGCTACATATAAGAATTCAATATACTGAAATAAGAAACAAATACTATTAATAAACGAAGAACCTTCGCGGACTCCTCACTGAATCCTTAAAACTCACAAAACACAACTGCATGTATTGCGAAATCCCTGTTGAAGAGCGCTGATGCAGAATGATCAAATTGTTTCCGTCGTGAGTAATTTGCTTTTCAGCGTTTTCAACCCCCTGGCCCAAACAAAGGTTTGTTAAGTTTAATCAAATTATCATTTTATTGGCAACGTTTCGTTATCCAAACTACCTTTTTCTTACCCGTAATCGACATAAAATATGATGCTAGTTATACTTTTTTTGTGCTCTCGAACTACTGATATCGCACGATTATTCAGACATATAGTTCAACTTCACGGTTTAATCTTCAACGGGAAATGGACAAACTTTTTAGCCAAGTTACTCTTCAAGTCAAATAACTTATGTGGAAGCGGAAGCGGTAGAATTTTCGCGCATTCGCTTCCAAAGAAAAAGAACTGCTTCAACCGCTTCCGCTTTCACATCCCTGCTTGGAAGGCATGTCATGTGTCTTTTCTACCGCCTCTGTATCCTCCTCTGCTTCATCATCTGTTGGTATAAGAAGATCTTCATCAATGTGGGGCCTTTTACAATCCTCATCAACTTTAGGAAATGCTTCATCTTCAGTGTTCGGTATGTATTAATCCCTTAGCTTCCTGATTCTATTAACAGCTTCTCTTCTGACTACTTCATCTCTATCTGTACACATGACAAGCAGGAGTTGGTCTGGATGAGTAAAAAAGGCATCTCTTTGCATCACTTCCTTTACAATGTTTATCTCCGTATTGCTCAGATGTTTCAGCAACTGCAAGCATACAAAAGTATGGTGCGGACCATCCGTCATGTACGAATGTCTCTTGATCTGGAACCACATTGGCACAGAGAATTTCGCCACCATGTCAGCGATCCTCTGAAGTTGGTTACTTGGTTGAGCAGTGGCAACGTATACCCTCAATTCTCTGCTCCAGAGGGTGTTCCACCTAGACACACAGGGAGGACCAGGTTCAATGGCTGCGAGATTATCATCTACTTTCTCTACTATAGTCGCAATCCACATTCTGTACAAATATTTTTGGTCCCAGGATAAATCTATTACCTACAAAAAACAAACATAACTGATAAACAGCTTGGTAAAGTAAGCTATGCTAAGACTCAGCAAAGTCAAAACAAACGCTTGTAAATCAAACAATCATAACTTACCTCTTCTTTGGACAGAACCGGACAACCAGAAAAGGTGATTGGCTGGAAGTCAATGACAGGGAGGTCTGACACTGGCTCTTTTATCTACTGAACAATCATTCCTCGCATCGATGGGTTTGCCATTGTAATAGTAAAATATTGCCCGGAATGGGAGCTCTTTACCATGAAGTTGACAGATGCTGTAATGCAGAGGCAGGGCGAGCAGCATCTTCAGGTGATGGATAACACCTCCGTTTGGTCCGGTATTGACGCGGCAACCGTCACGACCAGCAACATATAGTGGCTGATTTGTCCGCTCGTGCTCAACCAGAAAGTCATAGATGACTTGAGCTACCACCTCCCCATGCCCAGTTTTGGAGGTCATATGAGTTAAATAGTGTTGTTGTTGTGATTACCCCTTTTCTTCCTCTGAATGGAGGTACGGCAATTCAGATTGATTGGTAGCCCCACCACCAACAAGGCGGACTGCCACTGGTGGGTACCCAAGAGTCGTCTTTTACGACATGCTGGTTTAGCAACTTCACAATTGTAACCTGGTAAAGTTCGGGTGGCCACCTGTCTGCCACATAAAGGTGGAGACGTCACGTTAAGTGCATTGCCTAAGGACACAACAAGCGAGCTTGCCGGCTTGTTGCCGGCTTCCCTTTTTTATGCTGAGCGTCAAGCAGGAAAGCTCTGAATACCATTTTTTAAAGTCTTTTGGTGTGACTCGATTGAGGGAACGAACCCCAGGTCTACCGACTACAAAGCGGACACTCTAACCACTACGTCATCGCACCGGTGAGTTAAATAGTGGTTGCCAAGTTCAGTCAACACGACATAGTGATCATCTACTTTCGTCGTTTGACTTTGCCTTCCTGTTTTATTGTTTTTCACAAGAACTCAGGTCATGATTTTCTTTGCATCAAAATATAAAGACGCAAGTTCCTTTAAATTTCCAAGCTCTGCTTTCCGCCTTTCCTCTCTACATCGCCTCCTCTCGTCTCCCAATAACTTGACTCTCCAATCACTTGAACTTTTTCTATTTCAGGAGCCACCTCCGTCGCCTCGTCTCTTGCCGCCGCTCGGCCCACACTCTGCTAACATTCCTGTCGATGTCAGCAATTACCATCTACCGAGCACAACGCTGGTCAAGCAAGAACTGGATCTCATGCTGAGGAACCTTCGCATCACTCTTACAAGCCAAGTGGAATCCATCACAGTTCTTTGCTTTACAGTGCACTTGGAAACAAGAGGAAGATGGACACGTGCAATTACAAACGTCAAAGAATTCACCCATTTCCATTTTGAACTCGTTTAACGTGACGAGATTTCGCTTGCTTTTGTCGGTCAGCAGACCTCTCTTGTACAATCTTTTTAATTTATTTTCAGTAGCTTTTTGATCCAACAAAGGAATGGTTAACCGATCTCCAATCGCCTTAGCCCATATTGCAGAAACATCTAAAGCAGCTTTCCTCACAACCTCATTCACATCTGCAAACCTTCCAGCCTCACACTTGTACCCCCAAGAATTTGTGAACATTTCACCATTAAGTGGAAGTTTGTGCGCAGGAAGGGGATCTGCCTACCTAAACACAGCATGCTCTGTGTCTTTACTGGTTATTTTCTTTCTCTTAGTCATAACTGCTATATCTTTACAAATTAATTCAATTCTGAAATATCAATACATTATTTTACTATAGAAGTGTCAAAACTACATTACATTTTATTAAAACTTGTAAAAGTATGCGGGAACAACTGATAGCACTGCATGACAAAAAAGTACGACACAAAGCAACGATATTCTGACAACGGCCAACAACTGTAGGCTCTGTCACAAAAAAGCCTGAAACAGGTGAACGGAAACAGATAAGTCAAAAATATTACAGCAGAACAGTGCTGAAAAATTGAGTTAAACAGTAAACAAGCGGCGTGCTGATTGGCACTGAGCCAAGAACGTAGCTGAAACAGTATCATCGCTTTAGTATAGTCTCATAAGACGGCGTCAAGTGTCAATTTTCAGTCGAAAAGTTGGTTGGCAAAACCTACGTCTATTAACCTAAAATTTGGTGAGCGGCTTTCAAATGACATGTGCAACAATGCATCACGCGACCACTTTAATCTGTGTCAAAAGTGCTCCCTATAGCGCTATCGTTGGGTTGTCTTGATTGCCTAACCTTTAAATTAAACACATAAAACACTTACTCCCTCTAGCTCTTCCCTTTTGACGCGATACCGCCACTGACGAGAGCGTCACAAAAAGTTTATGGCCAAAACAGCTTTTTTCAAAGCTATGATAAAAATAAAAATGATTAATTGTTTTTCATGCAAATTAGCCGTTTTTTTGCATATGATACAACTGATCTAAAAACTGCTTTGTGGGAGCGAAAGAGTTGTCACCTAAGTCTTAAGTTTTTTGATCTTTTTCTGATAAGCTTAAACTACATATCAGATAAAGAGCATTCCCGGGAAAACAAAACCTCAGCAAGCCTTTGACAAAGAGTAGTGAATCGGTCTCTTACAGATGATGATTTGGCCAATACCATCAAATAGATTGTGGAGGTAAGATCGAAAAGTTGCTTTAAACTAGCTGTTTTGTAAATCCTTAATGGACTTCAAGCGTTTTGATAAAATAGTTCTGTTAGCTTCACCTCAAACTGATGTCTGTTAAAAACAGTGATATGTAGATAGCTGAGAGCTTTTTCCCTCAAGCATGTCATTAATAAGCCAAGACCATACTGTAGCGTAGCTTATCTAGGCAATAGAAGAAAATTCTCCAAAAACAGTCCAGAAGTGCAGCGAGCTCAACTTTCAAAACGCGTGAGATTCTGCTAATATTGCGTGTGAAAGATTTAACTTCTTTTTTCCACTTTCAAAACAGTCCGGCCCATAATGTGAAAAAGGTCAGACCATGGCTGAGTTGATAAAATCATGACAATTTACATCAAACCGTAAACTTTATCTAGAGCAATGGTTATCAACCTTTTTGCCGGAGCGGAACCCCAAGGAAACATTTCAGCGGCTCGAGGAACCCCTGTGCAATAATTCAATTGTCTTATGCAAAAAACAGCATTTAATTTAATTAACAAAATAAAATGAAAATTTGTGTAACTCCTGGCGGAACCCCTAGACTGAATTGGCGGAACCCTTGAGCTCCGCGGAACCCTGGTTGAAAACCACTGATCTAGAGTAATAATCAATGCTTTTACGTTTGTTGCAACCAATGACGACATTTTTTTGTTGTTTGGTAAAAAACCCCAGGGTTTAGGTGAAAACAGTAATTCTAGCTGCAAATTCCATTAATGCTCCTCATGACTCTCTTCATCTCATCATTTGGTGTATGTTCGATATGTCGAAGACGCAGTCGAGGAAGCTGGGTGGTTATTTTTGGTGACGATGATTGAGTGATCAAAACTTACGGTGGCCATGCTGTTGTGTCAGTGGGAAAGACACTTCTAACAATTCCCCTGCTTGTTTGCAGGTTTGTGGTAGAAGTGCTCTGTCAAAGCAGCACTGGTAACTCCGATACATGTTTGAACATTATCGACGAAAAAGTTTTTCGTGACAAAAAATAATAAACACGTATGACTCAAGCTAAGAATAGCGCACGATATGTGACTTTTGATAAAAATTGTAAGGACCCTCTCCGTCTTGGTAAGTGGACTCTATTGGTTTGAAACAGTTTTGATTAATGATCATCAGATAAATCTGAATCTGTAAAAACAATCTATTATATTTGCGTACTTTGTTTTCTTAAAGCTTGTTGTTGGTTTCACGGGAAAAAAAATTACTGGTTTCATTTTGCTTCAATAACAATTCAAGATGTTGTTTTTAACATAGTCAATTGTGCAATTTTATTTCATTGTTTAGCCTCAAAAAACAACAAACTCTTGAATTTCACTTCGTTTAGCTTTGTGCGCTCATCTGTAAATGCTTTTGTCACGCATAAGTGAAATAGTGAAGTCACTCATATATACCAAAAATGGTGCCTTAAGAGACAGCTTTTGACAGCTTATATCTAAGGTGTGCAATATCTTTCTCCCCAAGTTTTCAGCAAAGGAAGCGCATTAAATGAGTTCGTTGAAAAAAGATAATATTCTATTTTATTATACAGAGCGATTATCAAAAGACCGTAGGACTATAAGCTACTCAAAGACAAGTGTGAGGTGTTTTTTATTTAAGATTAATTTGAGACCCGTACCATAAGAGCACGGTAGTAAATGTTGCGGGGGAGACACGAAACGTAACGGTATCGTTTTCATGAGGATGATTTTTGAGAATTTACTTTTGAAAACGAAACGGCATTTTTGTCTCTGTTGCGACTAAAAACTCATCCGGACATCACCAACGTTTAGGAGTAGAATTGTCTCTCCACCCTACAGAGTTGAATTGCTTTAGGGGTTGAAACAATTTTCAAAAAATTTGAACCTCTTTGAGCTGTTGTGCACCCCCGCCCTGATGCCCGGTCTGCAATAGGGACTATCGAGTTTTGATTTGTGTTTTTTGAAACTACAGGACTATTGAAAAATGGTGGTGAGTTCTTTTCTAAACAACAATTTTTAATGCTTCTGTTTAAAACGCATTCGATATATTAAACACAGAGACAAAAGACGTCATACTCTCTTTTTCCAAATTTTTTGTGCCCACTTGAGGTGTGTAATTATTTTCAAGTTGAAGAGCAAAAAATTTTTTCACTTATGACGCGATCTCTTGCGAAAGCATTTTCTTGCGATTTTCCCTCAAACTTTGAATCTTATTAACTTTTCCATAATTTCTTATCATCAAAGAAATAACTTATTTGTATAAAAAGAATTATAAGTTACAGTCAAAGAAGTTTTATGCCACTAGGTAATCCTAATTTTTCTGAAATACGTGGAGCAATGTATCATGAATTTGATCAAATTTTCCTTTTAAAGTATCGAAAATTTCTGGAAAAATTTAGCTCACTCAAATGTTTTTTTTGACCTTGCCTTTAAATGCGAATACGAGAATAGAACTTGCGTGAAAAAAGTATGATAATGATTAACTTTAATATTACCCAAAGAACGTAGTCTAAGTCTAGGCTATAATTTGAGCTCGACTTTGACTTTGACTGATTGGTGTTTTTTTGACGACGATGATTTTGAGCTAAGTACATCCCACATTTAAAACTAGGCAGCAATTTGGTTTGCTTTAATACTACCTTAACTGTTATATTTTGCATTGCACTCAGTTTAATCAAAACAGTTGTTTTTGAACTTCCTAAACTTGATACAGAGTAAGTTAAATATGGCTTGCCAATTATATTTAGCATGACATTCAGTTTATGCAAAGCAGCTGTTGCAGCACTTCCTCAATTTCATATAACAAAAGTTAAATATGGCTAACGATATTTAACTTCCGCTATATCGAATTGAGAAAGCGCTAAATCAGCTGCTTAAATAAACTGAATGTCATGCAAAATGTAATTGGCAAGCCATATTTAACTTACGCTAAATCAAGTTTAGGAAGTTCAAAAACAACTGTTTTGAATAAATTGGGTATCATGCAAAATATAATAATTAACCTCATATCTAAACAGACCAAATGAAAAGTAAAGCTCGTTCCTGTTTTTACTTCCCTGGATCTACTTCGAAATGACAACATGTTTCAACTGGAAGCGAAAAATTCACATATGGCATTAGGATTATCGATCAGCCAGAACTTTTTAATAACCTAATTAAACCTATACCTATATTTCATAAATACAATACGACACTAAGCAAAAAAGGCACTTCCTAACTAGGCATAATAAATAGTTTTCAATATTCCTTCAAAATAATTGGCACAAAATCTGGAACGATTTCCCTCAAAGCCTGAAGCTTAATTAAGTTTGGCAAATCTTCATTTTTGAAGCCAGCCAGCACAACCTCTACGGCTCGAGGGCTGCCTACGGTTTGTTAAATGATTTGAAAATAATGTTGGCAGTTATTTGTTTTTGCTGGCTTATGTAAAGCTAATAGCAATACGGTAATTATTGGTACTCCAAGCAAGGCGTGTAAGCGCAGATTTTATAAGTTTTGTATCATTTGGAGAAGCACATTCTGGAATACTTCACTATTCTAAAATATCTTTGACTAACACTGTGTAACACACAAAAAAACACAATGGTTTAAATGCATGTGTGCTTGGATAATTTTGGTCGCTGATCACTAACCTTAGCTCGGTTGCTTTAAATCACCCACGGTTCTTTTGTAATTTTCATTTTTAATTATTATTGCAAGCATTCATAGCTTTAGCTTGCACTTGTACCACTATAAGTTGCTATATACATCGATGTTTTTAGCTTTCTGAAGTGTTTCTATTACTTTTGGTGTCGAGACTCTAAAGGGATGACGTCATACACTTATGACTACTTAAAGATATGAAATCATCGCATTAATTCGTTGCATTGAATAGACTATAAGCTAACTCTAAAATCACTTGTCTCACCTGGAATCTCATTTACTGCTCGAATGACTTACTTCGTAGGACCAGACTGACTAGCTATTTACAACATATCATTATAAACAAAATGCATTCCTTTATTATATCAAACAATTTCTGTTTACAGAGAATTATTTTCCACTATTTTTTTCTTGTATTGCCCTGTCAAGTAATCGGATTTTGAAACGTAATGCTTGCTTTTGCCACTGCGCTACGACTTCGAATTTGCTTATTTCTGTGTAGGTTGTCGTTACCAGTCAGGGGTGCCATTCGCAGGGTTTCATCCCTACGGCAGAAATTTTTGGCCAGCTGTAGGGAGTAAAGAATACCTGCGGGACTTTTTGTTGTGCGTAGAGAGTTTTTCAAAAATTGTAAGGAAACGTAGGAATTTTTCAGTTTTGTCAATTTACATCTCGATCCACGCAATTTTTGTTCAGCTGAATTGTGAACATAATTGCCAATCTTGGAATTTATCCCAAGATTTTGGAATTTTTTTTGCTGAGGAACTCGTTGGAAATACGTGGTAGTGGTGCAGCAACCCGAGATTTCAGCAGATTTGACGAAGTTTGGACAATTCTGAAAATCAATGACCGTCTTTCTTGCTTTATGGATCGATCCTAAAATGACAAGAGTTGGGGGTAATGCCTAAGCCTAGACGATCATACCGAAACAATCCCGATTTGTTCCGTTATATTTGAGGAGAGTTGACCTCAAGTAAATTTTAAAAAACTTGACCCATAAAACCAAGACCTTGCATAAATAGGAGACCTTATTTGGCGCTCTTCTTAAATACTTATATTGCTTACCAATACAAAAACTGTGCAGCGTATATCATTTCCTGACATAAAAGCTAAAAACTCAAAATGCTATTTCTCAAAATCCCGACGTGTACTTTAAGTAACTAAGCTCAGATTCGGATTCAGCGCCGTAAAATTTATAAAAAACACATTTGATGATGCTTGTGGTTTTTCGCGACCTAAAATTTGTTGCGCAATGTAATTATATCAAATCCTAAAACATTGAATTCTATTTCGGAACAAAACAAAGTTGCGCAATTTTGAAGGGAAATCAGCAAAGTATCACATCTTTATGAAAACGAAATGCATTTTGTTTTGTTCGTGTAACATAGACATGTAATATAGCATAAAAAATGTTGTCAAAAATCTATTGTACTTGCGCAATGTGTCCTTTGCAGCTGACAGCACAGCACAAAGAGTAACACGTCCATTAAATCATCCGTAAAGCGATGCATTGCTTCTTGCAACCACTGCCTGCCTTGAAAGAAAAGATGTGACTATGAAATTACAGTACGAGAAATTTTTACGGTACCTCGGTAAAATTACTCGGAATTTATTATCATTAAGCAAAGTCTTTGGTTTTGAATTCAAAGATTTAAAAAATTTCATTGTTGGATCCAAATCCCTCGGGGTTCGAATCCTAAAGATTCATCAATGCAGTATGCTTATTCCTAGTATGGTCTATATAGGTAAATATGTGGGCATGCTTCCATGCGGCCCGCGCAAAAACATTTGATGGTAGCGGCCTTTTTTATATTTTCAGTTTTGCAGGCCTGTTTTGTAGCATCAAAATTTCATCTACTCAAATTTCAGAAGTAAAAGTAGTTAGGTTTACACTAATTCACTCATCTTAAATTGATAACAGCCTACAATTAATTTTGCGTCTACATCACATAATTCATTTTGGTTAAACATTGCGGCTTAGCAGTAACCATTTTGTTAGTAAGCTGATATATAAACCAATCCAGTCAATCTTTTTCTTGTACTTCTTTTTTACTCTGTACAGTATCGTGCATGTTCCTTTTAAATTTCATCAATTTCATTGCTTTTCACTATTGTCATTGCCAAGGTTGCCACTGTTACTATTTTTATAGTAGTAAATGTTAGAATATTTTTGTTTTAACTGTCAGTGCTTCCTTGCCTATGCAATCTAAAAATGAGAAGTAGCAGGAGTGATAATTGCGCCTGGTTCAGTTCCTGTCTGGGACATGCTATTTCTCTCTGGGAAATTTGGTTAATAGTTCGACAGATCATTTACAAGCGTTTTCACAGCGGATGTGAAAGCTTTTCAAACAAATGAAACTCCTTTGTGTGTGTGTGTGTGTTACGCCTTTAATAAAAAGTCTGAAACAAAGAGGATAAATATCGGTCATTAGTTACTTTTACTTAATTTTAAGGCATTTAACATTGAATAAAATAATCGGATCAACTAAGCAAAAACTTTCGCGCCGCTTTTTATAGAAACTAATTAACAGTTGGACTTTTAGGACTATAGCGCCCGAGGCTATTTATGAAAATATGCTTATAGAACAATTTTGTATCTCAATTTCCAATTTTCAAAATTGTAAGAAGCAGTAACTGTAGAACCTGTTTTTTAATCATGAATCAGAAACTAGCCACTTTTTCAACGCGTTGTAGTTTTTATATTTTGAGGGAAAAACGGCCCAATAAAGACAAACAATTTTGTCTTAACGCTAAATCGCTCCAGTATAAACTCGATTAAAAATACGAGTAGGAATTAATGTAGAGGTTAGGAATGCAACAAAATGGAATCATGAGAAGCTGAGGTGCCCCCTCTACTTTGAACTGCATCACTTTTCTTCAAAAAGGTGAGGAGCTATTTTTTATTTTGGGGACTTTCTGCAACTCTGGCGTTAAAAAGGACTTTGTCGTGGTAATTTTGGTTAGTTTCATTGTTTATCAAAATCTTGATTGGATGCCTGGCAGCCATAAATTTTGAAGTAAAGTACCAAAATGAATTTTTAATTCTTAGTCGAGGCAAGCAATAAGCTTAAGCAGTGTATTTATTCTTCTCTGAAGAAAAGAGCATACTGCTCGCAGCTTCACAAGACAGCAAATCGAAAAGTTAACTTGCAAACAGTTAGTTCGTCTATGGAGAACGTTATTTCGCTCAATAATTGTAGAATCTAGGCGAAGGTAAACCTAAACAGTAACCGGAAACCTTAGTATAGCTATGGTTGCATTCATAAATGTAAACCTTAACTGTCAAGCTATAGTAGCTTTTTGCATGCGAATTCTTCTGCTCACAAAGGCGGGCACATTTATGACCTTCGTAATTGTCAAAAGTAAAAGCTGAAAAACGCTATTTTCGTTTAGCGGTTTCAACACCTTTTTTACAGACGGGCAAATTTTATTGTGGTGGAAGATTCTGCTGGCCAGTTAGAGTTTTCAAAAGGAGAATTGGCATAAGACTGTGTGTTGTATGTGAGGCCGCCAAACAGAAAACCTATTTCTTTTTGGAAATTGACGTTTTGACAGTAACTCTGTGCCAATTTCTGTCACGAAATAAACTTGATTCTTATTACTATCATTTTTGCAAGGTATTTGACACTATTTGAAACCCCGCTCTTTTTTACAATCTTATTTCTGCTGACCTTTTTTCTTACTTTGTTCAGTGAAATCAATGGCTTCTTTTTGACAAGCGCACTTGTTTTGTTTTCAAAGTCACACAAGTCGCTCTTTTAGAGTTTGTCGAGATGTGCTGCAAGGGGATCTTTTCTCGTCGCTGTTCTTTTCTCTCTTCATCAATGCTCTTGCTGCGTCTCCATCTTCCTATAACAGCTGCTCTCTTTCTGCTGACAATCTGATGATCTGGCCCTCCTTCTCCTTTGTATCTACTGCTGCAAAGGCTACTCAAGGATCCGTGGTTCGAGTGGAGAGCTAGTCTGAGCGCTAGTACCTTCCTTTAAATCCGGGGAAATGTGAGGCTCCCATCTTAGTGATGGAGCGTTACCAGCCTGTTTAGTTCCCCTCACCCTTCATCCCTGTCTGTTTCGATTCAACTCCCCTCCGCACTTTAATCTTACTCCCATTTATTTTGGAGTCACCTTTGACGGCAATATTTGATTTTTAAACGTGTCTATTTTCGCTAAAAACCAAGTTAGTTATGTTGTATCTTTACTTTTTCATAGGGTTCCTCCAAGGAGTTTAATTTTGTTGTGTGCAAACCTTTTCTTTGGCCTGTTTTTACCTATGCTTTACTCGTATGGCTTCAATTTTTCAGGGTAACCGACGTTACCAAGTAGGAACGCCTTTACCGTGCCGCCAGTTGCGTCATCACTATCTGTCTCTTGTTCTCTTTTACCTCTCTTGTCCTCTCTGAGGTTTCTCTGTCTCCTTATTCGACTCACTGATACATTTCACCCTGTGCTCTTGTAAGCTGAGTCTATCCCTTCCATCTTCTTTCTCTATTTCAGGATTGTCTAGACACAAGTCAAATGACGACTCTCCAACTCCTCCTGGAAAACGTTTTGGCTACTCACTTGCTGGTTCTCTTTCTTCCCTCCTCAAGGAAGACTCTTCTTGCCTGTTTTCCATCTTTTCCTACGAACCTGCGTTCTTTTAGTGTGGAACTCACTTTTCTACTCAATGCTCTTGCTTAGATTCTCATCTTTCTCACCAAGATAATGCTCTTACTCATTTTGCTCCTCTACCAAATCCCGATCTCGAGATTTAGACTGATGGCTTGTTCCCTTCTTATTTCGTCAAAGGATGCTCCGGCGTCTACAACACCTATGACTAACTTTGCGACGCTGAGACCACCCTTCCCTCTTCGGCAGACCCAGTTTGTACAAATTTTTTTTTAGAAGCCCGGACCATTTTGGAAGCCCTTCACTGATGTCGGCAGCACCAACAAGTCTGGCTCTTCTTGTCTGACTTTTTCTCTATCCTCAACACACTTTACTCTCCTAGGTCTTTCATTCTTTTTCTCACTCTCTAGAACATCTTGTAGGAATTATCTGTCTTTTACTTCTTTTCTATCAGGCTACAATGGGTTACCGGTCACTCATTTCTTCCAAGCAATGACAAGCCCGATAAGTTG
Organism: Trididemnum clinides; assembly: GCA_963675345.1. Classification (NCBI taxonomy): domain Eukaryota; kingdom Metazoa; phylum Chordata; class Ascidiacea; order Aplousobranchia; family Didemnidae; genus Trididemnum; species Trididemnum clinides. The sequence goes on along the minus strand of OY776295.1, from coordinate 18,765,076 downwards.
GCCGGACTAGGTGAGCTGCATTATCCATCCACAAACCCTTGGTTTATCTCTTTCTTACCTCTGGTATCGACCCATCTCTTCTTTCGGGCTAGAGAAGTACATCTCATCAAAAATTTTGGACAGTAGTCCCTTTACTATCTGCCAATGAAGTTGTGCTTTTAGTCACGCTCGTTTTGCCCTCTCTCGTTTTCGTTGCAACGGATACAGTCGTATTTTAAACTCTTACTGATTTAGAATCGGCTGAATTATGAATCGGTCGAGTGGCATCTGCGGTCATCCGATTTAGAACACTTCTCATTTCATTCTGTCCTGTCCTACAACGGACTTTTTACGCCGGTCACTCTTCAGCAACTCTTGATTTATTTAAAATTTCCAGTTTAAACCTTAAGAAGTTGCCTGGATTTTGGGGCTTCTTGGTCTTTTGCGATAACTTTACTCCAAGGAAGGGCTCGAGTAATGAATAACAACAACAAACAAATTTAAAGACTTTTTTTTTGGAAGATCAAGTCAAAAGGTCGACATCAAAAAGGATGAATTTTGAAGAAGTGGATCTAAAAATTTAATCAGTAGACGCATGCAGATCATATTGGTTATCTTTTCGCGGATCAAAAATTTTACGTGGTCAGCCGCTGGTTGCAGAGGCCAGCCTTAATTGCATCAAGTCTTTGGGTGTTTTTATGTTGTGGGAGCTGTCACAGTCCTTCTTCACTTAAAAGCAAAAAGCTTTCTAAAACGCTTGATAGATGTTCCAAACCAGACTTCTATATGTTCTCGATTCTATTTTCTAGCTGCAAACGTTCGTTATAGTTTTGACGAATGAACGACCCCCTTTTTGTGAACAGACGGTCGATCGAAAATATTAATTGCATACCAATGTCACAAAAGGTTTCTTATTCTACGATCACTAAAACAGATAAATTGCTTGAAATAAATTGCTTTTTTCATCCTTGGCCACATGTTATGTCACTGCTACAACCTACTTTGGCCAAAGCCTATTATATGGCTATAGTCTAGGCTGACCAGACGTACCGTTTTGAACGGGACAGTACTGGGTTTTTTGTATTTTTCGGCCGTCCCGTCGTCGTTTATGTTGTCCCATTTTTAAACAAAAAAATGTCATAATAGCGAAAAACAGAAGCACGGTATTTTTGCTATTAAGTTGCGCTTTTTCTCTAGCTCGCTATAAATACATCTCTTTGTTATATTTTTGGATTTGTCTTTTGCTTTTGTGGAAGTACATCTTCAGTTGAAAGAACATTTTCTGTCAGGAACACCATGACGTCAAATGAGAAATGCAGACTACGCGTAGAGATAATGGAAGTAATGGTGATTGTAATATAAAATAATGATATGAAGTGTGACAAGTTCTTCTGTACCGCTTTTGCCATACAATGTCACATTTTTGTTTCAATAAAATATGGTCAGCCTACTATATCCCTCTCAAATGTGAAATTTCTTTTAAAAAATGTCCTGTCGGTAGACCTATCTTGCGATTAATCTGCAAACTTTTTCTATGACTTATTTTCCCCCCCACACACACACATTTTCCCTCATGTATAGGGGAAGAAGAAAGATACCAGTCTATATTTACCAACATCAACTTTAAGACTAACAGCTTGATTGTGAACTTTTTTGAAACCACTAGTGCAGAAGTTATAGCCAATCATTTCATGGAAACGCAAACGTATCAAAATAAATTTAGGCATTTTTTGTTCAGTCGTCTTTGCAGGCATAACAAGAAAATTTTTATGGTAATATTCAGACTACTCGCATTAAGGCCAACATTAGCGATCAGTTTTTTGATAATGCTTGTAATTGACCCTTTAAATGACGGGTTTGGCGCTGTTTTGCCAGATTTTGTGATTATTGGTCGAAAAAACGTTTTCGTGGTCTGAATTATTCATACTGTTGTCTCATTTTTATTCGATCCCGATAAATGGTAAATTACTCATAATAGCAGTGGCAGTTGGGTGGAAGCATTCAATACTTATCTTTGCTCTTTTTCTCAAAGATTTGTGACATCCTTTATTGTCAGTTCAGGGTATTATGTGAAAAGAAGCAAAGTACAAGACAAGATTTTTTAAAATTGCATTAGAGGTATGGAAGTTTTTGTATCTGATGTGGTCTAAGATTGTTCTTTTGGAGGTTTACATATTTGGCCACATTTCAAGCAGTCGCTCTGTCGTTTTATTTTTGCAAATCCAGAGGATACACGTCTTGGATGGTTAGAAAAGGAGAAGAATGCAATGGGTATCGGTTGAAAGGTTGAAACAACAATGGAATGCAGAGAACTACATTACAAGATATCCGTGGCAAACTCACAAAATGTCTACCCAAATTTAACATAATTGACAGCTTTTATCGACAATACTCTCTTTTCAGAAATAGTTCAGTTAAAGTCGCAAACTTTAGAATAGTGTCAGCTGCGACGGACTGGTACACAATTAGATAAAGGAAATGTTCAAAAAAAGTTTTTCATTTCTCTAGAAATTCAAAGCTAAACTTGAGGGAGTGATTTATCCAGAAACTAATGCTAATAACAGCGGTGGGCAAGTTACTTTTTGAAAGTCTATGAGATACAGTTGCCTTGTGAAAAAGGAACTTAGTTGCAGTTTTAGTAATAAATTGTAAAAAGTAACTAGTTACAGTAACTATTTTGGCGGTCAAAACTTTCTAAGAAAAATGCAAGAGTGACTTCGATACAAGGCGAAACAGCTAGAGCGCGATTTGTACTGCTTAGAAAGCGAACGCTTGAATTCCTAGTGCGATACCGTTCCCCTTTAATGTTTAAAAGGTATCTTCACCCTTGTCAAAAGAAAGTGGAAGCCAGCAAACAGAGAAAAAAACTTCTAATTGGTACCTCTCTACGGTTGCCTTTACACTTGTTGGCGATGTTTTAAATACTTTCGATTAGACGCATCAGTCTTCCCTAGCCCTGCAGATTCTGCTAGAACTCTATAGCTCATGTTAACTGCAAAATGTATGGCTTTAAAAATTGGCCTCAAAGGATAGTGAGTAAAAAGTACAACGAATGGGAGTCCAACCCATGCTCGCACCAAAGAGTGACGTGTACTAGTTTTGAATTAGCACCAGCCATTTACCGTAAGACAGGCGTAAAACCACTCCACTATCGTAGCATAGTGTTAGTACTGTTGATGCAAGCACGCTGTGCGTCGGCATATGAAAACTGATAAAACAATGTGTTGGTATGTCCTTCGTGTCATTCTTACATCTGCTTGTCAACACGACTGGGACTAAGATGTCACATCGATTTGCGATTAGATGAGTGAGACCAACTTTAACACCATTTTGAAAGAGGAGGGAGAAAATATCTACCACCCCTGTCGATATTTATGGAATTACTCTATAAAGCAACTAAAGATAGAACTTTCATGCTTACTGTGTTTGAAAATAATTTATTCCCTCACAATCATTGACAATTTTAAGTTAATCGGTCAAAGTTAAAGTTTAAAAGGTCAAGCTTGAAAAGTCCAAAATTCCCAATTTGTCGAACGGACCCAATAAAAAAAATTTTTGACCAAAAACATGAACAAGTTTTTCATTATTTAATGACAAATTAATAAATGTTCGTTGTTTTTGCTGTGACGGTAGAAAACAGAAAGTAGGCTACTGTAACTTATGCGGTGTTTAACTGATAGCATCACTTCTGCAAAAGATTGACAAAGTTACAGTTACAGTTACTAAAAAGTAACTAGTTATAGCAACTATTTTAGCTACAATAGTTACTGCTCACGAGGTAATAAAAATGATATCACTTTCGTTCTTAGCAGTTAATACAGACTCAGCAATTTGCCAGATCATTTTTTGAAGTTGTCGTTCTGTATACTTTCATCTACAGTATATAGTGTACAAAAGAATTGAAGGCGTTTTATACATTACTAGCCGGCAGGGACCCTCCATCAGAAACGTCGAGGTCTAATATTTTGGTTCAACCGGCTGCGCTGGCTTCACGCATCGGACTCTTGTGTGAGCAATAGCGAAAAGTTAATGAATTTTATGCACTTTCACAATTCTTGTACTCAAAATTGTGATCATCATATTCTCTTAATCATGACAGGCAATGCTCACGAAGAATCTTGCCACAAATTAATGTTAATACTAGTGAGGGAGAAGGGATTGAAACACAATCATACTGATGGTAGCGGCGAAATAGTGGTTGCTTTCACAATTACAAAAATAAACTATTCAGTGGTAAGCCTATTTTGCGACGTGGTCCTGCCTCTTTCCTATTTATATTTGTGATATTAAACTCTTCTAGCGCTATTTGTCTTGTTTCTTCATTTGTAGATGAATCGTTTTGAATAATTTGATGGATAATGCCAAAGATCCATGCTATGGAGAAAAGTAGCCAAAATGTACCAAAGGACTTAGTTTTTCTAGAATTTGCAATTTTGTGAAATGCAGGCACCAAAATTTAGATGTTTTTAATTGATAGACTACATTTCATAAACATTTAGAGACTTCAGATTTTGATGGATGTTTTTGAAAACGTCGACAGATAATGCAAAAGAACAATGCTTGTGAGGAAAGTAGACAAAATGTACCAAAGAACTCACTTTGTCTAACAATTGCAAGTTTGTTAGGTCCAGTGGGATAATTGTACAACTAAAAATGGAACATGATGTATGGCAATCAAGTTTTAATTAGCCATTACAAACTAATCCTTAGCCTTAAGTAATTGGAGTCACATATTGCTGGAAAGCAAATTTCCTAAGCTTTCAAAGAACAGTAATTGTTAGTACCTTACTATAACGCTTTTGTATTAAAATTAACCTGTTTTTACTTAGCTTGCCACTTTTTGGGAGGGGTGAAAAGTTACAGCAAAGGTCTTAAATGTTCAGTTTTTTCAATATAAAAACATGTGCATATTATGTACTATCGGAATTGCCTTAAAATAACCTTCAATTTGTTGAAAAAAGTTTGAAAATTAGTTCGGAAATGAGGGCACAAATTAGTTTTTAAGTAAAGCGATTTTGCAAAAAGGGGGCAATTTTTGAAAACATCTTGCTTTTATGATCTGCGGTAGCGAAAGATTTGTGTTAATTGTACGAGACATATTATGACATCATAGAGTCAATTTTGAGCGTGCAAGCAAAAAAGAGAAGAAAAATGCTGATAAGGCATAAAGGCTTAAAAAATTGCTCATAGCGTAGTCAAATGAGTTTTAATTGTTGTAAAGTTGTTTGTAGCAAAAGCACCTCATAAATATCTCCTGAAAGTATGTTTAATTGCGTTTTTGCGATCAATAATTTTTGAGAAAGAACAAAAAACAGATAGTGCAATTAATAGTTGATTGTGACGTCATTTTAGACCTCAAACGAATAAAAGTTTTTGTAATATGATAAATCTGAAGCTGGTTTTTGTTTGAGCAAGAAACGGTTGTCCTCTCTCAAGTAATGCAAATTAAAAAAATATTTTGATTGTGACGTCAACATTACGTCACCAATACCCTTACGACACTCACCACGGAGGAGTAATCAATCGTGCCGAGTTTGATGTTTGTACCTCTAGCAGTTTTAAAGGAGTTAAATTAGACACACAGATAGACAGAATTGCGCTGTATAGTATAGATGTAGGGCAGTCTAATCTTTATAATGGATTTTTTGAAATTGACTCGACCAATTAAAGCAGCCAAGAGTAATTTTCTTGGATATTGTTTCATCGTTTTCCAGTTTACGGCCATTAATAGTTAATATGCAAACGTTGCATATTTTATAACAATGGAGCTATAATTTCCTTTAGTTTGTAGAAGAAAAAAACTATTCCCACGCAACAAATGCTCTATCTTTTTTAAACTTTGTGCACCAACAGATTTTTTAGCTTGAAAATACAGAAAATCATAGTATAGACACGAAGTAATACAAAAGGCTTCTTGAGTTTGATTGACCCTTCGAAACCGACAATTGGAAAAAATGCACTCCTTAGCCCCTCGGTATTTTCCCAAGAAGTTGTGATAAGTCTTTGCAAATGATAGCTTTCTATGCACTTTGCGCAAGTGTCAAAAGATTTTGAAAGCTAAGGATATAGAGCGCTACCTGTTATGAGGAAGTAGAAGTAAATAGTTGGAAGTTGCAACATGAAACGACTGAATATATACTGGCAGTTTGTATTTTTCAAACACGAGAAACGCGTGAGAAAGTAGATGTATATTGAAGGAAGCTGCAACATAAAACGACTAAACAGAAAGGCGTACAGTCAGTTCGTACTTTTCAAATACATGTATTGCATAAGACCACAAACACATAACTGTACAGTAGATAAAAAATTACAAATAGCCAAACTAAACCAAAAGATGTTCGATTTAGTGTCTCTGATTAAGGGCGTCGAATGTAGCTGAGAAATTCTAATGCTGAGCTTGTAGGTTATAAAGAAACTGTCTGGTTTTTGTTATTTATGCGTTACAGATTTAAATCATTCGCAAAGTAAAACGATAACGATTATAAATCAATTTTTCGTTCCCATCTGTGAGTGAGGTAAAAGCTTTAGTGCTTGATTGTTAGGTTTTTCTTTTCATACATTTAATACATTTCAATTCTTTATTACTGTTTAGCTTCCCAAGTATTGAAAGAAAAAATGTCTCCTACGTTTGAAACTTACAGGTGTAGACATATTTTTATTCCTCAATCATTGATTTTCAGGAATTTTGTTGCGATTAATTGTTTGTATTTGGCAATCAGTATGATTTAAAACAAAAATGAAATGAAACAAGATGAACCACACGCATAGGAAGGAAATGTTGAAGATGAAACGTATCGATTGGATGTCAGGATCTGGAGGAAAAGGCGGCACCCGATCCACCAAAAGGGGAACTAAGAATCATTATCATACGAAAATGCCGATGGGGAAATGTAATAACAATGATTCAGCAAACAGCCGAAGCAGAGTAAAGTTCACCAACGGTTAGTCATTTTCGAATATGGGGAGAGGGGTGATCTCATCATAGGGGTCGAGACTAGTCGATCCGTGTTGAATGATACCTTAGCAGGCTTGTATATAAAAACGATTATCTCCAATTGATGGTTGATACAAATTTCCATTCAATTTCTTGTATCAACAGCAGCAGTTTTCAACTACACCAGAAGACGGCGGGGATTTTATGAAATGAAACGAAAAGTTCTCTAAAAAAAACAATGAAAAAGTAAGGAAGCTCGATATATTTGAGGGTTTTTCGGGTAATTTAGCTTTTTATTTTTAAATTAAGCCTACCTTATTTTTTACTCGCGTGGGCCGCATTTTTGCTTGCTGACGAATCTGACCGCAATTGCTGTGATTGGTAAGAATGCTTTCAAAACAAATTTTGGATTTTGCTGTGAGGCTATGTAGCGAATAGCAAAGTAGTGTCGCAGATGTCTTTGAAATCAAGGCAATTATGATCTGAGATACAACCCAAAAAAATTTGGGATGGCAAACACTTTCAGAAATGTTTAACGTTTTAAAACAGAAAACTGACCAAAATTTTATTGTGTTATTGACATACCAGCTGGTAGAGTTGGCCACCAGGCCCTCAGTCAGTGCCGTTGTTGTTAAAAGAATTGGAATAGCCGGCTATGCCAGTCTCAATAAAACGGCAATCGTGAGAATAGTCATTGGCTTTTCCACATAACAAATTTTCTTCCCAAAACCAAGCAATCTTTAAAAGGTGATTAAGACAAAAACATCATGGGGGATATACATAAGACATAATTCCAATTCTCTTTATTCCAATCCTTGTGTCTTTCCTTTTATATTTATACGAGAGCACAATTAAAGTAATAGTAGGAAGTGGGTCAAAATAACGATCGGTTTCACATATAGAAAATTGGATGTTAAGCCTGTTTAACTTTTTGGCTCACTTGCTTTTGTAATGAAATTTGTGACTTTAGGTCCTTATGTGTCCTGCAGTAGTGGCCTTAGGTATGGGCAAAATGGTCAAATGCCCCCTCACTTGATTTGTCGCGCTACAGGGCTCCCCTTTAAGTTCTTGCGTTAAAAAATTCTTACAAGCGTAATACATAAAAGTCAAAGACACGAATTTTTGGACAAAATAACGTAACAAACTCCTCCAGTTACGTCCCAGGCTTTTGTGGCAAAATTTATAGAGGAATATGCTTTCGCTTATGCCATTTACATTTTTTCATTGATTACCGATAATGCCTCGTATAAATACCGTAGCAAATGTTTTTCTGGTGCATCCAAAAAAAGAAAAAAGAGCATTGGAAAAGCTGAGGCAAAATCAATTTATTTTGCCCTGGGGCCCCTTTTATTTAAGGCCTTCACTGGTGCCCTGTTTTCTGCATAGGCATTGATCAGGAAAAAATTACCATTCTTCATCTTAAATTCTGAACTGTGACCGTGGTTGGCCTATTGAACTCTTCTCAAATCAAAATAGCAAAAATGTCTTTCCGTACAGGGTAAGATTTCACACCCGGTTTTTGTTTTTGTATAATTTCCCCCTATCTTTGTCAAGTCCTAGGCAATGCCTTATGTGCCCTTTTCCTGCCTATAGGCGTAGCCACACTTTTCGTTCCCTGTTACCAGAGGTGGCCTAAGTATTCCAAAGATCTACTTGAATAAAAGCATTTTAGCTATAGTTAGTAACTGAAAAAAAATATTCAAGTAAAAGTAGAAAGTCATGATAAGTATTTTTACCAGAGTAAGAGTAAAAAGTGATCGCAAATTAAACTGATCACGTAGTAAAAGTAAAAAGTACTTTCATTTTTTAAGCAGTTTTGTCCCGTATCTCTCAAAATTAATGGTTCTCGATTGTGGATGCTAGATGCGAAAAGGGATTTTTGAAAGTACGAATTTCTCTACCAATTAATAACTTAATTTAAGTTATGACTTCTTTAAAAGTTCAAGCTTATAATGCAGGCAATGGCGTCATAATAAAAAAAATTAGTGCTAACAAAACACTTTTACTCTAGTAAAATAACTTGTGGAACTAGTTGAGGTCTCACAAGTGTGATGTTCTAGGGTAACCTATGCTTTATTTTGAGTCTCTAGCTACTTGTCAGTCAACAACTATATTAATGAGACCTGGTAGGTAAAAACAGTGGAGTGTTTTCAGTTTACCCAAAGTGAATTTTTCTTAAATAATTTTCGTAATACCGAGTGCGAAACTCAAGTTTAAAAAGCGTTGCTGATCACAAAACACAAATTTCATATGAATTCTCAGTGGCATGCAATCAGCTGTTCTTTTTTACTCAATGATTTTTAATTCTTTACTTCACATAAATTCAAGGTTTACCTGGGTTTATGTGAACGTATTTACATCAGTAGCCTACTATACTTTCATTGCTTACTTTTGCCAACATTTGTTACTTAATACTAGTTGTATTGTGAGGCAAAAAGATGTCATAAATTTAGAATTTTCTTGAATTGCATGATACGGTTCAAAAAATACTGCATTTTAAATCAAGAGTCATCAAATTTTTGCATCTACCTGGGGTAATAGTTTTAACTACTCAAGTAGCGTTGCTCTCTACTTGATCTACTCAGGCAAAAGTAGAAGTAGTAAAAATTGAAACTTCTCAACTACGTAGCTCGTTACTAAAAAACCTACCTAAGTACTCTACTTGAGTAGAGCTACTTCTTTACTGACCACCTCTGCCTGTTACCTTCGTCTTATGAGATCTTTTTCCTGCACAGGCGTTGCGTGAATGAGAAAGCATCCACGACTCACCCAAAAATTTTAGCTTTGACTTCCGTAGGCCTATCAGATTTTTTCAAGCAAGGAAGCAAACTATTTTCAAGAATTTGCTGATATTGCCACTCAAACAGCTGATCATAAGTGTGGTCGCTTGGAAAAAAAATTTGACATAGGATAATAGCGAGTACAAAGCGATATGATTGTGCTTCACGTAGCGTGACGTCACATGCTATTGTTAATATTAAGGATTGTTCAGAAATCCTGCGATGCTTTTCTATCCAATTTTTAACCTAATCCTGATTCCATATGACGCATAATGACGTTATTGTAAACCTTCTTCCGCCTCATGTGACGCGTCATACAAACAAGTACTCAAACAAAATATTTAATCGGATTTGTCACAAAAACTTTTTTATTCAAACCATGGAAAACTTTGAAATTTTTTTACTAATAATAGTAATTTTGTCATATAACGATACACTTTCTTCTCTTTTTCCCTTATATAATACCAATATGACCATTTTGCTTCCTCTCCCCCCTGGAGATGTCATATGATGGTTGAACAACCCCTGGCTCCTTTTGAACACGGGAAAAGTTAAACACTTGATTTTTCAATATTATACCTTCGAACAAGCTTGCCATTAAGCGGTTGGGATCCAGGACACAAATATAGAAGCATTGTCCATTATATCCACACAGCCGCTTTGAAATATAAGAAGTACTTGAAGTATTGACATATTTTTCGGCCAAAGTATTCAGTATGGAGCCCTTATTTCGAATGAAGTGGCCATTGTAATATTATTCGTTTTAGATATTGAAAAATTTGAGCTTAAACTAGCGAGTGGCTTCCGCTACTTTTTCCCAAAGTAGCTGTGGCAGAAGCGCGAAACAATTTTAGTTAATTAGCGAGTAACGATAGCGCTACTACTTTTGAAGAAGCGATTCTGCATATTGTTAGATAATTCAGGCTAAGAATTGTGTTATAATGACTCTTCAAAACGTAGACCCAAATCATTTTAGTACCAGCCAAAAGCGTTCACAATTTGAATAATGGGCTTCAGAAAAGTAAAAACTTTAAAAACTACACGCTTTTGAAGTTTAAAAATACTTTATTGCATTGACATGAATCCCTTGCTTGCCGCGAATCAAGTTTCCAAGGAAATAGAACTGAACTCAAATTTTTAAAAATAGTATGGTCCAAGATAAAAATCGCTTTTCCCAAATCACAGAGGGTGAATAGTAAAAATGCTGCTGTTTTTAGCGGCAAATTTTTTTAAGCATACGTGATGTAAATCATGAAGAAATTCCCGTTCCAAAGAGATATAATACCATATAGTTTAATGAAGCCTTTATTTCATACTGATTTATCAAAAATAGAGTTTCAATGCACATTTCTTTACTGCCGGATCCAAAATTTGCCAACAATAATGGCGTCGGGCGTCAAAAATTTAAAAATTCCTGCAAAACGGAGTCTTTTGGTAATTTTTGATTACTTTATTTCAAAAGCAGGATCCTTCAACTAACGGCCATTTCCAAAAAATAGAACCTGAAAAGAAAATTAGTAGTTTTTAAAGTTAGAGTATTTTTGTATCTAAGATCAACAAACACCAACAGTGGGAATAAATGTGCATAAAATTTATATTTTTAACAACAATTTTTGTTTGGAGGTTAGCGTTGTCTGAATTCTGAAGAAATTTTCTTTCCAACCATGTATAACATTAATATGGCGATATTTTGATGGATACCGACTTATAAATCACAAATGACATTTTTTATGATTGATTATCAATTTTGCATCACTGTCCAATCAAAGAGAGGTCCACACTAAAAGAGCCTTGAACTTTCTCTACTCCCTAGCTATACCTTATGTGCCATTTTGCATGAGCGTAGGCAAGAAAGCGATAGAGGCTACACATCCCACCATATGTCTAATCCTGCCCTGACAGGCCAATTCTACATGTTCTGGTATTCGGTACAAATTTCATTTTGAGGTATTGTTTTTCTTTGATATTCCCCCAAACATTGTCAAGTTCCTGGCCACGCCCTATGTGTCCTGCTTCTTGCATAGACATAAAGAGGAATCAAAGACGGCGTGTTTTCTCTCAAATTTTTGTTCCCAACCCCGTAAGTCTATTGAGTAAATTTCAAGCAAAATAACGAAATGTTTCCCCGCATACTGTGTAGTCTTACACAGAGACATTGTTTTTTCATTTTTCTTCACATTTGTCAAGTCTCTGACTAAACTTTATATGCCACACTGTATTCCCTGCGTAAGCATAACCAGTGGGGCAAAAGAAGCCTTGCCTGCCTCCAAATGTTTAGTTCAGACCTAGATAGACCTACTATTAATCAAAACAGCAACTTTGTTTTCCACTCAGGATGAAACTTCACGCTGGTTTGTTGGTTTCTTGAGTTTTGCCGAAAGATTTTCATCAACCCAGTTTAAATTTTATTAACCTACTTATATTTTCATCAAAGAATATTTATTGGTATAAGCCAGGGGTCGACAAACTATAAAAGAGGTTAAAAGGGGTAAAAAGAGTTGCATCTATCCCATGGGCTAGATGCGGCCTTTTTTACTGATCTATCCGGCCCATCAAACGACTCTACAAAATATTTTAAATGTTGGTTCTTCCTTTTCAGTTTTTTTTTTTTTGCTGACAATAGGCTTATTAGTAGTTTGGACGAAACTTCCTTTTGAAATGGTTTCATCACCTGCGAGCGTGGTTTAACTTGCCTCAAATACCATTTTTCAAGTAGCTTGTCTCATGCACTCTAACGCATAACTTTGAAAGATTTCCGCATGAGTTGTGATTGGAACTGACTGATCTTTGACGTAGCTCCATTTTAAGGGAGAAACTCGAATACAATGGAGTTTGTGCATCAACGATTTACATTAAATTTCCAGAATTTCGGAGTCAGGCACAAAAAATGTTTTCGTTATTTAGTTTCATTTACGATGTAAACAGACTTCAGTGTCATATACATCAACAAATTAAGGTTTTGCCGCAGATCCCAGTCCAATTCTTTTTATTTAAGATCCGTTCAGAGAATTCTAACGATTCACATTCACATTGCATTTAATTTGAAGGGCTAGAAGAAAGATAACCAATCGTAATGTTCGCATTAAAATAGGAATAATGCGGATGAGTTTTCAGAATCAAATTCCAAAACGCACAAAAAATTTTAAGTCTTGTGATTTTGTTTTATTGTTGAGTCACGCTTTTAGCATGCGATGATATTGATATAATGCATTATAGTTTGGCGCTCATACACCCCGCTTGGCAAGTATTAAAAATTTTTGGATCGTATGCTGTTAAGTTAAACAATCCTAATAAGTTAAACCTGAAAAGTTCAACAATTTTGGTCTAAGCAGTTATACATTGCAGTCAAAGTCGTTTCATGGATCTTTTAGATTAAAAAATTTGACTTGCAATATAGCATTTTTGCAGTAAAATTTGTTCTTATCGAAAAGGTATTTTCTGGCCACCTGTCTTTGAATTATGGTAAACTTCCATCAAAATCTAGTTTGGTCTTACCCACTCCACTTGTGGACCATAACTAACTGATGAATCGCAAAACCTTTATCAAAATCTTGTTTCTGCTCCTTTTCCTTATTGCATTTTGTGTCACGAAATTACCCTTAACTTTTAATAGCCTGTTTTCAACAAAGCTGCCTAAAAGCCTTGCCTTAATTTTTACTTGCCGGCGTTGCCTGCAGAGTCGACAATCAGTTATCTCGGGTTAGAAATATTGATTCAAGCGGCTACGCCCACTTAACCCAAACAACATTCCTGAGACCAGCAACAAAAAGTTGGTATAAACAGGAGCATCTCTCCTATGTCGTTAATCCCGATCGTCGTACTCTCAATTAAGCTTGTCTAATGTACAAACTTTCTATAATTTCACAAATTTTATTCGTTCCTTTTCACAAGTATACGTCACAAAGTCAAAGTTGAAGATGGGCGCTGTAATGGTTCTTTTACGATTACAGAAACGAGTTATTTGGCGGGAGACTTGGTGACTTACGACTTGGTGCAATCCCCCTAATAATGCTCTTTGTGACAGCAAGTTCATTGGCTACACCCATACCTACCTTGATGTCGGAATAAAACAAAAAAGATTTCACTTCTCCCAAAACAGCTTGCATTTGATCAACCCGTTGGCCTAGCAACCCATTTTCGAAAAGAAATTTTTCTCAGTAGATACGATGTATATTTGGTGGCGATGATTTCACACCATTGTGTAGATTTCCCGACCAATTTTTTTCTATTGATTTTCTCTCAAACTTTGTATTTCATAAAGTATGCCCATAATACAGATCTCCCTTGCTATTTAATTAAAACTGTGCTTACTTACAAACAGCAAATAATTCTACACACTTTCAGGCATTCATTTGACTTAGCCCATAGGGGCTTAAATTCAAAGTTATGGAGGAATGCTATAGTGGTTGATGTATTTACAGAAATTAATCTATGAAGTACGAGGTCTGCTACAAAAAACTTTTTCGTAATTTCGTAATTTCTTAAAACTTTTTCGTAATTTTCAGGAAATCAAGAAAATAAGTTTTGAAATCAAATGTTTATCATGATTTGATCTTATTCTTAGTGGTACAGTCTTTTGAATGTTAATTGGTCTAGTGCTGACTTTGCTTTAAGTTAAAAATAGCTTTCTTTTGTCAAGAAATGGGAATTTAAGAAGTCCTAACTTTTGTTATGACTTTCACGAACTCTTTTATGGCATATACCCCGCGCCAGCGACCACTTATGCCAAATTCATGTTTGCACGGCCAATAGTGTTGGAGGAGTTAAAGCGTAAATTGTAAGTAGTATGTATGTACGTACGTACAGTACAAAACGAATTCAGGCCAAAATGTTGGATATTCTCTTCCCTGAAACTTTGAAACAAATTTTTCATTCTAAATTACCTGACATTGCTTTGACCGCAGCTAATAATTTTCATTTTTGTACATATAAATTAAGGTTAAGTTTGTAAAATCTAAAATGCAAAAAGATATCAGGGTTCAACCACAGGGGTAAAGTGTTTGTACCTCTCTTTGTGGCACTTGAAGACCTCAGATCGTTTTTCGGAAGCCCTCTACAACTCTTCTTTGAAAATCATTTTAAAAATTCTTGTTGCGCGAGTGGATGAAATAGCAAGAAAATTATAAAAGATTTTACCCATCAGCAGCTTACCTTCAGCAACAAGCCTTCGAGCCGCATGATACTGGTTTGCTGCAATAGAGGTCCGAATATGCCACAAAATTTTGGTTGATTTACAAACTGTCTATAAAATAAGCTTTAGCGTGTGTTGTGCTAAATATAACTGCAAACAAACTTACGACGAGAGCTCAGCCCAAGGAGGAGCGGAATAGGCTGAATTCATCTTTTTAGCGATGCCATCTCCCTCAAAACAAGATAAAAACTTTTTTGGGAGACCCAGCAACTTTGCCACAAAAAATCTTTAAAAGGCTGCAAGAACTTTTAATAAGAAACACCCTGCAACGGTAGATTTGACCGTTTTTTGAATACAATATTTCCTTGCATTGGCGAATCCAGAAATTTTTGACGGTGGGTATGAGAATCACTCTGCATATTGTAGTAGAGTGCTACAAAAGCTGTTGTTGAGCAATTTCAACATTTTTTACTCGAATCAAAAACAAATTCTGCCTTTTTTTTGGAGATCAACGTTTTCAAAGTGAAAGGTATGATCGTTTTTGGGAGGTCATGCTTTTCGAATTTTAATTTTGCAAAAAAACTTTTTTCCGATATGAAATCAACAAATAGGCATACGCAAGCATAACTTGGAAAGGCCTGTTGGAGAATGTTTTCCCCACATCTGCCCCTGGATTTGCCACTACTCCCTTGCACATTTTACAGGCTTATTATTTTTTCTTGTCCTTTTTACAAGTAAGAAAAACGCAAATTTTTACTTTCATGACGTATGCCTCTTGAACTGGGCAAAAATATATTACGTCTAAAATAGATAGATTCATAGAACGATGAAATGTTTGCGATAGTACTTTCAATATATCTCCATTACCAACTTATTTACTTAGCTTTTACTACTGCAGTTCAGCGTTGAAGGTTTGACGCAAATGCCGTTGCGATTACAAGCGAATGCAACGTAATAAAGTTGAAAATGGAGACTCAATTTATAGCACAAATAAACGAAATCCGGTAAGCCATGGATTTCTGTCACGATATGAGAAAGTATAATTGTTTGCTGAGTTAGAGATATTGGGCCAAACTTATTTGGGCAGTCTTGAAAGACTACATTTTCAAGGTTTGTTAAGTCGCCATATTATTGTCGAACTTATAGTTAGGGCCCTGTTGAATAAGCGCGAGGCTCCCGGCAAATAATGATCGCGAGGTCCCGAACAAATTGTAATTGCGACACCCAGATGATGCGAGTATTTTCTTGGTCTTGGTTTTCCCTACGGCTAGTGTAATAAACCTTTATAACGTTTGACATTGTACCACTTCAGGGTGCTTTCAGTCTGCGAGCAAGCTTTTCACTGAATACGCAAACATCATCTTTGCTAAGTTTTATCCATGCACTAGTCAACGAACTGTTTTCTGAGGCAGTACTGACAGCGCAAACGTAACTGATATACGGTATACGCCAAAAAGTACTACAGATTCGTAAGATAAAGGTCAAGTTATGTGCCGTAAAAATGCCTGGACTTATTAAACATCTCTCAAAATACAGTACAAATCACGTCACATTCAAGAAAAGTGATTTTCCTCAATCAAGAGTCGAGGATCCGGGATCGGCCTGGTTTGCTCGACGGTTAATCCGGCACCGCATGCAGTTCCTTAGCGAGCTGCGTAGGCATAGCTAGGTGGAATAGGTAAGTAGTTCTCCCATGACCACGTCCAAATGCCTTTAACTCTCATTGGAATGATAAGATATATTTTGTTAAAAATCTACATGTTGTAAGATATTGTTTTTTCAAAATTTTTCGTAAACTTTGAATTTCATTAATTGATGATTTAATCATACAACATCATTTTAACTTAGCAGCCAAAGCCATTTTCATGCCACTTATGATGAGAAATTTGCCCCTAAAAATTGTACAACTATAAATTAAATGTCGTATTATTAATCAAGTTACCTCTTTGAGAAGATCAAAAATTTCATTAAAATTTTGTTCCTTCCTCCCAAGCATTTTTCTGGTTGAGTCTTAACTATACAGAAACCATAAAAAAAGGTTAGAAATTATAGTTTTAAGAAATGCTTTACTCTCCAAACCCCACAATATTTAATTTGTAAACATAACATCGTCCCAAACTACATTAGTTTACAAGTAGCTATTTTGCTACAGGTAAATGCAAGGTTTTTTAAATACGAGAAAGGTCGTGAAATGAAAATCGAAATTTATAGCGTATTTAGTATAATTTGATAGGTTTTGTAAAATGCTTTAGGCCATAAACGCTTCTAGAATGTGCAAATAGAAGTAAATTCTTTGAAAGACGAGGAGATTACTTTTAAGTTTTTCAGACTGTAGTGAGTTAATTGCTAAGTTTTTTTTTATAGTCCAGGATATCACCATAAGCTTCAGAAAATAGCTTTTGTTAAAATGCTTCGACTGTTAAAACAAGGACGAAGTAGATGTGACAGCTCGACTTCATTGACGAGAAGAAAAAACTCTGTAAAAATACCAAATGACAATCAGTTCTTTTCATATGGTAAGATACAAAGGGGAGATGTTAGATACGGTACATTTTGCGTAGGCAGGCTTGCCAAATCAAGACATTTTGATTGCCTTTAATCTTTCAGCTGAATATGCTCTACAGCAGCTAAACAGCGCTTTATTTAAGACTCTTTGAGGCTTTTAATTTAAAGAGCAAGGCTGTAGGCTATTTACTAAGAGGCAAAGGAGAGAAAGCGACCTGGAAAATGAGCAAAAATCTCACTATCAACTAGAAATCATTTCTTTCTGGTACAGAAAGAACACTGTGCTTTCGTAGCCCTTTTTTAATATTCTCTTAGAGATACCCAAAAAATCACTTCAGAAAATCCTTTTTGTTTAAAAAGCGTGTTGACAAAGTAATGGCGTTTGACGAACCAACATTTGAATTTTTATTATGTAACAGTATACGCCTAATCACGTTTGACAAATCATCTAAATGTAATTTGCTAAGGTAATTAGCACTATTGATTGTGAACAACACAAATTATCGGTCTCTATCTGCAGACACTGCATATTAGTTCCATATTCCGTCGGCAAAACAGTCAATCAAATCATGCTATGGTTGTCTTGCCAAAATGTAATGTATAATTGCAATTTCATGTATTTTTGATGGTTTTCATATCCATACAGAAATGCACAAGAAAAAAATGGTCAACATAAAAGCTTTGAAACATAAGTCAAAGAGCATTTTGATCGCGCTCAAGGATAGCGAATGAATGTAACGTCCAACAGCGTATTGGACTGTTATCGTAGCATCAACTGTCATTAGAAGGTTCATTAAGATTAGGGCTATTTTATCTTGCTTTGGTCTATCAAGCCTAAGGTGTCTTTGAATCTTTTGTAGAAAGCCCCCGCCGCTAATGCAAAAATGTGAGATTTGAGAAAAGCACCCCGCCACGTTTTAAGTACTGCAGATTTTAGGGTTAGGGTGAGAGTTGGGACAAAATTATTAGCTGACATCGCTGAATTCAGTGCTGAATTCGATCGATGAATAAAAATTCTAACTGGATAAGAGCGGTGGCGGGGGCTTTCTACAAAAGATCCGTGTTTTTTTCAAAAAGCAAGTTGTTTGACAGAGGTTCAAGCTTAGTATTAACGTGTTTTTCAAATAATAAATGATTTCAGGAGAGGAAGTTAGAGTGAATTTTCGGCAGGTGTAGTTTGCAATTAAATGTTTGGTAGCTTCACTACATCTCAGTTATTTTCCTAAAAAGGTATTAATTTCTAATCGAATAGGCCTATTTTTCAAATATCGATCCGGACTCAACAGGTTGAAAACGTTATTTTTTCCAAAGCTTTTTATTCTGTGTCTCTGGATTTTTGCGACGCGGTTTTGAAATCTCAATGAAAGGCTTTTGACTCTAATCCAGTTAACATTGATTAATCGATGTACATGGTTTAATTCATTGTTTGTTTAAGCCCTGTCGTTCATAAAAGTAAACAGTTAAACAGAGAAATGTCTGCTACAGTTGCCAAACTTAAGTAAGTGGATAACCTGTAAAATGCGTAATAACATGTTATAAATTGATAACAAAAGAACTAACTTTACGTAAAGCAGAATTACTTAAAATTGAGCGCTAAAAGATAAAACTAAACACTGTAGTATGAACATGAAACACAATACCCTGTTTATGCAAGTAGATGTACAACTGTGTCAGTTGAGTTTCGTGATTTGTAAATTGAGGATTTGAGATGTAGGGATACATAATTTTCTGAAACAAAAAATAATGTAGAAGAACATCAGTTGCCACAAAACGCAAAAATGTTGAGAAAAGTAAAGTTATGCAAGTTTGGCCCTCCCAGTTTCTTTGAATATGCTTTAGGTTTCGGAGAGTATTAACTTTGAGTTGGTGGTGATAAAAATGATAGATTGGAAAGGAGGGAAAGTTACACGGTATTAAAATAATTTGTTTACATAAAGTTCTCGCGTTTTTGAGTTGCTGCATTCTTTTATTTAATTTGTCAATGTTCTCCAAAAGATAACTGCTCCAATCAAAAACAAAATTGGGATTTATATCAGAACAAAATGTGGAAACGGTGATCTCACAAGCGTATTTAAGGAGAAGACATTGTGCCATGTCCCTTTTGGCTGAAAAAACGTTTTTATGCCTCTCACCCCTTTCAAAAACCTCCGCTACTCTGGTGAATTTTTCCTCTCTCTTCTTCCCTGAAACAATTTCTATAAGCTGTGAGTTAATTAGTGACGTTGTCAAAATAGCGAGCAACAAGACCAAGACATCATTTTTTCTGAAGAACAACATCAAGGTCAAGACCTTGCATGCCAAGGCCAACACCACGATCGTTTTGTCAAGACCACTTATGAACAAAATCCCAGGCTATAATTTCGCATAAGCCAAATATCAAAAATTTTTTTTTATGTGTACGGCTAATGGTTACTAGTTTACTACGGTATACAAAGTGAATAGCTCTTTGCAAAGTACGGGTGTTTGGCAAAACCTAACTTCGCGGCGAAATGCATCTAATAACGTTCAAATCACCTCTGCATCACTAATTGCAATTAGGCAGTCTATTTCAAAACAAATAATTTGCTCAAGCTAAGCGCAATGTTGAGGTCATCAAATTTTTATTGTACAGTAGGTTATTGTTTCAGACGAATATGAACATTTTAACATACAGTACATTTTGGCGCAAAGAGCTTTCGTCTATCGGTAAAAATAATTGTATATGTTTCGATCTACTGTAACAAACTGCGTTGATGAACTTACTGCCTGCTTGTGCGAGAGACCGATCATAGTATTAACTACAAAGCCAACCACTGTATTTTCATTCTTCACATTTAGTCAATTGGCACTGCCGTATCTAATCAGCTTAAAATTAATGCTGCATATATTTCTATAGAGCACAGAAACAAAGTATCACAATTCATCATAGCAAAAAATAAAAGTAGATTGGGAAAAAAATCAAGCAAAAAGAATTTGGAATTAAATCGGTTTTGACTTTACCTTTGATGAGTTTTAAAGATATCAGTATAGACAACATCGTAGAAGAAAGTCTGCTTCTTTGTGGCAGGCAAATTATTCCGCCAACGCTGACCCTATTCATAAATAGGCTTATTTAGTGATCTACAGGGTGGTTGAAAAGTAAGCAGGCATAAAAAATTTGAAATAAAGTCCAAGTTCACACTTTAAACTCATTGAAAGTTAATGATGCATGTTCAATGTCATATGGTAAACTTAATTGCACAAAAAAATGACTTGAAATGGGCTAGTTAAAATAAATAGTTATATTTCAACATAAGCACCGCTCATATTTCACCGTAAACACCATGCCAGTCCAACATTAATTCTAATATAGCTTTGAAAAAAGCTGTTTGAGCCATATGCTTTTCGTGACGCTCTCATCAGTGGCGATATCGCGTCAAAAGGGAAGATCTAGAGTGAATAAGTGTGTTATATGTGAATAATTTGGACGATAGGCAATCAAGACAAGCCAATGATAGCGCTAGTATTGCAAAGCGCGCCAAAGAAAGATTTCGCAATTGCGAAAGTTAGAAAAGGCGCAGCAGGGGGCCAAATGCTACGATTATCGAAAGAGTTTGAGAGTGTAAACAAACTCTTTCAGTCTGCATAACACCAGGCGTCGGGTCTTGATATAAGTAGCCTCTAAAAGATTAAGATGGAAAGAGCTGCGCGCTGCGGCGAGGATTGAAAACCGCGTATCATCATAGTTTAATGCGCATCGATCATTATCTAAAAGATGCTGACCAATGGCGGAGTCACAATCCGGTTTGGTGTCGGTTCGTTTGCACGATCTGTGTGGTTGAGATGGGCGTGGACGAGTCAATTGCTGTCTTAACCATTGCGGAACATGTTGCTTGATGCGATCCTGTAGCCGTTGAGGTCCTCTTGAGGGTCCCTTGGATAGGTAAGCCATCCACAAACCTGGGACTTGGAAAAAGAAGTCAAAACCGCCGTGGAAAGCTGCTATGGTTCCGTCAGCACCCGCTTGGTCTTTACGTCTAAGCGCATGCTGCCTGTGGCCCGCAAGAATGTTCTACCTGCCATTCAGAAAAGTTTTGTCATATATGAATACAAGTGCCACTGTGACAGTCGGTACGTAGGGCGAACATCACAACCACTACAGGATCGCATCAAGCAACATGTTCCGCAATGGTTAAGACAGCAATTGACTCGTCCACGCCCATCTCAACCACACAGATCGTGCAAACGAACCGACACCAAACCGGATTGTGACTCCGCCATTGGTCAACATCTTTTAGATAATGATCGATGCGCATTAAACTATGATGATACGCGGTTTTCAATCCTCGCCGCAGCGCGCAGCTCTTTCCATCTTAATCTTTTAGAGGTTACTTATATCAAGACCCGACGCCTGGTGTTATGCAGACTGAAAGAGTTTGCTTACACTCTCAAACTCTTTCGATAATCGTAGCATTTGGCCTCCTGCTGCGCCTTTTCTAACTTTCGCAATTGCGAAATCTTTCTTTGGCGCGCTTTGCAATACTAGCGCTATCATTGGCTTGTCTTGATTGCCTAACGTCCAAATTATTCACATATAACACACTTATTCACTCTAGATCTTCCCTTTTGACGCGATACCGCCACTGATGAGAGCGTCACGAAAAGCATATGGCTCAAACAGCTTTATTCAAAGCTATATCAAAATTCTGTACCATCAACAACATTAATTCTCCTTATTCCAATCTGCGGTCACAGCCTGCAGGCTTATCAGTTCGCAACCTTGCTTCCTTGATTTTTTGTTCTAGTATGGAGCTCCTAAATTACTAACCACGACCCTAATCGCTGCGAAATAAAATTTGCTCTTTTGATTTTGTTTGATTGATTTCGTTTCACACCTCGTAAAAGCCGTTTGTTTTGCCCAGACATCGTCGGACGTCTCGATAATCGATTAACTGACGAGCGAAAAGCTTTGTTTTTTCTCGATCTCACTCAAAAGAAGCCTCCAACTTTCCGCGTATTTCGGAATCGCGCGGTTACATCTGCGAATTTTCAAGAAGCTTCTATCTCTTTCTGTTTTTTCACAATGCCACTCAAAAGCACTTGCTGTCTACTTTTGTATTTCGCGGACACACGCTCACACCTGCGAATTGTCGCCCTTTTCGAACGCCAAAAGAAGACTTGAATTCGTTGCTAATTAAAATTACGTTTCTATTTGATATATTCTTAAATTTTTTGGAAACGTCTTGGTCTGAAATGATTTAACACAATCAACATAGAAATAAACACGGTCTTAAACATTTGGAGGTATAAGATTGGTCTTAAAGATCAGAAAATTTTCAAGACTTCAAGGGTTAAGACCAAGACCTTGACAAAACGGCATTTAGACCAGCATCACTGGTGTTAACAATAGTAGAAACTTTGGCCAAAAGATATAATTTCTATGAAAAAAAATTGTTTGGCTCAAGCTTAAGCAGCCTAGATAACGAGGTGTAACTTGCCTGCACTTCACAATATTTAATGAACTTTTTGATTGTCCACTTGCTTACCTGATGAAAACTGTTGAAGATTAGTCTTAAAATTTGTTTCATATTTTTGTGCAGGTAACAAACAGCAATTAATAATGTGGCCGAAATTTAATCAAGTTTTTCTCGCTTTTGCAACTCTCCTCTTCTTTGTGTCTTTCCAATGTCTTCTGTACACAGTGATCACTATCACTCCGGGATTGATATCACTTTCTTTTGAGCCAACTCAATGCAAAGGTAAGAGGTTGTGGTGTTGCCGTTGGGGAGGGCGATTCGCATTTAGTCTGTCTTTCTTTTGGGAGGGATCCACATTTTCAGATGCTGTCAGTGATGGTACTCAGCCAGCATCGTGTGTCGACATCCAAAACCGTCAGTCCACGTATTCCTGTAGGTGCCCGATGTACGGGGCATGTCAGAATGATGTGTTCTGCGGTTTGTTCTACAGCGCCACACTCGCAATTCGATGTAGGAGCAAGGCCCCATTTGTGCATGTACGACTGAAAACACCCAACACCAGCCCGCAAGCGGTTGAGCCTGACCCATGATGATCTGGGCAGGCCCATCCCCGTTGGCCTAGTGCTTGTCCTAGGAATGAAAGCACGGAGATCAGATGAACACTCCGAGTGTTCCGTGCTCCATGGGCGCATTTAGTGGCACTATTTTAAGGAGAGACACTATTTTAGGCGGTGAGAATTTAGCTGTTGGTCTCAAAATATTTTCCTTGAATGAATAGTTGCTAAAGATATTTTTGAAAATTCGGTGGCGGCGTTTTTGACGCCTTCTATAATCTTACGACTTCATGCGACACCACTGGTGAGAGGGAAAATTTGTTGGCGGTTTTATACTTCAGTGGTTTTTCAACCAGGGTTCCGTCAGGAGTTAAACAAATTTTATTGCGTTAATTAAATTAAATGCTGTTTTTTTGCATAAGACAATTGAATTATTGCACAGGGGTTCCTCGAGCCGCTGGAATGTTTCCTTGGGGTTCCGCTCCGGCAAAAAGGTTGATAACCACTGCTATACTTAAATAGCTTCGAAAAAAACTGTTTTGCCAAAAGCTTTTCGCGTCGTTCTTATCAAAGAGAGTATCGCATCAGTCGGTCTCATTTTTCAAAATTGTATTCAAATTTGGTCATGATTGACGGGAAGATATTTTATAATATGCTGCCAAATTCTACTAATGGAAAATTAATTTGTGGTTACTTTTTTCCAAAATATGTGATAGGACTTTCAAATAATTTAGGTTAAGAAGAGCCTATTGATGCAAAAGAGAGAGACTTTTGCTTGATGACTAATCAGCTGCATTGTTTTCGGACCATAAGCAATGGAAAAATAATCAGATTTTTTAAAGAAAGCAAAAATCCAAACTACTGACATAACCCTCATCTTGCTCTGAGGTTTCAAATTTTATCAACCATGCATTTGAGGCTGCAGGTACCACTACGTATTGCTTTGCGTCCCATCGAATTTTGTTTCAAAGAAGGAGGCCACAGGTAAATATTTAGGGGGAGAGAGTCGATGCGCTTAGGCCAAAAGATTAGCTTTAACTACGTGTAAAATTGAAGGTTTTGATTTTGTGTTAAAATCTTTATATGTTTGTTGATAGTAGTGTTAGTGTAAATCGAAGTCTTACGTTTTACTAGTTTATTTCCGATTCTTTGTTTTGTTAAAAGTGGAAATGACGTTTTTGTTTTCAGTAATTCAAAAATTTTTTAACGGAAACACTTCTTGCTTCGTTGAATCTTTGACCAGTCACGGCGAAGAACAAGTGTTGCCATGCTTACAAATTTACGTTGAACCGATTGCTGGTGAGCAGAATCGAAATCAAGATTCTAATTCTCGCAATGAAATAAACAGCGCCACTTCGCGGCCGCAATTGTTACATGAAGCCAGTCATCAGACTACGTCGTTGCGCAATCAAGCTTCAAGAAAAGATTGCGGCACAAAATGCAACAGCAGTGATGTGTTACTGATGTATCAAAATGAATATAACTTTGCAGGCATGGATGATATCTATCGACGATGCTCATATTTACCTCCATTTTGCTCCTACGACTTAAACGCTATGCTATCAGACATATGCTTATATGCCTATAATGTTGGGGATGTAAATACAACAATAAGCTGTTTTTACGACAGAGTAAAAAAGCGCGTTACATACAAAAAGACTATCAGTATTGCCAGCATAATCCATTCACTAGTATGGCCAATATTAGGCGTTATTGTTAGCGTTATATGCTGTGCAGGATTTTGGAATAGAAATTATAAACATATCAGCAGACTTTACATTTATAACAGCTGGTCAGCGTCATGAAATACGTGAATCAATTACCTTAAAGTAAAATATAATACAGCGTGCATACTGTATAGCAATCCGGTCAAAAACCATTACGCATCTCTTTTGATAAATAAGCCCAAAACTAAACGAAAATTCGTCGACGTTTAGGTGGTAAAGCATTCATCCTCGACTAGAGAGTGCTCGTGTTACCCAAACATCAGCTGATTACCGAATTAGCTTTCGAGTGGATTAGGCTACACTTTATTGCTCAATTGTTTCATTGGCCTGACTTAAAGCTATTAGATATCTTTACAAGGCGCTGTGTTGCAAATCTCAAAACTTTCCGGTCAGTAAAATACTTAACAACTTTTACAATCCAACGTGTTTTGTTTCCAATAACTATCTTCTTATGCATTTCAAAGGTAATATTATTGCAGTAACGGCCCTGCAGTCAGTGACACCCAGGACGAACTTAACCAGTGCTTGCCCGAAATGAAAAAATAGAGACTTTATCATCATCCGAACGATCCGAAACGAACATAATTTTTTCTCTGCTTACCTGACGAGGGCACTTTTAAATAAGTATCAGTCCGGGAGTTGCGGAGGGATTACTGTGTTTGGTTGAATTAACTTGGACTGTGCGAGAGACTTTTTCGCGGTAAACTTGAAGCGAAATATTGAGTTCAAAAATAATGATCATATACCAATATCAATTCAAAGCTACTTTCCACACATTTCAAAAACCTACCTAGCAGCTTTGCTTGCTGTACTATCTTGTGTGTGCAAAATATTCTTACCTTCAATTCAATATCGCTCCAACGTCTTGAAGTAACGTTCGGCGCATTTGCAAAAGCGAGTGTGTAGACATTCAGTTATAGCAGCAGCGTGTTCTGGCAAAGTGCGTCTGTTGATTATGTGCTTCGCAAATTTTGTTTTTTCGTTGTCCAAAGGTTTGTGTGGAAATCTTCGAAGCACTGGAACCAATTCTACAGATAAATACAGCATCAAAACAATATTATATGACTTTTATTGCGTGTCAAAAATTTTGTACAAATTTGAATGTTGCTCTTTTTTTAAATATAATGCTGGTTTTTGATGGTTTGCGACTACATAGTTTGAATTTATGTTTTTATCGGAAGTTTACTGTGACCTATTTTCGAAAAACACAAAACATAATAAACTAGCTTAGCCTTCCTTCAACTTGCTCCTTTGTTTTAAAAGAGTGCTCAGGCGTTGTGGATTACCTTGAATTTCCCTGCCTTACATTTGGTGGCACAACTGGGAGGGTTATGACGTTCAATGGCACACCCAGCAGAGGCTGAGGAGGGCTGAAGTCCCCTTGAGCTGTGTTACTACGAAAATACGTCAATAGCTTTATGTGCACTTGGTTTATGCATGTGCGTAAAAGTGAAGTCAGAATGGGAGCTGAAACCTAGCCTTCCTTCTATTGCTATACACTCGACCCTTGTTTTTCGGTAAATGGTGTAGTAATGGGCCGGGTAATGAAATAGTCAGGACAACACAAATGTATATAGGCTACTATACTGTATATCAGGGGTGGGCAATTGTTTTGGCTTGTGGGCCGCATCGCGGTCACGGAAGCTTGCTGAGGGCCGCACTTTTTAACGAACGCATTGGTATATTATTCTAATTCATTTGCATTTTAGATTTAATATAACATTAAAAACCAATAATTATTACTCAAATGAATCAAAGTAATTTTATTCAATTGAAAATGCAAGCACATTTAATTTGCAAAGTCTATCAATGAGAAAAATGCACCCAATCACGTTCTTCTACATTAAATTAATATTTTTAATTATTTGCTTGAGGCTTTCGCGGGCCGCACAAAAGTTCGTCGCGGGCCACATGCGGCCCGCGGGCCGCAGTTTGCCCACCCCTGCTGTATATAATGCAAATAAAATGAAATAACCGTCCTCAAAAATATGAAAGGTATTTACACTATATACAGGATCAGGAAAACTTGTGATTTTTGGTCCATGGTTTCACAATTTGAGGTAAAACCCTTGAAGTCTAATCCTTCTATACAACCGCCTGCGGTCATTTATCGCGTATTTCTGGCAGAACGCCAGGCGCGTGTTGTTTGAATTCATTGTCGGCCGTCAGGACTCAAACTACACTGTCCGGATAAATCGATATCACGATTAACGAAGTCCGAGTAAACGAGAATAGAGTGTACGAGTATACAGGTGTGTTTTGTTGATATGTAACTTTGAATGACTTCGTAAAAATTTAATTTAGGCCTGGGGCAAAAATTCTTTGGGATCCTTGGCTGGTCTCTTTGCCAATACGCCCTTAAACTGCTGTTATCAAAGGTAACCTTTACCCCGTTGCTGAAACAAAATTCAGCTTAGTTTAGCGTGTTTTTTGGCCTCGATTCTTTTAATAAAACTAGTTTCGTGCACAATAGTAGAGTTTTCGGACAGCAATAGTGTTTTTCCTCAAAATTTGAATGCCATAGATTTTGTCTCAACTTATTTGTATAAAATCAACTACACTTCAACCGGCCCAGTGGCGTAGAGGTTAGTGGGTCGGATAAGCAGTGTGGTCATGAGTTCGATTCCTTTGTCGAGTCATACTGAAAATATGAAAACCGGTATTTTCAATTTGTCTACTTTACTTCCAACAAAAAATAGACTCTACAGAGCAGGGGTGTCAAACTCGCGGCCCTCGGAACCTTTCAGTGCGGCCAGCGAGACGATTGAAAAATTCCTAATGAATTTCGGTAGTATTGCAATGTTTCATTGTCGAACAAACGTTTGAAGCTCTGATCACAGGCCACACTTGAAAGGTACAAATTTGTCATTCGGAGATAACTTTACTGATGCTGGAAAGGTGATGACCCCTTTTTTTTTTGGAGATCGATCTTACTTCGGGCTACATTACAGAGATCGTTGCCCAGAGAAGTGGTGATCTTCAAATCCAAAACTTCATGCGGCCCTCGGCACGATTGCTCATATATGCAGTGTGGCCCCCATAAGCCCACGAGTTTGACACCCCTGCTGTAGAGGAAAAGCCAAGCAGATCGCTTGTTGTGATCTCCAGTAAAGCGCTTATTGGAATATTTCATTTTTCTGTTGCAAACAGGAGGTGGGGTCAAGCGCTCTATCCGTCCTGCAGGCCCAGTTTGGCAAAGGACTTGCAAACAAACATGAACTTATATGTATGAATGAACGACGGCAAATTGTAAGTTCCAGTCACACCCATTTCTTGGGGCAACAAAAATGTGAATTTTCCAGAAAGCCTGAAAAACGTGGATCAAAATATTAAGATTTTATACAATTAGTTTTCTTTTTGAATGCTGGTGTCAAAAATTTCTGAAAAAGCCTAATCATTTATTGTTTTTCTAGCTACGCCAAAGCTTATGATGTTTGACAATAAGAAAATGAAAACTGTAGTTTAAACAACTTATTACCACGTTAGCCGTCCATTACAAGATCTCTGTCGCCAAAATGAAAAAAATTGCTCGTAAATTGAGCACCAAATGAGGTCTTGGAGGTACTTTGAGCTTTTAACCCTTTGAACTCTGGTTTCTCTGATCATTCCCGCCTTTAACCCGATAAATAAAACTATTCAATTATTAGATTAAATAACCCAAAAGTGCTAGTGACGTGAGCCCAACTTTAATAATTTGCTGGCCGATACACCGACTTACAGGGTAATGACGGTAGACCCTAAGACCAGTTAACCGGCCTTTCGGGTCTATAAGGCTTTTCAGTAAGGTCTGTTTTCCGGCCTGCAGAGTTCAAAGGGTTAAAATTACGCGTACTTGTTGATTCAAAGCTTTGCTGTTACTGTTATGAGTAAACGAAGAATCTTTTGATAAATCTTTAAATGGAAATCAGGAGGAATGAAATCCTAGGAAACGAAAGAATTTTTGATTTGTATCTTCGAGCAATTAATGATGAAGTCGGTGAAGGGAAGTAAAATAAATAAAATACGTAGCGTAAAAAAGGCAAAGTTTTAAAGATTTTCGAAGAGAAAATTTCGTATGTGCCTTTAAAGACGGTCTCGTATATCATCTTTTACAGCCATAATTCTTTTTTTCAAATGCTTTTAGATTTTCAGCGCAAGAAATTTTGAACCAAAACCGAGTTAACTTTAATTTTTTTTATTCGGCAAATTCATTGCAACTGAGTCGCCCATCGGCCACACTTTTGTCCTGCGTTCTGCAGTATCTTTAAGCTTTCATCTATTTGTGCTTCTCTTTGGTCATTCAAGTCAAACAGTAATATTTTTGCAACCCGCTTGTGGTGGCAAACATATGGGACGGAGAAAACAGAGTAGATGAGACACTTGAGGACCTAGGTTTTTAGAGAGGGACAAACTGCAGACATTTGAAGCCAGGGAGCAATGACCCCAAAAAAATTCTGGTTAAAATGGGTATTGTCTTATTCCACTCAAAGTGGTGCTGTTTTGAAGTAGCATTATTTATTGCCATTATGTATAAACAATTAAATTCAGACCTAATTCAAGGTTGCCATTCTTGTTGGCACAGCGCATTTCAGTTCAAGGTTGTCAGTGTTGTTGGTACAGTGCACTTCAGGAATGCAACCAAGCAAGAAAAGCGCCATTCCCGACAGCACAACAACACAACGCTCGTATATGGGTTGTGAACTCACAATCTCGTGATTAGAATTGAACGCAATGACATGTGGTTTGGCAGCGTACCGCTATATTTGCGCTGCGCTATGCTACTAACCTTCATGTGATTGCGTTGAATTCATCAAGTCATTGTTTGTCACTTGCAATGTAACGCTCGAAACGCTCAACTCGCAGTCTTTCGATGACAAGCCTGAAGGTCAGTCCATAGTGCCACGCTGCCAATTAGAAATTTAGTTCTACCCGAAACAAATCGGACGCTTTTTGCACCAAATCGTTGGACCGGTTACTAGTTGTAGAATAAATTTCTAAACGAAGTGCAATTTGATTTCTTTTTCGTTTTGTAATTCCCCGAGGTCAAGCAGCTGCAGTGAGTCATTTGAAATGAAATAACCTCGGCCATCTGTCCGGTGAAGGAAGAATAGATCGATTGCCTGCAGCAATCAATTATTAAACAGTCCAAGCAGAATGGCGCTTGCTGTACTTACCGGAAAGCTCAAGTGATGTTAAAAATTCTAAGCTGTTACAAAGCACCAAAAAACTATAATAATTGAAAACCATACCAAAATTTTCCATACCAAAAATCATACCAAAATTTATTATGAAGTATTACGCAAGTTTGGGGCACTTTACAATAGCAGCAGTCTTTACCGCCTGCATAATTATTTGTGATTCAGGGAAGCGGCCGCACTCTTTCTATTCGTCAGATATGCAGAAATAAATTGTGTAGAAACTTCATAGATTTCTTTAGCGACTGATGATGGGGTGAAAGTCTTTTTTTAAGAGGCACTCTGAAATCCGATTGTAAGATTTTTTGGGAGGAAGAGGGTACTCCCAAATTACATAAACTCATAATTTCTCACGAAAATGTCTGTTTTCACCTCTGAACATAATTGTTGATAATGATTTATGAGTTGTGATTGATCAGTAATCAAATTTTTGCAATTTTATGTTTTATTTTTCGCATTTTTCTATCACTGACCCACAGTACATTAAAATTAACGTTTTCTAAGCCTTTAATTAGACGTGAATAACATTTTAACCAACGTCCACTACCTTCGAAGCTGACTATGTTATTACTATATCGTCAAACTGGTTTCCTTCCGATGAGGTTAGATCTGTCGCAGTTCACAGAGTAAAAGAATGTGGTGTTTCCTATTTGTCCGTATTGCATTCGGTGGACCTGGTTTTACGACAAAAGCGGTATCACCAAATATTGATTCATTAATCCGTATTTTGGTAACTTTTTCAGTTACAACTTTCACCAGTGTAACATCTTTTACACCCTTGGTTGTCTTAAATCATACAAGAAATTGAACCTCTGAAAACCAATTACATGGTTTGGCTTTGCTGAACAAGAATAGGAAATTGGAACTAACTGCCGGTGATGTCTTGAGGAGAACAATTCAAATGCTTTGTCAACTATTTTTTTTCGTTAGTTTCGTTATCAATCAATGATTTGTGGTATTTTTACCGGTTGGTTCCATTTATTAGTTCTTCTTTAGGTGGAAAACACCAAACAGTCCAAAAACACTTTTCTATATCAAGACAACAGCATGCACAACTTCCAGGCTATCACATCAAGCAAAAGACACATCACGCAGCCTCGAAAACAGTTAAGACCTTATAAGGGATCGCATTGCCGATCTAACCCCAACTCCTTTCTTTACAAATTTCTGGCTATTACACAGAATGCAACCATACAAACACTACTTATTTATTGCCCACATTCACAAACGTTTGGTAGCGAAAGCAATCACAATGCATTTTATGTCGTTTTCAAATTTTATTGAGACGCAACAAATGTTGGAGTTACCATGGCCGATTTTTCCCAATACCACCAAAGGGGGTGTGAATACTGCGTGACGAATCAAAATTTCTTTGTGATACATTGATAAAATAATAACTGTTTAAATGTTTTAAAAGTAAATTTTTGTGATGTACTTTGTGCTCATCCAAAGCTTTTGGCTGGCTCATGGTCAGGTAATGCTGGTAGTCTGTAAGCCTGAATACAAAGTGTCAGTGCTTCATAAACATTAAAAAGATATAACGCCGCAGAGCCACATCAATGTTCTGACGCCAATAAAGGTTGCTAACAGGTTCTAAGCGTTGTCCAAGAGTGAACTGAGAGCTACTAACAGTTTAAAGATAGATTTTTATTTCTTAAGGCAGAGCCTTTTAGCAGGTTGAAGTTTCAAGACGTACTCCAAACCAAGACTTAAGGCATTGAGGAATATTTCTGCCTGTGTTACAAAACACTAACCTAAAGAGGAACAACTCTTCTAAAGAAAGTTGAAGCGGTGCAAATCTCTATTAGTTTTCATGCTTTTCGAAGGTGGAAAGAGTTGAAACCACGCGTTCTCCTGACTAAAGGCAAAAAAATAGCTCTGCTTAAAAATGAAAACCATGGATTTATTTCACGGCACACCAGAGAGATAAACACATACTGTGGCATCATATACTTGAGCTTATTTCTTAAAGGAGCTTCTGCTGTTTATTGATTTCTGGGCGACATTGGAATTACGTCATAGCTTAAGTTATTCATAATGCATGAAATGTGCAGCTCAATAATTTGAAAAACCGTGACGCGTTGTAAGTACATTTGCGGGTCACAAGAGACGACTTCGGACCAATGGCAGCTCAAAGGTATGACGTAATTAGATCAAAGCGTACTTAAACAGGAGACAGCGCTGCACAACGTTATTTCAAGATAAGAACCTAAACTGGCAAGCCTAACGTTGCTGCTGTTCTTTTGAGATTTTTTTGCAATAACTTCAAACAATCATGGTGAGTAAACGCAGTATGAAGTCAGTTATTTTCATAAGTTTGTTAGTAGGTGAGGTAGGTTATCGGTAGCTTATTTGGGGAAATTGTTGAGTTTCGTTTAACTTAGTGTTTTAATAAGCTTATTACTGTGAGCGCTGTTCTGCTTCGATCCCCTATTCGGAAT
The DNA here is from genome assembly GCA_963675345.1 of Trididemnum clinides. Lineage (NCBI taxonomy): Eukaryota > Metazoa > Chordata > Ascidiacea > Aplousobranchia > Didemnidae > Trididemnum > Trididemnum clinides. The sequence goes on along the minus strand of OY776295.1, from coordinate 18,732,416 downwards.
AGAATCTTAGATAAGTTTTTTAAAAGGATTTGTTGGTCAAGGCCACTCTTTAAGCAGCGTTTTTAATTAACACAAGCGCACTGGTGTTTCTGGTTTTTGTAGTTTGCGTACATTTAGGTTTTAAATGAATTTGACCAGTTTTCCGAGCGTTGACCAGTTTTCCGAGACCCAAACTGTCGTAATTGGAGTTTGTTTCTATAGCGTGAGTGTATTTCTATCCACGTCGGACAAGCTGGTGTTCAAATTGGAAATGCGTGCTGGGAGCTGTACTGCCTCGAGCATGGTATTCAGCCAGATGGCCAGATGCCAAGTGATAAATCGTTTGGAGCTGCAGATGACTCCTTCAATACTTTCTTCAGCGAGACTGGAGCCGGAAAGCACGTACCAAGAGCGGTTTTCATCGACTTGGAACCTACTGTGGTCGGTTAGTCAGTTTCTGCCGTTCTTTCATCAAATGCCTTGTCCAATTTTCGCTTTGCATGTGCTTATAATTACCTCGTGAATCAAAATTGCACCTTTTGGGTGTACACCATATAAAATAAAGCTTTTCCTTTCGGCACTAAATTTACCTTTCTGTGACAATTCAATAGCTTTATTACAAAAACTGTTAATGTTAGACGAAATTCGCACGGGGACTTACCGCCAACTTTTCCATCCCGAACAAATGATCACTGGGAAGGAAGACGCGGCGAACAATTACGCCCGTGGTCACTACACAGTCGGTGAGTAAAAACATTGTAACTGCATCATCATTGGCTTTGTTACTTTTACAATTTGATTTTTCCTTTATTTTTAGGTAAGGAACTTATCGACCAAGTTTTAGACCGCATTCGTAAGCTCGCTGACCAGTGCACTGGTCTCCAGGGCTTCTTGCTTTTCCATTCATTTGGCGGTGGCACTGGTTCCGGATTCACCTCTCTTCTCATGGAACGATTGTCCGTTGACTATGGCAAAAAATCAAAGCTGGAATTCTCTGTTTACCCAGCGCCACAGGTGTGACGTGATGTGTGCTCGGACCAGTAAATAGTTTGTAAAGCTGGGTCTAGAGCGGACTACAAAGGGTTGTATTCAAGCTTAGTCTATACTAACAGCAATTTCATTTCATGTTACAGGTTTCCACTGCTGTGGTAGAGCCATACAATTCCATTCTTACCACTCACACTACGTTGGAACATTCCGACTGCGCTTTCATGGTCGACAATGAGGCGATATATGACATCTGCCGTCGCAATTTAGATGTTGAACGGCCGAGCTATACCAACCTCAACCGACTGATTGGTCAGATTGTCTCCTCCATCACTGCTTCTCTTCGATTTGATGGCGCCCTCAATGTCGACTTGACAGAGTTCCAAACCAACCTGGTTCCGTATCCGAGGATTCATTTTCCTTTGGTAACTTATGCTCCGGTTATTTCAGCTGAGAAAGCATATCACGAGCAACTCTCAGTGGCTGAAATAACAAACGCGTGCTTTGAACCAGCCAATCAGATGGTGAAGTGTGATCCACGTCACGGAAAATATATGGCCTGCTGTATGTTGTACCGTGGTGACGTTGTTCCAAAGGATGTTAACGCTGCTATCGCGACCATTAAAACAAAACGAAGCATTCAGGTGAGTAATCAAGATTATATTTCTCGTCATGTGGGAAGATTTTTTTCTCCGATTATGAGCTTCTCATTAGCCCTTTTGCTCATTTTTTTTTCTAGTAAAGATTTTCTAGTTTCTGCTTGGCCCCGCCACCTGTCAGCTCCATAAAAAAATGGAGCCATCTCGTAAGTGTTCAGGACACACTTGTTGGCTTCTTTCACTATTCCTTTTTGTGCTAAGTGCCAAACCGGAAGCTGTGGATTACATTATTTAGTTTTTTGGTGGGGCTCGCCCAGGAAATGAACCCCAAGAAGCGACTGCGAAGCAGACGCCCTAAAACACTTCGCCATTGCACTGGTAGCAGGTTTACTTATCATAAAGCGGTAATGCTAATTCATCAAATTTATTTATCATAAAGCTTTAATTTTTAGGCTCTTCGCCATTGCACTGGTAGCAGGTTTACTTATCATAAAGCGGTAATGCTAATTCATTAAATTTATTTGTCATAAATCTTTAATTTTTAGGCTGTAGCACCTGTGGTAATACTGTTGGCATAGAGCGTGTCGCACTAAAGTGCGATATAACGGCAAATTTTCACGAAACCTGAAACGTTTCAGCCTATTCAAACTGACGTTTACATCAATGATTTTTAGTTTGTGGACTGGTGCCCTACTGGATTCAAGGTCGGCATCAACTACCAGCCACCCACAGTTGTTCCTGGAGGTGATCTTGCCAAGGTTCAAAGAGCCGTCTGTATGCTGAGTAACACCACAGCCATCGCTGAAGCTTGGGCAAGATTGGATCACAAATTTGACCTGATGTATGCCAAGCGAGCTTTCGTTCATTGGTAAGTTAATAATACCAAGTTTTGTGTTTTAATTCTTGTTTTCAAGCTGGAACACATTTAACATTGCACTTGTACGACCAGGTACGTCGGTGAAGGAATGGAAGAAGGAGAGTTTTCAGAGGCTCGTGAGGACCTGGCTGCTTTAGAGAAGGATTACGAAGAGGTTGGAGTTGACACAGTTGATCCAGACGCAGACGAGGATGAGGAAGATGAATATTAAGTGTTACTGAACTGTTATATAAATTAAATAAAATTCCTGGAGCATGTAATGTGTGCAACTTGTTTTTCTTGAACTTCTTCGCCACTGCCAGGCGTACAAAATCAAACTTGGCATGCTTGATCATTTCCTTGGGATGAGTGTCATAAGGGTGTTCGTGACATCACAATGACATCATGAACATCGCGGATCATCTTTTAAAAATTCATTTTGTTGGCTTGAAAGAGTTCCCAACTTCATCGTCTTTATAGGAATGTCTCATGACGTCATAATTAAATAATTGTTTCACTAGGTTTCAGTTATTCACTCAAACATACTGACTCGTAAAAACGCGAACGCGATGCGCCCCCTTCATGATGTTATGATGCTGCCTAGCACAATAAACATGCTATCAGAGATCCTTCATTCATTTACTGATTTTTCAAAAATTGCAACGTTTTTTGCGGTTTACTTAGAACGGATTTGCGACCTCCATTTCTCAACCAATTTTTAAAGCCTTTTTTAAAAATTTAAAGGAAATTTCAAGCCAATTCTGATAATACATGACAATTATGTTTGCTATCAGATTTTACACTACATAAATTGAGTTGAAGACCTTTACTGTAACTTTTTTTGCCCACAAAAAGTGATGAGGTGAAAAAAAGAAGTTTAATGCAAAAAGGTTGTGATAAGGTACTTAACAATCAACGTCGTTTGAATGCTGAAGAAATTTGCTTTCCAGTCATAGGTAACTGTAATTTAGTTAAGGCGAAGAATTAACGTGTAATGGCTGATCTAAAATTGGTTGCCATACATTGCGTTACAATTTTAGTCGAAAAGTTTTCCTACTAGACCCAAGAAACTTCCTTGGTACATTTTGGCCATTTTTCCTTGCTAGCATGGCTCTTTGGCATTATATATCTAAATTTGCTTAAAGATTTATCATGTCTTTCGAATGCCATGAAAATGAAGATTTTAAATCTTCCGGTAAAAAGACTCAAAATGTTGGTGGCTGGACTTCATAAAATTGCAATTTCCAATTTCCAGAAAAGCTTAGTTTATTGGTACATTCTCACTGTTCTCTCTCAACAGCATGGCTCTTTGGCATTATCTATCAAAATTTTCGAAAGATTAATCAAACAATGAAGTCAGCAAACATTTTAAATTGTAGCTTTCTCCAAGGAAACATATTGATGATTCCTCTACTAAAACATGGAGGTAAAGATGGCCCTGTCTTATCTTTTGCAACAAAATATTAGTATCAAGCTTCATAACCTCTACAGTGCTACATATCCTCCTACATATCGAGCTACAAATGTCTATCCAACATATTCTTCTCCTACATATCCCATATCTCTTGAAGCTATTTCCTTTACAATTGGCTGAAGCCAATAGAACCTGCTGATGTCACACTCTTAACATCTTTCAACGGCTGCCCTTGTAATAATTGAACTGTAGGTGCATATTTTCGGGTTAGTTTGCTCTTTCGCTGGCTGCGTTTATGCCAGGACCAACCAAAATGCGCGCAGCCAGAGGCTTTAAGTCGTACAAATAGGCAGTCAGCTACGAAAAAGTTGTAAATAGTGGTCCTAATATTTTATAAGCAATTCCTAAAAATACATATGTTAAGTTATTACGATAGCAGCCGTTAGTAAATCTGAGTTAAGAATATTAAATCAGACGGCGGCGTCGGCTTCACCCAATTGCAAAGGAAATGGCTTCAACATTTAGATGATATGTAGCTCCAGGCGCCTCTCTACCCATAACTTTGAGATCGTGCTTCCATGCACTTCATAAATGAACAAACAAAACTTTTTAAAATTATTGACTGTTTCAATTGCGAGCAAGTTCAGTTCCTACGCACCAGACAGGGCAAGCAAGATGTAGCCAGGAACTCCAGAAACTTTTGAAAAAAAATGACGGCTATGCACAACCCCATGTAATGTTTTTTAAGGCTTAGTACGAAAAAGTCACAAGTAGCGGGCCTAATATTTGATAGCTTAATCCCGAAAATACATATCGATTACTTTAGCACCCTTCCACAACTTTGATGTGCTTTCAATTCAAGCACTTGCTTAAGTTAATGGACAAACGTTAGTTAAGTTTAATAAAGCTTATGATGAAAAGAGGGCAAAAAGGGCTATGCCAGGGATTGGATGAACTTGGAGAAATGTAGTGGGTATGCACAGTCCATCGAAAATATTTTTTCTTATCAACTGCGTTTCAAAAAACGAAAGTTTTATTTCGAAATGAGATTTGGCTATGTGAGGAAACATAAATTTTTATTACTGTTTTCATAACTACCCACTGGGCAAAGCCGGCTTGGCCGGCTGAATCAATATTGCTAACCTCGACGTTACTGATGAAAGTCCTGCCAGGCGACGCCGGCTAGTATAATATATTAGTGTGAGTAGTAAATGACTTCTAAAGCATGTAACGTGTGCGATTTCTTTTGCAAGTGCGAACGCAATTTGTATCATAAAGGCCGCATGTTTTGGAGCATATTAGGAAAACGCGGATGCTTCTGATTCTTTTTCAAAGGTTTGTGTATTACTATGGGTTTCCACAAATAAAAATATTATCATAATTATTCAGTTGTAATTATAATACCAAAAACTGACTTTGGTATAGCGACATGATGTAAAACCTATTTGCTCAGTAGCGCTAACTTAAATGGTTTCTTATCCAGTTGCATTATCTTTTTCAAAAGTCTGAGATTATTTGCAAAATTGGTCTAAATATTTGGCTAAAAATACCTTTGCCTGATCATATTTGCGCAGGAATGTTTAACTTGCTCTACGATGCGGCTCATAACACACGTAGATGACAAGAGTTCACCTTTTGCTAAGTTCTAATAATCTTCACCTAAGGGTTGCAGCCGGAAACTTCGCTTCGTGCAACTAAATTTTGCATCCAAAATTCGATAGTGACTAAAAATTAATGTAATCAAGGCATTTTGGGTGCAAAATTCAGTGGCAACAAAGCAAAGTTATTCAATTCAATTCTAATCACTGTCAAAATTTTTAGGAGGCAAGCCCTCTTCCAATTATTCAATTTCACCACACCTTGATAATTTGGTCATTCGAAATTGGCAAGTAGACGAGAATACTTGGTGAGGGATTTCGTCCTGGTCAGTTTATTACTTTGCACCGCACTTGCATGTCGCCGCTACGGAGTGATTCTATTTGATCATCAAATACCATGGTAAGGCAAAAAGTCAGACAACCGTAACTGGGCTTATAGATCTCAGAACGCAACTCAGATGATTCAGCTTAGCCACAGCCAAGCCGGTGAGTTAACATAGCTTTTAGAAACTCCAGCATCAGGATCTCAAATAAAAGGAACAAATCTTCAATAATTGCCTAGCAAGCCCAATATAATAATAGTGCAATACCGTCATCTGGCGTAAATTTTTTTGAAAAATACTTTTCGATCCTGGGAAGCAGGCAACAGCAAATGGAATAGAAACAAAAGAACATTAAGAGGAAAATACAATGATAACAAAAGCATCGATGGTACATTTAAAGCTGTAGACGGCTTAGTTCATTGTGACGTCAGTCATTGTGATGCAAGAAACATGTAGGCGATTTTTCCTCGTAAACATGATTGAAATTACCAAATCTTTCGCTTCGGACGTCTGTTTGTGGCAGAGAAACTCTGATACGTAATTGATTTTATTATGTACTACGTTGATGTAGTCACGACTTACTGTAGATACACGCGTTGATGGATAACATTATAAAAAGCTATTAATTACAAAGACTTGTTTGTAGACTCGAGTAGTGGTAAGAATAATCTAAGTGTCTATGGAATATGGAGACAGTAAACACTATAGCACACAAAGGATTATGGAAAAGAGGAAATAAGCTTTTGTATTTCAATGGTTATTTAAAAATTAAAAAACGGGGGAGGGCCTGCTTTTTTCAGCCCCCTTTGCTACGCTTAAGTTCGTGGCAGTAGCCTTGACAATATAAAACCAACAAATTGCTAATGCCATGCGCTAGTAGAAGAGCTTATTAAATAGCCTAAGTTCATAAATGAACGGGAAACGTGCCTGCTATACCTGGAATTGTAAACTCATAAATTGTTTGTTTTAGTTCATTAAAAACACATCGTCGTTAGAGACTGTCACAAGACGGAATTAGCATAAATAGACTTAATGAATCACGTGATCGCTTTCTCAGCCAATCAAATTAAGCATTTGTCAGATAATTTACAACGCGTCGTAAAATTTTCTCGCATTCCAGCTAATGATAAATAGACAGTTATACAACAACAAATTTTAGTAAGTGGTGTCAGACTGACTCACCTACCACATGCGTTGTAATCTCTACTGCACATTGCCATTGTTGACAGTTTCTAATTTGTTTACATAAATAGATCTAATAATAAATAGTTCTCGAAAAAGTAGTTTATAATCTTTATCCTGAGCTGAATTCTACAGTGAACGTTGTTCTTTGCTATTTTTTCAGTATTGATTTAAGGCAGATCATGATCGAGTCGAGTTTTTGGTCCGTGAAAAGATCTGTTGTAAATTACAATCGGCTGTGTGTAAAGGGCCACCAGTATCTTTTGTTTCAGCCCGTCGAACATTAATTTTCCAATATACTGTCGGTTGATCTGTTATTGCCTCAAAGCCCTTACTTTTTTAAACTTTTGAGCAGAATTTGTGGATTCTCAATCAAACGCAATTTTGAGTGATTCAAATTGCTGCTTCCGTTCATTCTCTTTAGAAACGTGTAAAAACCACACTTTTTTCAGAAACTTTTCCATGTTGAAACTTTTTTCATCCCCTCCCCTTGCGCCCTCTTTCGAAATTTATTTCTAAATGTGATCATGTGGAAAATATAATCTAGGTGCTGATTGGTTTCGTCGGTGTGGATGGATGGCATATGTTTGGCGTTGTAAACATCAACAAATCTCGCCACATATCCTAGTTAATCAATGCACAACATATGTCTTTGTTATAAATAGTCACAATGCAACCAGCACCAAATCGGCAAAAATACTGCCAACAACCTGTTGACATTGCCATTAAAATCAAATTCAGTTTAAACAATTTTTGCTAATTGTAAGTTGATTTGGAGCACAGTTTAAAAATTTGCTTGCATTGTGTCACAAAAACAAAATTGCATCTATCATTTCCCGAATCGGCATACTGATTACAACTTGTCTAGTCTCATATGCAAAAGCTGTAAGTTTGCCAATGTTCAGTTTGTTCTGAAAGATACATTTTGTAATCTGGAATAGGGCTTTTAGCCTTGAGTAAGCTTGATTTCTGCTTGGACCTGGTTGGCAATTCTTTCATTTTTCATCTGGTTTTAGGTTAAAATCCCGCAGATCGCCGATCCCGCAGGGCGAAAAAAATAATTTTAGGTTAAGCTTGAGGCAAGTTTTTAATCCAAGCAAATAATATATCGTTTGTATTTTACAGTCCAACGTGGCATAAATAACCTTTATACAGTGATACTTGTTTTCATTTGCTGTGGACCTAATTCTTTTGCTGCAAACTCTGAAATGGACCCAGAGTAAGGTCGGGATAATGAGAAAACTGTACAATATCTTTATTTTTTCAAATATTTGCTTTCTCCTGGCTTTTCATATCCTCTTCTGAAAACCATTCCCTTTCATAAGTTTTTCTTTCTCTAAAAAGTAGTTCCTAAATACAGCCTACCAATGTAGTTAAGTATCAAATATCAACAGCCAATCTAGTGTATGGGGGGTAAAGGAGGGCTATAGTCTCCCCTGGAAACATTTCTCTAATTATCCCGTAAAAAAAATCTTTGTTGCTTTAACATTTCGATAAAACTATTTTGGCGCCTTTAAAAAAAAGCCCTTACCTCAAACATGATCTAAAATCTCGAAAATTTGGTAAACTTCCCTTCTTTGACCAAATTTCTAATTTACCTCTAATAAAAGGCAATAAAATGAGGAAAGCCTCCAATAGTTTCAAAATCTTAGCAATAGTATCCTTTTTTCCCACGAAAATTTTGTGTAATCCTTGTGAAAAATCACCGTGATAGATTTGCATTATTAAGTTGTTCTTCTTCTCCCAAAATTTTTGGCTCACTCCGCCTCTGTCGCCATTTACGAGAGGTTTGTTAATCGTATTGCCAAATAATACGTTACGAAAAACACTGAAATATTTCCAGCTGTTAATCCGTAAGTGTAAACAATCTAGCTTTTCCAAGATTTCGAGGAAACCACAGCTACCTCGCCTTGTGTAAGTCTCATAACCGAAAAAGATAAGTCTGCTGCTAATGTTGGGAGTGTGAAGTAATAAAGTTGCCATAAAGCGACAACGACACCATTGAAATGCAAATGTATGTAAATGTGATCATGCGAAAAATAGCTCGTTTACATCATAAATTGAATGTTAAATTGTTGCGTAATAAAATATCTTTATTATGTTGTTATTGTACCGGTTTAAGCAAAAAAATAACTTTCGAGAAAATTATTTAAGTAAACACCAAAACATTGCTAATAAATTTTTTCGATAAACGGAGTTGGAGGAACATTTGTCACGATAACCGCAGTATTCGGCAATCTTAGTTGATGAAATCAAAGTTGCCATGACGACAGATACCTGCCATAGGCCAGCATTCATCAAAAGGGTAGTCGGCGTACAATTTGTGTATGTCATCAATCTGCTGTTCGTGAGTTCAATTGCCGAAACTAACCACTGCATGCCACTGGTTGATCGAGAAGCAAGTGGTGCAGAAACTGAGAATAAATCTTGTTAAAACATGCCTTTTTCTGCATATTAAGAGCGTCTCTAAACAGCGGGGCTTTCACTTCCTTTTGAGAGCGGTTGATCAAAAGAAGTAAGTCTGTACTGAACTGATAGCAAAGTGCAAACGGAGCATTGTTTCCATTTAACATATTTTAAATGAAAGATATCCGATAAGATGTGTATCTTGTTTGCAATGTTTTTTGATTCATCTTTTTATTCATTGTGATTGCTTAATAGCTGTACCGTTTCCTCTTACCAAACTCTTTTGCTAGCCTAATCACTGATACTTTGGGTATCTTTACTCTTTTCATTTAGCTATTTTGGTGATTTCGTGAAGTGAAAGTTTAACAATGTAAAATACGTAGCCTAAGTTTAGATCCTGAAAAGAGCGAAATGCATCGCTGAAAATATTTGATAGTTTTTTTGTAGAAGTGATTATTGGTGTATTGGTACTTTGCTGACAGCAACACAAAACACACGAATGCTTAAAGTCACCTTTTTACCGAAATAGTAAAATTGCTAATTCATTTTTGAGAAGTGCAAAATGAAAAAAAATCAGGAATATTTTGTGCAAAAGATTCTTATTTCCAATGCTATACATACCACTATCATTTGTTTGCTCGTGATTCATATTAGTTTAGTCCCTAAGGATTTTAATTTTTTCATACAATAAAAGCATGCACAGACACAGCAGTTTTATTTTGTTTCAACAATTATTTTTTGTTACAGGCGTGTAGTTACAACACCCAAGAGAACTGAAGCTTTCAGCTACGTAAGTTCCAAGAATTTTGCACGCTTGATTTTCCCTGGGGGCTTAATCTTTCTGACTAGTGCATGGAGCATATCACTCGCTTGTGGCGTAAACAACATTTTTTACCAAAAGTTGGCGCACAGCCACCAATTCAGGTCATATGGAGGAGGCAGCATCCCCCAGATCAGGGGGGTAATTACCAATTTTAAAAAGTTACTTTAGTTCAGTCGTGTTTTTACAAAGAGTAAAAGCAGAACGTCATCCAGTAAAATAGTGTCTACTCCCCTATAATCACCTCCTACTCCATACACCTCTTTTTCAATAGACCGTTGAATTCCTGAATATTGGCCTTTAATTGCTACTTTGAGAACAGTGTTTGCATAAGGCCAAAACTTTCTACATCCCACAGATTTGACCAAATGACATTTTTTTCTTGATTTCGCTTGTAAATAGACCAAAATTTTCATGGTGCTAATTGAATTGAGCTCTTGTTTAGTATTTTCACCAGAAAAAAGTACCTTTTAAATCCAACAAGTTTTGAAAAAAGGATCTAGCAAAAGGGTTCGAGAATGTGCTTTCCTAACTTGGAAATGAATTATTTTTCTCCAAGCACAAAAAATCAAGATATTATGGAGAAACTACATATTCCTTTTTTCTTGAATATTCTTCTGAGGTAATTCACTATTTATTCAAGTTTTGGCCAAGAATAGTTTCCTTTATCTTTCTCTATCATTTAAACGATGTCTTTAATTTAAAGGTGGTTTTCAATTTTTGTGCTTGCAATAACCTATTTCTGAAAACTGGAAATAAGTGAAAATTTTCGGCTCAAACCTTTGAAATTTGATATTTGAACTCAGGACAATGTTTTTGTCTCCTACTGCATTGTCAGCACCATTGGTGTATCTCCGAAGCAGTTCTCTAGACAAGATGTTCTATGTATAGTTATGGTTATGTTGGTCTGCCTGGTGACTTTGGAACAATAATGGTATAATTAACCAACTGCAACTAGCAGCAGCATGTTTAAAACACGCCCGGGTACTCCTTCAGTCTTTTCGTATCGTAACTCATTCAGCAAGTTATTTTTTCTTTTTTATTTTAACAAATGCAGCGCACAGTAGATTTTGGGAAACAGCAAGCTGTAAAATAGACGGTACAGAGTGATGACGCAACATTAAAAGCACGATAAATCAAAACAATAAATTAAATCCACAGTTAATGCAATATAGTTTGAAATCGCAAAACAGAAAACAAAGAATTTAAAAGAATGTAGAACTTAAACGAACTTATTGCGACAGCGCAATCTGCTGCCAACACTGTTTAAACTGTTCCTTCTGCCTTCTCGCTTTTTTCTCGGAGAACTTAGTTTATATGTGTCTGATGATAGTGTAAGTGTTCCTTCCGTGTTCTCTTCTTCAACAAGTGTGGGCAGAACACTGGAACCGGATGCGTATCCGGTTTTGTATTCCGGATAAGAATTTGTACCTAAGCAAAGTGCATTTAAATATCGGACCCACTCATTCCGCTTTTCAGAAGTTAACGCTCGAAAGGTAATAACGCTCGCGTTGTCCAAATCTTCGTGTCTGTTCGGAATAAATCGGAAAGTGCAATCACTTTCGTCATCGCCATTGACGTCATCTTTTCTGCTGGCGCTACCAGCAGCGACAGTGTAATTTACAAGCTTAAGGTAGGCAATAGGTGTGGCGTATTTTTTGTTTGAATCATAAACAACAATATATGGATTTACTGACTTGGTATAGACTGAAACTTTAACCAAGTGGGGTTCATTAGCACGGTTTGTTTTCAGTTTCGCAGGCAGTAAACGACTGTTTGAATATGGTTTTTGAAATGATCCATTTCGCCTTGTTCCGGGCAGTAAGTTGTCACAACTCAGCAAAACACCCAATTTGTCTTGAGGAAGAGAGTGAAAGGCTTTAGGTTGACCTGGATTGTAAGACTGATGCTGGTTTAGCTTGTGCTGATGCAGTCCGTTGAATCCGGAGCACAACACTAAACTTTCAGTCCTTACTTCACTGTAGCTTCTTTGGAAAGACTGGTCATTGACATTAGGTTTCATTGTCAAGTAATAGGTTCAATAACAAATACTTTTTGTTAGGTAATACACAACTACCTGAAAACAATTGAATATTTCTGAATAATATTAACGAAATTACAAATCTGCAAAGTGCCAACGCACTTCTGCTATCTCGTTTGTCATAGTAGTTTACGCTAAAATTGAATTCGTGCTGCAACATTCACCCTTCGTAAAAGCTTATTTACCAACAACATGAAAGTCATTTAAGCAATGAAAGTCTTTGATTTACGATTTTTAGCGAGAACAGAACCATAAAGCATGACAATTTTTTGGCACCTTATCGTTATCACTATTGAGATCAAGCACTTTTACATTGGACTACAACTCCAACACTGCGGTTTTACACTTTTTGTATACGCACTGTACAACTCGAGCAGCAACACAGATATTTCTCTTGTCTTGAAATGATATTTACACTACTTGATGTTAGGTTTACTAAAGAGTCGCCAGTTGAATGTACATCAAAAATTTGTTTCAACAAAGCAGGAGGCTAACTCTTTCTTCTCACTACATTGATCATGCACAGAAACTAGCTTCTGTTAGCGCAGCTCACGTCACTTCCTATATTTGGCAACTAATTTCTACTACAAGCGAAAACAGATGGTAACCGTGGTTTTTAGTATCAAGCTCTTTTTTTTCTTTCGTTGAACTTTTTTTCTCGCTACATTGATCATGCACAGAAACTAGCTTATGTTAGCGCAGTTTACGTCACTTTTTGTCCATGGCAATTAACTTCTACTTCAAGCAAAAACATCATAACCGTGGCGTTTACTTTCAAGCTCTTTTTTTCTTTCGTTGAACTTTTTTTCTTTTCTATTTCCAGACTCGAAGTTCGAAAACAAAAATCACGTGATGAATAGCAATGACGTCAACGACGCAACCTTCAAAACAGCTTTTGTTGATTCTAGTATTTTCCACTTTCTTCTTTTTCAGATTCGCTAATTGTTGCTGTATAAACGATAGCGTGTCAAGTTACATAGGTTGTGCCTAACTTATTATGCTTGTGGAATTTTTTTGCTTACGCATATTATGAAACAGGAACGTGTGAAAACCAAAAACATATTTTCAAAGCCTGTAAAATCAATAAAGATAGCTTACCAAAGCACCACGATACAGCCATAGCCGCAGTGGCGAACATTTATCAAAATTATTGAAGGGGATAAAAGAAATTGTGTAAATAACTAAATATCGCTCATAAACTTTTCCAATGCTTTGTCATCAGCAAAAGCTAAGGTTTTGAGCGCTAAGTTGAAGACATGTTGGACGTTACTTCGCAGAGACCCAAGAATTCTTTGTGGACGTTTAGCATTGCGTCTACATGACGAATACAAATTGATTCTTGCTCGTTTTCAGTTGGTACCCTCTACCCTAATAGCAAATATTCACCTTTTATGAGGTTATTCAATGATTTGTTTTAAATACTGAGGCCAATCGTCTCAATCATTTCGTTTTGGCTTCGATGTGACGAAAAATTTGTTGATCTTTGCATAAAATTACACAATTCCTTGTGACGTTCGGAAGGCAATTTTAAGAGCAAAAGAAAAGTTTCCGATGTTTTTCCATGACCTAGAAGAGCTCAACTTGGTCTTAAAAGAAATGTCAATAACGAAAATATTCTCAGAAACGAATGCTAGCAAGTACTGTGGTTGCAGAAGGCGCTCTTGATGTCTTCTGTTTTGTGAACAGCGGTTCGATGAATGTCGGAAAATTGATGGCTTTCCAATGTCTTACCTGCTTGCTTCAATTGTTAAAACCTTTTTGAATTTTGAATTTTTTTTTTTTTTTTGGACAAATATGCAGGGTCCTACTTCGAATTACTGCAAAGTAATCCGATTTCGTCTGCTTTCATGGAAGTCTAACATAAAACAGTTTCCAAGGTAGAATTGTAGTGGACCCATGGATATGCATCATACCATTTGCTTTGAAATTGAACTGCTAGATTTTTTTCATTTCCCGGCATTTCACATGCATCGGACTGATTTGGCATTGCATAGACCAGGGGTGGGCAAAACGTTTTAGCCGGAGGGACGCATTGACCATTCAAGAGTTGGCCGAGGACAAGTGCTTAAATCTTGCAATAATTTCGGGCTTTGAAAATGATGGCCTCGAAAAAGAAACGGTCATCAACCTCTATTTGGACGGAAATGCGTCAATTAAAACTAAGAATTGATTGCGTAGCGGCTCTTTTAATGTGGCTTCTATTGTTTTGGGTTCTTTAGTACAACAAGTGTGGCTGGCCCCCCCTGTCATATTAAATCAAATATATGAAAGTTTCTACAAGTGTTGGCGGACTGCGTACCGGGATGTACGTCCATGGATAGGCGATTTAAAAATCTGAGACCAAACAGGAGTAAAAAATGTAAACAATCGACTTTTAGTGGGGCTACTTTTGTGGCTCTCAACTAAGAGTCAAAAAAAGACCTTTCTTTGGATGCACTAAACATTTCATAAAGTTGATCTCCGAGAAAAAATTAAAGATATAAAAGAAAAAGCCCTGCAAGTTGAGAATGGGCAAAAGCAGCAACCATAAAGGATTTGCTGAAAAATTAGTAAAAGCAGCACAGATAGGTAAAACAATTGATTTCAAAAAGTTACTCACCCTAAAAATCTCTTTAACTTCAAAAAGAACAAAAATATCGATATCTAAAAATTTATCCCCAAATAAAAAGAGTGGTTATCTCCAAATAAGTTGGGAGTCCTCAACTCAATAAACAATTCTTCAAAAAAATTTATGGCATCGAAAGTGTTGGAGACCATTGGGATACTACTTCCTATCATTTGTAATTATTTGTATGCTAATAGTTTTTATTGGAAAATTGCTTCATCACAAAATGTTGAAATTAACTTGTGGTAGAAATCATTTTGCTGTCAAAAGCAAGTAGTAAATCTAGCACAGGCTAAATTTGCTGCTGCATCGGCAAATATCGCTTTTTATTCTGCTTCATGCATTCTGAACTCTGAAGAATGTTTCCACACAAGTTGTTCTTTGACCGTAATTCTCTTGGCTAAAAACACGTAGTTAACTGATTATGATTGGCAGTTGCGGCGTCAGAAAAAAAATTTGGTGAGGTTCCTACGCCTACCGCTCTCCGGCCTCGGACGTTGCTAAACATCCTGTGCCTTCCGACTTCTGTTATTTGATGCTTGTCGATAACATCGAAGCTTAATGCTTTTCCTCTGTCACTCAGCTACCAAGACTACCGGATCGCTTGTTTTGATTCGCATTTATCAGAACATGTCGTCAAGTTCTTGACGGGAGACCACGTGATTTTCTTATAATCGCTGCTTTTATTTCTTAATTTTACGTCACCATTAACAATACAATTAAACCCATAATGATTGCATTGATTTTTCTAAACACAATGAACAATGGAAATTGTAAATCATATTCTCGGTCCCTCGTAAAAAATATGAAAGTAATACTCAATCTAATGACGTCAATACCACCATAACCATGAAAATATTACATAATTAAGCAAATTCGTGTAACGTAGTTTGTGCTGTCAGCCCTAAAGCACCAATAAGATGCACGCAAAGTTTTGATTAATGATCAACTTGGCGAATTCCAAAAGTTTACGTTGGCAGAGATTACTCTATCAGCCCTTACTGGTAACTAACCAGTTAAGCTAATCAGACAATAATGGAGGCTTTAGCTAAGACATTTAAGGAAAAGCTGGACGTCCTACATATTAAAGCCTTTCTTTTCAGAAAATTGTCTATAATAACTGGGCTTTCATTATTTGTTCAAAATCTTGAATATTTTTTAAAAGCTCTGACGGCCTCAGCTATTTTTTAACTTCATGTTGAGTCGAGTTATACGTTTTTATTCTTTTCCGGGCACTGGAAACCGATACCGTTGCACATAAAGTATGGTTGTGTTCTGACTCCCTCCACCGTTTCGGAATTACCGATAAAAGCTGCTGGCGTAGTTTGTTTCCACCTCCAGGACTGTAACCGAGCAGAAAATATTGCGGTGCTGTGCTTTTGCTAGGAACACAGCAAGACAGGAATCACGCGGGTACTGAACTATGAATTCCAAGGCGGCGCCTCGTTACACTTAACCACGTTGTTGCATGCCGAGTGCTGAAACTGCGTAACGACGCTCTTCAACAACTGTTATAAGGAACGTGTTGTTAATATTGCGTAAAATATTCAGTTGGTACAATTTTTGTACAATCTTACACAACTTGAACATTTTGCGCTATGTGTTGACGCTGGCCAATACGTTCGTGATACAGTCACTTTGTCTATATTTAGCAATCTGATGTTGAAATGTAAAAACATTTGCGTGTAAAGCTAAGGGTAAATGAACACACAGCCAATGCTTGGGTGCGCTTTTTTTACAAACACAATGTATTGACTTATTTCTTGCGTGACAAGCACGGCAAAAACAAGTCGAGAATAATAGCTTGCGATGTGCCCCAAAGATTTGGTCAAAAATTTTTACTTGAGCGACCCGCTCACGGCTTTTACAAAAATAGATGTTCGCTTTTCTTATTGCTATAAATAAACGATGACGCTATCAATGAATAATGTTTTAGGTTAGCGTATACTGATTTATTAATAAACGATAATTCATTTTCAGGTGGCTTCAAATCCCATGCGATCAGTTTTATATGCCATCCCTCTTCTGACAAAATTTCTAAAAGTAAATTGGCGCTTGATGCCAGAACGTCTACTTGGAAGTCGGAACAAGCAAACTCAGTTTGAACTTGGGGCAAGACCTTTCGGGGCAGAATGAACTTCAGTTATTTTTAAAGCAGAAACCAACTTCTAATTGATGACGATTTCAGTAAAGAAACGTGCTTTCTGTTCCCAAAGTTCAGTGCTGTTTTGATCATGACGTAAGGCAATGTAGAATCTAATTATGTAGGAAATTGTTTCAGGTCATGTCGATTAAAACAGAGGTGGTAGCCGTACGGTTATCATGTGAACAAAATATCTTTTCAAAGAACTTGTATTAATCATGCGTTACAAGATTCCTTCGTAACAATGCGGTAGTTACGCGACGCACGCGACCAATTTGTCCAAAATTATTTTCAGAAATGTAAGAAATGATTTAGCACTAGTTACAGTTTATCTATATCTCTTGCAACGCTCCAATCCGATATAGCTTTTTCCGTTACAAGTCGAACAAGATCGTAATGCCACACGCCTATTTCGTGATGATTCATGTTTTCAAAGAAGACAAAAAAGGGAAATGAAATGTTCTTCAAACAGACTTCCATTCGAAAACGTCACTGGAGGTGATGCCTTTCTCCTTTGGTAACTGACTTTCCAAATTTCTAAGTTACCAACAACGTTACTATTGCGCGAGATGAAATCTATTAGACCAGAAAGGGAAAGGCCAAAATCTTTTTTAAAAAAGCTCAACGTTAAAAAAGTTTTCCATTTCACGAACCTGTATATTCTTTTTAAAGATTTTTTGTCCAATGTTTGTGGGAAAAAATGATGACTCGGGCAACAGTTGGCCTACACACAATAATGCGTTTTGAACCGGAACTTAGTTTGTACCATGCTTCCTCTCTCCTTTAATCTTGGCAACGGAGCAAAAACTCGGCCTAATTCTTGCCCGTGAGCGATCTCCCAAAACAAATGCAAAAAATAAAGATCTATAACAATAAAAATGTAACTTGAATTTACCTTTAAAACATCTATTTTAACATGACTCTTTTAACCTTTTAAAGATGTTTGCTAGAGCGATAATCAATCTCCCTTCCCCCTTCCCAATTCTTCGGTATGCTGAGGCCTGCAAATATTTTTGACTCTCCACTTTTTAAGCATATGCGAAGTTGCCTGTTAAGGTGATGCGTTGTTGATGGGCAGGCAATTACAACGCTAATCAGATCAGAACGTTGCCAGCTAAAAACTTTGAAGAAGGGCGAAACTATGCGAAAGCATTTTATTTTGTACAATAATTTCATTCACATTTCTTTGTTTTTTGATGAAATTCGGAGCCTAACTTGCATGAATTGGCACTGACTGTAGCTGTGGTTTCGCAGAAATTGACTAAATAGTGTTCACGAAATCCACAGATTGAGTGATAATCGAAAGAAAACAAATTTCGCTGTCCAAAGAATTGCTTTTACTTTGTACAAAAACAGCTTAATGTAAGAATCGACCTCTAGAATACATGGGGAGATTGGCCAGTGTGGTTCTCCGGCTACGTCTACCACCATACAGGAGCTGACAACCGCAACGAAGCTCGCGAAGATGCCTAAAAGTAACGGTTTCACCATATGCATTGAAAAACTTCTTGGCAATGGGCCCATCTCTATTTTAGAATTATTCATTATTGCAC
Source organism: Trididemnum clinides (assembly GCA_963675345.1). Lineage (NCBI taxonomy): Eukaryota > Metazoa > Chordata > Ascidiacea > Aplousobranchia > Didemnidae > Trididemnum > Trididemnum clinides. Next base: position 18,713,910 of record OY776295.1, on the reverse strand, counting down.
TATTTTAATCTCCACAATGACACATGGATTAGCACGTCTTTGTTAAGTTTGTTTTCCATCAAATTGATAAGGTATGACGACAAGTTGACTACTGCGCAGCAGATTCAGTATCATTTTTCTTGCCCTACCGTACGGTAATTCTTTTCTCCTTTTTCAGGTGAATGACCGTAGCAGACAATAATAAACCCCAGACAGCCTCACACGATATTTTGTCCTACATTAAAATTGCCAACAAAAATTTCTATTTTTAGTTGCAACAAAGATGCTATCAACATAAAATTAATATTTAAAGAGTCTTCATAATCCCAAGTCGAAGCAAGATTTCGAAAAACAAATATGGACATAACTAAACACAAGCTAAGCAGACTAACATGAGCTTTAGACACAGATAGAGTCACTTTCTATTACAGAGGGCGAAGTTATCACCTAAAAGTTAAAGAAATATGAGATGGTGATTTTTGTTTTTTCCAAAACGGTATGTTGTCTTTGCCAACTAATTTTTAAGACAAACACGATATCTTTAAAAAGCCAGTTGTTTTCAGCGTAGGCTTTTGTTCAAAACTAAAAAAACTGAAAGCCACAAATTTACACAATGTCAATTTCACGACTGAGTTGTTATTGCTTACCACAGCATTTTGACCATCGCATGAAACCAAACAAAAATTGTTTTCTTTATCTACTACTATCTTCAAGTTTAAGACAACAGTATTTCACTTGTTTTTGAAAAGATTTGTTGTTCAATGAAGTTGTGCCGTACAAGTTCAAATTGCGGACTTTTTTCGCCTACGCATAGAACCATAATAAAACGCTAACTAAACAGCTGCACCAATAAAGACTTTTGTGCCAGTTGCCAGAAACAATCGCTAGCAGCTTGGCGCTTATGATTACTTGTTAATTTGTCATGTGACCGCTTAACCGGCGAAAACGAGAAGGAAAATTGATTCTCGGTCGTTACGTTACCAGTGTTAAAGTTGCAACGCGTCCACTTCTGGAAAACGTCTTTCTTTCGCAAGAAAAAAGTATTGGTAAGCTTTACATTGCACAAATGTCATCTTCTTGAATATGTATCATAAGTTTGAACAAAAAACCTGAAACACTAGCATAACTGCCTAACAATTGTTTTAAGAACAAGTCAAAATTCAGGCTGTAGATCTACTTTTTTGTCAAAAGCAGGTAAAAGACTTTTCGTTATTACCTGGATTTTGAGGGCGAAAAGATTTTTCTTGACATCACATTTGCATACATGTCAACCTTTACGCTTTCCCCGTATTTTATACGTTTTTTACATTTCCAAATGTATACGGCGTACTCTGATTTTTATACGGGGAGATGCAAATTTGGCTAAGGTTGGGTCTTCCCGTTGGTGACAAGGAAAAAAGGCGATTCTATCACGCAGATGCTCACTTTCGTACGCGTATAACACTGTAGCCTTTTATCACAAGGCGCCTTCTTGATCTGTACGTTAAAGAGTGTTACGATTTTGGATGATTAAAAAATTCGTTCAGTGGCTGTTTAGTGCGAAAACTTCATCCTGTCCGAGAAATTAAAACTTTGTAAACAATTTAAAATCGTCAAGTATACAGTGTGTGATCGTATATAGATCTGAGTAACTGTAATTAGTCATGGAACCTGCTGCTAAAAAGCTACGCCTGGCCAAAGTTGTGAACTAATCTTTTCTCGTGTAAGGTTTTTTTTTAGTTAATACGGGAAAACGTCCGAATCTATAAGGGCAGAGATTCGCATGTATGCATTTAAATCCCAAAGAGAGGTGATGCTTTTTTCACTCATCGCCCTCGTTTTGACTCCAAAAGGGTGTACTCTTTTTGGATGTTTAACACGTGGTAGATCAAGGACTACAGTATACAGTTGCAACATTGCATTTTCAACAGTTTGGAGAAAAGAAACAGCATTATTGCTGTACCCCGTCTTCATTTCGCTTAAACTTGCATATAGCCCGCAGGTCTATAGTTTTCATTTTGAGAACGGTTTTGTTGCCACGGTTTACGAAACTATTCGACAGGTGATAAGTTTTCCTTAGTCAGTGGTCGATGAATAACATCGTTTGACCGCGGTAGATCCACGCGACTAAGATGTTAAGCGCGCAAAAAATATCTAGTGACCACCCTAGTCTTAATTGGGATGAAAGCAAGGTGTTCACCGAATATTCAGCATTCGATTCAGAGTAGCAAAGGTTCTAGGAATGCTTTATTTTATCTGCTCAGCACAGCCTAATATTCTAGGTTCCAAAACGTCAATATGCTCGCTATTTGTCCTGTTTGGCTATTAATGTTCTAAAGCCTGTAACGTTAATATGCTGATCAGGCATAAATCATGTCACGAGCTTGTTTCCCAAATAAATTCTGGAGAAATTTTACGTGAATTTTCCACAAACAGTAAAAATTCATTAGTCATTGTTTACTTTTTCCTGTCTCAGGAAAACCATTGCGGTTACGCATAGAACTTGTTGAGCTCAGAACCCCTTCCGAGTTACTGGTACTGCTGGCACAATGCATTTCTACCACAAGCAGTGGGTTACGGAGAGGGGCTTTTATGTGCGCGCTCCCCCTCAGAAAAATGTTAAATGTCATATTCAGCCATTACGCTTGCAACGGCGACAAACGAGCCCCCTGATGCAGCACTGAAAATACTGATCTCCATAAAAAAGGTCTTCACAGGCCCCTGACCACAAGCGTGCAACCAAACAGATATTGCCGCAAAGAACAAAACAACGTGACTCCCGAGGTTGGGATCCATGATTAAGTGCCACAATGAATGATCTCCGACCCGTTCGACCACGGGACGGACATTCGAACACGTTGTGGTTGAAGACAGTTTAACTAGATCTTAAACAGCTCTTCCCAAACAGATACATCTATAGAGTAAACTAATATATTTAGAATAATTCGAAATTGAAACAAAGCGGTACAATTTTTTTAGGCAAGCGTAATCGCACTAACAGAACTTATTTATTTTCCGGAGTCGCTTTCCGCTTTCGACCACGCTTTACAGGATTAGCACCGGCAAGATTGCTGTTGGAAAACTGAAGGTGTTGGGCCAATGACATCTGAAACAAAATAGGTTCATTTTTTAACCGAGAAAACAGCAGGGTCGAGTGCTTTTGCTTTTTACTTCAAGTTACTTGCCGTTAGCTGATAGAAATGACGAAATTGCGCGACGTTATTTCAAACGGAAATAAAAAGTTGCAGATAAAAACCACAAGTAGGGAGGCTAATCAAATCTACAATAGCGTTTTGTGGCAACTTATTGATTGTTCAGGTCTTTGCCAATTTTCTATGCAGTGTCAAAGCTAACTCAGCCGTCATCATACAGCTTACACGGTCGAGTTATACGCGCAAATTCATTCGTGCTGCACTTTAAATTATGTGTAGTGCCAACGCAAAACACGTGCTGTAGCTTAATCATCATCTTGCTAAAGCCTCAGTGGAATATTCTTTTTCAAAAAGTCCCGACTTTGAAGTTTTACTTTCGCATAACCATCTGCGAATTCTGAGAACAAGTAAATCCACCAGAAAAACTTCCAAAAACAAACAAGAAATTAGAAGTCACCGCCGCCACACGTTGAGCGTTTAGAATAGAATTATGCATCATCAAAATAGAACAAAGTCATAACACTGACGATAAGATTGAGATAATTGCACATCTGAGGACAAAGTATCGATATAAAATAAAAAAAAGAATAAATTTAGTGCTTCAAGCAACGAGTGTCGAGTGATTTTGTGTGGAAAAACAACAACACGAATATAATTGCCAAGGTGGGCCGCGAAGTTATCTTCTAAGTCCTGTAACCACAAGTTATCCGTAGGCCATGATATAAAAGCGAAATTGAAAAAATTAAAGGTTTAATTCAATTACGTTTTCATATCGTCTGCAAAACTGAGATAAAATCAACAACAACAACCTACTTGAAAGAATATAAGAGCCATAACATTTAAATTAAATAAATCTGTTAGAAAAAACAACCAAGTCATTACGTAAACTCGCATTCAATGCGAATTGCTTATTAACAAGAAAAGTACTGATCACAAAGACTTAATGCTATGAAACTACCACTATAATGTATAATATGTGACGAAATAATTGCCAATGTTTAAATCATGATTTCGATACAAATAAACAACTCTGTAGGTCTATCACAATAGTCAGGCAGAAAGAGGACTATATTAATTAATCATAAACGGTAGCAAAGCCCCAAAAAACCAAAACTTTTCGGGACGACACCACACACTGAAAAAACAAAGATCATGAGCAGGCCAACTTAACTACTGTACATCTATCGGAACCGCGTGCAGCTCCAACACGTTTCCATGATATCACCTGGCCACTGTTTTCAGCAGTTGATGTTCTCCCAGTGCTTCTGACAATCTGCTGGCCTGGTAATCGTATTGGTAATTGCTGAATGGTGTTCTGAAAGAAATTAACATGCTTCACATAAAAGGATGTCAGCTCGGCGCTAATTGACCACTGCTAATTGCCAAATTGGTCAATACGCTTTTATGCCCGATGCCTGCGATCTGAAATCCCACTCGAAGTCAATGCGCCCACATAATCACATAAAGAACGCAAGTCTAACTGATTGGATCTATTATGAACCATATTTTTCATAAATTTTCCAGTGCTCATCAGATTATCATAAACTGCTTGCTCATATCGTGAAAGGTGACCGTTGGGTACCTACCAACAGCAGGGCTATCAGTCTATTGTTATGAACTTACAACTAATTCAAAATAGGTTGACTGCTTTCTTAAGCAAACTGGTTATCAACGTGGGGACCACGAGGAACTTTCAAGGGCTCTACCACAATCTTTAGTGTTTTAGTTATGAATGAAGATCAAAGGGCTACACTTAGTTAGTATTCAAAAAAGGCAATATCATATAAAAAGAACAAACTGATGGCGGTTCTCGATCAAGTCAAACAAGCATAAAGGGTCTACCAGTAAACTGTGAGAACACTACTACCCTAACCTAACAGGCATATTGATGCACTTATGATTAAGTTTGCGGAGTTTACATTTCGCATCACGCCTTCGCCCTAAGCATACTATGGTAGAAAATGGCTATAAGGATAAAATTAAAAGACGTATGCTGTTTGCGCAAGGTACCTAAAAGCAGGTGATTTCACGGTACGCTAATCTATATGACAAAAACTGCCAGTTTAACGAAGTAGTTTTTTGTTTAGAAAAGACACCATAAATATTCATTGCTTTTACATCGCTGAACATAATCGACCTATAAAGCCAAAAATTGTTTATAACTTACGGATCCAACTTGCACCAACTGCACAGCTTGTTGTACGTCGTTTCCACGCACGTTAGCACGTCCTATCCACGCACGCTGTGTGCGTGGGTTGTATGTAATCGTAGCGGATTGCGTCGGTTGATCAGTAGCGCGAATGAACTGAGTTTGCTGGTTGCCGCTTACCGTACGGATCTGTTGCGGCTGAATACCACCAGCTGAAATCAAAAGTACCAGTTGTTTAGAATCTTCTTCTCCGGTCGCCAGTGAGCCATTTTTTTGAGCTAGATCTTTCTTGTGGTAAATGTTTTCAGCTCAAGCTCTGTTCGCTGGTTTCTTTACGTTTATTTGGGTAAAGTGGGACACCGTGACAGGTAGACTGCTTGACCCCATTAACTGTCTGCCACATAAAGATGGAGGTATCCCGTTAAGTGCCTTACTCGATAATAGAACAAGCGAACTCGTCAACTCTTCCTCCAACCTATAGCATTAGTGCAGAGCGCCAAGCAGAAAACAAGTGAAAACCAATTTTTAAAGTTTTTGGCTTAAGTCGACAAGGGAATTGAACCCCGGTCTACCGAGTACGAAACGAATTTAAAATCACTATATCACCAAAGAGAAACACAGAACTAACATTCTGACCCGATTTACTGACGACAGAGCCAGCCCAATGCATTTTCAACTTTGTTTTATTTGAAGTTTACTTCAAGCGACGTTACGCCAGCATACCTATTGTGTTGTTGTTAGCGACCAAGGTAATGGGACCAGAGCTGGGGTTCCCGGATGTGGATATCGATAACTGCTGTACACCAGATGCAGACGAGCTTGTCTTTTCTTGCTGCACTGAAAATTGAGAATAAAGTAGAAGTAGGAATTTTTATACGATAGACCAGTGCAAAAAGCTGAAACAATATGGGCCTAATGGAAATGATATAATTTTTTGTCTTTACATCAAATTTCTCCAATAAAATGAGCCGTTGACAACTCAAAGTTACTTTCACCATAACCGCTATATACCTATTTTGAAAACTGAATAAAAAATTCACTCGAAGTTGTGTCAGCCAATTTTGAACAGCGGCGCAAGTGGCGAGATAGCATAGATTTGAAATGTGTAAGCATTTTATAGGTTAGACCAGGGGTCACCAACTGGCGGCCCGCCACGCTGTTTAGTGCGGCCCGCTGAAGGCGTCAGCATACAAATATAACCAAAAATACTTTTCTTGTACTTTTTTGCTAATTTTTCTGGAAAGTTAGAAGTTAAAAGGAGCTAAAATGAAGACAAAGACTCCCTTGCACGTCATAATCGGCATTTCGATAAAGTATGCTCGCAAAAACTAAGCTGCGTACGAAGATAGAGTTTCGCATTACGAAATTCCGGCTGGCAGCCATCGAGATAAAGAAAACAGGACTGATTTTGTTGGAAAGTTGAAACGTAGTAAAATTTCAGTTTCCGAGTCTAGTAATAGTAAGTGTAAAATAACGGAAGAATGTAGAAGTTTTAATGAAAGGTGGAAGAATAATTACTTTTTTGTTCCAAATAAAAATAAAGTAACCTGTCTAATATACAATGAAGTAATCAAGCAGAAAGAGTACAACGTAAAACGCCATTTCGAAAGTTGCGACAAAGAGTTCAAGCAGCTAAGTGGAGAAGTATGCAATCAAGAGATTGCTACTTTGAAGAGAAATCTTTCTCATCAGCAAAGCGTGTTTGAGAATTTGCAAGATGTCAGCAAGTCAGCTGTGAGAGCAAGTTTTTACGTGGCTCAGTTTATGGGGGAGAGCGGCAGACCTTTTACAGATCCTGAATTCGTCAAGAAGTGCTTGATAAAGATTCGTCAAGAAGATCCTGAATTCGTCAAGAAACGTGTCCCAACAAGCTACCTTACATTAGGGACGTTAGTCTATTAGCTTCTACGATTACTAGAAGAGTCGAAGACATTGGCGAACATCTTCACGAGACACTAAAAGAAAGCACAAAGTTTTTTAAGTTCTTCTCTCTTGCAATAGATGAGAGTAACGACACTACTGACACAGCCCAGCTGCTAATTTTCATTCGTGGTATAGATGCCAAATTTAGAATTACAAAAAGAGTTATGCTCTCTGCGGAGTTTAAAAAGCACAGCTGCTAAAGATATATTCTCAGAAGTTACTACAGCTCTGAGTAGCCTAGGTCTTTCATGAAAAAATTTGAAAAGCATAACAACAGATGGGGCAAGAAGAAGGGAGTTTCAGCACTCATGAAAGAAAAAGTACTGGAGGCAAACGGTGGGCAACCAATGCAATTTCATTGCATAATTCACCAACAAGCTTTATGTGGAAAAGTCCTTAATTGGAAGCATGTGGTGAACGTGGTTGTATCAAAGGTGAATTTTATTAAAAATCATGCGTTAAACCACCGCCAAATTCAAACCTTCCTTGCCGATTTAGATTGTGAACATGGAGATGTGATGTACCACAATGAAGTCCGCTGGCTTAGCAGAGGAAAGGTTTTGAGACGTTTTTTTCGATTTCGCAAGAAAATAAATGAATTTCTGAAAGAGAAAGGAAAAAAGGAAGAGGCTATTTTGATTGCTGATTCAAGATGGCTCCGTGAGCTTGCTTTTTTAAGTGACATCACAGAGCACCTAAATATTTTAAATATGAAATTGTAAGGCAAAAAAAATCTGATCTAAGATATGTTTGCTATTTTGAAAGCATTTTTGTCTAAATTTGATCTTTTCAAGAACCAAATTGCAAAGAGCAACTTTACGCATTTCAGGAACTATAAAACACTGGCTTCTGACAATGAAACTGGATTGGGATTTGACTTAGAAAAGTATACTAAAGCTCTTGAAACACTGCAATGTGAGTTTGCCAACAGTTTCTGTGATTTCCAAAAGTTTGAAACTGTGGTAAGATTATTTGAAAATCCATTTGCTGTGTTACCTACAAATGTAGATTCATGCTTTCAACTGGAACTGATAGAGCTGCTTGCAAGCATCTTTAAAGTGGCAAGATTTGCACAAGGAGTGCGAAATAGCAGACTTTTATTCATGAATTCCTGATGATTTTGCCAAGCTGAAGGAAAACGTTGCTATTATGCTTACAGCCTTTGATAGTACTTACATATGTGAGCAAACGTTTTCACAAATAAAGATTTCAAAATCGAAAATCCGATCAAGGTTGACGGACAAACATTTGCATGATATTTTGAGAATGTCTGTCACGAATTTCAATATAAACGTTGATGTTCTTTGCAGAAATATTCAACAACAAGAGTTGAGTCGAAATATTTAACAGTTATACTGAGCTTATTTCGCTTCTCAATACAAAACTTACATACATTTCAATAAGATCAACCTAAATTTAGCCGTGAGCGCAGGGTTGCTTTTTTTAACTTTGTAAAGTCATGTAAACGTAAGTGTACTTTCCACCACTACTGTCTTTTATGAGTTACGCTAGAAACGTTTTTTCGGTGTTTTCGATAAGCTTGTGTTTCATAGTTTCTGGTTCCTTTCTTCCTGTTATTGTAGCCTTTTCTACGCAGGTATGTTTCCAAGTCACTATCGTTGCTTGAACTGAAATCTGTTCAAAATTTCCTCCTTTCCTGAAGCTGTTAATTGCAAGATATCATTTGTCATGCGAAGAAATACACCACTCTTGCTTGGCACTAAATATTCTGATCAAAGCGCTCGTGGTGCTATTATTACTTGTATGTGCACAAACAAGTGCTCTTATTCATTTGGCATTGACAAAAAGTCAACAGTATTGTTGGAGGAGCTTGATCTGGCTAACGTTGTTGAATTATTTTTTGTTGCTACAGTATTTTTAGATACATATTAGCAATATGTAGTGTGGTTCTGTGCATATTAGCAACATATAGCGTTGGATACTGAGTACAAAATGCGTTATTTTAAAGCATAGAGTCAACCTATCTGAAGTTGTATTAGTGCGGCCCGCCAAAGCTCTCCATGGTGCCAAAGTGGCCCGCATACAAAAAAGGTTGACGACCACTGGGTTAGACAGTTCGCCAATTCTTTTTCAATCAAGAGAGCATTATGGGCGAAGGAAGCAATGGGCAATGGGTGTATGAAGCAATTAGCATATGGGTCAATGGGCTTTTGCATCACCACCACCTTGTCCAAACCCGATACCCACTGCTACACGTGCAAGTTGTTTCATCTATACGCCCATTGTTCCTTACGCTCATGGTCCGATTACCCGCTGCATGTACTACCCTCTAAAACAGAGTTTCTTAACCACGGGTGCGAGATCTGCATTTCGGAGGTGCGCGGACACTGAATCATTAAAGATGATTATACAAATACGCGGCAATTATTTGTGTAGCAGACTTCAATGTTACAAATGGAAAATTACTGTATTTTAATTTCGCCTTGGAAATGTGCAAGAGCGGGAAAATGCTGTTGTAGAAGAGAGTGCGAGCAGTAGTTGGTGAGTTCACAGGGGGTGAAACAAGGAAAAAGATTAAGAATCACTGTTCCGAAACCTAGTTTATGCTCTTGCCACTTGCGTCGCTGTTTGAAATTGGCAAACACAACCTTGCGCACTGAAACGTCAATTGAGGTTGTGCTTTTATCTTGAAAAAGTAACTCATTTAAGAGCATACGAAGCTAGCGCTACCTAAACATACTTGACCTGAATGGCTGGGTTTTTGATCTCCCAGTTTTTTTATGAAAACCGGCAAACCATCAATCCGAAAAAATCGGGGACTTTAATTATAGCACACAAGCAAAGCATTCAATTCGTCGCTTAAGCGCGAGAGAATTTTGGTGATGAAAAAGCCCGCAGCAGAAAAAGCATGTGCTGCTACAATTGAGATTGCTGAAATGTTTAGTAGAGCTTTGTTAACATTCTTGTTTGTTTAAACGTGAAAGTTAAAACGAAACTTCAAGCAATATTTTTTATGTGGTGATATAATAGTTATGAGACCAATGTACCTCGAGTTGACGGTGTTCAATCTCTACTGAGACTTATAGCAGATTTTTTACATTTTGCAAAAATTCTTTCAATAGCGAGTATTTTTCAAAAAAAATCACCTCAGCTCAAAACGGCTTTGTGCATTAAGGAACAACAAATTGCTCATATGATTGATACACTTGGCAACAGATACAGACGTTGATTCGACAAACCTGTTTCAAATTTAAGTTTTGCTCTCCCTAACAAACGGAGAGTATCATCAGAATATGATAACATGTAGCACAGCACTGGAATAACAACAAAACCGGTAAATATAAAAGCAAAAAGACAACCAAAACCCCACTACAATCTACAGCAAGTAAAACAGGCAACTACTTTACAAAAAAGCGTGATGCAAATAAATTTTTGTCGTAAATTTGGGAAACGAACGACTGAATGCTTATAAAACCATTATAAACTATTTATAATTTATTAACAAACTCAACAAACGGTTATTTCCTGCTATAATTACATTCCAAACACCAAAGATGAGAATAACAAATTAGCCAATGCGCCTTTTCTTAGTTAGATAAATCACATTACAGCATTCCTTTACAGCCAACAATAAAATGAGAAGTCCAGCCACTGTACTTTATTCGGGCATTTTTCAGTCATTGACCGAATTTTAATCAAATCGTCCAAACACTTTAATGTTCCTCCAACAAGAAGTTCGAAAAAAAACCGTTGTTTTTTTAAAATCGATTTCGCAATGCTTCTTCTATTGATGCGTATGACCCAAAATCAGAAACGATGTTTGAAAATAATCAATAAGGATTTACAAAAAAAATCTTCGTTCACAAAGCGTTTGAAAGTTGAGTCGTTTCAAGACCAGCGAGCGGCGCGCCTCCCGCAGCATGGCTCTCTTTCTCGACTCAACAATAGCACCGGGAGGGAGAAATTCCATTCTACCATAGTCCGAGAAAAAATCTAATCGCTTGAACTGTTGGGTATTTTCCACAGTTTGCCGTTTTTTTGAAACTCCATGACAGCAATCACAATTGGACTCCCGTGGTATCACAATAGATAAGCATGGAAATAAATTTATTTGATCCAGAAGTGGCAGATTTTTCACCGTTCGGTAGTTAAAATGCCAAATAGTTAACCCTTTTCGACCCAAGAGATTTGCGTCGTGCTAAGTCCAACGAGGGGTAGTTTTTACCCCGAAAGTTTAAAGCATTATATTTTTTGAACTACACCACGTAGAAAAACGATTAAACTTGCAAACGGAAGATTTTATGTTATTTTGTATTTGTGTTTAACATGTTTCTGAAATTATTGCTTGTAGAAGAGAAAACAATTAATCTGAAGGCAAGTCAAATTTTGATAGTTGCCGTTGGTTCTCATTTAAAAGAAATAAATATTTCTCATTCCCTCCTCCACTCTTGACAACAAGACAAATAGACTACTTCGCCCAGTTGCGCTTGGCTGAGTCATGTCAAGGTCAGCGAACTTTAGTAACTTATGAAACCCAACAATAGATCGCCGCCGAACAGTTTATAACTGGGCTACTCCACTGGCGGACCGTGGTCTAAATCCGGACCTTTCGATTATTGAAACTGGACCTCAAGCTCCAGAATGAGAAACAGGAGGTGCAGCTACGGATTGCGAAAAAGCCCATGTCCATTTTACTAAACTTTGTTGATTTTGTTCTCACTTTGACTTTGTTCAAACTTTGTTCTTACTACTAAGTTATTTTCAAACAGAAGAGTAAAAATTTTCGCGCCTTCGGCGCAACTGCACAATCTTAGCATTGACTAACGGCACCTTCAAAATTATTAACAAACAATACGATCAGCATGAAAACAGGAGAAAACCTATTTTCCTGTGCTGACGTTTTGTTATCCATGTCTCTCTCGTCTGCGAAATTTGCCTTTGCAATTAAACTGATCAAGTGCGGTAAAGGTCAAAGCCCTGACAAAATCCCAGCATAAGTATTCTGAAGCACTGCGGCCCAAATGTCTTACATAGCTTCAAAATTCTACACAGCCTGCGTGGCCTATCAAACAATCCCTACAATATGGCGACTGGCCACAGATATCTCGGTACCAAAACCTGGCAAAGCAGCTGATGACTGAAAGAGCTTCCAGCCCATATCACTAATGAGCGTTTCTTGAAAGTTTTTCGAGCGGTTACTCTTGAGACGTCTAGAACCTGTTTTTGACCCCCAACTTCCTGGCAAACAAGCTGGCTTCATGCATAGTTAATGCATAACCGATTAAGTGTTTAAACTAATCAATGGCATCAAACACCGCTTTGAAGAAAACAATAAATCAGGCATTGTATTGGCAAATCTTACTACGGCACACGATAGCCAACTGTATGGTAAGAAGGCCAAACACCCCACCGACGCCTTTGATTTGCTATTACTTCTAGAGATCGAGTTTCAAAAACTGGCTAAAGATAAAAAATGTGTTTTTTCACAAAATTATCAGATAAGTACAATAAGTTCCTTTTATATTTGATTTTGATGATTAGTTTAGAGCAGTGATTCTTGAAGTGGGTTCCGCGGAACCTTTGGATTCCACGAAGCAATGTCAGGGGCTCCGTAAAGCTACATTCGTAAAAAATTCCGCAGTGAATTCCGAGCATAGCCGTCAATCTTGGCGAATATATCCAAAGATTGAATGTCCAAGGGCGGTCGATCACCAAAAAAATAAAAAAGGTTTTAATGACTTTAATTTTGTCAAATGAAACCTTTCTTTCATTGTATTAAGTATTAATTTAAGCATATGTTCCGTTATATTACCAATATTCTTAAAGGACTCGGTAACAAAAAAAGTTTGAGAAACACTGATGAAGAGTGTGTAGACTAAGAAAGAATCCAACTATTTTTATTTATTTATTGATAATGATAGTTTCATTTTTGTCATTGCAAGTCAAAAATTTTAGTGGACCTCTGGAAATACCACACTTATCCAACTGGACGTTTGCTAAAATTAGTAGAGTAGCTCTGGTTTATAACATTATAGTAGGCATCTGTAACATTAATTACTGGTATACCAAATACGAAATTTTAAATTTCGAAGCGGGCCGTATCAATTTTTTAGAACTGAGTTTAAACTTTTCAGTCCTGAATCAAAAAAATTCTTCAAAAAAGTATTTTCAGTGCTAGATTTTATTTAATTAGACTGCCGTAATCACAAAAATACCAACAAATTTTTTGTGCTCTTTAGGGGAGTAGATTTTGGGGGGATGGGGTCTTCAGATCCCGTCAGGACCGTAGGAGACAATCTCACTGGTCAAAAAATAAATTTTGTTTTAAAATTTTTTCACGCTAATCTAATAACAATCTTTAATAAAAACAGATAGGCATTATAAATTTATGCAACAATGTTACACTTCACTTCCAACAATAACTCTCACGAGTGATACTAAACAAAGCAGTTTTTTAAAGCGTTGCAGCAAAGATGGAAGTTGCAATTAGCACAGATGCAAGAAGGTCTAGCCTCAACTCCTTTTCCGAACACATTTCACATCTGCCTTTTTTGTGTATGAATTGAGGCAGACGAACCTCAACGTTACTCAGCCTTACTGAAGGTGAGACACTCTATGCTATTTTACACTTTTTTAAAACATCAGAAGATCTGCAGCCTCTAGCAAATGTACGAGTAAGCTGTCCCATTGCAAGGTCTCTTCAAAACTCTAGGAATAAAAGTTGTTGCTCCTTGCTTGCATTGTGAACAACTTAAGTATTAACAACTGCCATGTCAAGCGAACCAAAAAGTAGTCTATGCCACCACTTCATGCTTTTCCTGTTTATTTTATGAAGCTGACGTAGCATGTCGTGCTTGTCAACCCTACCCATGTTCTGATTGTAGTCTTTTACAACCTGGGGGCAGGTGATAGTTACCTATGCCCCGTCTTTCTGCTTTCTTTGCACTGTAGCATTTTTAATTTTGTGATAATCTGATATCAGGTGCACTGGTTTGCTGTCTTTTCATTTATAGAGACTGAGTCCATTTGAAGTGCACTTAAAGTCAAAGTCACTTCTTTCGAGTGACTTTTCATCAGCTATAACCGGCAAATCTTTCCGATTTGGTCGTATTGTTCCATAAGCCAAAATATCTTTTCTTTTCAGTTCTTTTAACAAAGGAACCGATGAGAAGAAAACATCAAAAATAACTTTGTGGTATTTTCCTTCCAACCAGTCGGTTAACTGTTAATAACATTGCCTGTTTAACCAAGATTTTCAGCAGAGCTCTCTTCCGAAATATTTTACCTGTATACACTTCAAATTTGTAAACATAACCATCATTGTCTGCAACGCACCACAATTTATATTCACGACTTATTGGTTTCATAGGATTGTACTGTTTTAGTGAGGTCATTCCCTTGAAGCGAATCACCGATTCATCAACACTGACATGTTCACGTGGTGAATGTTTTTTTACAAAAAGATGATTTAGTCGCTGCACCAGAGGACGAATTTTTAAAATTTTGTCGCTTTGCGATGAATCAGTTTTGCTATTGTCGTTGAGGTGAAGATTGCTCAACGTGTAAATAAACAGTCACGAGTCATCGCTTCCTAGATGAGAGAAATACCCATGTCATTAGCTTTCATCCAATAGCACTTCAGCGTTGGGAGTTTATGATATGACAACAAAATATTTATCTCAAAAAATGCATAAAATTTATCTTTTGTAATGCTTCCCGATCTGCCTTTTTGGGTGCAATACAAGTTTGTTTAAAAATGCAAGCTTTCTATCATCTCCTCATTAAAAAAATTTTAAATGCATGAATAGGGGTTACTGTAAAAGTTTCATTTGTGTGATGAGACGTAAAATTAAAGGGATTGATTGTTAATGATTTCTTTCTCTAGCATCAACTTTGTGTATTGGTACTACTAGCCCTAGTAGGACCATTACCATTTTTAGCATCTGTACATAAAGTGGCTCTATTGTGGTTTGTAGATGATCACCTTGTGAACATGAAAGTGGATCCGTTTTTTATGTGAAGTCTTTATCAAAATTTTCATCAACATCGGTATCAGAGTCATAATCACATGGTATCTCTTCTGGCAAAACTAGGACATTAGATTTATTCAAACGTAGCTTTGTTTACATTTTCAAAAATTAATGAAAATCAACAACCTGGCGACATGTTAAAATAAATGCATGTATCATGAGCTTTTCTGCTGCTTGCAATACATTACAGGTGCAGTTAGTGAATTATCGATTCTTTATTAGCCTTATGGTACCAGTAGACAACCTATACATCAATTGCTTGCCGAGGTGCAGAATTCATAACAAGCATCAAGAAAAGAGCACATTTGACAACTGCCTGCACACTATTTCACGCAAACCTCTCATCTACATCAATACAAATACATGGTAAACTATAACTAAGTGTATAGGCACAAGGTTTGCTAAACTACTATGCAGTATTCCCTCTTGATTTCAGTCAGTGCTTAGTCGCCGGCGCAAGTGCGAAATTGCTAGCAAATGTACAAAAGCCGAAGGACAATTCTGGCAGACATTGCTGAACAAACCGCTACACCAACCTAAGTACCGTATGGTAAAGTTGTAAACAAAGTCGTTTTTGGTAGCCTACTAAGTTCAGCGTATACGGCCGCTAAGCTTTTTTCTTATTGTCCATCTTTATCTTCCTATTGTCCATTTTCGAGAAAGCTAATTTTGCACGGGACGTCCGCAATCGCTTGGGAGTGGCCATTTCCGAGACGTCTGGGCCACCTGTCTTCGATATAAAAGCGCTAAAAAAGATGTCTTATTATGCCGATTGACATCTTGGCTCCTTCGTCCAAAATTTCTTCGAAGGCAGCTAAGCGTCTGACGTAACGTGACAGCAACGTAACAGCGATTTGCAAGTTTACACGCACTATTTCCACGCATTTATTGTACAGTACAAATAGTTCAAAGGCTTTATTTATGACGTCAACTTGTCTATTACAACGTAACGCCCCCTCAGTCCTGGCAGAATTTCAATATTTTAGATATTTTCAAGTTTGCCTATGACATTGGTTTGAGTATAACCACACTCTTTGTTTTTCCCTCAGACGTATTTGTTTGATCATGGCATTTTTAACCTAGTTTAGTGTTTATCAACCATTTTTGGCATGTGGCCCATTTTGAAAAAGCACAGAGGCACGTGACCCGATCAAATATTTTTTCTAATTTCACAGGCGACCTCAAAAAAGTTATCATAGTAAATTTCAGGGATGTTATCCAAAGAAAATATAAAAACAAAAGGTCAAGAAAATTTTCCAATTACACTCTATGTGAAGGGTAAATCAAGTAGTGGTCCCGTGAAGACTGTGGTCTGCGTACTAAAAACATCTAATCTAGGTCATCATCATCTCTCACTAATGATCTTGATTTTTTAATTCGATTGAGACCCCAGCTTGCGAGTTGTAGCTTGTTTACTCTGCCCTTTCTTTCGCAGCAGGAACTGGAGTTAACTGTGCGTCAAGACATTTGAAGATGAACTAAAAACAAGTCAGAACAACAATTGTATGGGCGTAAACGTAGTTTTCAAAATTTCTGCTGGAAAAAAGAGGCAAAACTGTGACGATGCACTTCGGTGATGTAATAATTCGCGTAATTAAATCGGCCCCAAAAAAGGTTTACAAACATGTAACCTATCGGTTACTTGTTTGTAAATCTTTCGGCCGCGGCGAAATATCTGGTTATTATTTCTGTTTAATAAGTCACATTTGGTCACTCAAACTCTGCGATCTGAGCAACAGTAATTCGTAAACATTTCAAAATGTCAAATTAACAGTGCATGTAAATAAAATTAACCTAATTCTATGTTTTAATTAACCATTGAACGAATGTGAGAAAAGAGATCGCAAATATTTGATAGATAAAATGCTATTTTTGTGAAAAGCATTCGAAACTTGACCGAATTTTTATCTTTACTGAAAGTATTCGAAACTTGACCCGAAGTTCTGTTTTTGTTGAAAAGCATTCGAAACTTGACCCATATAAGGGAAGAAAGGAAATTCATGAATGGGAATATCCGCGAGTTTGGTAAACGCAGTTTTTACGTCGAGCAAAAAATTGAAAAGCTGATATTTGTAGCTACACATAAAACTACACGGTTTCATTCAGAGGCACTTTATGCAAAGCATTTGTGAAGAGGCTGCCCTTCCCAAAAAAAATTTTTGGGGTGACCCCGCCTACTTTACTTGGCGCCACTGACTACAAGCAGATCCAAAAGACTGCAATAGCCGCGTGCGCGCATTAAAGGAAGGTTTATTCGAGCAGTGCATTGCTTTCAATGAGTTTTGACTATTTAGTGATTTTTCCTTACCCTGGTAAAGGTGATTAGATGATACACTTTATTGTTGAATCATAAAACAGTTTTCAACACAAATATACATTTCAACCACTTCCGGTTTCCAACTTTCCTCGAAAAATGATGTCTTGTCTCCTTGTGTAAAGCTAAAGTTCGAGAGCTCTTTTTACTGTAATTATTGCGCTTAGGCTACGATTAAAATTAGCCGGGAAAAGTAAAAAAAACTTTTTGATTTACTTTATTATAATTGCTTAAGAGACAGTTTGATATACAAGTGATATTTAATTCGCTATTTCTCACTGTTGCGTCACAGCGACATGCTGATTACGTGATGCATTGCACTGCCCTAAAAAAGCGTTGGTCTAATCTTGGATTTCTATTCACCGTTTTTCACACATTAAACGGTTGGTTGAAAATTTTGCTAGCAAATTGCAAAAATTTTAACCAACTGAAAAAAATTACTAAATATCGCCGGATTTTTTCGCGCATCATTGAATTTAAACTGGGAATCCGCCCGATATGTTTTCGCAAATTCGCACGTTATTCGCGTTTAAAAGCAACACTGCTACTATGACTTGCAAACGTACCAGACTACCTGGCTAGCTCAGGAGAATTAACCTTACTTAGTTACCATGCACTTTATATATACCCAAAAGAAAAAGTGCTACGAACTGTTGCTTAGACTACAAGTAATATACCCGTAAGTGAAATAAGAGTGAATTGCATGCAAAAGGTAGACTACTTTGGCTAGCTAGGTCTGACGATACTTGGCTTGGAAAAACCTATCCTACTTCCCCAGCTCTTCTGCACTAAAGTGTTTTATTTCTCATTAACAATACAATATTGTAGCCTACTTCAAGTTGGATTTCAAAGTTTAAACTGCAACTCTAAATTAACATCACACCTATTCGCGATTATATTACCTTTATCAAAAAATTGTCAAAGTTAGTTGCTTTTTGATGCAAGAAAATAACCAAAATTTTGAAAATTATTTTCTGACAGAATATCCTACAGTCCTGACGGGAACTACGAGTCACAAGAAGGTAGCAACTTCCTACTCTTCCCAATGTGAATTTGAATCGGCAAAATACACATCAAAAAAATCTTTGTAAAATGCTCTCCAGAAGTCCACGAAAAACTTTGGTCAACAAACTAAAAGAAAAAAGTCAAGTTAATACGAAAAAAAAAAAAAAGTCAAAAATATTACCTGATCGATTATTTAATTATGAATCATGACAATCTAACAAAACGTAAAACCTAAAACAAGAATGACATTGCTAGAGTAAAAGATCTCAATGAGCAAGGTAGGTTTTTGGTTTGATTTTTTATTGCGAATGCGCCATAATGTTAAGTAAGAGTTGGTGGGATCTACAGTACCCGTCAGTACTGAAAGGATTAATATCTTTTTCACACGAAGGTATTTTGTTGTCAAGAAACGGATTTGACGCAATTTACGTAAGACATGTGAGCAACACCATAGAAGGAGCAAAAATTCCTTTGCTTGTTTGAAGTCAACAACATCAAACTGCTGTGCTCAGCTATTTCAAAATTCCTCGCTCTTATTCCGTAGTGTTTATGCTCCAGCTATTTGCTCTTCTCCCAAGAATAGCAGAACCGATTCCTTTTCTCCTCGAGAAATCTCTTTATTCTGGGAAACGTCAATTGCCATCACCCCCTCTGGGACTCAAAAGGTAGTTCCGACCCCATGGGGAGGAAGTATTCGATTGGGTCATCTCTTCTGACCTTCTTCCTCTCCATAACCCTGACATACCTACTCTTCCCTACCGCGTCTCTGGCAGTCGCTATTCCCCTGATATCTTCTTTGCTCCCTCCTCTTTTGCCCTTTCTTGCTCCTGGTAGGTGCTTTAGGACCTGGGTTCTGATCACCTACCAATTCTACTGACTGTCGCTCTTTCTTTGCTATTCCGCCTCAACGATCGTCAACCTTCCTTCAATTTTCTGAAAGCTCGTTGGAATGACTTTTTACTTTGACTCTCACTGTCCTTCTGCAGAGGAATACTCGTCTCTTTTTCTTTCCTCTGCTGCTGCTCTCTATACTTCTCTGACGTTAAATGCGACCAAATCTTCCACTCCTTTCGGCCGCATCAAACGCCATCCTAAATCCTGGTAGTCAGCTGAAGTGGAAGATGAGGTTAGTGAAAGATGTAAGACAAGGAGCTCTGTTTCGATTGGAGCGCTCGGCTGAGTACTGGTATCTTCCTCTTAATCCCAGCAAATATGAGGCCTCTTTCTTCTCAATGGATCCCTACCAAGCTAACCTCTAGCTCAGCCTGTCCTTATTCAACTGCAGCCTCCGTTTCAATCCAACTCCAACTTTTCTTGGGGTCACCTCTGACCGCCTTTCTTTCCTTTTCTAAAGACGTATCTTCGCTGAAGGCCAAGTTTTTCCCTCGTCTCAAGACCTTACGCTGTATCTCTGCTTCCTAATGGGGCCCCTATAAGGAGTCCCTCTCTCTTCTGTATACAGCTTTTCTTCGACCCCTTCTCACATATGTTTCACCCGGATGGTTTCCTCTCTTAAGCGTTATCAATATTGGAACGCCTCCACCGAACGGCCAGTCGCGCCATCTCCGGCTGCCTCCTGTCCTCCCCTATCTTACTTCTCCTCTGTGAGGCTTCTTTACGAGTCAACCCGACTCATTTCGCTCTGTCATTTTATGAGCGGGCTCTTTGTCTCCGAACTTCCTTTTCAATTTCAGGTTTGGCCAGACTTGGAGCGAAACCAAGACTCTGCAAATCGTCCTGGAGAGCTTTTGCGTCCACTCACACAACTCATGCTTCCTTCTACTTCCCCTAAACACGCTCTTCTTGCTTGCCCTCCCATTCTTCCTTGGAATCTGCCTTCCTTCACTGTGGAGTCCACCCTTTCCTCTCCATGTTCCTGCCCTGATTCCCCCTCTCTCGCCAAGGTGCGGCTCTCGCTCACCTTGACTCTCTCCCACCTTACGATCTGCTACTCTGGGCAGACGGTTCTGTTCCTTTTCCTTTTGGCAAGGGCGGTTCTGGCGTACCTGCCAACTGCTCTCTGGCACTGAGGCCACTCTTTCCATTTCAGCAGGCCCAGTATACTCAAGTTTTTCCGCTGAAGCCTGTGCCATTCTGCATGCTCTTTGCTGGTCTCGGCAGCACCAACAAGTCTGCCACTTATCTTCTCCTTCTATCTGAATTTCGCTCTGTCCTCTTCTCCATCTTTCCTTTTACCGCCACCTCTCTGGCAGATCTGGCAGGAACTGTCTTCTCTCTCCTCCTGTATTATCAGGCTACAATGGGTCCCCGGACACTCGTTTCTCCCCGGGAACGACGCGGCTGATGAGCTGGCCAGACAAAGAGCGCTACTCGTGCACTCTGCAATCCCTTGTAGTTTCTCTTATCTTATCTCTCGTATCCACTCTTGTTTTTTCTTGGACTGGAGGGGTACTGTCTCATCAAAATTCTTCGACACGCAGGTTCCCTCGTTTTCCACTGAGGAACTTATGCTTCCTCGTCACGCTCGCTGTGTTCTCTTTTGTCTTCGCAGCAACGGACACAGCCTACTGTTAAGCTTTTATCTCTCTAGGATTGGCAGAAATTAGAGTCCTTCCTGCAGCGCCTGTGGACACCGTCCCAGGACACCTCATATCTCATTCTGCATTGCCCACTACGGAATCTTGGCGGCACTCGCTCTCTGGCGACTCTCTGTCTCTATACGATTTCTGTTCCAGGCCCTGGGGAGTTGCCCGGTTTCTGAGGCTCCATGGTCTTCCGCCATGCCCTCATCCCTCGGAAGGGGTCAAGTAAAAACAACAACAACAGCAAGTCGATCCATTGAACTAAAGCTGTGGGTGGTCAAACATTTTCCATCACGCAATTCTACGAATTCCATGATCTATTGTGAACCTTAAAAATTCTTTTTATTAGCATAGCATGCTTTAATTTATTGCTTGGCTACGAGCTATATCAATTTTCTAAAATAATGCAACTTTTTGCAATCTATAAAATAGTCAAGGCCTCAACGGCGCTCTAAAGAAATTTTGCGCGAGATATGGAATCGGTATGTCGATAGACAGCAATTTATTACCAAAAAAGCAAATTGGTACTGTAATACCAAATTAACATGCATACCAAAGATCAATGTTTACAAGAAAACTACTTTTAGGTACAAAGAGCAGAGGGAAAGTTGTTTTCTAAAGAGCAGAATTGCCAGTTCATCCAACGCCGTCACTGCCACATATTTTGCATTTACGGAGAAACACAATTGACATTTTGAAGTAAAAATTAGATATTTGAAGCTTGCCTTGTAGCATACGTTAGAAACATTTTTCGCGAAAATCTGTCAACCACTCGCCAATAACAGAGTCACTAAAGCATGCTTACAGAAAATAGGTACGTAGGCGGCGGTTTCACCCGCTGAATCAAAGAGATCGTTTTATGATTGTGATGATGACTTAAATTAGTTCTGCCCTCTCTTTCTTTACGGATAAAGCGAGAAAAGATTAAGAAAACAGGTCAGCCAGCAAAACATTGTTTTACAAATAATCTCTGCTTTTTGTGCCATTTTAGAAATAATTTTGAAATCCTTGTAGATAGGGTAGCAACCGTCCTTTATTTTTCAATTCTGCCCTTGCCCCTGTCCTTTTTATTCTTTATTTTGAAATCGATCCTACGAATTTTAGGAATTCTTAGAGATGAAAATGTGTGCGTGTGGAAAAGTGATGACTTTTTTTAGAGATTGCACTAAAAAGTTTAGGAAATTATTGCAGATTGAAAAGAAAACCATTAACTTTTTATGTCTGAAAAGTGATGATCTTTTGTTGGGGGGGGGGGGGGAGAAAGCATTTATGATCCAGATTGGCAAATCTGGAGGGGCATCATCAGGCCTGCAAATTTAGGTGAATGCAAATCTAACTTTTTACATTAGTCCCCCGATTTTGGCTTGGCCCGCCCGCTCTCGGCAAGCTGGCGACCCTCCCATACTCGTATTTTACAAGCATGTTTCATCAATGTTATTTGTCCTATATTTTTAGTTGAGAAAATTCGCAACCTTACTTGTAGACTAGAATATAGAGTGTCATATACAGAGGTCATGCGCAAGGAAGGATGATCACAACAAAAAATTGAATATTGACCAACACGAGAAAGTTTCCCGTAGTTAATTAGTTAGCTTAGTTTCCAACCTGTAACCCTGTTTATATGCAGAGTGTTTGATCGTTGATGGAGTTGCGCTGGTGATTTGCGTCAAGTGAGCTCTAGCGAAAGATATATTTAGTTTGCTAGTGAAACGGCGATTTGTGTTTCCATTCATAATAGAAGAAATGCGGTGTATTGCGTTTTTATTGAGTCTCGTTTTTCAGCTGCTTGCTGTTAGCAAAAGCTGCGGCATTTGGCATGCGTGGATACGCATTTGGCGTTATACCATTTCTAAGCAAACTACTTGTATAATTCAATCCATGATGGCCTATGCTCATGCAATACTGAAATAAAATAACTTTTCGACAACATATTTGCATTTAAAAACAAAACGAACTACCACACTGAGTGCTGAGTCAATGAAATTAGTAAATGGGATAATACAGTGCAAAAAAAAGCACGGAGCGCTATGTTGACAGTGAGCAAATGTAATTGTCGGCAAGGCCACAGCGCGAGTGGGGCCTTGAGCTGCGTGGCTATTCATCGCGAAATTTTATTTCATGTGACAAAACGTCAATTCTGAATATCTCTGAAACATTGAAAATGGCTTGTGAATTTGCGATTCAAGTTTCTTTCTAAATTTCCTTATTCTTTTTCCATGAAACATTTTAGCAATAAATATTGCTTGCAAAATGATACTTTATAGTTAAACCAAAATTGCGTACTAACATTTCTGTGATGTAGAGAAAGCTTTCTGAAAAATATTCTCCGCTTTTTAAACCCTTTGAATATTATTTCTTAATTCAAGTCCGGGAAAATTATATGGAGCCACAAATGTAGGTCACAATTTAAAAACTTTTGTTATGGTTTCAATTTACTGAACAGGCTTTTTTCTCATTTATTGCCTTTGTTACTGTGTATATTTTCACGCGGGCATTAATTGTTCAAAGCATCCAGCAGAACGGGTTTTCGAATGTTCGACAATCCATCACTGCGTGACGTTTTTCCTAAAAACTACATAAAAACAACCATACTTTTATATCTGTCTAGCTGCGCGGTAGAAACAGTACCGATGACAACACGTGTTATGAAATTGTAATTATGTATGACAAAGATTTACTCTATAAAGTTGGCAATGCGATGGAAAAGTGATATTGCTCTTCACTCATCAACAGTCACTTTGCTTGTGATACAATTCAAGAGCAAATGCGTTCTCTATTCGCAAAAAATGCGTTTCATTATTTTCTCAAGTCATAGCCAAAGCAATAACTTACTTGCTCTAGGGCAGAGGTTCCCAAACTGGGCGCCGCGAGATTCTGCCAGGGGCGCCGCGAAAGCATGCGAAAGTTGTTGCATTTGTCGCCGTCAAGTTCGCTCGGTACCTCGAAATTTTAAAATGGAAGAATACTGTCTGGAAGAGTTGCTCGTAAACAGATTACGTAGCACGCGTAACAATGTAATATATCGTGTAACAATTGCCTGTTCAATTTCGTTAACCAGTGTGAAGTGTAAATTCGGCGGAAATTTTTGTCCAGCTTTGAGGAGATAATGAAAAAAGATAGCGCGCTTCTCTGCATATTTTTTTGGTAAAGGTAAAATTGTAATTATATTCTATCTGTTATTCTTGCCCGGATGTTGGTGTGAATCATGAGAAATCCCTCATTGGCTGTTTACAATTGTATGAGCACTAAATGACTTGATTAGGTGTAACACGTACCTTTTCGATATAAATTAAGCGAGCACATTTTTAAAAATTTTCTTACGTTTTCTTTTCCACCAAGGATTTGTCGAATCAGCTCTCATGCTACTAAGATTCGGAAAATAGAGGTTGGTTGAATTTCCTTTATAATGTTTGTGGGTTTCTAAATTCATCTCAGAACTACCTGGATGAGAAAAGAACTGCCTGGCTCCAGCTTGCGTAGAATTATCTGTTTGCTTTCTCTCTACGTGTCGCCTGCCTATACAGGGCTATTTCCTACGTCTAAAGAACAGAGTAGGCTACAAACAGCCCAACTGCTGTTTGGTGACCTCCGCTGTAATCTATTGTTAGTGGGTCATACATCGCATTATACGAGAAGGCAATACATTTGCTGGTTTGTTCACAAAAAAATTACAGTGTGCGGTTAGCAGCAGCTTGTTAGCGGCTTAATTACAGTGTGAAAGTTGTTAACAAATTGTGACAATTTTACAGCTTGTTAATATTATTTGTAGCAACCATACGATTGTAGAAACTAACACTTTTCGTTGTGTCAAACAATATCTGCAGTACAGTATTGACAATTTATTGGCTTGATAATGGACGCATTTGTTGCTAGTACTTTACCTCAGAAGAGACGGATAGAAGTTAATGTAAACAAAGAGAAAAGTGGAAGAAAGAAGACTGAAAAATAAGACAGCAGTTATCTCAATTTTGGCTTTACAGTCGCAGAAAGGGAAGGCGTTGAGCATCCGCAATGTGTTATTTGTTGCAAAGTTTTAGCTACCTAGTAAACTAAAACGCCACTTAACAACAAACCACAACAAGTTATTTGGAAAACCACGCGAATTTTTCGCTCGTAAGTTATCAGAAATAAAAAAGCAGTCGGTCTTATTTTCAAATTTTTTGTACACATCTGCCAAGGCACAGTTGCGTACAGAATCGCGAAATGTAAAAAAAAACGCATACTTTTGCGAAAGAACTCGTGCTTCTTGCTGCTCTTGACTTAGTCTGGACAATGATTGGAGAATCAGTTGCTCAAAAACTAAAAGCTGTTCCACTCTCAAACAATACCATTTGTAGGAGGATCGATAAAATTTTGGATGATATTTGTGATGAGCTGGTAGTAAAAATGAGTGGAAATGAGTTCAGCTTACAGTTGGATGAGGCAACAACCAGTACCAGTGATAACGATTCTTATTTGATTCGTTACGTACGCTTTATTGATAACGACGACAACATCGTTGAAGATTTGCTCTTTGGTAAGCTCATTTTAACCAATTGCAGAGCACATGAATTGTTTGCAATACTGAACAATTTTTTTTATGGAAAATAACCTCAAATGAACATATAGCGTTGGTTTATGCACTGATGGAACCCGAGCTATGTCTGGTGGTTTTGGCGGGCTGCGAACATTAGTGCAGGGCGTTGCCGTCAACGCAAAATGGACCCACTGTTTAATATACCGTGAGGTGCTGGCTTCGCAACAGCTATGTGGTGACCTTAATGGAGTGCTTGATGATGTCAAAACTGTAAACTTCATTAAAGCAAGGCCGCTTAAAGTTCGGCTTTTCCAACGTCTTTGCGACGAATTATGAGCAGACCACAACAATTTATTGTTTTATTGTATCAAGGTGGCTTTCCAAAGGCAACGTTCTTTTACGTGTGTACGAATTGAGAAACGAAATTTTCATATTTTTAAAAGAAAACCATGCGCTTGCTACTACCTTTGAGGATGAAGTTTTGCTGACTCAGTTAGCGTGTCTCTGTGATACTTTTGCAAAATTAAATCAATTAAACATCTCACTTCAAAGAAAAATACTCTCCTTCTGCAACTCCATGGCAAAATTTCAGCCTTTAAAAGAAAACTACAGTTGTGGAAAACTGATCTGTTGATAAATAACGAGCAATATGACAGTTTTACACTTTTACAATCCCATTTAAACTCGCAATCTGGCAATCTCTCCTTGCAGAATACCGATAAGTGTGATATGAAGACTGTGATGTGTTCGCATTTGGATGCTCTAATCTCACATTTTGAAAAATATTTTTCTGAAGACATGAAGAAGTACAATTGGATAAGAAATCCTTTCATTGATAATGCAAATGCCCCTCAGGGGTTTACATCTCTGGAAGCTGAACAATTTATCGATCTTACTTCTGATCTCACTTTGAAAAGCATGTACAACCCTAATTCTCTCATTTCATTTTGGATTAAGGTTCCAGTTAAATTTCCTCTTGTAGGCTGCAAAGCTCTCCGTGTTCTTGTGCCGTTTGCAACGTCATACTTGTTTGAAGCCAGTTTTTCTGCGGTAGCAGTAATCAAGTAGAAGTACCGCAATAAGATGGACTTTAAACGCGAGATGCGTATTGCAATATCAAACCTTGTACCGCGCTTTGATAAAATGTGCGCAAAGCAACAAGCTCACTGCTCAAATTTAAATGTTTTTCAGTATTTTGCATTTTGAACAATAAACATGATTTAAATACGATTTTTTGGTAAAACTTGAAATTTGCAAATTTTGGCTTCATTTACGGCGCCGCGAGTATAGATAAGTTTTCAAAGGGCGCCTTTAACAAAAACAGTTTGGGAACCCCTGCTCTAGGGAATGCACGTACTATATATGGCAATTAACCCTAAACAGTTTTTTGTGAACTTTAGTAACCTCTTGTTTACGACTGCCCGTTTCGCTCTCAGGCTGCTACCACGAGCGTAGAGTGAGGTTACTATCTTTTAGCTATATGTGTGCATATTTTAGCAGTCGCGTGTATAAATAAGCTAAAAACTTTCGATCTACGACCAACAGTCAACTCAAATTTTGTCAAAAATAAACTGAATTATTTTTAGGAAAAGTCATAAAATCTTGATATTGTAGGGCTATCGTGGACAAAGCTGTACTGGAGAGGAAATTCCTCGGGCAATTATTGCCCTGCTTGGGACGAATAGGGTTAAACCAAGATCAAGAAGAGTTAATGGACAACATTAAAGAAAAAAGCAATTTCATTAAAAAATAGTTGCATGAAATGATTTTAAACAGTAGCGCCAAGAAGCAAAAATTAAAGCGCAAGGATCAGTTAAGAAAGCAACGGTTGCGTCGGTTTCGGCTCAGCAGACATTGCTTGGTTTTTCTCTCGGTGGCGCAAACGCACAGATGATGCAAATAGGCTTAACAATGCAGTTCAGGTAAGTTCAGAATCGGATGCAAAAAGGACATATGCTGAAGATGGGAGTAAGTCTACAATTATCAGTGACAAAAGTGATGTCGTTACCAAGGAGATTTGCAAACTTCCGAGACCGGTACCACGGAAGAAAACGTGCAAGTAATGAAAAAAGTAAGTCGTTGATTTTCGTTCAGGCTTAAATACCGGTACATTGTCTGGAAAATTTTGCGTGATTGCGTAAAATTTGTTTTTGTTCAACTCTGCTCAAGTTTCGCTTTAAAAAAGTGGGACTAAAACGAGGTTGATCGATGATGCCGAATCATGCAAAAAAATTCAAATTCTACTAAGAGATGAAGGAAAGAATTTTTAATTCATATTCAATTATCGCAATAATCTTGTTCGAACTTTTAAAAATCATTCGGTTGCGATTGAATTTAGGTGGTTGTTTTCAATTTTGTAACAGCCGATATTCTGAAATATATTACAGCCAATAATGGTAATAACTGTCAAAAATTTTTAGAACAAAAATTCGGCGGGCCTTAAGGAGAGTATGGTTTAGAAATTTTTCGCGGGCGCGTTGCGAGGAGGCAACTTCGAAAGCTTTCTGGTATATTTGCTGGGAAGCAAAATCAAAAAAACAAGTTTGCAATGGGTGTGAATGGACCTGCAAAGGGCTGGCCATGTAATCATTTGAAAGAACGCCGGAGTCATTTTATTTAGCTCTTCTGGTAATGATAACGTTTATTCAAGTTAATGCAAGTTCTTACCGAGCATGCAAAAAACTTCGATATTCGTCAACGTTTCGAACAGCTATACAGCTGTTCTTCATCAGGACGAATAAGCAAAAATACGAACGAGGCAATATAGATAGTGTGGTATGCAATCGAAAGAAAAAGGCAAAACAAAAAATTTAAAAGCGAATTATAACCAACTGTAGATTGGTTAAACATGACATCACCAAAGATCACCGAGTTGACTGGGATCATAGCAAAATTTTATCCTATGAAACAGATTTTACCAAACGCCAATTTCTTGAATCTTTTTTTATTCATAATTCTGAAAATGCAATCAATGATAAAGAAAATTGTTTTATTCTGAAATTTATGACAATTTGGCGTAATCTACAGTTGGTTATTATTCCCTTTTAAATTTTTGTTTTGCCTTTTTCTTTCGATTGCGTACCACACTATCTACATGTATATTGCCTCGCTCGTGTTTTCGTTTATTATTAGACCTGACGAAGAACAGCTGTATAGATGTTCGAAACGTTGACGAATATCGAAGTTTTTTGTATGCTTGGTAAGAACTTGCATTAACTTGAATAAACGTTATCATTACCAGAAGAGCTAAATAAAATGAATCTATCAAAAATACCTGGTAGCCAGAATAACAGTATAGAACGCCTGAGTTTTAAACAGCATCAATTTGGCATCACTGCCACATGCGACTGCTTTTTGCTTTTACTTTACAAAACTATTCAAATAAGCGCGTGCTTAATTATGGCCTAATTAGGCTGTCACGTCAAATTGAGAAACTATTGAGTTGAGGGCCCAAGAGAGAAATTGTATTTCTGTAATACATTTTGTGAAAAAAGTACGGTTAAGATCAACATTCACATTTCGGACAATTGTTCGAAATATTCCAGTAAAAAAAACTGTCCAGCTGCACATCACGAGCACACAATAACACAGAAAATGTGATTAATATTTTACTTACACTGATTTGCAGCAGCGGCAAGTTGCATGGCAAACTCGGCAGAGATCTGTCCCGTGTTCACGTTCACAGTCGCACCAGACACCCTTGAAGAGGGTGCAAGCTGAATTTGCTGGATGTTGGCAGGCTGGGAGCTTACGTTGCGTGCATTGCTGAAAAGATTTCCATTTACGACAATGCGACTTCTACTCCTGTCCGTGCTCCACAAGGTCACAAGTGTAAAGCTGCTCGCTCAGCAGGCCAGCATGTCATGAGAAGCGACCTTTGGGCACCCATTAATGGAGGTCAGCCTTGGTGGTAAGGCTATCAGTCTGCAATAAGTATTTGTAAATTGCTTCAAAACAAAACGCCTTTTTACCAGTATAATCTCGACTAGGTTTGCCCCGCAGACCATTTCAAGCGTGGCCTCCAACCAAAGGACAAGGGCAAGCACAACATAACTTTTCCTCCTCTTTCTTGGTCCGGAGGGCATTGAGTATACGAAACGTATAGGCCTGGCAGCAAACCCATGATGATTGGCTTAGAAAAATCGAATTCAATATGAATTTATTCAAATGCAAACTGTTAACCCAATCACATACTAAGACGACCTGCCACTGGCGGGTAGTCAGCAGTTGCCTCTTCGATACGATAAGAAAGCAGCAGCACTTTGCACATGACTTTTTTTGAATTCTCGTTTAGCTTTTGCAGAGATAAGATGTTAATAATTCATCTTATTTGAGCAACAAGGCTATCCTGTTTGATCTAAATGTCAAACGAGCGCTCGTTGTCGACAAATTGCAACTTTCAAATATTTACAAAGGCTTTGAAGTTTGAACGCTATGTTCCACCTTCCTGTCATTAACATCAAATTAGTACAGGATCGTGGGAGTGATAAATGCTTTAAAATTTACGATCAAAACGATTCAATTTTGATACTGCTTGCGTTTCTTGGATTAGAATAAATCAACCTGAGTCATCAGCAAAAAGTAATGTATGAAGCACCATGACTGTCAAGAGGAAAAGTATTTTTGTACAACAACTGACTACTTAAACAACTATTAATATTTTTAAGCTTTTTAAACCGAAGGTCATCTTCCTTTCAAAAAGCTCCAAAAAAGGTATTGCTTCAAAAAAGTTAAAAATTTATAATAAACATCACATGGACTTCCTCTATAGTCTAAAACTCATCAATACCATTTTGTAGTCCTATTCCACACCTGAGCAAATTGATGGCTAGTTGCTGCCCTCCGCTGGAGTTGGCTGTGTTTTTCGAGACAGGCATGCGAAGGACAGTAGCAGCACCGCCGTTTGGTGTTTGCACAGTGAATGATTGGGCCGGTTTTCCTTGGTGATGAACTGTTGCTGAATGGACCACTGCTTGTTGCTGCGATACACTGGCTTGATAAATCGGCTGCTTGTTGATATTACTCTGCAACAAACGCTAGTAAAGAAACTTGACCCCATTCAAAAGCTTGCATTTTAATTAAGCTTATACCTTGCATTAGCATGACCGTAATAAGCGAGTACGTTGCGTTTACTCCTCTTCCTTTAGGGATGGAGCCACGGTATAAAGTGACTATTAATGCTTACACGTCAACCCTAACCGAGATCAGGTTAGACCAAAGGCCATCAACGTTTTTTCTATGTTTCTGCCTTACAGACATGACACTCAGTTATTTCCTCCCTATCGTAAATTTGACAGTGAAGAAAAGGTATTGTTTTGCCGATCGCTATTTTCAAAGCTTCGAATAACGTATTCGCATTCCAAGTTGAAGATGGAGGCCCTTTTTCTGAGATCCCATTCATATTTAAAATTGAAGCAGTGGAGTCTATATATATATGGCTCGTAAAACAAAATTACAGCCCTTATTTTTCTTCCCCAATTCCTCCCTAGAACAAATTTCTTCGCACAAAAAAACAATTTCTCCTCTTTAGAGTTAAGTGACTCCAGAATGAGAAGCACTGGCCTAGAAGAATGCGGCGATTTATTTCGAACCATGCCATAAAATACAAATCACAGACTAGTACCCCTAACCGCCGAGGCGAAAACCCACCGCCAACACTCGCCTCCCACGATATGCTGGGAGAGCAGCTTCACTATTCGAGCCCAGTGAAGTACAAGAGTTTGATTTTGTCGTTACATCGACCATAATTGGAAGCTTTGTTTGTGTGTATATTATGATGAAACATGTAGTCGCACGCCTAAATTATAATTACAAAATCGTTTTGCTTTTTTTCTATGATTCGTCAATTTACAGGCCAGCTGGCTTTCACCATAATAAAAAAACTTTTTGCCGAAACAGTTTGCAATCTTTTGGGCTGGCTGTCTGATCGGCAAGACATGAAAACAAAAATAAGAGACTAAAACAGAATCAGTCGATCGTGGTTATGGCACAAGTAAACTAATGCAGCGCTATCGAGAGTAGATGAACCGCAAGTGCAAGCTGAGCTCATTTATCCAGCTATAGACGCACGCACGTGACAAATAATTCATGACTTATTCTTTTTAAGGCACAATGTGAAAATCGAAATATTGAAAGCATTAAAAATTCAAGGCTTGACTTAAAAATCGACGCGCACTATATTAGGATACATATGAGCTAAACTTACGACTGCTATCACCTCGACTGGCTTCACGTCAAGCACGGTGGGCGTGGCGAGAGAGGCGTCGCTCGACGACGAATGCAATTGGTTACCTGAACACGTGATCTTGTTAGCATAACCTGTGTTTACCACAAGAAAATAAAAATAAGCAATCAAAATCTGTGGTTAATTTATTGATAAAAATATAAAATCGATTTCGTCAACAATTTGTTGTTGTTGTTGTTCGGCCCCCCAAGAGGAATGGGAACATGGCGGAAGACCATGGAGCCCCAAAACTCGGGCAACTCCCCAAGGCTGGACCAGAAGCCGTAGAGAGATAAAGAGTCGCCAAAAAGCGAGCGGCGCAAAGAGTCCGTAGCTGGACAGTGCATTATGAGACAAGAGGGATCCTGAGTCGGATGACCGCAGGCGCTGCATGAAGGATTCTCGATGCAGCCAATTCTAGAAATAACAGTTAGAAGGCTGTGTCCGTTGCAGCAAAGGGAGGACATAGCGGCCGTGACTGGAAGCTCAAGTTCTTCAGTGGACACAGTGGGGACTTGTGTGTTGAAGAATTTTACACGAGACAGCGCGCCTCCCATCCGAGAAAAAGAGAAGAGTGGATACGACAGGTAAGAAGAGGAGAGAGACTACAAGGGACTGCAGAAGCCAGAAGTAGCGCACCCCGCCTGGCCAGCTCATCAGCTGCACCGTTGCTTGGAAAAAATGAGTGTCCGGGGACCCATTGCAGTAAAGGCGGAGAGAGAAGACAGTTCCTGCCAGATCTGAAAAAGAGTTTGAGGTAAAAGAAAAGATAGGGAAGAGGACAGAAGGAGAATCTGAAAGGAGAAGTGGGAGATTTGTTGGTGTTACCGAGACCAGCGAAGAGCTTGCAGATTGGTCGCAGGGTTCCGCCGAAAAACAATAACAAATGGGTCTGCCGAAAAGAGTGGCCTCAGCGCCACAAAGTACTGAGCAGTTGGCAAGGACACCAGAGCCATCTTTGCCAAAAGGAAAAGGAACAGAACTATCAATCCAGATTACCAGATCGTGATATGAGAGAGAGAGTCAAGGTGAGCGAGGGCCGCCCCTTGGCGAAAAAGAGAAGGGCTAGAGCGGGAGCATGGAGAGGAAAGAGCTAGCTCCACAGTGAAGGAAGGTGGGCTCCGAGGAGGGGAGGGAGGGAAGCAAAGCAAATCTCACTAAAAGTAAGAGAAAGCATGAGAGTATGAGTGAAACAAAAAGCTCTTCAGGAGGATCGGCAGAGTTTTGGTTTTACTCCAAGTATGGCCAAATCTGAAATGGAAAAGGAGGTTGGAAGACGAGGGATCTGCTTATGAGATGACAGCGCAAAATGAGTCAAGATAACTCCTAGGGAGAGGTAGAGACGCCTCAACGAGGAGAAAAGAAATAGGGAAAAGACAAAAGGCAGCCCGTGATGGCGCGACTAGCAGCTAGGTGAAGGCGTTCCAAATTGGTATCGTTGGTAAAGCTAAGGAAAGAAAATAATCTATGCGAGGCATAAGTGAGAAGAGGTCGAAATAAAGTTTGGTACAACAGAGAGAGGGACTCCTTAAAGGGGCCCCATGCGGAAGCATATATAAAGTGCAAGGACTTGAGTCGAGGAAAAAGCTTAGTCTTCAGCGAAGACACGTGCCTAGAAAAGGAAAGTGTGCGGTTGAAGGTAACCCCAAGAAAAGTTGGAGTGGATTAAAGTGGAGGAGGGTTTGAATAAAAAAAAGGTGGGACTGGAGGTTAGCTTGATTGGGATCCACCGAAAAGAAAGAGGTCTAACACTTGCTCGGACTGAAAAGAAGACACCAGTTCTGAGGCCAGCGCTCCAGTCGAATCAGGGGTTCAAGTGTAGCTTCCACAGCAGCAGAGATCGAGGGGGATGACCAAATGGCCAGATTGTCAGCATAAAGAAAGCAGCTGACGAAGGAAGGTAAAAACGCAGGAAGATCACCGATGAAAAGAAAAAAGGACAGAGCCAAGAACGGATTTGTGCGGAAAACCTTGACGGACTCGAAAGAACCAACTTTTGCAGATTTGAAAAAACATGCAAGTGCGCCTGTCAGAAAGGAAAGATTGAGTCCAGCGAGCACAGCAAGGAGGGAGGCCCACCGAAATAAACTTTATGGAAAAGAGCGGGATGCTAGACAGAGTCGAAAGCTTTGAAGTCGTCGAT
Organism: Trididemnum clinides; assembly: GCA_963675345.1. NCBI lineage: Eukaryota > Metazoa > Chordata > Ascidiacea > Aplousobranchia > Didemnidae > Trididemnum > Trididemnum clinides. The sequence continues at coordinate 18,679,993 of OY776295.1, read as the reverse complement.
CGTCGCAAAAATTGTCGGAGAGCCCGGCTTGGGTTGGTTAAATCCATCCGAAATAAACTAAGATAAAAAATTTCGAGGATAAACCAGAAACCGGCAGAGAGCATGAAATTAGACTCCAGAAAGAAGAGTAGACGCGATAGAATGATACGTTCAAAAAACTTTGAGACGCAGGTGAGAGAGATAGGTCAAAAGGAAGCAGGAGAGTCAAAAGGCTTTCCTATCCTATGGATGGGAATAATGGAAAATGTCTTTCTCACGGAAGGAAAGAAATGTAAAGACTAGGAAAATTGATAATGTGAAAAAGAAAATTCATGCCAGAGCGAGGAAGGTGCTCCAACACGCTATAGGCGACTTTGTTTGGGTGAATGGCAGTGGACGAAAGGTTTGTGGCAGCTGCGAAAAATTCATTGGAAGAAAAGAAAAAGCACAGAGGAATGAGACTCCTCAGGGCACGCAGCCCGTCGGAGTTCGGACAGGTAGCCTCTGGCTCTGCTACACAAGGCTTTTGGCTGAGAAACAGAAAAGTGGCATCTCAGGTGTCGGCGTAGATCTCCAACTCCCTGGGAGAGAAACAGCTGGGAAAGTTAGGAGAAGGAAGAAGAGCCAGCGACAGAACGGAAGAGAGCAAAGATTGATTTAGGGCCAAATTTAGGAGAAAGAGAGATGAGCAGGTTGCCGGCCATGTCTCAGCCTCGGCGATGACAGACGAGGCATGTCAGGAGGCAGAGATGTAAGCCTGACGACCTTCATCACTTTTATGAGCGACAGCCAAAGCCTTGCGTCTTTCACTAACCGCATCTTCCACCGCAGCAGACAACCAGGCTTTAGGATGGCGTTTGATGCGGCCGAAAGGAATAGAAGATTTAGCCGCATTCAGTGCCAGAGAAGTAAAAAGAGCAGCAGCAGAGGAAAGAAAAAGAGACGAGTATTCCTCTGCAGAAGGACAGTGAGAGTCAAAGTAGGAGACAAAGTCATCCCAACAAGCTTTCTGAAAGTTGAAAGAAGGAGGACGCTCGTTGGGGAGATAGACCGGAGAGAGAGAGACAGATAGAAGAATTGGTAGGTGGTCAGAACCCAGGTCCTGAAGCACTTTACAGGAGTAAGAAACGGCAAGAAAAGAGGGAGCAAAGGTAATGTCAGGGGAGGAGCGACTGCCAGAGGAGCGATGTAGAAGGGTGGGTGTGTCAGGATCATTGAGGTGGAGGAGGTCAGAAGAGATGACCCAGTCGAATACTTCCTTCCCGCGGGGGTCGGAACTACCTCTTGAGTCCCAAAGGGGCTGATGGCAATTGAAGTCCCACAGAATGAAGAGATTTCTGGAGGAGGAAAGAATGGAGGCAGGAAAGAACTCGGTTCTGCTATCCGTCAGAGAAGAGCGAATAGGAGGAGCGTACACATTAAAAAATGACACTGAGGAGGAATAGTTTAAAGATGTTGATCCCTACATAATCAGAGTGGGGATCGAGCGAAGAAAGAGGAGGAGGTAGAAAGTTCAGAGAAAGATAAGCCCTCTGCCTGACAAAAATGATGATGCGGTCGCTAGCGTGCGTGTCATCATGAGAGAGAATGCCAGACCGGGAGTGGGTGCGATCAGAACACAGAGCAAAGAATGCAGGGATCCGGAAACAGGAAGATGATTTAAGATTGGATTCCTGGATACAGATAAGGTCAACAGGATGGGACAAAAGAAAGCGAAGTAGTTCAGTGCTTATGGCTCGAAGACCTCCAGCATTCCATTGAAGAACCCTGAGAGAGTCAGGGGGAGAGGAGGCAGGAGCAAGGGGCGGTGATGAGGGGGAAGAGGGAGAAGATACAGAATGGGCCGATGGGGGATAAGAGGTTTGAAGACAAGGGTGGGGCGGGAGTGCTGCATTAGCAGACGAAGGACTAGGTTGTACAGTGGAGGTGCACATGTCGGAGGAGTCCGAGGAGTAAGTCACAGTGTTACGAGTGGGAACACAGCAGGGGGGGAAGCTTTAAGAGTGAGAGCTGTCAAGAGTTCTGAATTTGGAGAGGGAAAGTTATGGGCACCTTAGATGGACCCATTTGGAGCAGGTGCAGCATTGCACTGACTTGCCCCGCCAGGTCACATTTCCAGCGCACACAGAGCAGGAAAAGATGGGGTCAGGGTTGGGATGAACGTTACCGCTCATCAAGAGAAGGAGAAGAATAAGGAGACGAAGAAGGGCAAGAGAAGGACAGGAGAAAAGCGAAAGAGAAAACAGGCGGCCGATTTGAAGGATGCTGTGTGCTGCCATTCTGCGGTCGTTCAGGGGGCAGCATAACAAAAAAATGAAGGGGAGTGCCCGGGGTAACTGCGACCCTCGGAAAGTCCAACAGCCATTTCAACCCAAACCAAACGAGGTCGGGGACCGCACCACCACGTTGAGGCGGCTGTTGATTGGTGCAGGAAAAAAAAAGCAAAGTCGTCCCAACGAGTTTTCTAAAAATTGTAGGATGGGGGCATTTGCTGGGGCAGAAGAGTGGAGAAAGGGGGAAAATTAAAAGAATTCGAAGGCGACCAAAACCCAAGTCCTAAAGCACCTACCAGGTGCAAGAAAGGAAGGAGCAAAGGAAATGTCAGGAGAGGAGCGACTGCCAGAGTAGCAATGACGGGTAGGAGTGTCGGGGTCATTGAGGAGAAAGATGTTCGAAGAGATGACCCAATTGAGTACTGTCTCCTCATGGGGGTCAGAAGTACCTTTTGAGTCCGAGAGGGGGTAATGGTAATTGATATTACCCAGAATCAATAGATTTCTGGAGGAAGAAAAAAAGGAGGGAGAGAAGGAGTCGGTTCTACCACCTGCCAAAGAAAAGTGAATAAGAGGAGCATTTATAAACGTTAAGGATAGAGAGCAAAGAAGAGATATTCAGAGAGATGTTGACCCCTACATAGTCAGAGTAGGGGTTAAGCTTAAAGAAAGAAGAGGTAGAGTGTTCAGAGAAGGATATTCCCTGTCTAACGAAAATGATGACGCCACTGCTAGCTTCTAGGTCATCAGGAGAAAAAAGGCCAGACCAGGAGTGAGTGCGATCAGAACACAGAGCAGAGTATCCAGGAATTCGGCAGAGGAAGATGAGCTGAAGTTGGATTCCTGAATACAGATAAAGTCAACACGATGGAGCAAGATAAAGTGGGGAAGTTCAGCGCTTCTGGTTTGAAGACCTCCGGTATTCCATTGAAGAACCCTGAATGAGTCAGAGGAGGAAGAGGGAGCTGGAACTATAAAAGAACCGTCAGAAACATAAAAGAATGAGAAAGATGCAAAGAGAGAAGTTAGGAAGTGAGCGGAGGGAGGATAAGATGTTTGTATGCGAGGTGATGTGGAAGTGCTGCATTGGCAGAGCGGGGCAAGAAGGACCAGATTGAACAGTGGAGATACACGTGCTGGGGGGCCCCGAAGAAGTCACAGTGTTGTATGGTTGGGGACTTCCAGGAGAAGCAGAAACGTGGCAAGGAGGGAAGCTACACGAATGTGAGCTGCCTAGACCACTGAACCAGGAAGAGGAGAGCAGTGAGCACCTTACATGAACCCAATTAGAGCAGGTGCAGCAATGTAACGACCAACCCCTCCAGATTACATTTCCAGCGCACACTGAGCAGGAATAGACGGGGCCAGGGTTAAAGTAAACGTTGCCGCTCATAAGGAGAAGGAAAATTAGAATACAGGCAAAAAAGTGGCAGGATAAAAAAAAAAGAGACAGGCGACCGATTTTACAGAGACTGAGTACTGTTCTTCTGCGGTCGTTCAGAGGGCAGCACGGCAAAAACAAGTGGATGCGGGAAGTGCCCGAGGTAATTTGGACCCTCGGGAAGGCCAACAGCCATTTCAACCCACCTCAAACGGAGTCGGAGACTGCACCACCACGTTGAGGCGGCTGCTAATTGGCGCAATCAACGACATTGCCAGATAAAGAATAACGGCTCAACGCTGAAAGAACAAAGAAAATTAAATGGACGCGAATATTATCTAGATCCGGTTTCGATTCTCGTACTTACACTCTTATCTGCTTGTTACAATTAATTTTTCCACTAACAAACCTTGCCCCGAATCGATTGTCTGATAGTTGTAGTAACCTGGACATTCATTACACTCACTGCCAGTCCAAAAGTCGCCACTAAATGAAGACTAATACTTTCACAAAGTAATGTTTTAAAAATTCTTTTTATAATTACTAAACATGGATCGAGTTAGTAAAATTTGATTTCAAGTCCCTTTTCCATGTTCCATGCTTAGACATATTCGTTCGGTGATGTCCGCCACTATCCACTCGCTTTCGGACAACACTTTACAATTTGGCAATTTTTGCTCCAAAGCAACATAACACTTTAAATTCTAGATGCTTTTCCTGACGAATATTAGCAGCATTGTAATGAAGTTTCAAACTCGTGGCCTTTTGTTCCAAGATAATCTACATCTTAGAACCATGTGAGTCCATGTCAGTACAATACGCCCACTTGTCGGGCATCTTTTCAGAAACATCAATAGCGTCACCACGCGAAAAATACAAAAAAATTAGTCAACCGAAATCAGTAATACAGAATAACACATTTTTCATTCGTAGGACATCGATAAAAAGCAATAGTGCCACGCAGAAAATACTAAATCCTGTTTTTAACCAAGCTGGCTGCATTCAGTAACTACAAGTTTAGTCCTTGCAATACTACTCGTAAATTGCACGAAAAGTTCTTCAAAAATACGCTTTCTCTTTTCAACATGGGTTTTTTGGAGGAGTAAAACTTTAGCATGGCTTTAAAAAACCTGTTTGGCCAATAGTGCAGCTTACGCTATCATACCTGCAATATTAACAGCTGAAAAATTGAAAATTTCTTGAGTTGATCCGTGTCTGCTTCGCCGGCCGGATTGGATAGCCTGAAAACAAGAACCTATTGTAAAAATAGTTCTGTTATAACCAAAAAGAAACTTTGCATAATGCGTAATAAATAGACATCAGTTCTTTTTAAAGCCGGTGCGATGGCGTAGTGGTTAGAGCGTCCGCTTTGCAGCCAGTAGACCTGGGGTTCATTTCCCAAGTAGAGTCAAACCAAAAGACTTATAAAAAATGGTATTCACAGCTTCCCTGCTCGGCGCTTAGCACAATAGGGATAGTGTGGAGAACCAGCCGGAAAGTTGGCTTGCTGTGTCCTTGGGCAAGACACTTAACGGGATGCCTACATCTTTATGTGGCAGACAGGTGATGGCGCCAAGCAGTCTATCCGTCGTGGTGGCCCCAGTCTAACAGAAGACGGGCAAACAGAGCATGAGCGCTCACGCAGTGCATGTACATCTTCCTGCATAATGCTCAGAACGAATAGCTCAAACGATGAAGAAGTTCTTTTTAAAACCATTCACAGAATTATTTTCTAAAAAGTGAAGCTAAAACTTGATTTCACGTTCTTTTTTCCAACTCTTTGCAGGCTCAAACGATCTACGAGCTGGTTCAGTGTGTGTGTGTGTGCCTCCACCCACTAGCTTTGAAGCAGGCTTTTCAATACTTGTAAATGATAAAAATCAGACTTACTGCTAAAAAAAATCAACACCAACATCTATTACCTCAGGAAGAAACACGGTTCCATCTGCAGTGTTGACCATAATCGCATCCGAGCTAATTTTTCTTTCAAGACCAGCTATGGAAAGCGGTGTATGAAGTTGTCTGGGTGATTGCGAAGTTTCGCCGCTTTGGGAAGTGGGGAAAATAAACGGGCTAAAACGACAGTAAATTACACAACTAGAAGGCAATAACTAAGGGTAGACGTACACTGCTACATTGCCTCAACTATTGTATGTGTAGGACAATTCAAAATGCACATTCAAATATCTTTCGAAGGTGTCGCTCAATATAGGTAGCCATTTGCAGAAAGAATGACGGCATTAGTAAACGTTGAAAACTAGGCTTAACCTACAAATTTGTAAACTTATTTTGGAAAAACTACCATTCCTGTTGCCAAATACCTTTTCAGAAATCCTCTTCTATTGGATAACCCTAAACTCCCCCCCCCCAAAAGAGCAACTCATTGACACGGATTTCAACAATCACTGAAATTCACCTTTGTGCTTCAGGTTGCAACGTAACTGCATTTAGAGTAGGAGTTGTTCGATTCAGTTGCTGCGCGCTGCCACTTGACATGCTTTGATTGGTTGACTGAGGACGCTGCGGAATGCTAACCACCATTTGCTGACCAGATGATGTTCTCTGTTTCAGTGGATGATTCTAAAAGATAGCTTTACAAATCGACTCAAGTTCAAGCACACAATACTCGTAAAGTTACAGTCATACAAAACACTAAAACAGAGCTGAAGAAAGCTTTGAGACAGGCTCATCGCTGAAGCTGAACTGAGATTATTTTGTTACGACCCTAATTAGTATAATGGTGTAGCACAATGTGAAAGAGCAAAACCAAAGAAAAGCACTTACGTATACTCGTAGTCGATGCCAAAGCTTTGTCGGGATATTATTTATTGAGCCGACAGCGTAGAGCGCTTTGTCTTGTTCGAGCTGCCAGGGCTGATGCAGGTAAGGAATCTGATAATGAACCTTTTCTTGCTGCAACGGACGATGCTGAAAAAGAAAGGCGACGACATCAAACGAAATAAGGTGCTGTAATTGTAACGTCGCAACAAAGGCGGCGTGGTTCAAGTGATGAGGCCACATTAGAGCAACTACTCCTGTTTTGTTGCAAGTTTTAGTAGAAACGCACTGCCATGACAGTATTGACGGCTTCGAAGCCGAATCCAGAAAAAGTTGCTCCTGTTTCAACGGCAACCGTTTCCCCGCGACTGGATGAAACAAACAATCAACAACTACTTTGATACTTACAACAGTGACACTAGCAGGACGTCTGCCATCTTCGGCGAATAGCTCTTGGTATTGCAAAATATAAAGATTGGCCCTGTCTTCAGTACCAAGTTGAAACCTGAAAAGCGACAGCATTTGCAAAAAACAAGTAACTTTATCACATTTGTACATTCATTCCTGAAGAAACGGTCATATACCACGAAATAGAACCTTTCGCACTACTTCATAGTAAAAAGTCCCTGCGCAGTGCGCATACGAGTGAACAGCATGAAGGTTATTTCGTAATCTTGTCTTCGGCTTCCAACTTCAAACCATGGCGTGATTACAATGCAGGTTGCAAGCACACGTGCAACAGGTTTCCGGTTTCAGCCAACTGGGAATGCTAAGAAACCTTTGCTATTATAAAAGCAGAATTCTGCCCTTGCACGAGCAGTATATACCAAAATCACTTGAGAAAGATTGCCCCTTGGAAAGATTTCTCTTCGTAAATTCCAGTTGCATCATTGTTGAAGCCCAAAAATAGCACCAAGAAAGAAATGAGCAATACCTTGTATTGGTTGATAACAGCGCGTTCTCGTTTGAAGGTTGGAAATACTTGTTAGATTGTAGTCGACCGAAATACTGCATATCACACGGGCGTTGATAGATCGTGATGCGGGAAAACACGTCGCGAGCTTGGCTCTCAGATCGCAAGAGAACTTGCTGTACTTCAAGCTGAAACGGGTTCAAATCTATGTTGCTTTGCAATTAGATTAGCGGCATTGCATTTCTAGCATTGTTTTATAAGCTGCTGTTTTTCAAACAGTCTTCCGTCACCCACTGATCAGTGGCTGCATTGCATCCCATTGTAAATTGCTAGACTTAATCTGCTACATAGATAAGTTAAGCTGCCTCAATGGTGTTGTGGTTAAGTGTTCGCTGGAAATGCAATAGATTGCTAGTTCAAATCTCGACCGGATCATATCCAAGGTTGCTTGTACATGGCATTTACACATTGGCGCTCAGCACGCAAGAGAAAGTGTTGAAAAAAATTCGCGTTTGCCATACTCTTGGGAAAAGCCTGACCCGGCAGGTGGTGGGTCGAGCAATCTACTCATTGCAGCGGTTCAGTCTGACTAAAAGCAAATAAAATATGGGCTCAAACGCATGAATAAATAAAAATTACCAAATCGTAGCTTGAAACATTGGGCGGTTTTGAATCGATTGGTTTAGCATAATTCGATACTTCAATTCCGTTCGCTGGTAACGGCAAATCCAAAGGAGCTCTGCTCCAAACGTCAACAATCTAAGAAAAAATAAAACACAATGCTTTTCTTCAAAGACTGCATTTAAGAGCATATTTTTGAGGCTTTTCGTTTGGCACTGTGAGAATAACTATAGATGTTTTTTACCCTATCTCTTCCTTGGGATGGAGGTGGGGCATGGAACGGATATTCAGGCGCACACCGCAAACATAATCAAGATCAAACTAGAAAAAACGGAGTGTCGACTGTGAACAGGATTACAATTACCATATGCAGATTGGTCACCTCATTACCTTAAAGGAGGACTGCGAAATGGTGAGTGTCCATAAGACCCATCTCTACTATTCTAAACCACTAAAACGCCGGTTAGAACAAGTCAGCAATAAAGCAACGTTTCTTTTGGTCAGTTCTTTTTTGAGGATTTTTCCTGAAGTGCCAGATCAGACCTTCAAGAATAAATCATTAAATGTTATCTCCAATTTTGTGCCGCGATTCGATTTTTAGCGAAAAATGTGCGGTAGGAATTGAGCGGCTAAACACGTGAGCACTGAGCAGAGGAACATGCAGAAACAATATTTGTTCACTCAAAATTGTTAGGACTTAGGGATTTGTTATTATTGAGGTCTTGCACTGTATTTCATGCTACTATACCATAAAATCGAAGTTGTTATGTCTTTAGAAGTGAGAACGTACCGGTATTTGATTTATTGACTGCAATCAAGGTCAACGAAGTGAGAAAGACCGCGACATGGCCTCACTACCCGTGCTTCACCGGGTTAGAACAGTGAAGCTGCTCACCTAGCATGTCGTAAGAGGCGACTCATGGATACCCACCAATGGCAGTCCACCTCTATGGTGGTGGGCTACCAGTCGGCAATTTGCATTCACGACTGGTTCGAAATGGGCTGTCACTTTTCCCCTAGCCTAATTTAACTAAGTGGATGACGTGAACCTAGATTGCTGTTTGCGCCATACCTCCATCCCAATGAAGAGGGGCAAACCAACCAACTAACCAACATGGCCTCACGGTCTTCGAATTAGAGGCCACCCATCATGTCGTTGTGCTCGGTGCATGTCTTAGTTTAAAGTTAAGCCCAAAATGTACCCTTGAAATCAAATGGTTCTGCTCTGGCAGACCGCATTCAACGTATCGCGCTTTAAGAGCTCAAACACGCCAGCTTCTAGCTCCTTTAACTCTTTCGCTTCCGCGATCATCGATTGATGATCTCGTGTTTTCAATGTTTACCTCAAAATTTTTAAATTGAGTTACAAAATTAGTTTACTAAAAAATCGATTTGTGACTTTATTTTTCATCCGATTTTCATAAAATTTTCAAAAGAACATGCTTATTTCCTCACGCATCGGAAGATGTATAATTTGTGCCCTAATTCTTGGATTTTCATACCCAAAATGGGTTAAAAAGACCAACAACCCAGTTGCAGACGACAAAATCGGACAAATTCTCAGCACGTGCCAACTACCGTAAAATCAAATTGAGATTACATCTTTACCACAACACCAAACCCTTTATCATTGACACAGTCTGAAAACTACTCTTTTGGGGCATCATTTGACAAAATTTCAAGCGATAATAATAAATTTGACGTTTTTAAATTTTCAAATTTTGTAGGGGTCTCAAAACCCCCCCAAACAAATTTGAATGGTAAGTAGATAAAAGTAAAGTTAGTGCGTAAAAAATATGATATGTTGCTAAATACCGGTCTCATTTGAAAGCTTAGGAAATTTGCTTTCCAGCAATATATAACTTTAAATAGTTTAGACTAAGTGGTATATGATATTTACTGATCAAAAATGAGTACTGTACATCATGTCAGTTCAAACCCCCCAAAATTTTTTGACTTACCTTCACTAAATTATAATTTTTAGAAAAAATACTCACTATAAAACGATAAAATAAATTGCAAATGTTTCACCACTACAGTCGTCATTTTGTATCAAATTTCCAAGGAGACAAGAAGCGAAATACAAGTTTAAAAGCTAGCAGAAGTTTGGCTTCTCTAAATCAAAGTTTGCTGTATCGCCCTTGTTTCTCAAGAAATGGGAAGGGTGTAAACAAGCGGCTGTTTCATTGTCAGTGACAGCATATTCTATTTAAACTTGATATTTTCTGAATCTTGAAGAAATTCCCTGTTCAAAAATACATAATGTTACATGGTTTAGGCTAACCTCTAGCAGATAATAACTGATCATATTTTAGGTACTGAATTTAACTACCAAAATTTGGTACCGGTCGGTACCGGTCAAAAAAAAGGTCATGTGCCTCAGGAAATTGCAAATTGTAGAAAACCTAGGCTTTTAGGTAAGTTTTGATTGATGTACCTTGAAAGCTTATTTCCTTAGCATCATTTTGCGACCATTTCTAAAAAATTGGTAGAAAATTAAATCTGTAGTGATCTTTGAGGTGAGGGTACCTCTTTAATTTTGAAGACAACTACCCCCCAGTTGGGGGGGTTAATTTGCATAAAATTTGCATATTCAAAAAAATGTTTTTTTCTATTTGAAATCCTCAAGAAATGTAGATTTCAACGATATATCACACTTAATGTAGAAGTAGACAGCTGAGTAATGATTTACAAACAAACTTGAGGTACATAATTATGATTAATTATGATTATGACAGTTTTTCGCGCTGCCACCTTACGGTTTTTTCGCTTTTCGCGCGGGAGCAAAAGAGTTAAAAACTAAGTTAATCATTTCAATTTGACATCTACTTAATCACTCCACGCTGTGGACAACTTAGTTCTCACAAGCTGGTTGGTCAACTGACAATTCAAATGAGGATAGAAATTTGTTACACTTTCTAATACATTTTTTGGAAGTCTAAGTCCGGATCCAGAATTTTGTTCGTTCCGTTTTTTCTTTGACTTTTGTAAAAAATCGAACAACTTTAAAGTCTCCGGAGTTTCGAGAAATTTATTTTGTTTTCTTCTTAACAGCGACTTCATTCCGTGACGTCGTATACATCTGATAAAACAAAACATATTTCAGCTATTTGCAAGCTATATGAATAGGGAACGGTGCAGCACACAAGGCTTATGGGAGAGGAGTAAGCAACACATGAAAATGCTCACTTCTTTACAGAGTTTTTCCTTCTTTTGTTAATGTCCTTGAAAGCGATTTGTAATTGCAACCATGTAGTTGCAAGCAATTTTCAAAGCAACAAAATTTTACATGCTACCTATATTTCCATTTGAAAAAAGAACTTGTAACCTACAGCCTATAAATCTAAGAGTCTGCACACGCGCAAAAATAAGTTAGAGCCAAAAAACAATTTGGACTGAACTACTGGTACAAATGCAAGGATTTCAACATGCCTATTACTAGCAAGTAAAAAGAAACATTGTCTAATGCTTTTCCAGAGCACAGCAACACAGTTACCTGAGTGGACCTTAAACTCGCCTAATCTGATCACAAAACCAACGAGCAAAGCTACGTGTAGCCAATATACAAGGAGCAGTTAGAATAGCTTTAAAAGCACAGCGCAAAAGCAACAATCAGCATGATCAAAGAAACTCACCGCCTTATCGAATGTCTTTTAAATACTTTCTTTTCATTGTTCAAAATATTTTTCATGACTTGAACGCAGGGAGAAGGAGTTAGACATAGCGGTTCTGACGTAGCGAGAATGAGATAACTTTCAAGTGTTAATCTAAAAATCAAGATCCGGGTCAAAATGGAGAAAATGTTAAGATGGCGCTAGCGAAAAGCGCTGGCCTGACAAACAGGTTGCTAAACGTATTGGACAAACTTGAGATTAAGCCAGTCGAGTTCGCAATCTTAGCTGAAGATCGTGAAGTGTAGGGGAACTTGTGCTTCCGCTAGAGTTTCAGGATCAAAAATAGAAAGGTGACAAACAGTAGATCAACAACAACAGAACAATTTCCTGATCTTGTTTTTTCCTAAAACAGTTTTAAACACTAAAAATAACGTTTAGGTGGAAGTTTAACATGACAGCAATAAATGAAATATATCAAAAAACGATTTTGTTTCGACACACCCTTGGTGTGGTGGTAATAAGGGTCTTACTTTTCATCGTTCTCCCACGTGTAAAGATGCGAAGTTTCTGCAGCTATGGTGTTAACATCACCCATTAAAGTCTAAAAAATATTTACGTTAGTGGTGGTATTGTGACATTGCTCTTGACTTTCAAACTCCATCAAAACTCCGCTGGTATTTGTCATCAAGGGATTCCATAATTTAAAGTATTGTGTCACACCAGTAAAAAGACAGGTTTGAAAGTGAGTGGGTGGTGGCAAACAAACTACAAGTACGACAGATCTATGTTTTGCAGGCCCAGCCCGCACCAAGCCTGTGAGGTTGGGACCAGTCCTGGAGCAAAACCCATTAAAATATTCATGGTCCGCTAACGGGACCAAGAAAATCAGCCGTTGATCGCCTTTAAGTGGCCTCTCGCCTTCTTTACAGCAGGGCCGTTTTGGGTGTTAGCTAAGCGCTAGGTCATGCGTGGCATTACCAATTTGCAAACCGCATTGTTAATTTTAACTTGCTAAGCGTGGTCAAGAAAATAAGTTCATTAAACATAGCTCAGTAGTTTGTTAACGACAAATAGCTAGCAAAAGTAATAACCTCTTTAAGAAATGCAGTAGAATGTCATAATGATGGTACTAACGGTTAGCACCCGGAATCCATTTAAATATTTAAGGTCTTGTAATGGAGCAACGCAACACTATATCACTTCCCAATATTCGGCAGAAAGAGTATGAGGAATTTTAGTACGGTTGGTTCAGCAAAAAGTCTGTTTGAAAGCGAGAGCGTAGTAATAGATCTATACTGACTAAGAGTGTCCGTTCCTGTGTAAATGCGGGAAAATAGACACAAAACCGACTTTTCTTTTTTTCTAACGAAACCAGAAAAATCAACCGTTTACTATCTTTTAGCAGCCACGCCATCTCTAGCACACAGACAGAACTAACACGTCTAAGCCCTGCAAAGTTGCAAGGACGAAAATCTAGCTTCGTGGAGAAAACCACGGCCTCAGTTTAAAGGAAAAGGTTACGATTTTTAGCCTTGAACAACACAATACAGCGGTTTACGTTTTATCATTGCAGTATAAATTCAAAAAATGAAGCGATTTTACTGGAGGAATGATAGCACAAAAAACTTGAATTCAATTACGATCAAAATCACGCCATCAACTTTGTGCTCTCAATTTTTTTCGCGCAAAGCAATAAAATGGAATGCGATCATTAATATGGTGTCGATAGATGCTCGATACCTGAGCAGAGGTAATCGTATAATCTGTAAAAGAACTGGAACGGCGCTGGCAGCAAACAGTTAAAATACCAAAAAAGTCATTAATTCAATAAATACCGTACATGAAGTGGAGAGGAAGCTGCCGAGAAGTCTCGGTCTTAGATGTATGCCTCGTGTACATCACTATGATTGTGTAGACTTTAATCCCCTGTTATAGCTTGTTGATGTTACATAAAGCGCATAACCACAAAATTATTCAATAAACAAATTTCAACAGTTCTCAGCTGAATGACGTTGGTGACGTCATAGACAACACTATAAAACCAACCAAGTCTTAAATGTATCAAAACGACAAAAACCTATCGAAAACACTCAACCATAGTGTTGAAACTATTTAATATAAATCTATAATTTTATGTTGAATTAAAGAGCTACTTGACCATAAAGTTCGATCGAGTGAAACAACACCACCTTTTATACAGAATATCGAGCTCAAATTTAATATAGCGAGGTTAGGTAATGTGGTGTGAGGAAAGGCGAGAGTAATTACGTTTGTAAGAAAGTAAAGTTCGGTTTACGTTTGGGTACTCTACATGCGTACGATGCCGCGCTTTTATTTTGTTTTGTGAAAAATACGTTTGTTGCCATCAGAAATTTTTTGCTAAAATAAAACATTTTGGCCTACAATGGCCAATGCGCGAAAATAAAAGCCAGCTTGAAAAAAAGCAAAAACATAGAGTGAATCAGGTCGATCAACTTTTATTCGATAAAAGCGAATATGCGACATTGATCAAAAGCGATTGCGAAAATCAGTTTTTGCGATAGTCAAGTATATAAACAGGATTTTTTTTATGTGTGCATTTTTACTGAAAGCCCCAACTAAAAAACCTAAAGAACACATATCCGCTAAAATTAGAATCGTAAGTGGTTAAGAAACATGTAAAACCGACACGTAAAAAAACTGAGGTAAAAAACTATCTTATTTAATGTTATGAGCTTTATATCAAGTTTGTGGAATTTGCTTGTAGAGAAAATAGAAAATATTTTCCGGCATCAAGAAATCTGATTAAAATCTGCATATTTAGTCATCCAGCAAAATGCTTTTGTATTTGGGGCAGCTTGCAGATTGTGTTTTAAGTTTATACTTAGTGATTGTTTCGTCTCTTTACAAAATGGCGTCAGATATCAATGATTTAATTCTATAGTAACGTACAGGATACTTTCTTGAAGTTGCATGCAATGGCTAAAAAGGTTATTGAAAAATATTTGCTGATGGTCTGTTTGTTTTGCATGGAGCCTAATGGCGACAAGATGGTTACTGGTCAACCTGCTGCTCATATCAAGTTATGTCCATCAATGTGTATTTGCGATGCAATAGAAAGATTTGTGCTCTGCCAAGACAATAATCTTTATCATGTACCAATGCCATTGCCAAATGGTACCAAGCTGCTTGACTTGTCAAAAAACGAATTTACAAGTCTATCAAATAACACATTTAACGGCTTGGCCGTTAATTCAACGATAGAATCATTGGTACTGTATGACAACAAAATTCAATACATAAGTCCATACTCTTTCATTAATGTACGAAATCTGAAAAACTTCTGGTTGTTCGGTAACAGGCTTACTACTTTGGCAGCACACACTTTTGAAAGATTAGAAACTTTGGAAGATCTAGACCTCAGCCGCAATGCTATCAGCTACATTGCAAGAAATGCGTTCTTTGGTTTAAAGAAATTGCAAGTATTGCAGTTGTGGGGTAATGCTCTAGTCAGCTTGGAAGCTGGCTCCTTTAATGGATTAGAAAATCTTTCAAACCTGACGTTAGGTAATATTTAACACGAATGCATTAAAAATTGCTTTCTACAAAAATCTCATTACAAATAAAATTAAATGCACAAGAATTGCACTGGAAGATTTTAATCCCTTAATCATGACCTTGATTTTGTGTTCTATTCAGATTAAATAATCCTAAAATACCGGCAAGTAACTCCGTTGTGAGGTCTCCTAAGAAGCAGTTTTTACGTAAATAAAAAAAAAACTGAACTTCTTCATTTAGTGTATTGCAATGTTCTATGATATGCCAAAGAAATGGCATAACATTAGTAAAACAAGCTTGGGTTTCGTTCTGACTTAAATTATTGATGGTATTAAATGAATGAGTAAAAAGCCGATATCGGTAAGAAAATTGAAACTGAACCGAAGAATATAACCTGTGTGCACTGTAGCATATCTCTGTTCAGGTGACAACAAGTTTGAAACTATTCCTTCAAAAGCTTTTAAAAACTTGAAAAACCTCACATCGCTGGAGATGCTCAATTTACCAGTAGGAGAAATTCAAGAAAATGCATTTCAATCTCTTCCCACACTTGAAAAACTACACATTGGAGATTGGCCTCTGCTTCAAAAAATAGGTAACGCTAATTAACTGAGAATGATTCATTTTAGGTTCCCGACCAGTGGGTCACTCCCTACTGGTGGGCAGCAAAGTTATTTCAGGAGGGAGGTAAGGCATTTCAAAGCGTCAAAATTTTTTCGATATTTGACTAAAATATTTCTTGAGAATTAGATTTTCTACAATTTTTCATTGATTAGGTGGAAGTTTTACATTAGCAGTGAATTTTACGTGTTGATGAAATTTCGTTTCTATAAGGTATCACAATTGTCGTTTAATCGCAATGTGTCATAGGGTCACCCAAAAACGACGTCAACAAAAAAACTGGGCCGCAAGTTTAAAAAGATTGGAGAACGATATATTTCGCTATTGAACGACACCAACAAAGAACAACTTAAATTCGTAACGAAAAAAATACAAACTTTGTTGTAGGCGCAAATGACAATAAAAAGCTGAAAAGCAAAGACATTCAAAGCGAATTCAAAAAAGGCTGAAATGATAGCTTTAAAACAGTTTATCACAGGATATCAGGTTCGAGAATACTGAAACGTGAAATTATTAATGTTTCATATTTACAATAACATGGGGTTTCTCTCTTTACCATTTAGCTGCTCTACACTTGCATTTTCAGGTAAGGAGGAATTTTCAATACTCTGCATATGTTGCACAAATGATGTGCATGAGTGTATCACATTTACACTTTGATAAAATGCCAAAACCTTACCTGTATACCAGTATTAGCACTAAAACGATATTCGAACGATTAACATTTAGCCTTAACTCTTCATCGCCACCTAAGCGGATGTAGAGTAACGGCGTGTTTACTATTAAGGAAAAAGTCATTACGTAAACGTATTGTAACACAGAAAAAACTGTGGAGTTTAAATGTGCGATCAATGGAACCATAAACAACGCTCACACCCACTTGCCCAAAGCCCAAATAAGCTGATCACAGCACTTACTGAACATATCATATGTAGAAAAACGCAAACAATTGGTAAGGCATAAAAATTTTGACAAATTTTTTACAGTAAATAATCAATTTATTTCGTCAGTAAAATTCCGAATTTTTTAGTTACCGTCACGCTTTTTCAGATGATGAAAGTTTTACAAACTTATCCTCCTTGAATTACATATCTTTGTACCGATGCAACTTGCTAAGCGTCCCATTCAAAGCATTACTGCCATTAACATCTCTACGACAACTGCTACTCAGCAACAATCCTTTTATTAACAGGTAATGTATGATGAATAAACTTTCGTTACAGCACTGTATTTTGTACAATAGTGTGTAGAGCAGAGGTGGCAAGCTGGTGGCCCCTGTGAGGATTTTGTGGCACAGTGCGAATGCCTGGCCTATGAACTTGGTCTTCAAAAAATTGTTCTCCAAAAGAAAAAAAATCCTTTAAGTTGAAATTATGTGAATAGCCACAAAGTAATGGTCGACAACTGCTCTAAGTCGGGGGTGGTGGCATTACAGATTACGGTGAGAGTGGTAATGACCTTTTTTTTTTGGAGAACAGCACCATTTCGGGCTACATCACACGGTTTCCGGAGATTGTTGCCCGGAGAAGTGCTGATCTCCAAATAATGCCGTGGCTGGTGTGCTGCGAAATTCAATCAACCGGTTTCCTGTGCCGGCAAAATATAAAGTTCGGGGACCACTGATATAAGAGTCTTGCCTGCTTAAATTTTTTTCAACAGAGTCCGGCCCGAATAAAATCCAGGTATGTAAATGTGGCCCACAGCACTGAATGAGTTTGACACCCCTGGTGTGGAGTATAGTAGGTACATCCAACAATAAAATCTGTATTTGTAAAGATGCCCGCATCAATAAAAGTCCATTTACAGCTAACAGTAAAATTGCAACAAAATACAATGGGAAGATTTGAAACAAGCACATGCATTACCTATCTGCGAGTAAACCTAGGTTGTTTGCATCAGGTGTGTTCTAACAAGAATTACTAACTAAAGCACTAGGGCAGTGGCGCAATGACCAAAACGTATGTTTCACAGTCTGTATACCTGGTTCAATCCACTAAAGAATCATACCAAAAGACTTTAAAAATAGTATTTTTAACTTTCTTGCTTGATGCTCCATACAAAAGATTTAGTATAAAAAAACCAAAAATTTAGCTTAATGTGTCCTTGGCTAGGACCTTTAACAGAATTCCTCGATCAATATATGACAGACATGTGGTGGGAGCAGGAAATAACCCGGGCAACAAATTAGGCCGGCTCAGAAACTCAAAACGCACGTGAATGTGCGTGCACGTACGATGCATCAAGAACTTTGCTTGAACCTATGCACGCTGACATGCCGCCCCGCAAAGTAGAACTCGGCTTCACGTCATCAATGTTGTTGCGCAAAGCGACTGTTCCAATCGCTCACCTGCTTTCAACCAGTCGCTACCACGCACTACGCCGAGGCGATCATGCATACATTATCAGATACACAAATTGGTTTTGCATCATAAGCCCTTAATGTCAGCACAAAGACCGCAATGGGCAACACCTGTGCTCTGGCCATCTTATAAATTTGCTCCAGACGAGGCCCTGTCGATCCTTAGTCGGAGCCCCAGCAGTCTACCCGTGATAGTGGTCCATTGACTCCTGCAAACAGAGCATGAGATCATACGCATGAATAAACTGACTTTAAGCATTGTGTCATTAAAACCAATGATTCCCGACCTTTTTTGCGCTATGTACCAGTTTCATGTTAGCATTATCATCACAGACCGGTCGTCAAAGTAAAGAAGGTGCCAGAAGGTCCCGAAAGCAAGTTGTGAAAAAAGCATTTTTGGCTTTTTTAAAAGAGCACTTCACTACAGATAGGGGCACATGGCGAATGACCATAATCGTTTGGAAGAAGAAAGCCTGCAACCTCAACTTCATGGGGCAAATTTTATGTTCACATCAAAAAACGCAAAATTTTCCAAATTGAGAATGACCTCCGAAAAAAGCAAAAACTTTTCAAATTTAGGTTGACATCAAAAAGTTATCACCAATTGACCTCCAAAAAAATAGAAAACATCTTACATTCACGCTGATCCCAACAAAAAAGTCACCGAAGTGTCTTCCAAAAAAACAAAAAACTCACCTAAAAAGTTTAACAGCCTCGTAACTAATGCCTCATTAACAAGTACAAAGCCAAAGGCCGGTGTTTGAAGAACCTAGTTGCGCAAATTAACTGCTAATTGTACAAATACACAGAAACTATTTCAAAAATCTAAAAATTTGGTGTTAGAGTTGTGTACAAAATTTATAAAGCTGTAGACACAGAAACTTATCACTGTTTCAATTAAATTTCAGATTGACTGAAAAAGATTTTTCAACTCTGCACAATCTGGAAGAGCTGTATTTGTCTAACGTTGGTGTTCACACAATACATGACAGTCCATTTCGAATGTTGACAAAACTTCAAATTTTGGATCTTTCTCAAAATCACCTTTCAACTTTACCGAGTCATATCTTCTTGCAAGTTAGCTAATATACGTAGTGGCTGCAATCATAACACTGCTTATGCTGTGATGCAATAGACGTTTATAATCTAGTATAACTTAGTTGAGTGTCGAAAACCAATTAAAACAACATTATTGCAGATCAAAAAAGCCATCAAAAACTTAATAATACGGCCCATCTGATCTGATTAAAGTTTGATTCAAAAGAAAATAGCACAATATCTACTTTTTATATACCCTAGTTGCCACCCCATTTTCTCAAATTGTGTTTTCCTTTCCTATCTTGCCTATTTTCCGTATTACAGCCTTGTGAATTGGTCTGATAATTGTCTCTACGCCAATGGTTTTCAAATTTTTTTTATTGGCGGCCTCCATCAATTTCTAAAATTAGAAAAACTGTAGAAGTTGTGATTGTTGGGCAAACAATAGTTGTACACCACTGCATTTAAATAAGTCTTCATACATGCTACACATATTTTTAACTGATTTAATTACATCTCCATTCTTTTTTTTTCCATTTGCTATCTAATAACAGCTCACGCACGACTCGTAGGCTTACTCTGATTGTGGACACTTGCAAAAAAGTAAAATTTTATAGCAAAATAACGTAAACGTGTAAAACAAAGATAAAGTGATCCAATACGAATGCAATTTGGCTGAAATAATTTATCAGTTGATAAATATCTAACAAAAAAAAGATACTTATTTTTTTACTCAAAAACTAAAAGTTGCGTGGATCCCTTGAACATTCTTCACAAACACTCAGGGTGTGCAGAACCCACTTTGAGAACCAGCCCTCGATGCCTTTAGACAAGAAACGCTCCGGTGACCTTGCCAGCGGTCGTCTATAAGACACTCACTCAACACTTGTTCTTTTCGAAAGATTCAGAACGCTCCAGTTTCTCCGCTGAAGCTTGTGCCTGTGCTTTGCTTGACATGGCAGCATAAACTCTGGTCTGATTTTCTCCGACTCGTGCTGTTTTATCGGCATTTGCCTCTTCCCGTTCGTTTTTTCTTTTTCACATTCTCTAGCAGGAGCTTTCCTCTCTTTCACCACATGTTCTTTTCGGGAAGCAATGAGTTTAGGGCCATTAATTTCCACCTACTGAACATCCTCTACCCACTCACTTCTCGGACTGGAGGCACGCCATTAACTCTAAAAATTATAAAAATATTTCGACATTACTCATATCAACAATATATGCATGTGGAAGCCTGCTCAAATCTCACAGATCACTTTTAGTTTAACCAAATTTAAACTGTTTCAGTTGGAAAATCTGCGTTCGCTTAATCTATCAAACAACTACATCCAAGTTCTATCACCTTCTGCATTTCTTACCCTCAACAAAATCAACATCATCGATTTATCGCACAACGAACTAATTTGTGATTGTGACATGAAGTGGTTGAAGTCATTGCAAGTAGGAAGATACATAAAAATGCTTTATTCATTAAGACGCGATAGGCCTGTAATTAACTAGTACCGTGCAATCTATCTGTGACGGGTAAATATAACAACTGATAAAACGCAGAGATATTCTGACGATCAACATTAAATCTTTTCACGACAATAACATCACACTTTTACAGACCAACGACTGCTTGCTATCTTTACTTCGTACATGCAATTTCAGGAACTGAAAATCAGAGAACACTTTGTTTTAAATGGGAAATGCAGTGATCCTCACAAGTACTATGGATTTGACATAGTAAAGCTTCCACCAAGAAAATTCGTATGCGAACCCCCATCATTTTCCGACAAAAAGAAAAACACTTTGATCAAAAGAATGGTTGGACTTCAAGCTAGCTTGCCATGTTCTCCTGATCACGGAGTTCCAACACCAGATATGCAGTGGTCAAAACAAAAGAAAGTTCTTAATGATGTATCGGTAAGACCGTATATCTAGATTGCTCACAGACTAGCGCTCAGACTCATATACGAGATATGGTTGGGAAAACATAAATGCTGAGAGCAAATAGTCACTATTGCAACATAGTCAAATTTGACTAAGTTTTAGAAGCAGGCATCTGCACGGAGTCATCAGAAGTTATAGGCTCAACAAATAAACCCAGCATTTTGCTTTCCTCAACTATTTTTCAAATACGTAACATTTATATGTAAATACAACATTACATGCTGAATACATAATATCTTTGCAAGACTTTTTTTCAGGGTTACTCAGTGTCCGAGAACGGTTCACTGTTGATTGAACGGTTGGGTGATAACGATGGTGGGAAATATTTTTGCAATGCCAGCAACAGGTTTGGATTTGCAAGAGTTGTTGTAACGCTTGAAGTGTTATCAAACCCAGGTACGTTCAGCACACAATACATTAGGCCAGTGTAATGATTAATGATAACAATACTAATGGTACTGTGATCTAATAAAGTACTCTAGACTATGTACGCTGTTCACATATCAACTATTTTTTAATGTTTGTCTTCGTATTTATTGGTGTCATAGCATTAAGCCTTCGTATAGCACCAACAAACAGATATTTACCTAAAAGCTGCTTTTTATCTTTTTAGAAACACCCAACATCGGAAAACAATCTTCAGGAATAACTACTGGAATAGCTGTTACAGCAAGCATTATTATCATTGGAATAATAGCATATTGTTTTATTTCAAGAAGTTTTCACAATAAGTTTAAAAGTAGATTCTATGGTGAGAATAATTACCGTATATACTCGCGTATAGGTCGCACCCCTAGTTTGTCCCTGTCAAAGTGAGTAATTGTGATTGACCAGTGTACAGGTCGCACTCCTAGTTAGTGCTTGTCAAAGTGGGTATATGTGGTTGATAGTCTATAAATCACACTGTGATATGGTAAACTACACGGCTCATTCCAACACAAAAACTATCAAATATTCATCTTTTTTTCAAAAATTTATTTACAAATACCATGGCGTCAGATTGCATGATGTAAACATACTATACATAAAAAGGGTTGCGCTTCTATAATTGTAAATGCTTTTATGATTTGGACCGATTCTATGGATATCCCATGACAAGAGTACTGGTGTTTGTAATTATGTCTAGTGTATAGACCGCACCCAAAATTTTGACTCAATTTTTTGGGTAAAAAATGCGACCTACACATTAGTATATACGGTAATTACCCACGCAAAATAAAGTTATATATTATTCTAAAGAACATACTATTTTTACATCAAACAATTGTACTAATCTGTCATCTGAACTGCACGTTCTCAAACCTTTCTGTATTTAATACCAACTAACTCTACAAACTACTACCTTTTGTGGAATACGAGTTTTAGAAAAGTTTGATGTACAACATTTTTACTTCAATTTGGAGAAATTTAGTAAAGTTGGCAAACTTAAAAACAAAACTAATCCACAAACCGGTAAACATTTTTTTCCCAGTACGACATGTATAGGGACTAAAATGGACTAATTACTTTTTTCCCCGGTACAAAATGTACGTGGCAATTCTTTAGCTCGAGTATTGTTAGTTTTAACGTCAATACATTTAAGTGTATTTTTAGACCCAATGAATGACTGCGAAGACATGCTGACGCAAAGATTACCAATGAAAAGTGGCCCAAAGCTTAGCTGAAACAAAGTGTATCAATATTACCTGCTGGGTTGGACGTAGAAGAACAAACTTTGTTTCGTAATTAGTTAAGGAAGCAGCAATTCTGTAATCTCGTATTTCTACAATAACACATCCACTGTAAAACATGTTATCATTCAATGAGTTGAGAGTTTCAATCAACAAAGGAGGAATCTGAAAACAATTTGCCCTGTTTAATAAGCAAGCTTGCTTTAGTACACATTCGCTTTTTACCACGGATGCTATTTGATTGCTTGAAAATACAAATATATTCGTTCTCATGTTTTAAAAAACTATCTCACGAATACAACCACCTAGTAGAAAACTATGAAAGCAATAATGATGGCTAGAAACAAGACTCGCAAAAATTCAGAGTTATAGATAGACCAGTTCTTGGCACAGCGCCAGCACCTACTTTGCGCAAAATCCCTTTTCTGCTACATGCGAATCGCAATAACTTAACCATTAAAACATTGATGAGCAGTGATGAGCAAATAATATGCCTATACAAAATGCCGAAAAAGTTATGCAAAATATTAGGTACCTGTTCATTATCAATATATTGCAGTAATTCGCATTCATCGTAAGGCAGTTGAACTGTCTCAGCATATTGCATGGATGAAGTTTTTAGCATTAATGAGTAACCATTGTCAGAAGGAAAAAGGTTAACAATCAACCGATTAAGGCTTTTACTATTTTGGCACAGTTTTTGCAAAGGATTAATTGCCAAGCAATGACGCTGAAAATAGTAAAACTTTATCTTACTTTTCAAAAATATCTTAACGATTGTAATTTCTGACATTTTCAGCAAAACAGCAAGCTAATGAAAACTGGAAAGCTAAATAAACACCACAATCTGAGTTAGTTCAGTAAAAACTGGGCTTTACGTCATCACATTATAAGCTAGACGTAATCAGCGGTAGATCAAGACTATCCACAACAGTTCAGGAAAACATGCTTCACTACGTATTAACTCTGTTAGCACACATCATCACGTATCCTCAGACCATTGGTTTTCAAACGTTTTATCACTAAAAAAATTTTTAGTGCACAACAGAACCGTATTAACAAACCATCACTATATGCTGAATCACAATTTATTGTGAAAACTAAGTGCTGCTTGTTGATACACAAGTACAACAATAATTAGGAACAAAAATTGAATAGGGTAGAAACTATAACCTAGACTTCATGAGATTAGAGCTCTATATATGGTGGAAATAGACATGCATTCAAACAGTCAAGCCTCACAATGGCTACATTGTATCCTTGGGAAAGGCATTTCACAGCAATTTCTTTTGCATGTGGTAGAAACGTGCCAAAAGTATTTGTAATTCCACAGCTGGTCTAAACAAAAAAGTCTTCTAGCATAGCCTACACAAGATTTCTTCATGACTGGAATATCAACATGTATGATACAGGGTGTTTCACAATTCTTTCAGGTTTTGAAAAGGCTCCAATTTTTTTCTTCTCGCTTGTTTTAGATTTTGTTACAAATACTTTGTCATTTAATATTTTACCAATAACATAATCTTAAATTAACTATGGTGTATTCCAAAGAACAAAAAATCAAAATCGTTGAATGGTGGTTTGAGACAAAATGCTATACAACAATTCACCGTCGTTATGCTCGAGAATTTAATGTGCATTATGTTAGAGCTCCACAGCAAAAATTTATCCAATACACGGTCCAAAAGTTCAGGACTAAAGGAACAGTACTTGACTGCAGAAAGGAGAAAGCTGGTGCGCCAATCACAGCAAGATCTCTGGCAAATGTGGATAGAGCCCGTGCTTCTGTACAACAGAGTCCAAAAAAGTCCCTCAGGCACAGGAGCCAAGAGCTAGGGATATCAGTTACAAGTCTTCAGCAAATGCTTACAAAGGACCTGAACAAGTTCCCATACAAAATATCCACATGCCACAAGCTCACGGACACAGACAAGCAGAGACATACTGAAATGTGCAACAGAGTAGCAGAACGAATGGACCGTTTTCAGAATTGGATAGACAGAGTTTGGTTTACTGATGAGGCCCATTTTCACCTGAATGGTGCTGTAAATCACCATAACAATGTGTACCGGGGAGATGAGAGACCTGAAGAGATCGATGAAAGGTACTTGAAAGGCCCAAAGGTGACTGCTCTTTGTGCATTAAATGCAAAGAAAAGAGATGCTTGGGCCATACAGGTTTTGAGGACAGCAGAAGAAGAACAGTCACAGTGAATGGAGAGCACTACAGAGAGGTATTGAATCGAATTAATGAGGACCTCAACCAACTATACACACCAAACCAAAAGAGATCACTGTGGTTCCAGCAGAATGGTGCAACTCCCCATACAACACATGCGACTATGGCCCATTTGCGCACATTGTTTGGAAACAGAATTTGGAGTTTGCAGGCAGAGCTCGAATGGTCTCCGCATAGTCCTGATCTTGCACCTATTGACTTCTTCTTTTGGGGTGCTGCTAAAGCAGAAGTGTACAAAGAGAAGCCTTGCTCTCTTAGACAGCTAAAACAAGCTGTTGAATCATTCACCCAGAGCGTTACAACAGATACATGTCGTCGCGTGATTGAGAATTTTGCTGTTCGCATTAATGCCTGTGCAAACCAAAATGGGGCCCATATTGAAAACGTAAACTACAAAAAATTTGCATAGGTTAGCAGCATGCTGATGCATATGCAAAAATAACATAATGTTTCCTACCGAGCTGCTTTGAAATTTTGATTTCATCTCGTTTACTTTTTGTTTAATAAAATTTTTAAAATCTGAAAGAATTGTGAAACACCCTGTACCTCAAACAGGTTTACAAAAGGAAACTTTTGAGTGGTGTTTGAGTAATTAGCAAACTTGTTTTTGACTTTGGCACTCAAATTATCATGAAATCAGGCAAATTAATCCATGGGATTCTTCCACTTTTAATATTACCCAAAAAAGATGTTTAGTCATTTAGGAAATTTTGAAAAACCATTAAAGCACAATGTAATCACCAACTACTTTATGCAAACATGCAGCCATCAATATCTGAAAATTACTTCTTTAATTTATGACATGAACTCAAAACACTATCTTCAGAGCACACCTTATTTAAAGGCTCATCAACATGCAACTTTTGCTTTGTTTCTTCTTCCAAGACAACATCTTGAAGGATAGAGTGAATTGATCTCCATTTAGAGGAACTGTTGCTTTTTAGTGTACGGCAATGCTGTTCAGCACATTGAATAATATACTACAAAAAACAATCAATTATATACTAAAACAAAACGTTAAAGAAAGCAATGTTTTCCTGTGTTTTGGACAATTTGGCACGAATCCAAACTATTTGGATATAAGCTAAATATTAAATGTGCCCATCTTCAAATTCTAGCCCAATTTCCTTGCAAATTATCATTACTTTAGTCAGCAAGATATCTTTTACTGTCCTTGATCCCAAATGCATCAGAAAAATTCGAAGTGCACATGCAGTAGCATGAAAACAAACACACTGATACAAACTTGCATGACCTCCCCCCCAAAAGAATTGCCAATTTGCCAAAAAAGTCAAGAGATTTATGCAAGAACACAAGTAGTCAGTA
Source organism: Trididemnum clinides (assembly GCA_963675345.1). NCBI lineage: Eukaryota > Metazoa > Chordata > Ascidiacea > Aplousobranchia > Didemnidae > Trididemnum > Trididemnum clinides. Next base: position 18,653,710 of record OY776295.1, on the reverse strand, counting down.
ATACCAATGCCTCAGCCCTACAACATTTGAAACCTTAGCAGTTAATGTTAATCTTTAGTCTGGCAGGCATTGCAGAATTGATGTCTATGATGAAAGTGCATGATGTCTATGACCATGCAGCAGTTCTCTTTAAAGCAAAATTGCATGTGCACTGCAAGCAGCCAAGCCAGTCATTTTAATCTTCTACTCTCTGCCTGTTGCGTGTTTGTGTTGTCACGTTGGCAAGCATAAAGTTTAGGCAGTGGCTATTTTGCCGTCAATGGCAATTTACCCTCAGAGACTATTTTGCCGTGAGTTATTTGTGATTGGTCAATCTTAATGACGTACTAAACATGTGACTTCTGGTCGTTTCTGATTGGTCAATTTTAAAAACCAATTAAAAAAATTTTGCACTCCCAGGTCTCTATCCCCCACCCTGTACACTCCCTTCCAGTGTACACTGCCCCGTACATTTACATACCGGGCCTGCCCCTTCAGTGTACACTGCCTTTCTTTTAAAGCCCTGGCCAGCTGAGATTCAGCTGAGAAACCCGCAACCATGGTATCTCAAGACCAGCGCTCTATCCACTACACCACAGTGTCACTGGTGTAATTACCGCAAATTTGGCTATATAAACACACGTGAATGATTATGGCAAAATAGATTCCAAGGGCAAAACAGCGAAATAGCCACTGCCTAAAGTTTACTTGTAGCTTGGTAAGGATAGCAAATACATCATCCATTGATTAGTCAAAGAGCATCTAATATCAAGCTGCAAAACAGGACAACACTAAAATATAAAAATTTAAGGAGTTCTGGAAATTCTTATTGAATGAATTGTGGAGTAACTGAATCACAAAAATCCAGATTTTCATACCACACAGAAAATTACAAAAAAGTAAAAACTCACTCAAAGGGAATTACCAATTCATGGAAATATGGAAAAACTACCACAGAAAAAAATCACACAAATCCCAGAAACACGGAAATTTGTGGAAGGCAATAAAACTAAAAGTATAACCACCCAATTGAGTAAAATCAAATAATTGGGTTGAATTAATCCGTTAAACTAAGCATTTCTGCAAATTTCTAAAATGTCCATGATTTAATTGGTAATTTTTTATGTTTCCATATAAATTTCTTAGAGTATTCTAGTGTTGCCCACAAAATGCAACAGAAAAAGTGATAAAAAAAAAGAATCCAGGTGGAGATCACTTGATGAAGAGATGGCAAAAAGACCAATCATCAAGCCACAACCACTCTATCTACAATAAAATATAAGAATAAACAGATTAACCAAATTTAACAACATTACACACTACCAGGTATACCCTAACAATAAAAACTTTATTTGATATCTCAGGCTAGATAGAGTACCCACAAATTTACAACATACCTCTGCTTTGCCAATATAATCTTTAAACATATTCAATATCAGTTCATCATTAGGGTAATCACCCAAGCCTATACCTATTTATGAACATAAACAAAAATGATCTTACAATTGTCAACTTGGGACTCAGAAGCTCCCATACATGTTCTTGTATTGGATGAGCTGTACCTTCAAACCAACATTTTTGATGATATACTGGGGTACATGCCATTTTCATAAGGCACATGTTTTCATAATAGCAGGAGTATTTTTTAAACATTTACAAAAGTATTTTTGTTATCAAAGGCACAAAATTTTGAATGTTGGCAAAATACCAGTACTGTATTTTTTTGGGTGCAATATATTTCATGCTAATACTTAAAATTCTGATGCACTTGTGAAATTGTCAGAAACTAAGAAGATTTAGGCCTAGAGTTGACAGGTTGACGCATGATTTCAGTCTAATATTGTAATCACATATTTTTTAAAAAACAAATAAGGTGAGAACGATTAAGCAATATAATAACTTTAAAAATTAAGCATACAAGGTAATGTCAAAGTATCGGTACAATTTAGGAGTGCATACTTGGCCTATTCCATGAGAGACTATAAAAAATTAGTTTTAAAGCTGCAGCATGAGTCAAAGGGCTGGCAAGCAAATTACAGTTTTATTCAGCAATGAGGAAAGCAGTGTCACACTTTGAGCTGCCCAGTACTGCATTAATCAAAGTCTGTTTATGTCCATACATTTGACGCTCAACAGCTTAACACGTTCCGTGCGACAGGTCTGTACAAGTATATACGTCTACCACGACACCCTTGTTTTGTTTATAACTTCAGTTAGCTGCTGGCTATTGTCACGACAGCAGGTGGGTGTGCTTTCTCTCCCTTTCCTTTACAAAATACCATAATAAAAAACGTGGCCCACTATTTGCCACATTGCAGTACACTTCTTGTTTACTTGTCATTTGCGATGCAGCAACATTTGGGTCACACTGTCCTGTGAACCATATATGCCCACATTGCATACTACAAATTTCAGATAAATTGGTTGCGATGTGGCAATATATGTGGGTCACATATATTTTGTATATAAAACATGTTTTATAACATTTTATTTACGACGCGCAGGAACCTCTGTGGGAGAATTCTTACTTACTTTTATACATTTTATAATTTGCTTCTCTAAAATCCAGTAGCTTTCCTATAAACATGAGTTGCTAGTTGCTAGCCAGCAATTTTCAAAGTGATCTCCTATCAAGAGGGATCTGCCTCCAGCATCAAAGTATTTGAATAAATTTAAATTTACCCATTATCTATTGAATACTATAGATATATGTGATTTAAAACAATTTTATCTTTTTATAATTTTGAAAATAAAAAAGTTTATAAATATTTTAGTGCGACCCATATATATCCCACATTGCAGCTCAGTAATACCAGGTGTGACATATATATGGGTCACATCGCACAGAACGTGTTAATCCAATTCAATACACTAGTGTACTCAAAAAATTTTATATTCTACTGGTGGACCACACCTATAACAGTACGAAAAGTAAAACAATATGCTGCTTAGTATCAACTGATAAGTACCAACAGAAAATAAGTAGCCTACTATCTAGTCCACTGATGCTCAAAGTATGACCTCAGGGCAAACAACAGCTTTGGTAGCCCTCTACGACAGTACTAGTACTAATTTTTCAGTTGATGACGTAAGTCATTATTTTATATTTTGTGATAAAAAATGACTTGTGTGGCCTTTTAAGGCTTCAGATTAATGAATTGTGACTCAAATAGCCTAATACATAATGAGTCTCATACCATTAATGCATACCCTAATCAAGAATTTCAGCACCCCTTGTTAGATATTTCCTTATTTAAGATTTTGGTAATGTAACAACGTGATAGTATTTAATGAAAACTCTGTTTGTCCTTCTTAGGAACCTGAAAAATCATGCTTCAGGTTGTTCTACTGGTACTGTAAATAGTTAGGATAGCCAATAACTTAGACAGCAATAATTAGTATAATGTTTCAATAGGATATCTGTTGAGTAAACTAATTTGTTAACCACTGCATGACACCGCTTATCAGTAACGTTAAATCTGCACTTCATGCTGTAGTCAAAATCACTTTTCTGCTCTAAGCTGTATTTGGACACTTTTGGTAATACAACTTGTTTGTTTGCTGGCTTGTGGAATTGTGCAATGCAGTGAGTTATGAATCTCAATCTCAGTAAAGTGCTAGGGCATCAATCCTGACTACCGTACTCTACTCCACTGACAAGTGATACAGTAGCACCCACTTATTTAGCCCACCTTGGTACCAGACGATTTTGGGCTTATTAAGCGGGTGGCTTACTCACCGGAGACTAACTTTCGCCACTCTCCTCCGCATAAATAAGTATAGTCGACTGCACTTACGGTTAAAAGTTCTAAGAAAATCTACAGCGCATCACTTGTTTTGCCAATCAATTACGGCACAAATAAACTATCTTTGACGAGACAGTTAAATTAAGAACTAGGTCAGCAGCATAACCAAACGTGAAACCATAGAAAGTAAGACAAAGTAGTGTGAGTTGCGACACTTTTTCACCTCATTTTGAGCATATCTGTTAAAAAAATTGAGCTTATTTAGCGAGGGTTTGGGTTTATTTACCGGGTTTTTTATTATAGGAATAAGTGGAAAAATTCCGCTCCGGACAATTTTCGGTCTGTTAAGCGGAGACTACGGTACTTCAGTAGTCAGTACTCACGAGTGATGCCACAGCATTTTGTTTTTAAACTGCTCTACACACATCTTGTCCGCACACTGTGCCGCATTCCTTTTCGTGTTTTAGTTACACTTGAACACTTCATCCCGTTTACGTCACTGCATCATGTCCTTCTTGAGCTTGTGACAAAATCTTATATTTTCTGAGGACCATACCAGACTATGAAATTTTATAATGAAACAAAGAAATAATGAATCACGAAAAGTCATACCAAATCATGGAATTACAAAAATTTATTCTAAAAAAAGGGAGTTACTGAATGTCAAAATTCAGAAAAACCACTAACTGATGAAGTAGTATAGAAATTGAACGAGCAGAGAAATTTGTGGAAGGTGATAAAAATTAAAAACATCCATCCAACTGGGTAAAATAAATACAGGTAATTGAATAGCAAGGTTGAGCTCATTTGCATGAGCTCATTTAAACAAACAGAGCATGAGTTCATTTGCGTGAATAAATGAATCAGTATCGTAAGTTTTTAAATTATTCTTGGTTCAGCAGCCTAGGTGTAGCGCAACAGCAGGTATCCGACTGTAATCCAGGTTAAAATAAGTACACTCCATGTGGCGACTAGTAACTTCTATTATCATACCTACTAAACGTAGATGGCTATCAATATATAAAGCCTGGTGTTGTTGGCGACTTTCTACTTGTAGTTTGTAATTGAAGTTGCTAAGGTTGCAACACAATTCCCCTCCTCGAGCACGCACAGCTAGCGGAAAGTTGTGTAAGAAGGGAGGAGGTTGCTGAGGTCGCAACATGCCTTTCCCGCCAACGTTGAGAGAGTGAAGCTTGCCGCCCGAAGTAAATGAGATACTTCAATTGAAAGACGGTCTTGACGTTAGGGCTCGGCCACTCGATGATCGCTTGTGTTGCTTGATTGAAGATGCTGCCGTCCAATTACATCGGAGAAGATGTAGCCTTTCACGTGGTCACCATTGTAGCGCAACGGCAGGCATCTGACTGTAATCTGAGTTAAAATGAGTGCACTCCATGTGGCGACTAGTCACTTCTATTATCTTAGCTACTAAACATAGATGGTGATCGATATATAAAGCCCGGTGTTGTTGGCGACTTTCTACTTGTGGTTTGTAATTAAAGTTGCTGAGGTTGCTACATAGGCAATAGCCCAAAAAATTGTTTATGGAGTGGTTAAGGTCACAAAATTACATCTGATATATCAATATGATTGCTCTGCAAGCACTATTGACAAAAAAATTACTGATTTTATCCATCAATATTTAATATAACATATGACAAACGATACAAAAGTCTGCCCTGTCGTTTAGGCTAATGTATGATTTAAGTTTACAACTTTTAAAATATACTGTAGCCTACAAGTTGCACTTTACAATTAATTTAAACTCAGCATTCCCAAACACACTGATTAATTGAATATGAAACCCTCACAGAAGCTGGCTACAAATTAGCCTGCATGTTTGGCCCATAAAATTAGCCCAACTATTAGCAATAACAAGCAAACCTTATCACCTCTTATCTTACTTTGACTTCAGATTCATTCTTTAACATTAGTAAAACAACATATTTAACGTTCATTTAACATTGTCGTGTATATCTATTTGATTTGCAAAAAGCGATATCACTCCTATTCAATTCAATGAAAAAACACTAAAAGTGGTCAGCCACTTTTTTTGAAAGCGCATTTTGATGACGTTTGATCACGTGCGTGCAACCTTCCTAAATTTCCCCATTTCTATAATTTCCACAAATTAGTTAGTACTTTTACTTATATTTGTGAGGATTTTCGCATATTGGTGCAGCCCAAATCAATATGAATTCATGTATTGAAATAAAAGGAAAGTTAAATAGCACCACGCTTCCTTTTAAAAAATATTTAGTCTTGATAAGAGCAAAAAGAAAGGTACAAAAACCATTTGATGAAGAGTGGTCAAGTTGTTCATATCATCACGGCTATAGATAGCGAGGTCAAAGGCAAATTTTTGAAGAAGCCCAAAATATTTTTTTCGCACCTTCTGTTTCAATTACTTTGGACGACTTTTATTTGTAAACCGGCTGATTGTCTCTTAGGTTCGTCAATGACCTTTTTTGGAGATTGACGTTAGTTGTCTTTATGTTTGAAAATACCTTCTTTTGTAAATCGTGTACAATAAATGAAATATGGCTTTGCCCCCCGTCTGTACAACTACACTAATAATTAGGACTTGGAGAAAGTCAAGATATATGGACTCTGAGGTATTATGGGCCTCATCTAATTTTTTAAATATGAAAAGGATTTTAAGAGAAACTAGTATGTGATCACAAAATTATCTTTATGAGCATAAAAATTATAAAAGAGGTCTTAACAACAAAACTTTTATTCGGTTTTCGCTTGCTCTCACAAACCTAAAATAAGATTTTAGTGGCTGTGATCTTAACTGTTTTTTTAAACTTGCTTCTTGATATTTTTTTCTTTTGAATTCATTTATTGTTGTCGATTGACAGAGTGTTGAACACGCGATGGCTATACTTCGCTTTTTTAGGAATTCAAGATATGATCATTAAATGTACACAAATCAAATTTAATTTTCTCTGTAGAACTTTTTGGCTTTCACAAGCAACTCAGTATAAATGTTTATACAAAGCGTGAAAGTAAACAAGAAGCTACAATGAAGCTACAAGAAAGCAAATTGTATCGCTGTGTTTTGGAGGGTATGTCCGCACTTGTTTGGAAGTTGCTATTTCCGAGGTGTTTGGGCCACCTGTCTTCCACATAAAGGTCCTGTTAAGAAATCATTTATTTTGATGGCGATCCCCTCATGTACTGGAAGAAAAAAATCAGAAGAACTTCCCATATTTGCTCCATTAGCAAAAAAATATTTGGGACCAACAGCAACATCCGCACCGTCAGAATGACTTTTCTCAATTGCAAAAAATTTCTATTCTGCTAAAAGAAATTTACTGGGCAAAGATACTTTTCGCACCCTGATGTTCATTAAGTGCAATTCCAACATATGTAGTAAAGTAAAACTGTAAATCAACAGTTTCAAAAGTGAATAGTCTATAGCAACGTGTATTTTTAGGAACTTTTTTTTTTCTGGGTAAACTGACTACAAGACATATGTCTTAACTCTGCCACTTCCCGCCAGAATTTTTATTATAAGTTCAAACCCCTGCAACGGCAAATTTTAAAATTGCCTTTTTTAAGCTTCACAAAAGTGCAATTTGTAGAAAAACTAATTCGTTTGGTACATTTTGGCTATTTTTCCTGATATCCATGGTTCTTTAGCTGTCTGTATCTAAGTTTTCAGAAAGATTGATCAAAAAATGAAGTCTGTGGAATTTTTGATAGATACCCGACACCAAGCAAAAAAATTGGTAATTTTTACCCCCAAAAAGGGGGGTCAACATGGTCCTGTATCATCTTTAGCAACAAAATTTTTATCCCAAACTACATATTATCAAAATGTTCAAGAAATTTCCTTTCCAAAAATATATATTGTTGCATGGTTCAGGTTAAGAGTTATTCTATAATAACTGATGAAATTGGAAAATTTTGTAGGCCCAATCTGTTTTCAGTACCGGTGAAAAACATTGAAAATTTGGATTTTTAAGCTTCACAAAAGTGCAATTTGTAGAAAAACTGATTCGTTTGGTACATTTTGGCTATTTTTCCTGATATCCATGGTTCTTTAGCTGTCTGTATCTAAGTTTTCAGAAAGATTGATCAAAAAATGAAGTCTGTGGCATTTTTGATAGATAGCCGACTCTAAAAACATTGAAAGCAAAAAAATTGGCGATCCCCCCAAAAAAAGGTAGGGAAATCAACATAGTCCTGTATCATTTTTAGCAACAAAACTTTCCTCTCAAACTACATATCATCTGAAAGTTTAAGAAATTTCCTTTCCAAAATATATACTGTTGCAAGGTTTAGGCTACGAGTTATTCTGTAATGATTGATGAAACATGATACCTATAGTTATCTTTAATACTGGCCCAAAACACTCAAAATTTGATAACTGGACCTCAGAAAATGCAAATCACACAAAAAGTACTCTCTTTTTAAATTTAATATCATGTTTATGCGTTTACATAACTCATTTTTGCGCCCTGTATCAAGTTTCCACGGAGCTGGTGTACATCAAACACTTTTTATATATTTTGCAAGGTAGGGTACTCCGGGTGATAATCTGGTTCCTCCAACAAAAAGAAGGGGTGTAAAAATGGTCCTGCTTCATCTTTGTCAATAAGATATTAGTTTTAAGTTTTATATTATCTGAAAGTTGAAGAAATTTCCTTTTTAAAAATATATTATAATACATATTTTAGTCTAAGTTTTGATTGGTAAAAAGGTTGGCCTACAGGATAAACCCTAAATTATCTTCGGTACCGGCCAAACCCCCCCCAATTTTGGTGCTAGACCTCATAAAATTGCAAATTGTGAAGAAAACACCCCTTTTAAAAACCTTAGAACATTTTTCTTAAATAGCGCGGGGGGTTTTTTTTATCACGTGGTATTAAGTTATCAAGGAGAAAATGCAAACAAAGCACTTTTTATTTATTTTGACAGGCGGGCTATAATCAATCAAAATTAGCTGTCTCCCAGCAAAAAGGGGAAGGGAAAGAGTAGTTTATGTTTCACTTTAAGCAACAAAATAATCTATTTAAACTGCATATCATTGGAATTAGGAAGAACCAGTATTTTCAAAGATAGGCAATATTAGGTGGTATAAGCAGAGTTATTACGTAACGACTGATGAAAAGGGTAGTTGCAGTAGATTCCATGACCCCCCAAAAAGGCCAAAAATTTGGCTTCTGGGCTTCAAAAAAATTAAAAATAGTACAAAAAATTTGTCGTTTGGTAATTTTTGACATTTTATCTTAAAAGTATAATTCTTTTACATCATCTAGCGGCCATTTTCAAAAAAATTTATCCACACGCAAGGCCTGTAATATCTTTTGAACTTGGGGTAACATTGGTTTCCCTCACCAAAAAATGAAGGGGGTAAAGATGTTTTTGTTTCATTTTGAGTCACAAGGCATTGTTTTTAGAATGCACATCACGCTAACTGGGATGAAATTTCCTTTTCAGCGATATAACATAATCGATATAATAGCCAATGGCTTAAAACCAGTGAATAATAAAAGTAAACATGATTAATGGTTTTTTTATGCAAATTAGCCGTTTTTTTGCATCTGTTACAAGGACTGCTTCGCGAGAGCAAAAGAGTTAAACTAAAAGCTTTCCCAACCTTTAACAGCAGTAAATTTCATTGCTGTTCACATACGGTTTCCGCACTGGCAGCAAAACATTCGCGTGATATCACGCTTTCCGTTGAAGCGGCAGTAAAATGTTTGCTGTGACATTTCAACGAAGCGCGGCATAGACCGTTCTGCGGCGTGAAGTGGTTAAGCAGGCGACTTGCAAAAGCAGCTTTGACCGCACCACATTCATCTTTGGCTTTAGCAATTGTCAAAGCAGAAGCATTCTGCATGTTTTAAATGTGAGGTCTTGGTTGTTCTTTTCTTTGTGTGTGCTTTTCTTCTATCAAATATTTTCAGGTGCATTTTAGGTTTTGTGTACTTATTTTTGTCAATTGGTTTGTTCGTCTAATTCAGTAACGTCTGAGTTGTACAGTATATGTCAATCGCTTTGTCACAACTTTCTAACAGTTACTTTTGCATGTATGATATTCATCTTTAACAAAATAGTAAGTGATGAATGAGCTTAAACCTGTCTTGAAATTTTAATGCATGTTTGGAAACATTTAGAGCAATTGTATGTATCGCTTTTAATTTTTACTTTAATATTAAACAAATTTGCAACTATTTGATTAGAACTTTAAAAAATAATTGCAATTGTAATTGTAACTTGTAATTAAATTACAAGAGTTAGAGTAACTTTAATTGTAATTGTAAATTGAGGTTTTCAGCATAAATAGGCATCAAGATGTAATTGATCCAACTGTGGCTGCTAGAGTAACTTTTGGTAAAAAATTGTTTCCTTTTGCTTGCAAGCTTGAAATTTGTTACTTTTGTTACGACGCTACCAAAAACTGTTACTATTTCACTTGATTATTAACATATATTTTGGGCCTAATTTAAGAAAATGTTGCTCTAAAATAACGGTTGGTAATATTATAGCTCGTGTTGTGTTACCCCGAATAGAGGTGTTTTCCAAAAAATGGTCATCACCTGTTTCGATGTCACCAAATGTGGTACTAGCGGTAAACGTCACTGAATCCAAGTGGCTCATTCAAACAAACGGGCCGGATTTGGCCGGCCACAAACGAGCCAGTTATGGTGAATAAACACTAAAATTTTTAACTTTTAAGCACTTTTTGGTATTTCTCCCTGACGCAAAATATAACACTAAAATTCCGGACATGACCGGGAAAATCCTAACGTAGGGCAACCCTAATTTAACCTAATGTTAATTAGCCTCAGTCTAGTTTTAGTAGTTGTATCCCATAAAATTATTCCGTATTTAACTCGGTTGTACACTAAACTGTAGTATAACAACCTTAACGTTTCAGCATTTATAAAATTCCTCAATTTATACAGAATTGCTGTAGACTTAGCCAGCTGCAATTCTTTAAGATAGAATGACTTATTAAGATTGTCATCCACGTGCATACAGTGGCATTTTATGCTGTTAACTCTATTCAATAAATGTTGGTGTATTTTAATTTTAAATTTCGTTAGGGGTTAAATCTGGCCCAGTTAGACCTCGAACAGACTGTGGAAAATCTTATCAGGACAGATTTAAGCACTAACTCTCAATAACCATTTCGCACGACCTCAAGTAACGGATCCTTACCTTCAAACATCATATTTTTACAGCACAACAGAGTGATAAGTTGCAAAAACTAATCGCTAAGTTTGCCCTACGCTAAAGCATAGTAGCTATACTACTGTAAAACAGCTATTACTACGTGTATAATCAAGCCTGTGTATTGGTGAGGAAACAACGCATTGAACATTTAAAAATTTTGAATGATTTACTTACAAAAAGTAGTTCCGCCACAGTAGGCTTACTTTCGTTACAAATTGCAAGTCCACAAACTCATGTATCTCGTTCGGATCACTCCAACTGCAAAAGACTCTAATCTTAGAGAGCTTTTAAAATATTTTTGTACCTTAAAAACTAGGGGGATTAAGGCCATGCGGTCCACCCTCCTCCCTTACAAAAGAAACTCAACAAATCTGTGAGAATTACAAAAATCGTCTTAAAGAGAAGTGGGGAGACAAGTCCTCCCCTTTTCCCCATGAGCGTTGCATCTAACTCAATGGCAAATGTCATAGGAAATGTGTAAAATGCATCACTTCCACCAGCTTTTCTTAGTCATCCCTTTTCAAACTGATTTACTTAGACTTCGAAAAAAAATGATCTCCAAAAAAAGACCCTGATCTCTCTTTTTACCAAACGTCGTTTATTCTATGCTTCGGTATAAACGCAGCCAGGTGAGGGCGAAGTGACCTGAGAGTCCAGTATCTACTGCTCAGCTTTTACAGCAAGTTAAATCATGGCTTTAGTGCTTTTCAAGCAAGGAAGGGGAAAATATTTTTCTAACTCCAGCAAGATTTTACCTTAACACTTGGCATTTTGTTCTGCATTGCTACACCAGCCAAAAATGTCCAAAAGGTTAAGATTGATCAGGCGCACAACATGGCTTTACAATTATTAAGGGTATTCTAACACGCAGTCTTCTTGTAGTTCAATAATTTCCGAACTTGCCATTACTTTGTTTAAAAGCTCGTTTAAATCGATATTCAAATACTGCTATATCGGATGTACCAGAAAAAGTGAACCGCTTTTTGTTAAGGATTTTCTCGGCGATGATAAAACCCAATTTTACACACGGTAACTTTAAGATATTGTCAACACTTTTACAAAGTATCTAAAAGATCAGTTGCAAATTATGTAAGTATTGTCAAATTCTCGATAATCATTTGGACGAAGTGGAGGAAAGCACCGAAACCAATAGAAAGAATAAAATGGTAGAAGCTAAAAGACTCGAAAGTAAAAAAGAAATTCAAAATGGAAGTGATTAAAAGCAGAATACTTGATGGACAAGAAGACCGGCAAAGAGTAGCTGAGATGATACGGAGCATTGCCAGAATGGAACTGGGTGAAACATCGGAAAAACTTAGCACGGCAGATCAACGGGAGACGTGGTGGTGAAACCAGGAAGTCCAGGAGAAATTGAAGGATAAGAGAAAAGCTAAAAAGCTATGGAATACCGTTAGAGATGATGCAAGCTAGTTGGCCTATAAAACTGCAAGAAAACAAGCCTAGAGAGAAGTGGCAAAGGCGAGAAACCAGGTATACGAGGAACTGTACAACAAACTGGAAACAAAGGAGTTGTTCAAGATAGCAAAGCGGAGAAACAGACAAAGCAAGGATGTACAACAAGTAAGAATAATCAAGAGTAAAACTGGAGAGATGCTGATGGAAGAAAAGAAAGTGAAACAGAGATGGAAGAAGTATTTTAACAACTTACTCAACCAAGAAAACCCTAGAGGAAGAAGAAAAATGAGAACAGAAGAGAGAGGTAGGGACGTGGAAGATATCTCTGGAGAAAAAGTCAGAACTGGGTTGAGGAAGAAGAAAAAGGGAAAAGCTCAAAGACCTGATGACATACCAGTGGAAGCATGGACCGCTCTAGGGAATAAAGGTATGGAGTTTCTAGTGAACTTTTTTAATAGACTCCTACGAGGGGAAAAGATGCCAGATGAATGAAGGAGGAGCGTGCTCGTACCTTTGTACAAAGGTAAAGGAGGCATCAAGGAATGTGGAAATTACCGGGGGACCAAGTTGTCAAGTTGATGAGCCACACTATGAAACTGTGGGGAGGGTAATAGAAGTAAGGATAAGGAAGACGGTGACAATCACTCAGCAACAATTTGGTTTCATGCCAGGAAGGAGTACCACCGACGCTATCTTTTGTCTGAGGATGCTGTTGGAAAAGAGGACCGAAGGGCAGAAGGCAGTGCACTGTGCCTTTATTGACTTGGAGAAGGCATACGACAGGGTACCCAGAGAGGAACTGTGGGAATGCTTGCGGTTATCTAAAACATCAGAGTGCTACGTAAGGATTATTAAGGATATGTATGACGGAGCGGCAATAACTGTGAAAAGTGCAGCAGGGTTGACTGAGGAATTCAAGGTAGATGTCGGACTTCACCAACGCTAAGCACTCAGCTCATTCCTTTTTGCCATTATCCGGGACAAGCTGACGGAGAACATCAGAAAGGACGTACCATGGGATATGCTGTTTGCAGATGGCATAGTGCTGTCTAGGCAAAAATCATAGGGAGCTAGAGAATGATTTGGAAATTTGGAGAAATGCACTGGAGAGAAGAGGCCTGAAAGTGATCCGGAGCAAGACCGAGTATTTGAAGGCTGGGGGTGTGGATGATGGAGAAGAGTTGAAGCTGCAAGGAGAAAAGTTAAAGAGAGCGAAAAACTTCAAATACCTGGGTTCAACAGTTAGTAGCGATGGAAGATGTGATGAAGAAGTGAGGAAAAAGATCAAAGCAGGATGGATGAGTTGGAAGAAGGTGTCGGGAGTTCTGTGCGACAGGAAGTTATCAGCAAGGTAAAATTTACAAGAGTATTGTTAGACCAGCCATGCTTTATGAAATGGAAACTGTGGAAGTGACGGAAGGACAGGTGGGAAAAATGGAAGTTGCAGAGTTGAAAATGGGCGCTGGGAGTGACAAGATAAGAAACAAATACGTGAGAGGGACAGCGCAAATTGCAAAGCTAGGAGACAAACTTCGGAATGCAAGGTTACGCTGGTATGGACACTTGAAAACTAGAGAAGAAGGCTACGTGGAAAAGAGGATGATAGAGATGGCGGTGTCAGGTAGAAGGAAAAGAGGAAGACCAAGGAGAAGCTGAATGGATTTGGCGAGAGAAGACTTGGAAAGGGTTGGAGCTAAGAAGGGAGACAAAATCGATCGCCTCAAATGGAAAATGCTTTCGCGCTGTGGCGACCCCGAATAAGGAGAAGCCAAAAAAAGAAGAATTGTCAAATTCAAAACAACGCCTCAAAAATGCAATATCGGAGTAAAATTATGGGAGTAATTCTTGAGTAAGCGGTTTGTGATGTCATAATTGTGTTGGGATATTTTTTTGTGTTGCTCTGTATATAAAATCGGTTTGGTCTGAAGTTAATAAAAAGCAGTGTTGCCAGTTCCGCGGTTTTCTTGCGGAATTGGGCTAGTTTGGGTTGAGCGTTGCGAGGAAAATTAAGCAGTCCTGGGTTGCGATTTTTGGGGTGGTTTTGCCATTCAGTAGCGCTATTTGGGCTAGTTTATGGAGCAATAACAAGTGTAAACGTATAAAAAAAGTACAAAGAGTTAAAAGTGTTTTATATGTAAGTTGTAATTGTCGCTAGCGCATCTTTGTAACACGGTCCGAAAATTTCCCCGACTGACACTAACTCTACCTGAAGTGGAGGAATATACCTGAACTGCGAGGCAAAAAAGTCATCGACTGGGAGATGATGACTTTTTTTTTGGAGGTCAACGTGAAGCACATGCCAAATGTACCTAGAGCGTGAGGCAAAACATACACAGTGGCAGCGGTTGTTAACATCCATCGGGCAAGGAAGCCTTGGTACCAAGCATGAATTGTTTTCTCAACGGCCCCGTGTGGACTAACTTAGTGAAACTTTGCAGATTTGGGCTAATTTTGAGCTTGTTTCAACAGGCTAGCTTTGGGCTAGTTTAACATACCGTTTGGACTTAAAACTCGAAAGAAATCTGGCAACTCTGATGGAAAGATCACCCATGATATTGAGTGAAAGAAATAAGTCTAGGATTGAAAACTGTTTCAAGAACAAAGAATGGGGGTTTAAAAAGAATTGTAAAGGAGTTTCAAGGCAAAAAGAGTCATGTAACTGTAAAAAGACTTATAGCCAAAACGCGCTCTACAGGGTCCATAGAGAATAAAATTGGCAGTGGTAGACCCAGGAGTGCAAGTAATGAGAAGAACAAAAGCCATGTGGAGGAACTATTTCAATCGCAGGAGGATAACCCAGGGACTCACAAATCTCTTAGAGAAATTGCAAGCGATTTATAACTGAGCAAGTTCTCTGTGCAAAGAATGGCAAACGATTTAAAGCTGAAGCCATTCATAAATATAAGGATATCAAGAACGGACCTGGATGTTAGAGCAAAAAGAAAAACTCGTCGTAACTTGAATGATCGCTTTTTGGCCTCTAACGTAAAAAGAACCATTTTCACTGACGAGAAAGACTTTAGAGATAGCTAAAAATCACCAAAACAATCGGGTTTATGAGCAACGAAAACGAGATATTCATCCATCTCGCCTTTATTATGAGAGTTCTAGATTTTCATGAAAGGTAATTGTTTTAGATGGAGTATCTTGGGAAAGAAAAACAAACATTTATTTTGTTGACACTCGTAGAACCAAGGTTAACAGTAAAAGTTACATGCAGTTATTGGATGACAATGTTCTGCGAATCGCAGAAGATTTTATCCTATTAACAATAACGTGTTTCAGCTAGATGGGGCTCTTTCCTACACAAGTAGGGCAACCCAGGCTCATCTGGAGGAGACTACACCAGAATTAATCAAGAAGTATGAATGGCCTCCGCAAAGTCCTGACTGCAACCCGATGGATAATACCACATGGGGACTATCTGAAGCAGAAAGTTTACCGAGGAGTGCAAGACAAATTGACCGAATAGGCGTTAATGGATAATATCGAGGGAGGAGATATCAATAGAATAGATACGCAAAAGCATTTCTGTGTGGAAGATACGGTTTCGTTTAGTCGTGGAGGAGGATGAGTCACATTGAGCATTGAGCATCAGTCACATTGAGCATAAACTGAAATAAATAAATTTTACTCAGACATTGCATTTTTGAGGCGTGTTTTGAATTTGGCAATACTAACATTATTTGCAACTGATGTAGTAGATACTTTGTAAAAGTGTTGACAATATCCCAAGGTTACTGTGTGAAAAGTTTAGTAAATTGGGTTTTATTATCGCCTAGAAAATCCTTGCCAAAAAGCGATTTACTTTTTCTTGCACACTCGATATATCATTCTATGTGTGCAGTAAAGCATTTATTGCGACCTCATTTGTTATCCTACCTCGTAAAAAAAGTACATTGTTGCAAGTTAAACAAGTTGGAGGCTGGCTTTTGTTTGAACCAAAAAAATCTTTAACCATATCAAAAATGCAAAATTAAAACAAATTATCTGGGATCACAACGGGTTTATGACGCCATCAATCCTTTTATCAGACTCACGTGAGAGTGGCCGTCAATTGCGATAAGTTACATGTTTTTACGCCTTGTAATTTTTAAAAATTCAAAAAATAAAATGCACATTTAAAAAAGATGAACTTTTTGAAAATGCGTTTGTTGGGCGCTAAATTTCGTTTGAGTTAAAAACCGTTTGTCTCCGTCAAAAATGCAAAATTAAAACTGTTGTCTTTGATTATGACGTTTTTATGACATCATTAAACCCTTTATGACACTCACTTTGGGGTGGTGATCATTCGTACAAAGTTTCATATTTGTATGCCCAGTAGTTTTAGAGAAGTTGAAGTACACGTTAGTGTGTACATACGTACTTACAAAGCAAAAATCTGCTTTAGACCTGACATCATGATGACGTTGTCGACCCCTGATGAGAATAAAATTGAGGTGGTGATCAATCGTGACCAGTTTGAAGTAGGTACGCCAAGTAGTTTTAGGATTAGTAAACAAAAAGAAAAAAATTCGTTGCTTTTTAATATAGATGCAGTTTGTGCATTTATAGTGTTGTAATTTGTGTGTTTTCCCACGTTTCATGCATCCCGGTCCCCGCTGCATTCATTGCGCTAAAAAGGCTCCCGCCAATTAGATTAGCCCAGGACCCCAACTACTGTTAATTCACCCCTGTGTTATTGTCCATCCGTATGTTTCAAGAGACATTAAAGACGTCTTTACACTTGGCGAAAGCCATCAGTAGCTGTGCTGTTTTACTACGCTAAATGGGAGTTCCCCTAATGTACAATTTTAGTTTGCTAGTGGTTTATTTGGTTTGTGCGGGCGGTAGTTTTGCAAAAACAGTGCTTTGATGCTGTTAGTGATAAGTATTGTCGAAAAAGCAGCGTTAAACGGCCTGTGGTACAGTTTGTACTGCACTTTAGCAAAGACAGAGAAAATAGTGATAAAGCAGATAATAGCAAGAATGCGGCTGTTTCTATTTAGTTAGCAAAAGAAATGTATGGCAGAATGCTGGTAATTAATCTATGGCACACTATAAATACGAAGCAGAGTTGTGTCTGTACGTAGGTACATACATGCGCTTAAACTTCCACAAAACTGCTGTGCGTGCAAAAACAAAACTCATTACGATTGATCACTGCCTCGGAGTGTAAGTGTCATAAGAAAGTTGTTGACCTCACAATGACGACTCAATGAAAGAATTTTTCAAAACTTGCATGTGTTGATGATGGAAAACATTTTTTGCTGAAAAAAGTCAGCTCTCAACATACCAACTAGCCAAATTTTACAACTTTAAGAGTTAAGATGACGTCATAATTGACGCTTGGTAGCAGATTTTGTTTTCCTCTTTTTCTTCAAAACATAATGTCAGTAGAAAAGCAGTTAAAGGCTGTTTCGGAAAATATTAACCAGCTGCTCCTAACAAAAAAATTTAGCAACAATCAAGTTTTTTGACAACCTAAGTAGCAATTTTTCTTAGTTTTTTAACTTTTAAGTATTTTTCCATTTTCTTCTTGAACTCTTCAAAAAAATTCGGTGATGTCATGATGCTGTTTGCTATGACTTTAGTCAAAACAGCGGCAGGCGTCATTGGTACTTATTAGCCTCTATCATTGTGAAAGCAAACGTAAATTGCTGGTATGTAGGCCTACCATATTTTCGTCGTCCAAAAAGAGGACAAGTTTCGTCAGCAAGTAAAATACAAGTAGGATAAGACCATCCCCTAGGCTACATTCAGCAAACGTTACGGCAAAAAAATAGACAATAAAACAAGACAAATTTATTTGTCAAATTCAACCCATGAATATTTTGCGGTTGCCCCAACTTTTTTCTATAAGGAAGGATCAGCTTTAACGTGATTATAAAATTGAAAATCGCTACGTCCTTTTTTGAAACAAGGATGCTTCTGCCGTAGTTCATCAGAAAACACTTTTTCTCTTTGGCATCATTGTTTAGCTTTATTTAGCTTTCCAAATTTTACTTTATAATAATTATATTAATCTAAATGGTAAAAAAGAGGACATTAGGCTTCTTTTTAGTGTCCTCGGAGGACCATTCATTTTTTTTAGAAAAAGAGGACAAATCCTCTTAAAAGAGGACGTATGGTAACCCTACTGGTATGCTTCTTGTTGAAGCAGAATGATATACGAACTATCCGGTTAATTGCATATCGGATAATAAGTTTTATTGCATAAAAATTGTAAATCCCAAAACATAGCCTATCTTTTTCCAAGAAAATAGTCCGTTTAATCACTTATCGGCTTATTGTATAATCCGTTTAATTGCTTAGAAATAAAAGCTGTTTATTCGATAAACCAAAGTGTTAGTTGCAAAATCAAGTCACAAAAATTCGTCTTCGGCAAAAAGGTTTGGCATTCTTGAAAGACAGACGCCAATTTCGAGCACAGTGGAGCACGTAGGGCACTGTAAAAACACTGCAAGATTTCTTTGATCAATTTTGCACGGGGCGTCTTTCATGTTTGCAAAATTTGATTTTGCAGCATTGCAGAATTCTTTGATCTTGCAGCAGATTCTTTTGGTGTACGAGCACAAATTCACAGGCGTATTTCGCAATTGTCAGTCTTTGCTGTGAGTGAGAAAATGCTATTTTATTATGCAATCTCGATGTTAGAGAATTTGTTTTGCTAAATGTACAATGAAGTTTTCTCATTACTCAGCCAAAAAATAAATAAGTGTTAAACCCTCTTGAAACAATTCAATTACGTTTGCAATGTGAAGGCGGACACATTTTTTCCTATAGAAAACAATTACAAGATAGCATGCAAAACAACATTAGATAAACTACTATTGTGCACAGCAGTACTTTACGTAATTGGAACAATGTTGTGTATGATTAAACAATACTTTGTTTTCTGCAGTGCTTTGTTAACACTTTAAGTGCCCAAGTACATTTTTAGATTTTTTTGTATCCTGTAGTGTGGTGCTATTGCGTTTCGAGTAGTTTTTTTGAGAAATATTAATTGAGATGGTGTTGTTGCCTTATACTAACCTTGGAGCAACGTTGCTTTTTCATTCACGTAGTGTGACCACCGGTGGGTCACGTGGCACACAGATAAAAAAGAATTATTCAGGTGCCACGTGACCAACCGGTGGTCACGTAGCACTATACCAAAAATGCTGCGGTTTCAAAAATATTGCTGCGTGACCCACCGGTGGGTCACGCGGCACTACACCAAAAATGCAATGTGACCCACTGGCGAGTCACGCAGCACTCAACGTGTTAATGTGTTCATGCTAATTTCGGATAAACGCATAATTCGCTTGACCGCATAAAAGAGGTTGACTAATTGACTATGCAATAGGAAGGTTGCATATGACGTCACACATTTCGCGTATAAAAAAAGTGGCTGACCAAAAGCTCTAATTTATGCTGGAGAGGTATAGGGCGAACACCAACTTTTGGGGTTATTTTGAAAACTAATGAAAAATTAATTAAAATTTGGAATGAATTATTGCTAGTTGGATTCTCGGAAACAAAAAATTTGACCAAAAGCAATTTGGTTGAGATTAGGTCTTTCTGTTGGCTAGTATAAGCTTAGCACAGTGTGCTAATATTTAAAAAATGCCCCTAAGAGAAGTGCCATCTAAATACCATTTGCTCCTCACTTAAAAATAAACTATACCAATTAGATACCAGTCGGTACATTAGCAAAAACAACCATTATTTGATCATTACTACCGGTCCGGTATTGCTTGCCGGCAAGCTTACTTGTTGTGTCCATGAGCAAGGCATTTAACGGTATGCCTCCATCTTTATGTGGCAAACAGGCGGTGGGGCCAAGCAGTCTACCCATCGTGGTGACCCAGTGTGACGAAAGACATGCAAACAGAGTATGAGCTCATACGAATGAATGAATAAATCGGTACCGTAATTTTTACTATTGACAAAAAATTTCAAAAACTTACTGATTTTATCCAACAATAACTAATCCAGCATATGACAAACGGTACAGAAGTCTGCCCTGTCATTTAGGCTACAGTATAGCTTAAGTTTTCAACTTTTCAGAATGCTTGTGCCACTAAATATCAGAGCTGGGCACCGCAAATTTACACTCAATTCCGCAACCGCAAAACTGCAAGAGGTGTTCCGCAACCGCAAATCTGCAAGTTTGCAATAGGTTTGCGGTAACTTTTCGCACTTCCGCAACCGCAAATGCACATTGCACTACCACAAACTTAGACCACGATATTTACTGTTATTTTGTCCTCGTGATGACTTTTTTAATTTTTGGAGGTCAAATTTTGCCACCGACCAGACGTTGACCTCCAAAAAAAAAAAGTCATCAACTCCCGGACGTTAACCTCCAACCCAGAAAATAAGAGCGTCCACTATTTCCAAGCGGTTTTGCCGCGGAACAGGCAACACTGCTTATTGCTTTGCGGATTTGCGGTAAATTTCAGTTTTTCACCGCAAATCCGCAAATATTTGCGGTAGGAAATTAGGTCCGCAAATCCGCAAATAAAAATTTGAGTTCGCAATTTGCGGACCGATTTGCGGAAGTGCCCACCTCTGCTAAATATACTGTATAAGTTACACATTACAATAAACTAAAACTCAGCATTCCCAAACACGCTGATTAATCGAATGTGAAACCCTTACAGAAGCTGGCTACAAATTAGCCTGCATGTTTAGCTCATAAAATTAGCCCAACTATTAGCAATAACAAGCAAACCTTAGCACCTCTTATCTTACTTTGACTTCAGATTCATTCTTTAACATCAGTAAAATAACATATTTAACGTTCATTCAATAACTGTCACGTTTATCGATTTGCTTTGCATAAAACGATATCACTCCTATTCAGTTCAATGCAAAAACACTCAAAATGGTCAGCCACTTTTTTCGAAAGCGCATTTTGATGACGTTTGATCACGTGCGTGCAACCTTCCTATTAACTCAATTCGTCTGTATTGCCATACTTACATACCAAGATAACTGGCGCAATGGTGTAGTGGTTAGAGCGTCCGCTTTGCAGTCGGTAGACGTGGGGTTCATTTCCTAAGTCGAGTCATACCAAAAGACTTTAAAAAAATGGTATTCACAGCTTTCCTGCTCGGCGCTCAGCATATAGGGATAGTGTGGAGAACAAGCCGGCAAGCTTGCTTGTTGTGTCCTTGGGCAAGGCACTTAACGGGATGCCTCCGTCTTTATGTGGCAGACCAATGGTGGGCCAAGCAGTCTACCCGTCGTGGTGGCCCAGTGTGACGAAAGACATGCAAACCGACTATGAGCTCATACGAATGAATGAATGAATACCAAGATGAATAGAAAACAATCTCCAACATTACGCCGTTTTTCTATTTATCTTTGTGTGATGCTGAAGGCAGTTCCCTCTAAATAGGTGATCGCTTGAATATTGCTAGCTAACAACTAGCACAATCAATACATATTAACATGCCGGTGTGCAGAGGAGAATAGGAGGAAGGCAAGTGAAGCAGTTGCCCTAGAACTCCTTTTTTGAGGAGACCGCTTCATTGTTTTACAGATTTGCATAAAACTTTATGAGTCTTTCAAAAAGAATGTATCCTACCCTCTTCGTTTTTCTTTTTCTTCTTCGTTTGAGCTGTCGTTCTAAGTACCGAAGAAAACTGAAGAAAAGAAAACTGTACACACACTGCGTATGAGTTGATGCTTTGTTGGCTAGTTAGACTTGAATTAAACTGGGCCACGACGACGACGAGTACACTGCTTGGCTCCGCCACCTGTCTGCCACCTAAAAATGGAGGCATCATGTTAAGTGCCTTGCCCCAAGACACAGCAAGCGAACTTGCCGGTTCGTGCTCCACACTGTGATTGTTGTGCTAAGCGCCAAGCACGGAGGCTGTGAATACCTTTTTGAAGTAAAATTGATCAATGTTGATCTAGTGCAGGGGCCACCAAACTACGGCCCGCGGAGCCCTTTTTTATTATTGAAAAACAAATGTATACCGCAGTGTTTCCTTGATAGAGCCACTTCGATCCAATCACTTTGATAGCGAAAAGCATTGTTTATGGTTGCAAGAAAGGTGATAACCTTTTTTTTGGAGATCTATTTTCGGGGCAACATTACACCATCTCCGACGTTACTGACCGTTACTTTCTGCAAAGTTTGAGTTAACTTTGGGCCACGGGATTTTACTGTATCGGTAATGTAACTCTCCATAGAAAACTTTGGAGATCCCTGATCTAGTGCATTAACCATTGTTATATTTTTGTATCAATCATCGTTTTTTTTTGCAGAAAGTTTTTTTATATCTTAATTGAGTTTAGGCAGAAAAAGACTTGTTGCCGCACCGTCTTGATTTGTTGGTTTTGCAAGTGTTTGTTTTGAACCTTCGCCTTGGGGTCTTGGCCTGCGCTGTCATACTGCTTTACATTTTCCACCGTTTTTACCTTTTGCTCTCTGCTCAGTTGCATTGCCAGCGAGTAGCTATTTGCTTCTTTGGTACTTTGTTTGTAGCACACTTGTTTTATGTTGGTAAATTGGAAGGCGATTCTTTTGGAATTATGTTTGCTGGAGAATGTGCGTATATTTTCTGTAATCAAGTTTCAAGTTAAATTGGGTGATTTTCAGTTACGTTTTTGCCGTTTCGAAAGTTTGTTTGACTTGTTCATACGGTATACTCCTTTATTAAATATTCTCCGAGTGGCAAAAGTCCAAGCGCTCTTTTTGGACAAATTTTGAAAGTCTAGAAGTCAGAACAAGACTACATAAGAGCAGTACGAAATTAGCCATGAAAATGGTGATATGGATGAGGGGCCTCGCCATCAATTTTCTAATTGGACCCAGCAATTCCTAGCACCGGCTTTGTTTAGAAGCCCCTTGCTTGAACAAAAAATTGGTTTGAAGGTGTGAGCCGTCATCACAAAATAAGAGGTTTGAGAAAAAGTTAAGAAGTGCCTTACTTTAAATCAATTAAAGGTTGTCGGTAATAGATTAGTTGATAGGCCTATTTATCAACTAGCTTTTGCAGTGATCAGCTAATATTGTCTATTTGCCTAACGCCGAGGAATGTATTTGATTTTAACACTAGTGCAAATTATTTTAATTCAGATTAGTTTAATGTTTCTAAGAAAATGGCTTAAAATTGCAAAGCATAACTACTTGATGAAAAGTTTAAGTGAAAGAAAAACTAACATTGGTGAATGAGGCACCGGGGAGAAATAAATTGCAGTCTGCTACACATAATTATTCGCAAAAAGCCTTCTGATTATGCTATGGCCAAGACGTGAAGCAAAAGATTATCGTTATCATGTTTGGTCAAATTTGTTTTTAGGTCAGGGGCTCTAAACTATTTTGAAACGCGCCCGCTATGGCAAGATTACCAAAAACTCGGTCCACCTTGCCAAGGTCAACGAAAACATCTTTCATTTTTTAGAAATTCGGCTAGATTTCTAGTTAGTATTGCATATGTGCTATTGAAGCCTACTCAAAAATCTTTTTTTGGAGATCGTCTATGTTAGAGTGCCGTTATCTCAAATTTTTTGTCATTGTTTCAATGATGACTTTGGAGCGATAGCCTCGCCCCCCCTCCCCCCAGTTTAAGAACCTTTGTTGTAGATACATAGAGATGCCCTCAATTCTGAAGCATGTATAAGAATCAAACTGTGCAATATAATAACGTCTATTCTTGTCAAGATTTGATTTGCCTTAACATTGGCTTGTAAGTTATTAAAGCATTGTAACGTGTAACTTTCTACATAGGCTACCATGCTTTAAGATTAATGACGAACGAATAAGATTGATGTGGTTTACAATTATGTTAGCGAATTCAGCAATCATAAGTTTGCTATAATTCTTCTGACTTTTGCAAAATTTTGGTCGTTGTTCTTGTTCATAAGTAGTCTCGAGTCTTTAGTGGTCTTGGTTTTGGTTTTGGCATACATGGTCTTGCTTTTAAAAAAATGAGGCTTCGGTCTTGGTCTTTTTGCTTGCGGTCTTGACCACATCATTGGTTTTACAATGAATTATGGTTTGAACCAGCGTGTAAACGCAAGTATTACATTTCAAGTCGTCATGAGTTTCGAATTCTGTTTCTCTTGTTTATCGCCTAGCTTACGTTTACTTTGGACGGTGTTTCCTTATTTGGCGTTGTTTCTGGCAAGCCTCGTCGTTGATTTCTAGATAACGTCGTAGCCTTTTCTGGCTTTTTACCTCTTGCAACCTTTGTTCTTTAATTAATCATTGATACTTCACCAATATAGCTAACCGCTGTTGCACTCGTAGTCAGTTTGGAATTTGAATGAATTGCTGTTTGATTTACTAGTAAGCTACTATTATCTGAACGCTTACGAATGAAGTTCGATCATTGTTTGAGTCTGATTTCCGGTCACGCTATAGCAGGCAAGGGCTTCAGTGAATTTATTATGTTATGTGTGTTATTTTTTTTAAAGAAAATAGTACCGCATGATGACGTACCATATCGTACTCTACGTCCTTCAAATAAACTATCAACTTTGTAACCCCTCGTTCTGAATTCATTGCAATCATATGCTTTGTGTGCAACCTGTGGTACGTGTGATTATAGAAGACATCATTAGCGGAATATCAGACCAGCAGTTTTTGTAACACAGCGGTTTTCGAAGTGCGGGCGCTATGAAACTTGCCAGGGACGTTACATAAATCAAACAGAAATAGCTGTAATCTCAAATTGGGTCAATTATTGAGTACAAAAAACTTCTGTGCCACAAGTTGAGCCAAAACAAACAGTTTCAAAAAGATGATCACCCAAAAAGCAGAAAAATCTCCAATCTCAAATTGGACAAATTTTATATTTTATTAGGGCACCGAAAGTGTTCGTGAGTTTTCAAAGGGTAGCAAAAAGACTTTGGGAATCACTGGCCTATAGGGATAACCCACGCATCAAATTTTTAAACCAAGGAGACTGATACTTTTTCGGAATGTTTAAGGGAAAGTGGAGTTATCCCAGGGTTTTCATTGCTCACAGTTCTATATTGGCTTGGAATAAAATCACCTTTTAGGGTTACTGAGATGAGTTATACTGAACTCATGCTTCTGGTGGATTCTTCAATCAGAAACTTGAACAAAGATGGGCACTGCAACATCCTACAACTCAAGGATCTAGTAATTCTCGTCATAGCTTCCTCGATTAAGTTAGACGAACTCTGTGTCGTTGTGTAAAGAATGAAAATAGCATTAAACATAATATATTTTACCTTAATTTACATTGGTCAAACGCTCATTGATAAAGATATCCGTTGCCACCGATAGACCCCAAGCCTACAAATGACGACGGATATCTTTCTTTGATGATGAGAACACTATTTATTACATTAATTTTAAATTGTATTCACTTTGGTTAGAAGACCAAGATTTCTTGTATGACCTTAATTTTTTGGTGGTTGGAATAGCAAAAAGCGCTAAATTCTTGAGTATCTTGTAAAAATGGTTCGAAAAATATCACTTGGTTGGAAAAAGAACTACGTTTGCTTGTTTCCACACAACCCTTTGAATAGTGATCCGAGAAAACTGTCTAAACTTATGTTTACCTTAGAGTTGAAACCAAAGCTTGGTGATGGCGACGAAGTCGACCATCCAAGCGGCGTAATGAACATGTCCTTTATCCTCCATTTTTTAATTTTTGAAAGCTTCTGTTTTGAAAGAAGACCAAAAAAGCCATGGAATCAAGAGAAAATTTATTTTCCATAATATTACACCACTTAGTAGCGGTTTTTTATTGCTCATTACAGCTTGCGAACAAATTGCCAAAAACGATTTTCATGTGCATCCAAAAAACGCTAAAAAGTAGAGCATTATTGAGTTGTTTTTATTTAACTTTGAAAGAAAGGTGTGGTTGAAAAGCTTGTTGAGACGTAGGTTACTGTTTAGTTATGAGTGACTTGCTATCAATGCAATTCCTCTACCGCTGAAAGCGTCACAAGAAGTTTCTTGCAAATCGGCTTGCTTCTCTCATATTTAACATATGAACTAATCAATTAAACTGAATTCACAATGTTTTCATTATTTATGAAAAGTCGTTGAAAATAGCGGCATCGTCTTTTAGTTTAATAACTTACTAGAATATGTCGGATGGCTCAAATGCGTCGATTTTAGCCGATAAAAAATGGAAAATTGAAAATCACCACGAAATATTTTTGAAACTTCAGCAACAACGAAATAATGACGAGTTTTGTGACGTCGTCTTACAAGTTGAAGATCAAGAATTCCCTGCTCATCGTAGCATACTTGCAGCTTTTAGCGAATATTTTTTAAAAATGTTTACAGTTGACATGAAGGAAAAGCACTGCAAGAACATCGAAATAAAAGATGTCACAGCAGAGGCAGTTAAAGAAATTCTTAATGGAATCTACACCGGAGAAGTTTGTTTTACAGAAGACCGCCTGAAAGAAATTTTGCAAGCCGCTACATTGATGCAAGTAATATGCATACTTGATGTGGCTGAAAGATTTATGTTGAATCGTTTGGATTGTGTCAATTGCAGTTTTTTTCATGAACTAGCTACAACCTATTCATTTAAGGAATTGAAATCAACTATTGTCCTATACATTTTATTCAATTTTGATGCTGTCTCAGAAGAAGAATCACTTTTAGACTTGCATTTTGACGAAATTGATCAAATCCTACAATCTGAATTGTTGGTAACCTCAAGGGAAGAAAGCGTGTTTGAATTTATTTTAAAATGGGTGCACAAAGATTTGGAACGACAACAGTATTTCTTACAGCTATTCAAGCACATTCGTTTGCAATTCATCCCAATCAAATATGTTGTAGATACAATTGGAAAGCATGGCCTAGTTAAAGAATTAAATGAATGTCGTGATGCAGTTCTCGATGCCGTTTCATATTACATAACTCCAACCGTCTCTGCTTCTGAAAAACCTCGAAAATGTTTCGCCTCAAAACCAGATTCTTTTATGATTATACCATATCAGGAAAGATGCCAATTTGTGTACAATTTACAGACCAAAGAAATCAAAAAGATCAGTTTTAAGGGTTTCACTCAGCAAACTATTCTAAGAAACTGTGCTGTAGCTAGCAAGCATCCTGTGGCCGTACTTTGTGGAGGGTGCACTTCTGGAAATATTTCTAGCAACAAAGTAGTTCGATTTGATGGATCACGATGGTTTAATTTACCACCAATGAACATTTCCCGATGTGGTGGAGCAGCAGTGCTGCACAATGATAAACTATATGTGTTTGGAGGCGAAATATGTCCCATTTCTAATGCTGCTCAATTTTCGAGGGGTCAAAGCAATCCTGATGCTTCCAATTTTGCCAGATCGTTTGAAGTATTTGAAGAAGAGCGCTGGGAGGAAACCGAATGCGAGCAAGAGCAACGTTCATATGGTGCTGCAACAGTTTATAAAAATGAAATTTTTTTGATTGGAGGCTACAAACCAGAAAGCTCGGAATTTAATGCACAAGAAACTTGGAAAAGCTGTAAAGTATCGCGCAAAGATGTTGTTATTTATGATGTCGCAGCTGGAGCATGGAAGGAAAGTGATCAGTTAAATGAAGCCAGGGCAGAGTTTGGTTGCTCCTGGTATAACTCAAATATCTTTGTTGTAGGAGGGTATGGTGCTGGTGGCAGAGACCTTGGAAATGCTGAATTTAAAAATATGACTCAAAATAGTGTATGGACGGTCATTTCAGGAATTTCTTTTAGAAACAGGTTTGATCCATCATCGACTCACAGTTGCTGTATTGGAAACCAAATGCTTGTGTGTAGAGGGAACAGAAACTACGTCGTCAGCTTTGATAAAAATTGCAAAACGTCTGAAGACAATTCATCATTTCCTACCAAAGGAGTTTTATTACCATTTGCTAATCGATACATCATTCATCCACTCCATCAAATCTTGCGTTTTAAGTAAACCAAGTTAAACTGAAAGACAAAGCAGCGTCATTGAATGATTATATGTTCATATTCTGATAATTCATTATGTTATGGTCATCTCCTAATGTACATAGCTAGCTACATAGCGTACTTCACCGGATTACAATTGTGAGGTTGCTAACCCAGCATGTCGTTAAAGACGACTCTTGGGCACCCAACAGTGGCAGTCCGCCTTGTTGGTGGTGGGGCTACCAGTCACTCAAGACTGATTCGAAATGGGCTATCATCTTTGCCCTAGCCTAATTTCAATTAGATTGATGGCATGAACTTGAATTGCCGTTCATGCTGTACCTCCATCCCGAGGAAGAGGAGGGGTAACCACAAAAAAACAAACAGCTACATAGCATACCTTGCATTTCTCTTGTGTAATTTAGAATATGTGGGCCATTTAATTACAATTTATCAAATCTAAAGCATTATATTATTTTTTTGAAAATTTGTTATTGACGCATAATCAAATGATTCTTCTTATAACAAAGTTTGTGTCGTGTCAGCGTGCTCTTAATTTTTAAGTTGTCTTGTTCAGTTGAATCTTGTATATCGTGTGGATTTGATGCCGTATTTAACAACTAAGTTACTTATGGTAGTATAGAAATAAAAGCCTTCGAGTGCTTACGGAATTGTCAATACCATCAAGACTTTTGCACACTTATGATGATGTTAACTTTTTCGCCCCCGCGAAGCAGTCCTCGAACTCTTTGTAGCAGATGCCAAAAACGGCTAATTTGCATAAAAAAAACATTAAGTATGTTTAATTTTATCATTCACTGATTTTAGGCCATTGGCTATTATATCGATCATGTTATATCGCCGAAAAGGAAATTTTATTGTGATTTAACTCTTTTGCTCCCGCGTGAAGGTGGCAGCGCGAAAAACTGTCATAATCAATCATAATTAATCATAATTATGTACCTCAAGTTTGTTTGTAAATCATTACTCAGCTGTCTACTTCTACATTAAGTGTGATATATCGTTGAAATCTACATTTCTTGAGGATTTCAAATAGAAAAAAAATTTTTTTTTGAATATGCAAATTTTATGCAAATGAATCACCCCCAACTGGGGGGTAATTGTCTTCAAAATTAAAGAGGTACCCTCAACTCAAAGATCACTACAGATTTTATTTTCTACCAATTTTTTTAGAAATGGTCGCAAAATGATGCTAAGGAAATAAGCTTTCAAGGTACATCAATCAAAACTTACCTAAAAGCCTAGGTTTTCTACAATTTGCAATTTTCTGAGGCACATGACCTTTTTTTTGACCGGTACCGACTGGTACCAAATTTTGGTAGTTAAATTCAGTACCTAAAATACGATCAGTTATTATCTGCTAGAGGTTAGCCTAAACCATGTAACATTATGTATTTTTGAACAGGGAATTTCTTCAAGATTCAGAAAATATCAAGTTTAAATAGAACATGCTGTTACTGACAATGAAACAGCCGCTTGTTTACACCCTTCCCATTTCTTAAGAAACAAGGGGGATACAGCAAACTTTGATTGACGAAAGCCAAACTTCTGCTAGTTGTTAAACTTGTATTTCGCTTCTTGTCTCCTTGGAAACTTGATACAAAATAACGACTTTATTGGTGAAACATTTGCAACTTATTTTATGTTTTTATAGGATGTAGTTTTTGTAAAAATTATAGTTTAGTGAAGGTAAGTCAAAAAATTTTCGGGGGTTTTGAATTGACATGATGTACAGTACTCATTTTTGATCAGTAAATATCATATACCACTTAGTCTAAACTATTTAAAGTTATATATTGCTGGAAAGCAAATTTCCTAAGCTTTCAAATGAGACCGGTATTTAGCAACATATCATATTTTTTACGCACTAACTTTACTTTTATCTACTTACCACTCAAATTTGTTTGGGGAGGTTTTGAGACCCCTAAAAAATTTGAAAATTTATAAAAGTAAAATTTATTATTATCGCTTGAAATTTTGTCAAATGATGCCCCAAAAAAGTAGTTTTCAGACTGTGTTAATGATAAAGGATTTGGTGTTGTGGTAAAGATGTAATCTCAATTTGATTTTAGTGTAGTTGGCACGTGCTGAGAATTTGGCCGATTTTGTCGTCTGTAACTGGGTTCTTGGTCTTTTAACCCATTTTGGGTATAAAAATCCAAGAGTTAGGGCACAAATTATACATCATCTGATGCGTGAGAAAATAAGCGTGATCATTTGAAAATTTTATGAAAATCGGATGAAAAATAAAGTCACAAATCGATTTTAGTAAACTAATTTTGTAACTCAATTTTAAAAAATTTGAGGTAAACACTGAAAACACGAGATCATCAATCGATGATCGCGGAAGCGAAAGAGTTAATAAAGATTAACTATCGCGTAATACACTTTTGTTTTTATCTCAATAGCAGTATTTTACAATTGAGGAGGGGTAGTGAAATGTTCAAGCAATCGATCTGACTACAAACTTTAATAAGGCAGTTATTTCGGTGGCGAATATTTAATGCACCAACTGTAGATCAACCCCACTTCTAGTTCAAAACAACAAAGAATATCTTTACATGCAAGCTTAACCTCAACTACTGGTACCAACGGAAGTTCCACTTGGCTTTACGACTTCCAACAGCAGCCAATTTACTCCAAGTAAAGTAACGTAGACACACATCAGTCTAACCTATTTATTTCTTTCTCTTTCCCGCTGCCTTTCTCGAATTTCGGCGATGTATACACGCGCGCACACACACACACATGGTAAGAGTAGAATGTTGTAAAAGTTTCCAGACAAAGCAACAGAGGTAACAGCAACGATGTCATAAGTACAAATTTGCGCTGTAAATTAGCCAATCTTATACCAGTAATCAAAATACTGTAAAAAAAAGTGTGGATAATTACAGATTCAAGTCACTTAACACTATACTAACATTTTTCAAAACTGCTATAAATTTTTCGTGACATCAGCCTTAAGCAAAGATTTGCTAACCATAGACTTTTGTAAGTGTCCTGCTTTACGTAAGGAGAAATTGTTTTGGTGCTACTATAGCGTGAGGTCTACCACACTATAGCGTGAGATCTACCTCCGGTTACTACTATAGCGTGAGGTCTACCAATGAATTATTTATCCCTCCCCTCTCTATAGCCACACTATAGCTGCACACTTACTACTATAGCTATAATAATTCCAAACACCACACATACATTCCAGGGTTAGGGTTACGATTAAGGTTAAGTTTAAGGTTAGGTTAGGGTTAGGGTTAGGGTTAGGGTTAGAATTAGGGTTAGGGTTAGGGTTAGGGTTAGGGTTAGGGTTAGGGTTAGGGTTAGGGATAGGGTTAGGGTTAGGAGTTAAGGTTAGGGTTAGGGTTAGGGTTAAGGTTAGGGTTAGGGCAGTGGTTCTAACCCTAACCCAAACCTCACGCGATTTGCACCTCGGTAGATGCGAATCAAGCGGTAGACCTCACCCTGCATCTCGGTAGGTGACTTATGTCGGTAGACCTCACGCTATAGTAGCACCATTGTTTTTTCAGTTGTCACATTTTCGTTTACCGGTAGCTTACAATTATTGCTTTTCGATTGCCGACGTGTAGCAACCATCATCTTTTTATTAGTACGGTTTGTGTTTGTCCTAACGGTTTGTTTAAGCTGAACTATATCATAAACCAAGAGTAAGCAACCTGCAGCCCGCGACGTGAAATTCTGTGGCCAGCGGTAGGATTTTGTGGAAGGAAATGAAGGTAAACGTTGTCAATTTGTTTTGGGAAAACCCATCTGCCCTAAAAAAGGTTCTTTAACGTTAAATTGTGAAAATAAAACAAAAAAGGTATTCACTCTCAATTTGGATGAAAAATGCTACCAGCTAGTGCTTTGAAGCTTATTTGTGTCTACAAACAGCTTGGATTGCGGGCTCACAGCTGGAAATCGAAATTTGATTAACTTTGTTAGGTGAATCTGAGAAAAAAGCAGCAAGTTATCGGCCACCGGGGAAAAAATGGTCGATCTTAAAGTAATATAAACGCTTTCTGCAAAACGATCTTTCCCATGGCTTATTTATTCTAACAAGCTAATAGATTTTACCTTGTTAAATTTACTGAAAAAGAAAATAAACGTTGAATTTTCGTTTTTGTTGCTATGTTTGTTTAGTTATTTACCATCTAACGCAGTGATTTTTAACCCGAAGAGCGAGAGTAGGCAACTCAAGCTCTTGCCTATGCCCAGTGGTGGGCACCCGGTAGTTACAAACTAACGGCGCTATCGTTAACGCTAGTCAGCAAAAAATTTATCGGCGCTACCGCTATCCGCTAACCACTTTTAACTTTAGCGCGATAAACGCTAACGCTAGCCCTTTTTTAAAACTAGCGATCGCTAACCGCTAAGTTGCTAAAAGCAATAGTAACAAGTTCGAATCTCAGTCAAATTGATGTCATATAAAAAAAGGTAATTTTCATACTGGTACCACCGTACCAGTAAAAAACAGTAATAACATTTACAACTGCAATAGTCTCGCTATTATAAAAACAACACAAAAAACGAAGATTTATTAAAACGCAATTATTTCAAAAAAACAAGCATTTCAAAATGTTCATCGCTAAGCCCAGATCGTTTTGGTTTAAGCACATCCTTCCCAAGGGAAAACAGGCGTTCCACTCCTGCACTGGAAGATATAGCTGTGTTGTACTTAACAAACAACTCCCTTAGCGTCGTGCTAGAGAGCAACGTAGCAATTCCTTTGCTTTGAGACTCGTGCTTCTTTTTTAGAAAATCGTCAAACAGCTTCTCACTGCTGTTGCATTGTCGTGGCTTCTCCGCCAACGCACCACCAAAAAATTCGTCATCGGAAGATGCACTCTGGCAGCTTGTGCTGTGAGTATCGGTTTCGACCTTGCTATTGACAATAAGCGCCATTTTCTGCTGTATCTTAATGCGTACACACGAAACATCTTCGTAACCAAGCAAAAGGAGGAGCGGAATCCACAAAAACTTGAAGTGAGGGTGAAACGCTGCAGAAAACAAGCAATCCGTGCTTTCAACACACGGTTGAAATCTCTTTTTCAAGCCATCCAGAACCGCGGAAAGCAGGGGCTTGCATACAGCCAAGTCACCAACCTCCTGCATGTCGGACAGCTTTTTGGCACAAACAAGCACAGTTAGAAGCAGAATACCGTAGTATGCTTTCTCTTTGCTTTGGAGAATATCTAGTGACTGGCACAAAGGTTTCATCACTCTCGCGTATTCAATAAAAAATGCAACGTCAGCTGCAAAATATACAAAAGTGATTGACGAAAGATAAAAAAGTTTGGACTACAAGCTAACTTTCAATGAAAGCAGTTTGTTACCTTTTAAAAACAATGAATATTTTGCAATTAAAAAACGTGTCCAAACAAAGTATAAAAATCATGAACTAACCATGAGAAAAAGCTGGAAGATTGAGAGTGTTGCAAACCCGATCGAGGGCAGCACGTTTTTCATGGTTTTCGAAACATGTTTTCAGTCGACAAACTGCATCATAAACCGAATTCCAACGAGTTGTGGTCGGAATAACAAGCAGAAGTCCAAGTTCTATTTTGATGCAATCTGCTGCTTGGGGGCTCCTGAAAAACATACGATAAATGCAAAGACAAGTTTAAAAAAAGAGTTCCAAAAATTAAAACTAAAGCTATTACAAATGAATTACCTTGACTGTTTGTTCCACAGCTTCTGGGTTTTTGCAAAAGCTGATCTGAAAGTTTTTTTAAAGGAAGTGCAAGACAAAGCCTTGCTTGCGTCAGCCGTTGCAATTAGGATTAAAGTATGTGCTGCACATCTGTTGTGTCTTGGTAGTGCGAGATTTACGATGCTGTCGCTGTCTGTAACAAGTTTAAGCAATAATTATGTACAAAAACATTGACAAGGGATGCGTTATTGCCAAGGGAACGCGATGAAAACCAAAGGCGCGTTAAGAAGTTAACACATAATCCAGTTAGTGACAAGAATACCACAACTAAACTTGGGTGTTACTGTGAACTAGTGGTGGATAAAAATACCATGAAAATGAGAAGCATAATACGTGTTGCGTTATCTTTCGAACTAAAGTGCCAAAATTTGTCTTGGCGAAAAACACTCACAAGCTTGTGGTACCTTGTTGTAAAACATCAGTCAATGGATTGACCTCTATATGATGATCATCATCATCAACACGGTCACTTGATGAGACTACCGGTCCAGTGTTGCTGCACTCTTCATCTAAGCCAAAAACACTGCCAACACAAAAACGGCTGATAAAAAATATAACCTGCATTCAATGGTGATTCCGAGCTGACCGGATTTAGCCAGAGTCACAAAAAAGATGGCATTTTTAATTTGAATTCGGTAAACATTGACTTTTCAAACAATAACAAAATTTAACTCAGGCACATTATAAGAAACCATGTTGTGGTTACTGCATGCTCAAATGTATCGGTCTGGTTTTGCAACTTTTTTCAGAAATTATCTATGTCTAAGAAAGTCCTAGCTTTCGTTATTTCAACAAAATTTATTTTACCGAGAATAACCGGACATTTATTTTTACTTAACTTTATCTTACTAGAGGTGAGGAAAATTGCGCAAATAGGTAGCAAATAGCCAGAGTTGTTTTGAAACAATTACATTACTATTCTGGGAAAATAGTAGAGTAATTCACGAAAAGAAGACAACTAAAACGCCTCTTTGTCGAAAAAACAAAACAATTTTTTTCTTTTCTCGTACAGTACAGTAGGCAGTCATTAGCAAATTTTAGCCTTTAGTTATAAGTTATTATAAAAAATGACGTACTGTTTATAATAAAAAGAAAATCAATCGGGCAAGTAAACTAGCAGCTAGTTACTACCTACTAGCTTAAATTTTTTGTCTTATTGCAAATTATACTCACTGTCTTAGCCTACTTATTTCTCACTTCTTAAGCAGGATATACAACACATTGGTAGCGTGTGTTACGTTACCTTTCGTTTATTTGTGTCAAAATCTATCGTGAAGCCGAGTAACGATAAAGACCCGAGGTTGTCTACACCATACTTACTCACAAAGCTTTGTATTTGTCACAGGTCTAGTAACAATTAAACAAAAATTAAGGTTTAAGAAACTAGAAAGTCAATACATGAAATGTTTACCTGAATGCCTTAACAAAGTTTGAACCATTATCCGTAGTTGTCATACACACTTTGCCATCAATTTCAAACTCCCAGTGGATTTTTTGTATTATATTGGCAAGAACATCATAGGTATGACGACCTTTGAGCCGCCGACAGACCTTTTTTCTTTGCATGTTATCGCTATCAATCCAGTGCACAGTCATGCCAAGATAAGACCTGCGAAACAACAGTTAAAACTCATCAGTGAAAAATAGATGATGGATTGATTTGAATTGATTTTCGTAACACATCTCAAAGATAAAACAAACAAAATACACATTGACGTTCAATTTGAAATACAAATATATCATTTGGTGGTGGTTCTTTCACGGGCCGTTGATAAGGCCTACTAATGTAAGACTATACGTGAAATCAATAATACTGCCATCTTGAAATTAATGTATGAAGTGGGTAGAGTTTCTTTTAGCTTCCTCTAATTCTCCCTTAAACGCTATTGTTTATTGTTTTAGTGCTTTATTTTATAAATTACTACAGAAAATAATTGCCACTGCAGTAGTTAACGAGTTGCAGCCTTATCCGAACACAACGTCATAAACTAATAGCCACGAAGTAAATTTGAGCAAAAATTTACCCAAGTTGATTCGGGTTCACACAGATTGTTCTGGCTGAAACTCTAATATAACATTTGCGCCAAAAAACACACGTGGGTTTTATGCGGCGTTGCCTCGTGGTTCGAACCAAGAAAGTTCAATGAGCTGTAGGGTACAAAAGGAGATCACAATTCTATTGTTCGGTTTAAATCACAATGCTATCGTATCAGAGCTGTCTGTGATTTAATCCCTCAAACAACTAGTACTGTACTGGCTAATCTCTAAAATCAATAATACTTTACTATCTGCTCCCGAAAATCATTACCCCTAAAATACTATCTAAGTACAGTACTATTGATATTAGAGATTAGATAACGGACAGCCTTTATACAAGAAGAAAATCATACAGATGAAGCTGTTGGAAAATACAACAGTCCCTCTTGCATTATGTTCAAACAAAAGGCAGTTAATAGATAGCAAATAGAATCAACACCGCAGGGAATTTTTTTTAACATTATAACTGGGTGGGCAATTGCCTACCTAGTGAAGTTATTTTTGAAGTATTCAATCGGCAACATTCATAACTTGTTTGATAAATCAAAATAAACTTGTTTTTCAAGTGAATTTATGAAATGAAACATAACGTAGATAATTAATAAATTTTCGGGCAACATTGACCTTATTTCAGTGCCCAAAAATTAGCCATCTGCTGTGAACCGCTCACGTCAAAATCATCTATAAATCGACCACAATGTATTGGTAGCCAGAATTCATAAAATTGGGACCTTGTTTATATTTTTGTGTCTCATCATAAAATTACCTACCGGTGAAATTTAATTGAAAAATGCTTTGCAACACTGCATGCAATTTGACTTTTAAATTCGCATAATCATGAATTGCTGATAATGATAATCACGTTCATTTATGATATAACCAAAAGGAAATTTTTATTTTTGCGTTACCTGTTTCTGAATGACCATGCATCTGCTGTGGTGGCCACTGCAACAGCATCTTTCAGCGCAAGCTTTAATTGATCCTTTTTTTTGTAAACCTTGGAAAAGATACTTTTAAAATAGGTTTATAGCAAGCATCACAGAATATTTAATATACCAATGGGTAAAAACAATCAAATTTCATCGAATTGGTATCATTGGCTAAACTTTTATCTTTAACATGCATTGTTCTATGTTATTTTATAACCTTCACACTCTTTAAGAAACAGCCCCACGTTAAACAATTGGTGTCAGGTAAATGTAAGTTTGTAACCAAAAGGTATGAGCATTTAAACGATGCAGCAAAAAAAGCATACTTATTATAAATCCTTTGTGTTAAGGTTCTTCTTGAAATGTCTTTCGCAGATGGAGCACAATACTTTATCAAATCCCTAAAACTTTCAGATTCTACCACATCAAGCGGAATCATATTAGCAACAAAGTGGTCCAGTAACTGAAAACAGGACTGGAGTAAACAAACCACACACACAGCCCATAAAAATAAAACATTTAGGCAGTGACTATTTTAACATCGCTGACATTTTACTGTTGGAAACTACTACGGTATGCTGCTGAATGCCTGTGATTGTCGAATTGTATGACGCACCAAAAACGTAACTTTTGATTGTTTGTGACTGGTTAATGTTTAAGACTTTTTGAAAAAAAAGTGATCTTTGCGTACACTCTTCTCACAATTTTAATACATGTATCCAACAATAACGTTTATAGCCAACTCTCTAACCAATACAATACAGCAACGCTGAGTCATTCGTGTCAAATATGCTTATTTAAAAATAGAAAATCATCAACGGGAAAATAGGTTTCAAAGGTAAAATGCTATCATCGTCAAAACAGCCACTTCCAAATATTTAAGAGTAAATGACCAATAAACGAAAAAGTATCTAAACTATGTATTTGTCTAACAGTAATTTCCATTTACCTTGTCTTCGTATTTGTTTTGAGAAAAACTTCCCAGAGCAAAGGGATGACCTAAACGGAGTTGCTTTTGCGGCGGGCCAGCCATTTTTGTTTAGGCAGGAAACTTTTCACATGCTTTATGTGACTTCTGTGTCAACGACTTCGCATTTTTTAAATGCTCAAGAAAAGCAGCATAAGAGCTTGCATGAGCACTCTTGTAATACACCTTTAGATTGTTGTAAGAGCGACGATTTACTGATAGTGTTTTGGTAATTGGAAAGCATGGCAAACATTGGTAGATCACATTTTTGTCATTTTTTTCTCCAATGAATTTGAAGTACTTTTTTGATGAGGCCAGGGATCAACATTATTTTGTCTTTCTTCTTTCTCTTCCGCCGTTATAGAAACGACTCTTTCATCATCGGAAGAAGAATGTATTTCAACAGCACGATTATCATTAGCCATTTTATTTAAATACTCGGTTTTGTTTTTCTAGCTAGATAATGTAAGCAGATAATTAGGTTAATCTCACCAAAAAAAAGACAACATGACATTTTTACTTGCAGCTAAAAATGGAAGACCTGCAGTAGTTAACTCGGGGAATTTGTTTGATTGTCATTAGATGTCCCTGTATGGTTGCAGATAAAGACATTGTTAATATGTTTAATGTGAATAATGACTCTCAAGAAGAGTTCATAACTGTAAAAATGGGTACAACAGCGGAAGATGCCTTCAAAGACAAAACCTTACCCAAATTTTGGATAGCCATGGTTTTTGGTATCCCCAAATTTACCAGAACAGCAATCGGCCGCCTGATGCCATTTCCATCAATTTATCTGTATGTGGCTGGTTCCTTCGCTTTGTTGGAAATAAAGTCAAAGATCAGGAACAAGCTAGCAGTAGGGCCAGATCTAAAGCGTGCTTTGTCAACAACGATGCCATGCGTAGACAGGCTAGTCACCAAGATGCAGCACCACTGTCTCGTTGAAGCTAATTTTTAATCCATGAAGATTGCAACAAATTGTTCAAGAGTGCTTGTGCAATTGTCTTTGGCGAATGCATAATCGTACTACATTCGCTTTATCCGAATTTTAGGTACGGATCGTTACGTTCTAGTGGGTTGTTATTATGAGTCAGGGTACAAAAAAGGTTGAAAAAACCTGCTCTAACGCCTACAACTCGATTAAAATTAAAGTTTTTTGGTAGCCTGTAACGTCACAAAACTTAACATCTGTCACGTTTTACTCTTGACTTAAAATGAAAAAATTAAATGGTACCACAATTCGTCTGTTGGAGCTTTTGAAGATTAAATTCAAAGCAATTATGTGCCAGCAACTACGCATTGTACAATGTTAGCCTACTTGATGAGCCATTGACTTGATATTGTCTTAATGACACAATTGAAGAACAGTGGAGGCCCAACTTATGAACCGGATTACAAAATTAGGCCATGTGAGACTTTTTCTTAAAACGAAAATATTTTGTTAATTGCCTTGCTTATGGCTCTACACCCATCTCCATTTTGTAGCGCTGACTTAGAAAAGTTTCTAGAACATGATTCATTCATTTTGTCCAAAATTCTGTGGTCTGAAGCAAATTTTGTTTGAGGATCCCAAATTACGTCACTTTCCCATTGACTTTGGGCCATTTCGGTCAAATTAGATGATGAATAAAAGAGTTGATGGGAATATTTAAAACTGAAACAGCAGCAAAGACAATTGGGCATTTAATTGAATTTATTACAAAAGTTCAGTGGGTTTCTTAGCTGTGGTCAAGGCTTCCAGCTGTTGTTTTGTGTTTACAACCACTTCAGAGTTGCCACTGTTTCAGGCGCAGTGCTTACTACTACAGACTTACAGCAAGCAGGGAAAGCACTCCATCGATTCTCTTTTCCATTCTACTGCTCAGTACTGTTAACTTGAAGTTACCAAAAAAAGAACGCGAAATGAAGCATACCCAGTGTTGGCGAGTTAAAGACTTTAGTTCGGCGTTTTATCTGCTATTCGACTTCATAATTAAACTTGATTTGTTTTGCAACAAAAGATGTATGCTCCCATACTTATGTGCTTCTAAATATTGACAGCATTTTCAGGGGAAAGTTCTTCAGTTTAGGAAATTTATCTTTTTGAACCTGTTTTAAAAAGCTTTCTTGAAATTTGTTTACGGGCCGCAAAAAGTGCTTCCGCGGACCAGTAGTTAAACCATGCTGCTCTAGATGATTCTTGTGGTTTTTTGTTATGTCATTACCAATTTATTTGGTAAATTTTTCGGTTTAATTGAATAAATGATTTAGTGAATATGATAAATCAAGAATAAGCAGCTTGCAGTCCGAGTGCTAAATGTGGCCCATAAAAGTATAAAAATGTGACCAGTGGCCCGTGTCTACAAATGAAAGTTTTTGATCAGCCAGGTCCGTAGCTAGCTGAGAACCAGGGAGTGTCTCATCTTTGTAGCCCAGGGGTCGGCAACCATGTTGAAAAAGTTTTTTCACAAGAAAAAGGTCGTTTTCCTAATTTCGGGTCATTGACAGAAAAACGGTCGTTTTTAAAATCTTCAAAACGCAAAACTTTTTCTTAAATTTGAAACAAAAATAGGGAAAATAACTTTTTAAAATAGTTGATTTTCCAAAATAGGATGTTCAACTTTATTTAAAATTGTCTTACGCCTATGATTACGTTAAAAACTCTAATTGGCCACCGGTTTCTTCCACTACTGTAAAACTGGTTCGTCTGCCAAAAAAGGTGCATCTCCTGTTATGGACCTTTAGGGCAGAAACAGTTTCCAATTTTAATCCTAAAAAAAATTACCGAATCAAATTCTGGTTATGGTTTTGTGGTCATTTATTTGTCATTTATTTTTCTTATTTA
Source organism: Trididemnum clinides (assembly GCA_963675345.1). NCBI lineage: Eukaryota > Metazoa > Chordata > Ascidiacea > Aplousobranchia > Didemnidae > Trididemnum > Trididemnum clinides. The sequence goes on along the minus strand of OY776295.1, from coordinate 18,613,054 downwards.
GGTCACGAGAAATTCGCCTTGGTATATATAGTGGTAATTGTTCCGATATCGAAATAAAAGATCTGAAGTTCATAACTTCAGCAAAACACCAATGTTGAGTCAATTTGTCAAGTAGAACATCTGAAATTCAACATGCTGCGTAACTTCGATTAAAAGTCTGGTTTGAACGCGGGTGGATGGTGGCAGATATACACGCTGAACCAGCATGTCTAAGCCTTGTAAAGAGGGAAAGTGAACGTAAAATTAGCTCTCAATCACGAAACAACTTTTGTCGATTATACTAGAACATCGCTTTGTCCAAACCAAGTTTGGAATCAACACTATTGCTAGCCTTTAAAAGCAGAGAAAATTGCCGTGAAGTGCATTTTCCAAGTGTACAACATAAATGCTTTTCAAATATATCTTGAAAGTAGTAGTGGTCATGATATCGAGTAAAGGTCGCTCTACTCAAGTACACGTTTTTTCCAGTTTTGTACGTTTCTTACTCTCATACATTTTTGAACGAAAAGTTTTATCCGCAAAGTATATTTATATGATGCTTTACAGTATATGAAACGGTTTGAATGTATGATTTTGTCCGCAAAGTACGTACCACAAACGAATACATTTTTGAGGACAAAAACGAATAAAAAGATTTTTGTTGACAAAACCGAATGTTTACCCAACAACGTAATCTGTGTAACTTCACTTAAATATTTAAGCGGATAAAAAATTTTGCGCAAAAGGGCTTGAGAGCAAAAAATGCACAAACCCGGACAAAAACGTGCAAACCGTACAAAAACATACAGTATACTGCATAGGGTTATCCTAAATGAGGTTACCTATTCTAAACACTCGTTAAGGCTATCTCAAAATGGAAGTCTCTTTGTTGAAGTCATGACTCTCCTGAGTCGGAGGGAGATTTTTCGATCGGATAATTGCCTCAAAAAAGGTCTATAAAGCATAGTAGGAAGAACATATGCTTAAGCTTCCAATTGTTTCGGAAGGGATGTTTAATGATCTCGAATGAAAAATAAAAGATCAGGCAATAGCGCAGCTGATCAAAGACGAGGAATTTCCAAAAACGTTTTATAGCTATGCCCCGAATTATTTCTTTTGATCATACTACTGTGCAAGCGCGCGAACAAAACTTTTTTGGGTAAAAGAGTAGAATGCAGCACCAAAATCAAAATGCTTGATTTGTGGCAAAATATTTGGGTGTCTTTCAACAAAATGTCTGCGATTCTTTTGGGAGCAAAGTGCTGTTGTGGCAGTTGAGTGTGTCGTGGGCGAGCTGTCTGGTGGTTGTGGTGTTTTGTGTATATTGGACGTTTCTGTTATCGTTATGTATTTTTACATATGATAATAATATATAAACAGAAATTTAGATTTTTTTACTGCAGAATTTGCCCATGACGGTATCTTTCCGGCATTGAAAAAATTAATGTTCTAAACCAATATTGTGGCACACAATTCCAAAACTGTTTTTTGATTCAAAAAACAGGTGTATTTTTCTGTCAGATTTACCAGTGTAATGAAAAATCTTTAGGTCCGAGAAACTCACGCAGAAAATAGGCTAATTCACAAAAAATATTTGTCTTGCTATAAGCTTGCAGTAAAATATGGATAATTTGCGCACGTTGCCAAAAAAAAACTTTATCATTTGCAAGTATTGATAAATTCCTCACCTTAAAATGTAGAATCAACTCACAATTTTTGTATTTTTTTCTAAGACGTGTCTTTTTTACATTTTACTTCAGAAATCTCTTTAAACTACTGCACTGAATTCTGTAACCACTGCAGCTTCTAGTTGATAGCGTTTCTAAATCTTTTGTTTCGATTTGTTTTTAAATCATCTGCAGGGCACTTTGCCAGTGACGGGCAATTAGCTAACTCGAATTCCTACTGTGAAGGAAGCAGAGTAGCAAAAAATAGGCAACTCGCAAACAGAAAGCTAAACTGTGTCAACAGGTAGTAATCGTTCCTTGTGGATAAGGTGGCCTAGAGTGCCGTCATAAACGAAAAAAGTACGTTTGGGAGATAAATAAAAGGTGCTGTTATACGCGATTGTTTGAAGAGATGCCGTTGTAGACGCATTCTAATGCACGCAAAAAATAGGAATTCTAATGCGATCGATGGAAATAGAACTTGAAGGGTGAATTGAGGTTATATGTAAAGTCTCTGTAGACAAATTATACTCTATTGTGCTTCATATGAGCGGCACAGATATTATGCATCTGAATAGCGTATTGTTTCTCCTACGCAATTCCGGTTGAGTTTTTGTTAAAAAAGCGCGATGCAAATCGGGAGAAATATTTCAGCATTTTGATGTAATAAAATATTCGAATAAGTACAATGATTCTACAATAGAAAAGCGTTTTACAATGGTCCAGCGATTCTGAAAAATGTTGTCAAGCATTGTACAGTGGACGCCGCTTAATGTGATCACTTTTGTTAACACCAAAAATGATAACAATAACCGATTGATAATATTAACCGAAAAAATGAAAATTGCCATTTTATCGTTCATTAGGTGTCGCAAAAATAAAATTAAATAAATGAAATATTTAATAAACAATAAAACTTACAATAGACATAGTACAATACATTATTACAGTACAATACATTACAATACAATACATTTAGGAAATCGTCTAGCTTTGTCTGCTTCATGTCTTTTCGCAGCTAATCATTTATAAAGGACTCATATTCATAATGCAGTTCAAATTCAGAAGATTTATTTTGCACTCCAAGCCGTAACACGTAACACGATATTGCCGCGAAATTATGACCCAGTTCATTTGCTCTTTCATGTTGTTTACCCGACTCCTTCCGAGGGATGGGGGCATCGTTCCGACAGTTCCTGTTTCGATATTTATAGCTTTCTCAGGCCGCTAATTATCAAAGCTGGGCATTTACGCTGGAAGTTAACAATATTAGTCACTACGTTTGGGAAAATATTGATAACAATAACCGATGTACTGATTACAATAAGCGGCATATTTGTAATGTATATTGTACGTTCGGGCGGTGATCAGGAATTCCGATAATATTAACCGATTGATAACATTATCCGTGATTACATTAAGCGGCGTCTACTATATAATCACTTTTTATGTATGTTTTTCGTAATCGAAATAAATGCGCATTTGATCTATAGTTGTTTGTTCTGAGCAAATTGTCACATCAACAACAAAAATTGTAATTTGCTGGAAAAACATATTGCAGAACGCTTCACCATTACAGGACCATTGTACTGTAGTTGAATAGTTTAGCATATCAGAATAGTATATACCTTTCTCAATTTGAATTGCGTTTTTTTTCAGTGATGAACTCAACCGGAATTATGTTGCAAAACAATACATGGCCATACATGGCCAATACCTGCCCAGCATATTTGACTTAACAGTCATAAAATCTAAATCTTCAGTTATTGGAAACAGGCAACCAAATCATTACTCATGTAAAAACATTAAACAGCGGTTCAAATATTTAATATTCACGGATCACCTCAAACACCAGACAGCTCGCACCCGACACACGCAACCGCCACAGTGTGGGGAGTAAAGTCGTTTGGATAGATTATCCTGCTAGGGTTTGATTACTGTTTTCCAATTTTTATTGTTATTAAACCATATTAGAGTATTATTTTTGTGTAGAAAACACTGGGAGAAAAAGTTGACCAATAAAAGAAAAGTTTTCGAGAGAAAAGGTGACAACCGGTATCAGGGCAGTTACTCCCTGGACATTTACCCCTGATCTCTTGGGTTAGGGTTAGGATTAGAATTGGATTGCCTGGGGGAGGGGTATATGACCGAATGTATGTGACCGGGGGTGAATATCCGGGGGGTAAGTGACCTAGAACCGATAAACCAAAGAGATGCAAGATTTTACATGTCATTGAAGACGTTTCTAACTCTCTTTTCCTTTAAACTCTTTGAAGCAATGGCATCTCTGGAAAATAGTAACGTTTTCAAGTCACTCTCCAGCAAAGAATAAACATCGTCTTTCCAATTAGCTTAAGCGACTGTGACAAGCTTCCAAAATAAAATGATGTAGCTCCCTTTGTATATTAATTTTGAGGTGACACTTTTTTGAATTTTTCCTCATTGTCTAGGACTACATCCTGTTGTTGTTGTTGTTGTTGTTGTTTACCCGACCCCTTCCGAGGGATGGGGGCATGGCGGAAGACCATGGAGCCCCAGAAGCCGGGCAACTCCCCAGGGTCTGGACCAGAGGTCATAAAGAGACAAAGAGTCGCCAAAGAGTGAGCGGCGCAAAGAGTCCGTAGCTGGACAGTGCAGAATGAGATGAGAGATGTCCTGGGACGAGTGTCCACAGGCGCTGCAAGAAGAATTCTCGATTCTGCCAATCCTGGAGAGATAGGAACCTAAAAGAAGGCTGTGTCCATTGCAGCGAAGACGAGAGAGGACACAGCGAGCATGACGAGAGATCACAAGTTCCTCAGTGGAAATTGAGGGAACCTGTGTGTCAAATTACTTTGAAGAGACAGTACGTCTCCAGTCCGAGATAACACGAGAGTGGATACGAGAGATAAGAGGAGAGAGACTACAAGGGATTGCGGAGGGCGCATTTAGCGCTCCCCGTCTGGCAAGCTCATCAGCTGTGTCGTTCCCCGGGAGAAACGAGTGTCCGGGGACCCATTGTAACCTGATAGAACAGGAGGAGAAATAAGACAGTTCCTGCCAGATCTGCCACAGAGTTTGAGATAACAGGAAAGGTGGAGGAGAGGACAGGGTGGCGAGGACAGAACGAGAGTCAGACAGGAGGAAAAGAGAAGAAAAATGGCAGACTTTATGGTGTTGCCGAGACCAGCAAAGAGCGTGCAGAATGGCGCAGGCTTCAGCGGAAAAACTGGAACAAACTGGGCCTGCCGAAAAGGAAAGTGGCCTCAGTGCCACAGAGAGAGCAGTTGGCAAGAACGCCGGAGCCGCCCTTGCCACAAGGAAAAGGAACAGATCCGTCTGTCCAGAGAACCAGATCATGAGGGGGGAGAGAGTCAAGGTGGGCGAAAGCCGCACCTTGGCGAGAGTGAGGGGGATCAGAGCGAGAGCATGGAGAGGAAAGGGTGGACTCGACCGTGAAGGAAGGCAGATTCCAAGGAGGAAAGGGAGGGCACGCAACAAGAGCCTCCCTAGAACAAGTAGAAGGAAGCATGAGTGGGTGAGTGGACGCAAAAGCTCTCCAGGACGATCTGCAGAGTCTTGGTTTCACTCCTAGTCTGGCCAAACCTGAGATGGGAAAGGAGGTTGGGAGACGAAGAGCCCGCTCATGAGAAAAAAGAGTGAAGTGAGTCAGAGTGACTCGTAGGGGAGGTAGAGAAGCCTCTGTGAGTAGTAGAGGGATAGGGGAGGACGAGAGGCAGCCGGTGATGGCGCGACTAGCCGCTCGGTGATGGCGCGACTGGCCGCTCGGTGAAGGCGTTCTAATTTGATGATATTGGTAGCGCTTAGGAAAGGAAACCATCCGGGTGAAGCGTAAGTGAGAAGGGACCGAAGAAAAGATTTATACAGAACAGAGAGGGACTCCTTAGAGGGGCCCCATGAGGAAGCAGAGATACAGCGTAAGGCCTTGAGACGTGGGAAAAATTTGGCCTTCAGCGAAGATACATGCCTAGAAAAGGAAAGAGTGCGGTCGAAAGTGACCCCAAGAAAAGTTGGAGTGGGATTAAAACGGAGGCGGGAGCCGAGTAGGAGGAGGTTGGGCTGGAGGTTAGCCTGGTGGGGATCCACTGAAAAGAAGGAGGCATCACTGTTGCTCGGATTGAGAGGAAGACACCAGTACTCAGACCAGCGCTCCAATCGAGACAGAGCTCCTTGTGTGGCCTCCACCGCAGTGGGGACCGAGGGGAAGGAGGACCAAATGGCCAGATCGTCAGCGTAAAGAGAACAGCTGACGGAAGAAGGCAGAGAAGCCGGAAGATCATTAATGAAGAGAGAGAAAAGTACAGGGCCAAGAACGGATCCTTGCGGAACACCTCGACGGACTCGAAAGGAACGGCTTTTGTGATTTTGAAAAACCACAGAAGCGCGCCTGTCAGAAAGGAAAGATTGAGTCCAACGAGCAAAGCAAGGAGGGAGGCCAGCCGAAATAAGTTTGTGGAAAAGGGCGGGATGCCAGACAGAGTCAAAAGCTTTAGAGAAATCGATAGTAGACAGGATCGTCCGAGAGCCCGGCCTGGGTTTGTTAAGCCCATCCGAAATGGACTGAGAAAGGTACAGAATTTTATCAAGTGTAGACCGTCCAGGGCGGAAACCGGCCTGGCGGGGAGAAAGAATGGAATTAGATTCCAGAAAGAAGAGAAGACGGGATAGTATGATGCATTCAAAAAGCTTTGATACGCAGGAGGTGAGAGAGATAGGCCGGAAGGAAACAGGAGAGTCGAGAGGTTTTCCCATCTTATGTATGGGAAAAATAGAAGATGTCTTCCAGATGGAAGGAAAGGAATGTGAAGACCAGGAAAGATTGAAGATGTGAAGAAGAAAATCCATGCCAGAGCGAGGAAGATGCTTTAGCATGGGATAGGCAACTTTGTCTGGGCCAGTGGCAGTGGATGAGGAGAGGTTGGAGGCAGCCGCAAGAAATTCAGCGGGAGAGAAAGGAGAGCAAAAGGACGAGTGAGACTCCTTCGAGCACGTAGCTCGGCAGAGCTCAGTGAGGTAGCCTCTGGCTCTGCTGCGCAGGGTCTTTGGCTGAGACACGGAAAAGTGAGACCTCAGGTAAGCGGCATAAACCGAAGCCGATTCCCTGGGAGAAGAACAGTTAGGAAAGTTAGGAGAGGAAGAAGACGAGGAAGGAGAGCCAGCAATAGAGCGAAGAAGAGAGTGCACAGATTTAGGATTAGATTTAGGTGAAAGAGAAGTGCAGGTCGTCTGCCATGCCTCAGCCTTGGCCTTGGCAATGACCGACGAGGCACGTCGAGAGGCGGAGATGGAAGCCTGGCGATCTTCATCACTACTGTGAGCAGTAGAGAAAGCCCTGCGTTTTTCACCAACCGCTTCTTCCACCTCAGCAGACCACCAGGCTTTAGGAGGGCGTTTGATGCGGCCGAAAGGAATGGAAGATTTGGCCGCATTCATTGCCAGAGAGGTAAAGAGAGCAGCTGCAGAGGAAAGAGAAAGAGACGAGTATTCCTCTGCAGTAGACAGTGAGAGTCAAAGTAGGAGGCAAAGTCATCCCAGCGAGCTTTCTGAAAATTGAAGGAAGGGGGACGCTCGTTGGAGTGAAAGACCGGAGAGAGAGGGATAGATAGAAGAATTGGTAGGTGGTCAGAACCCAGGTCCTGAAGCACCTCCCAGGAGCAAGAAAAAGCAAGAGTAGAGGGAGCAAAGGAGATGTCAGGAGAGGAGCGACTGCCAGAGGAGCGATGGAGAAGGGTGGGTGTGTCAGGGTCATTGAGGGGGAGGAGGTCTGAGGAGATGACCCAGTCGAATACTTCCTCCCCACGGGGGTCGGAAGTACCTCTTGAGTCCCAAAGCGGGTGATGGCAATTGAAGTCCCCCAGAATGAAGGGATTTCTGGAGGAGGGAAGAATTGAGGGAGAAAAGGAATCGGTTCTGCCATCCGTTGGGGAGGAGCGAATAGGGGGGGCATACACATTAAGAAATGACACCGAGGAGGATTTGTTTAGAGAGATGTTGACCCCTACATAATCAGAGTAGGGATCGAGCGAAGAAAGAGAGGTGGTAGAAAGTTCAGAAAAGGATAGGCCCTGTCTGACGAAAATGACAACGCCGCCACTGGCATGCGAGGCATCAGAAGAGAGAATGCCAGACCGGGAGTGAGTACGATCAGAACGCAGAACAGAGAATCCAGGAATCCGGAAAGAGGAAGATGAGTTAAGATTAGATTCCTGAATGCAGATAAGGTCGACAAGATGGGATGAAAGAAAGTGAAGTAGTTCAGTGCTCCTGGCTCGAAGACCTACAGCATTCCATTGAAGAACCCTGAGAGAGTCAGGGGGAGGAGAGGAGGCAGGAGGTGCAGAAGTATAGCCAGGAGCAAGGGACGGTGGTGGAAGGGCAGGGAAAGGAGATATAAGATGGGCAGATGGGGGATAAGAAGTTTGGAGACGAGGGTGGGGCAAGAGGGCAGCATTAGCAGAGGGGGGGCCGGATTCCACAATGGAGGTATACGTGCCGGAGGAGTCCGAGGAGGGGGGAGTCACAGTGTTACGGCAGGGGGGCAGCTCCAAGAGTGAGAGCTGCCGAGAGCTCTGAAGTTAGATAAAGAAAGTTGTGAGCACCTTAGATGGACCCATTTGGAGCAAGCACAGCATTGCACTGACTTGCCCTGCCAGGTCACATTTCCAGCGCACACAGAGCAAGGAAAGATGGGGCCAGGGTTAGAATGAACGTTACCGCTCATCAGGAGAAGAAGAAGAATGAGAAGACGAAGGAGGGCAAGAATAAGGCAGGAGAGAAGACAAAGTGAGAACAGGCGACCGATTTTAAAGATGCTGTGTGCTGCCCTTCTGCGGTCGTTCAGGGGGCAGCATAGCGAAAAAATGAATGGGGAGTGCCCGGGGTAACTGGGCCCCTCGGGAAGGCCAACAGCCATTTCGACCCAACCCAAACGGGGCCGGGGACCGCACCACCACGTTGAGGCGGCTGTTGATTGGTGCAGAGGACTACATCCTCGTCGTAATAGGTTTAGGTTGACTAATACAATCATCGTTTTTGTTTCAATGTCGCGTCACTGTTAGCATGACAATTCAAGCAGTTGCATTTTATTTTAAAACACACTTTTAGCATTTCACAAATGCTTTTTATTCGTTTTATTGTTATTTACAAATCACACAATCTGCAATACGATCTTATGTTTTTAGCGCGGAATTCCAATCCAGACCAAATGAATTCAAAACGGTTCTGATAGACTGTTAGATGACTTAACAAAATATAAAAACGAATTAGAAAATTGTTGCATAATAATTAAAAACAAAATCAATCTCGTCTCATTGATGCATTATCATTTAAAGGAATTTGAATAAAATATATTTCACTTCATAAAACTAGGCTACTCTATTTGAATAATAATACAAAAAACAATCATCTCAAAATTTGTCGACATGATTGCTTCAATAAAGATCATGCATTCGTACAACACAAGTTTTGAAAATCTTTTTAAACTTTTTGGAAAGAGATGCCCCTGGCGCAATGAAGGTTAGAGCGAGGCAAATTGACCATTTTGGTTTGTTTTGAAACTTCGTGCATTCGCAAGTTGTGTCCTTGGGTTGGGCTCTTTACGAGAGACCTCCATCTTTATGTGATGGCCAGGTGGTTTAAGCGGGCAAAAAAATACACAAAACAGATATGAAGTAATTATTAATTAAATGTGATTAATGGGTTTATGGGAGAGTAATCCATTAAGAAATAAAATCAAATCCTCAATTGAGATGTTAACCTCAAGGAAAATAACTTAATATGTACTACCACAAGACAGTATTGGTAAAGACCGACTTCGGTTGCGGTTAAAAGCCACGATTCGCATCAGATACCCTTGGGTGTGAATCTAGGCTTTTGATAAAGGGCGTTCTAACCCGGGACACTACCTTAACCATTAGGCCACCGAATCACGCCGATAAGCTGTGCGAATTTTTATACATCAAAAACTTGATAATTTATAGAGCTGGGATCAATTACGCCCTCTGGTAGTGTGCAAGTGTTAAGTGACATTTTGCCCAATTGGTCAGCAAAACTACCAACTTGCAAGATGGTTTCGCTTGCTGATCTAGCAAACTGTCACTTAAAAATTGCACATCAATTGAAGGTGAGAACTTTTTTAGAGATAGATTGCCAAAGGTCGCTCCTTAAAGTTGTGTTATCTGGGCAATACCGCTCCCTCCTAGAGACGTCATTGATTTGACAATGAAATAGGTAGATTGCAGCTTACACTATGCAGTGTCATTTGCAGCGGAAGTATGTTGAAAGAAGCTTCGTAATGGTCACAAGTCGTATCGGTCACACTTTTGTACAAGCTTGACTTTAGATTTGGCTAAAAACAAGCTGCGACTGATCGAATTTTTCACTTTTGGCATGAAGGTTACTTCGGCAGTTCCAATTCGTTTTGAGAGTTATCATTTTTAAAAGTAGGCCACCATACATGTAATTAGGATGCCGTAGTTTTGCCTTTGGTTTGCGTTTATACTTTTTCTTTTTTCAACTACGATTTTGATATCGAATATTAATAAAACAAATGATAAAGTTCACGCTCAGCTCAAAATAGAACACTGGTTTTAAAGGCAACTAGCCCCCGAGCCAGGAAAGACGTTGTTCTTCATCTATTTGATTCCCAATTTTTTAGATATTACACGTGCTATAAGAGCGCTATCTCTCGCGCCTGACCTTGTTGCAACGCGTAAAAAGCTGGACTGTTGAATTGCGGAAAGTTTTGTCTCGGGCGCTGTAAATGAAAAAATTGCACAAACTGTTTGAAAAAATAAGGATACTACAGAAAACTTCAGTAGAAGCCAGCCCCAGTGCACGATATTCGTTGAAGCTTTGTTGCCTGCCACTTATGTTGACCATCTTGTAATAACGATATATTAAGATAAAAGGAATGGGTAGTAAACAAATGCTAAATACTCCAACCATAATGGACAAAGTAATAGTAAGATTACGTGCTTTTGCAGAGGAATCGTTATTTTGACGTAGAAAATGGGACCTTTTTTCATGTTCTAGAAAAGCTTTAATGGTTGCAAAGTTTATGACCCACATAACAATCAACAAGAAAAAAACAAACACAGACGTTGCAATTTTGCCAAAAGCGCCCATTGGAATCGGAAGCGATGAAAATCGCATTTCGTAGCGTATATCAGTGATGAGAAACGGTAGAGTTGCAAAAATTGAAGCAAATATCCAACTAAAAATGGTAGCTTTTTGAGCAATAGAGCTTGGTGATCTGGTTTTGTACTCTAACGGTTTGAAAACAGCAACAAAGCGGTCAACACTGGCTAAAACCAAAGTATCAGTTGAAACACCAATAGATAACAAAGTAACAAAGCCAACTACACCTATGTAATAGTAAGAAAACGAATTGCAAAATGTAATCGGCTGTTCTATTATTTCATGAATAGAAGTCTGGAACATGATCGAGTTATTATAAGCTGGTGAATAACTGGTAGTGTTTGTCAGAACCCCAGGTTTTAGAGGTCGCAAAAAATACCAAAGATATTGATAGATAAAAGTCGGGAAAACAAAGATTCCAACGAGAAGATCAGCAAATGCAAGAGATATTCGAAAAATAGCAGGCGCACTGTGGCTTTGCTTATAATGGAAAAATACCACAAGTATCATTACGTTGCAAATCACGATGCAAAGAGATATGGTGACGCATAAAACAACGATGACGAAGACAGTTGCTCGACTGCTGAAAAACAAAGTTCTCTTGAAATTACGGCATAGTCAGGTTTGAACAGTTCACACAAAAAAAGTTTAAAGGGGTGTGGTCTTTCGCAAGCAAATATTTGCTTTACATGCAAACAGATAGTGAAAATGTATACAACCAACCCAAGCTGTTTATACCGATTTCAAAGTCTTCACTATGACTCCACAAGAAAATTTAAACCACATTGGTCAACTCCAAAGCAGAGGCTTTAACCACTCTACCATCTTTTAAACTAGGCGCGAGATAAGTGGCCATTAACCGGCGTGATGGTTTAGTGGTGAGAGCGTCCGCATCGCAGTCGGTAGACCTGGGGTTCATTCCCTAAGTCAAGTCGTACCAAAAGACTTCAAAAAATGGTATTCACAGCTTCCCTGCTTGGCGCTTAGCATAAACAAGGGATAGTGTGGAAAACAAGCCAGCAAGCTTGCTTGCTGTGTCCTTTGTCAAGGCACTTAACGGGACACCTCCACCTTTATGTGGCAGACAGGTGACCCACCCGTACTTCACCGGATTACAATTGTGAAGTTGCTAACCCAGCATGTCGTAAAAGACGACTCTTGGGTACCCACCAGTGGCGGTCCGCCTTGTTGTTGGTGGGGCTACCAGTCACTCAAGACTGGTTTGAAATGTGCTGCCATCTTTCCCCTAGCCTAATTTCAATTAGGTTGACGGCATGAACCTGAATTGCCGTTCATGCCGCACCTCCGTCCCAAGGAAGAGGAAGTGTAACCACACATAAGTGGCCGTATGGTACATGCCAGTATACTCTTTTAAGCGTAAGTATACAGAATAAACGTTTAGAGTTTGGAGTAGGGCTGTACCGAAGCCAAAATTTTGCCTAAGCCGAAGCTTATGCAGTTGTTTTATGCAACTACATCTAAAATATAATTATATTAATGCTGTATTACTGAATATACAGTCCACAGTTTGATGCTAAAGTGTATAATGCAAAGATGATTCACCATATAATAGATTACGTCCTCATATATTGTATTTGTGGGCATCACATCCAACACACAAAACATGCAAGTAAATTGAAACCGCCCAGCAACAAGAAAATTGAAAATTTGAAATCAATAAAATGATAATCGAATGTTTATTGCATCTGCAGAGGAATTTTGCGTTTAATTATCTTTACAAAAATTTCGCATTTTCTTTCAACAAAACGAGTATTTATTGCTGATTGTTTATGCATATCATCTACTAATCATTTTATCATTATTAAAGAGATACGGCGAATATACAAGTGAAGCTTATAATAATCCTCAAGTGATATTTAATTAGTCCTGAAAAATTTCTCTTTCTAGTCTTTTAGTTAAAAGTTATTTTAAAAATTACAAAATTGACCTATGACATCATTTAGCGGGAAAACAGTTCACTGGCTGTAATAAAAAATATAAATAACTGATGAGCAAATGAGAGCAATGGCAGTCAAAGAAAATTACTTTCCGTCTAGTAGCGTTAATTTTCTTTTAGATTTTTAAAAGGGTGTAACAATACTTTATTGCAATAACTGAAAATAATTTGCTGAAGCCAAAGATTCGGCGAAAAATGTCCCTGGTTTAGAAGAAAGCCGAAGCCGCAGCTTCGGTACTTCTCTAGCAAAGAGTAAACATTTCGATCAGTCATGCTGCATTCGCACTGAAGAACCCGGTTTCAAAAACCTTCGCCACACTGTCCGTCGTTTGTATGGCATGCTTCATAGTAGCCTAGCTGGTGTGCTTGCCAATCGTTAAATGCTGAAAATTTCTGGTTCGCCCTATGCGTTAGCGTAAACTAAATTGTTTTGGGGTCAAAACGGACTGTATTGGATAAAAGAGAAAAAAGAGCACAAAATTCATGTACACCAGGGCCAATGGCAAAAAAACTTTGACCAGTGAAATTGCTGAATCTCGTGATACCAGGGATGGTCCCGAAGAGTATTCAAACGGACCTCAACGCCTAGTGATGCCAATATCTTTAAAGTCTAGTGAAGACCATTTGTGATTACCATTTCAAAACTGCTAACATTTTGTAGAAATCACCTTATAGTTTGGGAGATAATTTTAGGAGCATTTGTGATTGGCCAGGATTGTGCTCGTTTTGATATATTTGGGCTGTATTTACCTCAGAATATAGGTTTGCTCACTGTGGATGTAGAATCTAGCTCGCCTTTGTCAACTAGTATTGATTTTTAGATGAAACATGCCAGTCGAAAAAACTTAGAAAATGTGCTCTACATTTTATTGTAGCATAACACTTCAGCTAGAGACCTACATGTTGATATAAAACCTACCTTTCAATCCAACTAATTACTGAGAAAGTTGCAAATTTCTTGCTGCAAGAGAACTAATTGAAGCCGGTTTCATAAAGTTTACGTAATAATAAAATAAAGTTGAGCTCACACGCTAAGCACTTCTATCATGGCTTGTTTCTGACTTACCTGTTTTCCATGCAAGTCCAAGGAGAAATGATTTTTGACAAAAAAACATTTTCATTAAGCCCACACCAAGTGATTCCAACGAATGGTACGACCGCTACAATTTCATAAAAATGACCTGGTCTTTTATCAAGCGCAAACGTAGTCAGTTGGATACAAGGATTTGTGAGCTCGATATCACCGAGTGTTTTGAAATCCATACCTTGAATGGATTGGTCCCAACTAAAATTCCATAATTTGTTTTGTTTGATTTCAACTTCATCTCTGCAAATTGATTGCACTGCCGTCGGTTGGTTGCACAATGTTGCATACAATAATTTTGTGAACTGTGTTACTGCAAAAGGCTGTCGTTGGCACTCACTGACAAATTGAGGACAATTCCAGGTTTTCAACTCGTTCAAGAAGGTAGATAAATAAAAGGAGCCTTCCATCCAGTTCAAATAGAACGACTGAACTGTTAGATTACAGCAAATTAGCTCTTTAGTTCGATTTCGTGCGGTGCTGCTGGGATCAACAAACTGACATTGGTAATTTTCAAGATCGAACTCACAATTTGTTTGCTGTGGTTGACTTGTGTAAATCTGTAGCAATAGAAAAGCAAACAAGAGCTCCACAGTTTTGTCTTTGGTCATCTTGAACTATGTACAAAATGCATTATTCTAATAGTTACCAAATTTGTGACATCTTTTTCATTAGACTAACTTACCTCACAAGTTTATCCAATATTTTTCGATCGTAAATTAACTTTGGTAATAGGCCTACTCTTCTTTCGCTCGCAATGGCGGACTAAATCATTATTTTTGTGAAGGTCACTTAAAAGTAGCTTTCATAGCAGCAAAAATTGCCATGTTCTATTTGCTGTAATTAAGAGTCATGCTATGACTCCCTACATGATGCTTATGTAATTTGGTACCGTTTTCGTGATTCAAGATCAATTGTTTGGCGTTGGAACAATCGCAGGCTTTAAATTATTACAATGGTACTGCTGTGTAATCACCGGAAGTGGATCTCATGGTTAGAGGTCAACAACACTGATTATTTAATACGCTTGTAATGGCATTGAAGCAATTCCTTGTACGTGATTTTTGTGGTAGAAAACTATTCGTATTTGGTTTAGTATTGTATCCAATGATAATTCTTCCGTCTCCAAAAACAAGCAGCTTGCCCCCAAAACAGACCATGCTATTTACATAGAGTGAGTATAGTGGTCTTCCACGGTCTTCTCCCCTTTTATTGAAAAACGACCTTCATATTTTGTTTCAATGTCAAAGCGCATTAACTTCTTTACCAGCCCAAGATAATCTTCTAAAAAAGATCGTTGTCGGCGTAGAGCAATGGTTTTTTTCCGAATTGCCTCGTGTTCTCTGCAAAAAATTTTTCACAAACCAATGCAAATTTTTCAAATTTCCATTGTCGTAAGGGGGAAATTTAGATCATGAACTGATTTGGCATGGCAGCCTCCACAACATTAGCGAGTCGTTGCTGTGCAAAACCATTTGTCCTCCTCACTGCAGAAGCGATCTAAGCTGCAATTTCTTGCTATTTTTGTTCGATAATGTCACCAGGCCCACGTGATTCTGCCAACCACGACAGTTTCATTGATTAACCCTACGTTGGTCACGTGGGGTGTTTGAACACCCTAATTTTTAAAAAATGTTTATAACTTCTATGATTTAATGTGGTTCTCTATATCTTTTCAGGTACTTTCCTAAAACATTTAGGGTGTAAATACACCAGCTGCAGTATAGTTGTATAGCAATTATTTTCCGAGTTATACAGTTTTTTTGCTCTCTGGGGTATCCAAAGACCCCACGTGACCAACACCGTTACACAATGTCTGTGTAACACCCCAATTTTTTTAAAATGTTTATAACTTCTATGTTATAATATGGTTCTCTATATCTCTTCAGGTACTTTTCTAAAACATTTATGGTGTAAATATACCAGTTGTAGTATAGTTGTGTAGTAGGTAATTATTTTCCGAGTTATACAGTGACAAAAACAAATATAATGGATTATGAATATATTGTTTATAATTTCTTTAAATCTGATCAATCAGGCATCAAAGAGTTTAATTGTGTTAGTTAATATATCTTGAACCAGTTAGAAGTTGTTTGATTCACCATAAATACTATTTTTTGATTGGGGTGCGCAGACACCCCACGTGACTAACCATGTTTGGACATCCCACGTGACCAACGTAGGGTTAAGTAATCTCGAAATTAAAAAAAAAAACTAAAAAAATCACGAGATAACGCTTGTAGTAACAAAATTAGTTTGTGTACGCGAGGTTTTGTAGTAGCTGTGATTTGAGAAACTTGTGATTCGGGCATAGGAACGAGATTTTCTCAAAAATTTCAGGAAATTAAAAGCAATGCTGTTTTGGACGCTTTTCAACTGCAGCGATTTTTAGCGCCCGGACTTATTGTAATCACAGATTATATGTTGTTCCCCCCATTAATCCTACGTCCTATTGCTAAGTGCAAGGCAGGAGATCCGCGAATGCGATTGTTCACATTTCTGGTTTGACTCAAAAAAAAGAAATGCCCGAAAATTTATTGCCTGCGAAGCAGACGTTCTACTCAACCACCACATTACCTTGTGTCATGAAATTTTGACCTCGTCAGTAATAGTTATTGTTTACGAAGGTTTAAATTTTGACGTTGTTGGTAATCATTCTTTATGCCTTCTGAATCGACCTTTGATAGAGCTATTCCTTAGGCAAGCTGTTGGTACTATAGCCTAGAAAAACCTCAATCAGACCACTACAAAATCTCGTGGAATTCATTGAACACACCCCACAAACTATACATACCCTAAAAGCTTGTTTTATCGCCGTAATCACTGAAGCTCGCTTTAGCGCCAACAAAATTTTTTGCGCAAATATCTAGAACTCTGTTGAAACGGCAAGATCTTTGATGTCGCACCGATCTACCGGCTGCCTTACCTATTGGACTTGATGGCAGACAGCTATTTTATTGAACCCACCACACAAGCTATATGCGGTAGGCGATAAGACTGGGAGCTTGAAGATCTAATAGACCTGCTGATTTCTTCATTTTTTGACGAGTTACTTTTAACGTCAAAGAGGCCTACCATCAATGGAGTAAATGCCATTTTTATGGACATCCGCTTGGGGGGGGGGACAAACGGGGCACTAGCCCTTGCCCTGGCATTTTGGTTGTGACACAGCTGAACTAATTATTGCATCAAATTTGGTAAAAAAAGTAAAAATTGCATTTATTGGAACTTGCCCCCTCTCTGGCTTTTTGATTTGTGCAAAAATTTTGCATAATTCTAACCCCTTTCCCATCTTCGCCTTTAATCATGGGTAAGAATATGCAAAAATTCCACAAAAAAGGATCATCAAACATCCCTGCTCATCGTCCTTGTTTTAAATAATGTCATTCCCCCCACTTCAGCAAAACTTGTTCAACGGCTTTTAGTGTAGCCACTTATAGCTTACCTAGATTAACTAATACTGCTGTTTTAATATGGCTTCAAGTTCGCCAGGTCATTATGCAGTAGCATAGCCTGAAGATATTTTTGTAATTGAGAAGAAAACACATTGATAAACAGTAAATTCATTTTTGCCATTAAAGTGACAGTATCAACATGATTCTTTGGGTGTTTTGCCCCAAGAAAAGCTATTTCATGATAATTTCAGCTGCTTGGCTGCCCAGCTACTGCTTCGCAAACAAATTACCAGCGTTGGAAACGAGTTGCTTGAGTTCGCGTCTCGAGTCGAGTCACGAGTCATCGAGTCATTGATGTGGAGTCTCGAGGCGAGTCATTTTGTTCAAACGACTAGAGTTAAGTCGAGCCTTTTTCTACTACGACTGGAGTCGACGCGAGTCTTTTCTCCGCTTCATTGGCGATGTTTGGTTTCCTGTAACTTATTAATAATTGCTGCGGAGAGCGTGGAATATTGAAACAGCGCGTTTCTATCACAAGCATTGCACCAAGCCGGAGATATGACCTTCAAGAGTCTTTTTTAAAAACAACTGCCTCGAACGCACGGGGTTTAAACTATCAAGTTATTGGTCACAGTCAACGTTTTATTACACTTAGTTATCAATTATTGACAAAACCTTGCGTTTTAATCATGATTTTTCGTTATTACGTTACAGAAAGTTATTAAGCTACCTCGTATCTGCTCGTGAAACACTATTACCAAACAGAAAACTAATCGTTTATTTTCATTTTATCAGTAGACCTACTAAAAACAGAAAGAAGAAACCTAAATAGCCTACAACATTTTGCTGGACTGTAGTACTTACACGTTTACAGAAATGAAAAGTAAATCATTCTTTCCTGTTTTTTTCAACTTTTAATTTAAAAACGAATAAAATTGAAATCGAAGCTTTCTAATGTAAAATTTTAGGATTTTAGAAGCGTCATTGAGCGAAATGCAGATAGTGACACTGTTTCGACCTTTCAGGTCTCTTTAGTGCACTTGGTGACCGACAAGTAGCCAGAGGCTCTAATAAAGCATGGCGTGGAAAACTGAAAGGTCGAAACAACGTCACAGTCTGCATTTTGCTCAATGTGCACCGCCGGCCTCTTGCATTACTTTAGAAGCATTATATTTCGAAGCTTTAGGTTACTGGTTAAGCCAAGAAACTGGTTAGCTAGGCTACCCTCGTTTGTAACTGACACCTAAATTTGTTATTTTTTGGTACTGGATAGATATTGCATCCAATCACTTTATTAATCGATTCGTTCGACATTGCTTGGTGAATTAAAATTTTGGACACTTGAGCTAGGCTTACATAAGCTCTAATCTGGACAGTTTAAAGCTGACTTTTAATACTAATTATTTATCAGTCTCCTGCTGTGCTAACTGTAGCTCGCTATGAAGTCAAGCTTATGGTTTTGTGATTTAAAAATGAATTTCAAAAAAAGTTAGGAACGCACTTATGAGCGTACGTATACAACGTGCTAAATGCAAAATCTAATACAGGGGTGGCCAAACTTTTCAGACCATGCGCCAAAATTTAGATTGCAAAGTGAGCAATGCGCCACCTCTAAACATGCAACGCGCCAAATTTGGCTCAATGCGCCAACGTTTTCAGTACATGCGCCAAAATTTTTTGACACATAAAGATTTATTTGAAGATGCGCCACACAAACATTCATAACTTATTATTGCCTTCAAGCGTGTAGCAATGTATTTATACTTTGAAGTCAAAATAAGGCCATATTCAGCGGTGGTCTCCAAAAAAAAAAAAAAAAAAAGGTCATCACTTGTCTGGCGTCAAGGTTTGTGGCATATTGAGGCCAAAAGTGAACGCATAGGTGCGGCGAACCGGGCGGTGACCTTTTTTTTTTTTTTTTTTTTTGGAGATCACCCCATAATTGATCGTTCTTTTCACTTCAGAGTGTTAATAATCTATGACAAATTTTTCGGGGCATCTATAAACACACTTCCTCAAATTACCCAGGACATCAAATGCGCCACCTCCAACCATGCAATGCGCCACGTTTGGCCACCCCTGATCTAATACAACAAAACCATTAAGGCTGACAGTACAAAATAATAAAAATGATTTATAAGATTTTGACTTCATGCAAGTAATTTTATTATCAGCAGACCAGTTGCATCTTAAATCGAGTCTCGAGTCATTGGTATCAAGTTGAGTCATTTTTTGCAAATGCAATTACACCGACTCGAGTCTTTCCATCACCGCAAACTGCTCGACAACTGCAAACTATGGGTTTTAAGCAATTTTTTTAACAAATCGCAAATCATGAATTACATTTAGAACTGCAATAAACCTCGTCTATAGCAGCTTCATGACAACGGGAATTGGCCTATAACGTTGCATTTTGCTCGGTCCCAACAAAATATGTATTTTGATTATGCATTAAAACTTTGCCCATAGCGGCATTTTTGTGTCGCCAATTCGCGTACAACGGCACCCTTTATTTTTTCTCCGGAGTTTTTTCATTTATAACGGCACTTAAAATATAGGCCACCATCTCTGCCATGAACGGTCATTATCTTTCAATCCAATTAAAATTGCTGCAAGGGAGTAAGCTTTTGTTACCCACTCTAATTGTTTACAGTAAGGACTGGACTTAAAGTGCATGTCAAATAACACCGACGATGACCGAAACAAGTCAAAGCAACTAGTATACCGCAAGGGTGTAAAAGATTGAAGGCAGTTTTGAAACGGTTTTAAGTAATTCGTTTATTACTACATTCATTTTTCAATTCTCTGAAGTCGCTGCCATATGCAAAATATTGCGTAATATATAGTAATATCTTACTCATGTTGCAGAACTAGGTAGCTCACAAAACGTTGCATTTCTAATTTTTTAACCGCGGCTTTGGAAAGTATTTTTGGGAAAGGCTAAGGTTTTACGATAGCTTACTGGTTTGTGATTAAAGCTAATAATTATTTTCACTTTGTTGCTATTTTATGTCCTTGACGCATCAGGACCTAAATGACGTAATGGAAAGCAAATGCTTTCGGATTACAAAAGCCTATTCATATGAATCTGGGATTACAAACAGTTTATCACAGGCGTGCACAACCTGTAGCCATGAGTGATTAGTTGTACAGCCGTGCTGAGTGGAAAGTGCCGTGCTGAGTTAAAAACTTTAAATTTGGTAACATTGCAGACCGCTGATACTATGTCTGAAACGTGTTTGACCTCTGTATCTGTGAAAATGAGGTTTAGTAGCCACTTGCATCCATTCAAATTGATCGCGAGTAGCACAATCAATGTTAGTCGGACAGGTGATGACCTTTTTTTTGAAGATTACCTCCTATTTGGGCAACACAACAACAGCTCCGACGATACTTCATAGCTACATTTCCTTACTTTTGGTCCATGGGGCTTTGAAATGTCAGCAATTTGATTCTTCGTCAAAAAAGTTTAGAGACTCCTGTCCGTTATTTTTTTGATAAATCTAGCTGTTTCTAGACATATTTTAAACTGAATTTAAATATTTTAGCTCAGACAAAAGTGGCAACCCTGGAAGAGAAAAACTATTCGCTTTCACATGAACTAAAAAATTCTGAAGTTGATTCATTGGCGGTCGTAAATTGAAATAAATTGGTAATGTGGCCTCCAATAGTGAAAATGTTGTGTATCCCTGGTTTATCATAACACCAGTGTACGATTACGTAGACCTACCGCGGCTTCCACCATAACACAGGCGTGCGAAGCAGGGGCATTTCATCCCCTTTCTGCTCATCGTTTTAGTTTCCCCATACTCATCCAACACACTTTCAATATTCCCTAATACCAAAAAGGTCATTAACTAAAAAAGAACCTCAAAAATTCCAACAAAAACAAAGCCTCTTTTAAAATTAACTTCTGACCGCGCCAAGTATGAGTTCATATATGACACAGCCATATCAGCGGTTCGCAAATGTCAAAATTAATTCGACAAATTGTCGCCACTCTGCACTCATATGACATCACAGAGGTCGTTCGTGAAATTTTGCCGACCTCGTTACTTTTGATCGGCTGAATTTAGTCAAATGAATGCAATTATGATTGGCAATTGACAATGTGATGTTGCCAAGAACTGTTACTTTAGGCGATATGAATCAATAAATGCTTGCCAACATTTTATTTCAAATATCTGTGACTTGTAGGATCAACTTGTGAAGACGTCAGGGTTTCCAATGTTGTTGTTGAGACGAGGGAATGCATTTGTAATTAGCGATTAACTGTGGACTACAGCCAATAATACCTGCTTGAATCAATGATTGCTTGTCAGCTATTTGCGGTCCCTACCCGATGTTGTAGATAATCCAATTTGGTTTTTGAAGATTTATCACTGTTAACGTCACTTCGCATCCGCATTAGCAAGCTGCGTTTTTAGACTTTAAAGCAATGCCGTACTTTTTATCAATGTCGCACAAGCCAGAATTGACCGCAACCAAGGTGACTTAGTTCTGCTGTTCTTCACGAGCGGAAAATCATTAACCAAGCAAATGCACCCTCAAATGATAGAAGCAAACCCTTAGGGGTAAATTTACATGACACTAAGAAACTAAATTAAATGTCAAAGGACCAATGGTTTATAGCGAAAGTCAGCAAAGGCGCGTGTAATCGTAATAGTCCGACATTATTGGACACAGTGAGATCACGTAGCCCATATGTGCTTTGTTTACAAAATCGACTTGAATTTCAATCAACTGTGTCATATTACAAACAAATAAGACGATACTAAGCAGTATAAACGTGGCTTGATAGAAAATTATACAACTTTTGAAAGAACACCAAAAGAACTTACTTATTACCCTTTAGAGAATTAGTCAGAACTTGAGTCATGTTATACATGATTAAATGCTACATTTACTGAATAAAATGTTGTTGGTGGTAAAGAATTTTAATATAGCTTTGAAAAAAGCTGTTCGAGCCATAAGCTTTTCGTGACGCTCTTATTGGTGGCTGTATCGCGCCAAACACTATAACAAGCGGTTTTCAACCCTCGCCTGCAGCTCTTTCCGCCTTAATCTCCAAGAGGCTGCTTATATCAAGACTCAACGCCCAGTGTTAGGCAGACAGAAAGAGTTTGTTTACATTCTGAAACTCTAGATAATCGAGGGGTTTCTATTTGGCCTCTTGCTGCGCTTTCTCTAGCATTTCGCTATTGCAAAATTATTCTTTGACGCGCTTCACAATACTAACGCTATCACTGGATTGTTTTAATTGCCTAAAGTCCAAATTAATCACATAAAACACTTACTCACCCTAGCTTCTTTACTGAATAAATCAGTATTCAGCAAAAATAAACCAAACTTTTGGTTATTTCAATAAAACGACGTTCCGCAAGGCACCCAGTTTACAACAAAATATTGCCATTTAAAAGTAATGTAGAATAAACAATCGGCACCCAATTTACTAACCCTTTACACCGCAATAAAACGTTCGTTTGTTTGATAAGCACTGCATATCACCTAATCACAACAATAAACAGAAGAAATATTACAAAAATGTCATGAGATCAAAAAAAATAAATAAAACATAAACAAAACGGATTTTACAGAAAACTGCAACTTGACGCTAAAGGTACATATTTGTACCTCAGAAAAGCAGGGGTAAAGGCTTTCTTTTTCTTAATAACTGTAGTTTCCGGCTCATAAATATCTTTTTAAAAAAAATTGTTTGTACGCTTATTCTCAATATTGATTGGGATATCAGTTTGTACTTAGCACAATTAATGTTTCGCCTTAAACTCTGAAGTAGGTTACAATTCTATCAGAAAGCATTTATCGGAACACTTCAGGTGATGTCAACGCCTCCATGTCCAGTTTTAATGTTTCCTGGCCTTTTACACAATATCTTCAACAATTGGCAAGTTTTAACAAACCTGCTGTCACGTCAGCATAACCTTGCTCAAATGGTGAATCGTAAGAGAACCAATCCACTATCTTAGAAATACAGCCTTGACGATCCTAAACAGAAAATAAAAAAACCAAGAATAAACGTAAAGTAGTTACAACGAAAGCTTAACAAATCATTCTTAGGTCAAACATTAAGAACGACCAGAAAGAAAGTAGCTATGTGCCATAGCTATAGCAAAAAAACAAAAATACCAGTTAAAACCGCAAATTTTCCTAGATCCAAATTTGTTTTAGGATAAGCTATGACCTGGCTTTTCAATCAAAATTTGCATTTAATTAGTGCAAAAAAATATTCGTTTGATGACGTCCGGTGTGGAATCCACGCCCTCAACAACAGATAACTCTTAGTATTTAAACGATGCCAATACCGTTGCTGCATTGAGACCACTGCCTCAGTTATTGCTCAAAATTTTGTCACAAAACAATTCAAGTACTAAATCAAACCATGTTCTAAGAGTAAATATCAATTGAGGACGCACTTAACATAGTTGCCTTACAAAAATATAACCTCAACCTGCCCGTGTAGCCAGTCCAACAGAAAAATTAAGTTTGTACATTTAAGCTTGTGGGAACCAAACACTGGCTTTGAGGCGAAACCATTTTCGAAATTTGTTTCAACCAAATTGTATTAAGCGTTCCAAAGTTTTTCTCTATTCTGAAGATCATAAAGAGACATTTACATAATTTTGTCATTGTAAACAATCTTTCCAAGATTTCTAACTCAAAACCTTACAAATCGCAACCACTAACGACGTGAAAACATATTTCTCATTCAAGCAAAGCTGAGAGATAAAACCGGATGTTTAAGCCTGTTGTAATTGCGGTGGAAGCCGTGTCACCACAATGCAACAACCACATATTATGTTATATGGCACAAACTTCCACTAACAACTTTTGACAAATTGTAACAATGAACTCAAAAAAATTAAAAAGCAATAATAGGTTTTGAGTAAATAAATGATGGCTTCTCACTGGCAGTAATAAAAAGTAAAAGTTACGAGTGCAAACACGCTCTTCTGCCGTGATCGGTTTTGCGACAAATGTCACATCGATGAATGTACGAGCACTCACTAGCGGGTTTAAAGCAATGACCATCGTTAAAATACTTGCAAAAACCTCGCGTTTTAGCTTCGTTTTCATAATCATTTTGAAACAGAGAATCAGCAATAAATTCATTGAATCCACTTCTGTACACTTCACTGGTATCAGGGCTAAGTCTGATCCGCTGTAACAATGTTGAATTTCTGGTGGTCAAAATACTTTCAATATGGCGAATATCACGCATTCCTCTTCCATTATTTTCAGCAGTGATATTAGAAACTGGCTGTGGCGCAGGATGTAAATCATTTATTGCATAACGACTGGTTTTTACAGGGTCGACTGGGGGCGAAGGTGACCGCCTTCTTCGACGTTTTGCCCCGGTTCTACTGCGCTGATATTCTTGTTTACTGTACGACTTGTCAGGCGCAGGTTTCTCGCAGTCCCTCAAAAGTTTTTCTTGCCAGTTATCTTCGGCTTTAAACCACGAATTTTTGAAATCCCACGAGGCTGATTTGCGGACAAAAGAAATCACACTTTGATCAAATTTTATTACTTTTCCAGGACGATCTGGCTTGCGACAAAAGCGAGTTATCAATCGCTTCATGTGGAAAATGTACCGTCTCGTTAGCTTTGCGTAAGCAGCCACAGAAACGTCTCGCCTATCGGCAAAATCTGAGAATAAGTTTATATGTGACTGTAAATATTTCATCGCTGGTGTCCGCGTTATGTCTGCCGATCCAGTTGCACTTTCCAAATAGTCTGCCACCCAGACGTTCCTAATAGTTGATGGTAAGGAACGTAATTCATTTTTTAACTCCTCCTCAGAAACTGAAGCAGTCAATGAATTATTACAATAAACTGCAGGTTTTACTTCATCATCAACAGACAATAGTTTATTAATTTCAGCAGTTTCTTGCTCTTTTTTGTTCGCAATTGTTTGACAAACAGTACACAAACTGACTTTAGTAGTACCGGTAGGCATGGCATAATCATCTAAATGCTTACTATCTTTTTGCCGTTTACTTGTGTGCAAATCAGCAGAAAAGGCTCTAGGTCGGCCATCTACAACGTTATTGTCAGTTTGAGTTCCAACAGAACATTTTCTAATGGAAGATAAACTTGAATCACCAGCCGCTCCAATATGCACATCACCATGCCCAAAATTATCTTTTCTTTTAATCGTCTGTTCGATAACAGTTGGCTCAGCTTTGAGCTCACGAATTTCAAGAAGCGATTCAAATGCCTTTAGAAATTCTTCAGAATTAAAAGTTATTAGTTTTTCCGACTTTAAAATGTCTTCTTTGCTTTGATGATTAGAACTTGTGGGTACAATTAGAATATGAAAGTTATTAATAATAGCCTTCGGATCTTGTTTTTCGAAAAAAGTTGTTTCTTTGTTTCCACCAACACAATCAGCACTTACCAACATTCTTTCTTTTATCAACAAATTCATTTGGAAAGCACGTTTTACAAACAGCGCATCATTTCAGTCATCGATTACTTCACGGCTCAACCTCAGCCTTGCTAAGTGCTAGTCGTTTTGTTTTCAAATACCGCTTTTCTTCTCTTTTATAGTTTCACGACACAGCCGTACGCTTGACCAAAGTTCGACTGTTTAAATATTGCGCAAAAAAAGCTATATCACAGTTACGGTTATCTGCGCTCTTGTTTACTTCATAATTCTCTGCTAAACTGTACTTCCAATTCGACAGTCGTCACGCATGTGAACAAGTTGAAAATAAAAGGAAAAGCGCCAAACGGGTTTATTGAATTCTTTTTGATAACGTTTTTAGGGCATTGTTACATTCCACCTTTGTTACGTAATCTAACAAATTTGAAAAAAATTCTGCACTCTTACTTTAGAATCATTCTTTTAATTCTCGCTAATTAGAGCAGAGGTGTCAAACTTACTCAGTGTTGTAGACCATTTACATATCTAGATTTCTCGCGGACCACACGATTTTGTGAAATGCAAATGATACAATTGATAACATAGCAGGTAGAAGTGGGCATTTCAGAATTTAAAATCTTATAAATACAATGGTTGAATCGAGTTGAATCTTAAATCTTAATTTTTTCAAATAGATGGAAACGAAATAAATAGCTACAAAAATACATTGGCGAACCCATGATGCAAATTTTCTTGACTTCAAAGCCACTATTTCAAGTGAAACAGCCGCACATGATACTGGTTGCGCTGTGAAGATCGTACAATCCTGAAAAGTGTGTAAAAATAGCCATGTCTATTTTGTACAGGCAGATTGTTCGCTAAATTTCTCCGTTTACACGCAGTTAACAAGCAGAAGAAGCACGCGAACTTTGGGTAGAAGTTTTTCGAATTTATGAAATACTAATGCTGCGCAATAAAATAGCTAGTGAAGCAAGTCTCTGTTTAAAACGCATTGGACATTACAGTAGTTGCGTGTGAGTCAGCAATGTACGAAAAATGCTTTGCGTCGACAACTGTAGGACGCGATGTGCAAAGCGCATATGCGTTTGGTAAGTGGTTTACTATAGGTAGTAGAATAATAATTGCTCTGTTTTGCCCATCATAAAAGTAGTATGACGCGAACTTCAAAATTGGGCATGGCACGCCGGATTGGGCCTGCGGGAGTCTGACACCAGTTGGAAAACCGTGAATTAGAGTTGAACCAAAGCCAATATGTATTGAAATATACATATTTAAAAAGCCTGAAACCATGCGAGATATTTCATCTTTTTTTGTGAAATTGAAGTATCTATGCCTAACAAGGAAACAAATGTATTGCGAAGTCATTTCGTTGATACACCCATAGTTTTGTGGCTAGTAGTCTGTAATAGAATATGTGCTAAAAGAGTCAAAAAATATATTCGAAAAATGAAGTGTTTCCTTCTTTGAGTCTTTCCGTGATAGTCTATAAAGCAGGAGATTTTAAACTGGGGGGGGGCACGTGTAACACTCGTAGAGGACCCCGGGGCCATGGCAAAAAGTCATCTCCAACGATAAAGATTTTCATGTTGTTTTTTGAAAAAATTACCGCTTCGAAAATATTGATTTTCAAAAGGGTCTTTAGGTTTTAAGGAAGGCAAGAGATTTGCGGGCATTGCGAAGCAGGTCGCGTCTCAAAAAATTTAAGAACCCCTGCAGTAAAGATTTCGCAGTCAGCAGTAGCTTTTTCAATGTTTATCACGCACACGCGTAGTGCTTTTTGCTTGTGCAAAGTGAGTTTTTTTTGAAGCGGTGCTTGGTAGGTTAAATGAGGGCACTCAAGTAGGTGGTGCATTGCTTGCTTCTCACCGTATGTTCATATTCAGGAATGATGTACCTTCACTTCGATAAGTTGGATTAATACCTACTCATTTTGGTTCACAAATGGTTGAGAATTTTCCGCAATTCACTCAACGACGTTTCCAGGAGAGGGTGCCTCCGATGCCCTCTGTTTCCTGTTTTAACTGCGAATATGTATGCCTTGGGCAAACTAAACGAGACATTAAATCAAGTTTAGTTGAACACAAACGAGCTAACAGAGCAATCTGAACGCCTTATGCAAACATGTATGCGGTTAGATCATTTAATTGGTTTTGAATAACTTCAGCATTTTAAAAGATAAGAGTGACTGTTTGCGACTTCTTACCGCTGAAGCACGGTTTATTAACTCGTACCCCAGTGTTAGGCTATAAATAGATAAGATGTTGATGATTTCCTACATGTATATCGATATTTATAATTCTATATTCATCATTTGTTAGTTTTAATCACGATATTGTTTTTCATAACCTTTATTTTGTACCGGTTCTTAAAGTAAATCCATTTGAACTGTCAGCAGAGTCAAACCCATACGAATGAAAACTTTTGCTACGATTTGATGGAGCATAAATTTATATTTATAACACGCAATGGCATCTTTTCTGTCGGCCTAAGTTTACCTTTATCTTTCTGTGACTGATGTGTATCCGATTTACCGTAACTAGTTAATGATTTCCCAGTAACCTATTCCTTTTTATGACATCGTAGTGATTCTTTAATTAAAATAGACAGAATTGAAGTACTGTACTTTTCAGTTTGTTAATTTTTTAAGCTTATTAGCATTACTTTTAAACTTTGGATTGATGTGTCTTTAGAACAAACCGAAGATGGTCTATTAAAAGCCGAAATCGATTTTGTTAATCTTTCTAATAAATTTGAATGATTTGATGAGTGATTTCAATGCGTGTTATAAACATGTACACAAGTTAATTATTGGGGTCACTTATTATGGAACAGTGCGAAAGACTAAAAACGATCCATCATACAGTCTCCTGATTACTGGTCGGATACTCTGCCTTTTGAGCTACAAAATACTAAGACTTTGCACTGCCAATTTGCCCTTATGAGCCAAGCACCCAGCTATTTGCTGTTTATGAACCAAGAGTTAAGTTTAATGATGGTATACAAACGTAGAGTAGCAAGGGTTTTGGTTACGTATCAGAGTTGCAATAGATAACCTTCTAATGAAGGTTTGAGCTACGGTATAGTTGATATTTGGGGTGCGGCTTGCCATAGAGCACTGAGAAAGGGCAAAAACGATTGCAATTCCGATTCTATGGCGTCATAAAATCTTTAAGCTTGACTTATAAAAAACGAATGCTAAGTTTAAACGAACAAATTAGCAGCGTAGCTGAAGTGTAGAGCATCTGATTAAAATCAAGAGGTTGTGGATTCGAATAACTCCGGAATTGTTTTTAGCATTTTGCACTGCTCAATGGTAGTTGGTGCGGCAACACCAGGTTTCAACTCTCTGATTTCCGCATCAAGCGTACCACCGTTGGTTAGCACTGAACCAGTCGAGTTGTTTTGTATGGCTAGTGATATTAGCACTACGGATCCTTTCTGCTTCGTCCAACAGATACAGGAAACAGTTGAAGTTTTCTTGCAATTTTATTTACAAATATGCACAGCTCCGCTCAGCGTGCGGGGAACGTAAATTCCACAGCAATGCAGGCTGCAACGCTCATGCAGGGGAACCAATGAAAGCTTTAGCAACGCTCACGCAGGGGAACCAATACTCAGTTCCTAACAGAAACCAAAAGCATAAGCAGATCAAAACGACAATTAACTACTCATTTCGCCACGTTGACGTGTTGAAAAAGAATGGTTAAAATACACGTGGTCAGTGTATATGTGAGCAGATGCACGCGTCGTATAAATAAATGAGTCAAACATGTGGCCTTTTTTAACCACAGGGCAAAGAACAAAGAATGACAATACAACAAAGGAAAGACTTTAGAAGTAGTCCGCAGAAAGCTCGCTTATAACCGTCTACTACTTCTCAGTAGCAGCCAATTGTTTAGTTTGCTCTAAGGGTCTAAATTTGAAGCTAACAATACAACTCGAGATCATTTAATTTCCTTATCACAATATCAATTCATTTTGTTGTAAGTTGCTTGTGAATTTTTTGCGTCACATTCTCAAGCAACTACGCTTTGTGAAGCCAAATTTTAAAAAACTGCTTGGCGATTGACGGAACAGTAATTGACCTTTCTTTAACCATTACGAAATGGTTATCACTTGTAATGTATTTCATGTGCAGTTATTACTTGGCCTCAACTCTGCAGCAAATCTTTATGACGTAAAACTTGCTTTGAAATAATAACTTTTGAACTTTTTCTTATCAGTGAGTTGAATAAATCACAGGGTTGCTTTTGCTTCTATGAGTGAGCGAGAATACCTCTCCTCTTTCTTGAAATGGTTTTACGGAATAAAAAGCATTCCAGCTTCACACCGCCAACCAAATTAAAATTAGGATGGAAAATTAGGGACAAGAGAAATTTGAACAGGTTTACATGGTCAACCCATTTTTGCTTCTTGCGCTTAGGGTTGGATTAGGCTGAGAGCTGGCAGTGGCGTAGGCACTGAGTGGATTAGGGGGTCAACCTCCTTGAAAATTGATGGTATACAATTTTTACCTAATAAATAAGGATGTCGTCACTTTTTAACATTTCCTAATCTCACTTTGTCACAATCTCTACCTTGACGAAGCTATTGTTTGCGCTAGACACGACATATTCCCTCCACCCACTATTACGATGAGAGATATTTAGTTGATATCTTATGTGGGCCACTGTATAATAAGTGCTTCATTTGGCAGTACTAGACCGTTAGTTGTTTCCTCAACTATGTTTTCCTTTTTTCAACTATGTTTCCTCAACTTTGTATTACATAATCTGTAGCAATTAGGTTTCCATTTAATCCTCGCTGATCAGGTGATTAAATGAAGTAAATGGCGCTTGTCCAAAAAAAAATTTATAGCATTCGTAATGCAATGATGATTATTTTTCTGTTTGCTTTGGTTTTTCGCACCATGTAGTTCTCAGCATTTAGACGGGCTGCCTAACCTGCCTACGTTACTTTGAGCAAATTTTCCTAACTTAATTTCATTGAATCTTTTCTACAAGTTCGTATCCTTTCTGGCAGTTACGTCGACAGTTAGGCGAAAAAATTCATGCAAGCATTATTCTTGAATTTGTTCTAGAAAGTATGAAAATGCTTATGTTTTAGTGTAATTTTCTAAAATTTTTGTGGGGGCATGGCCATAAACACCCTTGAATAATCTTGCCTCCGGCACTTAAACTGCGAGAAACAAAACCCCTATGGCAAATCTCTGCCTACGCCACTGAAGCTGGCGTACCTGTCAAACAAAACGAAAATGAGATAGCTTTTTTGTATCGCTTGCTTTTTGTCCTTTTTTACACTAAAAGAACGCCACCTTTTCTCACAAATTTGAGAAAAGCTACTCTGTGATAAAAGTGGGCGTTGGAACACGGATCCCAAAATAAAAAGAGGTCATCCAACAAAATTGAGAAACACAAAAACCGAAACAGCAATAGAGTATTTTTGTTCTCCCCTTGCAATTTGCTTCTTGCAACAGTAATGGTAAAATGGCCAATGTAGCGTGGCCTTTCCACAACTTCTGCGTGTATTAAAAAAAGAATCTCTACGTATTGGATGCAGCGCCGTAGTAAGGGGTGTGTGAACCCCCAGAGCGGTCATTTGCAGATGGAGGCAATTTTTGACTGATAGAGACAAAACTTTAGCTATTTCTGATTACAGGATCGTAACACCGACATTTATGACTCTCTTAATTGGAAAAGAAAGGGGCAATTTTTAGCTCACACACACATAAGGTGGTAAATATTCATGCTACGGCATTGGGCGGAAGATTAAACAAAAGCTTTTTAGGGATCGTAGTCCTGTCGTTGCTGGACATTGTAAGCTAAAATGAAGCGAATGACGAAAATCATTCACCAGATAAGAGCTTCCAGCCTTGATAGCAACAGTTGTTTGGATATTTGACGGGGCAATAGACCTACCTGCTAATTCTTATGGTAGCCAGAAACAAATTTGGTAGGTGCTAAAAATATATTCTTTGGTTTTTGTCCCTGGGTTTTGATTGATGAAGTTTTTTTAGAAACTGACGTTTTTTGGAACCTTTTGTCCCTCTGGCAAAGAAAATAATCTTTTTGGGCATCGATGAAACGTTGCCGTTTGACTTGACCTTAGTTGGCTCCAAGCAATTTGCACATAGGTTCTTTGGGCATTGGACCTTCTCCGGCTTTATACACCAATGCTGCCAACATACGTAAGATAGTACCACTTTGTTGATTTTAACAACCAGTAATATTGTGGCAGCAGTAGTAGCTAAGAGACACATCTAACTTTTTTTTATGGAATGCATGTAATATTCTTCCCAGACAGGATAGCATATTTCTGCTGTAGAGTATGGCAAACAGGGCCAATGTGTCCATTAGGCAAACAAGGATCCGCCGAGGGCGCAGTTTCTAGGGAAGACAGAGCCAAAGGGCGAGTGAATTAATCTGTCAAAAACCAATCTATAGAGCCTTACTACGCTTCCTCACTGAACATGGCGCAGTCAGTAAGAGAACTTCCGAAGAAAAGTGCACAAAAAATACGATTTTGATGCAAACTACAAGGTAGCAGTGCTGTTATAGATTTTGGGTACGTTCGGTTGTGTAACTACGTTTTATTTTGACTGTTATCTATCAACTTGACAAAAGATTATTGGTACCATAAAAAAGTAAACTTTGAATGGCATGTAACTGGGGAGCAATATTTATCCTTGCCTGAGGGGCACAAGCAAGGCAAGAGCAAGAGCGGTGCTAAGCACGGTAGCTTAGTAAGCTTTTGGGGATCAGCTCTCCTTTTCAAGGGCATAAACTTCTGAACTCTATTTTTCCTGAGGTTTCTTTCTTTATTTAACTGCCCAACGGTATATCGGACCAATACACACTTTGTTTCACTGCAATAACTTGAAGACCGGCGAACAAAAGCTAGCAATTTCTGTAATGGTGGAAGAAAATTGTTTTTCTGTAGATAAATTTTTGAAGCAGATAAAATTTGTCCAGCAAGGTAAAACTGTTGATTATAAACTTTTTGATTGATTTAGAAAGAGCAAGTTTGGCAATTAGCGCATATCTTTTTTGAAAACGTTTGATTGTGCTACCATTCTTACGCAAAAGCATTGCATTTTATGCTTGACTGATCGAGAATTCAAGACTCGAAATATCAAGTTGTCAAGATTAAGTGGAAAATAAGTAATATTAATTTATTTCTTTTACCGACATTGTTATCACTTCTGTGAAATTGAAGTTCACGGAAAAAACAATATTTTTTCACCCTAAACTACTTTTGGCACAAAACGAATGTGAAGATCTTTTTTGGAGATCAACTTTTTGAAATTGGGTAGGGGGCATGGAAACTGCAACATCCTCAGGTACATCTATGATAGATAGGTCTCAACTAAATAACATATTTTTACTTTTTGAAACACAAATAAATTATTGCGTCAAATACAAAAAAATAGTTTTTCAAACAAAAATATAAACAATCTGACTAAAAAACTTCAAACTAAATGCAAAAAGACATTTTTGCGTTGGAACTGCTCTGCACCTTTACTCCCCAAAAAGATCTTCACTTTTGTGTTGACAGATTTATGCTGTCCGTCCCCCATCTTAAACAAAACAAAATGTTACGCTTACGGGCTCAGGGTTTGCGCATCATTAATGGCAACACCAAGAAACGGCTGCTGGACTCTTGTGCCCAGCCAGGAGGGCATGCTATGGTTTTGGCCTTTGGGGGTGGTAAAAAGATAAACCCTGTACTACAAAGCTTGGCAAGCACGAAGCATTCCATACGAAGAAGAGGTTGACGAACCTTTTATATTTTATGATATTAATTTTGTAACGCTCTCAACAGTGGCTGTATCGCGTCAAAAGATAAGAGCTAGGGAGAACAAAGGGCAAAAAGAACAAAACTTATTTCTTTCCGTGTGCATCGCAGGCCACCTGCATTACTTTAAGGGAGAACAATTTCTTGTAAGAAGTTGTGGTAACTTTTTCAATCTATCTAAAAAGAGCTTTTTCATTCTAGCTCTTTCCTTTTGACGCGATAGCATCACCGGTGAGAGGGCCACGAAAAGCCTATGCCGAAAAGAGCTATTTTTCTGGGCTATATTAAAGTTCTGCACCACTTACAAAATATTTTGGTATTAATTTCTTATGCAGGCTACCGAAAAAATTTAGCAATTTCTTTATAATTTTTGCAATTTGGCTTATAGGTATATAGTAATTCATGGGATTATATGATGCATAGCGGCTGTGTGCAAACATTGTAAGTATAAATTATGATCCAAACAAAGCTTTTGTTGGTTACCAGCCTGCCCAACTACTTTGTCATGTAATTGAAAACTAAGACTTGATTGAAGCAACATCTATTGATTAGAAAAGTCAGAGCCACTTGGCTATTTAGGCTTTTCGTGTTTATAAACTTATCGAAGGTATAGAATCTTCTGTAAGAAGTGATTTGCCTTGAGTTTAATTAACAACTACGCAATCTTGATTTTAATGATTAGACCTACGCTGAATTGAAATTAGACTATTACTATAGAGTTAGTCCTGGCGCAACACGACACAGGAATTTTCAAATTCTGGTTTCAAAAACGCCTTTTATTTTTCGTAATAGTGGTAAAAACCAATTAGGCGCATTACAGCGCTTCTCAACCGATGGGCCGCGAAGGTCTTTCAGGTGTGCCGCGAAACGTTCTGCCATAAATTAAAGATTCTTTTGGAAAAAATTATGAATTACGTTTATTTGGAAAAAATTGTGAATTACATCTTAACTTACAGCTTTGCCAACATTCCAGTTTTTTTAACTGCTTCACGTTCTGAATCAAAAAAGATTGAGAAAATTGAACCGCTTTCTCTCATCTTATGGTTGGAGTTTGGCATTGCAATTTTATACGGAAGTTCGCCATGAGAAAATTCAAAAGGTAACTTGATTGGGTGTAACATTCTACGCTGAACGGTTGCATTGTTTTTGCTTCATTGCCAGATATGAGCTGTTACTGCAGCTTTTAGTGCCAACCTTGTGTTTAATTACTTTTTTTTGACGCAGACATCTTTTCTCACGATATGGCGTTTTTGTTGATCACGGGCTTGCATTGTTCCTCAGAATGTAGGCATTTAACTGTATTTAAATGAGACGTTTTGTTAGTTTTGTTGGTTACTTCAGAGTACTGATATTTGAAATGAGTAGTTTTAAGTGACAGACTTGTAATCACATTGGGCTTGATTGCTACTTCGATGTGATAATGTTCAAGACTATAGAAGCTGTAGATGATTTAAAAGTTAATTGATTCTGTTGTTTTGGCTTGTTAGTTATGTGTATAATTGTATACTGTTAGATACATTAAAGCTGTTGCTGGCTGCGAGTTCCGTAACAGTTTGTAAGCAATAGGTTGTTAATTTTAAATTTGCATTTTTTCTGTTTACTATTGTAATTAATTTATTTGATGTGATTTGGCCATGTCGATCGAATTTGCATCTGCGATCACTGCTTGCTTGCTTTTTGTTTTAGTTGATATCAGTGTTATGTTAATCGATTTGCTTGTTGTGTTTATTTGTGTGATTTTTACTTAATAAAAAACCACTTTACACCGAGTACGTACTAAACAAGTCGAACCAGCATTCAACAAGTGCCTTTATTGTTGTGTATGTTTCATGTTGGAGTGATGGCAATACGTAATGGTCTTTTCGGGTTTCTCCAAAAAGTTGTGATAAGGCTCTCGCCAGCTATATGGCCAATTATTGTTAGTTCCTTTATCATGCTGTTCCTTCCCGCTCGATACAGAAACTAGACGCAGCACATGTAGTCATGAGAAAAAGCATTGCATCAGTTTTTTTTTTAGCACAGGTAATGTTGTAATAATGTTCATAATAATAATAATGGGCGAGCGACGCGTACATGTTGTATTGCAATCATAAAACACGTGACATAAATCGATTCAAATTAAGCATTGATTTCAAGCTATAAATACAAACGACGCAATTAGGCAATATACGCATTCAGACCTGAGCACAAAAATAACGTTACTGCAGCGTAGATCAAAAGACCTAGATGCAGATCATATGTGGCAGATTTATCAATCACTCTTTTGAAGTAGTAAAACAAAATCATTTTTTGTCATTTGTCATTCCATGAATAGATTTTATTTCTCTATTAAATAGTTCTAGCCACCCCATCTATTAATTCTTGCCAGATTCATTAGCTGCTCCTAAAGTTGCTCTTACAGAAAAAGAGTCTTTCTTTATGAGTCGACAACAACCTACTGCTTGTATTTGGAAGAAAAGCCTTTTTTCTGTGCAAGAATAACAGAGATTTACATTCGAGCGGGATATTTTTCTCGGAGAGTTGTCTTAACTTTTGAACAAACTTTTGTAGTTTGGTAAGTAGGTTTCTAGAATTTAATTATCACTCGTTCAGGGTCTGTTGTAAAGGTTTACAATTTTCGAATTGACTTTTCAAAAATGTTGCTGTATTTTCAAAAAGTATTTTCAAAAAATTTAAGCGCCTAAAGAATGGAGTGTGAAAGGGTTTTATGATGGCATGAACTTCAACCGTGGTAGAACAATACTGCACGTATGGTATGACGTTAAAAACCTGTTGCCGAGATGTTGCAACTTGTGAAGTATAAATCAAGGTTGAAGTCTTTTCTATCTACCGCCATTGAAGCACTTTGCATGCTTGTCGGTATTGGTATTGTAAGCTTGAAAATCACTAATTTTGATTCAGGATTTCATCTTTTTGGCGTCTTTATCGTGCATTTCACCTCAAGATTGGCTGTGGCTATTGAAGTTACTGATGAATTTTCGAGGCTGATTCAAATTGATAGCAACGATAGGGTCATTGCGTCTACCCCTTGTATGAGGTAGATTCTTAGATTGATGTGACAGAGATTTAACTCAGCTTGACAGCGAATGTTTCTATGGTATTTAATTGTTGGAGAAGGTAACTTCAAATGGGCCACCAGTATTGATGTTCATAGCAATGCCGCATTTTTCGTGAGCGGCTTCAACTATATCAGCTGCCTTCCAAGTACAATGGTTTGGGGGCATCGATGTTTTCTTTAAGTAACAGAATCGGCATTTGGTATATACTCAGATTTTTACGATGACACCTCTTTTTGCTTTTGAAAAACCTTAAACACGAGGTAATATTACTCGGAAGGATGAGTCAGCGATATTGCGTTGTAATTTGTAAGTGGTGTGAGGAAGTATCGGAGTGCCATAAGCCTACACATAAAAGTGGCGGCGAAATATGTTGCTCTTGCAAAAGAGCACCAATGATTGGGCCAAGAACGCTTTTAGTCCAACAAAAAATAAAGCGATTAATCTTTGCGCGTTTTGCAGACAAGGCACAGGTTTCTTTTAATTTGTAACCACAACGTTCTGCTTTCAGTCAAGCAAACATGACAGTAAACTCCTGAAGCAAGCGTTATCGTTTTTCCCACGGCCACGCGTCTACGGAGAGAAAACAACATGAGTTTCGTAATTACGTAGCATAAACAGTGTCGTTACTAGATTTCATGACGACCAAAACGTTTTTCAAAAGTGCCACTTCAAGAATCACCTGTGGCAGTCTCCATAAGTGTTTCTTCAATAAAGTTTTTTCAAATTCAAGAATTTTCTCTAAAATAATAGATTAACCTTAACTTTTCGCCAGTATGTTGATACTCCTCTCAAAAAAATGAAAACAAACGTGCTTTCAAAACCTTTCATATCCTAAAATAGTGCACCCGGGATAGATCTTCTACATAAGATTCCAAAAAGACCCCACTGCTTGGAAGCAGCAATGCTTTTTTCAAAATCGTTTATTTGTTCTTCGGGCGTATATTTTATCTGTGTTTTAATTAACGACGCATTTCGAACTTGTTTTTAGGAAACAGAACTCTTTTCTCCCAACGTAAATTATACAGTCTTTGACTGTGGTGCTAGCCAAGCAATTACAAACTTCAAAATGTTTTATAGACTGCGCTATTCAGCAAGCACATATATCTTTCATTTTAAAACTTTAAAAGTATATCGGCTTGTCCGCCAGTATGTTTTCGTAGCTTTAAAATCGTGCTTCTTTTGCTT
The DNA here is from genome assembly GCA_963675345.1 of Trididemnum clinides. Taxonomy (NCBI): domain Eukaryota; kingdom Metazoa; phylum Chordata; class Ascidiacea; order Aplousobranchia; family Didemnidae; genus Trididemnum; species Trididemnum clinides. Next base: position 18,575,389 of record OY776295.1, on the reverse strand, counting down.
GTCTACAGGGCCTTTTTAAAGTCTGTCTGCCCTATCATGGCCTGTGATGTAAAACATATGATGTGGCAGATAACAATGAAGGTTAACTAGGAACCAGGAATATTCACACTACGAGACGGTGCAAAATTAGATTCTAAGAGAATCATGTTAAACAACTTAATAACGCATAAAGGTTACAGTGAGAAGAAAATCCTAAAGATTATTTGTTTGCAACATTTTGAGCGTGATAAAAAAATTTTTGGAGCTTCAAATAACACAATAACTGTACGCTGTTCCGCATGTACTCGCAGGCTTTAAACAGAGATACTGTACGTTATAATTTATGTTATAACATTTCGACACGTCACGTATTTCTAGAAAACTTCAAAAATATGTCCAATTTTAATCTTATTTCTATAGCCTGGTTTTTGCCACCTTAATGAGGCTTTTTTGTGTTTTTAGGTTTAATTTTGCCAATCATCATCAGCGGTTTTTTATAAAATACGACAAACCAAAATACAGTATCTCATTACAGACTTTGCACAGGCCTGCGCGGTATCGACCAATCGTGGGATCAAAGAAGAATTAAAAAGGAATTTTGTACCAAATGCTTTGAACGTGTTCTTGTCGTGTTGTAGAGAGCTGTTTCTGTATTCAATTTTCGTATGTGAGGAAACATATTTAGGGATCTACAGGGGCGTACCCAGAAATTTCAAAGGTGGGGGCCGCAATCCAAAACCTAGACAGATGAAACTTTTTAGTGGGAGAGCTTTTTTACTTGTATCAGCTTATGCAGGGATTCGCCTCCCAACCTGTGTGTTTCATTACATTCCAGCATTCAATACTTTGGTTTTTCTTATATTGGTATAGCTAGGCCTTTGATAGTTTTCTGCGTCTGCGCAATGCAGCAGTTTAACGCCACAGTTTATTTATCTCGCACTCCAATAGTCCATATCATAAAAAAAGTCAAAACAAAAACAAAACACACACAAAGAAGCAATCAAGTTACACCTATATACACTCGTAGTTCTCTTCCGCTGAAAAAATCAACTGGTACAACCAACATTAGCTTAAATCTGTACAGCCGCATTTTACAACTCCCACCAAACACATGAAAGAGGAATTGAAAGATGCGCTCTATGCCTAGTAATTCCGAGGTATTGCATTGGAGATGAGTGATTATAGGCAGTAGGCACAAGCCTATTTGACGAGCATTCTAAAGAGAATGCAACGAATCAGGTACTTACTCTGTCAGCTTTTTTAAAAAACATTAGCATTGTAGACTGCCATTGCACGGCAACGAGAGCAATCACACAAAACTATTTTAGGGCCAAACCCTTTTAATACTACAGTCGATTGGTCACTAACATCGCTATTTCACTTAAAGACAACCTAAAAGCACGTTATGCTTGTATCAAGGAATTATATTGTCTTACATTATACCGGTGCGGTACATAAAGTTTATTCAAATACTGTTTTATTTACACAATATGAATTATGAAAGAGAAATATGAACTAAAACTGCTAAGCTACACTTACAAGTTTGCATTTTGGTAACCTTTCATTACGCTTGTGTTTTCAGTTCAGTCCACTATAGGCTGCTAAGGCAACACTATCTTGAGGGTGAAGTTTGCATATGAATTATGATGTTGTATGTAACTTGTGTACGAAACAGGATTGTGGAGACGCAGCCAAAATCCTACGACTCCAACTCCGACTCCAACTTTCCAAAAAATGGTTAACCAAACAGCCTATCACAGTATAACCTTGCTATTATGTATATTAACTCAAGAACGAAAAAAGTTTCCGTATGCACTTCGATGCTGATTAGATTTTAAATATGCCTCAACGCTTCTTATAAAAATTCTGCAGCCCCTTAAGGGGGTATGTGGGGAATTTGCAAAAAAAACGCGTTTAGCATGCTAAGATCGATGTTATGTGACAGGCTGAATACTCGCGCAAAAATAAATCTGTCACAATTTTTTTTTGTTGGCATGGTAACCAAGATGTTTCCTTTGCCATGGTAACAGACGAGGAAACTTTGGCATGCATATCTCGGCCCATGCACGATGGAATTGAAGGGTTTTGGTGCAACTTGATCGTAGAACACTACTCTATGCAATCACGTAGCAACTTGTACATAAATTTAAGCTGTCATAATATACTGGGGTTTGTCAAAAATACCATTTTTTTCAGTGAAATTTTCACATATTTTCGAACAAAAATATTTATAGCAAAAAAAGTACAAGAGTTAGCCCATTTTCACTTCGTCATTGCATTCATAAGTCTATTAGCTAGCTCTATGCGAAATTTCATAAAGATTGACCGTACGAATTCAGAATTACAAATGCCAGAAAGTTTATAGTCATCATAAAATCGCGATTTTGAGAAAATCCATCTAAAAGTGCACAATCAATCATAATTAATCATCATAAAATACCCAAGTTTGTTTGTAAATCATTACTCATCTGTTTACTTCTACATCAAGTGTAACATATCGTTGAAATCTACATTTCTTGACGATTTCAAATATAATAAAAACAAATTTTTTTTTTGAATATGTAAATTTTATGCAAATTAGCCCCCCTCCCCCCAACAAGTGCTGAGTTGTCTTCAAAATTAAAGTACCCTCACCTCAAAGATCACTACAGATTTTCTTTTTCTACCAATTTCTTTAAAAATGGTCGCTAGATGATGCTAAGAACATAAGCTTTCAAGGTACATCAGTTAAAACTTATCAAAAAGCCTAGGTTTTTTACAGTTTGCTACTTTCTGAGGCCCATGACCCTTTTGTTAACCGGTACTGATCGGTACCAAATTTTCTTAGTCAAATGTAGTATCTAAAATATGATCAGTTATTATCTGATAGAGGTTAGCCTAAACCATGTAACATTATGTATTTTTGAACAGGGAATTTCTTCAAGATTCAGAAAATATCAAGTTTAAATAGAATATGCTGTCACTGACAATGAAACAGCAGCTTGTTTGCACCCTTCCCATTTCTTGAGAAACAAGGGGAATACAGCAAACTTTGATTTAGAGAAGCTAAACTTCGGCTAGCTTTTAAACTTGTATTTCAGTCTTTGTCTCTTTGGAAACTTGATACAAAATGACGACTTTATTGGTGAAGCATTTGCAATTTATTTTATGTTTTTATAGGGTGTAGTTTTTGTAAAAATTATAATTTAGTGAAGGTAAGTCAAAAAATTCTTGGGGATTTTGAACTGATATGATGTACAGTACCCATTTTTGATCAGTAAATATCATATATTGCTTAGTCTAAACTATTTAAAGTTATATATTGCTGGAAAGAAAATTTCCTAAGCTTTCAAATGAGACCGGTATTTAGCAACATATGATATTTTTTATGCACTAAATTTCCTTTTTTTACTTACCGTACAAATTTGTTTGGGGGGGTTTTGAGACCCCTAAAAAATTTAAAATTTTTAATAGCTAAATTTTATTAATATTGCTTAAAATTTTGTCAAATGATGCCCCAAAAGAGTAGTTTTCAGACTGTGTCAATGATAAAGGGTTTGGTTATGTGGTAAACCAGGTATCTTGATTTGAATTCAAGGTAATTGGCTCTTGCACGTGTCTGCTGAAAATTTTACAATTTTTGTCGTCTGCAACTGGGTTCTTGGTCTTTTTAACCGTTTTTGAGTGTGAAAATCCAAGAATTAGAACTCAAATTGTACATCTTCCGATGCGTGAGGAATTTAAAGATACAATTTTTGTTAAAAAATATTATGGCCAAAATTTTCGAAAAATGATAAAACTAACCCCATATTCCCCCTTAAAGCAGGTAAACAACCTATTTCTTGCGCTTACAAATTGCAAAGAAAATGTATTTGAAGTTTTGTGGGGAACTTATTTCAGTTTGCTACGCCACCAATCTGATACCGGTAACCTAAGCTCAATACTGGCCTAGTAGCCTAGTACGCCGTCTATATGATTAATCGCTAGCAGCTATAGCTTCTAGCCTAAAGTAACGCCCGTTTGTACAGTAGCTTAGCTCCTTTGTATCTTGCTCAAAAGTTCCTGTGATAAAGTGCTTGGGCGCTTTTTCGTTTGTCACCCCAGGCCGTCATTTTGGATGTATTGGGCAGAATCGCAACCCCAGTCTACACTTCACTGTACATTCACGAACCGGGCCTCCCCCTGCAGTGTACATTGTCTTTCTCCAAGTGCCCTGCCAATGAGCATTCGAACTCATAACCATGGGATTCTACGTCGCATTCGATCCAAGATGGCGGTTTCGGGTAACAAATGAAAAAGTACCAGCTACTTGTTTGAAGTCCTTTTTTAAACAACTTGCTTGATCTGTCACCTAATTATTTCATCTTAGCGCTGCTGGACCTTTACGCTAAGTTTTTATATAACTCCGGTAAATCGGTACCAACACTGCAGAACTTGCAACTGTGACCGACGCAATGGCGTAGTAGTTACAGCGTCCGCTTCGCAGTCGGTAGACCTGGAGCTCATTTCCCTTGTCCAAAAGACTTTAACAAATAATATTCACAGCTTTCCTGGTTGGTGCTCGGCATTTAAGGAATGCTATGGAGAACAAGCCGGCAAGTTCGCTTGTTGTGTTCTTAGGCAAGGCACTTAACGGGACGCCATCACCTTTATGTAAAAGACAGGTGGCCCAGACACCTCAATGGCAACTCCCTAGCGAGTGTGGACATCCCGTCTAAAAGACAGCGATACAATTCTCTTTTCGTGAATGGAGGATAAACATGGGAATAAATGAATCTCACAAAATACTGAAGTTAATGGCAAATCGTGAGCTATGAAAAGTTTAAAAATTTTTTTACAAAGAAATTTATTATATACACACTAAGCGGGGAGGGGGCGGGGTCCTAAGTACCTTCCCCCCTTAATACGCCCCTGATCTAAGTCGACCGTAAAATTGAGGCCACGAAGCGAATCGAACAATATGTTTCATTCTTAACTCTCAGAGACCTTGCTATATTCAGTAGCATGCAACTTACATTCTAACAGTAAATCAATATCGCATGTTGTTCGAAAAACAAGAAATGTATTTGTACAAAAAAATGTCAACTTCAACCGGACAAGCTTTCACTACAATCAGTAGTTTAACATTCTACGCGGCCTGAACGGCTATAAAGAGTTTACGTAGATTTGCGTTCATGCAAACTATCGACATATTGTAGATACTTTCAGCAAAATAACTTTAAGAGTCCTATCATAATGCCATTATAAGACTTTGCCAATCTTATCACCAATCAACGCTATGTCTCAATGACAAATCTTAAAATCAAAATGTTGTAAACAATCTACATGTATCGCAAATGCTAAATGGTTTGAGAGAAGTGCTTTCCAATCTTTAAATGATGGTTCACAATCTTAGTTGCGTGAAAATTTAGCTGCACTAACCAATTTGAGATTGGTTTGAGATACGGCTTCGCAGAGTACTGACAAACTTTCCATCAAGTGGACCTAGTATAGGTCCCACAAGTGTGGCGGTCTAAGCTATGCTTTTTTAAAGCCTCTAGCTTCTTGTCGGTCACCAACTGCACTGAAGAGACCAGATAGGTCGAAACTGTGTCACTGTCTACAGTTTGCTAAGTGCATCGCTAGCTTCTTGCATTACAATTTGAGATTGTTTGTAGCTGTTTGTTATCCCTATTTGTGGAATAACGACCAAGGCGTTTAACATCGAAAAACCGTATATCCCCGGCAGATTGTAGACGAGTTTACCTCAACTCCTCGTCGGCACACAGCTGGTGATGTATAGCTGTAAAATCAGATTGAACAATAAAAGTTTGTTGCCGGAACAACTAGGGTGGAATGAAACCAATGAGTTTGTTTCTTGTGTAGTTTTGGCATCAACAAGCTGCAATAGATGAATCTGACTCTAGCTCTCTTTTACTGCACTCCAGCTATTGCTTAATATACAAAGACACTTTAAGAAAAGAAAGAAAAATTTTGTTTAATTAACAAAAACAATAAATACTATGCATAAAGAATATCAACATGTTTTTTATTTAAATATCCAATTGTATTGATGACTCGGATAGTGCTAAATTTTGCCAACAATTCAGTCCAGTTGAGCACAACATCTTGCTCCAAAGCTCTCTGCATTAGGTCGTCTAGAGTCTGATAAAAAAACTGCTCTTTCTCCTCTCGACATCAACTAGAGCACTAAATCCTTTTAGACCGAGTTGGTAGCTGGATTTTGCACGTGAACTTTAAGTGCTTAAATGGCAAGTTCTTTATAAGATCAGTCAAGAGCTCTGACCCAGAAATCAGCGTTTTTACCTACGTTAATAACTACTTGCTGACACAGCTTGTGTTTAAGTAAATGGCCCAAAAGTCCCAGAGACTGCTATTCGCCAAAGGAATTCGAAGTCCAGAGTTTTGATTGCAATTCTTTTGCCTGATAACTGGGAAGGTAAACTTCAAAATAGTCACCGAGAAAGTGCATGGCCGGCTGCCTTGATGATACGGGGCTCCAGATTTTGTTCTGTTTTCCCACTTACACATAGACCTAGAGGTCTGTGATCTCTTCAAAGTTTTCAGGTAGTTATTTCAGGTTTCTTTGTTTCAAATTTTTCCGAAATAATGTGATTTTGTAGGTCGCTTCAAATTTGTCAATTCTACATTCTTGTTGAGTGACATCAAGCACACCGAACATGTCAACAGCATAACCTGGCTTAGCAAGCCAAAACAAGTCTTGAAATATATGGGCTCTACGAACTTCTTGCCCAACAAACTACTTGAGAAACTTCTCTTGTAATTTCCACACTCTCTCCATTACTCTTCTGCGAGACAGCAACCTAACTTCCAAGAGATAAGCAAGATGCCTATCATCTCCTATTTCTCGAACAAGTTTGTGAAAAGTACGACTTATTTTGAGTTTTTACCTCGTGACAATTTTGATGACATCACATATTGCGTAGATGAGTTGGCAAATTTCTTTGTTGATTTTCTTCTTTGACAAGTTTTTTACGACCAATACTTCACGGTGAATGATAAAATGAATACTAACCACATTTGGTGCGACTTGTTTTATGATAGCAACAACTCCGTTACGAAAGTCGACCGTAGCCCCTGCACCATTGATGAACACAGCTTTGCGTTTCGACCACGTCAATCCAGGTTCTGGTAAGTTTTGAATATGTACTAAAAGCAGTGGTGTCAATGTCAATAGAAAGGCAAAACAGATTGTAAAATATTGTTATTTATGTACAGTTTTTTGTTGCATTTTCTCAGAATCGAACCCGAGGTTACAACGCTTGATCAAGTTGGTGGCAGTTCAATGCTTGATTTCAACGCGCCTAATTGCATTACATTGCATTGCATAACGCACTTTATGATCCAAACCTTGTTTCACTTTGTTGGTAACATTTTCACCTATCTCCAGCAGGGACGTGCACGTGAAGCAGTGCCTCACCTGTCCTTGTAATGATGATTATTGAAGGATAATATTATTTGCAAATTTAGTAAAAACTATAACATTTTTGGTGTTTTTATTAATGTGATTTGTGTCTTTTTTCTCAAAATTATTTTCTAGCACCGGTTTTGTTGTTGCCTTTTATACAGCCAAACAGCAAATTACAATCGTTGCTATATCAATGACGCGTTTTTGTGGTCAAAATCGCTGATATAGGTGAGGTGCGGCACTGACAATCTTGCCTCTCTTCAGACAAGAAAGTTCCATAAACTGAATGAAGCGTGCCTTTTTTCTAATTGGCAAAATCGCCGCAAATCTGTGCTGAACAGATAGGGATTTGAGGCATGCCTCAAATCTGACGTAATGGAGAAAAAGATAATTCGTTTTTTCTCGTCTAGTTGGATTAAGCGCATTGCAGAAGTTTCCGACTACAGTATAAGTTTAAAGTTTAAGATAATGAAGGAAGATTTGATATTGAAGCAAATAAACTTTTCAAAACTAAGCTTTCAATCTAAAGCTAACATCTTAATGAAAGGTAGGCCTATTCAGGATCAAAAAAATTTGCTTTATACAACTCGACGAAAAAAGGTAAATTGCTTCTTTCGTAATGAGTGGTACACAAGAAAGGAATAGTTGTGTGGATGTGCTTTAAGAAATTGTCTTTTCTGCTATCCCTGTCTCTTGCTCTCAACAAGTGACAATGTTTGGACTAAAACTGGATTTTGTGACCTGAAGAATTTGCCGAGAAGTCTTAGCAAGCATGAGAAATCCAATATTTACATTCAAAGTCAAATTTCTTTCGAAACGTTTGGAACTTCAAGAATTGATTTGGCCTTAAATAAACAGCAGAGACTTAATATCAGCCTTCACAACTCCAAAGTTAAGAAAACCGAGAAATTTTAAAGGTTCTCATTAATGGAACATGCTACCTAGCTAATCAAGAGTTGGCCTTTCGTGGAAATGATGAGAGTGCGACCTCGCTTAATCAATTCAATTACGTCGAACTTTTTACGCTTTTGCTGAAAACGATGAAAGAATTTCTCGTCATTTGGAGGCTTTCACAGTGTTTTCTGGTTTGTCCAATCGAATATAGAACGATATAATTGAAGCAGTGGCAGAAGTTATTCGAACTGATATCAGAAAAGATACAAACAAAGCCTCCTTTGTTCCTGTAGAAGTTGAAAAGACGACAGATGTTACGCAAAAAACCCAGATTTCTGTTTTTTTCGTTATGTATGCGAGGCTTCATATATAGTCAAGGAAGCTGTTAACGTGATTTATGTGCCCTGTCATTGGTTTAGTTGTTTTTGTCCTTTTAGTAAAGTAACTACTAATGTTCTTGATATCATAATAGTTGGAAGCTGTTGTGCTTGCCGCCTCATTTACTAGATTGTCAGTTGTAATAAGTGAAGAATAGGGATGTTTTGTAGTATGTGATGACAAATGAATTGTTTTTTATACAGTATTTCACAAATTGGTTTCTATTACGTCCTACCCCTAATGGAAAAAACCGTAAGTTTGGTACAGTGAATCATTTATAAATTAATACGGCAAGTTGCTTTCTCTTTACTTAACGCCTGTGATTCTTGTTTCTTGTTAATGGTTATGTGACAATTTCGTTGATTGATCTCATATTTATTTGTGGATATAAATAGGCCTGTTGACTGTTTATGAGCTCACTCTACTTTGGCAGTATTTTGGTATGGGGTGGTGGCGAATAGAAAACCTAATATTTTATCACCAACTAATGCTAGTGGCAAGTTGTTCTTGTATTTCCAACAGCGCTTGTCTGTGTCTTATATTAACCGGGAAACAATAAACAGCTTGTATTGTCAGCTATTGCTTACCTTAATTTGCCAGTATACGCTAGTTTCGCATTCGCTTATATCTTTGTTTGCATGGATTATATTTAGGAGATTTCTCAGTAGTCTTTAATATCTTGTAATAACTAGAGCCAGATACGCCTAACGTGTCGCAATTGGTGCATGTGGTACAGCTAATTTGTGAACAAATTTTCTGTTCTCAGTCTTCATGTTCTGCAAGTTGGTAAGTGCTCGTGCGTCGAGGATTTCTGGTGAGCAAGACAGTTAGAGACAGGATCTCCCAAATAGAAGCAGCAGTGAAACGGCCAGTATAGCTGTTCCTCACTGCAACAGAAGCTGAAACCGAAAGTCAACCGGACCTCGGTCACTTTCCAATCCTATCCAAATAAGGTCTCTGTACCTGGCCTCAAATCCGGCTTCAAATCAGCATGCAGAAATCCAGTGTATTATAAAACTACAAATTAACATGAAGCTAGGCCTAAACAGTGGCTAAATACAGTCCGCTAGCCCGATCCGAGCTAACTGGTCGACTTCCTAAATAAAACACAATAGGATATGACGTAATAGCATCTAGGTCACAAAAAAGAAAATGGAGAGAAAGGATTATGCGCCCAGCGCCGCGGGAAATGCAAGAGAAGACAATGCAGCTATCGCTTACTGAAGCTTTTTTGAGTTTGATGATGTGAGTGATGACAGACGAACTTCTGCAATAGCTCAATGTGTCTTGGCAATATTGCAAAACTTTAACTCAGTGGAAAAGCTGGTAGCGCAGACGTGTGACGCAGCATCTGTAATGTCATCTGAATTAAATGGGGTGTAAGCCAAAATAAGCCAAGTGTAAGGCAATTAAATGGAGTGTAAGCCGGTACAAATACCGGTAAGATTGGCATAATAAATTTAAAATAATAAAACGATCATTGGCATAATAAATTAAAAAAATAAACTGCTGTATTTGTAGTAATTATCAAAATATAATCATTAAAAGCAATCAGTGTCAAACAAATGTCCAGAAAAAATTTCCCAGCCTTCCAGAGCAACTTTTAGAGCTGATAATAATTATTATCAAAAAATGTCCTCCTATTTGGTAATTAAAATATGGTCACCTTAGTTTAAGTGCATTTTTTAGGTTATCGACTAAACGCACTCACTAATTGGATAATGTTGTGAAGCGTCCTTTGCCAAGGGCATCACCCACAAGATAGAGCTCAAATTCTAGATTCTTACAAACGGTCAGCATGTACCACTCTGATCTACTTATGGTTTTCCGTGTTATTGGTGACGCTGAAGACAAGTGGTACAATAATTTGGTAATGAAGGCAGCTGGATTTGAGCGGTGGCTCTTAAAGACGAATACCTGATTTTTGATTATGGCTTATGAGGAAGTTTTTTGTAAAACTAATGCATTATTCAGAGCGCTGCAAAACAAATTAATGGACATTGCATTTTGTGCGCGGAAATACGCGACCCGATCGATTATGTTGAGCGACAGAGACAAGGGTTTGACAGTTTCTATCACCGATTTGAGCAGAAATGTGCAACACTTCATCTTACTGACACCGGCAATATGCGTCAAATAAAAGACAAAAAAAGATAAACATTTCACAATACTTTGGATGATATTATTGTTCAACTAAAGTCGAGGTATGAAAATTTCAGTAAACTGTGCTTTCTGGGTTTAGTCGATTGTTCAAAATTTTTAGAAATGGCTTAAGAGTTTGATTACACCAAATTACAGAGCATATTAGAAAAGTATGCTAAATTTTTCGACTGTTCAAAATCAAAGGCAGATCCCATTGGACTCTACAGCTCACAAACGGTTAGAAATGAATGTAAAACTCCGGCCGAACTTCTCAGTTTTTTGTACCAGAACGATTCAATTCGGACAGTTCCGGAGTTGACAAAGTTATTGAAGCTGGTGTTCACAGTATCCGCTACAACATCATCGATAGAAAAATCCTTTTCTGCACTGAGGAGGATCAAAACGTATAATAGAAATCGAACTGAAGAAAAGCGCCTTTCACCGTTGGCAACCATCGCAATTGAGAAGGACCGACTACAAAAGTTGCGACAACATAAAGAGGATTTCTACGGCAACGTCATCGATGTTTTTGTCCAAAAGGATAGGCAAATGGATTTTATTTTGAAATAAATGTGGAAGCATGCTGGTTTTTATTTTATTTAGTAGGTAACTGTTATTTGTTGTTGATTAAAAATTATATATGCCTCACCAACCAAAAGCCTCACCGCACGTCACTGATCTCCAGACGGCACAAACGGAATTTAAGTAAACAGAGAAGGCAATATTAATAGTATCGAAATTTGTCAACTTGAATGTTTAAGTAACAACAGTTTTACTGTCTGCATTTGATATTATCACACATTTTTACTTAAAAACCCTTTTTCAGACGTAAAAATTTTAGGCTTGAGGATGACAAAGGAACCGATTCCAGTGAATCGCCTGATGAGGGTGCTACAAACGCAACAAAAAAAGGTTATGGGGACAAAATCCTTAAAACCTGCACCAATGAACAGCCGCCTCAACGTGGTGGTGCGGTTCCCGACCCCGTTTGGGTTGGATAAAAATGGTTGTTGACCTTCCCGAGGGTCCTAGTTACCCCAGCGCTCTCCTTCATTTTTTCGCTGTACTGCCCCCAGAACGACCGCAGAAAGGTAGCACACAGCTTCTTTAAAATCGGTTGCCTGTTTTCTCTCTTCTCTTGCCTTTCTCTTGATAAGCGCTAATGTTCATCCCAGCCCTGGCTCCATCTTTCCCTGCTCTGTGTGCGCTGGAAATGTGACCTCGCGGGGCAAATCAGTTCAATGCTGTATCTGCTCCAAATGAATCCATCAGAGGTGCTCAAATTTTTTCTCTTCAAATCCAGAGCTCTTGGCAGCCCTCATTATTGGAGCTGCATCCCTACTCGTAACACTGTGACTTACTCCTCGGACTCCTCTGGTCTGTATACTTCCACTGAACAACCTGTCCCCTCTCTGCTAATGCTGCACTCCTGGCCCACCCTCGTCTTCTAACCGTTTATCCCCCATTTTCCCATTCTATATCTTCTCCCTCTTCCCCCTCACCGCCGCCCCTTGCTCCTGGCTGTCCTTCCACGCCTCCTGCTTTCTCTTCCCCCTGACTCTTTTAGGGGTCTTCAATGTAATGCTGGAGGTCTTCGAGCCAGGAGCACTGAACTGCTTCACTTTCTTTCGTCCCACCCCGTTGATCTTATCTGTATCCAGGAATCCAATTTTCACTCATCTTCTTTCCGGATTCCTGGATTCTCTGCTCTGCGTTCTGATAGCACCCACTCCCGGTCTGGTATTCTCTCTCATGATGCCACACACGCTAGCGGCGGCGTCATCATTTCGTCAGGCAGGGCTTATCTTTCTCGGAACTTTCTACCTCCTCTCTTTCTTCGCTTGATCCCTACTGTGATTATGTAGAGATCAACATCTCTCTAAACAACTCCTCCTTGCTGTCATTTCTTAATGTGTTACGCTCCCCTATTCGCTCTGCTCTGACTGATGGCAGAACCGAGTCCTTTCCTCCCTCCATTCTTTCCTTCTTCAGAAATCTCTTCATTCTTGGGGACTTAAATCGCCATCAGCCCCTCTGGGACTCAAGAGGTACTTCCAATTTCCCTGGGGAGGAAATATTCGACTGGGTCATCTCTTCTGACTTCCTCCCCCTCAATGACCCTGACATACCTGCCCTTCTACATCGCTCCTCTGGCAGTTGCTCCTCCCCTGACATTTTCTTTGCTTTCTCCTCTCTCGCTTTTTCCTGCTCCTGGAAGATGCATTAGGACCTGGGTTCTGATCACCTACCAGTTCTTCTATCTGTCCCTCTCTCTATGGTCTTTTGCCCCAACGAGCGTCCCCCTTCCTTCAATTTTCAGAAAGCTCGCTGGAATGACTTTGCCTTCTACTTTGACTCTCTCAGTTTTTCCGCAGAGGAATACTCGTCTCTTTCTCTTTCCTCTGCTACTGCTCTCTTTACCTCTCTGGCACTGAATGCGGCCAAATCTTCCACTCCTTTCGACCGCATCAAACGCCATCCTAAAGCCTGGTGGTCTGCTGAGGTGGAAGATGCGGTCAATGAAAGACGCAAGGCTTTAGCTGCCACTCACAGAAGTGATGAAGACCGCCAGGCATACATCTCCGCTTCTCGACGCGCCTCGTCGGTCATCACCAAGACCAAGGTTGAGGCATGACAGACGACTTGCTCTTCTCTTTCACCCAAATCAAACCCTAAATCTGTATACTCTCTTTTTCGCTCTGTTGCTGGCTCTTCTTCCTCCTATCCTAACTTTCCTAACTGTTCTTCTCCCAGAGAATCGGCTCCGGTCAATGCCGCTTACCTGAAATCCCACTTTTCTGTTTCTCAGCCAAAGATTTTGCCTAGCAGAGCCAGAGGCTACCTCTCTGAGCTCCGCTGAGCCACGTGCCATGAGGAGTCTCACTCGTCCTTCTGCTCTCCTTTCTCTCCCGCTGGATTTCTTGCGGCTGCCTCTAACCTTTCCTCCTCCACTGCCCCTGGCCCAGACAAAGTTTCCTATTCCATGCTAAAGCATCTTCCTCGCTCTGGCATGGATTTTCTTCTTCACATTTCCAATCTCTCCTGAACTTCGCATTCCTTTCTTTCCATATGGAAGACATCTTCTATTATTCCCATTCACAAGATGGGAAAGTCTCTCGACTCTCCTGCTTCCTTCCAGTCCACCTCTTTCACCTCCTGCGTTTCAAAGCTGTTTGAACGCATCATTCTATTCCGTCTACTCTTCTTTCTGGAGTCTAATTCCATTTTCTCTTCCCGCCAAGCCGGTTTCCGCCCTGGACGGTCTACACTTGATCAAATTCTGTATCTTTCTCAGTCCATTTCGGATGGGTTTAACAAACCCGGGCTGGAGTCTCGGACAATTCTTTCTGCTATTGATTTCTCCAAAGCTTTGACTCTGTCTGGCATCCCGCCCTTTTTCACAAACTCATTCGACTGACCTCCCTCCTAGCTTTGCTCGTTGGACTCAATCTTTCCTTTCTGACAGGCGCGCTTGCGTAGTTTATCAAAGTCACAAAAGCCGTTCCTTTCGAGTCCGTCGAAGTGTTTCGCAAGGACATGTTCTTGGCCCTGTTTTTTTCTCTCTCTCTCTTCATTAATGATCTTTCTGCCTCTCTGCCTTATTCCGTCAGCTGCTCACTTGACGCTGACGATCTTGCCATTTGGTCCTCCTCCCCCTCGGTCCCCACTGCGGTAGAGGCCACACAAGGAGCTCTGTTTCGATTGGATCGTTAGTCGGAGTACTGGCGTCTTCCTCTCAATTCAAGCAAATGTGAGGCCTCCTTTACTTCAGTGGATTCCCACCAAGCTAACCTCCAGCCCAATCTCCTCCTACTCAACTCCCGCCTTCATTTCGATCCAACTCCAACCTTTCTTGGAGTCTCTTTCGACTGCACTCTTTCCTTTTCTAAGCATGTATCTTTGCTGAAGGCCAAGTTCTTCCCACGTCTCAAGGCCTTACGCTGTATTTCTGCTTCCTCATGGGGCCCCTCTAAGGCAGTGCTACTCAGACTTTGTAATATAGTGTACCGGAAGCGCACTTTCTGTCATTCGACATAGCAGTTATGTATTTCAAACGGAAAAATATGCAAAAGTAAATATTATTTTTATAAACAACAACTGAACCATAAACAAAGTCAAAAACGCTTTATTTCAATCCTCTGATGCGAGGTATGGGCTTGCTTCTTTTCTATTAGCTAATCCAATTGCGGTTCAATGAATGACAGTGCTACTTGAGGAGGAGCATAGATATTGAGTGCATTTTTACACTTTCCCTTTAAGTAAGTCATAGTCGTAAAGCCAACTTTGAAAAGATTTGTGGAAGGAAATGGAAGTAGTGTTTTCATGGCCATATCACTTAACCTTGGAAATTTTGCTTTCACTTTAATCCAGACGTTTGCAAGTGAGGTTGACTTAGTAATTTAAATCCCAAAAGAAAACAAAGTACCAGTGCCTGCAGCATGTTTTGCTAATAAGAGCGTATTATGCTTTCTCGAAGCTCACTGATCAAACACTATCTACCACCTAAGAGAAGACTAGCAAAATTAGCTGTTATTATGTTAATGACTAACTTTGTTGTTTTTGATCAGTACGGTTGATATACTTAAGAAACTTTTGCAAGATACAAGGGCATACCAAAAGTTGTGCTCAATAGTTCTGTATTAGGAACATACCACAAACTCCTTTCAAAGCATACCAAAAGTTCTGTACAAGGGGCATAGGAAATGTTTCCTCCAAAGCAGACAATCAATGCTGCCTACTATCCTAGTCTCCTTCACACAGTCAACTACAAACGGCCAAGAGTCAGGCCTGGAAAGAGTCACAAGCACTCCCGTTTTTTGCAGGACAATGCACGTGTCCTCCCAGCAAAAGTTTCCATGGCGAAATTACATGAGTTGAAGTGGCAATTACTTCTTTATCCAGCTTATAGCCCAAATCTTGCTCCTAGCGACTTCCACCTATTTGGGCCACTCAAAAATCCTTTCCGTGGTAGAAGATTTGGGTGTGAAAGTAAGCTGAAGTCAGCCATGAATGAGGTGGTTAAGACCATATCAAAAGACTGGTTTGAACAAGAAATAAAGAAGGCAACAGAGCATTAGAAAATTAGATTAGAAAAAATGCATTAACTTGCAGGGAGATTATGTTGAAAAATACTTTGTTTTATTATTTCATAATTCTTTGTTTTAAAAATATAACAGTTTATGCAGAAGTTTTGGTATGCCCCTAGTAAATTAAAATTAGTATCTTCAAAGTTTGATTTCAACAAAACTACTAACAAACACATTCAACTCACTGCTAAACTGTAGGCCTACTGTATTCTGAAGGCTACATTAATTTGCTGCATTTAACTATAGCTAGCTGTTGGAAGACAAAGGATAACAGTCGCGGAATAAAACTTTTTGCGTTTTAACAATGGCTTTTGCTTCTTAGCAAACGCATTTTTTCCTTTACACTAGTCGGGTTCTAGCTGCGAGAGCAGATTGAGCGTTGTCCTGTCTTCCAGTAAAGATCGCCATGTCAGTGAATATGAATGAAATGCCAAAAACTACTCAGACCACTGAGTGGAAACATGCTCTGACCAATGTAAATAATACTTAGCATACTCATTTTCTAACTAACCGCGTACGGGCAGTCATGTGCTTGCGTACAGGCACCGGTACGCGTAGCACTGCTCTAAGGAGTCTTTCTTTCTTCTGTATACAGCTTTTCTTTGGCCCCTTCTCACTTCTGCTTCACCCGAATGGTTTCCTTTCTTAAGTGCTACCAATTTCACCAAATTTGAACGCCTCCACCGAGCGGCTAGTCGCGCTATCACCGGATGCCTCTCGTCCTCCCTAACCCACTTCTTCTCTCCGAGTCTTCTGTACTTCCCCCACGAATCACCCTAACTCATTTTATTCTTTCATCTTATGAGCGGGCTCGTCGTCTTCCAACCTTCTTTCCTATTTCAGGTTTGGCCAGACTAGGAGTGAAACCAAGACTCTGCATATCGTCCTGGAGAGCTCTTGCGTCCACTCACCTGCTCATGCTTCCTTCTACTTGTTCTAGGGAGGCTTTTCTTGCTTGCCCTCCCATTCTTCCTTGGAATCTGCTTCGTTCACCGTGGAGTTCACCCTCTCCTCTCCATGCTCTCGCTCTGATTCCTCTCTCTCTCGCCAAGGTGATGCTCTCGCCCGTTTTGACTCTCTCCCCCTCGTGATTTCGTACTCTGGACAGATGACTCTTTTTCTTTTTGGCAAAGGTGGCTCCGGCGTACTTGCCCACTGCTCTCTGTGTGGCACTGACACCACTCTTTCCTTTTCAGCAAACCCAGTTTATTCAAGATTTTCTGCTAAAACCTGCGCCATTGTGCATGTCCTTTTCTGATCTCGGCAGCACCAACAAGTCTGCCATTTCTCTTCTTTTCCTCCTATCTGACTCTCGTTCTGTCCTCGCCACTCTGTCCTCTCCTCCATCTTTCCTTTTACCTCAAACTCTGTGGCAGATTTCGCAGGAACTGTCTTCTCTCTCCTCTTGTTCTACCAGGTTACAATGGGTCACCGGACACTCGTTTCTCCCGGGAAACGATGCGACTAATAAGCTAGCCAGATGGGGAGCGCTACTTGCGCCCTCTGCAATCTCTTGTAGTCTCTCTCCTCTTATCTCTCGTATCCACTCTTGTGTTTTCTCGGACTTGAGGCGTGCTGTCTCATTTAAATTCTTCAACACACAAGGTTCCTCGATTTCCACCGAGGAACTTGTGCTCTCTCGTCATGCTCGCTGTGTTCTCTCTCGTCTACGCTGCAATGGACACAGCCTTCTTTTAGATTCTTATCTCTCTAGGATTGACAGAATTTAGATTGGCAGTAGTTTTTCTGTTTTGTTCATTATTTCCGGTATTTTCCCGTATACAAACCGTCGCTTGCTTATTTTATTCTCAAAGCAATTTTATTGGTAGTTATTTCCTGCACTCTCCCCGTAGACAAACCTATTCTGATTTATTTTCTAAGCGTTTTTATTGGTTGTTCTTTGGGTAGCAGTTTCCGTTATTCCCGCGTTTTCAAACCTTTTCTTGCTAATTTTTAATTTCTAGTAATTTTGATTGGCTAAAATATTTGGGAACTTTATTTCGGTTACGTACGAATGGGAAGTATATATACGGGTGGGTCATTTTGAAAACTCAGAGACGGAAGCAAACAGACAACAGAACAGAGAAGAAAGAAAAGAAGGGAGGTGAAGAGACAAGCGAGAAGTGTAAAGAATTAGAAGGCAAGGGTTAAGTACTACTTTAAGAAAGGGGGACTATTGGCTGCTACAAGTGTGGTGTCGGTAATTGTCTACGTACGAAAGCTTATATATTAATAGGTTGTGTTGTTAAAGAGTGGGCTGGCAACCTAGCTTCTCGAGCGTAAGTCCTTAGGCCGAAGGATAAGGCATAGAAGGTAGCCGTTGAACTCTACCGAGCTAATTTTTTAGTCGCCGAATCGTCATCTACCGGTCTCCAAGGTACACGGCGGGTGACTTAACCGTATTCAGCGACAAACATAGTCTAAAAATAGCCTGCGTTTTAATCCTATTTTTTTCTTTATAGCGGTCTGCTCCCCTGTGGGTAATACTACAATACTATGGAATGAAATTATTTGTTTTGATACGCCTGGTGGATAATTACTCATGTAATGGAGTGTAAAGCTGTCAGTGTAGCTAATTGCTTAATTTTTTATATTTAGTTGTTTTGTTACTCTTATACAGCACTGAGGATGCTAATTTAGCGAAATGCATTTGTTTTGGTATATTTTAAAGTTTCAATAAAATCTGAGCTGAATTTGTTATTTCAATCATACCATAAACCCCTAAAAATTGGAAAGCAGTGGCATAGACTAAAAAATGAATTTTGTAATGTATTATTTTGATCGGAGGTTGAAGGTTGGCGCAAACTGACATAGAAAAGGATGATCTATGCTAAACCAAGTTTTTTCTGTACATGTGTGCGTAAGGGCCTTTGATTCTCCAAAACTACTGGGTGTGCCGCCATGAAGCTAGGCACCATTGATCACAGCCCCAAGATAAGTGTCATAAAGGGAGTTGTTGACGTCATGATGACGTCATAAAAAAGTAGTGAGATCAGAAATTCTTAATACAATCGGTTTTCTACTTTTAGCTTGGTGTTTGATGGGATCGGTAAAGCCCAATGGTATCGGTTCTCAAATTATTTTCTCACTGTGCCCTATAAAACTTATCACTACTTGGAACACCTTAATCAAATCAAAATTTGCACAATTTGGAGTCTAAAAAATTTTATGGAGACCATCTTTTTGAAACCATTACTTTTCTCCAAATTGTAGCTCAGGTCGTTTTTGATATTAAATGTGCTGATTTTGAAGTTGAGGATTTTCTTTCATGGAGATCAACTTTTCGAAACTGTTTGTTTTGCTCTAGCTTGTCGTTCATGCAAGCATTTTTTAATGCTGAATTTGCGCGTTTCAAAATTGAAAACTTCTTTGATGATCAATCGAATACAACTACTTCAGTTCGATTCTCTCAAGATCCACTTTGAGAGCCGATGCTCTATAAAAACCACTGATCTATGCAAAAAAAAACACTGATGCTTCAGATTATTCCCACATTACTACACTACATTTAATGGTGTTGAATGAGCTCTTTGATTTTTTGTATTCAGTTCAAACATGATGATTTGCATTTCTGTTTGCCTCGTTTGTCCAGAGAGTTGTGTCAGTAGAGGCTTGGGTATTCCTTGATTTTTCGATGTTAAACAGATTCCTGGTCCATGTAAACGTTTCTTTGCGCAGTTTACTAAAAAGATATTAAATCAGCCTAAATTAAATCAGCAGCGATGTTATTGAAACACTTAAATCCATATTTAAAAATAAAATTTTAATTGCATTAACTATCCATATCCACTTAAGAAAATGCGTAAAAACTATGACAATATTATTTTAAAGAATTTCCGACTGAATGATCACTTGTTGTTAACGCCTTTCTTTTGTTTTCTCCGCACTTGCTTTGAGGTAAAACCACATCAAAATATTTTAAAAAGCAAGTCAATATCAAAGAAAATTATTGCTTCCAAAATGATTTTAATCCAATAAGTCTCTAATCTTATCTAGAAATTTGACATTTACCACTTTATTTGAGGTAAATTTACTTCATAAAAAAGATGTAGGCCATAGATTCTATAAGTATCCTAACGCATCATTGACTTAAATTAGGAGCGCAGGTCAAGTGCAGCCTGCAAGGTAACAATCATCTGGCTCGCCAAATGATGTGGCTTGTGGCTCGCGTCCACAGATTCATCATCGAAAATAAAAACAATCTCTACTTTAAAAATATTCACGTTTTGAAGTTAATTTTAAAAAAATAAAAATTTCTTCAGTATGAAAACTTTCCCTGTTGAATCAGGTCTCCACAAAAAGTGTTCGGTTAAAAAACTTTGCCATTTTGCATTTGATCTCATAAAAAATAAAAGTATCCTTAAATTTTAGATCTTCGCCCTTTTGAAGTTGATCTCCAAACGATAACAAAGGTTTTAGAAAAAGTCTGCTCGAGGCTCGTGGTATCATCGAATTGATAGAAATTGGCCAGTCGTCATAAACTTTGCACACCCTTATTGTAAATGATTGCGTTTTTTTAATTTGCTGTAAAAAAAACAAAATGCAAATAAAACAAAATGTATTTCAATCGGTTGCAACACGAAATCAATCTTTATCTTTGTTTTGATCTTTTTAAGCGAGTTGTAAAGCTTATGCGCTTATCTGGAGAGTATCCTGCCAAAAATGTTGTATGGAAAAGCACTTTGTTTGTGATTTTTTGATACATTTAAAAGGACTGTGGTTGTGATAAAACGTAGAGGAGTCAAGATCAACTTTTTAAGCTTATACCAAGCTCTTTTGCTCGTGATAAATATTTTGTGATACTTTTTAATAATAGCGCGGAAATGCGGAAATTTCAAGAATTTTGTTAAATTTAAAGAGATGTAGTTTATAGACCTAGTCAAAAAAAATAACCTCGTTTTTATTTTAAAGAACCTACTTTGGCCGAAAATTTGAAGACACTAATACTTTTATGATGGAGTTTTTTTAATCAATATTTTTAGAGGATATAATTGACTTACGTTATATGCAAGGCCATAGGTAAATAAGCCAGCAATATTAGGAGCCCATGTCTTTCAATAAACGGATTCATACCTTGACGATAAATTGTAAAATATTGGATTGAGACATTCACTGAAACGAAGGCAAAGAAATGATCCCACTGCAAACCACCACACCAGCCTTCTGTCTTCATTCGAGTTTACTTTAAAGCGACTGGCAAAAATGAAATAAGCTGAAAAATAAGACTTTTTATTATTGGCGGTTTAATAAACTTCTTATTGATTCTGAAAGGTAATTGCAACTATGCAGTGCTGTCATCAAGGAAGATGCGATGCATCCCGATATGAGTTTTACAATTTTACGGGACAGCCTTGAGTGCCCTATTATAGGGGACCGTTTCGGGTGCCACTATGTTAGGAATCGCTTCGGGTGTCACAACTGTAAGGAGCCACCTTGAATGTCCCTATCTTAGGGAGCCATTGCGAGTGTCTCTATCGTAAAAGACCGATTTGGAAGTTCCTATTTCAGGGAGCCGCCTCTGATGTCACTATTTTAAAGAAACGCATTTGGTATTTGTATTTTAGGATGCTTTTTTTGAATGACGTCTCGGGTGTCACTATTTTCGGGGACTGCTTTGGGTGTCACTATTCAAAGGAGTCGTTTTGGGTAACACTAGTTTAAGAGGCGGTCTTGGGTGTTACTATTTTAACGGATTACATTGAGTTTTAGGGGCCACCTTAGCTGTCCCAGTTTTAGTGAGCTGGTTTGGGTGTAACTATTTTAAAGGATTGCTTTGGGTGTCACTATTTTGAATAACTGTTTCAGATGTCACTATTTTAGGGGAACGTCTTGGGTGTCACTCTTTTAGACGGCCAATTTGGGTGTCACAAATTTAAAAAAGAGGTTTTTGGTGATTCCATTTTAGGGGGCCGCCTCGGGTGTCACAATCCTTAATGACAAACTTACAACCGAGAAGTCAGGGCGTCTGTCGTTTATAGAACAAACATTCTACAATGAGATGAAAAGGCTGAGTTTTGTTGCCAATGTTGCAATGATTCTTAAAATTTTTATAGAGTTTACTCTTGTACAGTTTGATGTCTAGTACTCCCTTCTTTTCAGCATGTGTCACCAAGACTACAGACAACTAAATTCATTGTAAGTTTCATTTTTTTACTCATGGAATATGCAAATAAACAGAAAAATGGTAAAAGGAACTATTATTCCGTTACTGATGATTACCGTACAGAGTAGAAAATAAAAACAAAGTTACAAACTTTCTTCAAAGAACTTGCATACCGCTTTGAAGGCTCTGAGGCATATCTTGTGGTCCACGAACTATTAGTCTGGCAGCCCCTGCCACAAAAAGCTATTACCTGACATAGGAATGTATCCAAGTGCAAAGGATCCCACAACTAAAGTAAGTTGTACCATTGCGTGATTTTCCTTTCTTTGACGATAACATTCTCTTTCATTGATCCTTAAATGGCTTCTATTTTGATTTACTGAAAAACATAATTGAAGAACTATTCGCATAACAAAAACAAACATTGGCTTTCCAAGCTGGTTGATCCTGAAATCAAAAAGCTCAAGTTCAATGTGAGGACCTAGATCGAACTAAAGTGAAGGGTGCTTGGAAGTCTTTACACCAGGCCTTACAACATATTGCCCACGGACAGCATGCGGCTCGAAAATACCATTGTTGCGGACGCCAGATGATTTGAAAACAAATATTACAGTTTAAACGAAATCATGTTTAGACCTATCGTCATTTCGTGCTTATTTCTAAGATTAGTGCTTGTTTTCAAGGACACCATATCAGAAAATACAAATGTGATTATTTCTGGAAAAAGTGCTTGTTTTTGAGTTGTGTACTTATTTCGTATTGGAAATTGTTTTCTCTTAGAATTTTATTGCTCAAAATGTGTACTTCCAAACAAAAGCAAGACCTTTGCCTTACGTTTACGGCTGAAACGTCTTTTTTTCTCAAAGTGCTTGTTTTTTGCACTGGCAGATGATAGCCCTGAGTTCAAGCGAAAATGTCAGCATGCGGCCCGCGGAAGAAGTTTTTGGTTGGTGTGGCCTATTTACTGTTTTCAGTTGCGCAGGCTGCGTTATCAACTAACCTTTGTTTCTTCTCCTTTTTAATATGCAAATGGAAGCAACAGTTGCCGAAGAAAACACAAAAATCAAGATTAATGGAGCGTAAAAAAATATCGTGAAGCCATAAATAGTGAAATGGTAGAATGACTTGAACCTTGAAAGATAAACATTAAAATAAATCACTACTTTCTTTTTGTTATTCAAAAAAGGACGTTAATTCTACAGCTACTGTCATTTGACCCTTCTCATGATACAAAAGTAGATATTTTTACAAATTAGGCTACAATTACCGGCGTAAAAGATTGTGTTTTTCTCGGAATCATCCGCCCTTCACCACAATGATGTTCGTGCGTAATCGAAAGCAAAACAATAAAACAAAACTATGAGCAAATATCATGTTTGTAGATGCGATTTTACTACGATGGAACAATACTATGGTTTTTTTTTCTATTCAGTAAACTTAAAAAGCCGCCCGCCTCCTCTGATCAAATTTGGGTTTCCTACAGTAGGCCACTAAAAAACTACGATATCTTCATCATGAGAACAAAAATGCCAAATCTCCCCTTCAACTTTGTTTTGGTTGTTCGGATTCTGCGAAATGTGAACGTCTTACTTTAGTTGGAGAACCTCGCTTTGCGGGATCTGCAAATATTTCTTTTAACTTTTGGATTGATTTGAAAGGTTTTAATAAATTAATTGTTGAATATTACACATAATGTGACACACATCATAACACAATGAAAAAAAACAATTTACCTTACCATTTTAGCTCAACAGTGCAAGAAGGCCATGCCCTGTCAATGCTCTCAAGACTTCGATCGATTATTCTGGGACTGAACCAAACCACGTATGGAACAAAACTTCCTGCTAATGACAATAGCCATATGCAAAGAATACAGATCTGCAAAACGCAAAACATTAGAACTAAATTGGCCAAAACATTGGATTACATTACTCTCTTATTGCAGATAACTTGGCCTTCATACTTCTGGACTACAGTTGGGACCAAATATTTTTGAATGACGTGCAGAAGATCGCTGCTACGACTACCTCATCCATAAAAGATTAAAGCCTAGCTTGGCAAAAACCGCTTCCCATGCTTTTCACCTCAAGGAGAGAAAAACAGCCGCCTTCTGACAACTTATAAATAGTCTCCGCAAGCGACACACAAAAACCAAATTCCTACCCTGCCTCGCCGGCTCTACAAGAACCACCTGCATCAGGGTGAATCTAGTTTGTAATGTCAGGGGAGAGCAATTTCATAAATATTTCGCAGTAGCCTAAATTTTTTAATTTGGCAGCAAAACGCTAAAACTATGACAAATTATCACTTAACCGGCCGACCCTACCTTAATATGTGTTGAGCACGGTCACTGTTTCCAACAAAAACATGACAATATTACATGTAATTACACTAACAAAAACCGAAACAACCTTGAAAGAAACTACGCTTTTAAAACCAACCTGCCACTTTTTTTTATCACAAAATTTAAACTTTTTTGCCATTGACGTCGTTCAGTGCAAGAGTAATCTACGGTAGACTACATAAGCTACTGGCACAAGCGTATAGAAGCGTTGGCAGTGAGTCCAGGGAGCATTTCCATCCCCCCAAAAGACAGAGTACAAAAATCGATTTTAACAAAAAAAGATCTTCAGTTTGACAAAGAAAAATCACTTTGATTTGAAGACGTATGCCAAGAAAATGGACAAAACCATTGCTTTCAAAAAGTTGATCCATGAAAAAAGGCTTTTAAAGTTACCAAGAACAAAAAAAGCATGATAAATTTTTCAGCTTTGCTACGTCGCCCGGTTCGGCCTCTCAATGGCCCTGCCGGCGTATTTAGTGAGTCATTGTGCCCGTCAAAGCAGTCAGAAGCAAGCTTTGGGAGAGGTCAAATATATATTTTTTGGATTGAGGACCTTTTTTCAGAGATCTGCATTTCGTTGTTTTGCTGTTCCTGAACTTAGTTTGGAGGTACAGTTTGCGGAAGCTAAAAGCATTTGTTAAGTTATGCGGTCCAATGATATGTTTTTTATTTCAGAAGTTATCACAGTTAATTCCTATCACATACTAATGCATCAAGAGAATAAATAATGGAATTCATCGTACTAAAAACAATGCTGGGAGTGGGATCCAAACCCATATACTGTATACACCCACCGTCAAAAAATGATCACGGCTTTTTGGCTTATAGGCGTAGAGCATCACTTAACCGGTTAATCGGGCAGACCGGTTTAGGCACTGGTTACGTTAGATCCAATTACGAATTCTTCTAATACATAAATTTGGTTGATGGCCTTTTCTTCAAGATCTACATTGTTTTGCTGTTTTACTTAAAAAAACCTTTATACCAATGATTGTGCTTGAGAAATGTGGGGCCTGAACCTTTTGCTCGCACTTCTTAGCTACGCCTATAATTGTACCGCACCTTCCCTTTTTAACTTTGGTAATAAAGCAAAAAATTAACTTAATGAATCGTTGTGCCAGCCTCCTTTTTAAAAATCTTCTATAGGCTAGGTGATAACGATACTGCAGTAGTGCCATAAAAGTCTGCATCCATTTATAGAGATAGGTACGTTACAATATTTCTGTGCAAAATAAAGGACGACAGAATGGCTTAAAATCGCGAAAAATTAATCAGTTTCAATGTGGCAAAAGACAAAATTTGCAAAAGGGTCATTCTCAGGTTTTCGGCAATTGCCCCTCCTCCACGGGATACGCCTCTGACCTGTACACAGGTGGCGTCGCGGGGGAGCATGAGGCGACTAGACCCCCACTTTCGTTCAAGACCATTTTTGTTATTCGTACAGATTCGTTGAGTTTTTTAGGAGAGCTAAAAACAAGATGCCCGAAAGCAAGGATCGGTCATTTGAGGTGGTGCATTGGGGCATTATGGCAATTAGTGATTAAATCTGATTTAGTTAGACTTATAACGGATTTTCTACAGTCAGAGGAGGCAAACAAAAAGTATAGATTTCAGAAAATGTGATATGAACGACCCAATTGGATCGAATATTCCACATTTATAAGTGCTGCATTCTGCTTCACTAGCATATGTTTCGGCTCACTTGGTAAGTTTTGAGTTGACATTTCTCAATGACTTCAATGATTACTTAATTTCAATAATTATGGCCCCTGCTACGCGAGCGAGGACTGAGGAGCTACCAGTTTTGGGGACAGCAGAAGGACGACCAGATTATTTCATTGGTCTAACTTCTAGCTCTAAACTCAGAGCATAGGCACCGTGACGCCATTTCAAGTTGTAATGAAAGGCATGCGGGGCAGGTGAAAATTTTTCAATTAGAGCTCAAACGCTACCCTGCTTAAGCGATAGTGAGACCTATAAGAAAATTTAGTGCTACAACCATTTTTTCATCGCTCTTTTGACTTGCTATTTTCAATATTTTAGACCTATGTTATTTTTGCAGTTGGCTGTTCGGATGACACATTTGCCAAACCTGCCTGCAGCAACCGGAAAAATGCTTCTGGTAAAAGCCGAAAAATATTAAACACGCTATATCAAGAATGAATTTGCTTTCTCTTAAAGGCCGAAGCAAAATTTTAGGTCATTGACGTCAATTGATATCTAGTTGAATGAAGCAGCTTCTAAAGTGAGAAGCAAACAAGAGAGGGAAAGGCATAAAAATTGCCACATTTTTAAACTTATATTTGATGTTATTCGATATCTAGCTAAGCATAAGGTCGCTTTTCGTGGGCATGACAAAGAACTACTGTCTCAAAACAAAGGAAACTTTCTCGAAAAGCTTCAATTCATATCAAAATATCATCCGCCATTAAAGGCATGGATTGAAAAGCATTTCCAAGATTTTTTGTACTTTTCACACGTGAGTCTAAACGAAAACAACATCTTTTTGCAGCCGGTCCCGAATTTTCGGTTGGTTATAGTTTTTTGTTTTGGATACCGATTAAACTTCGTTTTCGAGCACACTGTGAAAAACATACCAACAGTAAAGTCAGTTTTCGAAATCATTGATGACATCTACCGTTTTACGGAAGGTTTCCTCTTGAGACAAAACGCATATAAGAACATTTAAATGCAAAAAGAGTTGCTTCTGGATAGACTGATTTACGCTCACTGTCTGATACAAGACGGTCTTTTCGCTCAGATAAGTTGGATTGACTTGATACTGTTTACTCAGCTTTTCTGTCAATGCTTCAGGAGGCATCGAAGGAAAACAATAATGGGGTTGCTTTTGGTTTGTTAGTTTGCATCGACTAGTTTAAATTTGCTGCATCTTGCCTTGTTTTTCATAAATGCTTTTCATTGTGTAGACATGCTTCAGCCTACCGATCGAAAAAATGGATCGTATCACTGCAGTTGAAGCTGTTGAAAACCTGGCAGCAACACTTTAGTCACTGCGCTAAAGAGATGATTTAAATAAAGTAATCAGTGTGTTTGGGATAAAAATCAATGCATCGGTGTTTGGGATAAAAATCAAACCCTCGCGGCCACGCAGCCCCCAATGCCACAGCGACGATTTTGCCTCCGGAGCCGTTTCAGCGGTGGTCGAACTATCTTAGATGATGTTAACAAACTCTTTTGGGAACATCTGGAGAGTAAAACAGTTTTTAATTGTTTCAAAAGAAAATTTATTTTCCACTTCTTGAAAGCATGCCGAGTGAACTTGAAAAGTGATTAACGGATCACGCTTGTAAACTGACGTCAAAAGCTGCAGCTTTTTCTCAACAATACATGTCGCCATCAAGTGTGCCCAAAGTTGAAAGCCTGAAAAAGCTTTACAATCTTAATGTGAGTTAACTTGGACAGCAACATCTCCTCTTTTTGCCGCCGAACAATTGCTTAATTGGAAGCAGGAATTCTAACAGCATCCAAACAAATTGATCGAAAACAAAGAGCATAAGGTTACTCAGTAGATGTGGTTGCCCTCACTCCTAAAGTTGTTCGTAAAAAGGAGTCGTCACCACTTATATAAATCGTGAAACACGATTTGTTCCAAGTTATCGCTATTGTTGCGGCCTTGCCAGTTAGCATGGCATCTTATGAAGGTACTCACAACAGAGTAAAGATATTCAACCATTACCTGCGATCTGTCATGTCAACAGTACGACTAGAAGATCTATTTCAAATCAGCGGTGATCGTGATACAACCGACAAAACAAGCTCGAAAAATAGTTAAAGTTTTCAAATTCAGGAGCAGTGGAGGATAAGGCTACAGATACAGTCAGTATTTTGATACTTTCACCCACTTGTGCAACCTTCTATTTGATTTTAAAATGATTCTGTAATTAATTTACTGAGTTCAATCAATTTGAATGGTATCTCGGGATACGGCTGTACTGACGTTTTATACCTCGTAGTTTGATATTAAATGTTGTTTTTAAGAAGAAAATGCGTTTTGTTGTTACTGAATGTACGTAATGATATCGATAGTACTGAAAGCTTAAGTCGCTGTTCAGTTTTGATGAGATTGAGCTTTAGATTTAGTGGCTGGAAAAAAGTTAACTAAGCAGCTTAGTTTTTGCCTTCGAAAAGTAGCTAATTATCTGATACCAATGGAAAATAATCTAAATTTCTTGCAAAAGTCAATTTCTAAACAATGGGCTTAACTATTCTAGTTTTACATATTGATTTTGTTCCTATTTTGGTAGAAAATTTCCCACAAGACATACGCCAGAATTCATCAAATCACTTCTAGCTTTTTCAAATTTTCTGGGGAAAAGCCCCACAAAACCTCCTTGCAGGATCGGGCCTAAATGGGGCTTCGCTGCAAAGCAATCTATAAAAATTCCAATCAACTCAATCCTTGACTCACGCACCTAAAGCAGCCTTTAACCGCCCAACAACAAATGCATCAAGTTAAGCTATATTTTCTATCGTGCTAAGGAAACACGTTGTAACAAATGTTTCTGATGGTGACTTGGGATCACATTCCACCGTGGTTTTCTCTGAAGTTATTTCGCCTAATGTTTGTCCTTCCCACTTATTTTGGGCGAGCGCCTCCCTTAGACCTGTACCCCTACTTTTCAAACATGAGGATTTGTTCTTGTCTATAGAGCTGCTAAGTGCGTTGCTTCGGTGTTGTGTTCCTGCCCCTTCACCAAGAAATTGAACGTTGCTTAAAACAAACTCTTAGATTGGCACAGGCATACATATGCACGTCTTTCTGTTATTACTGCAACCAATTTGTGAAAGAAACTGTTTGCCAAATCGCTAGTGCATCATGCGCAACCAAGCTCCTAACAAACATGAAAGAGCACTTAAGAATATAAAAAAAAATATGGTATAGGAATTGGGGCGTAGAATTAAAAAAATTAAAGACCATCTTTTTTGGAGGCCAGCTCTATTCAAAACCAAGAACTTCCACAAACTTGGTCGTTAAAACTCAAAATTTTTGCTAATTTTCAAGCAGGGATAAAAACCTTTCTTTGTAATACCGTTTGGTGGGACATCGCCCTTTTTCCCCTGAATACGCTACTGCTAAAGAGGTTTGTTCCAGACTGCAAAATCTTTAAACTTAGCTTCTAGGAATTGCGTCTCGGCACGCTATAACTCTAATCAAACCTAATCAAGTGCAAATACTTAATGACAACAAACTTTTCATCCCATCTTACTTATGGTCACCTAAATTATGATAAGAAAGTCTTAAATGTTTAGTTTCCCGAGAGACTCTGGGTGACGCGATATCGATAGTGCTAGAATGTATATATACTGCTGTCCATTGAAGCCATTACCGAAATGTATTTGCGGAACCAGAAAACAGATTGCCAACCACTTAAATCAAAATTATTGCGTACGTGTAATGGTAGAAGGGATCAAATATTCCACAACAACAACATGTCTCATCACCAGAACACCTGCTGGTCATTGCAAGAAACGTAATTTGATACGCAAAAAGAGCACTCATTTACTCATTTATTTGGCTAAAAACTTAATTGACATTTTTTAGTGCAAGTTGGAATTCACAACAACTTTTTTAGTCCCAATTCAAACTTTTCATAATAAATATACTAAGTTTTAAAAAATGTATAGTTAGTTTAATCCAATGAGATTGAAAACGTTTTTAGTCTCACCAAGAAATAGCCCCAAAATATATAGTGTACCACTTTTTTGACTTTAAACCTGGATTTTGCTTCTCAACTTGGAAGTTATTGAACGCCACATCGATTAAATTACTTACGAGCTAAGGTTCAAGGATTTTTGTCTTACGAGTTCGAGTTTAGGATCTTTATTTGTTGAGTAAAGCCTTGAGTTCGCTCGAGATTGGGTTTGCAGCCCTGTCGCTCAACTCGTTTTTGATTATGAAAGCTTTCTTCCTTGCTTGATGGAGGCAAAATATGAAACAAATCTGAGTTTACTTAAGCTAAAGTGAATCAGTTTTGTGCTATTTACGGTTTATAAGCTAAATCTGTGGTCTCCAAACTGTAGGGGGCGACGATGATAAGTGAAAAACCTGCGGTTTAAAAAAACTTGATGTCCAATAAACGTAAAGCCTTCACTTTTGTTTGGAGACGAAAATAGCAAATCACTCTAAAACACTTGATTTCCAAAACAAAATTCTTCAATAGCATTTTGAAACAAAAATGCTTTTTAGCTCCTCTTTTCCTTTACAAACAAAATGTTACGCATGTGGTGAAGATCGCCAATATTTATAGATTTTCTCTTTTGTTCAAATTTGGTCCCCAAAAATAAAGTTATGGGTCTACGTAGCCAGATAATACGTTTACAATTATCGATTTAGATGAAATGTACCAGCTAAAATACCTTTGCATGAATGAATTTGATTCGTCTGAACTCGTGAGGTCGCGTTATCGAAACAAATCGAAGTAGAGAAAACATGAAGATGTGAAAAGATGTTGCCACAGATGTTGAAATATCGCCTCCAAAATATACCTAGACGTTTACGCAAAAAATAGTCAAACGTTTTTCAGCTATAATATGCTAGATAATCAGTATTTTAAATAGTTTTTTGTTTGGTAGCATTACGAGAGTTTTTTTCTTGAGTCGCTATACAAGCACCAGTATTTAAAAAATAAATGTAAAGATGCACATTTGCAAACGCGGAAACAGCTAGGTGAAAGATCAGGTATTGTATCGTAGCTTTGCTTGCTTTGGAATATGCTACAACAACACACCGAAGTTTTTCTGGGCCATCCTGCCAAAACAAGTAGGCATTGATGTACGGGTTAGGGGATTGAGGAGAAAAGGGCCAAGAATCCTCAAAAGAACTTTTTGAATTTTTCAAATTTTGATAAAAATCATATTTTTTTAGAAAACACTTAAAAAATGAACCAAAAAATACTAATGACCTTTTATCAAAGATCACCGGTGGAAATTGGAAAAAGGACTGCAAAATGTTGTATGTGTGATGAGGCTTCTCCAAACATTCTTCCCTGACTTTGACAGTTCAAATTTGAACAAAAATTCCGAAAAAAATTCTACATCGACAAAAATTGCGTTGTGAGCCTGTCTTCTTCAAACTCAGTATAGCAAATCAAACCTAAACTTAGTCAAAACAAAATTATGCAGAGACGCCTTGTGAAGTTTAAACCGATACAATGTGGCCTTGAGATGCATATGTGGGAAATCATTGCGATAAACAATGTTGGGCGCGGTACTTGAAATTCATTTTAAATCAATACCGATGCACGATCAGCCTACTTGTTGTCACGTTAATTGTTATTGTTGTTGTTGTTTACCCGACCCCTTCCGAGGGATGGGGGCATGGCGGGAGACCATGGAGCCCCAGAAGCCGGGCAACTCCCCAGGGTCTGGACCAGAGGTCATAAAGAGACAGAGAGTCGCCAAAGAGTGAGCGGCGCAAAGAGTCCGTAGCTGGACAGTGCAGAATGAGATGAGAGATGTCCTGGGACGAGTGTCCACAGGCGCTGCAAGAAGAATTCTCGATTCTGCCAATCCTGGAGAGATAGGAACCTAAAAGAAGGCTGTGTCCATTGCAGCGAAGACGAGAGAGGACACAGCGAGCATGACGAGGGAGCACAAGTTCCTCAGTGAAAATTGAGGGAACCTGTGTGTCAAAATACTTTGAAGAAACAGTACGCCTCCAGTCCGAGAAAAGACGAGAGTGGATACGAGAGATAAGAGGAGAGAGACTACAAGGGATTGCGGAGGGCGCAAGTAGCGCTCCCCGTCTGGCAAGCTCATCAGCTGTGTCGTTCCCCGGGAGAAACGAGTGTCCGGGACCCATTGTAGCCTGATAGAACAGGAGGAGAAAAAGGACAGTTCCTGCCAGATCTGCCACAGAGTTTGAGATAAGAGGAAAGGTGGAGGAGAGAACAGGGTGGCGAGAACAGAACGAGAGTCAGACAGGAGGAAAAGAGAAGAAAAATGGCAGACTTTATGGTGTTGCCGAGACCAGCAAAGAGCGTGCAGAATGGTGCAGGCTTCAGCGGAAAAACTGGAACAAACTGGGCCTGCCGAAAAGGAAAGAGTGGCCTCAGTGCCACAGAGAGAGCAGTTGGCAAGTACGCCGGAGCCGCCCTTGCCAAAAGGAACAGGAACAGATCCGTCTGTCCAGAGTACCAGATCATGAGGGGGAGAGAGTCAAGGTGGGCGAGAGCCGCACCTTGGCGAGAGTGAGGGGGATCAGAGCGAGAGCATGGAGAGGAAAGGGTGGACTCGACCGTGAAGGAAGGCAGATTCCAAGGAGGAAAGGGAGGGCAAGCAACAAGAGCCTCCCTAGAACAAGTAGAAGGAAGCATGAGCGGGTGAGTGGACGCAAAAGCTCTCCAGGACGATCTGCAGAGTCTTGGTTTCACTCCTAGTCTGGCCAAACCTGAGATGGGAAAGGAGGTTGGGAGACGAAGAGCCCGCTCATGAGAAAAAAGAGTGAAGTGAGTCAGAGTGACTCGTAGGAGAGGTAGAAAAGCGTCGGTGAGTAGTAGAGGGATAGGGGACGACGAGAGGCAGCCGGTGATGGCGCGACTGGCCGCTCGGTGACGGCGTTCCAATTTGATGATATTGGTAGCGCTTAGGAAAGGAAACCATCCGGGTGAAGCGTAAGTGAGAAGGGACCGAAGAAAAGATTTATACAGAACAGAGAGGGACTCCTTAGAGGGGCCCCATGAGGAAGCAGAAATACAGCGTAAGGCCTTGAGACGTGGGAAAAATTTGGCCTTCAGCGAAGATACATGCTTAGAAAAGGAAAGAGTGCGATCGAAGGTGACCCCAAGAAAAGTTGGAGTGGGATTAAAACGGAGGCGGGAGCCGAGTAGGAGGAGGTTGGGCTGGAGGTTAGCCTGGTGGGGATCCACTGAAAAGAAGGAGGCCTCACATTTGCTTGGATTGAGAGGAAGACACCAGTACTCAGACCAGCGCTCCAATCGAAACAGAGCTCCTTGTGTGGCCTCCACCGCAGTGGGGACCGAGGGGGAGGAGGACCAAATGGCCAGATCGTCAGCGTAAAGAAAGCAGCTGACGGAAGAAGGCAGAGATGCCAAAAGATCATTAATGAAGAGAGAGAAAAGTACAGGGCCAAGAACGGATCCTTGCGGAACACCTCGACGGACTCGAAAGGAGCGGCTTTTGTGATTTTGAAAAACCACAGAAGCGCGCCTGTCAGAAAAAAAAGATTGAGTCCAATGAGCAAAGCAAGGAGGGAGGTCAGCCGAAATCAGTTTGTGGAAAAGGGCGGGATGCCAGACAGAATCAAAAGCTTTAGAGAAATCGATAGTAGACAGGATCGTCCGAGAGCCCGGCCTGGGTTTGTTAAACCCATCCGAAATGGACTGAGAAAGATACAGAATTTGATCAAGTGTGAATTTGATCAAGGGAGAAAGAATGGAATTAGATTCCAGAAAAAAGAGAAGACGGGATAGTATGATGCGTTCAAAAAGCTTTGATACGCAGGAGGTGAGAGAGATAGGCCGGAAGGAAGCAGGAGAGTCGAGAGGTATTCCCATCTTATGTATGGAAATAATAGAAGATGTCTTCCAGAAGGAAGGAAAGGAATGTGAAGACCAAGAAAGATTGAAGTAGTGAAGAAGAAAATCCATGCCAGAGCGAGGAAGATGCTTTAGCATGGGATAGGCAACTTTGTCTGGGCCAGTGGCAGTGGATGAGGAGAGGTTGGAGGCAGCCGCAAGAAATTCAGCGGGAGAGAAGGGAGAGCAAAAGGACGAGTGAGACTCCACAGAGCACGTAGCTCGGCGGATCTCTGTGAGGTAGCCTCTGGCTCTGCTGCGCAGGGTCTTTGGCTGAGACACGGAAAAGTGAGACCTCAGGTAAGCGGCATAAACCGAAGCCGAATCCCTGGGAGAAGAACAGTTAGGAAAGTTAGGAGAGGAAGAAGACGAGGAAGGAGAGCCAGCAATAGAGCGAAGAAGAGAGTACACAGATTTAGGATTAGATTTAGGTGAAAGAGAAGTGCAGGTCGTCTGCCATGCCTCAGCCTTGGCCTTGGCAATGACCGACGAGGCACGTCGAGAGGCGGAGATGTAAGCCTGGTGATCTTCATCACTTCTGTGAGCAGTAGCGAAAGCCCTGCGTCTTTCACCAACCGCTTGTTCCACCTCAGCAGACCACCAGGCTTTAGGAGGGCGTTTGATGCGGCCGAAAGGAATGGAAGATTTGGCCGCATTCATTGCCAGAGAGGTAAAGAGAGCAGCAGCAGAGGAAAGAGAAAGAGACGATTATTCCTCTGCAGTAGGACAGTGAGAGTCAAAGTAGGAGGCAAAGTCATCCCAGCGAGCTTTCTGAAAATTGAAGGAAGGGGGACGCTCGTTGGGGTTAAAGACCGGAGAGAGAGGGATAGATAGAAGAATTGGTAGGTGGTCAGAACCCAGGTCCTGAAGCACCTCCCAGGAGCAAGAAAAAGCAAGAGTAGAGGGAGCAAAGGAGATGTCAGGAGAGGAGCGACTGCCAGAGGAGCGATGGAGAAGGGTGGGTGTGTCAGGGTCATTGAGGGGGAGGAGGTCTGAGGAGATGACCCAGTCAAATACTTCCTCCCCACGGGGGGCGGAAGTACCTCTTGAGTCCCAAAACGGGTGATGGCAATTGAAGTCCCCCAGAATGAAGAGATTTCTGGAGGAGGAAAGAATTGAGGGAGAGAAGGAATCGGTTCTGCCATCCGTTGGGGAGGAGCGAATAGGGGGGGCATACACATTAAGAAATGACACCGAGGAGGATTTGTTTAGAGAGATGTTGACCCCTACATAATCAGAGTAGGGATCGAGCGAAGAAAGAGAGGTGGTAGAAAGTTCAGAAAAGGATAGGCCCTGTCTGACGAAAATGACAACGCCGCCACTGGCATGCGAGGCATCAGAAGAGAGAATGCCAGACCGGGAGTGAGTACGATCAGAACGCAGAACAGAGAATCCAGGAATCCGGAAAGAGGAAGATGAGTTAAGATTGGATTCCTGAATGCAGATAAGGTCGACAGGATGGGATGAAAGAAAGTGAAGTAGTTTAGTGCTCCTGGCTCGAAGACCTCCAGCATTCCATTGAAGAACCCTGAGAGAGTCAGGGGGAGGAGAGGAGGCAGGAGGTGCAGAAGTATAGCCAGGAGCAAGGGTCGGTGGTGGAAGGGCAGGGGAAGGAGATATAAGATGGGCAGATGGGGGATAAGAAGTTTGGAGACGAGGGTGGGGCAAGAGTGCAGCATTAGCAGAGGGGGGGCTGGATTCCACAGTGGAGGTATACGTGCCGGAGGAGTCCGAAGAGGGGGGAGTCACAGTGTTACGGCAGGGGGGCAGCTCCAAGAGTGAGAGCTGCCTAGAGCTCTGAATTCGGAGAGGGAAAGTTGTGAGCACCTTAGATGGACCCATTTGGAGCAAGCGCAACATTGCACTGACTTGCCCCGCCAGGTCACATTTCCAGCGCACACAGAGCAAGGATAGATGGGGCCAGGGTTAGGATGAACGTTACCGCTCATCAGGAGAAGAAGAAGAATGAGGAGACGAAGGAGGGCAAGAGTAAGGCAGGAGAGAAGAAAAAGTGAGAACAGGCGACCGATTTTAAAGATGCTGTGTGCTGCCCTTCTGCGGTTGTTCAGGGGGCAGCATAGCGAAAAAATGAATGGGGAGTGCCCGGGGTAACTGGGACCCTCGGGAAGGCCAACAGCCATTTTGACCCAACCCAAACGGGGCCGGGGACCGCACCACCACGTTGAGGCGGCTGTTGATTGGTGCAGTGTCACGTTAATTCGTTATCAATAATGGATACATTAGTGTCAACCTATTTTGATACCAATATCCATACAGTATCGCCGATACAAATATTTACATACTTTTTCAGGTTTTTGTAAAAGCGGCCGAAATGACCGTATATGCTAGCTAGCTGCTCTAAGCAAATTGAACATTTGAATGTTAGTGAAGCTGGTAAGCCTATTATTGATTTAGGAGCAGTCGAAGTTAACAAAATAACAAAAATCAAGTTTTACTCATTTTGAGAGCTTTGGGGAGAAGATGGCACAGTGAATTGACTAACCAATTTCAGACTGGTTTCATCTCTTATTAAGCCTCTTTTCCTCCAAAGTACGGCACAAACGGCTTGCTGTCCACCAGATAGAAAATTTCCGCTGTATCAAGCCAGCTTTGCCTACCACTGAATATCGAATATGACGGACTGCATATTTATAAATGACTTTTTTTATTTAGTTCTCATACTTAGTAAAAATGCCAAATTTTATTTATGGATGGTAAAACATGTTTTTGCCGCAGTGCAGGCATATCGCCCAGCTTCCACTTCCCAGATATCAGCTCAGCCGGTGTGAAGTTTGACCCGCATTGTACAGTACAGATGCCAAGTGCAGGAAATAGTCTTCCAATGAAAAAGCTACTAAATACTTAATATCTTTAAAGGAACTTGATTGAGGTTTAGGACGCGTTTGTTTCTCGTAACAACTTCAAATGAAATACTATCCGCCATGAGGTGAAAAGCTCTTAGGCTTGGTCGAACGAAGGGTTAAAATCAACTTTTTTCTGATAATAAAGTGTGAAGCTTCACGAAATACAGTAAATGATAGGCCTCAGTCCAGTCAGCCAAACCAGTGTTCACCTAAAAAGTAATTTGTAATATGCATCCCGGCAAAGGTGGTCAATAAACAGAAATGAGAATCGCTACTGTTGCAAGTTATCAATATCACAATAGAGGACATCCGTGTAAGCTGACACAGGGGGTTAGTTGATTAACTGATATACTTAAAATTTCCAATTGCTTCGATGCTCAACAATGAAAGTACCAAGATTTTTCACGACCTAGAAGAACCAAGCGGTCACTTTTTCCCGCTCTTTTGAAACTTCATATTTATTTACTGTACCGAGCAAAAATATTTCCTCCTCTCTTTATCGGCCCAACAATGCTAACACATATTATTGTTGGCAATTTGTCCGGTTCTCGGTTTTACACCAATCGTAAACTTATAAACGTTTTGCCGAGGAATATCAGCAAAAATCTTTTGTCGGTTTTTGATTGATCTGTTGGTGAATTGTCTAGCATACGATAGGGTTGCCATACGTCTGGAAAATTCCGGACATGTCCGGAATTCAGGTAGTCAGTCCGGAATTCGCTCAAGTGTCCGGAATTTTGGTCAAATGTGCTGAACGTTGCTGAAAAATCCGAAACCTTTGTTATTAAGCAACAGAAAAGGCGGACAGAAATGAAATTTTAACGTCGCGAGTGGCACAAATGGTAGCGTGACAAGCGATCACCTTTTTTATTTTTGGAGAACATCTCTCTTTCGGGTAACAAAACATGACCTCGACCATCAGTGACATAGCAAAAGTCTCAGATTTCAAACTTGTCAGCAAAGGTAACAGCTTTTTTACCGAAGTTACAGCCCAGCTGATTAAACTTAAAAGAGTGAACGGTTGTGTTCGGAATTTTGCCCGATCAGATATGGTAACCCTGTTTTGTTTCATCTCGTGGCGATTGCCGTTGGGGCGTTGCAGATAACCAATTTATTTTGGTTGTGTTCATCATTCTGTGTATCTTAGGCTAAGACGCATGGCGGAGCCCACTCCTCTCCAGGCCTGGCCACCTATCTTCCGCATAAAGGCGGAGGTATCCCGTTAAGTGCCTTGCCCAAGGACACAACAAGCGAACCTGCCGGCTTGTTTTTCACAACCTCCCCAAAATGCCGAGCGCCAAGCAGAGAAGCTGTGGATACCATTTTTAAAAGTCTTTAGGTATGACACGACAAGGGGATTGAAACTCAGGTCTACCGACTATGAAGCGGACGCTCTGACCACTACCCCATCGCGTCGGTAAATGGTAATGGTAACCCTAGCATACGACAAAATGCCAATATTCGAGGCCAGACTTCTAATTGCGAGAAAAACAAACAAAGCAGTATCTTGAATTAGTCTATTAGTGTAATGCTGCTTGTTATTTTTGTATTACGATAAATATTTGAATATTTATATCCAATTTTATTCATCTTCATTCAAGAAAAAAACTAATTACTCTCAACAAGTCAAGAACAATCTGCGTTGATACCTGCTTTGAAATCACTTTTCTGCAAAATAGTGTATATTTTTATTTCTAGCATTAACCAAAAGTGGGGGAAATTTTCTGCCATATTTTTCCATTCGATTCAACTTTGACTACCACATAGGATGCAAGGGAATTGCTTGACAGATTAAACTGTATTAAATTACAACATTTTTCGGTGGAGATTATTGCCTTTACGGAGACGTTGCAAGGTCAGAATAATCAACCTATTCCAAAAATTTTTTACTCGCTTTTAAATTTAGATTTTTTTTAATGACTGTGTAGTTAGAATTATTTTGATAGTTTCTCTTGACACAGGCTTATTTTTGTAATGTTATTTTAAATAAATTGCGCTGAAGTTGGTATAAGAGATCAGTGACTTCTACACTAATTTTGATGGGCTAAAGCTTGAATTTCTCAACTAGCACTGCGGTCAGAAATAGCAGAATAAAAGTTCCTGAACCGCAAATGCATTTGTTTATAATAAACTTTGATGAATTCACAATTATTGATGTTTTATTGTTAATCTTATCCGATTGTGGATGACAAAAGAACTTGACATAACGTTTTCGTGGAAAGAATATGGCTAAAACAGAAAAAGAATAAAACACTCTTTTTAAGGCCATGCTTTATTTGACGTCCTTCTCAGTAAGTATACTTATGATTTTAAACATTTTTTGTCTTGTACAATTTTATATTAATCCCAAACTGCCTTTCGATGATGTGATGTCAATTTTCCGTCATTTTTTCAATGATTTACAGGCTCATACTTGCTGATCCATATCTCTACCACAATACACTCGCTTTAGAACCAGACTTTTTGCTGGAGCAACTTAGCATTTTAAATTCCAGATACCCTTCCTGATGCATACCAATGGTGCTTTTATAGAATTTGAACTCTCAATACCAACATTACTAATTGGGGCTCTGTTGGTGACGCCGTCGTATATATTATAAACCAATGATTTTTTTCTGATATGCTGCCTGTGAAGATCTTTATGTCTATACTCTACAGCATTGTAGTAATATCCCAAGTATAAGAAAAAATCAACATAAAACCACAACCCTAACCATTTGTAAAACTGAATTTAGAGAGAACATGTGTTTGAAAATAGATCGTCCTGCTGTGCGCCTACTAAAATATAGTGAATAATTTTGGGAAAGCCATAGCCACTTTTGTCGCTATGCCGGAAAGAAGACAAATAGCGCAGCCAAAAGAATTTAATACCACAGATATGAATAGGAAAGGGGCAGCACTACATGGCAAAGATAGGCTTGGCACTAAATAATTTATTTCTGTAATTGTAAAAGCAACCACCATTTCGCCGCTACCATAAATTTTGATTGTGTTTCAATCCCTTCTCCCTGAAATTCTTTGTGAGCATTGCCAGTCATGATTAAGAAAATATGATGATCACGGTTTTGTGCGCAAGAATTGTGAAAGTGCATAAAATTCATTAACTTTTCGCTACTGCTCACACAAGAGTCCGATGGATAAAGCCGGCGCAGCCGGTTGAACCGAAATACTAAACCCCGACACTACTGATGGAGAGCCCCCACCGGGCGACGCCCGCAAATATACGATAAACCAAGGATTTATTTTGTTGCTGATAAGCTGCTTGTTAAGTTAACTCTATCTATACTATAGAGCAATGTAATAAAATCCCAAGTTTTAGAAATAATCGCGACATAACCAAAAACCTAACAATTTGTACAACTAAATTTTGAGAGAATATTTGTTTGAAAATAACTTGACCTGATGGCTCTCACTAGAATAAGGTGAATGACTTTAGGCAAAGGCACAAACGCTTGTGTCGCTACACTGTAAACAAGGCAAATAGCGCAGCCAAAAAACTTATAGCGAAAAAATCATCAATAGATGATCGCGGGAGCGAAAAAGTTAATTCCACAAGAACAAATGCGAAAATGGCCGCACCACATCGCAAAATAGGCTTACCATTGAATAGTTTATTTCTATAATTGTAAAAACAACCACCATTTAGCAGTCACCATCACCTTTGGCTGTGTTCTAATCCCTTCTCCTTACATTTATTTAAAGTATTAAATGGTAGCTTGTGGCAAGACTTTTTTTTGTGAGCATTACCAGTCCATATTAAGAGTATAAGATCATCGCCATAATAAGTACAATAATTATGGATGTGAATAAAAAACGTAATTTTTTGTTACTGTTCAAACACGTGCATAATGGTGAAGTCGGCGCAGCCGGCTGTACCGATAATTTTGACCCCGACGTTACTAATGGGGGGGCCCTGCCGGGCCACGCCGGCAGAGCCGGTTAGCATTAAATATAGTAAAAGTATCGCCAATACTACGTGTATCAGCAATACAGGAAAACAAAAAAATCGTTACCGATACTCGTTTCTGTTAAGCAACAACAATTCGATATTGATATAAAAGTATTGAGCAATACTATCGCCGGTACATGTATCTAGTTATTCTCTATCTCTAGTCTCAGAAAGAATATAGTTCCACACTAACTTTTGTAAATATGTTGGGCCTATTCTTTTACTTTATTTATATTTGGCGGACTGTGGTAGTTGTTTGAAGATTCAAATTTTGTACAAACTTCGAAAAACTTAGTTTGAAAGTTTCCTCATAAAACAACTTCAGAGAATGATGAGACCAGCCTAAACGGAAAATGAAAGTATTTATCAAGGTCACAATGTGTAGTTTGCGGTCACTTCCTTGTAGGCTTACTTGCACTTGCAATAGCTGAGAAAGCCCACTCTTTGAAACATAAGGTTTTTTAAATTTTTGAAATCTGAAAGATGAGAACTCATTCAATCAATGAGTGCAAGACAAAGAGAGAGTTTGAAAAACTGCGAAATGATCTTTCGGTCTTCAAGTCAACAGTCAAAAAATGGCGTTACGCCTAATAGGAATTATTAGTACTTTAGCAAAGCATTCAACAAAAAAATGGTGAAAAATAAGTTCACAGATTGGAAATAAATGTGATAACACCCCACTCATTACTGCCTTTCATTAAAAGCAACAACCTTGCACAGAAAGCTTGAGATTTTCCAATCATCAAATCCCCAGATATACCGATTGAGAGAAAGTGGACTCAGAACAGCGGAAATTGTATCAGAGACACACATGCTTATGATATACAAATTGAAAATTGAGCTGAAACAGAAAACAAAAACTTGTTAAGTTAAAAAATTTTTTATTGATGTGAAATTAAACGACGCCATACCTCAATCTTGGAGAGCCATTGATAACAAAAATAGTGATTACATTAGCAACAATTCCAAAGAAAGCCATTGCGAAGACGAGTCCAGTGACAATTGCACCCTGATGGTCAGAAAACGGCAGAGGATAACTAGCAGTACTGCAAGAAACAGAACAAAAATAGTTTTCACCATCCGAGTGTGCTGCGGTAGCCCGCAGGGCCCCCATCAGTAATATCGAAGTTAATAACATTGATTCAGCCAGCCAATTCGGTTTCACCTAATGGATAGTGGTGAGAAGAGCAACAAAAATAATGTTTTGGACATATCCAATTCTCGTTCCGAAATAAAACTATCAATTTTTGAAACGCAATCGATTAAAAAAACATTATGCGGATTGCGCTTAGCCATGTCTTCCAGATTTTTCGAGTCCTTGGCTACATCTTATTTGCCTTGTTTGACCACAGACGTCCTTACAATTACCAAATTTTGTCCCTTAAAATCAGCAAGTGCTTGGAAGCATATTAAAGTTGTGGAAGAGCGCCAAGGTTATTGATATTTGTTTTCAGGAATTACGTATCATATAGTAGGATCACTACTTAAGATCGTTTAGTTACTGAAGGCGTATTTGTACGACCTAACGCGTGTGGCTGCTCGCACGTTGCTTGGTCACGGCATAAACACAGCCAGGAAAAGAGCAAGCTAACCCGAAATGTAGCACTCACAATTAAGTCATTACAGTAGCAGAAGCCTCATCAGTAATGTCGAGGTTAACATTATCAAATCAGACGACTGCGCCGGCTTCATTCAATCGAAATGGAGATTGGTTAAACATTTAGATGATATGCAGCTTGACCTTAAAATTTTTTTTGCAAAAGATAAAACAGGATCATCTTAACCTTCCTCTTTTTTTTGTAGGGGAATCACCAATTTTTTGTTTTGGCTAGACTATGATTTAAAGTTCGTAGAGAATCCATATTTAAATGAATTGTTTTGAAAATGTTGATAGATAATGCCAAAGAACCATCCTTTCGAAAACAAGCAGTCAAAATGGGCCAACTGCCTTAGTTTTTCTAGAAATTGCAATTTTGTGAAGTCCAGACACCAAAATTTTGAGTGTTTTTGGTTGGTAGGCTGTATTTCAAAATTTTTAGAGACTCCATTTATTGATTAATCTGTTTGAAAATCTAGACAGATAGTGCCAAAGGACTACGTTTTCAAGGAAGCATAGTCAAAATCTAACAAAGATCTAACTTTTTTTAAAAATCTAAAGTTTTTGGTTCAGTAGAAAAATTGTTTAACTAAAAATGGAAAACAATGCATGGTAACCAATTTTTGATCAGCCATTATATACTAATCCTTAGCCATAACTAATTAGAGTTGTACATATTTCTGGAAAGCAAATTTTCTAAGCTTTCATGTGACACTGATTGTTAGTATCTTATCGTAATCTTTATATATTAAATTTACCTGTTTTTATTCAGCCAACTACTTTTTGAGGAAAAAGGGGTAAAAAGTCATACCACAGATCTTAAAGTTCGATATTTTTAGCATAAAAACAAAGAGTAAAAATACATGTCACATATTACCGGTATTGCCTTCAAACAACCTTCAATTTGGAAAAAAAAGTTTTGAAAATCGGTTGAGAAATGAAGTCACAAATCAGTTTTTGAATAAACTGATTTTGTAAAAATTTTGCAATTTTTGAAATGATGATCTCTTGTAGCGAAAATGTTGATCATACCAGACAGCATTATGATATCATAGAGCGAGTTTGAAGCGTGCAGGAAAAGAGAGAGTGCAGCATGATTGGAAGGCTTAAAATACTTTAATGAAAGATCTAATGCGGCATTGTTTATTTAGCTTCAAATGTAGTAGAGTTTTTTTCTATTAAAGCACTTTGTTAATATCTTCCAAAAAAGCACAAGACAATTTCCAAGATCTATTTTTTGTTCTTCGCGTTTTAATTCACTATTGGTGTTATAATTTACTTTGGGTGAATAATTGTTACCTCACATCTTGACCGGCTATCAAAGTAATGCTTCTTCTTATGTGAAGATTTCTTTGGAAAAAACCTCTTTTCCTAGTTTAATCAAAATCTGATACCACAAAACCACAACCCCTAAGGCAGCAAAATCATTTTAATGTAATAATAATAATAATAATAATAATAATAGCACATTTGTATAGCGCTCTTTCCTGACGGAAGGTCAGATCAAAAGCGCTTAACAAAAACAAAAAATCCAGAACAGTAAAATCAACAATATCAAAAATTTGGTTAAGCTAAAAAGTTACACAAACAGACTTCTAATCTTACAAATTATCAGAACTAAAAGAAATGGCAGAGGCAATGAAAATCACAAAACATGGTGACACATTACATCCGGCAAACCATTTGCAACCAATAATAAAATAATTAATTTGCAAATTGTACACGGAACAAACAGATTAGTTAACTCTGGTTAAACTGTACCACCGAGTTTGGTCAGAGAATAAATCGGTTTGTGAAAGCTGAGTTGTAAATCCCAAGTATAGCAGCATCTGGTCAAATTTTTTGACAGGCCAATTTTATAAGCCTTAACTTTTTGTCAACGAAAGTCTGATTAGCAAGTTTAACCCCTTCCACACGATTCTGCATTTAACGAGTGAAATGTTGTATACGAATTTTTTGCATAAATTTAGATTAAATTTCAAACTATTAGAAAAATTCGAAAATAATATACGAGCACAGGAGCTGCTTCGAATATCACTGACTGAGAAATGGAAATATTTAAGTTCATGGTATAGGTAAGTATGTCATTGGTGCCAGCATGGACCTATCGTTGGGCATAAGCAGTTATGCCATCGAGTGGAAAGGGTTGAACGTTCTTTTGACGAAATTTGTTATTGAAGTGACATTTTGCTCCACTTGGCCTTGTAACCTAACTGGGGCACTTTATCATTGAGTCGAAATGTATTCATTGTTAACCTGATAGTCGTTGTCTTTCATTTAATTATAATCTCTTTGACTTAAGGCAAATGCTTGCTGCGTTCAATATCTTGTTGCTAATGCTTTAATGAAACTTCTTGGTCGCTAAACAGGAGCGAAAAGTCACTTTAACACAAAACGCGACGTTGGAATTTACTGTTATGTTTTATGAGAAGGGTATAATGTGATACGAAGACATTTTCTATTTATTTTGTATACGGGTTTGAGGTAGAAGCTCTCAAAGTAATACGAGTTTCGACCTATCAGGTCTTTTCAGTGAAGTTGGTGACCGACAAGAGTATACCAAAATGCATTAAACACCTATCAGCCTGATAAAGATCGCTTCCATTTTGAAGAACACAATAGTTTACCAATAACGTTCTAACTATGGATATTTTTCAACTTCAACCATGCAGGACTTTAATTCCATTCTTTTAG
Source organism: Trididemnum clinides (assembly GCA_963675345.1). Classification (NCBI taxonomy): domain Eukaryota; kingdom Metazoa; phylum Chordata; class Ascidiacea; order Aplousobranchia; family Didemnidae; genus Trididemnum; species Trididemnum clinides. Next base: position 18,530,393 of record OY776295.1, on the reverse strand, counting down.
GCAGGACATGTTATATTCACTGTTTTCCTTGTTTTTCAGAAATATTCTTACTTTTGACAAACAGTATGATCTTATTTCTAGTGTCATGCAACAATTTTCAATGCAAACTTTTTCAATTCATTTTTAATTGAGATTTGCGATTAAACTTTAGCAAGCATTGTGGTTAGCAGCAGTAAGACTTAAAGCAAACTAATTTAAAATCTTTAAGAAAAGAATTTTCAAAGCAATGCGCAACTACAAACGTCTATATTTCGCAAAAATTATGAAGTACCAGTAGTTTTAAAAACTTGGTTCCAGTCAATGGCAGCCCTGACCATAACGTTGTTAATAATATTGATGCCATAGAATGTTAGCGCCCTATAGTCATATTTAAATGAATCATAAAGTGAAGACCTTTTTTGAAAGTCCATATTTTCAAAGTCAAAATTATCAATTTTTTCTTCACATCAATGGCGGAGATTGATTTTTTAAAGCTCCACAATTTTACCAATAATATTCTGAGAACAAAATGCAATTTTTGAGACAAAATAAGCACCCAACTCAAAAGTAAGCACAGTTCTTTGAAATAAGGGCATTTTTTATTTTCTAAGACGGTGTTCTTGAAAGTAAGTACAAATCGTAGAAAATCTTTTAACGTTAGTAAATACAAATCTTAGAAATAAGCACAAATTAGTAACCTTGCCCAAATGGCTTAAAACCGATAATTAGGCCTACCTGTTGCTGTCAGTCTCGTTATCTTCGATGATAGTCTTACTTTCCACACTATTGAGCTGGAATGTATATTCTTCACTCATTGCAAATTGCCTTGTCGTACTTTGCATTTTTGACCAAAACTTTTTGGTAATAGTTTAAGGAAAATGAAGTATACGATTTGAAGCATGGGCCGTTTTATTCTCAGTTTTTAAGATTGTTTTTGAGGAAAAAAATTTATGATCTAAGATTACGTTATCAGGGTATAATCACTTTTGTTCATCCATATAATTTAAGATTTAATTACGTGTTAAAACCACGTTTACTTTCACCTACAGCACTCAATTGGACCTTTAACATGAAATTACAAAAATTTCAATATGTACGCTTTAAATAATACGGTATGAAAAATAGAAATGACTTTGGTCAAGTCTAGGGATTAGCTGGGTAAAAGCAAGGTCACAACTGAGTGAAAGCCAAAAGCAGCATTACTTGCAAGCTTGTTCCAATGGCATGTTGACGTTCTTATCTTCTTTTTCCAGCTAATGGCAAATGTATCACAGGAAGCTTATATGAGCATTTGTGGAAAGAAAAGACGTAGAGACTGATTTTTTGGATGGCTAAAAATGTGACACATAAAAATGAAATTCGCAACAAACACATCTCAAAATTAAATAATTTAGAAAAATATACGAAATTGTGATGGAAGGCACGTTTTTAGAACTAGCAATAGGGAGTTTGTTAGCCCTTTTCCTCCCATGCTAACAAAACTTCTGGTTTCGCGCCAATAACTGTGACCCCACTATGGAGCATTTCTGTCATCACCAATTTTACAATAACTTCGCGAAGGGCAATGTGTAATGAAAAACATCATTGATTAACATTTTCCGATGTCACGTCAACTTTTTTTGTCTTATTTTGGCCTAATACCCAACACTGGATTGGTAGTCCAGCGGTGCAAATAGGAAATTAAGACCCGCGCTTAGCCACATTACTTACCACTCTTATCCACACAATTTCAAGTCTAATTATTATCTTTATTTTAGTGCTGTTGCAGTGAGGAACGGCTATACCAGCCGTTTCACTGCTGCTTCTATTTGGGAGATCCTGTCTCTAATTGTCTTGCTCACCAGAGATCCTCGACGCACGAGCACACACCAACTTGCAGAACATGAAGACTGTATTAAAGGAGAACAGAAAATTTTGCTCACAAATTAGCTGCACCACACGCATCAATTGCGACACGTTAGACGTATCTGGCTCTAGTTGTTACAAGATATTAAAGACTACTGAGAGATTTCCTAAATACAATTCATGCAAATAAAGATATAAGCGAATGCGAAATAAGGGTATATTATCAATTAAGGCTAGCATTTGCTGGCAGGCAATACAAGCAGTTTATTGTTTCCCAATTGATTTAAGACACAGACAAGCGCCTTCAAAATACATAAACAACTTGCCACTAGCATTAGTTGGTGATGAAATATTAGGTTTCTATTCGCTACCACCCCATACTAAACACTGCCAAAGTAGAGTGAGCTCATAAACAGTCAATAGGCCTATTTATATCCACAAATAAATATGAGATCAATCAACGAAATTGTCACATAACCATTAACAAGAAACGAGAATAACAGGCGTTAAGTAAAGAGAAAACAACTTGCCGTATTAATTTATAAATGATTCACTGTACCAAACTTGCGGTTTTCCATTAAGGGTCGAACGTAATAGAAAACAATTTGGGAAATATAAAAAACAATTCATTAGTCATCACATACTACAAAACATCCCTATTCCTCACTTATTACAAATGACAATCTATTAAATGAGGCGGCAAACACAACAGCTTAGAAGGCGAAAGCTTCCGAACAACTATGACATCAAGAACATTAACAGTCACTTTACTAAAGGCACAAAACAACTAAACCAATGACAGGGCTCATAAATCACGTTAACAAGTGCCAATCCACATCTTTGTTTCAAAAATCAAATGAAGACTGTTCAAAAGACATCCAAATGTATTGTCGGCAAATTGTGTCAAGACCATTGGAATAAGTTTTTGTTTTTAAAGATAACAATTGAATTAAGGCTCTGAACCCTTCTTCCTCCCTTAAAAAAATTATTGCTGCTTGTCTGTGGTAGTCTATGAGCAAGTCAAGTGATTAAAACTGGTAGAGATAAAAAAACTGGTCAATGGTTTGTACAGCTTTCTCAAAAAATTTCTAGCTCAGAAGCAGTGGCTAAAAAAAAATTTCACCCTGTAAGTTTTTCCCAACAGATCTTGAGATCATGTGCGTTACATTTTGTATATTATTCATACAAATTTATAATGCTTGATAATGATAAGTTTAAGGAGCAACCTACGACAAATAATTTCTTTTGTTCTCGTTGTTATTTATTTACCAAAAAATATATAATTAAATCTACCTCTAGGCCTTATAACTCACAGTATGTGAAAAACAATTCTGGTAGTGTGATTCGAACCCGCATCTACGCCAGCCGTCGAAAAATGGTCATGGCTAGTACAGGGGGTCCTCGACTTACGACGTTGATCCATTCTTAAGACGCGGTGTAACCCGAATTTCAGCGTAAGTAGGAACATCACAAATAAATTACTCTATACGTACTGTACTGTAAAGTATTGTACTATAATAAAAGGTAAAAAATAATGTAAAAAAGCACTTTATCAGAAAAAGAGAAAACAATTCCAGACCACATGGATTAAAGCAAATATTAATAAGATGGTGGAGAAGCTGGAATAGTAGAGGCAGCTGAGGTAGACGGTAGAGGCTCTGTAGCAATAGAGGCAGCTGATGTAAAGGGTTGTTGCCTGTAATGCCATAGCAATTGTCCTTCTGAGGTAGTAGGCCTTGAACGAAGCAATTACTCCCAGGTTCATAGGCTGTAAAAGTGCCGTGGTGTTAGGTGGAAAATAAACCACCTTGACATTAGGGTAAAAATCTTCCAGCTGGGCAGGGTGTCCAAGGGCATTTTCCATTTTATGGGGCGCGTTCGTAGCCTCGAAACAGCGTAAGTCGGAACCGTCGTAACCCGAGGACTCCCTGTGCAGTTGATCATGGAATTTTCTGATGATGCTGGTGATTGCGAGTATAGAAATTGAAAAATGGTAGTTCATTGTACCAACAGACACACGTGAAGTACAAAATTAAACATGAATGCGAAATAGGCTTTATACATCTTTTTGCAGGTCTCACTTCTAGCAGGCTCCCTACGTTTTTGCTTGCTAGGACTTTTAAAAGATACAGTTCGGCAGTCATAGTAAAAGTAGTCGGTTACTAAGCCTATATAGTCAGTCGTAACTTTTCATAAAGTTATCCTCCTTTGCCTTCTAATATTGAGCTCGCATATTTCATTTTATTATATGCTTGTTTGCTCGCTAGCAAAATTTAGCAGGCTTATAGAGAGTTAGCTTTAACTATTTCATTTGCAATTGAATCCGTTAGTCAGTAGCGTGGCCGTTGGTCCTTTGGTCGCCCTTGGACAAGGCACATAGTGGCACTTTTCTTTGCTTAGTAGCTTCGAACAAGCAGCAAATTCGTAAGAAGCAAGATGACAAACAAAGAGTATCGTCGAAATTGGAAGCTCCCGAGCGGGTGCGGATATCGTCCAAAAACATAGCGATACAATTCGCTTTCCCGCGCTGGAGAATAAATACGGACAATCAAATCAAAAATTCTTATGTTCATGTATCACTAGCTTTGTATACGTAAACTTTATTAATGATTCTTTCCGTAGTTGTTTACGTTGCATTTGAAGACATTGCAATAGTCAAAAAGCATTTCACGAGAAAAGCGGTAAGGAAAAGTCACCATACAAATGACCTCATAAAAGAGTACCCTCATCTTCGCAAACCAGATGATAGTGGAAAAGCTTTCTGCACATTACGCCTGACGACATTTTTCGTTGAAAATAGAAAGAGAAGTCAGATTACTGGTTGCAGTGAATTCAGCAAGCACAAACAGTAGCAGTTTGCAGATTGCAGATAGCTGTAGCAGTTTGCAGAATTATGTTCATGACCCAATCTGTGAGAAACAGAGACTAAAGTTATAACAAAACTGGACTTGAACTGGCTCTTCAAGAGGGCTTTTTTGCACTTCACACCATTTGTCGCAACCAAAGTTTTTGTTCAATGGACTGCACTTCCAGCATGCAGAGACGATTTTATGAGCCAAAGTTTACTTGAAGTCGCAACAAATGTCACGCTATTCTTAAAAATATTCTGGGCTCTTGGGCTATGGTATCTGTTGTTGATGACTTGAAAAATGCCGATGAAATCACTTTGTCTATAGATACTTCCAACCATGGCCCCATCAAGTGTTTACCTCTATTAATAAGGTATTTTGATAAACACAGTGGTCTAAATCACACCAAGCTACTTGATTTTGTTAAAATTAAAAGTGAAACTTAGGAGATTGTTTGTCAGAAAGTCTTGAATGTGATCGATCTTATTCAAGTTGTGGGAAAAAATTGAAGCTTAATCTGGTGACGATAAAACTCTAACTTTGGAGAGCTTCATTGTAATGGTCGAGCCAACCTGCATACAAAAGTAAAGGCAGCTTTTAAAAAAGATATTATCGGGCTCGGTTCCCCAACCCACATTGTACACAACACATCAAAAACGGCTATGAATGTTCTGTCGGTAGCTGATATTGAGTCTATGTGGATCAAAATTTATGAATATTTTATCTGATACCCTGGTAGAATTGAGTCGCTGGAAAGATTCTGTAATTTTGTTGAGGAAAAGTATCAGCATATTTTTTTGTTTAACAATGTGCTTAGGTTTTCAATGCTGCCTGCTGTGAAAAGAATTTGGGAGATGTACTATCCCTTGAAGTCCTTTTCTTTGGTCTCAGGATAAATGTCCTACTATTCTGCGACAGTTATTTAAAAGTCCTGTGACAAAGCTTTGGTTGTTGTTTTCTGTGGCAAGTCTTGAATTGTTTACTAGTACAATTAAACAGATTGGGAACAAGAAGTATCGGCAGTTGAGAGTGCGAAGAAAATGAAAAACTTAAAAACGATGCTGCAAGCTCGTCAAGACGGAAACTTCATTTCTGAAGCTGTTCGCTCTTTGCTTTGTGAACTTGTTGATGAGGGTTTAATGAATGAGGAGGAGTTCCTCAACACTTCACACAGCTTCTATGAAACAGCTGTAAGGTATCTTAGAGCATGGGGAAAGCACATAGACGATATTCACGATTTGCATTGTTTATTACAGAAAAGAATTGTTTATCCTGATGAATAAAATATTGGCACTGCCAGGCAGTAATGCCGCTGTGAAAAGAATTTTCGGACATAAACTGTTCTTTTGGACCAAAGAAACAAATATGTTATGTGTTGATTTGGTGAAAGCAATATTAACAGACAAGACAAATTTTGCTTTTTCTTGTCAAGAAATCACTAAAAAGCTGCCTGCAGCCACTCATAGGCTAAAGGAAATACACCGTAGCCAAAAATACCACTGACATTTGCAGTTGCGGCTCAAAGATGTGTTTGTTGGAATGCTAGTACTGTAGTTGAACCAATTTTTTGCAATAAATTGTTACATTTTTTGATATATAAATCTGTGATTGTTAATGCTCTACGTGCAGTTCTTAGTATATTCTTGCTATTTGCTGTCCTTTAAAGCTGTAGTTTTCTACATTTTATACACTCGAGTTATTTGGGATTTTAAGTTGGCTAAAACCTATGTTGCGAAATGCTTCTAGTTTTACCTGTTTCATCTTTTTTGTGGTCTGTTGCTTTAGCAAACAGATCTTGTTTCCGAATGCAGTCACCGTATGATCAAGGTGGAAACTTGTAAATTCAGTTTTAGATTGCTGCTTGTTAGCTTCCGCTGATCATTGCTATGTATTTCGTAATGTGATCTGGGTGGTAAGAAGCTAGGCAAGCGTTGAACTCGTGACTTTGTAATGACGAGTCCTACACGCTAACTACTGTGTCAACTTAAGCGTGCTTTCCAAGTCTTTTGCTAGACTGAAACACAGCAACAGTTAGGCTGTATGGCTCCACCACCTGTCTTTCACTTTAAGATGGAGAAATGCTCTTGAGTGCCTTCCCCAACGGCACAACAAGCAAGCTTTCCAGCTTTTTCCCCCTCACTATTTTTTTCAGTTGTTAACCGTTAAGCAGAGAAGCTACAGATACTAATTTTAGCGAGTCTTTGGTTAGACTCGACTCGGAATCGAACCAGAGTCTACCGCTCCAGAGGTTGGCGCTCTATGCACTCGGCCCCCTAAGCTGGTTATATTGGCAATAATTCCGGTCAAGGGTCTTCCAAGAGCACAACAGCGTAGCTTAGAGACGGTGACAATATATGTGAGATAAACCCTCATCTTTTGATCAGAGTCGCCGTAAAAATGGTATTTGTCCAACCAGCAACCCCAAAATTTAGACAAAAGTTATGTGTCATTGATGTAATTGGTGCTGACGTAGTTCTGTGGTTACACAGTTTTACATTTAGATATGTTGAGGATTAAAATGTGTAAAATACAGATGTGTTTATTTTTGGAAATCCCAGAAGTTTGCATGGAGTTTTTGAGAAAAAATTGAAAGATGTTTTACATTCTGGCAATCAAAATCTGGTGGCCCTCTCTTACAGTTAACTAATCCTCAGCCCTATCTAATTAGAGTTACATATTGCTGGAAAGTAAATTTTCTAAGCTTTCAAGCGACACTAATTGTTAGTACCTTATCATAACCTTTACATATAAAACTTAGCTGTTTTTACTCAGCTTACCACTTTTTGGGGGTTGGGTGAAAGTTAGACCACAGGGGTTAAAGTTCAATATTTTAGCATAAAAACAGATATTAAAGATAAATGCCATATATGCACTTCGGAATTGATTTAAAATAGTATGTGATTTGTTAAAAAAATTTTTTAAATCAGTCAAGAAATTTGATCACAAATCAGTTTGAAAGTTTGTACTAATAGCATTATGATGTAATAGAGGGAGTTTGCAGCGAGCAGAAAAAAGCAAGAAGCATGCTTAGAAGGCTTAAAATGCTTAAATAATGATCTGTTGTTTATTCATTATTGCGCTTTAATTGTTGCAGATTTTTTATCGAAAGAACTATGACCTCCCAAAAAAGCTGTTAATCGCGTTTCTACGATCAATAGTTTTTGAGAAAATAAAGAAAACAAATTTTACAATTAATGGTTAATTATGACGTAATGTGAGATCCTAAAGAAGTGAAAGTTGTTGAAGTTGGTAAGTTGAATACTGGTTTCCGTTGAAGCTCAAAATCACTTTCCTTAATCAGAAAGTGCGATTCAAAAATATTATCTTTCATTATGACGTCACAAATACCCTGATGTCAATTACCCGTAGTTGTGATCAGTCCTGCTAAGTTTCATGCTCATGCGTTCTGTTCTTTCGGAGGAGTTAAAACAGGCAAAACGACACACTCAGACAGATTGCGCTTTGTACTACAGATATTAATCACAGTTTATATACTTGCTGTCTGTTTTTGTGTCCAATTAAAGGCCTTTAATATCGTTGATTGTGTTATGTTTTGAATGAAATGTATAGTAAACTCGCACTTTGTTGCAAATCGCTTGTTTTATTGACAAGTTGTTAAAAACACAGATATTAATATTGTCACGAATAAGTAAATTTGCATTGCAGGAATAGTATCTATATATAGTTTGTGTAATTTGTAGTTTTGTGCTGCCGCGATTATTTTAATTGTAAATCTGAATTTGTAGAACAAACTTGGTTTTATACCGCGGCTACTTTCGAAAAAGACCTTTCTTCTTTCGCATTTAGATTTGTAACTCACACGCCTGTTCTTTCGTCTCGATGGTTGAGTACGTAACTACGTTCCAGAGTATTCTAATAAATCTTGGTTCTTCTCAAAGATTTATTTTTCTTTATTTATTGCCGATTACGTAATTTATGAATGGTGTTTTTTCTGTGTCACGTGATGTTGTAGCATTTTCTGGAAACCCGTCTCAGTATATATAAGGCAGCAAGATTTCTACAATTTAGGGTGGCAGAGTAGAGTGTACCGAAAAGGCGCTGTTCTGTGATGATTTTGTGACAGCAATCAAGCAATTATTTTGGTGGTTTTAGTTTTGGTTAGTCTTTGATATTTATATGTTGAAGTGCTTTAGTTTCTGTGTTTGACAAGCAAAGGAATTTGAAGTTTTAAAGTGGTTTGTAAATATATTTGTTCTGTTCTTGATCGGGAAGTACGTAGATTAAAGTACAGGGTGGGGCGTAAATATGGAAACACATGAAAATCAATATTATAATTTAACGAAAAATATATTTAACCCTTTGAGGATCATAAGATTCTAATTCATAAAGTTTAAGACAATTCCTTAATTGTTAGGTAACAAAAAAATTAGAATGAATTAAAAAAAAAATAGTTATTACGTCATAATGACATAACAATTACAATCACGTAACATATGTGTTACATTATCCCTCAAAGGGTTAACAATTTACAGATATGTGCGATTACATAAAGGTCAATACAAAGCAAAATAGAAATTTTACTCGAAATGGCTCCCTTGTTTGTTTGTTTGTGGTTACCCCTCCTCTTCCTCGGGATAGACGTACGGCATGAACGGCAATTCAGGTTCATACCGTTAACCTAACTAAGATTAGGCTAGGGCAGGGGTGGGAAAACTACGGCCCGCGGGTCGCATGCGGCCCGAAGGAGCATTTTGTACGGCCCGCCAACACTTGTAGAAACTTCCATATATTTAATTTAATATGATACGGGTAGCTACACTTGCCGTACTAAAGAGCCAAAAACGTTAGAAACCATCATTGAAAGAGCCGCTACGTACTTCCTAGTTTGAACTGACGCATTTTCCGTCCTAATAGAGGGTGATGACCTTTTTTTGGACACCATCATTTTCAAAGCCACATAATACGATATTGCAAGAAGTTATCGCAAGATTTTAAGCTAATGCAAGCTTTTTCATTGTATAAAGCTATTGCAAGTTTTTAAGCACTGGCCCTCGGCCACTCTTAAATGGGCATTGCGGCCCTGGCCAACTCTTGAATGGTCAATGCGGCCCCCGGCAAACTTTTAAATGGTCAATGCGGCCCTCCGACTAGAAAGTTTGCCCACCCCTGGGCTAGGGGAAAGATGGCAGCCCATTTTGAACCATTCTTCAGTGACTGGTAGCCCCACCACCAACAAGGCGGATTGCCACTGGTGGGTACCCAAGAGTCGTCTTTTACGACATGCTGGGTGAGAAACTTCACCGGTGAAGTATGGGTAAGCCACCTGTCTGCCACGAAAAGGTGGAGGCATCCCATCAAGTGTCTTGCCCAAGGACACAGCAAGCAAGCTTGCCGGCTTCTTCCCTACACTATCCCTTTTTTATGCTGAGCGCTAAGCAGGGAAGCTGTGAATACCATTTTTTAAAAGTCTTTTGGTATGACTCAACTTAGGAAATGAACCCAGGTCTACCAACTACGATGCGGACGTTCTCACCACTACACCATCGCGCCGGTTAGATGCCCCCCTTTGCAATTGATTACCGCTTGCAGTATTCTGCCAACTCTCTCTGCGGAGGCACGCAGCTGTTCCTGTACAGGGTTGGGCATAACTTTGGAAACAAATCAAAAAACTTAATTATCTTTTCTCAATAGTATTTCCTAACTAAATAATCGGGTTTATTGAATAGCAATTGCAATATTTTGTCACATCACCATTTGTTTTTGTGGGAAACTTTAGCCAGTTCGAAAATGTCAGGCAAGAGAGTGATTACACTCTCATTACACCGTGCCGGAAAGTCGGATTTCGCTATTGCAAAGACACTTTCAATAGCGAGATCGACTGTCTGGAAAACGTTGAAACGTTTCAAAGAGAGAGGTGGTTTATCTCATCGTCCGACATGTGGTAAACCACGCTTCCAACTGTCTAAATCAATAATTAAATGCATCCGAGAGAGGATAAGGAAAAACCTCGAGAAAATCCATAAGTTTGCCAGCGAAGACCGCTAGCATGAGTCCCAGAACCCTGAGACGACTTGTTCACAAAGATCTGAAAATGTTTTCTTTCACTCTCCAAAAGAGAAAGATATTGTCCTCTTTCACTCTCCAAAAGATACAAATCTTTCACTCTCGAAAGCCTGTGGAAAAATTCATCGCAAAGTTGACGATTTAAAACGGTCTCGATTGCGAGCGTGGCAAGAAATTCTAGAGGAACTGGTGCGTACTTCCGCAGAGAGAGTTCGCAGGAGACTGCAAGCGGTAATCAATTGCGAAGGGGGCCATTTCGAGTAAAATTTCTATTTTGCTTTGTATTGACCTTTATGTAATCGCACATATCTGTAAACTATTAAATATATTTTTCGTTAAATTATAATATTGATTTTCATGTGTTTCCATATTTACGCCCCACCTTGTATCTTAGTGGAAGTCAATTTTTTCCTAGATATTAAGTTGCAACCAGACTTAATTTTTCAGTCGATACTACAAGTCGCCTCAATTTTAAGAAGTAAATTCAAGTTGAAATAGAATCAAAAAAATTTCTATTGCACGCGACAAATATACTATCGTATGTAACTTCATGGCTTCATGTACTAAGTATCACGGGTTACCACAGGGATCTTGGCCTGGGTCGTTACTATTTTTTATTGTACATTAAATGGCATCCCGTTGATTTCCCATTTTCACACCCCATTATTTGCTGATGACACTTCTTTGATATTTGCTGATACAAATTTAAAAATTTGGTAAGCAAACTTCAAACAGAACTAAACAAACTTAACTCCTGGTTCTGTCAAATAAACTATCCCAAAATTTTCAAAACCTAATCACATAATAATAAACAAACAATCCCTTAAAGCATGTTAATATAACGTGACAACACCTCTTAATACTGTACTAGGATTATTAATAGAGCCCACACTGTTCATATCTTAAGTTATTTTTGACGAAAGTCTCAATGGACGCCGCAAATAAAAAATTTATCTCGACAGCTTGTCAGATACTCAGGGCTGTTTTACAGATTGCGCAACTTCTCTTCTAGGGAAAAGGTTTGCATGCCCTATTACAATCTTGTTTACATCAAAAAACACTACAAAATTACTCTATGGGCAACGGCAAGTAACTGTGTGAAGAACTACACGTGATGAAATTAGAATACATCAATGAACTTAAATTGCTTAAATATATGTACTAACTCCATCATAATCCATTACCTAAAAACGTTTGTCATTCCTTCATGAGATAAACACTATTCATTTACATCACAGAAGATTGAAAAATTACAATCTTTATTATTGCCCTCGAGTAAGCAAATTATTTCGCAAAAAGCCATATTTTCTTGCAAAGGTTCTAAACTATGGTGTGGCCTCGATTCAAATTTGAAGAGCATGTATTTGGTTGCTTTTAAAAAGGCATATAAACCAAAACTGTTAAACGAATATTATTTTTTTGCAAAAATTTGTGCTTATGTAAGTGCTTTAAGTTATACATGTGTGATATTATTGTCTTCCGTCTCCGTTCTTTTCTTTACAATTTTGTAAATATTAGTTCATTTGACATCTATAGGCTATTTTTTGTTTCAAAAAGTGTTACTTATTTGTTTTCATAAGTATTTGCATCTCCTGATGCCAGGGAGTGTTTTGACTCGATAATCGAGAGGTTCGTCGATACTTTCTGGGTTTTGCAACAAGTGTTTTTTAATATTTTTGTTATAACTTTGTTTATTGTGTTGATGTGCAAAAGCAAAGTGGATCTAGTATAGATCCCGCAAGTGTGGCGGTCTAAGCTATGCTTTATTAAAAGCCTCTGGCTTCTTGTCGGTCACCAACTGCACTGAAGAGACCTGATAGGTCGAAACAGTGTTACTGTCTGCAGTTTTGCTAAGTGCATCGCTAGCTTCTTGCATTACTATACATGCAAAACTAAACTCTTTTGCTTTCTTTTTTCCCTTCCCCCTTATAAAACTCCTGGCTGCGTGCTAGTGGTAATTCATGTGTAGTGCCTGGTTGTGTAGGAGCTTAGTGATAAAACTAGCCTAAAGCCAATAGCGCCGCTTCACTTATAGAAAGAGATTTGTGATAATGTTTTGGAGAACTAATCGGGCAACTTTTTTCTTCTTTCAAAAGGTTGACTATCAAAATCAAAAAAATCTTGATGTTGCAATGGGGACCAAACTGGACAAATTTCTCACTTTCAAAATGTTTGACTTTCTTTATACTCGGCCCACCAAAAGAAGATTGAGCATACTAGTTCTTTAGTTCACTTGATAATAAGATTGAGTTTGACTTAATGTTCAGCCTCTCCCCCAAAAAAATTATTTCTAAATAAGCAAGTGCTTTCAAATACGGGTTTGTTGTGAGTTCGTCTGTTTTTTTGATTGCAACTATGCTGAAACTAGTAGCTGCAATAAGGGTAGAGGTTCCTCACTGAAACACTAATTTTACTGATTTCCACGATACGGACGAGTTGGTTAACTTGCAGTCAAGACAGGCAGCATTGATTACATTGTTATCGACGCTAACTCATACCTTGAGCACTGATAATGATAATAGCAACAACAGCAATAATAATAGCAATTATGGCAATGATAGTAATCATTATAAATGTCGGTAAGTGATGCGTATATATACGACGAATACGGAACACGTGACAGCAGCGTGATTTTTATCAAGCATTAAATTTGAGCAATACAAATTAGCTATATATACAACCCAAGCAATAAATACAATGCAGTATATGCAATTAAGCACTAAAAATAACACAGATATTTTAACTAAGAAAGTACATGTAGATGCAGAATAATCTGCCAATACAAGCTAAAATACATTTGCGGTAAAGTCATAAATCACTTCATTAAAGTCGTCCTATAAAATTGTTTATTTATCCCACAAAATTATTTAAGTCATCGCATTTATCTAGACTCATGAGCTGCCACCAAATATTCGTTTGGATCCATAAAAAAAATAGCTTGTCAATACAGAACATTTTTACATACTTGAAACTCAATGTAATGACGTTGAGGCTATTCTCTTCTCTTTCATTTTCACTTCAAGCGTGCTAATTTGCATTTCTGTTTGTTTTCATTGTATTCAGGGTTGTACCATTGGAGGTGGAGACATTGTTTGATTTTTTGATGCGAAACAGATTCCGAAGCCAAATAAACGTTTCCTTGCGAATTTTACTACAGAAGATTATTATATTAACTTAACCTCGGTAAAGCCAATAGAGATGCGTTTGAGACGCGGCTAATATTGAGTTACCCGAGCCACATTTTAAGACAAATGGCCTAAACACCGCAATTTTTCTCAAAAAAAGAATTTACTGATATTATGAAAGATTATCAACGTTCGGCTATAATTATGTTAAAATGACTGCTTTTACAAGAATTTGCGTTTGCTGGGTTCCGGTCTTGAATTCGCAACCGCAACAAAAAATGACTTGTAACGCGTAAATCATTATTGTACAAAACTATTGCTTCCAGAATGATTTAGATCAGTGGTGGTATGTCAGTACGCACTGCGAAACTGCAGCGCACGCTATAGATTTCATATAGAGACAAAATTATGAACATAGTGCTACCGTACTAATACTTGAAAATAGAATAACATTTTTGCTACTTTTTCACTTTTTACTGGTTTAGGCTTAGACCTCAAATAAGATGTACACAGCTTCATGCAGTATCGTTGCATTGCAGAAATAGCTGGATTTGAAACCTGATAATTATTTGCTGAATTAAAACGAAATAAACACTTTTATAGCTATGTTCTTGTACTTCAGCTTTTCTATTCTCAAGTGGCGATGTACGTGAATACACGACATTAAGTATGATTTTTAATAAATCTTAAACTTGCAATTATTACCATTGTCTCGTTTCTGCCAATGAAGAAAGCTGACAACTTGAAACGATACGTTGAACTTCGGTGCTCAGCAGTTCCGATTTTATTGCAGGCTCGCACGTAGATGATACGGGAGCAGTGCCAGTCTGGAAGTTGGGAGATAAAGGTGTGTGTACGTTGTTTCGTTATCGTCTTATTTTGAAATTCTTCAAAGCTCAATCAATACGTGATTTTGCTTACGGCAGTACCGATACAGTATGGTTACTTTATTGCCGTTTCGTTATCGTCTTACTGTTCCAATAGCGATGTATCGGTACAGCCTTAATCACTATTACATACTGATTAAGCTTTGATGGATTTCATGAATAAGGCTGTATCGGAACACCCGCACACGCTGTCCACTCCAACAGCTAGAACAAACCTGCTCGAGCAAGGCCGCCTAGAACACAAGGCCTGTTACTCCTATCTAGATCGACTGATGGCGTCATCAACAGTCGTCTTTTACCTCGCACTGAGCAAACGCACGTGTTCTTTCACAAATGAGCCATTTCTGTATAATGCATTTTATGGGCTTTAATTGATGATCTCCGCTTATGCACATTTGACGAAATAACACTTTAGCGGTTAGTTTTGATTATAAAACACAGCAATGACTAATCAAAAACTATATTGGATCAAAAAGCATAAAAGTCACGTAACTAAAATTTTGCATTCATACTCATGCAGTTCCTGAGTAAATCACTTTTCTCAGCAGCCGCTGTGGAATCTTAACATAAAATAACTGATAAACCCAAAGCATCAATTCGGCATAAAATCCAACTATCCGAGCAAATATGCATCTATAAATAATTATAAAAAATGTCTCTCAGTCACGAACAGGTTAGATTACTAGAAAACACTAAAAAAACATAATTTATGAAATATTGAAGCTGCACACATGCAAGCTACAGGTCTAATGTAATTTAAATTCAGAGAAGACATCAAAATCTCAATAATTTTTAAAAAGAACTTCAGAAAAAAGTACATTTTTAGAGTAAAATCGAAACAAGAAACGATTTCTGGGAGCACCGTGAAACTCCTAGTCTTTTTCAAGTGAGCATAGTCAATTTGCGCCTCGTTGACAAGCGTTCGATATGAACTTTTAAAAGAACAATTGCTTCTTTTAAAGCATAGGTTGTTCAATAAATTGTTTGTGCTCGCCCAAACAATCATTTTGACTAAATCACTGTAGCCATGGGTGGCACAAAAGTTAGCATGGTCGGTCTTCTCATGCATTCTTCGTCGAGAACTACCAAACAAGTATTAACAGTAAGCTTGCGTTGCAAAGATGTATAAAAGCTTTAAGAAAGTTTGTTGATAGTGAGGTAGCAAACCACCACTACGTCTATGACATCTTGAGTAGGGAATAGCAGTCCTCCTTGTGATAAGCCTTTTATCATTATGATTTGAAAGTCATCACGTTACCACTGCTATTCACAATTTGTTTTTTGCAATTAGCGCATTTCAATTTTTTGTTGATGGAGTAGCAGCAGTAGCCTGCGATGTATATCAGTACAGGCAATTTTTATTTGCCTTCTTCCATTTCTTCTGCGGAAATATTGACGGGATAGGGTTGAATGGCAATTGAAGTATTCTCGTATGGTTCCCATTCGAAGGTGAAGTCATTAATGAACACATCGCGTCCTTGCATGTATAGTTTCAAGACTCAAAGTAAGCGAAATTTTTTTTTACATTTGTGCAATTGCCTCAATGACACATCGCATTTCCCTTTTGCCAAATGCCCATGTTGTCCAAAACGAGCCTCATTACTCATTTCCAACAAAAGATTTGACGTGTGGACGTTGGAAAAGTAAGTCGCTCTTGCTAATTTTCCGCCGATTTGCTTCATCTGGCCCCATTTTGAGAGCCACTTCAAAAATTCCATTAAATATATTTTTGGTGCTGAATCGGAAGAAGTTAGTGGTAGCTGATGTGCGCTGTTAAGTCGAATGCCTTTTTTCAAAGTTTTAGCATTTACGATATCCTACCAAGTTATTATTATTGTGATAAAAGGGGCCGTTTTATGAAAATGAAGGATACCAAAGTTTCCATTTAGTTTGAACATAGCGTGCGATACATAATCGTTAAAAATTTGAAGGCCAAGCCGAACGTTTTGCCGTTCTAAATTTGATGGCTGTAGAGCTTTTGCTGAAAGCTTGTAAGCGTATTTGACCAGCGACTCGGTTCCCACGCGGTAAAGTTTCTTAAGAGACAAAGAACTGGCTGTGCAATTACTATCCAAAGTCTGTAATGTAGAGATATTGCCAGATATGAGAAAATTGAAGCAGTTTCCTTCAAATTTTTGGTTTAACCAATTATTCCGTATGCACTTGAGAATGTGTGGAGTTCAATATATAGAAGAGAGGTTGGATGGGGTTGCATTAATTTGAATATGCAATGAATAATTGGGGCGGAGAAGCAAACAATGGCATGGCTTTTCTGTTTATAGCATTGTTATCCGTTATTTTAGAGATGACTTTAAATCCAATCTTTTCCAAGCTTACCTCAGTTTTTTTTTCTAATTCCAAACAACACCTGAGCGTCCATTTTACGTGCTGGAGGCACATGAACAACGTCTTTGTATTCCAAAAATGTACTGGTGATCATAAATGCAAAAGCAGTTGTAGTAGCGTTAATGGCATCATGTGCAGCCCCAGCGATACTTCCACCTTTGTAATCAGAAAAGGCTGAAAGATAAATTTCATCAATTAACAAACTGACGGTTTTGCCACAAGACTGCAGAACTTTGAATTTTTGCTTAATATACAACAAAAACGTTCCGTTATTTTGTTTGTTTTGCGGGACCCAATGCAGATTGTAGAAAATCACTTTACAAATTGTTGATAAGCATGGAAGTATAAGGTTACTACTGCTTCGCAAAAATCTGTATGCACAAGGTGATATGCTGTGCAGTAAGGATAAAAACACTTAAGATTCGTATGAATAAGGATAAAATTTCTTTCGATTCAATTGCAGCTGTTCGACAATGAACGTTAATCCTGAAGTAAATTTTTCTTAATCTAGTTTTGAAGCCAGAAAGAAAGAGATTAAGAGTTGCAAGGTAAGATCAAAAGTAATTTCCGTTCTAGCAGCAGTTGTACTAGATTTTAAGGAACAAAAGTGTCTCAAACATGATGAATTTGAGTAAGCTTATCAATTTTCAGTGGCAGCTCCAAGAAAGTTTCGCCAACTTGACAGACTGTACGAAAACATTTGGAAACATATTTTTATTAAAACACAGCAGCTTTGACTTTCGGACCAGTTGATGCTGAATTTTGCAGGTAGCAAATTTGTATTTCATTTGGCTGCTGGATCAAATGTCATGGTGGCTCGATTTTTAATTTTTAACCACCTCCATAAATGACAAACAATGGTCGTTTGCTTCTTGCAATTTAAATTCCTCTTTACTTTTCTCAATCGCTTTTTTATGCTTTGCTCTTCCTTGGATCGCAGGATTTTTCACGGCTCAGTCTTTTTGATGACTCAGGTGGAGAAAGATATGTTAACCAATTAGGAAATATATATGGAATGGTATCAGACGATAACTTTGAAGTTTATAAATTGCAAGTAATTGTTTTTCCAAATTTTCATCTAAAGCTGATGCAGTGCGAATAATTTTGCTTTCATGAAAATGCTGTTCATACACCTGTAAATGATAATAATTAGAATGTAAGCTCAGTAGAGTAACACAAAAAATTATAAAAAATGTATCTATGCAGCTAGGCAGAGCTGCAAATGCAAACGTAAACTGATTGTATTACCAAACTCAAACGTCAAAAAATAATTTTTAAACTTAAAAATAATTCAACCACGTTTGAGTTCACTAAATAAGTTCAATGAATTATATTGTATATATATAATAGCCACTTAGCTTCACAGTGCTCAACAGCAAGCTGGCCGGAGAAATATATTTCTATTATAGAGCTACAGAATTGACATCAAAACGTTAAAACCACAACAGTCCGTTTCGCCTAGAGGCTCATCAGGTAGTGCGTCTGCAAAATACGTATAAAACACTATAAAACCCTATAAAAACCGGTATAAAAATGTAAAATTTAAAAATTAACCGATAGGTGCAATACATTTGAAAATTCAGCAACTTTTTCAGCAAATTCAGCAATTGTTTTAATGTCAATTCTGTAGCTGTATAATAGAAATATATTACCTCTCCGGCAAGCTTGCTGTTGTGCACTGTATAGCTAAGCGACTACTTTGTATGTATATATATAATAAACATTATTGGCCGAATCAGGGGAATGTCTGATTTTGTTTGCATTCGTTGAAAGCTTTGGCTGAAAGCTGTTTCTGATGGGTCTGAATTGGATGCGGTGAGTCATTTCATAAAAGTCACATTCAAAAGCCTTCAAACCTTCATGTTGAGGTGGGGTGATTTCTGATTTGAAACCATAAGCGTTGAAATCATTTCCTGAATCTGGGTTATTGTTAAGAAAGAAAGTTCCATCTTAATCGTTTGATGAAACTGTCCAACTTGCCCAGCATTGACTGAAAGTAATATCGTTTGGATGGAATTGATATGTTTTTCAAGGAATAATTAAATTAAAATTTATAAAGGCATAAAATTTTTCCTATAGGTTTAACGTCAAAAGGACTTGCATCAAAACTACTTACCGGTATCGGTATGCCAGTACTAATTTTAAATCCTTTTAAGAAAATGATTTCATGTCAACATCTGTTAGATTTTATCACACCTTTTAGCAAACAGTAACATATCATGATAAAAAAGTGTACATACTTTGCTCTGTGCAGATGGCTTAAAATTTGCTCTTCTTATGGCATGCAACCATTTTTACTTCAATTTTTCATTTTTGGGAAATCCAAATACTGAGACTTTAGGGCCATTGTTATAGTATTCATTGCACCGTGGCACACAGCAACAATGCGGCATCAGTTCCACTTTTTAACGTAATAACTTAAATTATTATTCTTTATAAGAAAAGGTATTAAAAATAACGCAGTCTACTTACTCTGCAACACAAAATATATACATGATTGATGATTTTTTGGCATGAAATAGATGCATAATTTATGTAAATATTGGTTCTTTTTTCTTGATGTAGCTGCGTTTTCTTTGTACATCATTACATCATGTTTATGCAGCCATATGGAGTTAGATGGCATCGCACTGGGGTTGTTTTCAAAAAGGTGAATGAGTCGCTTAACCAGTTAACCTACCACCCTGGAACGACCCACTCTGCTCCAGCACTTCATATTTTTTCAATTTTTCAACTAAATCATTTTCAACACACTGACACAGTAAGTAACACGGTTTTAGCAGGATACAGTCTACAGCCTGATTTGCTATAGTTACTTATCCCAAATTATTTTAAGTTGAACAAAAGGTCCAGGTTTTGTTGATATGTTGGCTTTCTGTTTGCCTTTAAAGTCTCACTAGCCGGCTTTGCCGGCGTCACGCGGCAGAGGCCCTTCATCAGTGAGGTTGGGAGTCAGAGTGTCGATTCAGGCGGCCAAGGCGTCTTCACATATCAGGCTTTTGTTTGAAGAGTTACCAAAAGTTTATGTGTTTTCTGCACATAAGATTTTCACGACTTTTTGTGCTCCCTTTCCTTATTGAATATCTCATTTCAAGATCCTGGCTATGCCTTAGGTCTATGTGCTCTGTTCATTGCTGACACGAACCCAAGGGAGCCTTGCGTTTCCCTTGGAAGTAGGGGACACATTTTTGATATTAAGCTATTCTAAAGCAAATAGGCAAAAATGTCTTTCGTGTGGTGCGATTTGACACAATGATGCTGTTTTCTTTTGATTTCCCCTTAAACTTTCTCAAGTTCTCGCTGGCTACGCATTATGTAGCATGTTCTTTTCTCCCTGCTTGACGTGCCCTGGGGAGTTTGAAGGATCCTTGCTTTTCCTCAAGTGTTTGGTTTGACCCCGGTAGCTCTATAAAGCTGTTATAAAACTAAATACCAATAATATGTTTCATGTGGTGCGATTTAACACAGTGACGTTATTAATTTCGCCGCAAACTTTCTTAAGTCCCAGCTGGCTACGCCTTTTGATTCATATTCGTTTTTCCTTGCTTAGGTATGCTCATAGAAGTTAAATAAGTTCTTGCTTTTCCCAAATTTTTAGATTTGATTCCGGTAGCTCTATGAAGCTATTATCAAGCAAAATAGAAAAAAATGTTTCTCCTAAGTATGGTACGATTTAACCAGGCAGGCCATATTATCACCCGTGCCGATTTAAAACGTATCAATTAATGCAGATTCACCAGCTTAACCATACAGGCATTTGTTAGAATCACAACGAAATATTTTAGTAAATATAAGCCATAGCTCCTGTACATGTAATGGTGATCATGTTGGTTTATTAATAAAGACTGGAAGTATTTAAAAAGAAAGAACGACGACACAAACTACCGTTCGTAATTTTTAAAAAAGTAAGAGGGGGGGTGGATGAAACATAGTCAAAATTGATGGCGTCGCCCAAATCGTGGTCGTTTCGACTCATAAAGAAATGAGCTGTTTGATGGTAGGCATGTTCGACGATTTGGTGGGCCCACTTTCGTGCTAATATTGGTGACATTAAGATTTTTGCCAGCGCTGTTTGCTTTGATTCGGCCTTAGCATGAAAAGGGGTGCTGCCTTTCTTGAAGTCATACAACCTATTGCAATAGGCGCCTATCAAGCTCTTTTCAAACAAAAATATTCCCTCTTGATCCAGTGGTACAGATTGATGCTATTGTTGTTTAATTTTGATCTTTTCTAAAATTTGGGATTTTATTACATTTATCTTTGCCCCTAATCCACACCTCTCCACTTTTAAATGAAGATTGATGTTTTGTACCGATAGGCCTATCCTTGCAATTACAAATATCAGTAGTGAGCTTTACCATTTATGTTTGTTATCAAAATGATAGTAGATAACTTTGCTGCCTACTGCTGTTTTCTCTACATAGTGGCAAGAATTGTGATGTCATTTATCATTATGACCTCACAATGCGCTTTGAGCCATTATTATTAAGATTGCTACTTACCACTTTTTGTTGTTGTTGTTGATTACCCGACCCCTTCCGAGGGATGGGGGCATGGCGGAAGACCATGGAGCCCCAGAAGCCGGGCAACTCCCCAGGGTCTGGACCAGAGGTCATAGAGAGACAGAGAGTCGCCAAAGAGTGAGCGGCGCAAAGAGTCCGTAGCTGGACAGTGCAGAATGAGATGAGAGATGTCCTGGGACGAGTGTCCACAGGCGCTGCAAGAAGAATTCTCGATTCTGACAATCCTAGAGAGATAGGAACCTAAAAGAAGGCTGTGCCCATTGCAGCGAAGACGAGAGAGGACACAGCGAGCATGACGAGGGAGCACAAGTTCCTCAGTGGAAATTGAGGGAACCTGTGTGTCAAAATACTTTGAAGAAACAGTACGCCTCCAGTCCGAGATAAGACGAGAGTGGATACGAGAGATAAGAGGAGAGAGACTACAAGGGATTGCGGAGGGCGCAAGTAGCGCTCCCCGTCTGGCAAGCTCATCAGCTGTGTCGTTCCCCTGGAGAAACGAGTGTCCAGGGACCCATTGTAGCCTGATAAAACAGGAGGAGAAAAAGGACAGTTCCTGCCAGATCTGCCACAGAGTTTGAGATAAGAGGAAAGGTGGAGGAGAGAACAGGGTGGCGAGGACAGAACGAGAGTCAGACAGGAGAAGAAGAGAAGAAAAATGGCAGACTTTATGGTGTTGCCGAGACCAGCAAAGAGCGTGCAGAATGGTGCAGGCTTCAGCGGAAAAACTGGAACAAACTGGGCCTGCCGAAAAGGAAAGAGTGGCCTCAGTGCCACAGAGAGAGCAGTTGGCAAGAACGCCCGAGCCGCCCTTGCCAAAAGAAAAAGGAACAGAGCCACATTAAACTTACCACTTTTTCGTCACTGCAGGCGAATTAATATGAACTAACATCTTTGACTGCGTGCAACACCGTTTCATATACCGTTTCAATGCACTTGTTTTGTTGTAATCTATTCAGTCTGAATAGCAAATATCGCATTTAGCTACTAGACAAGACATTTTTTGGGTTTTAAATGCTTAATTTGAATTGTATCGCAGTGGTCCCCGCTTATTGCGCATTCACGCCCACTGTTAATAAGCACACCCCCTTAATAAGCTCCAATTGGTCTTGCCCGGAACTACTCCATTTATTCCTGTAATAAAAAACTGCTACAAAAACCAAAACCCCGCTTAATACGTTCATTTTTCAAAAAAATTTGCGCTCACACTTATTTGTCTTGCTTTTGACAGTTTCACACTTCGTTAAGCTGTTGACCTAGTACTTAATTCAACTGTTTCATCACAACTTGTATATTTGTGCCGCAAGCAATGAACAAGTCTATTGGTGCTCTGTAGATTTTACTGTATTTGCAAAATGGCAGAAACATGGAGGCGTAGCTCATGTCTGAGAAACTTGAGATTTTAAAATTGAGTGATCGTTATCTGTAGCCGTTGTGTACACTGTACAGTGTTAATAGAAATAACTTTTAGCCGTAGTACAGGTAGCCATACTTACTTATGCTCATGAAAGTGGCGAAAATTTGTTAATAAGCCCAAAACCTTCCGGTCCCGATGAGGACTTGATAAGCGGGGACTACTTATTATAACAGGCATACAAATGTGTGTGTTTTTATACAGTCATTCATATGACAGCATTTAAAAAAATTGATGTAACTCCCCTTATGAATCAGAGCCACAAGCGCCACTAATTTCCATTGAATTAGTTTCAAATTAAATGTTATTTAGGAGTTTGCAATTTTGGTTACTACGCCAATTAGTTAAAGCTTACTTTCCAACGCTAAAATGTAAGCTACAGGAAAAGTTGGTCAAAGTAGCACAACAGTTTATTGGAGTAAAAGTGTTGTTAATTAAGAAATATTCTAGCAAAAGTAGAAAGTAATGACAGAAATTTTTACTGGAATAAAAGTAAACAAGTAATTAAGAATCAAATTACTCAGAGAAAAGTAGAGAGTATAGCGGTTTTGATGTGTATCTCTCCAAAGCAGTGGTTCTCAAGTGGGGGTGCTCGCACCATAAAGGACAAGGTAAGCGTATCTACAAAAGCAAACTACTTTTGCTAACTGGTAGCTTAATTTACATTTAAATGTCTACATGTATGTTGCAGGTAATGGCGTCACTGTTAAAAGAGGGTTCACCTCGGAAAGCACCGTTGTAAAGGCTTACATTATTTTTTAGAAAACCCTCGAAAGAAATTACCTTAGTTCAAGTTAATAATTTTCTTCTTTCGAAGAATACTTAGTAAATTTAGTTAACGATCTTTTTTCGGAGAAAAGGGTGGCACTTTTGGAATGTGTCCCGGGTGATACAAATTATGATAGGAAGTAGAGTAAAAGTGTTTTTTGTTTTTTTCTCATAGGGGATGAGAGACGCGAAGTAATAAGTTGACACCCATTGAACTAAACTTAAACATACAACATAGTACAGATTAGAGGTGGTTGTAGTCATTAATTTTGGAGTGCGAACCCAATCCTGATCCAAAGGCACAACTCCTGAATTCTGATCTAGCCCCGGATATGCACAAAAAACTAGATCCTTATCCCGGTCCGACTCCGAAAATAAACCTTTAAATTTTTTTACCAAATGTTTTATATTTATCTACTCTTACAATAGAATTAACAGAAAAAGTATTTTTAACTGCTGGTCCAGACCTCTCCGGGTTATCTTAAAAAATTGCACATCCGATCCAATCCTAAATTTTTTTGAAAATCCTCCTGGATCCGATTTCTGAAGTCTTGACTCTGGCCACCTCTGGTATAAACACGTTGGCCTAATTTTTGCAAATACTACTTTTTCGTGTAGGTCTATTTGATTAAATTTTTTGATTGTTGTCTTAAGCTTTTCATAAAACCTACGTTAATGGTTAAAAGTCGTTAAACAGTGGAGCAACTCGATGAGACCAATATTTTTTACTACTAAATTAAAACAAATTAAGCCGTAATGATATTAAATTTTACTCTATCAAAACTGGAGCCAAATGGCGCAGTCAGCTAAAAATATCTAAAGGAGGAAGAACGAAATATTTGTAACTTGGATCATATTTTTGAAAATGATCTTCTACATTTTTAATAAAAACCCGACAGAAATTAAACAATAATTTGTGGTGTTGAGCAAATTTTGATGATATTAGCTGAGTTTAAGCTTACATGATAGCCTAACCTTTTGTAAGGGCCCTGAAAAATTTAGCTAAAAAACGTTATAACTTTTATGTGGGCAATAGGTCTCCTTCAATACTCCTTTGACAAGAACAATAGCTGTTTTGTAAACAAATTAACGTATGCGTTGAAAGATAAAGCAAACTGCAAAAAATTATACCTTAGAAAATATTTTAATTTAGTTCTAACACTAAAAACTTTCAAAAATTGAAACCTATAACAGCACTGCCTACTGATAACAACTCATCGCACCTTATCCAAAGTTGTAGTGGAATGGAAAAGTATGGTGACGACGTTCCCATACTGTTTTGCAATAACCTGACTAAATAATGTATATTTCTACACTGTCCATTCCCACACTTCTTTTTTTAGCTATACATCTCTGACCTTACCTAGTTAGCATCAAAGAGCGGCAGGCATATCAGTTGGTTTTCAAAATTCGAACCAAAAGTGTCCCATTTCAATAAATGAATAAAAAAACAAAATTTAAACTTGAATTTAGAGCTCTTTTTACGCTTGCATACCGCATCTCAATTCAAGAGACATCAAATTTTTAACTTTTACCAAAGTCTAAGTTTAACTACTCACGTACTGTTAAATTTTACTCAATCTATTCAAGTAAAACAGAAGTAGTAAAAAACAAAACTACTGAAAGTAAGAAACTCGTTACTGCAAAACCTATCTAAGTAGTTTACTTGAGTAGAACTACGTCGTTGCTGATCCACTCTGAATAAACGCCTTTTCGGTAAACTTATATTAATGTGGGACCAGCATTTTTTAGGCTAGTTTCAAATTCATTCAAGTAGATGGCATTATTTTTATAATGATAAAATCAAAAGTATCAGTTTAATAAGTTTTTAAGTTAATTTTTATCAACTGCCACTGATCTAAACCAAATTTTGCAGCTCTCAAGTATTTGAGACAAATAGTTTCTGATTGCTTTGTTTCTAGTGAACACTCCAAAATTAAAAGAAGTTTGCCAAATTCTAGGTACTTTTGATCATTGCCAAAAATTTTGATTTCATTTCTGTTCAGAGGAACCAAAATATTTTGGCTAAAAATGTGAAAGCACCAAGACAACTAATTCACCGAGGTTCTTCGATAAATACAATGTTTTGGAAGGGAGGTAATTGCCTCACGTTTTAGTTTCCCCACTGACAGTTGCCAATGTCTTTCAATAAATAAACTCATACCTTGACGACAAGTTGTAAAAAATTGGATTAAGACATTCACTGAACCGAAGACAAAGGTAAGATCCCGCACTAAACCACCATTGCAGTATTGTATCTTCATGTGTCTTCGCCTTAGCGTTGGAAAGAAAAATGAGAAAAGCTTGAAAATAAGAGTTTTTAAATTACACACAATTCAGTCGGTTTCTTTTTGATTGCAATCATGCAGAGGCGTCATTAAAAAGGGTGCGCCCTAACCGAATGGCTTCTTTCAGTGGGGCTCTCCACCACCTCGTTCGTAAAAAGAGATCTATATAATTAGTGGATGGTGAAATTTTTTGTGATCTAGAAATTTCAAGAGGCACTTTTCAATACCGCCCCGGGTATCGCGAATTCAAATGACAAAATTGTAATCGTTATCAATGTAATGGCGCACGTGTAGTATAGGTAAAATACTTAACGAAAATACAACAAAAGTTAAATTTAGTGGTCAGTGGTGCAGTAATCCTCAAAACGTTTCAAAGCCCTAATCAAATTTGCTTTGAGGTCTCGTATATCGTGTCTTCTTCTAGACTTCTACCACTGGCAAAATTCATTTCAACATTCAATTTATTCACTCGTACAGCATAAATCGGTAGTAAAATAATAAAGGAACTTTAATATCCGTGCTGGGTTGAAAACTAAAAGAAATATAAATTCTATTCAAATGCTTTCCTAAAAAGAATTTGACGAACCACTTGCACGTGGTCCTTGCACCAGCATAGTTTGACAGCCACTTCCACGATGTACTACTGTATTACCTGAATTAGGAATGTATCCTAGCGCGAAGGAGCCAACTATAAAACCAAGCTGTACGATTGCTTGCTTTTCCTTCTTTTGACGATGTTGTTCCGTTTCTTTGTTATGTGAACGTGCTATTTTTTTATTCACTAAAAAAAGACGATTTAAGAACTATCTATAACAATATCTTTTATTAACGGTTGCTTTTGCAACTACTAAGTCCAGGTTCAAATTTTTTGAGCCCTGATTATCGAAATGAAATGATTTAAAAACTAGTTATCAAACCTTACGCTGATAAACGGTATGTAAAAATCAATTCAACCAACTGTTTAACATTCTATGTCTACTTAAAAAAAACTCTTAGATTATTTGTGTTAATATAAGATCCAATGTTTCAAATTTTTTTAAGTTTGAGGTTTTTACCTCTGGCCATAGTTTTAAACCTGGTGTAGTATGTGCAACCAAAACATGGATTCAGCATTTTCTTCTGACCAATACACTAACGCAAATGGTTACAAGTTTTTATTTAACTGCCGAATGCAGATAGTCATGTAATAGAGAAAAGGGCCACATTAAAGTACTCACCACATGTAGTGGAATTTTTTTTACTAATACATTGAGATCACCCTACCATTGCTCTACATTCTCTGAAAGAAATAAACAAGAAAATTTCAGAAAAATTGGTTAACATCTAGAGATGACACAGGAAATTTCAAGTGAAGCAATATTCAGTTGAAGCAATATTGATTACAATTAGCTGTTGGGTGGTATAAACAGTTGCCGAGAAGATCTCATTACCCAAAGCGAATGGCAGTTCTGAAGATAATATGCCTCTTTAATGAAAAAAAGGCAGAAGGAATTTACAAACTGAAGGTTGACTTTCATGTGCTGCGGACTCCTACTAAGCAATGTGCATTGAGTATAATGAAGTGATAAAATTGCAAGCGTTTCTTTCCATACTTTTGAGATGGAGAGCAGCAGCACTGTAAGTAGTCAGAAGCCTAAATAAAGCCAGAAAGGATAATTACGTTAGATTAGTTGGTCGCAATTCTGAAGAATAGTGCAGTAAAAAGCTGTCCTCCACTTAGTCCTCTACTCTACTAAGTCCTTAGCGTCTTCTTTCTCTCCACAAGATTGAGAAGCAACCACGAAAAAAAGTTGCAATAAAATTTTTAAAATGTCTGCTCCATTCTGGGAAAGACGCGGAGTCATTATATGTATAGAAATACATGCAAGGGTAAGAATAAAGAAGTTATTTCTGCAATGGAAAGAACTCCAAAAGGCGGCGTTAAGGAGGGCAAACACAGATAACCAAAAAATAGCTCAGTGCCGATCTTGATAATCAAAGAAGAATAGTTCTTTCCCAACTTGCCAAGCTGTATGGCATAGCACATGCAAAAGCATTGCACCTGACTTCTGTTGAAAAGTACCGAGCTTTTCTATTGGCACAGAGATATGGTTGAAAAGGTTTATTAGGCTCAGTTGATAAAAAACTTGCTGCAAAAGAACCACAAACTGCAAAGCGGAAACAAGACGAGCATGCTTGAGCTGAAAAGACAAAAATAACAGTTTCTGCAGCACAAGTACGTTATCAAGAAGATAACGCAATAAGGTCATCAGAGTCTAAAACTACTAAACGGTCCATTTCTTTAAAAGTGCACGCACCAACAAAAACCGGAGACGTTCATCTACAGCTAGAGCTAAGAGTGTGATCTCTCAAGCACTAGCATAAGCTTTGGATCTAATCAAAATCAGTGGCAGAGCAGCCGTTTAAACCATTGCTGCAACAGCTCAAAGTATATGCCACACTGTGGTTGAATTGGCCATTAATTACGAAACTATTTGTCAGACAAAAAGGTCATTAAGACGAGAAGCTGCAACTTTTAGTAGGGACAATTTATGTCAGTCGTGACATTCTTACCCGGGGGAAAATGCAGTTGTGCATGTAACAATAAAATCTTGGAAATAGTTGAGTCATTATATCGTTTCAACGCAGTTTTTTGTTTTTAATAACTATTTCTGGTATTACCCCGTATACAAACCCTTCTTTATTTATTTTATTCTCTAAGCGATTTTTATTGGTTATATTGGTAGTTGTTTCTGGTACTCCCCGCATAGACAAAATCTTTCTTGTTTATTTTCTAAGCGATTTTATTACTTGTTTATTTGGGTAATTGTTTCCGGTATTTCCCCGTTTACAAACTTTTTTCGGGTTAATTTTAGTTTCTAGCAACTTTTATTGCTTAAACTCGAGAAATATTCGGCAATTATTTCTCTATTACGTGACGCATTGGGATTACATATTCTTGTGAGTTATGTGTAAATAAAGAACAAAAAGAAGGGAGGTGAAGAGACAACAGAAGAGACAAGCGAGAAGGGTGAAAAACATATTTATTTGTGCGTATGAGCTCATGCTATGTTTGCATGTCTTTCGTCAGACTGGACCACCACGACGGGTAGAATATCTGGCCCCGCCACCTGTGTTCGACATGATTGGCGGCTTCCCTTTGAGTAGCTTACCCAAGGACACAACAAGCGAGCTTGCCGGCTGGTTCTCCACCCTATCCCGCGCCAAGCAGGGAAGCTGTAAATATCATTTTTTAAAGTCTTTTGGTATGACCCGACTTGGAGAATGAACCCTAGGTCTACCGATTGCAAAGCTAACCACTACGCCATTGCGTTGTTAGTGAAGAGTTAGAAGGCAAGGTTCAGGGCGCTGGTAAGGGAGGGGACTATTCGCTGCTAAGGCAAAAAAATAGTAGTATCGGTGTTTATTTATGCGCAACAAACTTATGTATCAGTAGAGTTGGTGTTGTTAAAAAGTGCACTGGTAATTTAGCTTCTCGAGCGTAAGTCCAAAGGATAGAGCATAGAAGGTGCCCGTTAAACTCTACCGAGCGAATTTTCCAGTCGCGAAATCTTCATCTATCTGTCTTTACGATACAGGACGGATGATTCACCGTATTCGGTAACAATGCTCCAGAATGGAAAGCTACTTCCAGATACAGCAGCATGCCAGAACAAATACAAGAGGTTATCAGTGCTTTTATAATTTAATGATGCGGAAAACTTGTTTGCTGTATCAAAGTCAACTTGTAGATCTGGACAATCTATGGTTTCGGCAATTAAAGAAGTTCTGTATGATTGGGAACTATAAGATAAAGTTGTGCCAATGAGTTTTGACACAACTAGTAGCAAAGGAAGCATGTAACTTTCTTGAGGTCCAGTAACAGAGAAACTTCTATGGTTGCCATGTCAGCACCATATGTTTGTACTAGTAATTGGTGCAGTATTCAACAATGTAATAAGAAGGTTTCATATGACGTCACAAGTTTGGCGCGAAAAAAGTGGCTTACCAAAAGCTGTAATTTATGTTGGAGGTATTGGGCAAACTTTATGTGTTATTTTGATAACTAATGTGAAATTAATCAAACATGGGAGTGAATTAAGGCTGGTTTTTTTCTCTGAAGCAAGTAAATTTTATCAAAAGTGATTTGGTTGAGATTAGGCCTTTCAATTGGTGAATCCGAGTTTAGTACGGTGTGCCAATCCGCAAAAAATTGGCCGTCTAAATATCCTTTTTTCCTTCTTTTAAAGATAAATCCATATTATTTAGATACCCATAGGTGTTGGGCATACCATAGGCTTACGGAGTTACGACGTGGTTACGCCAACCTGAAATCGCTGCTCCAGGGAGACGGTCACCCGTTGCCCACAAGAGTAAAAATATTTTTTTGACTAATCTGTGTTCAATGTCATCAAAGAAATGCGATTTTAAAATGTAGTGTAGATCTTTTTGAAGTAAACAAGACAATGTAGATCAGGCGGCGCACTAGTTCTGGCAAGAAACGATCGTTTTGTTACAAACACAATTTAGCGTACCAGCGGCCAAACTGCTTTCGCGGTAGAGATACAGTTTTATTGCTACAAATGTTATATTTACCATATTTACCATTTACCATACCATCGTTACTGAAATTTGCATATATCCATTGTTACGTCTACAACGGAATTCATGAATCGATAAATGTGATTGAGATCGACTATACTTCTCCCGCTTGCCTGCCGCAAAAATAATAATTAAGGAATCTTGTATTACTCATAACAATGAAAAGAATTACTTTTCTGCTACCGAGTTACTTGTTACGTCCCACAGAGGAAAAAAGATTCATTATGATTGCGATAGCATAGATGTTTGGCGAATATTCCTATCTTGTTCAGCTTAAAAATTAGGAGTGATGATGCCTCCTAAAGAGCGTTCGAAATTGCAGCCCTCGATTTAGTCATTTCTTATTGCTTCTAGCCAGGATATAACTGAACAAACTCCTAAACAAAAGTGCGCCAGAAGGTATTAGCACGATTAGTGAAACAGAAGAGTCTTGCACGAGCAGGATAATCACTGTTGAAGGGAGAAGCTATTAAAAATCGTGGGACAAGGAATTGCTATGGATTTAGTACGATTGGTGCAAAGATAGAGCATTTTGTCCAATTTGCAAATGGGCTGTTTCGCACAACAAAATAAATGTGATATCTTTCCCTCCATTAATTCAGAATTCTACAAAAGTATCGATGGAAGTGGATATGCAATTGAAAGCAAGGAAAACAAGGTATCATAAACAAAACGGCGGTGGCATTCACAAGGACAGCACAAAGCGAAACCATCCCATGAACAAGGCTCCTTAAGCTACAATTGCGTTATCTGAGAATACAAACAAACAAATGCAACAAAATCGTGATGCTGCCAAAGCCGTATTCAATTGTCTCTTGTTTCTTACTCGGCAAGGCGTTTATGTTCGTGGTCAAACAGACAATCGCTATAATTCTTTGTGAATTACCAAAACTTCTTGGAAGCTACAACTCCGAGGTAGAAGAGTCACTCAACCGTCAAGATTATAAATGGTTAAGCCATGAAATAAGAAACACAATTTTGAAAATGCTGGCTCACAAAGTGCTTCGAAATGAAGTTGCTAATGTCAAACAAGCTAAGTAGGCTACTACAGTATCATGGCGGACGAAACGACCGATAACACCACTAAAGAACAACTTTGACTGTGCCCAGTACACAGATGAAAAATGGAGTGTTTACGAATCACTTCTAGGTTTAATCAAGTGTTCGTGCACTGATGCGGCGACTCCGCATAAGTTAATTTCTAACGGATTGACTTGCCTTGACCTGGACCTTTCCCTCTGCCACGGTCAAGGATATGATGTTGTTGCAGCCATGCCAGCAAGACTTTCGGGCGTGTGTTGTATTTTTGAATATATATTTTGATGATGATTTTCCACACAAGGTTTTAGTTCAACTCACAACAATACATCTGAATTTAAGAACGTAGTAGAATAAAAATGCTCAGGCACCTGCTTAATATAAAGTGTAA
Organism: Trididemnum clinides; assembly: GCA_963675345.1. Lineage (NCBI taxonomy): Eukaryota > Metazoa > Chordata > Ascidiacea > Aplousobranchia > Didemnidae > Trididemnum > Trididemnum clinides. Next base: position 18,498,338 of record OY776295.1, on the reverse strand, counting down.
ATCTAATTGAAATTGCGTAATTTGGACCGGTTGTTTGCATTGCGCCAGAAGCATGATCGCTTGTCGGTATGGCTTACGGGGTTTGCATAATTTGAAAAGGCAAGGCGTGCAAGGTGCAAAGCAGCGTTTCCAACATAAAACAATTACATACATAATATAACACAACACCTCCCCGGTAAAATAGAGAATGGGAAAAAACGTTACTGTCCAAATTGGCCGTAGCGAAGTGGAGGTCTTCGGTTTCGTTGAGATCTCCTTGGGTTATGACGTCCATATTCCGGCATGGGATCAGATGAGGAAACGTGAGGTTGAGCGACTGGCACATTATCACGAACCGGAAATTTATGTGTAGGAAGATCGCCCGGCTCGTCATCCTCAGGTGAAGCATAACGCCAACGAATCTGGTCAATGTGGCGTTTCCATATTGGTCCATTTGGAACAATGCGTACGTGAAAAAGGCGGGTGCCTCTGGCTTGTACGATAACTCCGGAAACCCAGCGTGGATCGCGGTTTCTTCTTGGAACGTAGTATAGAGCATAAACCGGATCACCAACTTTGAAAGAACGAATTTTATTTATAGATTTCTTTGGAAGAGGCAGTTGCAAGGGTACTGGAATCAAAGTATCAATCTTCGTACGGATCTGACGACCATTCAGTAACTCACTGGGAGAGTAACCGCAATGAGTAGGCCGTCCGGCGGTACATTAGTAGGAATTCTTGCAAGGCTTGCTTTGGAGGTTTTGAAGATTTGCCCAAGGCTTCTTTAAAAGTTCTAATCAAGCGTTCAGCTGCACCATTCGTCGCAGGATGGTAAGGTGCACCAGTAAGGTGAACAATGCCTCTCTCCTTGCAGTACTATTGGAACACTTCGGAAGTAAAAGTGGTTGCATTGTCCGAAACAATAGTATGCGGATATCCGAAATGTGTGAAACTGTCCTCGAGAAGATTGATTGTAGTCTTTATTGTCTTATAGAAGTGATTGTTTTGATTGTTTTAAAGAAACTCACCCAGCCAAGCTTTATATGCACTGCGCAAACCATCAAGTAAATATGGTCGCACAAGATTGCTTCAAATCCACCAAACAAGGCCTGCATGCAATATTGGAGCTAGATTTTGATTTTAATTTTATAAAAACATCAAAAAAAGATTCTGTTGTTAATTGTATAAAGACATCGAAAAATGATGACTTGGATGATGACAACAAAAAATGATAACATGGATGCTCTTATTCAAAACAAAGCTGCCAGCCATCTTTGTCAATGGAGAATTTTGATGCTTATTTTTCATAACGTGTAATGCAAAATCTTTTAATTATTTTAGGCCCGGTACATACAGAAGTTCTGAAACGTGGAATAAGTGTTAAAAAGGTTCGAGAGTTGCTGGAAGCCGTCTTATCAACAGCTTTTTGGAATACAGCAACAGAAAGTAAGGGATCTGCATTTCTCGACGCATGCCAAAAGTCAGCGTTTAAATGGGAATGCAGCTGCCATCTTTACCGCTTGGCCTTAGTGAACATACAACAAGATCTTCCAATTGTCAGCAGCATCGCTTTTCTACCGCAGATGGTTTCTGCAAAATTATTTATTTAGACGTATTTACGCAGTGTTCTTTCTCGTTTTTGTCACCCTTCTTACAACAGGACATGAAAGTAACCAATGACATCGAAACAGTTCTGCTTACCAGGAATCCAACATCTGAAAATGTTGTAGCTGCTTTTGAGAAAGTCGCTGCCGCCTACAAATTTGGCATGAACCCAACGCTTCTACGCCTGGAACTGCAACAGCTGAGAAGTTTTCAACGGCAAAAACAGATTGTTGCTTCCACCGGCAAGCGTAGGCGGCCTAAAATAAGCCAGACAAAGTTTCGTCGTTCACTGATGTTTAATGATTGATTCAGTCACTTATTGTTCTCAAATAATCATAACTGTTGTTTTAGCGGAGCTGTTTGTTTGTGAGGTTTACATTGAGACTTTTAAATGAAGTAGTCTTATTTTGTGAGTTCTCTTGTTAGACGAAAATAAAAAAACTTTGCCCTTGTTTGTTGTAGCCATAGTGAAACTGCGTGGTGTGGTAAAAAAGACTTTTATCAAAAAGTTCGTAAATGCGATACATGCATGGCGATGCTTTGCCACAGTGAGTAGCACCACAACGGAGCAGAGCGCGTATTTACAGAGAATGGCTACCACAAAAACGACTTTGCAAAGAACGCTTGGTAGAACGCAAGCAAAAAAGTAATTGTGAAAAGGTGACAATTACACGCTGTAATTTTACGAAACACACTTAGCAGAAAGCAAGTGAAAAATCACTCTTAAGCTTGGGCTCGATAATTTTTTGTGTTAATGGCTTCTAGTTACACTAGGTTGCTATATGCCGCCGCCACCCTCTAAACAAATAAAAGTCGGCGCCTATACCCGTAGGTACGAAGTTCATTCAATATATAAGGTGAATTTTTTTAATGGAAATAAAAGCTTTCTTTTTTTTATTTTTCGACGTAATCTCCCTGCACTGCCATCGGTGTACGAGTTTTAAGCCTATTTGTAGAATTCTTTAGATTGACCCTGTCACGAATAAGTAAATTTGCGTTAAAAGAATAGTTTTTATGTATGTATAGTTATTGTGATCTGTTGTTTTATTTTGTAGTGATTGTTTTATTTGTAAACCTAAATTGTTTGAAGCCCAAAACTTGCTAAGCTGTTTTCAAAAAAAGACCTTTTTCTTTTGCATTTATTAATAGATTTGTAACTCACACGCCTTTCTGACGTCACAATGGTTGACTACTTCACCGATTCCAGTGTATTCTAGTGATTCTTGTTTCTTCTCACAGATTTTTCTTACTTTTTTATTATTACCGATTATGTAATTTATTAACGGTGTTTTTCCTGTGTCACGTGATGTTCTAGCAATTTCTAGATTATTTTCCAGTCGTATATATAAGGCAGCGAGATTTTTTTTCATTCATAGATAGAGAGAGAGGCAAAGAGAGAGAGAGAGAGAGAAAGAGTAGAGAAAAAAGAAGTGTGCTGATCTGTGGTGATTAATTGTGGATTTTTTATTAGTGTGTCAAACGATTATTTGGTGAATTTAGTTACAGTTTGTCTCTGATATTCATATATTAAAGTGTTTTAGTTCTGTCTTTGACAAGCGAAGGAATTCGAAGTTTTAAAGTGGTTTGTGAATATATTTGTTTTGTTCTTGATTGAGAAGTGCGTGGGTTAAAGTATCTTATTGGAAGCCAATCTTTTCCTAGCTACTAAGTTGCAATCAGACTTAATTATTCGAGCAATACTATACGTCGCCTCAATTTTAAGAAGTAAATTAAGATTGAAATAGAATCAAAAGATTTCTATTGAAACGCGACAGACCCTTTAGGCAATTGCTCACTGTATTTTTTATTTTCTCATCACTGGTAAACCCTTTGAGGGGCCCAAAAAGGTGGAAATCGTAAAGGGCAAGGTCTGGGTTATTAGGGGGGAAAAGCAGATCCCAAGCAAACTGGTTGATGGTCTCCACTGTTTCGGCTGCTGTGTGAGGCATAGCATTGTCACTGCTGCCGGGAATGCGAGAGAAACTGCTGGGACAACTTTACTCTTTTTGTTTGTGTTCTTGAGTAATCATTTTGGGAACCCGGCGGCAGCTCACCTTCGAGTAACCAAGATTGTCAGCGAGTATATTTGAACATAGTTCTGATTAAAATTTTGCAAAAACGCTACTAGAAGAAGTGATAATAGCTCAAACGTTTTTCGAAAATATTGTCGATCAAATTCAAGCCAACAATCTTTTTAAACATAAAGAACTTGTAATATAAATAATTTACAGAGGAAATCAGCAACAAAACAGTTGTCAAGTAAACTACTTAATAGTTTTATTTAGTAACCAGCTACTTATTCGGTAGCTTCATCTTTTACTACCAAAGATTTTACTTGAGTAGATTTAGTAGAAAGGAACGCTACTTGGTAGTTATAACATTTATTTCACTATATGCTAAAAATTTGATGTCTGTTGAATTGGTTGCGGCATGAATGCGTAAAAAATCAGCTTTGAATTCAAATTTTAACTTTCTGCAAATCCTTTATTGAAGTTGGCTGTTTTTCATTCGAATTTTAGAAACTAATTGGTAGGTCTATTGTTTAATACTAACTAGGAAAGGTGCGATGCGTTACTATTGGTGGGCTTTGTCGTCAGAGCTTTTGCTTTTGAAAAGTTTTTGACTCCAGATGTGAATTTGAATATTCTCCAGGTTCTAACTTTTTCATTTTGCTTTATCTTTCCAAGCATAGATTAGCTGGTTTTTGAATCAGCTATTGTTCTAGCTAAGGTAGTAGCCAAAGAGGCAATTATCTTCCACATTTATAAAAAAAGGATTCATGGATAAATTATTTAGCGCATGCATGGGCAACCTACGACCCGCGGGCCAAATCCGGCCCGCCAAGGCTTCTCATCCGGCCCGCCAATAAATTTTCTAGGGCTGTAGGCCTATGTAATATATCGATATTCATTTATTATAGGTATACATTTTTTATGGATATCCCGGTGCAAACAAAATTGAAAACACATTGCATGTAAAATATCATTACCTGAATACAATCCAAACCCCACAAAAATATGTACTTAGATTACACTTAAAATCACAATTACGGCTCCGGCCCTCAGTCAAGTTCCAAATGCACATTTTGGCCCCCAGTGACAAAAGGTTGCCCATGCATGATTTAGCGCGTTCCAAAAGATTATTCGGTAAGATTAACCTCAGCAAATATCTTTAAAATTTGCTTAATATCACTGATTTTTATTATAACATTAAAGATTTTCTAAAAATCGCGATAAAAAGATAATAAACAATGTGATCCAAGTTATACAGTATAATTATATACAAATATGTATCCAGAAAAATTTTAAATTGACTATGCCATTTGGCTTTAGTTTTTGAAGGATAAAATTTAAACATTATAAAGATCGAAGATGCTTCACTTAGAAGTAAAAAAACGTTGGTCTAATCGACTAGCTCCACTTTTCAACGATTTTTAACCAGCGATGTGGAAGCGGTTATTTTTTCAATCGTTTCCGCTTCCACTAACAAAAAACGAGAAAACGACCGTTGACAATTTTTTTAACTTTTGTGAGTCCGTAGCCTGCCTTCTCCTACACTTCATCATTTTGAGAAGACAAAAACTTTCATTTATTGCTATTACTTTACCTTCTTTGCTTGAGTTTATTGTTTCGAACTACTCTGTGTTTCTTTTTCTTAGATATAAGAACTCGTGTTGAATGTAGAACAGTGCTTTTCAATTTTTTTGTCATCGCGGAACCTTTAATGTACTTTCGCGTTTGTCACGGAACCCCCACTAACAAAAATTTAGAAATCACGAATTGCTTGCAAGAAAATCGAATATTTTGTTACTACAATTCAAAAAATAATTAAACACTTCAACAAATAGACAGTTATTAGAAGTTTTTTCTCTACTAACAACCACTTTTACAACAGTTAACTTAATGCTTCTCAGATCTAAACCATATGATCACATATTACAGCTCTCGACAATAACCTGTCGTTACAACAACAAATTACACCGCATAGCGTTGATTTTCCCTCTCTATTCTCAACTAACTCTAACTTTGAGTAAACTTTAACTCTAATCATCACTACGGACTTTCTGTCGATCCCCAAAACACGTATTAACATCGATCTTTTTGGATAGCGAAGTGCGAAATTTCTGTCGTATAGTATGTACATGTAAAGCGAGAAAAATTGAACTGCCCCAATTAATAGCCGCCTCAACGTGGTGGTGCGGTCCCCAACCCGTTTGGGTTGGGCTGAAATGGCTGTTGGCTTTCTCGAGGGTCACAGTTACCCCGGGCACTCCACTCACGCTAACCATTTTTTCGCCGTGCAGTCCCCTGAACGACCGCAGAAGGGTAGCACGCAGCCTCTTTAAAATTGGCCCGTCTTCTCTCTTCTCCTGTCTTTCTCTTGCCCGTCTTCTCATTCTTCTTCTCCTTCTTCTGATGAGCGGCAACGTTCATCCGAGTCCTTGTCCCGTCTTTCCCTGTTCAGTGTGCGCTGGAAATGTGACCTGGCGGGGTAGGTCAGTGCAATACTGCACATGCTCTAATTGAGTTCATTTAAAGTGCTCACTACTCTCCTTTTCTAGATTCAGAACTCTTGGCAGCTCTCACTCCCGGAGCTGCCCTCCCTGCTGCATCCCAGCTTTTTTGGAGATCCCACACTTACCAGCACTGTGACTTCCTCCTCGGACTCCTCCAGCTGGTATACCTGCACTGCTCAATCTGGCCCATCTGGCCCATCTGGCTCCCTTCTGCTAATGCAGCACTTGCACCCCACCCTCGCCTTCAAACCTCTTATCCTCATTCTGCCCACTTTGTATCTTCTTGCTCTGCACCCTCACCACCGCCTCAAGCTCCTGGCTGTTTCTCTTTGCCTCCTGTTTCTTTTCCCCTCCTTAACTCCCTCAGGGTACTTCAATGGAATGCTGGGGGTCTCCAAACCAGGAGCACTGAACTTCTACACTTTACTTTTTCTTATCCCGTTGACCTTATATATATCCAGGAATCTAACCTTAATTTATCTTCCTTTTTCCGGATCCCTGAATTCTCTGTTCTGCGGTTCGATTGCACCCACTCTCTATCTGGTATTTTTTTCTACTAATGTCACAGACGCTAAGGGCGGCGTCATCCTTTTCGTCAGGCAGGGCTTTCCTTTCTCTGAGCTTTCTACCTTCTCTTTTTCTTCGCCTGACCCCTACTCTGATTATGCAGAGATCAACATCTCTCTAAACGACTCCTCCTCGCTCTCATTTCTTAATGTTTATGCTCCTCCTATTCGCCCTTCTCCGAAGGATAGCAGAACCAATTTCTTTTCTCCCTCCATTCTTCCCTCCTATGAGAAAGCGGAAGCGGTAGAATTTTCGCGCTTCCGCTTCCGCTTCCACATCCCTGCTTTTAACATCAACAAACATTTTATCAAAAGCACAAGACAGCAATCAAAAATGTAATCACATAGATTTACAAAGGTAGTAATTATTGGTGTTGATTATTTTTTCCATAATTATTAAAACTTCCTATGTTTCTAAATTGTGTTTTTTCACCTTCCCCTACGGTGCCGCAGACTTGCCGCCATAAATCTCTTCTTAGTTGCATTATTGAACCTTGCGTTTTCTTTGTACTGTAAGTTAAAATTCAAATTGGAAACACCATGCTTTGAGTCTAACCTCATTGACCATATAAGAAAATTTACTGATAGTTCGCCATTATTTTGGATTCGTTTAACTGCATCGAATTGCCGCATTTTATTGGATGAACCATTTTTGTCATTTGGATTATTCGTTAAAAATCGTCGGTCAACAAATTGGTATGTAATGAATTTATAATTGTTCATAGGATTACAATTGTTAGTAAAGTAAGCGCGGTGCAATAATGTTTGTAAGTGAAGTGTATAAATCGCCCTTTAATTTATTTACTTCTTTGTGACGTTCCTATTTGATGTATGTTAGCGTTATTGTATTTATGTGTAGAAAAAACTGCTGCCTGCTGTTGCCTTTATTGCTGCCGTTATCGCTGTCTTTATTGCACTTCTTCAATCAAAGATTAAACAAGCAGCAAGTTATTCAACCACCGGCGTGTTACGGGACTGTGAAAGTAGTTACGTAAACAAACAACAATTACAATTGGCCAACATGTCTATACTATCTAGTCAGCGGATCTTAAGTAATTATTTGGCATTTCGCAATGCCTAAACAAATAAAATCAATTTTCATTTTCCTTTTTTTCATAATTTTTATCGTGCGAGATGGATTCCAAAAGTGTCACCCCCTATATAAAAAAGTTTCTTCGAGGAAAGGTCTTCAACCCACATCTGCAAAGTGTTTTTCAAAAGAAAGTAACTCATCCACCTAAATTGAGGTAGCCCTTTTCGAGAGTCTTCTATAACTAGTGTCACTGCCTAACATGGTTTCTTCTGGAGTGGATCTCCTTTTATAGCGACGTCATTGTCGACATCATACGCGTATACTTTTAACTTGGTTGGTAATGTAAACTGAGATTTAAATTGGCTAAGATATTTGCATATTTCGAACTTCTTCTCGTTATGATATGTGTTGCGACCACTTCCAATGGAGAACCACTGATTTAGAAAAATAAAGGACAAATTTGCTAAAAATGAAACTACTTTCTAGTTTCGCTACTTAATTAATTTGATTTTCGATTACTTGTTAATTTACTTCATTAAAAATAGTTGTCATTACTCTCTACTGTACCTTTACTTGAATATTTTTTGAGTTAGTAATAGTAATTTTACTCAACGGATTTTTAGGCTGCTTTGCTCACCTTTGTGGATTCACTAAGTGGTATGCCAGTACTAAAGATAAAATTAAAGTATGCTTTGCCAGTTTTTAGATGATAGTTGCTTCAGTAATTATTTCGTTGCAGGTTTTGCCGATGAAAAATTGTGTCTGTCTCTATTCGACTTCACGACTTCAAACAAGATTTCAAATGTATTGTCAATTAAAAGACAAAATTTTAACTCTAACATTAAAAAAACATTCTTGCGAAATGTCCTCCTCCTTTCCAGGCTACCTACCCCTCAATTTTCGGATATATTTGCCACCCGATGTCGACTATTTTGAAAAATATCGCTTTTTATCAAACTCTTGCACCATCACTATTGAGGAAGTTTTGGCTTTTGGACTCCATCCAGTAACATGTTTTTTGGTATTTTACTATTGCTTTTACTTACTTGTCCCGTGGCGATTGCCGTTGGGGCGCTGCAGATGACCAATTTGTTTTGGTTGTGTTCATCATGCAGCGAATCTTCGGCTAAGACGCATGGCGGAGCCCATCCTTCTCCAGGCCTGGCCACCTGTCTTCCACATAAAGGCGGAGGCGTCCCGTTAAGTGCCTTGCCCAAGGACACAACAAGCGAACTTGCCGGTTTGTTCTCCACAATCTCTCCTAAATGCCGAGCGCCAAGCAGAAAAGCTGTGGATACCATTTTTTAAGGTCTTTAGGTATGACTCGACAAGGGGATTGAACCCCAGGTCTACCGACGCTCTAACCACTACGTCATCGTGTCGGTCGCTGTTGTGGGTGTACAAAGTAGACTTGTATAGACTTGATTTTTCTTTTTTGTTCTATTTTTTTGGTTGCAGCAATAGCACACTAAATTGATATTTTTTATATCTATGAAAGGTGTGCGTCTTAACGCGCAGCGTTTGCTGCAGCTTCCTATTTTCGTTTGTTAGTTTGCTGTGTTCTTCTGTTTTGCTGTCCAAAAATATACAAACTACCACGTAACTAACAAAAAACCCAAAGTTTAAAACTAGAACCTTAACCAGAGGTGCACAAACTTTTTGGAACTGCCGGCCTCATTACAGATTTTATTTTACTTACGGCCGCCAGAGATTCCAAGTTACTTTTTTGTGAGTTATATATTATGAAAAAACAGGATTTATCCGACAGTATCTTTCTATTCGTGCCCAAAAATGTAGTGAAGTGTCAAACTTTTTATGAATTTCGTTTAAGCATTGTTTGCAAACATGGTGTTAATGATCCTATAGTTTAAAAATCATAGGCGAAGATGTGAAATTATAAACCTTGCACCTAATTATAAACCTTGCACCTTGGGTAGTATACTCACTATTGTTTCCTCGTATCTTCACCCTTAGTGTAATAAATCGTTAATGCCCTTTTTCGCTCCTATGCTGCGTTAACAATTAGGTGCAAGGTTGGTAATGATTCTATTGTTCTTTGTCACGAACTGTTTCCAACCACTTGTTGGCTGCGAATTACAACTTATCGTATTTACTTCTTATAACTGCTCTAGCCACGATTAGGGCAGTTTGCCTTGTGCTCTCCCTGCTTGCAGCGGGGAATTCATGGTAAATTGGAAAACGTTTTTTATTTGTGCTACTTTGCCAAAGTACCACAAATAGAAAGTGTTTTCGAGATTACAAATCTAACTACACATGTTTCATCTATCGGCATCTGTAACCATCCATGTTGTTACGCTTTGTGTTAAATGTCTTACTCGCTTTGCTTCTCTGCCTTGATCTAGCCGCGCTTAAGACCAGCGGCTGGAGGCGCACGTCTGCTACGTTTGTGACATAAAACCCCGGACTTCAGTCCACCTAGATTCGTTTCAGAACCCCAAATCCTCATTAGCAACTAATGAGTTTTTCTATGTACGGCAGCCATAACGTATATATTGACATACATGTGCGTGCATGGCTGCAGATTGTGCGGTTTTGCACGTCTAAATATACATGAAAATGACTGAGCTTGAAAGTCTATAGCACTGCTCTGAATTACTATGGAATTACTATGAAATACTCTACCTACCTCTTTTTCTTTTCCTTCGTAAAACGCAAATGGCTACTGCACTTGCTATAGAAAACACAAAAATCAAAATTAATGGAATGTAGAAAAATATTGTGAAGCCATATTGAGTGAAATGGAGAAAAGGCTTGATCCTTAAAATAAAAATATTAAAATAAATTAATTTGTAATATGACACAAAATTTTCAACTCTCCACTTTTTACTATTTAAAACGTAACTTGTTAAAGCCATTGGCGGAGCGAATGTTGCTTGATCATGCCATAAACTCTGCCGTGCAAAGAGCAAATTAACCCAAAATAAAGCACTTAAGATAATATATAGCTTGACACTAATATTTTGTTGCAAAAGATAAAATAAAACTATCTTTACCTTTCCTCTTTTTGAGGAGGGATCACCAATTTTTGCTGAGAGCACGCTATTTTTAAAAATTTTTGGAGACTACTTTTAATAAATCTTTTCAAAAATTTTTATAGGTAATGCCAAAGAACTGTGCTTTCGAAAAAGAATAGCCTAAATGTACCAAAGTATTTTGCTCTCTTAGAAATTGCAATTTTGTGAAGATCAGCCACCAAAATATTGAGCGTTTTTGACCGGTAAGCTACATTTCAAAATCTTTAGACTTTATTTATTGATAAACCTTTTTGAACATTTTGATAGATAATGCCAAACAACCATGCTTGCGAGGGAAAATAGTCAAAATGTACCAAAGAACCAACTTTGTCAAACAATTGTAAGTTTGTAAAGTCTAGTAGGAAAATTTTTCAACTGAAAATGGAAAATGATACATGGCAACCGATTTTTGATCAGGCATTATCAACTAATCCTCAGCCCTAACTAATTGGAGTTACATACTGCTGGAAAGCAAATTTCCTAAGCTTTCAAAGAACAGCAATTGTTAGTACCTTATTATAACTTTTATCTATGAAATTTACCCATTTTTATTGAGCTTATTACTTTTTAGGCGGGGTGAAAAGCTACACAATTGGTAATAAAATTTAGCTTTTTAGTATAAAAACAAATACAAAAGATACATATCATATACCAGGGGTGGGCAAAGTTTTTATCAGAAGAGCCACGTGCGGAAATGTAGAACTACGGCAGAGCCTCAAATTCCGTTTGAAGTGTTAATACAAATACAACAAACAAAACAAGCTTTACTCAAAACAATTTAATAGAAACAAACACAACAATACATGATATTACAGTTTTTGCTCGATTTTATCAGCATTTGATTAACTGTGGGTTTCCATTCTATTAGCTAGCTTCTGAAAATCAGGGCGATATGATGTCCAGGCGGTGCAAATTAATTCGCTCAAGTGTTTATTTGTTAGGCTTGCACGATATTTTGATCTTACAAATTTCGTTACAGAGCATAAAGATTCGAAGCAATATGTAGTGCTAAAAACAGAAAGCAGTCGTGCAGTTCTGGATATTTACGCTCCGTAACCTGTTGCCACAACTCCACTGTAGAGTGGCACTTACTAAAATTTTTTAGAGCCAGATCTTCTTGCAACTTGATCAGTTCTATTTCTGCTGCAGATGCGTCTTTGACGAAAGGTTGACGAACTAGACAGCCATCATTGATTGCATCGACGTCAAATGGATTTACAAGGAACGTAAAGCATGGCTTAAGCTCCTGGAAATCGTCAAATCTCGTTGAAACTCTTCCAGCAGTCCTTGCAATTAATCTTTATATTCTTCCACTTTGTGGTCTGTTATTACTACTGTAAATGCATTCGCTGTCCTTTTGAGGTTGGGAAAATGGCGGAAAGTTTTTGACATTATGTCTCTTTGAAAAACTTTAGTTTTATTCTGGAAACTAATGACGGTTTGAGCAAGGTCTGGATCCTTTCAGTACCTTGGGGTGCTAAATTGAGAATTTGTAGATGCTTTATTACATCAATGAGAGACATCAGATCATCTTGTATCCATGCATTACTTTTTAGCTGAGGATAACATTTTCTTTTTTCTTCAAAAAAATAATTGATAGGCTTCAACAAATCCACAAACCTACTCAGTACATTACTTGCTGACAGCCATCTACAACGCAGTATAAAGAAATATTACTTGGCGCATCTTCTAATTCCAACTTTTCTGCAAAGTTACGGAATCGCCTGTGGTTTTTACCATTCAGGGGTATAAAATTTGCTATTTCGAGGACAGATTTTATGACATCTTCATACCTAAAGTGTTTTGCTTCAAAATGTTCACGATGGATGATGCAATGTATTGCAAGGAACTCTGGAAAGTTAGAATCGCAGTTCATAAGTCCAATTAATCCGACACGTTTACCCACCATTGCTGGTGCACCAACAGTCGCAACACTGACAAGTTTATTAAGAGGCGCATGAAATCTTGTAAAAGCTTCGTCGAGTGCATTTTGAATGTCAACTCCTCGAGTTGTTTCTCTTATTGCCACCAAGTCCAACAACTCTTCTTTGATAATAAGATCAGATGAAACACATCGCACAAATATCGCTAATTGGGGATTATCTTGTATGTCTGTTGATTCATCAATAGTAATACTAAATGCAAGGGAACTTTTCAAGTCGCTTTGCATTGTAACTGCAATATTTGCACTTGTCTGAGAAATGCGTCTTTGTGTAGTTCGGTGCGAGCACGGCATTTGCGCTATTAAGCGCTGAAGCTTTTTGTTGTTGGGATCCAACACTGCGACCACATTAGTTATATTTTTCTTCACAAATTCACAGTCAGAATATGGGTGTTTAGAACAAGCAATGCTCTAAAACATGAGAAAAGAAGCTTCAGTCGTCGCATCAGATTCCTTACTGAATACTTTCATAAACCGCTGTTGACTTGCTAGCGCAGATTTTAATTCAGTTAATTTGCTTTTTCTTACTTCCGATTTTGATGGAAACTTGCTTGAAAAGTTTTTGTGATTCGTTTTATGATGGCGTTTTACATTACTGCCTTTGTTTTGACCGAGCAACTTATGGCAAATTTGACACAAAGGTTTATTTTCATGAACAGTAAATGCATAATCTTCTATCTACTCTACATTAAAAGCTCTGTTTTTCTCTTCATATTTTTGTTTCTTTGTATTTGCTGATGTCATCTCACTTTGTTTCGCAGTGTATTTAATATACTTGTGACTTCGACTTCAGTATAGTTAACTGGCTGTTTGTAATAGCACACAACTGTAAATTAACTCGACAGTACACTTCTGAGTCTGACTTATATTCCTACTTTACACTTCGCACTGCAGTGCTTATAATGAACGAATGAATGATTTCCACGCTATAATCCGACTTAGAAACTCCTGTTCTTAAAAATCTTTTCTTGACCTAATTCCAACTGTAAATAACAGTTTCTTAAGAATTAATGGCGTCCTACTTCGGTGAATACTAAACAAGCTATTACAATCAGATAGCTGTGAAACTAACTATTATGAGCAACAATACATATGAATAACAATTGTACACTGTTAAATTATGATATTATTGTTCAAGAGAAGAGCCGCAAACGAATGGTCGGGGAGCCGCACTTTGCCCACTGTTGTCATGTACTGTCGGAATTGCCTTAAAATACCCTTTAATATGATGAAAAAGTTTGAAAATTGGTTGAGAAATGAGGTCGCAAACAGCTTTTAAATAAACGGATATTGTAAAAAGAGTGCAATTTTAGAAAAAGCCATCATATTAATTAAAATCTCTGGTACGTAGCAAAAAACTGTTAATCATACCAGACGGCATTATGATATCTTGAGCGAATTGTAAGCGTGCAAGCGAAAAAGAGTAGAAGCATGCTTAGAACAATTAAATATAGAATTGCTTATTGCATTGTCAAATGAGCATAAATTGCTTTAGAGTTGTTTTTATCAAAAGCAAGTAATTAATATCTCCTGAAAATGCATTTGACCCCTAAATCAAAAAATTCTTTCTAAAAATTTCTTTAACCCAAATTTACAAAGTGTTATACTAAAAACTTTATTAACCAAAATTGGGCTAATATCCCTTTTAAAAGATACTGAAGAAAATTCATTCTCCAAAATAATGTCTGCAGAAGCAGACCTTCTTTGATAATGACATCACTGCATGCAACACACACGTAAGTTTTTAACTTGAGCAGAAATGTAAATATAACTACAAATTCGCACAGATGTTCGCATCTTTAGGAATTTCTTATAGTACTCTATGTGGTTTTAGCATCTCTTATCGAGAATCACTAATTGAGGGAAATACAGAACAAAACTATCAAAAGAATGAAATTACTTACAACTTTTCACAACTTAATTAGCGTAAGCCTCAATTTTTTTTACTTTCACTCATAAAAACATAATCATTCATTACTTTCTACTTTTCCTTGAACATTTTTTTGAGTATGTAACATTACTTTCACTGAAAAAATTTTTAGGCTACTTCAATCACCTCTGGTCTTGATCAACGAGTAAATTACCTGAGCATACCATAACTTTAGTAATAGATGTGATAGGTGGGGTGAAGAGTCTGTACCATAAAGAGCAATTTAATGTTTTGAGTGCTTATGTGTTTTATCTCCTCCGAAACCACAAAGCATACAAGAATGAAACTTGGCGCGATCGATCACTACTATAAGGTAAGCGTCATAAGGAGTTAGTGACGTCATGATGATGTTACAGTAAACCAATTTTTAAAAATTACATTTCTTAGCGAGAAAACGTTTTTTGTTTAAACAAAAGCCACTACAAACTTACCAAGTTAAAAATCTTTCTGGCGGTAAGATGGCGTCACAATCAGCGATTTTTTGTAGAAATTGTTTTTGTCATTTTTAAAAAATACTGACAGTAGAAACTTGGTTGTAAGCTTTTTCAGGAGATACTAACATATTACTTTCAATAAAAATAACTCTACAATGATTTGAGCTTTATCAACGACTCTACAAACGATTAGGATTCTTTATGTATGCTTTTTTTTCTTAATCTTCTTCAAAACAATTCTGTTTTGGCATGATTTTAGGTTACGTCTTAATGCTGTCTGGAACCATTGTAATGAAACAGCTGCAGACAGTAGCTGTACTTATTTTCCACTGTCATTTTGAAAGCAAACCTAAACAGTAAAGCCTACTACTGATATGCTGCCTGTTGAAGTAGAATAATATATTTACTTATCCTTATAAATGTGTTTTTATGATGCAATGTCAAGTACGAAAATTATAATAACTACATTGTACAGCTACCGTAAAATGACTTTGGACCTAGATCATTTTTTAACAATCCCAACGTTCAAGCAGACTAACTTGATATTTTAAATAAGAAGAGTAAAATTTCGAAAAAATAGTTTTTTCATTGTTGTGAGTGTAAACATGCCTGGAAAATATGCTAGTGATGAGGAGAAGGCTCGTATTCTGGCATGGAGACAAGTAAAAGTCTCAATAAAAGTCATATGTGAACGTAGCGGAAGAGCAAAATCTACTGCTATGAACTGCTAAATCTACTACTATGAAACTACTTTAGCGGTTTCAACTTTCAATTACTGAAGTTCCCAAGCATAAATATGGTGGAAGAAGAAGGAAAAAGAAATCTTGGCATACTGGCCCCATCGTGAAAAGAGAGGTACTAAAAAATCTCCAGCTAACAGCTTTGGGTTTGAAGAATCTGCACGCAGATTTGATGAAGCAGGTGACCATAAGGTCAGTCCGGTATCGCCTCCGGAAAGACTTGGGCTTGCCAAGTCGCAAAGCTGCAAAGAAACCTTTCATAATGCTGCCAATGAAAAAGCAGCACCTTGCCTTTGCTGAAAAATATGCCCACTGGACAACAAAATAGTGAAGCAGGGTAATGTTTTCAGATGAATGCAAATTTCAAGTCTTTCGGATGGGGTCCACCTCTGTCAAGCGCCCAAGATCATCTGATCGATTTGACCTTCAATACACTATTCCAATTGTAAAAAACGTAGAGTCGGTTGTGGTGATGGGAAGCTTTTCGAGCAAGATGGAAAGGGCTAGTCTAGATTTCTTACCAAAGAACAAAAAGATAAAT
Source organism: Trididemnum clinides (assembly GCA_963675345.1). Taxonomy (NCBI): domain Eukaryota; kingdom Metazoa; phylum Chordata; class Ascidiacea; order Aplousobranchia; family Didemnidae; genus Trididemnum; species Trididemnum clinides. The sequence goes on along the minus strand of OY776295.1, from coordinate 18,482,017 downwards.
GCGTATGCTTACCAATGCAAAAACACATGTTAAACTTTTCCCACATTCATGAATATGAAGTGTTCATGCAGGGCGACAGTGGACCCTGCCACAAGGCCAAAAAGATTGAAACGTTTTTTAAGAAACGTCAAATTGATATATTTGAATGGTCTGAAAACAGTTCCGATTTAAATCCCATCGAAAATTGCTGGCAAAAATTGAAAAAGTCATGGAGGAAAAGACAACACCACTCCTGGTCACCTTTAAATCAGAACTTAAAAAATTTTGATGCCCGGATACGTCAGCAGAATATTTTAGAAATTGAGTGATTCTATGCCCAAGCGCCAAAAAATAGTCATCAAAAACAAGGGCAACACGACAAAATATTAACGCAGGTTGAACGCTTCTAATAAACGCTTTTAGTTTAAAGAAAATGTTATGAAAAATAAAGTAGACCCGAAGTAGCTTTGCGGTAGCTGTTGGTGGACTCCAGGTTGGAATATCTTTGTACAGTCTTGGCGTGCGCCTAACTATTCTAAAACCCTAAGACATATTTATCATGTGCACCGAAATGGGATAAAATATCGGGTTTTAAGGTAAAATCTTGCAGAATTGAAAAAAATGATCCTCTTTTTTGGCACAAAAACCTGGTCAATGAGTTATCAATTACAGCCACAATCTAACGTATTACAATAACTGCACTGTAGATGCTGTACTTCGGACCCCGAGTCATTTCGCCCATCTCTGGTTGCGTTTATGCAGGGACCAAAGAACATAATTGTAGCCAGGAGAGGCTTTAGATCTTGTAACTAGAATTAAGTTTTAAGTGTGATAACTAGGCCTACAATTATAAAAAAGATAAAAGTAGTAGGCCTAAACCTAATAGCTTTTCCCTGTAAATATATCAATTCCTTTAGCGCCTGGCGTAGTGATTGGAGCGTCCGCTTCGCAGTCGGTAGACCTGGGGTTTATTTCCCCGAGTTGAGTCATACCAAAAGACTTTAAAAATGGTATTTACAGTTTCCCTGCCTGGCGCTCAGCACCAAAAGGAGAGTGTGGAGAACAAGCCTGCAAGGTCTCTTGTTCTATCCTTGGGCAAGGGACTTAACAGAATGCCTCCATCTTTTAGTGGCAAACAGGTGGTGTGGCCGAGCAGTCTACCCGTCGACGTGGCTCAGTCTGACGAAAGACATGCAAACATAGCATGAGCTCATTCGCATGAATGTATGAAGCGCCTTGCACAACTTCGATTACATAAGGCCACGTACTTAGTAAAACTATTGGCTGTTTGTGTGAAAGAGCAGTCCTAATGTGCTAGTGGTGAGATCGATGTTACGGGTATATCTATAAAATTCAAAGTTTGAGAAAAAAAACAAAAAAATAGTTCAGTAGGTCTTTCTCGTTGTGTAAGATTACACTTATGGAGGAAAAATTTTTGCTTAAAAACAGATTATTAGATCAACCAAGAGATCGGATACAAGACATTTGGAGAGAGGTATACTCCCTTTTACTCCAAACCTGAACCAAGGTACATAGGTGCAGCCAAGGAATTTGACGCAGCAAATATCATTGCAGGAGGGATCTCACCAAATTATGAAATAAGCTTACCGACAAAGAACTTATTTCTATAATCGCAAAACAACCACCCAACTTTGACTTTGTGCGCCTAATTTTATTGAAAGAATCAGATAGAATTTATAAAATAACAAGAAGTTTGTTATCAAGATGAGTCTTATTGAAAGAATCAGATAAAATTTATAAAATAATAGAAAATTTGTTATCAAGAAGAGTACGATGATCGACATTAGGGGCATGTGGGCGATACCTACATTTATTCCAACTTTTCGTTACATCTTTTAGAAACTTCGTTTGGATGATGCCGGCAGATTCGGTTGAAGCAATATTTGTAACCCAACATAATTTTGAGTGGTAGCCTTACAGGAGATTGCCGATTCTGAGTGCGTTACCCGCATAGACCCTGCTAGTGACGTTAGGGTTATAAATATCGGATTCCCCGGCTGCGCCGGCTTCACATAAAGAGCAGTTGTAAGGACATCAATGAAAAGTTGATTGTTTTACGACGTAATCAATTACCCTTCCAAACCCAAGTGTGCTTTAATAGAGGATCAATTTATAAACATTGTGTAGGCCTATGCATAACCTCTATTCATCTTATCCTGATTGCTCCACTTTTTCTCGTAATGAGAACAGGACACATTTTAAGACAAAGCTGAAAGCGCGCCCAAACAAAGATCGCTTTCAAAAATACAAAAATAGAATATTTAGTGATATATCTGTTTCTCGACTTGGCGCGCTCCCTATGGCAATTATATTTGTGACATTGAATCGCTGGCTGCACGTTTTCCGCCCTGTTCATTGCATAGGCGTAGCCAGGGATTGAAAGGAGCGGAACCACCTCAAAAAATTTCGTGTTGTAATTCCATCAGTCTTATTGAGCTATTTTGCAGCAAATAGCAAAACTATGTCCCCTTTTGCTGTGCGATTTTGCGCTGAGTGACCTATAAAGCTCCTCACTACGCCTTATGTGCTCTACTCCTCGAACAGACGTAGCAAGGAGATCGAAGGACCCGCGCTGCCTCCCAAATTATTAGTCCTATCTCCGGTGGGCCCATTAAGCTATTTTCAAGAAAAATAACAAAAATGATTTTTCGTTCACCATTTGATTTACACAAGGGTGCTGGTTTTATATGATTTCCTCTTAAATTTTGAATTTTTTAGTATTCACTCAATATATATTGTTAACTCAATCATGATCGGTCTCAAGTCCCATTCAAAAATGAGGAGAGTTTGCCTTGGAGTGGGCATACCAAGGTGTAACAAATTAACACTACAAAATTGATGACGGCTGACAATAATTGTCCGACTAAGTATGGTGAGTGGGGCAACAAACGACGTTGACTACTACGACCCTAAATAGGTGATGTAACAGCATGAACTAAATTGTTGACTGACGCCATGAGAAATTTAACGATCGAAAGTTATCGAGGAGGACAGAGTGCAACCAGTCACTTAACACCAACGAACCAAGAAATGCCCGTGGAAATTAACTACTAACATCTTATTATAAAGAAATGAATTATTTAATTTGTTTGCTCAAAGTCAGTAACAAATTGCAGTCAAAACATTTGATAAGTTTCTTGCAATGCTAAATTGGCCGGTTGGAATATCCAAAATTGCCATTAAGTTTTGGTCTTACCTAGAAAATAGTTATTCTGGCTACAGTAATTAATGTATTTAGAGCACTTTCCCATAAAATTTGCGTAGGCTGGCCTTATCCATTTAATAACTGATTGATAAAATCCCTCTAGATTAATAAAATCATGTTTCTGAGTCCTTTTCTAATAGTATTTTGTGCCTTAAACAGAGCAATAGACATTCATTCCATTTTCTGCAAAAGCTGCCACAATCTATGATAATAATTGAATTGCAGATGCTTGTGTTCTTTTTTTTAACTGCAGTAAGCCACTCAACTTCTTCTTTCGAGTACTCCTTTACAGGTATGATCATAGCAGATCATATCATCCCTCACTGCATTTATAAATTTTTTTTTTGGTTTTCCTTTTATTTTTTGTGTCCATTTCCATCATTCTTTTCCCAACGTAATTGTTTTCTTACCTTAGTAGGCTACGGGCTCAAACCATTCAATCTTGCCTATTCCAACTTGTTTTTCTTTATTCTGCCCAGTTGCGCTATTCTTCGTACATATTCATTTCTCGTTTTATTTATCCTTGCCACCCCATTGAAAAGCGTAAAACCTTTATTCTGATATTTTTTTATTATGGAGGACATCCTTCTATAATCTATCACTCGCGTTACTCTTCTTTATCCATTCTACCCAGGTAAGATTTTTTTCCTCTTGACCATGTTTTTCATTGCTTTTTACAGTTGCCCTCAAACACACTTTTATACTTTGGTAAGTTCCCTATCTTGCAACAGCACTTTATCTTCATCGTCATTTTATTCATGCACAATTATTGTGTATTGCTCAAGCTGACTTTTGTTCATCTTCTTTTATTCTTCCTCTTTCATTAACAATAGGCCACTCAGCTGTATTTTCTCAAGCCGTAACAGGCTACTTTATGACGAACAGTAGGCCTTATGATGATACAGAATTACGGTATAATTAAAGTAGAACGTATCTGAGAGCATTTTTTAGGTAATTAGGTACAGACAATCATTTAACGTCAAATCTTACTAACGTTACATCTATATATATATAAAACTCAAAGTTTGTCTGTCTGTATGTCCGCTATAGAAATATAACTGGAGACATTTAGATACAAACAAACATATGAATCTTATATAACTTTTTCCAGGGAAGCCAAGTACGGTATTTTGATTTCGATCAGAATCGTCTATGGGGGGCTACGAGCCTATATTTATTCAACCTATATTAAAATACTAGAGTTGTCTAAAGTTTTTGTTAGGTACCACAAACAGAAAAACATTTGTGACAAATAAAAATCCAAATTTTATGGTTATGAGCAAGACTGTCTTTTTAGGAATCACTAGCAGATTTACCCGTCGTTGATCGGGTCAAATGTAAAAACTGATTAAATTTTTACATTGAATAACCATATTTTAATGCGTTGTCATGATTTTTATTTTACAGTATTTTGATTTCGATCAGAATCGTCTATGGGGGGCTACGAGTCTATGGGGCTCTACTAGAGGCCTATTTGTACTGTTGTACGATGAAATAAAAATCATGAAAACACATTAAAATATGGTTATTCCCTCTAAAAATTTAATCAGTCTTTACATACGTCTATAGGGGGCTACGAGCCTATATTTATTCAACCTATATTAAAATATGGTTATTCAATGTAAAAATTCAATTACAAACCACAAACAGAATGTTAGAAAGGTTTATATATAAACGTTTTTGCTTGAACGCGATGTACGCAAACAATTGCGCGCATGTCCGCCATTTCTGTTATTGCCGGTATATATACCGTCGCGGGAGCACACGCATTAAGATCGCTTGCTGGTAATTATACCCGCGCGGGATCGAAAGAGTTAAAATATGGTTATTCAATGTAAAAATTTGATCAGTCTTTACATTTTACCCGATCAACGACGGGGAAATCTGCTAGTATAACCTATATTTTGTCTATCTCAAATAGCCATTATTTTGGGTTGGTGAAAATATGTGATTATAGATCCATTTTTAGTGAAGCCACCTTAATATTGTACAATGAGCATTTCTGAGAACAATAACAAAAAGTTGTTTTAAATAGAGATGTTACCCCAAAGCCCTAAATACTGATGGTGGTATTCTTAAATTAAAACTCTTCTCATTCGTAAACATCTCGTCATGATCTAAAACCAGAGGCATAAGAGAACTTGTTTTCTTTTGCAGGAATCAGCTCTTTGTCATTCGCCTAATCACAAGCATCATCATAACTCAAGCAACAAAGCTTGCTTCAAATTGGGGGCAAATATCAATTTGATAAAAAACATTGTAACGCTTTCAATTGGTTTGAAAATGGCGAAACCTGCTTGGTCGGCTTCAAACAAACGCTTTGGGCGTTTTTTTCGTTTTTGAAACATTATACTTAAAAGGTTTACCCAAAACTTTTTAAAACAGTTCTAAAACGCGATGACATCATTAAGATAGACTAAGAATTAAATTCTTTCCTCAATTTTTTTCTGGATGATTGGATCGTTAGAAGTGTGATACGTTTCATCATTTTTAAAAAAAAACTTCTTGGGAAAACATTTTAGAGAACTCTCTTCAGGATGTAGGAATCTTTTTTGATTCTTTGTTCTGATTCAAAAAGCTTTGTATAAATCAAGATTCTTAAATATGGTCTTTACAATTCGATGAAGAAAAATATACCATCTTAGTTGAAGAGAACATGAAGGCCAGGTTCTATCGATGGTTTCAACTCTTCGATCAACTATTCTGGCTCCAAACCAAACCATGTAAGGAACAAAACTTCCTCCCAGTGACACTGCCCAAATACAAAGAATGTTGACCTGCATAAAACAAAATATTAGAATAAACTTAAAGTAAAACATTATGTCACTTTACTTATTCACAGCGCATAACTTGGATTGCTACACAAGAACAACAATTGAAATCAAAATACAAAACTTGCTTTCCGATGACATAAAAAAGTCATTGATTACATTTCACTGTCTGACAGAATTTTGTTATCATGTCAAGTAAGAGTTGCTGTTGGGTAATTTAAGATCGCTGATTCCAAAGCTGTTGCCAGATTTTCTACAGCACATCAGGATTTTTGATACTAAGTACTTGTGGTGTTATTCATTCTGTGCTGGTATATCACTCTAGGTATATAGGAATGCAATAATTTGCTGGAAACTGATAGATTAGCATATGTGTGATACCTCTTTCAACAGCTGTAAAACTTTGAGACCATATCAGCTGAAAAATTTGAGGTAAGATAGGTTTACCATACGCCCCGTTTTAGCCGGGGCAGTCCTGGCTTTTTAGGCTTTGTCCCGATCAGTTGATCTCAAGTTCCGGTTTTTTTGCATTCAGTCAGCCAGCATAGCCAGACCTACCATACGTCCCAATTTAAACGTCCATTCCGGTAAGCAAAAAAATTTTGAAAACGAAGTCTAGCCCGATGATAATTAGGACCGGAAGTGACACAATAGCGGCAGTAATATACCGGTGTTGACCTTTTTTTTGGAGGACACCTCCATTTAGGGTAAATTTTATGTCATTTCATTGGATCTCAATAAATTCCACCGGAATTGAAGGTGTTCTCTAAAAAAAAAGGTCAACACCTGATCTGCTACTGCTAAGTGCGCCCGCACCTTACGTGGTCACCTATAGCAAAACCCTCTGATCAGGCCTGTTGTTCTGGAGAGTCCCGTTTTTCAATCACCAAAATATAGTAAGCCTAAGTTAAGATATCAACTCCTTCGTTTGCGTAAACTATGAACAATTTTCACTTCAATAAAACGAGTGTTACAAATGAATATATATCCAGAATATCCCAGTATATGCAAGATGTTTCAAAATTAAGTAAACACTTGTATGTCACAGACAAATTTTTAGGGAGACAGGCTATATGTGAATAATCTTCTGTTACCCATGGCCGATAGACTATCCGTGGAGCAGAGAAGGGAGTTGTAAGCATGATAGAAATTTTTGGCTTAGCAACAAGAGTGTGTCGAGAATTTGCTAAAATATTGGCATATCGCGATCCTCCAAGTTGTTCAACAATTTTTCGCTTTCATACTAAGTTTGTATCTACAGGATCGGTTGCAGACAAGTACAGGCTTACTATTTCCTTAGAAACGTGTACCAAAGCAAAAAACTGTGCTGGGAATAGTGAATGGTAAACCGGTTGATACCGTTCAATAAGTTATTTGCACACTTTACATACGTTTTCTGAATTAATGATTTCTCCCATACAAGTTTTAACATAATTTTGAAACACCCAATTGTTCAAATAGAAAACTTAAGTAACATATGCAGTTCTTACAGTAAATTTCAACCAAAACCACTTCGCTTACAACGAGAAAAAATGTGAGAGAAAATAAGGAATTCTAGTCTCTATTTGTCAACTATTGTGCTTGTGATGTCTGTCGATTTTAGTTCCTATCTTCTGTCCAACTACCTTAAAAGCTCAGTTTTTAAAATGCAATAAGATTTCTCTCTTGTTTTCTTTTTATAGCTTGGATTGAATTGTAATCACAAGCAATACCTATGATGACACAAATAACAATAGGCTACTGATGTCGTTAAGAGATCCAATATGTAGACCAGCTAGTGTGCACTGTTAAAGATTTATAGTGTACTCTCTAATGGTAAAGAAACTATTAAGTTTCTGATGTAGATAGAGTAGGAATACAAAAAACATTCAGAGCTCATACAAAGATTGCTAATCCTTGCCGGCTATTTTAAAAATAAACTTAAACTTATTGTGCCAGTCAGGCTACAATTTTAGTAGCCAAACTCCCTTTTTTTCGTATGGGCAAGATTTTTCATTTCTGGAAACCTTTTTGGGTATGAGAAACTCATACGCAAGAAGGTTTTTTGCTTAGCCCTTTTATGCTAGTCTTCAGTTAAACTGGGCCACCATGACAGGTAGAATGCTTGGCCCAATCACTTGTCTATCACATAAAAAAGAAGGCATCCCGTTAAGAGTTTTGCCCAACGACACAACAAGCGAGCCTGCCGGCTTGTTTACTACACTATCCTGTTTGTGCTGAGCGCCAAGCAGGGAAGCTGTAATTATTATTTTTTACAGTTTTTAGGATGACTCGACTTAATTAGGAAGAGAACCCCACATCTACCATCTGCAAATCGGACGCTCTAACCACTACGTCATTGCGCCTCTTAGTAGCCAAACAAAGTAAAGGGTAATCAGTAACAGGAGCACCGCCTAGCCCTTTTTTCTATAGATTAGTTTAGATGTACCGTTCTTTTGTTGCAGAGGCTATATGAATCTTGCAATTTCGGAAACGATCTTTGATTACTTATTTTGTTGAATAAACCTGTGTGGTATGAGATAAGTTAACAATTCGTATTTGTTTTAAACCAACTTTCATTCAATTGAGCTAGATGCCAACATGCAACATACTGGTACGCAAGTCACAGAAGAAAATTCAAAAATGATCGAGAAAAATTTTGTTATGTCAGTGAAAAGTTTTCGACAATTCATATTTCTAAAACCAAAGCCAATTCGAACACCAAAGTGCATATTAGGGTTCAGCAACCTCGATACATCCTAAAATCAATTTTACATTTAGTGATAAAATTTTTGTTAGCCAGTGCAGTGAAAAATAGTTTACGTTTTTGGTCAAAAAATGTTATTTCGTTCGACTTCTTCAACGAATTGGCAATTTTGTACCGTTTAACCTAAGCCAAATAACTTCAAATTGTCAGAGAATATGTATAAGTAAATTATAATCATAGCCAGGAAGTTTGGAAGAAAAATCTTCGGTAGGTTTGAAGTACATGTATTCTATAATAACCTGCAGGGTGTAGGGCGTATTTGCCCACCTACTACTACCAAAGTAGGGTTAAAGTTGGTCAAATTCATCTAATTAAAAATTGATATGATACGTTACTTCCGGTCGGGTTGGCGAGCGGATGTAAAAACGACACAAAGGTGGTGCAAATACATTGGCTTATCAGTTTACGTATGCCAACTCCCAGCGTGCTCGTATCAACAGTTTAACACTGTGCTGCAATAGTGGAGTGGTTCTACGCGCTGTCCTACAATAAAAGGTTGTCACGAACCCGAAACCAGTGTAGATTACTGGTTGGTGCGAGCATAGATTCGAATCCCTTTTGTAGTAATTTTTACGGATATTCTTTGAGGCCGATTTTCAAAGCCATGCATTTTTGCAATTAACATGATTCTTAGAGCTCCAGCAGAAACTATAGAGCTTGGGAAGACTGACAGGTCTTATCGAAATTCTCGAAACCATCGCTAACAGGGTTAAAGGCTATTGTAGTGGAGTATCTGAAGCCATCTAGCTGTCGAAGGTCGCTAAACGTGGCTACTTTCGAGTAAGAGCTTCGGTCTTGACCTTAATTCCTCCTTACGTGGGCGGTCAGAATCAACAGCAGCAAAGTTCTAATAGCGTGCATCCCAGGAGAAAACAAATAATTAAATTTTCAGAGCGCAAGTTAAAATTTCGTCGTTGTCCAATAGATTAGGTCGTGTTGCAATTTAGATGACTCTCGTTCAAGAAGTCGTCGCATAGGAACAAAAAGGGGCAAACACGTGGTGACAGGCGTTTATATGCAAATGGGAAAAATATAATATCATTGTGATGTAACACAAGAATAATCGGATGGCTTAACTCGTACATGTAGATGGTTCAAGATTCAGTAACAAATGATAGAGTGAGATGACTTCCATATAAGGTTAACAAGTCAAATGAATCACAAAGAGGATGAATTTGCAGAAACTTGTTTCAAATATAACGGGTCTGACATTATAAACAGCTGACAAAACACCTGTTAGCAGCATGCCGGAATGGAGATCACTGACAAGAAAATGTTACGACACTCAAAAAACCAAGCGACATCCAAAATTAAATGAATAATGTAACTTATAATTTACAAAATGTGGAAGTGAAACGCAACATACCCATTAGACATTTTTTCTATTCGCTGGCTTCTACCTTTTGTTGGCAAGAGTAAATCGTGAATTTTGATCATTGAAAGTTACTGTAACTGAAAACTGTTTGTGTAAGTAGGTACTTTTTAAAATTTGTTACTGTAACTGAGTTACTTTTTTTGCTAGGCAACTGTAACCGTAACCCAGTTTCTTTAAAAAAGTAACTTGCCCACCAATGCTAAAATAACAAGATTCTTTGGCTTACCCGACAAAAGCTTGTGTTGGAAACTATGCGGTAAACTACCTGTGCACATCTCTCATTGATTCCCCAAAACTATTCCTTTCACTGATTCATATAGAATTAGGACTTATCAGTGGTTTTATTAATTCAATGAATCAGCATGGAAAAAGTTTTTAGTAGGCTATTTCTTAGAAAAATTTTATGTCTAGAAAAGTAAAACCAAGGTAAAAGCTAGTTTTTGCTGGATTAGAAATCAAAAATCTAATGAAAGAGAAAACTTAATCAACATTTGAATACCCTGGAATTGAGTGCATAAAAATCATTAAAACAGAGGGTACTCAACTTTTCCGGAAGTAGCAATCTATTTTCCACGTACCTGAAGGTCTGCTAAACAGAAAGTTTACATTTCGAAAGCAAAAGGCATCGGAAAATAGTAAGAAATAGCAATATCCTGCACTGCCTAGCTGGCTTTACATCGGTCAGTTCTATTTCTTTTTTCAAACAGCAGCTTTGGCACTTGTCTGCAGTGCTGCTAAATATGCTGTCGCAATGTTATTTAGAAGCTACTACACCAAAAAACTATATCTTGCTCCAAATCAGGGATACTTAGCCAAAATAACTTTCGCCAACAAAATTTTTGCTAATAATAAGTGCAATAGTGCTGTAGAGTGAATTTTGGGTTCTGATTTCTAATTCGTAATTATTTTTGCTGTAATACGTCGCATTTTTAACATATCGCAGCATTAGTGTTTTCAAACCTTCGCAGTTTGAGATAATAGGATCAACTAAAATTCAAGATATAGATTCACAAACATTCAATGAATTTCTGTAAACTCATTGACTTTTTATTCACAATCTATGCTAAATTATTTCTTTGTTAAATCCATCATAATGCACAGCATGTCATCACTAACATGCACATTATTCACCAGCGCAACTATAAATATTAATAAAATTTTTGTCGTTTGGACGTGCGATTATGTTTTGCATCTTTTCTTTGTAAGGTTTAGCAATAGTCTGCCACCAAGTGCGAGTTAACTTTTCTGTGGTTACAACTTTCTATTTCTTTTATTTCTATGTGAAATCGTTCACCATGTTTGTCGCTAATATCTTCCATAATTGAAGGAAAGAAGTCCAAGTGAGAGTTGGAGAAAGTGTGCTTTAAGTGGCATTCTAACTCCAAACTCTTGGTATGCTTGCAAAAATCTGTAACCATTTGGGCGTAGTTGGAAGATTTAGGAATACCCAAAAAATTTTGACAATCATACAAAACTGATTCCAAGGTGCTTTCACTTTTGTGCGTAAGCTTTCATCAAATTCTTCTTCACTAATCGAAATTTGCATTTCTGAACCAATAAAAACTCCTGCTTTTGTGTTAGCATTACTTTTGTTTGGAAATTTTTGACGCAAGTATGAAATTCCACTGCCATTTTGATTTAGTGCCTCCACAAAATTTTTGAACAAGTCCAGTTTGATGTGTAATGGTGGAAAGTAGATACTCTATGGATCAACTATGGGTACGTGTTAAACATTGCAGCAAACCTTTCTCGAATAAATTCAATCATTTTGGCTATACCTTTCGGTTTTAGTGATGTTTATCACCCCTGCTGTCGATCCTAGTGGCATAAGAAACATTGCTGTTTGACATATCCCATTTTAATACCAAGAAGTAAACCGATCACTTTAAATCTCCACAAATGTTCCATCAAAACTAAGGGTATTTTATTAAGCGTGATATTGTTTGCATTTGATGCATAGAATTTTTTTACCAGCAGTAATCTGCCTATGTACAAGTGAAACTAAAGTCTTTTTATTTCCGTTATACAGTAAAACTGCCTTTGAACTAGTTTTGCTTGAATCGATGAACAATCTCTACGTAGTTGGGGGATGCTCAAGACTAAATGCTTGATAAAGACAAACAACCTTGGAACAACAGCATACATTTTTTCAATAAAGAAAAACTCTTCTAAATGTGCATGACACGTACAATATTATATGCTTTTAACATCTTTTCGCAACAGATTCACGTGAGGAAAGGATTTCTAGTTTTTCTTTTGTTAATCCTAAGTCTCTCAACAAATCGTTCAAGTCACATTGGTTTAGCAGATGTGGCGTTTTACAAAAGTGGAAGGTTCATTTATACTTTCTGCAGCATCGCTTGACAAGTTTCACGTGCAACTCCAAACTGTAATGATGTAGATGGGCAAGAGCTACCACGTAAATCTGCATTTGATTCCAACAAAGATGGAGCTCCAGGAACTGGAATACCTCAAGAAGCATGATTTGCTGGCCGTAAGGCTTAAGAACAATCTGAATAAACAATGTTGAATTTATTTTTTTCAAATGCCCCGTGACTTAAGGCAGAAGTAATAGTATGATAAATGATTTGTGGATTCACGCCAAGTCATTGGTGCAGCACATGGCATGCTATTTCGTTTTCCATTTAACCACTGAGTTGGATGTGTAACAATATCTGCAACATACAGTATGTGCGGTGTCCAAGGTTTGTCTTGGTCTCCCCCATACACCCAAATTAAAACTTGCACGCTATCGATACTTTACTTGTTATTTTCAGTTTTTGAGGTTTACGAGTGAACTTTCCACAAATGTAGCAACAACTCTCTGGATGATTCATACATAATCTGCAATCCATCATTGAACATATAAGCTAGAGATAAATTAAAAATAAATCTCCACTTAACAATCAGATTTCAAAAATTATACAAGTAATGTTATTTGAACTTCCAAAAAACCTGAAATGCAATTAAGATTGCATTCTGTTTGGGATGGTAAATTTACAACATCTAATATAGTCTGTATGATGCTGCTACAATCTACAAAAATATTAGGTATTGCATCAAAGACAGCCATATAGCAGCCCACTATTGTCGCTGATATGATTATTTTCCTCAAAAGCAACAAATAGTGAAGAAAAATAGCTGACAGATAAACATTTTAATACCAAAGATAAGACACATTTACGAAGGCAAAATATCTCTTAATCACACTAATATAATTCATTTGTTGTGGATAATTTAAGTCAAAAATCAAAATTGAATTTTTCGGACACTTATTACAGTAATTAGGTAAGTAAAAAAATATAAAATGAACTAGGATCTAGTGTAGGTCCCGCAGGTGTGGCGGTCTAAGCTATGCGTTATCAAAAGCCTCTAGCTTCTTGTCGGTCACCAACTGCACTGAAGAGACCTGATAGGTCGAAACAGTGTCACTATCTGCAGTTTGCTAAGTGCACCGCTAGCCTCTTGCATTACTATAAGAACTAAAATTGCTTTCACAATACAAAAAATTTAATATAGTTAACGCCAAATTTCAAAAATTTGATATAGATTTGCCATGAGTATAATAATATTGGTATAAATAAAAATGTAGACGTGACTGAGAAAAATGGATTTTATTTTTGAATTCAGCCCCCCAAAATTGCTCTAGCTCTCTTGAAAAGTACCATAAGCATCACAAAAAATTTTTTGGTTTTCTTGGGTTGGGTTATGGGTCCCAAAAAATTTTGGGTGAAAACATTTATTTAATTTTTTGAAAGATCCAACTCGAGCAAGTAGCATTTTGTGTTCGATAAAACGTCAAGATAGTTTTAGAGACCGATTTGGAAAAGAAAGCATCTTGCGTTATATTAAACGTAAAGATCCTTTTTCTGGAGATCAACGCTACAATATTGCGTAAATTTTTGAGAAATTGTTTTTTGTACATCTACGCTCAATAATGCTTGAGTGGCAAGATTTAAAGGACTATTTTTGTGGGTTGCACCCGAAACTATTTGAGAACCTCGCTCTAAGCAATGCACTTAGAGTCGTCACAGATTTAATAGCCCTAACTTCTTTTGAGGTCAGCTTGCGCAGTAAGCTTTGCCAAAAACTCGTGTACCAAGCGTGACTAAGGATTTACTAAAAACACTTGTTTCACATACAATAGTTAAAACCTTTGCCTTCAGCACCTTAGTTTTTGACGCCCCTGATTTTGCACGCTTTATTCCCAACCAGATCAAATTGCATCATCATTCAAGGACGAGTTTTTCCTTCCATTCAACTTACTATCATCCAAAATACCGTACAATTTTTTAGTTCTGAGCTTCTTAAAACATAGTTTGGATAACACTAAATCGACTTTGGGCTAAGATTAATAGTTTTCGTGTAACGGTAATGCACTGTTGTAGGTTGAAGCCAAAACCGAGTTGTGTTTGCTTGTCCAAAACACAGACCAGCAATCACATTCTTTAATGATACCAGGAACCTAGTATCTCTTGATAGCAAACAAATCCGCACCACGGATAAAACAATTGGCAGACGCTGCATAAAGTGCTGCATATAAGTAAGAAAGAGATGACCTCTACTCACAAAACCAATGGGTCTTTATTCACGTTTAATTTTGACTTCACAAGAATTTTCCAAGTCTGAGTTCAATTGCTTGATATTCAATATAACAAACTTTTAGCTAATTCATTCTCTAATCAGATAAAAAAATCTGAATTTTTGTCCCTATCTTGTAAGGTTGGCGAAACCCAAAATCGATTACTTTCGCGTTCGGGTTCAGAATTTTGTATTTTTCGAATTCTAGGAATTTATTTTTCGAGGGTAGCAAACCGAGTTTTTCAAGTGTGAGTTTACAGTCTTGCCGAAGCAGTTACTGAAGTCACTTTAGTCAAGCCGTTTTTAATTTAGAAATTTATCATTTTCACATGACGGTGGCAGATAAAAACAAATCTAGATTCACTCAACTAAAATCGAATTAGTTTCATATCAATTACAGTTCTTTCAAAAACTAGATAATAGGTTTACAATAATCGAGTTATACAAAACGTAGTGGTTGTATTACCTTTGCATGAATGACTTTGATTCGTCTGAAATTGTGAGGTCGCGTTATCGAGATAAATCGAAGTAGAGAAAACATGAGGATATGAAGAGATGTTGCCACAGAAGTTGCCTTGTTGCCCCCCAAGTATATCTAGATGTTTGTAGAAAAAGCAGTTAAAATATGTTTCTAGCTTTGCTATTTTCAGCCAGTGTTATCAAAGTTTTTTTGGTATGACCCATGTTAAAAAATTTGCAAACTTGCTGTACGCAAAGGTGAATCAACAAACAATTAAGTATGCATATACGGGCAAAGGCGGATATAGAGATGCTATTGAAGTATCAAGAATTACTCTTTCACTAACTTTGCAATTTGATACAAACAACACACTGTAGATATTTTAGGCATTTCTGCAAAGCAAGTACGCATAGGCACAGTCAGAGGAGATAGGACAGGAGAGGCTATACACTGCTAAAAACATGTGTAAATTTTTCCAAATTTTAAAGGTAAACTCTTTTCATAGAAAACTCCCGAAAAAATTTGCAAAGCCAGAGTTAGTGATCTTTTTTTATAGATCGTCATTTATAGTTAGGAAACAGAGTGCCTAACGTTGAATGTATCATGCAGTTGGGTCATATTTTCTTCCTGATCATATGCCATTGTGAGTGCGAACAAAACATCTAAATTACTGTTGCTCATATTATCCGAATTGCTTTTTTCAGTCTGCCCTTTTTAGTCGCGAATGAGCAATTCTATCCGACGACGAGGTCAAAATGAAATTTGCAACCAGCACTAGAACGAAGCGACAGGTCGTTGCGACGCTTTGTTAGAGAACTACTGCTTTAAGCAATGTTTTGGCTCACGTAATGGTTATCCCATACAACGTTTTGTAAATATGGTAACCTTCTCCCTGTTTTGTTTGCGGTATCGCCGCGTTTGAATTATATTCAGTGCATTTGAACTTGAAATGCAGTGCAGGCCAGAAATGTTAAGATCGCGTTGCTCAACTAATTACATTACCGACAGCTGTCGAATGCAATTTAATGTCAAAAGAACAAAGATTTTTTGAAGGCGTTAGGTGAAACCAACTTTATTGAAATTATTTTTTTCCTCTGAAACAACCTGAGTAACAATTACTATACCGTGATTGAGTGAAATGCATTGATCTTAGAAACAGTTAGATATCATTTCTTAATGTCCTTTTTTTAGGTATAGTAAGTAGTCCAATAATGATGTCGACACCTGCTAAAATTAAGTTTTTATTCACTTTCTTCAAAGAATTTAAGGATCTAAAGACAGGAAATAAAAACATTCCGCCCCGTGGAAATTTTGTTCTGGTAAATATATGATCATTACGGACATATTGGTCACAACATCTTCTTTTGTGAGAAATGTAAACAGATTTCATGATGCAAGGTGAGATTATTTACGATTAACTATAAGGATCATTTTAATTCGTTTCTCGACAACGTAAGCAGTGAGTTAGAAAGCTGTTTGTGGTGTCTATCAGATCGTGCCTACAACACTGACAACTTCCAAATGTTTTGTAGGCCAATAATTGACAAATGGCTTTCCGTGACAGAGTTGTAAAAGCATATTACTCTTTTTCTCTATCCGAACAACTGTAAAAGTTATATGCTAATGCCATCCAATATTTGTTGTTATTTATTTGATCACACGGGCGCTACATGGAGCCAATATTATCAATTACTTTATTATATCAGTGCCGGTAGTCGATGAATGCTTTTAAATTCCTTACGGTTTCCAATAGTAGATAGTCATCAGTACGTTGAGAGGAGGATCCTAGGGGTACCAAAGGACCCGGGCCTGAGATTTTTAGGGCCTGAGTTTTAGAAATGCTGCGTCAAAAACTTATTTGGAACTTTTTTTATCCTTTAAACATTAATTTTTGACAATGTTGCGGGTAATAACTGAAAAAAGATGATCGATCTGGCTTCAAGGAAATATGATACAGGCCTTGGCTAGGCCTCTTCACGTTCCTGGCGACCACATTACAAGAGCATAAAAAAGGTTGGGGAGTTACAAAAAAAATTTGTGGGCTATAATTTTCTAAAGTTGTGTTAGATGACCTTTTTGTCATTTTGGAAATTGATATTTTCCAACCCCACTTTATAAACTCAACCCCTAATGAAGCATGTTATAAAATCCTTTTTTTGGATATTGCTATTTCTGGCAAGCAATTTTGTCAACTGGTACCTCAAATTTGATGGATGATCATTTTTGAAGATTGAGGCTTTGTAGCCGATATTTGTGACAACACCTTGGTTGATCGGGGTAAACAAATTTGAAGATTATGGGCCCTGTGACCTTCCCCCTAGCTATGACTAAGGATCACATATGTCTTGAGCTTTGGGCTTAAGTTAATCTAATCGGAAATTTTTTTCACAGTTATGTAGAATATTCTCGCAGTGAGTCATTAACAGATGAAGTTGTTGATTCAGACCAACGAAATATTAGGGAATACTTGTGACCAAATGCTGAAAGTTCACGTGCTAAAGTAACTTTCAACTCGCTACATCCTCGTCGCAGTGATGTCAACAACGTAATCGCAGAATATTTGGTTATTGAGTGCACTCTTTCGCTATCCATCGTGGAAAACACAGATTTTGTTCAATTTATAAATATCGTCAAGCCAAGGTGATTAAGTTACGTCATAGAATCATCTGTTGGCACACTTTGGCTACATATGATGTTTTTGTTTGTAAGAGCTGTTTTCAAACCAATTATTAATGATTTGTACCTTCAACAAATTTAATTAATGGTGCTTTTTTACTAACTAAGCGGTGAACTGATGCCTTTTGTCAAGCAACGCTGGTGAGCTTGTTGATATGCTATAAAATGTTTTATATCTCATCCAACTCATACCGTTACCGTTAAGACTAACCTAATAAATTCGTATTCAGTCAAGCTTTTGCGGTTTTATTTTCTGCTTCATCAAAAACTTTTTTGCCAGTTACGCACTATTCCTGCTAAATGCAGCAGAATTTCCGAGCAGTTAAGTGAAGAATTTTGATTTGGGAGTTAGCAAAATTTCGAGTAGGATTTTTCCGAGTTAACTTTTTTAACTATCACAATACGAGATATACTTTGATATTACTATCAGAAAAGATCAACCTTATCAAGAAAAGGAAACTAAACAAAGGTTGATAACAATTCCTGAAAGGAAAGCTAAAGTAGTTTGGATAACGTCAAAAGTAAATACCATCCACCAAGTGGATCTAGTATAGATCCCGCAAGTGTGGCGGTCTAAGCTATGCTTTATTAAAAGCCTCTAGCTTCTTGTCGGTCACCAACTGCACTGAAGAGACCTGATAGGTCGAAACAGTGTCACTGTCTGCAGTTTTGCTAAGTGCATCGCTAGCCTCTTGCATTACTATACATGTAAAACCTGTGACCGCTAGGCTGTGAAAGCACTATTGTTCTAGCAGTTGCTAGACTTAGTGCACCTGCGACAACCGCCACTCATTCACGAGTGATACGGCTTCGCAGAGTACTGACAGACCTTCCACCAAGTGGATCTAGTGTAGATCCCGCAAGTGTGGCGGTCTAAGCTATGCTTTATTAAAAGCCTCTAGCTTCTTGTCGGTCACCAACTGCACTGAAGAGACCTGATAGGTCGAAACAGTGTCACTGTCTAAATAAGAATTGTTTCAGATTTCTCTAGTCAGACATAAATACAATATTAATTAGCAGTAGCGTGACGTGGTGAACTGAGTGTTGGACTTGTCATTGAAAAACTATGAGTTGAGCACTCACAGCGTTGCTTTGCATGCAGCATGACCATGAAGAATTGGCATTTACATTAAAGCTTTACGTTTAGGGTTCAGGTTATGGCTTGGCCTGACTAAAAGAACGTAAGGTCATTTCACTGTCTCCTTAACACTACCTCCAGATTGTGTTCCATGAATTGAATAAGTTTTTATCATTTATCATTTCGCTCATAATGTAGTGTATTAATTTGGTTCAGAGCTAATGCTAAGAATATGCTTGAAAGAGATAAAATAAAAGGAAATATTGAGAACTCATTCAACTCATCATAATCAAAAGAAATAGAGAGTTTGGGAGACTTCTGAGTGTACTTCTGGTCTTCAAGTCACCAGACGCAGTTAGACTAAGCAATATATTGAACCTGAAACGTGATCTTTTATTTGAACGCCGGTTGTGCACCTCCATGCCGCATGCAAAATAATACTCAAAACTAGCTCTTAGTTCATTGTGCCGTCCTGCCGACAAAGAGAAGTAAACGAGCTTGTGACATCCGGTTTTGTTGTGTATCTAGTATCGTGTACTATCAAGCGGCTTAAAAATACGTAATATTTCTTAATGAATTACAACAGCAAAGTTTTAGTATAATCATGCTTTGTTTATTTCTTAGCAGATCCTTTAACATTTTTAATAATAGCAGAATCTGGCAGAATTTTGTGATAGAATTTGGAGATTTAGTGTGACTGGGCAACACCGTCAGGGGATTCAAATTAAATAAAATGATAGTCATTATTAATACATGCGCAGTGTACTTTTGTTTTACTAAAATAAGGCCATCTTCAAAAGCAGAAATTCAAATCTCGAAGCTCGTGAATAAAAAAGTTAATCTTAACAGTGCCACTGGGAGTTAATTTCGTTAGACGATAGACAAACTAAATCCTATTTTAGATAATAACATCTTGTTATCAGGGCAATTTGCTTTTTGTGCTTTTTGCATCATTTTTGTCCCCAAGCTAAAATTACATATTAGCCAAAGCACACCGCTGTGGTATTTAGAATTTCCAAATCATGCCTTCAGATTTTTTTGCGAATCTGCGGTAGTCCACAACCATATTAGTCTTATGTTGGGGTTTTTAAACTTTTTGAGACGCGCCTTCTTGACAACGTCGACAAAACCCCGTATCCCCCTAATACGTTTAATTTTGTTTTTGAGATATATTCTTCTCAGCGGTGGTTGTGCTTCACATTTGCTCTTCAAAACAGAAGACTATTTTTTTGGAGATTAATTTGTTTGGAAGTCTGAATTTGACAACTTTTCTCAATCTTTTCAAGGGGTAGCCTAATCTTATCCAGAGCAGTTTGTATGCTACAGATGTGTTGGTAGCTTATCAGATATAGCATGTGCAATGTATTCAGGCTATATTTAAAGCATGTTGTGTTTAATATTTATCGTTTTTATTTTCAGGTGAAAAGAATGCTACAATTAGCTGCATCATCCCAACTATACTTCATTTAAACTCACACCTTCAAACGGAGAAACAGGCGACTCGCTTTTGTCCAGCACTTGAAAGCGCTTTAATCCATTCATTGCTGAAACGCTTCAGAGAAGTGTTTGCTGTTGTCAAATGCCATGATCAAAGACAAATCAAGTGAATTTGCCTATCGGTGATGACATTAAGGTTATCGCTACTGAAGTAGATCCTTGTTTTGCTTTGCAATGAGTGGATGAGAACGATGATAAGGTGCGAATTATTTACAAAATAAAAACAAATAAAAACGTAAGACGATTTTGATTCACTTCTACTCATTCTACTACGACGAGCGTTCGCACTCAAAGTGACAAGTACTCACAGGAAATCGATGAACTTGCCAGTTTTACTCCAAATGTGTTTGACTTCTAAATCGACTAATTATTCCGCACTTTTTGCTTCTGCTCGATAAGTTTTTGTGTGTCTGGGGGCATTTGCAGTCAAAATGGTTAGTTATGTGACTACATCAAGCTAGGTTATCTTCTGAAATGCTGTATTGTGTATTTAAAGTGCAACGCAGTTATGCAAAAGCAACATCAAGCGTGGCGTATTTGTGGCTAAAATATGAATATTCATAAAGCTATGTTATTTTGATACTGTTCAAGGTTTTTACCGGGCTTGGTCTCGCTTGGTCATTGTCACGAATAAGTAAACTTGCGTTAAAAGAATAGTTTTTATATGTGTGTAGTTGTTGTAATCTGTTGTTTTATTTAACAGTGATCATTTTATTTGTAAATCTGAATTGTTTGAAGCCCAAAACTTGCTAAGCTGTTTTCGAAAAAAGACCTTTTTTCGCACTTATTAATAGATTTGTAACTCGCACACCTTTCTGACGTCACAATGGTTGACTACGTGACCAATTCCAATGTATTCTAGTGATTCTTGTTTCTTCGCAAAGGTTTTTCTTTTTTATATTATTATCGATTACGTAATTTATTAACGGTGCTTTTCTTGTGTCACGTGATGTTCTAGCAATTTCTAGATTAATTTCCAGTTGTATATATAAGCCGGCGAGATTTTTTCATTCAGAAAGTGTTGTTCAGTAGAGATAGTAGAGTGCAGTAAAAAGGCGTTGTTCTGTGGTAATTTTTGTGACAGGAGTCAAGCGATTATTTTGGTGGTTATGGTTTTGGTTAGTCTGATATTTATACAGTAAAGTGCTTTAGTTTCTGTATTCGACAAGCGAAGGAATTTGAAGTATTAAAGTGGTTTGTGAATATATTTGTTCTGTTAGTGATCGAGTGCGTGGGTTAAAGTACCTTAGTGGAAGCCAATTTTTTCCTAGCTATTAAGTTGCAACCAGACTTAATTATTCAAGCAATACTACAGTATACGTCGCCTCAATTTTAAGAAGTAAATCAAGATTGAAATAGAATCAAAAAATTTCTATTCAAACGCGACAGTCATGCGAAAAGTAGCAGGTTTGTTAAACCAAATGCTGAAGATGTGCATTTTATTGGAGCTTCTGCTATTTTTTTTGTACTTCCTACCCCAATAGTCAGTTCAACCAAGAGATCGGAAGGGATCAAAAAGTTTTCAATTAATTTGTCAAACTTTTGGTTTTGTTTCAGTAATGCAAAATGAGTTGTGACACTTTGAATTTATCCTTTACTTTAATTACATTTCGATTGGTTGATTAAAACCTGAGTGATAATTACAATGGCCCAAGGGTCAGTTAGGAGTGGTTCAAGGGACTACAAATATGCTGACCCTTGAACTACTCTGAGTGGGCTGCATATTTTGTAGTGCATCTAGGAAATGAGAACTGTTATAGCTACAAAGCGCTAAAGATAGCTCTGCTAGTCAAAGCTTTGTGTTATGTACAAATTTTGAAGCAAAAATTTTTTTAATGAAGAAATTACATTTATTTAAGTACAAAAGTGGCTCAACGATCCACACTTTCCCCTACCTCTTTACCCTAATTTTATTTTCAAAAATATATTTGCACTTCGCCTACGTGCAATGAAACTTGCTTTACCTAAGTATCTGGTACATGCAAAAAAGTACGAGAACGTTTGCAGATTAGAAAAAGCCTCTACTGCGATACGCATCACTACACCTATACCAATAAAAGCAACAACCTTGCACAGGAGACTTGGTATTTTCCACTCATTGAATCCCCAGATCACCTTATTGAGATATAGTGGGCTCAGAATAGCAGAAATTGTATCCGACACACACATGCTTACGATATACATATGGAAAATTGAGCTAAAACAAAAATATGTTGAGTAAAAAAGTTCAATCAAAAACTAAATGCAGCCATACTTCAGTTTTGGAGAGCCGATGACTACAATAATAGTAATTACATTGGCAACAATTCCAAAGACAGTCATTGGCAAAACGAATCCAGTTACAATTGCACCATCACGGTCAGAGAACGGCAAAAGAAAACCGGTAGTACTGCAACAAACAAGAATAATAAATGTATTAATTTAACTTTTATTATTTATTAATTGTATTCCCGTTTGTCAGAGTTGCAGAAGAGTGCCAGTAGTGCTAAGCATAGGACGACAGCACTGAATTGTCTTAAATTTTCTAAAGTTTGAGCATTTTGCTAAGACTGCTTAATTGAGGTTATTTATACTATAGAGTCCAATTTTGTGTGAGTGTTTGTGTGTGTCCGTCTTTTTGTGTATGTGTTTCAACTTTTCCAAAACTACAGGACGCGCAAGGCGATTGGTCATTCCCATAGGGTGAGTGTCATAAGAGGTCTTGTAACGATATGACAACGCCATATTCAAACATGATATATATACTCAGGTTTACTAGGTCAATAAGAAAAAATAACACGCAGTTGGAAAACGATGTTTTCGCTGTGAATCCACGAATCTCACAACCGATTCAAGGTAAAAATTTTTTTTTTAGATTTATTTTTCGACTTCCAAAATGCCATATCACATGGAGCCTGACTTTTTTTTTGGAGAACTACATTTTAACTGGTTTTTTCCCAAGCACAGTCAATTTCTAAGAAAAAAATCAGCTCGCATCTTGAAAATACGCGCAAATGTTGAAAATAAGCACAAAATGATAACCCTGTCTATACTATAAAGCGCAATTCTGCGTGTGTGTTTGTGTGTATCTGTTTGTCTGTGTGTTTTAATTCCCACGAAACAACTAAGAGTAAGTGTTGCAAGGCGGTTTGTGATGTCACAATCAAAGATAATTTTTTAACTCGCATTTTTTGACCGAGAAACGCGATTTTAGGCTTAAACAAAAGCCAGTACCCAACTTACCAGTTTCAACAAATTTTACTTCTTTAGGATGCCATATTACGTCGTAATCAACAATTAATTGTAAAAGTTATTAATTTAATCAAAAATACTGATTGTAGAAACTCGATCAACAGCTTTTTTGGAGATCTTAGCAAGGTGCTTTCTATAAAAAATTCTACAACAATTAAGGCATAATTGACAATGCAACGACAGAGTTTTTGTTTAGGCATTTTAAGCCTTCTAAATATGCTTCTTGCTTTTTTACTGCACACTTCAACTCGCCCTATGATGTCATAATGCTGTTCTGGTAAGATCAAAACAAACTCTCGCTACCAGAGATCATCATACGACAATTTTTTTAATATAGTAGGCATTCTTCGTATGTCGAGTGTAACGATATTTCAATCAGATCACTTCGTTCTTTCGACAAATTTATTATTCAAATTTAACGTTTCGCTCCCCTTAGTTACCGGGGAGCTTCTTCAGAACACGGTAGATGTTAATAATGTGACATACAAACTGTACAACATAAAAATATAAAGACTACCTGTATTACTAAACACTAAAAATTACATTATTAATCAACAGGGCAGGCAATCACGTAATAACAAAAACATTGTTACATCACAAATACAGGAGTGGCCAAGTGAAAAGTGTTGTGAGAAACATAAGACATTATTTATTTATTGGAGACAAACACACTATAAACAGTCGGAAATGTCGTCACAAAATCAGAAGTACTAGTATGCTTGTCTCCAATAAAAAAATAATGTCTTATGTTTCTCACAACACTTTTCACTTGGCCACTTCTGTATTTGTGATGTAACAATGTTTTTGTTATTACGTGATTGCCTGCCCTGTTGATTAATAATGTAATTTTTAGTGTTTAGTAATACAGGTAGTCTTTATATTTTTATGTTGTACAGTTTGTATGTCACATTATTAACATCTACCGTGTTCTGAAGAAGCTCCCCGGTAACTAAGGGGAGCGAAACGTTAAATTTGAATAATAAATTTGTCGAAAGAACGAAGTGATCTGATTGAAATACGACAATTTTTTCAAATTTGCACAATTTTTACAATATGAGTTAATTTTCAACCTGATTTTTAACCTCATTTTTCCACCGATTTTTAAGATTTTTTTAACAAATCGTATGTTATTTCAGGGCAATTTCGATAATATAAGGCACGTATTTTCACTATTTGCGTTTATACTACAGAAATTGAATTTTAACACCTGTAGTGTAACTTATTATCCCATCCCCAAAAAAGTGGTAAACTGAGTAAGAACAGGTAAGTTTAATATATAAAGATTATCATAACGTAATGACAGTTAGTGGCTGATGTAAAAGCTAAGGAAATTTGCTTTCCAGCAATATTTAAGTAGTTAGTTAGGCCTAATGATTGGTTTACCGTAAGTATATCATTTTGGGTAGTTTGCTCTTTGCTTAGCTGCATATACAGGGGGGTGCAAAAGTAGGTATACAGTGATAAAAATAGTTAACACGTACATTATTGACAGCATTTATTATACAAAAAACGAATGTTGCACAACATGTAATAAGAAACATACGTAATAAGAAGCTCTAATCCCTCAGGTACTCTAATTGCTTGCCGTCAGCGATCACACACTCCTCTATTTGAGAACGAACACTCATGCACGCTCTAAAACAAAGGTCTTCACCAGCATCAATTTCCTGACAAGCCTTCAAAATGAACTGAATCATGTCTTCAACAGTACGGGGCTTGCGTGCAAAAACCTTATCCTTTATGGTTCCCCAAAAAGAAGTTCATAGAAGTTAAACCTGGCAAGCGCGGGATCAGTAAATAGCACCTCGTCGTATAATCCATCAGTTGGAAAATATTAAGTCAAGCAGTGCATGCACAGTGAGAGCAAAATAAAGTGGGGCTCCATTTTGCTAAAAACAAAACCTGCATTTTAATTAAACGAAATGACTAAAACTAGATGGATTTTTATTTTAAGAAATGTTGCTTTCACTTCTATATAATATGCCACTAATTTCACTGATGTGGTACAATTGTATACCTACTTTTGCACCCCCCCTGTATATGCCAGGACCAAGCAATGTGCGTGCAGCCAGAGGCTTTAGGTCGTACAAATAAGCATGCAGTTACGAAAAAGTAGTAAGTAGTGGTCCTAATATTTAATAGCTTAATCCTGAAAATACATATCATAACACTTTGGCGCCTTCTTGCTACCCCACAACTTTGAAAATATACAGTATTTCCATACACTTCATCAAATGAGCGAATAACACTTTTTTAAATCGTTGGCTATTTCCATTGTGAGCAAGTACACCTCCTAGTACCAAACAAGCAAGCAAGATGTCGCCATGAAATCCATAAATTTGGAAAGAAATATAGGGGTAATGTAATGTACAACGGTATCAGGACAGTTACCCCCGGGCATTTACCCCCGGTCTCTTGGGGTAGGGCTAGGGTTAGGGTTAGAGTAAGGGTTAGGGTTAAGATTGAAGTTAGAGTTAGGGTTATAGCGCCCAACTTTAAGCCTAACCCGATGTATGTGACCGGGGTAAGTGTTCGCGGGGAGTAAGAGTCGTAGAACCATCTACAACACCCTATAATGTTTTTAGGTTTAATTGGTTTCCTCTACAAAAACAGTACGTTTGATTTTGGAACGAGATTTGGCAATGTCAACAACACATTAACTTTTTATCACTGTTTTCATAAATATCAATTGGTTGAAGCCGAGAAGCCGCCTAAACTGATATTGTTAACTTTGACATTAATAACGGAGGCTCAGATATTGTAATCACTTAACAGTGAGTGCTTCGTTTTGGGTTGGTTTGCTCTTTTCCTCGCTGCGTGTATCCCAAGACCAAGCAACATGCGCGCGACCACAGGCTTTAGCTCAAACAAATACGCCTTCAGTTAGGAAAATGTTGTAATTAGTGGTCCTCATATTTAACTGCTCAATACTGAAAATACATATCAATCATGTATAGTAATGCAAGAGGCTAGCGATGCACTTAACAAAACTGCAGACAGTGACACTGTTTCGACCTATCAGGTCTCTTCAGTGCAGTTGGTGACCGACAAGAAGCTAGAGGCTTTTAATAAAGCATAGCTTAGACCGCCACACTTGCGGGATCTATACTAGATCCACTTGGTGGAAGGTCTGTCAGTACTCTGCGAAGCCGTATCACTCGTGAATGAGTGGCGGTTGTCGCAGGTGCACTAAGTCTAGCAACTGCTAGAACAATAGTGCTGTCACAGCCTAGTGGTCACAAGGTCTTACATGTATAGTAATGCAAGAGGCTAGCGATGCACTTAACAAAACTGCAGACAGTGACACTGTTTCGACCTATCAGGTCTCTTCAGTGCAGTTGGTGACCGACAAGAAGCTAGAGGCTTTCAATCACTTTGGCGCTTTTTCATAACTTTGATATACTTTTAAGCACTTGCTAAATTTAACAGATAAACGTTTGTTAAGTTTATAAACGCCTATGGTGAAAACAAGACAACTAAGACGTTGCCGGGGGCTCGATAAACTCGGGGAACATGTAATGGCTACGCGCAAACCCCAATAATGTTTTCTTAGTCGATTGCATTTCAAAAAATGGTAGTTTTGTTTGGAAACGAAATTTGGCTATGTGAAAAAGCAACAATTTTTTATTGCAATTTTTACCACTACCCATCGGGTATAGCAGGTGCAACCGGTTGAACTGATAATGTTTATCTGGACATTACTGATGGAGGCCCTGTGAGCGACGCCGGCAAAGCCGGCTAGTTTTTGATAAATTTATTAATTATAATTAGTTTGAAAAAAATTTCTTCTGCTTGGTGAATTTTAATAATTATTAAAACTCACCAAGCAGAAGAAATTTTTTTCAAAGTGCCTTTTTCAAGAGCACAACCAGGCTGCCATGGCAAGCTTTGAATCCACTGCTTTTTGATTGGTGTCTTTACAAACCGAGCGTCAGTTCAGGCAATCTTTATCTCAGATCACGACAGATTCTCAAAACAATGAGCACATCTCTTCCCAAAAGCTAAATTTCCCCTTAACCCACACAAAATTTTTGGTATTATATTATTTTCGTTACTATCCAAAAATGTAAAAATGCATCCTAATTTAAACAAACCGAAAACAACAGCCAACTTTGTTCGGAATAAGGCGACAAATGAAGAATGAGACATCTCATGATGTATGAGTTTTGAGCTCAAATTGTGTAGTTTTTAGCGAAATTTGAATGCTGACGCCAGGACAGATCAACTGGCACTGATTAAACAGGAGCTGATTTCGAGATAGAAATGGGTGTTATGGCTGATGAAAGCTAGTTTGCTTTTAAAACATTACTTCTATCGGTTGCCTTGATATATTTGCCCCATAAATCAGTCAAAAATTACGTAGAACATATCGTGACTAAAAGCGAGAATTAAAAAATTACCTGTTGTTGGTTGTTCCATAATCTCTGGTGATAGTTTCCACGCTATTGACTTGAGATGTATGTTCTTGATTCATTGCAAATTGACTTGTCATAGTTTAATTTTTGATTTCTACTTTTCGCCAGCAGTTAAGGAAAATAAAGTATAAGGTTTGAACAAATGTTTTACATCTCAGTTTCTAAAATTATTTGCTGATGAAAAAGAGTATTGATGCGTAAGATAAATTATGAGGTGAATTGTTTTTCGTTCATCCATCTAATTAATGGTGAGAACGTGTAAAATGTGTTCATCCACCTAATTAACAGTAAGTACGTGATATGTTTATCTTTAACTTAATTACAAAATTGGCTCTTTAACATAAAATTATGAAAATTGCTATAAGCTGGCTTAGAACAATACTTAAAATACACGTGACTTTGACCAAGATTAAAGGTTAGCTGTAGTTATTCTGTCAAGAAGGTGTCACGACTTAGTGAACATCACAAGCAGCATTCCTTGCGTACTTGTTCAAATGGCGAATAGATTTTGATCTTTTTCTTGGTAATACCTCTTGATATATGTAATCTGGTAGCATATATGTGTACTTATGTGCTAATAGTGAAGAGGTGTACTTGTGGAAAGGGAAGAGGTGAAGACCGATTTTTTTATAGACACGCAACAAATATGCTACATAAAAAGATAATTTCCAAAAATATATCTCAAAAAAAGTAACTGGAGACAAAAACACTTACAATCAATGTCCCCTCTAAGCTGCACGCTTGCGCGGCCGCGCAGTTGCTTAGACCCCTTTGCGCAGCTACCACAACGCTTTGCGCAGTCTCCACCATAAAGAAAGACGTGAAATTCTGAACACAAATGAAGAAAGTAGGTCACAGGAAGTGAAAGGGCTCCGCGAGGTATTCGTTTGCAGTCAAATGTCGGTGTACGGACGTCTCGAAGCCTGGACAATTAGGTTCTCTAACAAAAATTTGGAGAGGAGAACGACTTGAAAACAACCTCTCACAGTCCTTGTTGGCGTAGATTCCGTCCAAAAAGAGGTCGATGACCTTTTTTTTTTTGGAAAACACCATGTGCGTGCGCGGTAATAGGTCCATGTAAGAAGGCGCCTGACGTGAAACCAAGACATGCTATTACAAGGTCGTGAGCACTGACCTTCGGTGTAATTTATGTTCCATTACTGGGTAGTAGACTTTTATAAATTCTGCCTAGTAAAATTGTGATTCAGCGCACTCGTTGATTTTTCCGCGTAGCATTATCAAAAATTAGAGGGAACGTTGCTTACAATATAGACGTAAGAGCTTTTTCATAACATTTGTTAGCACTTTTTTCCAGTTCTTACAAATCTTGTTTGCGTACCAGCAGGACGTTGGTCTTGGTTAAACGTGGTTCAAATGTGCATAAATCGTAATGTGCAATCTGTCACAAAATTTTGTGAAATGAAGCTTTAAAACCAGCGAAATTTTAAAAAATATTTAAAAAAACTTCAGGTTTATGCGAGAAAACCAGGAAATTTTTGAAAGACAGAAGAAAGAATGCACAAAGTAAAAAACAAATTTTGAAAAATTGTTGATTTTAAATGAGAAATTATCAAGAGCATTCTATTTGGTGTCTTTGAGAGTGGCTTGAGTTAAGAAAGCTCACACGATTGCTGAAGATTTTATTCTATCATCTGCAGTTGATATGTGTGTGAAGCAGTTTCGTGCTAGAAATACGTCACAAAACTAAACGATATTCCGTTGTCCAACAATACAATTGCAAGAAGATCGCAAAAAATTTCAGCCGAAATAAAAGCACAGCAAATCAACAGACTGAAGCATCGGTATTTTGCAATACATCTAGATGAAAGTACCGACGTTGCCAATCAATCAAAATAGCTGGTTTATGTAAGATATTGTTGGAAAGGAGAAATGACAGAAGATTTCCTTTTTTTGTCAGTAAATGCAATTAGAACTACAGGTGAAGAGATCTTTAAATTTATTAGCAATTTCTTTTCATGTCATGACTTTTTTGTGAAATGAAAAGTATAAAGCAGCGCCATCAGTACACACGCTAACTTTGCGTTGGTATGTGTACTGATGGCGATGCTTCAATGACTGGGAAGCACTCGGAAGTAGTGGTTCGAGTGGAAAAATATAAGTGAGGTCAATAAAAAAATTTTTGAAACGCGGCCAATGCCACATTTTTGGTGATAACTTTATTTTCAGTCAAGGAAATATTTTTAAAATTCTACGAAAAGTCAATCAAAATTGGGAAATTTACCCAAGGCATGGTATGCAAACTTTTTTGCATGCGGACTAATTTCAAGCCTCTTGAATATTTAACCAGCCTGTCAAAATTTGTAAGTCAAGTTGTTTCTATCCGCAATTAAGCTGCAAAGCAATAATGTGGGGTTGAAGACCTTTTTTTCGTAAATTAATACTTTTAATTCGACAGTTACATTCTTTGGAAATCAACCCTTCCATTAAAACTTTTCGGGGGCCACAAAATTTACGGCTTCGGCCGCAGATTGCACACCCCTGGTAGATAGGGTTTGAAAAACTATTTGGGGCGCTAGCAATAGCTTTTTCCTGGCTATTCTCATGATCGCACTTAGGTAGAACATATTGTTTTCTCTTATTGCTTAAACAGTAGCCTATACGTTCAGCTTGCGGTACACG
Source organism: Trididemnum clinides (assembly GCA_963675345.1). Taxonomy (NCBI): domain Eukaryota; kingdom Metazoa; phylum Chordata; class Ascidiacea; order Aplousobranchia; family Didemnidae; genus Trididemnum; species Trididemnum clinides. The sequence continues at coordinate 18,451,342 of OY776295.1, read as the reverse complement.
GAGCCCGCTGAGACAGAGAGATATACACGAAATAAAAGCTGACTCCAATAAACCACATGTTCACCAGAAAAACATGAAGTACAAAACATTTGTTTGATGTAATAAGCTTCAGAGCGACGTTATGTAACCACAAACGACAATAAACATTTAAATGACAACACAAACTCAAAATATACAAGGTTTACAATTTAATTAGATTTTGAATTAGTTGTGGAAAAAATAAAAATTAACAAAATACCCGTGACTTAACTGTTTTCAAAGCAATTAACGCCAGCAAGCTTGCCGAATTACATTGTACCAGAATCATGCCCAATTAGTTAAACGTCCAATACACTGTACGGCAAATCAACGACCAACTTCATCCATGTTGCAAAGCGGTGCAATTCTTGCTGTCTGTTTCTATGTCTCCGTGTTTTACCTCCTCCAAAACTACAAAAACAGTACCCGACTTAGCACCTTGAAAAAATTTCACACTTTGGAAAGTCAGATAACGTCACAATTAGCGATTGATTTATTGTAGAATGTGTTTTCTTTGTTGTCTTAAAAAACTAGGCTGTCTCTAAAAACGCGATTGTAAGCTTTTTCGGCAGATATTAACCAGGTGTTTCCCGTAAAAATAATTCTACAGCAATTTTAAACTTTATTGACAACGCAACAAGCGCTAAAGCAGGGCTTTTTGAACTTTTTCAGACGCTCCTCCCTTGACAACGCCATCGAAATCTGGTGCTCCCTTAATATGAAAAAATCTCTTTTTGGATATTAAATTATTTAAAGCGGTCATTTTACAATATTTTCTCTCCAAAATAACACATGATGTTTTTTTTTCAAAATCAGATTGTTTTAATTTTCTCAGTTTCGGTCTTTAGAATGACATGAAAATGTTTTTCTTTAGAGATCAACTTTTTCAAACCGCTGGTTGGTTTTGACAAAATTTTTTCCAACTGGGACCAAACAGGGGTATGGAACCGTAGCCCCGCTTCCCTTCAATCATTTAAGAATCTATGCGCTAAAGCATTTAAGCGTTTCCAAAGCATGATTTGTTTTATTTTTTGAACGCTTTGAAGTAAGCTTTGTTTGATCTTAATATTGCCTAACGTCATAATACTGACTGGTACCACTTGAGTGAAAGCAGCAGTAGGCAGCCAGCGTTGCCAAATTATATTTTTACACCAAATTTGCCAGTTTGGTATATTTTTTTAGATTTAGTTTGCAATTATTTTGGTTTTGGTCTATTTCTTGTGTATACAGTACATACAATATATTGGCATTTGCAACAGGACTTTTTTATTTTTACATTTCAATAGAAAAGCTTTAAACATTAGTTTGTTTTGATTGAGACCAACTATAAATTTCCTAAAAACACAAAAAATTCCCCTCGGTTTTTGAGTCAATTTTTGTGACACACTGCAGATTGTAGAATGCATGCTGAGGATATTGTGGCGATCGATGTTTTTTTCTTTTTTCCTATTTTTTTATAACATGTTTGCCCCCCATCGAAAGCGATTGGGCTTATTCAAAATTGTTTTCATAGTTCTGCTGGTTGCAGCTTTTGAGCATTAGGATGAACCAAAACATCTGCGTGATCTTAGGGATCTGTGCATCGAAGAATTTTCGTAAAACACAATGCCTCGAGCCCTAGAAAAGAGATGAGTGGATATGAGAGTTAAGAAGAGAGAAAAACTGCGTGGAACAATAGATGATTGAAGCAGCCCATCTTGTGTGGTCAGCTCATTCGCTGTGTCCTTGCCCAGAAGAAATGAGTGACTGGGGATCCATTGCACTGGAATAGAAAAGGAGAATGAATGATTTCTGCCATATGTGCCAGAGAATATGAAAAAGAATGAAGGACGAAAAAAAGGAAAATGTAGCAAGGACAGAAAGAGAGTTTGAGAGGAGAAGAGAAAAGAAGTTGCAAACTTGATGCTGTCGTAACCAGCGAAAAGCTTGCAAAATGCCGCAAGGTTCAGCGAAGAAATTTGAACGCACTGAGCCATCCAAACGGAAAAAAGTGGCTATAACGCCTCAAAGTGAGGAGTTGGCAAGGACCGCAGAGTCTTCTTTGCCAAAAGAAAAAGGTACCGAAATGTCGGTCCAAATCACGAGATCGTGAGATGAGAAAGAGTCAAGGTGAGCAAGAACCACACCTTTGCGAGAAAAAGAACAATCAAAGAAAGAGCATGAGGAAGACGGATAAATCTTACATAAAAGAAGGCGAATTCCGAGACGGAGAGAGAGAAAACAAACAACTACAAGAAAAAGCAAAAGCTGGCAAGCGATGCAAAGACTCGGCACAAGGATCTGGAGAGCTTTGATTTCACTTCATGCCAGGCCAATTTCAAAACAAGAAAAAATGCAGAGCCCACTCAAAAGAAGAAGAGATCGAAATATGTCAGAGGATGCGCAGTGGAGATAGGGACGCCTCAGAGAGGAGAAAAAGAATAGAAAAGGATAAGAGACAATCAGTGATGGTACGACTGGCCGCGTGGTAAAGACATTCCAATTTGATAATGTTCGTAATGTTGAGCATTGCAAACCGCCAGATTAAGCATAAATGAGAACAAAGTGAAGAAATGCTTTGCACAGAAAAAAACGCTTTGAAGAGGTCTGATCAGAAAGCTGAGATACAGCGTAAGGCCTTGAGACAAGAGAAAACTTTGGCCTTCAGCAAAGATAAATGCGTAAAAAAGGAAAGAGCAGCCTCAAGAAAAGTGGAAGTAGAATTGAAGCAGCAAGGGAGCTAAACAGGGAGTCGCGTTTTAATATAAAATATAGAACTTTTGGGTTCTATCTCAATCTTGAATTTCTTTTAAAATTGAGGCGACGTAGGATAATCGCTCGGATAATTAGGTCTAACTGCAACTTAATAAAACTTGAAAAAGATTGGCTTCCACTAAATAAAACACCTTAAACCACTTTAATAACAGAATATTGTATTCACAGAAATGATACTTCACGACTTCAAGCTTCTTCGCACAACGATCTCAGAACTAATCACTTTACTACACAATCAGGAAACCGTCAAAACTAATTCCACTAATAACTGTTCAATATTCGCCACGTCCAGCGAATCCACAATAAATTATCCCAACAAAAAAACAATAGCCCTTCTTTACTCCGCCAATCAATCTTTCTCTCTCCCCGCTACAACGCTTCTCTACACTCTATCTACTACTAAAAAAAAATCCCGTCGCCTGATATATAAATCGAAAAAAACAATCCAGAAAACGCTAGAACGAAATTACGTGAAAAAAGAAGAAAAAGCATTACTAGTTATGTAATCGGTTATCGAAATTCTTCGGAGAAACTAGAATCACTAAATCAATCTGGAATTTTATTATGTCATACATGATTGTGACGTAATAAAGGCGTACTTACAGCAAATCCGATTGCGAGGAAAAAAGGTCTTTTTTTTTCTCAATCAGTAGCCGAGCGAACAAATACTACAGCACTTTACACATACCGGTATATGAAAACCACGCTTACCAGGCAAATTTTCTTATTCGTGACACAGGAAGAGACTGGGCTGAAAATCAGCCTGGTGGGGATCTACTGAAAAAAGGAGGCCTCGTATTTTGCTTGTATAAAAGGAAAACACCAGTGCTCTAAACAACTCTTTGGTTAAACCAGGGGTCCTTGTGCGGCCTCCACCGCACCAGAAGCAGAGGAGAAGGAGGAGAACCAGTCGGCCAAAGGATGTCAGCATGAAGGAAGCAACCAAAAAAAGGTAGAGATGTAGAAAGATCGTTGATAGAAAAGAGAATGGAAGACAGCCAAGAACACATCGGCGGACTCAAAAGGAGCAGTCTTGTGATTTTACTGAGCAGCTATCAAGCACGCTTGTCAGAAAGAAAAGATTAAGTTTATCGAACAAAGCAAGATGGGAAGCCATCCGAGGTAAGCCTGCAGAAAAGAGCGAGGTACCAGACAGAGTAAAAAGCCTATGAAAAAAATTGATAGTGGCAAGAATCGTCTGAGATCCAAACTTGGCTTTGTTAAACCCATATGAAATTCATTGAGAAAAATAAAAAATTTGATCACGAGTAGATCGACCTGGGCGGAAGCTGGCTGCGCAGGAAAAGAAAATTAAATTAGACTTGAAAAGAAGAGAAGTTGAGATAAAATCACGAGCTCAAACAGCTTTCAGACTCAGAAGGTTAAAGAGAAAGGCCGGAAGAAAGCAAATGAGTAGAGATTTTACCATCTTTTGAATGAAAATAATAGAGGAAAACTTCCAGGTGGAAGGAAAAAAATGCAAAGACCAAAAATCATTAAAGATGTAAACAAGATTGTCCACGCTTTAGTGAAGTAGGCAACTATGTTTTGGCCGGTGGCTGCGGAAGTTGAGAGATTGGCGGCATCCGAAAAAAGTCGCTGTTGGTGAAAGGAGAGCAATTGAGAAAGGTGACTTCTTTGGGCAGGAGGCCTAGCAGAGCTCAGACAAGAACTCTCTCGCTCTGCTACGTAGGTCCTTTGGCTGAGATACAAAAAAGTGAAACCTCAGGTAATTAGCACAAATTCATGCAAACTTTTGGAAAAGCAGTTTAGAAAGTTAGATAAAGAAGAAAGAGAACCAGCAACAGATTGAAGAACAGAAGGGACAGATTTAGACTTAGGCCTAATAGAGTAGTTTTATTTTTACTACTTCTACTTTTACTGGAGTAGATGAAGTAAAAAATTACGCTACTTGAGCAATTATTACATTTACTTAAGTAGATGCTAAAATTTGATATCTGTAGAATTGGAATTAATTATGGATTTCGAATAAAGGGAATTTTTCTTGCCAGATTGGATAAATCAAACAGACATCTATAGCAGTAGTTTATTAAACATAATCCAATTAACGTACGAAAACTAATATAAACGTAAGACACTAATATAAACGTAAGCTTTTCGTCAAGGCAAAATAAATCTGTAAATCCAAAGTTAAATTTGATATTATTTACTGAACACTATTGACAAAAGTAGTAACGTTTTAACACTGCACCTCTCGAAGAGACATGTACAGAAGTGGTTTTGCTGCTTGTGAATGACCAAGTTTTATGTTTAAAGAGAGCTTAAGGTGTTTAATTAGCAACGCTTCCATTAGCTTAGTTTCAGTGTTAAAACGGGTCTTTTTTGATAATGTAAATGTTTTTCTCTGCTGCCATTGTTTCTGCGCAGGCTTTGCACTGATCGCTGTGGGATTCGATAGCGGAGTTAGAGGAACTTGAATTATTGGAAATGATTTTCAATTCTGACGAATAGTTGTCTAGTTGTCATACCAATGTATAAGGTACTTTTGTCACGAGAATAAAATAAAATTTAAATTTCCTGTATCCGCTCATTTCTGCTCAAATGTTGTCTATAAATATACCTGTTCTTGGGACAAGAGGTTTGAGCTTTGAATTGAAATTTTGATTTTCTGCAAATCCTCCATTGAGCCTTTTGCTTTGGTCGACTTTTAAAGAACAACTGCCGGCTAGCTACTGTTTAATGCTGATAGGCAAAACTCGTTAAATTAAAATTAGTAGGTTGCATCGTCATATCTTTGGATTGGGGAAAGTAATTAGCGCCAAAATCAATTCAATTATGTTCCAGTGATTACTTAGTTGCGTTTGTTTTCTAAGCTTAAATTAGTTTGTCCATAAACCATCAGCTGCTCTTGTCAAGGGAACAACCGAGGGGAGGGGGGAATTTTCGCCCAAAATCTAAACAACAGTCTTCTTTTTGCCTGAATTTTTTAGTGTCCTCTATAGAAGATTATCATGTAAGCATAACCTTAGCAAATATCTTTAAAATTTGCATGGTACCACTGATTTTTACCAAAATGCTGTGTGATTTAAAAATGATATAAAAAGGATCATCATCAAGAATGTGATCTCAGATATAAAAACTTTGCCCCTCTCCTTCAGAATTTTTTAGCTGACTACATAATTTGGGTCTATTTTTTAAGCCTAAATTTTAAATGTCGTAAGATCTAAGTTTTTTTATATTTAAAAGTAAAAGAACATTTTTTTATCGAGTCGCTCCACATTTCGACGGCCTTTTGCCATTAAAAAAGGTTCTGTTAAAAGCATAAAACAACAATCAAGAAATATAATGAAATAAACCTACAAGAAAAAGTAGCAAGTATTAAAATAATTAGGCCAATGTGTCTGCAGCATTTATATTCGATCAGTAAATCTCAGTTTAATTGGCATCTATCACTACCCGAAAGAAAGATGTCAATTTCCTTTCTATCATAATCTGTGTCACCCAGCAAAAATTTCACAAGTGCCAACCCAAAACAAAAAAATTTCTCCAATCAATATTTTCAAGCTTAATTTTCAAAGTGTTCTTAAAAAAGTTATAGACTTAAATTAAGTAAACTGTTTTCAGAGTATTGTAAAAATAATGCCACCCCTTAATATGGTGTCTTCCGGTTTGGACAAGCTTTTATAATTATACCACTGGCTGCAATATTCACGTAAGTTTCTACCTTGATTGATATTGTAATTTTAGCTACAAATAGGTAAAAAATTTGCATTTTTAAAATTTACTTCTCGCATTCTGAATAGCGCGAGCACTCTCAGTTAAGAACCCTTGATCTAGAAAATGAAACGAATTTATACTTTTGCTACTTCTTGATACTTTTTTACTTTGATCCAAGTAAAAATACCTATTATTACTTACTTTTTCTTGAATATTTTTTACCTAGTAGTAGACCTTGCAGCCCAACAATACTTTTGCTCAAGTTAATTTTTAGGCTACTTTGGCCACCTTGGTCTTGACCTGAATTTTACTCCAATATTGTAAGGTTACTGAACTCCAAATCGATTACCACCAAGATATTCAAGAATTTTATTATTACGAATTGGCGTTCAGGGATTCTTATTTGACCAGGCCGAGATAAGGGTCTTCAATCTTGGCGTGCAACCTTGAGTTTAGCAAAATAACCGAGTTTTTGAGTTTGCAACGTTGTCACTCAGGTCGCTTTTAAGTTTGAAAGTTTTCTTTCTTGCTTGACAAAAACAGTAGATGAAACAAACCTGGGCTCACTTAAGAGAAAACGAATTAGTTTTGTCTTGTTTACCGTTTACAAGCTAAATTTGTGATCTCTAAACTGTGTGTCGCAACCTCAAGCGAATTGCCTATGGTTTTAAAAAGCTTGATGCACACTCAATGTATAGTCTACACTTATGTTTGGACCCGAATATAGCAAGAAAGTCACTCTGAGCCACTCGATCTCCAAAGCAAAAATCTTCAATTGCGTTTTAAGACAAAATGGCCTGAGCCACTCTTTCCTTAGGCAAAACAAAATGTTACGTGTATGGTAATGATAGCAATTATGTATAGACTTTCACCTTTGTTTAACTTGGATGGCCGAAAATAAAGTTTGATGATCACATAGCCTCGTGATACATTTACGATTATCGATTTAGATCAGGGGTGGCCAACCTTTTCAGTCCATGCGCCAAAATTTTTCGCCACACAAGCATTCATTTGAAGATGCGCCACACAAACATTCATAGCTTTTCATTGCTCTCAAACGTGTAGTAATATATTTATACTTTGAAGTCAAAACAAGGCCATATTCAGCGGTGATCTCCAAAAAAAATAAAAAAGGTCATCCCCTGTTTCGCTGCACCTTTTCCATCACTTTTGGCTTAAAATTTTTTTTTTTTTGGCGATGTTATTGGAGTGACAAATTTTTCGGCCAGATGAAAGGACACTTACCCAAATTGCCCGAAAAATCTTAAACCTGGAATGCGCCACGGTTGGCCACCCCTGATTTAGATAAAATTTTCTTGCTTAAATATCTTTGCACGAATGAGTTTGATTCGTTTGAACTCGTGAGGTCGCGTTATTGAAATAAATCAAAGTAAAGAAAGCAAGAAGATGTGAAGATGTTACTCTAGCTTCACTGTTATAACTCACAATCGTTTGTTAAGTGTTTCTTTACTGACTACTGAAAAACGAAAACACAGCAACTCTGCACAACACAATCAATCACTATGACGTCACAGAGAGCTGCCACATTACCACAGATGTTGAAATGTTGCCTCCAAAATACATCTAAACGCTTACGCAAAAATAATCAAATGCTTTTCCTGCTTTATTATACTATGGAGCCAGCGTTTTTAATAATTTTTTGGAGTGTATAAAGCACTATAAGTATTTCTGAAGTCGCTGCAAACACCATCACTATCTAAAAAATAAATATGAGATAAACAGTTGCAAATGCGGATTTGAAAAAGGTAAATAAAGTATCAGGTACGTTAGCATAGTTTCATTGGGTTTGCAAATTGATACAATTAATGCACTGAAGTTTTTGCGGGCTATCCTGTTAGTCGAGTTGGCAAAAGCATACGAAGAATAAGGGGGGAGAAAAGAGCCCTAAATCCTCCAAATAACTTTTTAGATTTTGTTAATAGTTGTATCTTTTTGAGAACACTTGAAATATGTGCCAACAAATAATAGTTACCTTTTATCAAAAACTGCCAGTAAAATAGAGAAAAAGTAGCAAAACGTGGGATATACAATGTAGCTTCTTCGAACGCTTTTCCTGGCTACCGCAAACCGGGGCTATTTTGAACGCTTTTTTACTTCAAAATGATGTGTACCAGTTTTTTCTTAATCGATTCTCAGCAAATTGTAGAATATTAGAAAGACTAAGTAGGTTTCTACCTAGCACGGTCAATACTCAATTTTAGTCTCCGACTTAACCGTTTTTTTGAATTGCCATTGTTCAAAGTAGCCCCGTCACCGGGGTTACTTGGAACAACAAAGTTTTCTTGATGTTTCTTCAAATTTGTTGTTACATTAATTTAAAAAAAGTTTGTTGACACAGGTACCGTAGGGTACTGACCAATAAACAACACATTTTGGTGAATTGGACATGTTCACACAAATTGCCAAATGCAATTTAAAAACTTTACTGTCAAACCAAAAAATATTGTTTAAAACAGTTACACGTAGCAGAGCTGCAGCTACATTCTTTAAATGTTTTCAAGCCAGAAAACTGGAAAAAATTCTTTTATTGAGAGGATTGGCTTGGGGTTGTGGTTCGATAATATTATTCCAATCGTATAGCATTTTATCTTTGGTTTGGATCCTTCTCCATTTGTTTCGCTTGCACTTTGTCAGTGTCGATATCACCGCTTCTTCGCTCACAACACTTGTCACTTTACCCAGAAACTGTTGCCCTTCGTATCGAAAAATGTCCAGCTGCAGCATCCATCCACTACAGCCCTTCTGTTTCATCAACTTCATCACCAGCGTTTGAAACCGGCTCATCATCTGATGGAGCACCATTTTCAATGCTTTCCTCCTCATCTGAATCATTCTTTTCCCATTCATCTTCACTGTGCATTGTTGAACTTGCGCTTTTAGATGTGCCTGCAAAAGAAAAATATTTATCCACAGCAGCAATGCTACGAGATTACAACTTGATGCTAAAAAAATTATCAATGATATGGTTGAAACGCTTACTGTTAACAGTACTGTACATAATTAAACTTTTGCAACAAAACTTGTTCTTCGTATGCCCCTTGGTGGCTGTGCTTCACAATTATGCAATTTAAAAAAAAAGTTAGTTCTTTGGAACATTTTCACCATTTTTTCTCAAAGGCATGGTACTTTGGCATTACACTACGTACCAAAAAAAATTTTTTGTTTGTTCCCAGGTTCTAATTGATATTTCCCAATTGGTTGCACCTAGAAACTAACACAAATAAATATAACGTGATCTAAACTTTGCTTTTGTAGTTAATAGAGCGAAATTTTGCAATCATACAATATACATTGAGATATAGTAGCCCAAAAGTATTTAAATAGCATATGGGAAGTTGTTGTATCCACTTTTTAGCAACGGTTGTGCACAGTACCGTACGTTTTTGATTGTTGTTTGTTTGCAGGTTAGTTTTTACCATTACATACTTTTATTATTAAGCTTATTTCTTGAAAATAGTCATCATCTGCATGGTATTTGTTGTTGAAAATGTCTCAGAGGGGTAGCTGCAAGCATTCTCCCGATGCATTTTGTTTCATATGTGGAGAATTTATCAAGACCAGAGCAAGGAAACACTCTGTTCTAGCATCTGCAAAGATGTGTGAAGCTTATAATTCTTATTTTAGTATGCCTGTTGGAGACCAAGACAGGACTTGGGCTCCACATTTTGCTTGTGACTACTGCAAAAAAACTCTGGAAGGTAAGTCTTGTTAATATTCTGCTATTGAATTTGAACTGTTGTGTGTTTACTGTTTATGATAAAAAGCCGAGACTTAACTAGTGACAATAGTATTTCTTTTCAGGGTGGTATCGTGGAGAAAAAAGAGCAATAAAATTTGCCATTCCAAGAATATGGCGTGAACCAACTAACCACACAAATGATTGCTACTTTTGTATGATTGATCCGTCTAAACGTCGAACTGGAAAGAATGCTCCTGCAATTGTTTATCCCAGTATTCCTTCCTCAATTGCTCCTGTGCCACATTCTGATCAACTGCCAGTACCCATTTCTATTCGTTCTCAAGACCCTGTCTCAGCTGATGAATCCGCTACTGATGAGAATGATATAACAATTGATGACTATGTCCTAAATTCTAACTTAGAAGAGAAAAAACCTTATTATCCCATTCAGAAAGATCTCAATGATTTGATCAGAAATCTCGATTTGACCAAATCTAAAGCAGAGTTGTTAACATCACGACTTAAGCAGTGGAATTTGCTTGATGACTCTGTTCAAATTACTGAGCAACGTGAACGGCACCAAAGCTTTTCCAGTTTTTTCACCATGCAAAATGCAATTTGCTTTTGCAACAATGTTAGTGGGCTTTTTTACTCAATTGGAATTCCTTGTATCCTAGTGAATGGCGTCTTTTTATTGACAGTTCATCAAAGAGTCTCAAGGCAGTTCTAATCCATAATGGCAACAAATACCCATCTCTTCCTCTTGCTCATTCAGTCCATCTTAACCCTTAAACGCCTAAGTGGGTCGCTAGCGACCCGAGCCTTCTGTTTTTTCCTCATATCTCTTGAAATAGCCGGCTACGTTCTGTGAGACTTCAGGTATTCCCAAAGAATTTATTCTTCTTCCATTTCACATTTATAATTTCAAAAATATTACACTGATAAAATAGTTATTAAGGATTTAAAAGAAAAAACCTATAGGGTCTCTAGCGACCCATGTTAGGTAATAGTGTAACTTTTTTTTTAAATTGCAACTTATGTAGTTAGTAGTTAATTATAAAGTGACACAAACATCAAATAAAATTGAACAATATAAGAAAGAGTTAATCATCGCATTTTTCATATTGTGTAATGCAAAATCAAAACGTTTATGACAAAAGATTAGAAGTTTCACAAGAAAGAAAGCAACATTGAAGAGTTGATTGCAAATCGGTATAAGATCCCAAAAGAATTTGAACAACGATTGCAAGCAGGCTGCTGGATGCAGCAACAGCCGCTGGGAAAGTGGTACGAATTGGTCTGATTTAGAAGACAACTCTGACGATGGAGAAATCATTGAGAGCGAAGATTCTGTGGATGGCCAATCATCAACTGAGAGATGTGATGACGCTTCTTCTGTTGTCAGAAACCAGACCACAAGTGCAGACGATGAATTGACTGTCGGTAGTGGAGAAGAAAGTAATAGTGAAGACTCTTCTGAGCATGACAGCGATGATCTTACGGCCAGAAGCTTGTTTGCAGGAAAAAATGACCGTGTGTGGTTTGCTACGTGTCCCCCAGAGACGTAGCAGCCGCCCCCCAAACCCCCCAATTGGGGGGGGCCCAGGCCAACTTTGGGGGCCCAAGTTAGTCTGAAATTGCTTTTTGGCTACGTGACTATTTTCAGTTCAGCAGACTTGTTTACAACCGATTTAAACTGTAGGAAGAAATTGGCTTGTGACATCATAAGTGAATGCAACGTCATTTTATCTCGCAGAATCTAGAATATTTCGATTGATTTTCTGGTAGAATCTTAAATATTCGATTGACGTAACAATGCCGTTGTTACGCAACAATCATAGAATGGTCTGGAATTCTGTTTGGCTAGAAATATCGGGACAATATATATACACTGCAGAGTGCAGATAAAGTATTTTATTGACATTGTATAGAATGAAACGTTCAAAAAGTGGTGCTCAAAAGAGAAAAGAAGCAGCCACTGCTCGAGATGCTGTAGCGAAATTGCCCAAGATGACAGATTTTTTCAAGATTACTGAGCAGAGTAGACCTGGCACTAGTACCGAGAGGGATGAAGAAAACTATAGTGTACAAGAAAAAGAAGACTATGACGATCAGCATCAAAGTGATTGTGAATTTCCAGAAAATGTAAGTTGTGATTTACCTGCCAATACACAACCTTCAATATCAAAAATAACTGAATCTCAATTTACCTCTATCCCTGATGACCCATGTAAATGGCCTGAAAGTATTTCTGATGCTCAACGATGTGATATAATAAAGCGTGGACCACATCAACTAATAATGAATTTTCCATATAATAACACAACTCCAAGGCGACGTTTTTCCTCCAACCATTGTAAACGTGTGTTACCTAATGGTGAAAGTGTTTCACGGTCGTGGCTAGTTTATTCTGGGGAATCAGATCAAGTTTTTTGCTTTTGTTGTAAGCTATTTGGAAAAACACTAAGCCCCTTTTGTACTGGTATAAATACATGGGAGGGTTTTTCGAAAAAACTGAAAGACCATGAAAACGGCATTTCCCACCAAGAATTCTGCAGTCAATGGATGTTGCTAGCTGAAGGGATAAGAAATTCATCCACTATCGACAAACGCGAGATGAATATTTTTTTCAATGAAAGACGTTTTTGGAGAAATGTTTTAGAGAGACTTATCGACATTGCCTTGTTTCTATCGGAAAGGAATCTTGCTTTTAGAGGATCTGAAGAAGTCTTAGGATCTCCTCACAATGGAAATTTTCTGGGTATATTTGAGCTTTTGGCAAGAAGAGATCCGATCCTAAAAGAGCTTCAAGACAGAATCAAGAATAAAAACACTAAAGATCACTATTTGAGTCCTACCATACAAAATGAACTAATTGAATTGCTAGCGACAGAAGTTGAAAAAGAAAATTTACAGCAATTGAAATTGGCAAAATATTTTTCTATAATTTTGGACTGCACTCCAGATATGTCACATCATGAACAAATGTCTGTCATTCTCCGTTATGTACTATGTAATGAAGAAGCTGCTATTGTTAAAGAAACATTTTTTGGCTACTTGAGAATAAGTGACAGTACTGGGAAAGGCTTGTTGGACGCTTTCTTAGAAAAAGCGACCGAACTGCAACTCGAATTGTCTGATTGTCGAGGTCAGTCATATGATAATGGTGCTAACATGAAAGGAAAACATTCTGGGGTTCAAGCAAGAATGCTAGACATCAATCCCAAAGCTGTTTACGTGCCCTGTGCAAACCATACCCTTAACTTAGTTGTTGTTGACAGTGCTAATTGATCGACGGAAGCATTGACATTTTTTGGAGTACTTACAAGGTTGTATGTGCTGTTTTTTTCCTCTGCTCAGCGTTGGGAAATTTTGAAGAAACATGTGGAGCTGTCCATAAAGTCACAATCTGATACTCGTTGGGAAAGCAGAATTAAATGCATCAAACCTCTTCGATACAATTTAAAAGAGGTGTTGCTGGCACTGAAAGACTTGGAAGCCATTTCCATAGAAAGAAAAGATGGAAGAGCTGCCTCAGAAACAAAATCGTTGATAGCTCATTTATCAAAATGGAGTTTTCTTTGGTCGGTGTTTATTTGGTATGATATCCTATCCCAAGTCAATAAAGCAAGCAAGATTCTTCAATCGTATGGAGTCTCCCTTCATACAATGGAAACGGAAATCCAGGCAACTGAAAAGTTTTTGCAAAACTATCGCATAACGGGTTATGACAGTGCCGAAACATCTGCTGTTGAAATAGCACAGGAATTGGATATTGATCCTTCTTTTCCTCCGTCAAGAAGTGGAAAGAAAAGAAGATTGTTTGATTACCAAGGTGAAGAGGAACAACGAGCTACTCCTGAACTGAAATTTAAAAGCAACTTTTTCTATCCATTAGTAGACCAGGCTATTATGTCAATAAAGAAGCGCTTTAATTTGTTACGTGAGGTTTCTTCCGCCTTTTCGTTTTTGTACACACGAGACAAACTTTTGCTTGTGCAACAAGAAAATGCTCTTCTTACTTGCTGTAAAGAGTTCCAAAAAAAGTTCGGTGACATTGATTCTGATGAAATGAGCGCTGAGCTACAGCGGTTTGTTTTAATTTTACAAAGAAAACGCAATCTCAATACGGCTCAAGACTTTCTGAACTATCTTCTAAAGACTCATTTATTTGAATTGTATCCGAATGTGTACATCGCACTTCGAATCTTACTAACTTGCCCCGTGACTGTTGCCAGCGCTGAAAGAAGCTTCAGCAAATTGAAACTGATCAAAACTTTTAATAGAACGTCTATGACAGACAGTAGACTATCTTCATTAGCCATGTTGTCAATCGAAAATGACTGCGCCCGATCTCTTAATTATGACAATGTCATAACAGCATTTGCGAACAAAAGGATTCGCTCCAGACTATTTAAATGATACTGTGTTTTTATAACTTTTTCATGTTTTTCAGTGTCATTGCTTTCGTTTCGCAGTGTCTGCATAAATGTCCTACTGAACTCTGGCATGGGTGCCGAATTTTTTATGACTTGCACCTTCGGTATCGGCATGCTTTATTCTGACATTAGCCTGTTTACGTATGTACAAATTGTGGTGTATTTTCTTAATGCAGCTTTTCAATTTTACACCTCTAAAGTGATATGACCTGTGCGCAGGGGCTCTTGCGCTTACTTTGGGGGGGCCCGAAGTTGGAGTGCTACGGGACTGGTGTCCCCCACCATCAAGAGCACGACCACGTAATCTTAGACACACCAACGAAGACCAATTGGTGCTGCAATAACTATCCAAAATAAAGTTGATCCTTTTGCTTACTTTATTGATGAAAATATGCTTAACCCTTTCCCTGTCCAGCCAAATTACAGGTTGATGCTGGCACGTCCATCCCTGAATTTACATTATAACATTACAAAACTATAACAATTGAGTGTGATGTTTGTTCTAGAACTTTTTTAATGTTGTTTGTGTAAAGATAATCCGTGTATCATATGTAATGCACGCAACGTGTGACAGTGAATTTCTAACTGGTACGGTCTATGCATCACATGTGATGCACAGGTTTTTGTCGTGGTAAATGTGTTTGTTTTACTTTTCAAGTACAGTATCAACTTTCTATTTATTTTATTTTCATAGATAGATAAATTAATTCGATAACTACAGTAATTATGAACCCTAGTAATTTTTATCGTAGAAGTGATTTATCTGCTAGAAGTTTTTATAATAGCGAAGAATCTTTGTCATCTGAGAATGTTAGTATTCCTGGTAGTGAATATTTACCATCCGAAGATGAAAATGATCATCTAAGCCTGGATACATCAAGTGATATTTCATCATCAGAGACATCCAGTGACGATGCTGCTCCTATCCAGCAACACCCATCTACTCAGGGAGCACCTCAACCTACTCCAAGCCAAGCACAGTCATTGTGGGATTCAGATTTTGATGGTAGACAACAAGTGTCATTTTCAGGATCTTCAACTGGTTTACTTAGGCGAATTACCACTCAAAATCCAGCAGATATTACCATTGCATTGTTTCGGCAATTTTTTGATGATGAAACCATTGATCTAATGGTATCAGAAACCAACAAATATGCTGAACAATTCCTAGCATCACATCAGCTTCGGAGAAGTGCAAGAATGCGACAATGGACTGACGTGACAACAACTGAAATGGAAAATTTTTTTGGAATTATCCTTGCCACAGGATCGATGCAACTTTCAAAGATGGAAGATTACTGGAAAAAAGATGACTTCTACTATCATCCAATGTTTCACAAACTGAATATTACTTATAATAGGTTTGTATTGCTGCAAAAAAACTGGCACGTTGCAGACAACCAAACTGCTTCAACTGATGACAGGCTGTACAAAGTAGCGGACTTTGCACAAAAGCTTATATCAAAGTTTCAAGTTGTCTATCATCTTGGTAAAAAAGTTGCTGTAGATGAAACCATGATATCGCACCGAGTCAGACTTTTGTTTCGCCAGTATAACCCCAGGAAAGCCCATAAATACGGTATTAAGCTGTTTAAATTGTGCAAAATGGCAGGATACATTTGGAATTTTTCTATTTATTGCGGCAAAGGTACTGGTGAAATTGTTGATGGATTAGACCATCCAGGGTCCCTTTTGGTTTCCCTTGCTGCACCACTGTTGAATGAGGGCCGACTGATAGTTGCTGACAATTGGTACAGCAGTATACCGTTGGCTAAGTATTTGCAGTAACGCAATACCGAATATTGTGGAACCTTGCAAAAAAATAGATCTGGATTGCCATCGCAACTAAAATCAACAAAAGTAAAAAAGAATGACTCAAAAGGAGTAATAAATTCCGATGGAATCAGAGTAGTAAAATACAAAGATCAAAGAGATGTTTATATGATTTCTACTTTCCATGGAGTCGATACAGAGGAAACAGGACGAAGCAATCGACATGGAGAAGCCATCTCCAAACCAACTGTAATCATGGATTACAATCGAATCAAAGGAGGTATTGATCTCTCAGATCAAATCATCGCCTATTATTCACCAGCACGCAAAAGTGTCAAGTGGTTTAGAAAAGTGCTTATGGAATGCATCTGCATGGCAGTTGTAAATAGCTGGGTATTTTGCAATAGATACTACGATGGAAATAATGGAAGGAAAATGCCACTTGGATCATTTGTAAAAAGAGTTGCAATGTCCTTACTCAAGATAGAGGACCAAGCCCCAGTTGCTCATATCGGAAGACAAATCAGTCACCCACACCAACTTTCTACAATTCCAAGGAGAGCTGATGGAAAAATTACTCGAAAACGATGTCATGGATGCGATGAGAAACTGAGCAGGCAATATGGACGGAAGGAGGCCACGAAAAAAGCCAAACAAGTTTCCACAGAATGTACCGTATGCAAGCACTCATTTTGCTTACCCTGTTTCAACGACAAGCATTACTGAAAAGACTAACGCAATTCTGGTGCAACACTTACAAAGACTAATTTTATTTAGCATACCGTATGTACATGTGCGTAAAATGAGCAACAAAATGGAACAATATTGATAAACAAATGTGTAACTGAGTGAAAAAAATTGAATGATGTTTGATAAATAAATTTTCGTTGAAAAAATGAAAAAAACGCTATACAATTATGGTATTCATACGGGCCTAATCAATAACTCATACGTTCGAATCAAAATAGAAGTCTTGCAGAAAAGTTTAAATAAAAAAAATATAATTTAAATTAACATCTTTTGTGCATCACATGTGATGCACAAACGTTTCGGCAGACACGCGTGTGCATCGCATATGATGCATGGACAGGGAAAGGGTTAAGCATGTTGTCAAACACACTAACGAGCGTGCAAGAAGGGACCTGAGAAAAAGAAGCAAAAATCTAGATAAATGGATGCAATTTGACTTGTGTGAAATGAAAGGCAATGTCGATGTTCTGTACCTCATTGGCGTGTATCGTTGTCAGCACAAATCCCTTTATTCGTTGTGGTCACCTAGCCCATCAGGAAGAGCTATATTTTTTGCTTTTTTCGATCGTAATCGATTTGAGCAACTTTTAGCAAACCTAGGTTTTGGCAGTTGTGAATATCGTAACACGGATGATAAGTCTGGTCCATTTCGACAAATGTGGGAACAGTTTTTTGAGAATTACTGAAAACACTATGCTATCAGCGCTTATGTAACCGTGTATGAACAACTGAAGTCATTTCTAGGTCGTTAGTAGTTTCGTTCCAGTATATGCTCAACAAGCTAGACAAGTGCAAGCTGAAGCTCTTTGTTGTGTGACTGTCTCGCTAGCTACACATTCAATGGCATGCTGTTTATTGGATGTCAAGGAAATCAGAGAAACGTTGGGTTGTCATCTGATATTGTGAAATTCCTCTCGACATTACTGCATTTTTCTGGAGTCAATATAACAACTGATAATTGATTTACCAGCTCCCAGCTTGCTGCTGACTTACTCCAGAAACGAATCATTTTGCAGGGAACGATGACAAAAACTAACAAAAACTTTCCATTAAATTTGCAACACGGAAGGCAAAAAGGATTTGATCAAGCTGGTTAGCTTCAGTGACAGGCAAACGTTAGTATCGAATGTATCCAAGAAAAACAAAGCTGTGGTTCTGCTTTTCAACTATGCACAATGACAACAAAATTGATATAGATTCAAGTTTTCCTATAATAACACTAGACTACAATGCTAATAAAGCAGCTGTTGACCAAGTTGACCAACTTTGTCATAATTACAATGAGCAGAAAAGGACCAAGCGCTAACCACTTGCATACTTCTTCAACTGTCTCAATATTGCAGTTATCAATAGCATGGTGACTTTCCGAGCAAAACTTCCACAGAGGGAAAAAAGTCAATTATCGACGCCAAATATTTTTAGAAAACTTAGGCATGAGTTTGCTTTATCCACGGCTACAGCGACGAGTGCGAGTCAAGCAAGTTGTAAGAGATACTAAGCTATGATTACAAAAATGTGAGTACAAAATTGACATTGGCACTTTTCAATCAGCTGCATATTAGGGTGGAAAGCGTAAAAGAGACAGTGCTACATCTGTCCATCGTCTCTGAATCGCAAAACAATTGACGTGTTCGAAGAATGTAATGAGCCATCTTGCATTGATCACAAACATGTCACGGTTTTATGTTCCTATTGTGCCGCATGATTTTTGTGCCTTGGCATTATCATGCCTATTGTGTAAGAAGCTAACAAACTACAATCTTTTTGTAAGCCTTGCACCTAATTGACAAAGCAGCATACGGGCGTAAGGGGCATTAACAATTTATTAAAATGAATATGCCAGGAAACAATAATGAGTATACCACCCAACTAATTTAGACGAGACCATCCCTGGACGCGTTTCGTCCTTTTGGACTCATCAGCAGGGCCCGTCCCGTCACAAGCAAAAGTAACCCACTCATTAACGTTATCCTTATAAAAAAAAAATCCAACTAAGCACAGGTAGAAGCACTGAGACTTCAACCGACGACATATTGCGTTGCTTAACAGGGCGGGTTGACAAATTGGTTGATTTTTGGCTGCATATCCACTGGGAGATCAGTTTACACACTGATCTGAAAAAGCAGATTAAACGCTGCATATAAAGCCTAGCGCCTTGTCTTTGCAATGCCATCACGCTCGCGGCGAGTGCGTTGACAATTCACAAGGTGGGAGCCGGGCGACCTTTGATAGACGTGTCGAGTCTCAGTGCTTCTACCTGTGCTTAGTCTTGCCCGTTTCACTGTAGGAGGCCCGGTTTACTGCGAAGTGAGATAGAGTGAAAATTCGTTGGCATGGATTTGCTCGACACGTCTATCAAAGGTCGCCCGGCTCCCACCTTGTGAATTGTCAACGCACTCGCCGCGAGCGTGATGGCATTGCAAAGACAAGGCGCTAGGCTTTATATGCAGCGTTTAATCTGCTTTTTCAGATCAGTGTGTAAACTGATCTCCCAGTGGATATGCAGCCAAAAATCAACCAATTTGTCAACCCGCCCTGTTAAGCAACGCAATATGTCGTCGGTTGAAGTCTCAGTGCTTCTACCTGTGCTTAGTTGGATTTTTTTTTATAAGGATAACGTTAATGAGTGGGTTACTTTTGCTTGTGACGGGACGGGCCCTGCTGATGAGTCCAAAAGGACGAAGCGCGTCCAGGGATGGTCTCGTCTAAATTGGTTGGGTGGTACACTCATTATTGTTTCCTGGCATATTCATTTTAATAAATTGTTAATGCCCCTTACGCCCGTATGCTGCTTTGTCAATTAGGTGCAAGGCTTACTATTTCCATATCTTCGCCTTTAATTTTCAAGTCTACAATCTTTTTATTGTTTTTCATTCCTTTTGTGCTAAATTTTGACGTTACACGTTATTTCAATAGTCGTTTGTTGTTGGTAGTATGCAGTGTTCATCTTAACTTGTGATAGGTCACTTTTTGTACAAAATGGAAAATATTACACTTGCGATTTTTGCAAATTTTGTCGATTTTTTTTTAATCATTATACTAGGCTGTAAATAATAATGAACTTGAAACATGTTGATTAGTTTCATGACCATGTTTTAGGAAAATAAACAAACTGAAAGCTTGAGCAAAGATATTTCAATACGCCGGGTCGCTAACGACCCACTTAGGTAATAGTGGTTGGCGAAACACTTAAGCGTTTAAGGGTTTAAGAAACTTACGAAAATGTAAAAACTGTGCTGAACGTATTGAAATGTGACCAGTATAACTGGGAAGTTATTGGTGATTTCAAAATGATAGCTTTTTTGATGGGAATGCAGGGGGTTTCACGAAATATCCCTGCTACCTTTGTCTTTGGGATAGCAGAGATACCAAAGCCCACTATCAAAAGCAAGTATGGCCAAAACGTGAGGAATTTGTTGTTGGAGAGAAAAATGTCAAAAATATTCCACTAATTAACCCAAAGAAAGTTCTGTTGCCACCCCTTTACATTAAACTTGGTCTAATAAAACAATTCGTAAAAGCGTTGGATAAAGATGGTGCTGCTTTTAAGTATCTCCAGAACCTGTTTCCCAAACTTTCAGAGGCCAAAGTTAAAGGTAGCATATTTATTGGGCCCCAAGTAAAATTGATTCTAAAGTCTGATGAGTTTCTCGAAACACTAAGTGCTGTTGAAAAGGATGCTTGGATATGTTTTGCTGCTGTTGTCCTAGGGTTCTTGGGAAATAACAAAGAGGACAACTATGCCGAGCTTGTTGCCAACTTGGTAAATTCATATGGTAAAATGGGATGTAGAATGTCAATGAAGGTCCACATGCTCGATGCCCATTTAGATGAGTTTAAAGAAAACTTTGGTGCATATTCTGAAGAACATGGTGAACGGTTTCATCAGGGCATTAAAGATTTTGAGAGCCGATATCAAGGACAATGTAACGAAAACATGATGGGAGATTACATTTGGGGATTGATTCGGGAAAGTGATTTGGAGTATAGACGAAAAAGCCGGAAAACAACACACTTTTAACTAAATTGTGTACGGTATTTCACACAAGAACCATGGTCTGTGCTACGTGGATATTTTGATGCAGAACATTATTTTTAACACCAGAACATAACTTGAAATGTTAGATTCGACATTAATGACCTTCCATGGAATTAATTTTCATTAATGTTACTAGTTCTTGATATTGCACAAGTGTA
This sequence comes from Trididemnum clinides, assembly GCA_963675345.1. Taxonomy (NCBI): domain Eukaryota; kingdom Metazoa; phylum Chordata; class Ascidiacea; order Aplousobranchia; family Didemnidae; genus Trididemnum; species Trididemnum clinides. The sequence continues at coordinate 18,430,033 of OY776295.1, read as the reverse complement.
ATCTCAGTTTGGGTTTCTATTCCTTGATTCCCTCCTCTCCGCACCCCATCTACACATAGTGTGCTACTACTTTTATTTGCATGTGCTAAGATCTTGTACTTTGTGTGTCATTTCGTTTAAAAAATAACCGGCCTATTGCACCAAATATTTCATCTGTTATAGTGTGAGGTCAGCTGTTAGGCAACATGCCAAGCAATCACTTAGTAATCACAGCAATTTTAAATAAATCGCTCCTCTGACAACAAAATCAAAGTTTAGATCAAATTATGTTGATATTTCGTAGTTTTAGGGTGAAACCAATCAGAAAATATCAATTTAGAACCCGGGAACAAAAATTGTGTTACACGGTGTTATCTATCAAAATTTTCTAAAACATTCATCTAAAAATAAAGTCTCTAAACATTTTAAGAAGCAGCCAGCTCCAAGCAAACAAATTAATGATCTTCCTACCAAAGCATGGAGGTAAAGATGATCCTGGTTTATCTTTTGGATCAGAATATTAGTTTCGAGCTATATATCATCTTAATGTTGAAACTGCAGTAGACGCCGCTTAATATGACCACCTTGGGACCAGACCATTTTGGTCATAATATCCGAATGTCATAAAAACCGAAGCCGCTATAACCACACCTGAATCGACGCCGTAAGCCACAAGAAGTCCAAATACTGTCAAATTCATTCTTTAACCGAAGTAACAGTGTGACGTTGGCAGTAAAACCAAGTACAGTACTGTAACAGTACAAGTGAAGGTGAAACTAAGTACAGTATGTAACAATATGTACAAGCGGTGGTACAGTACAACAAAGTAAATAACAGTTCAAGTAACGTTTAATCAAAGTAACATATCAAAGCACCGCAAAACAAATTCAAAATGTTACGCACGTACGTTAGTTAGTTATAAATGCAAAAAACTCGGTAATGTCCCGCTGAACAAGATCTTTTCGCAAAAAATCACGAATTTGTCCAGTAAAAGTATCGAACTCTTCCATTGACGGATAACATATTGACCAAATTTCGGATAATATGTTGGTCATATTATCCGAAATTTGGTCATATAAAACGGAGAATTTTAAATGGAGAAATTCCGGACCGTACCAAATTGGTCACAATAAGCGGTTGGTTATATTATCCGTGGTCATAACAAGCGACACCTACTGCATTTCCTTTGCAATTGGGTGAAGCCGACGCATCAGTTTCATTTGCCATTCGTAATCTCAACATTACTAATAGCTGCTATTCTAATAATTGTAGGTGCATCGCTTCGGGTTACTTTGCTCTTTCTCTGGCTGCGTTTATGCCAGGACCAAGCAACATGCGCGCAACCCCAGATTTTTGGTCATATAGGCATTCAGCTACGAAAAAGTCGTATGTAGTGGTCCCAATATTTAATAGGCTATTCCTGAAAATACATATACAAATTACTTTTGACCATTGGCAAAAATACTATTTGGCGCTTCTCCTGCTCATAACTTTGAAATTTTACTTGAATGCGCTTCATAAAATAAACAAATAAAACTTTCTGGAATCGCTGGCTGTTTCAATTGCAAGCAAGTTCAGTTCCTAATATATTGCACGTTGAAAATTGGGTGTTAAGAATAATTTTTTAGATACTAGCAACTCTGTTATTTTTATTTATTGTCCATGTTTGTCCACCATACATGAGAAAGCGAATTGTATCGCTGTCTTTTGGACGGGTGGTCCAAACTCGCTTGGGAGTTATCATTTCCCAGGTGTCTGGACCGCCTGTCTTCTGCATAAAGATGGGAGCATACCGATAGTTGTCTTGCCCAAGGACACAACAATCGAACTTGCCGGCTTGTTCGCCACAACCTCTCTCAAATGCCGAGCGCCAAGCAGGGAAGCTGTGGATATCATTTTTTAAAAGTCTTTAGATATGACTTGACAAGAGAAATGAACATAAGGTCTACCGACTGCAAAGCGGGCTCTTTAAGCACAACGCAATCGCGTCGGTATATTGCGTCAAAATCTTGCAAGTTATTTTTATTATTTTGTGCTGCAAGCCATTAAGGCTTTTTTTTGTATGAAATTTTGCATCTAGCACGTTATATATGTACGATAGGTTCGTAAGTGCGTTTCTAATTTTGTTTTAAATTCATTTTTAACCTACAAAACCGCAAGCTAGAATTCCAAGCCAGTTACAAATGGTAAAGCAGCAGATTTATTATTGCTAGCACCGGTATAGTATTAAAATTGAATTTTACACTGTCAAGATCAAAGCTTAGATAAGCCTAGATTAGGAGCCCAAAATTTTAACAGTAGTCAAATATCCAACGCTTAGGAAACGTGATGCTTTTAATATTATGAATTTACCTTGGGCAGCTTCGATTTCTATTTTATTTGCTTTTAAACTGAAAGTTGTAAAACCTGGTAAGAATGATTTACTTTTCATTTTTGTAAACGTGTAGCCCAAGTACCGCAATCCAGCAAGATGTTACATACAGCTTTCTTTTTTCTGTATTTAGTTGGCCTACTGGTAAAATGGAAATAAACGATTGGTTTTCTGTTTGGTAGTGGTGTTTCACGAGCACATACGAGGTAGCTTAATAGCTTAGTGTAACGTAATAACCAATAACCATGTCTAAAACCGAAAATCATTTTCGGTAATCGATAACTAAGTGTGATAACACGTTGGCTATGACTAGATAGTTGTTTTTAAAAAGGCACTCGAAGGCCAATCTCCTGCTCGGTGCGGTGCTTGTGATAGAATCACATTGTTTCAATATCCCTCGCTCTCCGCAGAAAGTATTTAAAAAATCACAGGAAACTAAACACTATCAATGAAGTGTCAGAAAGACGCGAGTCGACTAGAGTCGTGTTAAAAAAAAAGACTTGAATTGAGTCGTTTGGACGAAATGACTCCTGACTCAACTCGAGGCTCGAAGTCATGCGACTCGTTCCCAACACTGGTGTCCTCAAAGTTGTTTTGAACAGTTCTATTAAAAGTGATTTTTACTTGGCATTAATCGCTTTTTCCATTTGCAAAACAATTAGTTGTTGTTGGCTGAAAAGGAAAAGCTTTTCTTGTTTTTGATTCTGAAACGGAGCTTAATTGATTGGATTCTTCAAATTTGACCACAATTTAGAGATTAGGTTTGCTGTTTACATTACTAAAATATGTCTCACTTATGCTATTCGGCTAAAACCTAACTAAAATTTATCAATACACAAGTCACAAGCACTAATGTATCAGCTCGAAGTGGGCAACTGGCTGGATCTAATTCTACTGATTTGTTCACATCCCTTGGTATCAATTAATCCTTACTCAACTGAAAATTTAACTCTAATCCTGATCCTAATAATAACAACCTTATATATCTCTAGCTCTAATTTTAACCTTAACCCTAAACCTGTCCACCGCGAACAATGCAGATATCGCAGACGTAAACATCATAGACATCGCCGACTTGCACTAATTAGAACAATCGCTAGTCGAGTTCACAACACTCTGATGTATTCTCGCAAATAATAGCACAGCATAGGCCAAAACAGTAGCGGGTAATTGGGAAGCCTCACAGCCGCTAAAGGAAACTATAGTTTTGTGTATACTTGCAAATAAAACAAAACCCATCAATCAGTATCATTATCTTGTTTTGGCCATCAAAACCTTGGTTTGCATAGCAGAAATTGCAGAGAGACAAAGTTTTATAGACGTAGCCTAAAAGCGGGTGAAAAGCGAAGAGTTTTTCCCTTCATAATCGCTCCACCGGAATTTCTGAACAGTTAATCATGTCATAGAAAGTCAATTTAGGTTTGGGTGTAGATCAAAGCAATATATAGATGCCAATTGGGTATAAGTATAAATCTAATACATAAAACGCAATTCTGTCTGTGTGTCTATCTTCTTTAACTTCTCTGAAACTGCTATAGGTACAAGCATCAAACTTGCCACGATTGATCACTTCTCCGTGGTGAGTGTCATAAAGATTCGTGACGTCATAATCAAAAACAATCTTTTTAAATTTGCATTTCTTGACAGCGGACAACCGATTTTTGCTCAAACGAAAACCAGTTTCTGACTCACCACATTACAAAAACTTTCACTTGTTTGGGGTTTAAAATGACGTTACAATCAACGCTTTGTTGCACACTCTGCTTTTTGCTTTTACTCAAAAATTACTCATTGCAGAAACGGGATTAAACGTTTTTTCAGAAGATATTATTAATAAGGTGCTTTCGCTAAAAATAATTTTACAACAATTATTGCTTATTTGACAATGCTACGAGCAATTCTTTATTTAAGCACTTTAAGCCCTACAAGCATTTTTCTTCACTATTTCGTTTGCGCGCTTAAAACTGGCTCTGTGAGGTCATAATATGTCTCGTACGATTAATACAAATCTTTGCTACCGAAGATCATAATATGAAGATGTTTTCAAAAATTGCAACCTTTTTGCAAAATCAGTTTACTAAAAAACTAATTTGTGACCTCATTTCTCAACTGATTTTTAAACTTTTTTCAACAAATTATAAGTTATTTCAAGGCGATTTCGATAGTGTATAATATATTTGTTTTTATAATAAAAAAAATGAACTTTAAGACCTGTGGTGTAACTTTTTACCCCTCCCAAAAAGTTGTAAGCTCAGTAAAAACAGGTAACTGTAATATAAAAACGTTACAGTAAGGTTTTAAGAATTACTGTTTATTGAAAGCTTAGGAAATTTTCTTTCCAGCAATATGTGACTCCAATTACTTGAGGCTAAGAATTAGTTTATAATGTCTGAACAAAACTTGGTTGCCATACATCACGCTTTATTTTTGGCTGAACAATTATCCAACTTGATCAAACAAATTTGTAATTGTTAAACCAAAGTTAGTTCTTTGGTACATTTTGACTACTTTTCTTTGTAAGCATGGTTTTTTGCATTATCTGTGGACGTTTTCAAAAATATCCATCAAAAACTGAAGTCTCTAAATGTTTATAAAATGTAGTCTACCGCTTAAAAACACTTAAAATTTTGGTGACTACAGTTTACAAAATTGCAATTTCTCAAAAAATTAAGTCCTTTAGTACATCTTGGCTATTCTTCCTCGATAACATGGATCTTTAGCATTATCCATCAAAATATTCAAAAAGATTCATCGAAAAATGAAGTCTACAAATTTGAATTTGTGAAGCAAAACACTTGGTGATCATCCAAGGAAAAGACAAGGAGGTATAAATGGTTCTTTCTAATTTTTTGCAACAAAATACTAGTATAAGTGTCGAGGTACATTTGATCTAAATGTTGAAACAATTTCCTTTGCAATTGGGTGAGACTGCCGCAGCAGAGAGCTGATTAGATATTCTTAATCTCGACATTATTATTGGGGGCTCCCGCTACTGCTGTGACTTCACTGTGAGTACTTTATTTCGAATTAGTTTGCTATGTGCATGGCAGCGTTTATGCCAGGGCCAAGCAACATGACCGTTTGTTCATATCAATTCGCCTACATAACGAAAAAGCGGTAAGTAGCGATTCTAATATTTAATGGCTTAAAATGCACTGTTAGGTCACAATGTTAAATGGCATCACAAAGCTTGCCACTATTCAGTAAAAACAGCAACAGACAGCGAAATTATCCACTATCATTTTGATAGCAAACATAAATGGTATAGCCCATTATTGATATTTGTAATCGCAAGGATATCGGCACAAAACACTAATCTTCTTTTAACAGTAGAGAGGTCTGGATTAGGGGAAAAGTTAAATGTAATACAATCCCAAGTTTAAGAAAAGATCAAAATTAAACAATAATAGCATCAATATGTGACACTGAATTAATATGCTTTTGATTGAAAAGAGATTTATAGGCGTTTATTGCAATAGGTTATATGACTTAGGGCAAAGGCATGGTCCCTTTTCATGCTATGGCCGAATTAAAGCAAAACAGCGCAGGCAAAGATCTTAATGTCACAAATATGAAAACAACAGCAGGGCCATCAAATCGTCAAATAGATCTACCACTAAATAGTTCATTTCTTTAATTGTCAAAACGACCATCAGTTGGGCGACACCAACAATTTTGACTATATTTCACCCCCCTATTTGGACTTTCAAATATTACAAATGTTAGTTTACGACATCATTTTTTTTTAATACTTCCAGTTTTGATTAATAGAACAACATAATCACCATTACAATGTACAGAAACTATGGCTTATATTTACTGAAACATTTCGTTGTTGCTCTCACAAATGCTTGTACGGTGAAGCTGGTGCAGCTGCATCTATTGATACGTTTTAAATCGGCGCGGGTGATGGTACGGCTGGCCGGGTTAAATCGCACCAAAGTTAGGAAAAACATTTTTCTATTTTGCTTGATAATAGCTTTATATAGCTACCGGAATCAAATCTGAAAATTTGGGAAAAGCAAGGACTCATTTAACTTCTATGAGCATACCTAAGCGAGAAAAAACAAATATGAATCATAATGCGTAGAAAGCAGGGACTTGAGAAAATTTAAAGGGAAATCAAAATTAACAACGTCACTGTGTTAAATCGCACCACATGGCAGATAATATTGGTATTTTGCTTTGTAATAGCTTCATAGAAATACCGAGTTCAAACCAAACATTTGGGGAAAAGCAAGGACTTTTTTCACTCCCCAGAGCACTTCAAGCAGGGAGGAAAAAACATGCTACATAATGCGTAGCCAGTGAGAACTAAAGAAAGTTTAAGGAGAAATTAAAAAACAACGTCACTGTGTGAAATCGCACCACACAAAAGACATTTTTGCTATTTTGCTTAAAAATAGCTTAATATCAGAAATGTGTTTCCTACTTCCAAACTACGGAAAACGCTTGGGTTTGTGCCAGCAGTGGACAGAGCTCATAGACCTGAAATGAAATATTCTATTAGGAAAAGGAACGCAAAAAATGGTGAAATCTTATGTGCAGAAAACACATAAACTTTTGGTAACTGGTCACACAAGAGCCTGACAGGTGGATCCGGCTTGGCCGGCTGAACCGACACTCTCAATCCCAATGTTACTGACGGGGACTCTGCGGGTGACGCCGTCGTATCTGCTTTATAAAGCAAGGATGGTTTTCTTTTTCTGATACGCTACATGTTAAGATGTTTTATAAAACCATAACGATAACAATTTGTAAAACTGAACCTAGAGAGAACATTTGTTTGAAAATAACTTGGTTTGATGTGCCCCTACTGAAATGTGGTGAATAATTTTGGGGAAGCGATTGCCGCTTTTGTCGCTCTGCCGGAAACAGCGCAGCCAAAAGAACTTAATACTACAAATATAAATAGGGAAGGGGCAGCACTACATCGCAAAATAGTTTATTTCTGTAAGTGTAAAAGCAACCACCATGTCGCCGCAACAATTAGTTTTGATTGTATTTCAGTCCCTTCTCCCCGCAAGTATCAGTATTAATAATAATTTGTGGCAAGATTCTTTGTGAGCATTGCCAGTCATGATTAAGAGAATATGTTGATCATAATTTCGTGTACAAGAATTGTGGAAGTGCATAAAACCCATTTACTTTTTGCTACTACTCACACAAGAGTCCGATGGGTGAAGCCGGCGCAGCCGGTTGAACTGAAATGCTAAACCCCGACATTACTGATGGAGGGCCCTTGCCGAGCGACGCCGGCAAAGCCGGTTAGTAGAGTATGAAGCAAAAATTTTTTTGCTAGTGTGCTACCTGTTCAATTGTGTATATCTAGATTACAAAGAATTGTAATGAAGTCTCAAGTTTAAGAAAAAAATGAAAATAAAACCATAAACAAAACAATTTGTAAAACTGAATTTAGAGAGAATATTTTGTTTGAAATCAACTCGGCCTGATGAGCTCCTTCTTGAATGTGGTAAATGACATTGAGCGAAGGCATAGCCGATTTTGTCTCTATGCTAGAAACAAGGCGAATAGCGCAGTCAAAGAATGTTTGACATACCCTATGTGGAAAAATCATTTTATCAAATTTATAAAAACATATCCAGACTGATTTTGAAGCTGTCTGATGTTAAGTTATGTCCCTCTATAGGATACTTAAAGTTGAAAATTCCTTTAAATTGAAATCTCGTACTTTTTTGTCTTTGGTCTTCAATTTCGTGCATCGATTCACATGCCCATGGGGTACGGGTAAGATATACATTGCTATGTCATCCCGACATTTGGTCACCAAGGCAAGAGAACAAATGAAACAGGGATTCCATTTTGGAGGAAATTTCCTCAAAATTTGACCTCAAAATTTATGAAACAGGAAATTTTGGAAGAAATGATCAAAATAAGGAAATCAGATGAAAATAAGAACATAGAAAATAAATAGTTAAAAGTGAAAATTCCGCTTTGTTATGTTGAAATACAGGAATTCTGGAAACGAAAGAGCTCCTCATAGACCTTTTTACCACATGTTTAAAGTAGAGGCATCCAAAATACAACGTTTCGTTGAAAAGAAAGAGCCAATTTGGTTAATATTTGATCGCGAGAAAGTCGATGACTTTTACTTTTCTGGAGACTACCACCCATGTACATGTGCATTTTGGGCTCTTTTTTGGCGATCTTCATATTTTCTGGCTATCTTAGCAGAAAAAGTAGTAACTAGGAAGAAACCCAGTTTAATTTTTAATTAAAGGTCAGTAATTATTATCTGAATTGTTTTGATTGCAGTTTTATAAATCTAGCTATTTCTAGCAATATTTTAAAGAGACTCTAGATATTTTAACGCAGACAAAAGTGGCAACTCTGCAAGATACGCGTGTAGATGTTATTCACGGTTATGTAGACTCTATTCCAAAAGACTGCAATTTATAAGACTGCCAGCTAAAGAAGAACAATACATTACAGTATTAACATAACGGTTGATCAAAAACAGGTTTTTAGTAATGCAATGGCAAGTTACAATACTTTTATATAGTCGCGTCTCATGTTAACCTCGAAAACATGTTAATCAAATGCAGTATAGCTGAACAAATTTACGATTTTTCACGTTAAATCATACAGGAATCACTTCAGTTATTCACATCCTTCAATTATTCACATCTTTACCACAAAACCTGGTCCAAAAACGAGAACACGGCACTTCCAATTTTGAAACGAGAATTGGCTATGTCAAAAAACTTTACTTTTTAGTAGTGTTCTCTCAACTACGCATTGGATAAAGCCGGCGCAGCCGTGTGTGCGCTTTATTACGGGTTAATTTCCTTTATCCCTGGCTGCGTTTATGCCAGGAACAAGCACAATGCGCGCAGCCAGAAGTTTTATTTCGTACAAAGAGGCATACGGTCACGAAAAAGTCGTGAGTAGTGGGCCATATAGGCTATTCTTGAAAACATATATCAATTACTTTGGCGCCCCTTCCTCCATATCATAACTTGGAAACTTAGGCTTCCATGCACATCATAAAATGAACAAGTAAAACTTTGAAATATTTGGCTGTTTCAATTGAGAAGTTTAGTTCCAAAGTACGCCTATGCTGACAACAGGGCAAGCAACACCTAACCAGGGACTCAACAATGTTAATCTCGTATGTCTTTGCCTTATAGGCCACGTCCTGGTCTTTCTATAACTACAAAACGTTGGCTTCTTACAAAACCATGGTAGTTCCAATCAGTGGCGTATTCAGAAACAACTTATGTTTTTGGAAAAGGGTGAGGGGGAGATGGGCTGAGCTTTGAGTAAACTCAATCATATTGTCAAGCAATTTAACAAAATCAGTGAGCGCTATTATATTTGGGTAGAGGGCAGAGCATCAAGTAAGACAAGCTTCCGGTAACATCGAAGTTAACAATAGGGCTAGTTTTAAAAACAGTGATAAAAGCTTTACGTTTTTTCACATAGCCAAATCTCGTTCCGAAACAAAACCATGGTTTTTTGAAACGCAATTGATTAAAAAAAGACATTATGAAGGGTTTAGCATAAGCATTACGTGTCTCCCGAGTTTATCGAGTCCCTAGTTTTGTCCTGTTATCACGGTTTAGGCGTCCTTAAACTTACCAAAATTTGATCAGTTAGATTTAGCAAGTGCTTGAAAGCATATCAAAGTTGTAAAAGAGCGCCAAAGTGATTGATGTGCATTTTCAGGTACATGTATAACCTATTACATATTAGGATCTCTACTTGAGACTTTTTCGTAGCTGTATGCCTATTTGTACGACCTAAAGCCTCTGTCTGCTCGGTCATGGCAAAAATGTTGTTTTGGTTCTGGCATAAACGCAGCCAAGCAAAAAGCAAACCAACCCGAAACGAAGCACTTGCAGTGGGGTGACCAGACGTACTTAATCTTTCAGTACAATACTTATTTTAGAACCGATGTTCTACTTTGAAATGAGTGCTTATTCTGTACTTGTTTTTTGTGAATAAATGTCCTTGTTCTTTATTTGAAACCGAAATGAAGTAATTAATTATCTTTCAGGTCTAGTTACAGGCACAGTTGTTGATTATTAAATTAAAACATTTGGTAACCAAGCCTTTGATACGTAAACTTGGCAAACATTCAGTTCACCGTATACCACATTCGTTATTTGTTGCGTTATTGTTGCGATATTGCGTTATTGCATCATCATTGCTTTCCTCCACCTTCAGAGAGAGCCGTAAAGCATTGAAAACTTAATTCGGAAAAAAATAAGAACTAACTGATTTTAATTTCGGTTTGAAGGTTCACACCGACATAAACCACAAACATTGTATTGAAAACAATTTACAGTGTATTGCAAGCAATGTACCCAATGTAACGTTATGTAACGTTATTTGATTTCAATTTACAGGAAAGAATAAGTTTCTTGTTTCTAAAGTGGTCAGGCATCTAATAATGAGATAGTGAGGTATGCAATCGTGCAGTATTAACTGAAATATCGATAGGATAATAGATAGGCTACACAGGTGAATGGTTTGGCGGTACTTATGTACTAGTTGTGCTCGGCTAATCTTTGCTTTATCAATGTAGGGCATCGTAGTTTACTGAATGATTGTTTTCTTTGGAGTAGTCTATTGCGCTACTTGGTTCCCTAATTTTGCATCCTAACCTGCAGATTACTGGTATAGACCATGGGTGGGCAAACTGTTTGGTCGGAAGGCCGCATTGACCATTCAAGAGTGGCTGAAAGCTGATGCTTAAAATCTTGCGATAGCTGTACATAATGCAAAAGCTTGCAATAGCTTACATTCTTGCGATAACCTTTTGCAATGTCGTATGACATGGTTTTGAAAATGATAGCATCAAAAAAAAGGTCATCACCCTCTATTTGCACGGAAAATGCGTCAATTTAAACTCAGAATTGCGTATCAGCGCTTTCAATGATGGCTTCTATCGATTTTGGCTTTTGTGGCTACCCTTATACTGTATTGGTACGGCAAGTGTGGCTACCCCTATCATATTAAATCAGATATACAAAACTTTCTACAAGTGTTGGCAGGCCGTAGTTTGCCCACCCCTGGTATAAACTATAAGGGTTACTACTTAGCAGATCCATCGAAAGGGAGGCAGAAGGTACAATGACCCTGGGATCCACCCGATAGATGATGAGGGGGCCATCAGAAGGTAGATTGGCCATCTTTTTCGTTTCAAAAAAACAATCTGCTGGCCCATCTGGATGCGAGTTGACCTTTTTTCTAGATCACTAACAGACACACGTGACGTACAGGATAAAACATGAATGCGAAATAGGCTGTATACATCTTTTTGCAGATCTCACTTCTAGGCTCCGTACGTTTTTGCTTGCTAGGACTTTTAAAAGATACAGTTCGGCAGTCATAGTAAAAGTAGTCGGTTACTAAGCCTATATAGTCAATTGTAACTTTTCATAAAGTTATACTCCTTTGCCTTCTAATATTGATTTCGCTTATTTCACTTTTATTATATGCTTTTTTGCTCGCTGGCAAAATTTAACTCGCTTATAGAGAGTTAGCTTTAACTATTTCATTTGCAATTGAATCCGCTAATCGGCAGCGTGTCCGTTAGTCCTTTGGTCGTCATTGGACAAGGCACATAGTGGCACTTTTCTTTGCTTAGTGGCTTTGAACAAGCAGCAAATTCGTAGGAAGCAAGATGACAAACAAAGAGTATCGTCGAAATTGGAAGCTACCGAGCGGGTGCGGATATCGTCCAAAAACATAGCGATACAATTCGCTTTCTCGCGCTGGAGAATAAATACGGACAATCAAATCAAAAATTCTTATGCTCATGTATCACTAGCTTTGTATACGTAAACTGTATCAATGATTCTTTCCGTAGTTGTTTACGTTGCATTTGAAGACATTGCAATAGTCAGTTTGCTAACCGAAAAAGCATTCCACGAGAGAAGCAGTCAACCATACAAATGACCTCATAAAAGAGTATCTTCATCTTCGCAGATCAGATGATAGTGGAAAAGCTTTCTGCACATTACGCCTGACGACATTTTTGGTTGAAAATAGAAAGAGAAGTCAGATTACTGCTTACAGCAAATCCAGCAAGTACAAACTTGCAGCAACAGTTCGTAGAATATCTAAGTTCATGACCCAATTTGTGAGAAACAGCTTTGCTATAGTAAAGCTGGAATTGATCTGGCTCTTTAAGAAGGTTTATTTACACTTCACACCATTTGTCGCAACCAAAGTTTTCGTTCAATGGACTGCACTTCCAGCATGCAGAGACAATTTTATGAGCCAAAGTTTTCTTGAAGTTGCAACAAATGTCAGGCTATTCTTAGAAATGTGCTGGGCTCTTAGGCTATGGTGTCTGTTGTTGATGACTTGGAAAATGCCGATGAAATCACTTTGCCTATAGATACTTGCAACCATGGCCCCATCAAGCGTTTACCTCTATTAATAAGGTATTTTGATAAACACAGTGGTCTAATTCAAACCAAGCTACTTGATTTTGTTAAAATTAAAAGTGAAACTTAAGAGATTGTTTGTCAGAAAGTCTTGAATGTGATCGATCTTATTCAAGTTGTCGGAAAAAATTGAAGCTTTATCTGCTGACGATACAAACTCTAACTTTGGAGAGCTTCATCGTAATGGTCAAGTCAACGTGCATACAAAAGTAAAGGCAGCTTTAAAAAAGATATTATGGGACTTGGTCCCCCAACCCACATTGTACACAACACATCAAAAACGGCTATGAATATTCTGCTAGTAGATATAGAGTCTACGTAGATCAAAATTTATAAATATTTTATCAGATACCCTGTCAGAAATAAGTCGCTTGAAAGATTCTGTAATTTTGTTGAGGAAAAGTATCAGCATATTTTTTTGTTTAACAATGTGCTTAGGCTTTCAATGCTGCCTGCTGTGAAAAGAATTTGAGAGATGTACTATCCCTTCAAGTCCTTTTCTTTGGTCTCAGGATAAATGTTCTACTCTTCTGCAACGGTTATTTAAAAGTCCTGTGACAAAGCTTTGGTTGTTGTTTTCTGTAACAAGTCTTGAATTGTTTACTAGTACAATTAAACAGATTGGGAACAAAAAGTATCGGCAGTTGAGAGTGCGAAGAAACTGAAGAACTTAAAAACGATGCTGCAAGCTCGTCAAGACGGAAACTTCATTTCTAAAGCTGTTCGCTCTTTGCTTTATGAACTTGGTGATGAGGGTTTAATGAATGAGGAGGAGTTCCTCAACACTTCACACTGCTTCTATGAAACAGCTGTAAGGTATCTTAGAGCATGGGGAAAGCACATAGACGATATTCACGATTTGCACTATTTATTAAAGAAAAGAATTGTTCATCGTGATGAAATTCGTAAAGTAGCTCTGCTGCTAGTACAAAAATGGTCAAATGCTAGCATTGACTTGGACTATCTTTTTGATAAGACTATATATACTTATTGTTATTCCTGACCGAAGATGTAATTGAAAAATTCAAAACAAAAATCATGTCTTTTGCGGAAAGATGGCACTTGATATTTCAGCATTTTAAAAAATCAGAAATTATGATGCCCAACCTTTAAAGATTTGTGGCCGTGATATTGGCACTGCCGAGCAGTAATGTCCCTGTGAAAAGAATTTTCGGACATAAACAGTTTTTGGACCAAAGAAACAAGTATGTTTTGTGTTGATTCGGTGAAGGCAATATTAACAGACAAGACAAATTTTGCCTTTTCTTGTCAAGAAATCACTAAAAAGCTGCCTGTAGCCACTGATAAGCTAAAGGAAATACACCATAGCCAAAAATACCACTGATATTTGCAGTTGCGGCTTAAAGATGTGTTTGTTGGAATGCTAGTACTGTAGTTGAACCAATTTTTTCCAATGAATTGTTACATTTTTTGATATATAAACTTGTGATTGCTAGTGTTGTACGTGTAGTTCTTAGTATATTCTTATTATCTACTATCCTTTAAACTTGTAGTTTTCTACACTTCATACACAGTTATTTGGGTTTTTAAATTGGCTGTGTTGCGTTCCAGTTTTCCGTGTTTTATTTTTTTTTGTGGTCTGTTGCTTTAACAAACAGATCTTGTTTCCGAATGCAGCCGTATGATCAAGGTGAAAACTTGTAAATTGAGTTTTAGACTGCTGCTTGTTAGCTTCCGCAGATCATAGCTATGTTTTTCGTCATGTGATCTGGGTGGAAAGAAGCATGGCAAGCGTTGAACTCGTGACTTTGTAATGCCGAGTTTTACACGCTAACCACTGTGCCAACCTAAGTGCGCTTTCCAAAGTCTTTTGCTAGACTGAACCACCGCAACGGCTAGGCTGTATGGCCCCACCCCCTGTCTTTTACTTTAAGATGGAGAAATCCCGTTAAGTGCCTTCCCCAACGGCATAACAAGCAAGCTTTTCGGCTTTTTCTTCACGCTATTCCTTTTAACTGTTGAGTGTTAAGAAGGGAAGCTATAAATAATTATTTCATAGAGTCTTTTGTTTGACTCGACTCGGAATCGAAGCAGAGTCTGCCGCTGCAGAGGCTGACGCTCTATGCACTCGGCGCCCAGAGCTGATTATCATAACTATATTCGCTGTCAAGTGTCTTCCAAGAGCACAACAGCGAAGCTTAGATGTGGTGACAACAGATGGAAGATGAACCCTCGTCTTTTGATCAGAGTCGCCGTAAAAATAGTATTTGTCCAGCCAGCAACCCCAAAATTTAGATTAAACTTGTGTATTATTGATATAATTGGTGCTGACGTTGTTCTATCGTTACGAAGTTTAACATTTAGTTGTGTTAAGGATTAAAATGTTGAAAATGCAGGTGTATTTATTTCTGGAAGTCACAGAAATTGGCATGGAGTTTTTGAGAAAAAAATGAAAAATGTCTTACATTCTGGCAACCAAAATCTGGTCGCCCTCATTTGTAGTTAACTAATTCTCAGCCCTAACTAATTAGAGTCACATATTGCTGGAAAGCACATTTCTTAAGCTTTCAAGCGACACTAACTGTTAGTACCTTATCATTGATTTCCTATTTTCAGATCCCATTATTTGCTGACGACACTTCCTTGATGGTAGCTAATAAAAATTAAAAAACTTAGAAAACAAACTTTAAACAGATCTAAACAAATTTAACTCCTGGTTCTGTAAAAAATAAACTATCCCAAAATTTTCAAAACCTGACCACATAATAATAAACAAACAATTCCTTAAAGCATGTTAATGCAACGTTAGAACACCTCTTAATACTGTACTAGAATTATTAATAGAGCCCACGCTGTTCATATCTCAACACTAGAACGGCGAGAAAAAAACTGCACCTAGAATGGCGGTGGTGGCGAAATCGACACCAGTTGCTTTATAAGCCTGATATGTAAAGCATATGCTTGTATTTTGATACATATTAAGAAAAAAAGCTAGGAGAGCACAATATGACAACATAAACAACAAAAATTTCAAAAAAGTTAGTATAATTACTAATTACAATTAGCATTAGCAACTGCAACGGAAATCGACTTATCCAGAATAGCATAGGGCCGTAAAGGAAAAATTGTTTTTGTTTTGTTTATGCCACTTATTTTGATGAACAAGCATGGCATTTGGTAACCTTGTACGATGCACTTCCACATTTTCCGCATGTGGGTTGTAGACAAAGCCGGCAAGTTGTAACCGTTGCATTATTGCAATTTTTTGAAAAGCATTTTTGGCGTTTGCCTAAACGGCTCTCCAATGGAATATCAACTCGAAAAGATGTGTTTTTTTGCTGTGCCACATAATTTTGTTTTAGGCCTTCTATGAGATCCAAAATGAAATCACGTCGACTAACTTTACTTCCTGTTGTTTTCCGGAAAATGATCCAGGCGTTCAAGGCAGCTATGTCTAGTACGTTGGTCCATACAGCTAATGGCCATCTCCTGCTTGCAGAATGCGTCGTATATTGTCTGGCCATTTGATCGAAAACATCAACCCCGACTTTGTTTTTATTGTAAAAGTGAATTACAAGGGGCTTCTTTTTTTCAGTATTGTCTGTACTAGGTGCATTGTGCATGGTGGATAACAAATTCACATTTTTTTTCTTCTTGCATTGGTAGTTGACAAATAAGCACTCATTCTGTTCATTGTAGTAAAATTTGCTGCCATACATGTCATTTCCACATTTTTTCATTTCTTTTGTCAGGCCCTTGTTGTTGTTTCGTACCGTCCCAACGATTGTAATCTTTTTTTGTTGCAATAAGCTTGCCACATGAACACTAGTAAAAAAATTGTCAGTAGTTACGTTGTAACCAGCTTTGTTATGAATGCTCTCAGTAAGTCTCATTAAAACATCTTCAGCTAAGGGCTTACCGTTGCGCTGTTCTTTTTCAAAAGCACCTAGATAAGGTAAAAGATTGTATACATACTTGGATTCTACTTCCGTCATCACCCAAAATTTCATACCAAATTTGTCCGGTTTATTGGGCATAAAGACAATGAAAGGACATCTATTTTTCATTGGAAATAATTGCTCATCTATTGTAAGACTCCATTGTGGGGTATAGTTGAACATGCAATTAGCTACAAACTTTTCCAGTGGTTCTCGAACATGAACAAACTTGTCATCAGCTAGCCTCTGGCTTCGACAATCTTTGTTGTCAAATCTGATATAACGTTTGACCTCTCGAAAACAATCTCTAGGCATAGTATCGCCAAACAATCTAGGGCCGCATGTTTTGTTCCACAGAAAGTCAGTAGAATGATGTTTACCGTATATTCTCCGAGCGTATTGCAATCCAATAAATGCTTCTAACTTGTCCAATGACAGAGTAAAATCAGGATTAATTTTGGTTGCTTCTCTACAAGTGTGCACTTGAATAGATTTCAACATGTTATTATCCACGAACAATTTCCAGCAGTCGTAAGCACCAGCAGCAGCCCTATTTCGTATTGCTGGATGAACTCCTGTTTTTATACGAAAAATGTTAGGAGCATTTGCTTGTCTCGGTCTGTTTCTAAGTAAAGGATTCCAAGTTACACAATTTTTAGCTTGTTGTTGACCACTTGGATTCACTGTCAAATCTTCCTTCTCATCTTCAGAAGAGGAACTGCAGTTGTCTTCGTCATCAGAGCAGTTAGGCTGTGGAGGGAGAGCTTTTCTATCGCTAACGTTATCACTAGCTTGGCTTTGTAAAAATGCTTCAGGGACATCAACATCGTCATCAGAAATATCTGAATACTCAAGCAAGTCATTCGCTTGTTCAACTGTGTAGAAGCACTGAAATTTGTCAAAAGACATAGTTACTAACCTACTGTATCGCAAAAACACTACTGCTTACAAAACTACAACTGCTCTATTGATTATTACGAGTCGGAACGAGAAAAGAGAAAACAATCATTATGACGCTAACAGTAGGAAATGAAATACAGCGGGAGAGTGCATACGCGTCAGAAAACATGTCGGCATGATAAACTGCATGTTGTGTCAAATTCGACACCTTCGCCGTTAGAGGTATATTCTCAATTTATATTTTAGAGAGAAAATCTTATTTGAAAAATTTAATCAATTTATCATTTATGGTCACTTTTGATAATTCTCAGGTAATTTTAGAGCGTACCTTCAAAAACAAAGGGATCGGTTACAACTGAAAAGTAGGGGTCGTGTCGATTTCGACACCTTCGCCGTTCTAGTGTTAAGTCTATTATTGACGAAAGTTATTCTTGACGAAAGTATGGGGAACGGAAAGCAACACTTCATAAAAAATTTTGAGAATAATATGTTCTCGTAACCAATATAACTCAAATTCACTATTATATAAAGAATTACACGTGATGAAATTAGAATACATCAATGAACTTGAATTAGTTAAATTTATGTAGCCTACTAACTCCATCATAATCAATTGCCTAAAAACTTCTGTCACTCCTTCATAAGATAAACACTATTCATTTACATTAAAGAAGATTGACAAATTCCAATTTTTATTATTGCCCTCGAGTAAACAAATTGTTTCGCCAAAAGCTATATTTTCTTGCAAAGGTTCTAAACTATGGTGTGGCCTTGATTCAAATTTGAAGAGCATGTATTGGGTTGCTTTTAAAAAGGCATATAAACCAAAACTGTTAAACGAATATAAACTTTCTGCAAAAATATTTCCTTATGTAAGTGCTCTAAGTTTTACGTGTGTGATATTATTGTCTTCCGCCTCCGTTCTTTTCTTTACGATATCGTAAATATTAGTTCATCTGACTTGTATAGGCTATTTTTTGTTTCAAAAAGTGTTATTTATTTGTTTTTATAAGTATTTGTATCTTCTGAAGTCACATAGTGTCTTGACTCGATAATCGAGAGGTTCTTCGATATTTCCTGGGTTTTGCAACAAGTGTTTTTTAATATTTTTGTTATACCTTTGTTTATTGGGTTGATGTGCAAAAGCAAAAATAAACCCTTTTGCTTTCTTTTTCCCCTTTCCCCTTATAAAACTCCTGGCTGCGTGCTAGTGGTAATTCATGTGTAGTGCGCCTGCTTGTGTAGGAGCTTAGTGATAAAACTAGCCTTAACCCAGTAGCGCCGCTTCACTTATAGAAAGAGGTTTGTAATAATGTTTTGGAGAACTAATCGGGCAACTTTTTTTTCTTTCAAAAAGTTGACTATCAAAATCAAAAAATCTTGATGTTGCAATGGGGACCAAAATGAGCAAATTTCTCACTTTCAAAATGTTTGTCTTTCGTTATACTCGGCCCGCCCAAAAGAAGATTGAGCATACTAGTTCTTTAGTTTGCTTGATAATAAGATTGAGTTTACTTAATACTCAGCCTCACCCCCCCAAAAAAAACTACTGCTAAATAAGCAAGTGCTTTCAAATACGGGTTTGTTGTGAGTTCGTCTGTTTTTTTGATTGCAACTATGCTGAAACTAGTTGCTGTAATAAGGGTCGAAGTTCCTCACTGAAACACCAATTTTACTGATTTCTATGATACGGACGAGTTGGTTAACTTGCAGTCAAGACAGGCAGCATTGATTACATTTTACATTGTTAAACTTTTAGCCCTAGTGCAGGCAGCCATACTTATGGTGCTAATTCATATCTTGAGCACTGATAATGATAACAGCAACAACAGCAATAATAATTATTATAAATGTCGATAAGCGACGCGTATACATACGACGATTACGGAACACGTGATAGCAGCGTGATTTGTGTCAAGCATTAAATTTGAGCGATACAAATTGGCTATAAATACAACTCAAGCAATAAACACAGTACAATATATGCAATTAAGCACTAAAAATAACATAAATATTTTAACTAAGAAAGTACATGTAGATACAGATTGGTTCGCCGATGCAAACTAAAATACATTTGCGGTAGAATCATAAATCACTTTATTAAAGTCGTCCTATAAAATCGTTTATTTATCCCACAAAATTATTTTTGAGTCATCGCATTTAACTAGACTCATGAGCTGCCTCCAAATGTCTATTTGGATCCATAAAAAAATAGCTTGTCAATGCAGAACATTTTTACATACTTTGAACTTCATGTGATGACGTTGAGACCACTCTCTGTTCTCTCAGTTTCACTTCAAGCGTGCTAATTTGCATTTCTATTTGTTTTCATTGTATTCAGGGTTGTACCAATGGAGGTTGAGACATTCTTTGATTTTTTGATGCGAAACAGATTCCGAAGCCAAATAAACGTTTGCTTGCGGACTTCACTGAAGAAGATTATATTAACTTAGCCTCAGTTAAGCCAATAGAGATGTGTTTGAGACGCAGGCTAATATTGAGTTACCCGAGCCACATTTTAAGACAAATAGCCTTAAATATCGCAATTTTCTCAAAAAAAATTACTGATATCATGAAAATTGCCAACATTAGGCTGTAATTACCTAAAAACGACTGCTTTTAGAAGAATTTGTTTTCGCTGGGTCCTGGTCTTGATTTTGCAACCATAACAAATAATTTTCTTTGCGTAAATCATGATTGTACAAAATTTTTGCTTCCAGAATGATTCCAATCAGTATTGATATGTCAGTACGCACTGCAAAACTGCAGCGCATCCTATAGATTTTATGTATAGACAAAATTATGAACATAGTGCTACCCTACTAATACTTGAAAATAGAATAACAGTTTTGCTATTTTTTCAATTTTTACAGGTTGGGGCTTAGACCTCAAATGAGATGTACACAGTTTCATGCAATATCATTGTATTGCAGAAATAGCTGGACTTGAGACCTGATCATTTTTTGCTGAATCAAAAGAGAGTGAGCATTCGCACAGCAATGTTTTTGTACTTTTCAGTTTTTCTGTTCTCAAGTGGCGATGTACGCGAATAAACATTATTGAGTATGATTATTAATAATCCTTAAACTTGCAATTATTACCATTGTCTTGTTTTTGCCTATAAAGAAAGCTGACAACTTGAAACGATACGTTAAATTTTGGTGCTCATCAGTTCCGATTTTATTACCAGCTCGCGCGTAGAAGTGATGGAGGCACTGCGTCTCGAGCAGTGCCAGTTTAGCTGTTGGGAGAGGAAGGTATGTGCGGACGTTGTTTCGTTATCGTCTTATTTTGAAATTCATCAAAGCTTAATCAATATATGACAGTGATTACGGCATACCGATACAGTATCGTTATTTTATTGCCGTCTTGTTTCTCGTCTTATTGTTTCAATACCGATGTATTGGTACAGCCCCAATCACTATCACATATTGATTAAGCTTTGATAAATTTCAAGAATAAGGCGGTAATGCTGTCCACTGTCCACTCCAACAGCTAAAACAGCCCTGCTCGAGACGCAGTACTCCCGTAATCTCTACGCACGGATTGGCTCTTAAACTATCGTCCAAGCACCCTGCTAACAAAAACGGAACTGCTGAGCAACACGATTTTATACGTTTGAGTTTACTTGCTTTGTTTTAATCAATTCAGTCTGAATAGAAAATATCGCATTTAGCTAGAAGACAAGACATTATTTTCTGTGACTTAAAATTTTAACTTGAATAGTATTACAGTAGTCCCCGTTTATTACACCCACGGTTAACAAGCTCACCCGCTAAATGAGTCCTAAATTGTCCGGTCCGGAATAGTTCCATTTATTTCTGAAAAAAAACGCTATACAAACCCAAACGCCGCTTGATAAGCTCAATTTTCCAAAACATTTGCTTAAAATTGGGTAAAAAAGCGTCACAACTCACACTTATTTGTCTTGCTTTTGACAATTTCACTTTTCGTCAGATGCTGACCTAAAATAGTTCTTAATTCAACTGTTTCATCACAAATCGTTTATTTGTGCCGTAAGCAATGAGCAAGACAGCTGGTGCTCTGCAGATTTCACTGTATTTTCAAAATGGCAACGATACATATAGGCGTAGCCGTGCCTGAGAAACTTGAGATTTTTAAATTGATTAATTGTTATCTACAGCTGTTGTGAACAGTGTTAATAGATTTGGTAACTTTTAGCCCTAGTGCAGGCAGCCATACTTATTTATTCGCTTGAGAGTGGCGAAAATTTGATCATAAGCCCTAAATCTTCCGGTCCCGATGAGGACTGAATAAGCGGGGACTACTGTATCATAATAGGCATATGAATGTGTGTGCTTGTATGCAGTCGTCAATATAACAGCTTTTAAAAAAATTGATGTCACCTCCTTTATGAATGGAACTCACAAACACCACTAATTCCTATTAACTTAGTTTCAAATCAAATGTTATTTAAGAGTTTGCAATTTTGGTTACTATACCAATTGGTTAAAGCTTACTTTCTAAACCAAAAAATGTAAAGTATAGTGGTCAAAGTAACACAACGGTCTATTTAAATAAAAATGTTGTTACTTACTCAAGAAATATTCAAGTAAAAGTAGAAAGTAATGACAGTAATTTTCTGAATAAAAGTAAATGAGTAATTGAGATTCAAATTACTTAGAAAAAAGTAGAGTTGTTTATCTTTTAGCAGTTTTAATATGCATCTCTCTAAAGCAGCGGTTTTTAATTGGCGATGCTCACACAACAAAAAATTAGATAAGCGTATCTACAGAAGCAAACTTCTTTGCCAATTGGTAGCTTAATTTACATTACCGACCAAATTAAATGTTTACACGTATGGTGCAGCAATGGCGTCACTCTAAAAGAGAGTCCGCCTCGGAAAAACTCCATCAAAAAGGCAGACATTATTTCTAGAAAATCCTCGAAAGAGGTTACTGTTGAAAATTGATTCTACTTGTATAATACGTAGGTGTCTTCATCAGTCTTACTAAGAAGTAGTAGCTGTATATACAGCTTAATCCACAACACCACATAAAATCATCACAGATCTATATCAAACCACAAACTTCTATGCAATAGTATTAGCTTACGCTACGCAATACGCGAGAGCGCACGAGATAAAGACGTTATCACTGCTCCTAAACATTATTAGGTGAATGAATATCGACGTTATTACCAGTCACAATAGTTACTGCTACGCAGAACCAAGAAAACTATGTGCTTTTATTATGAAGGTAAGATAACGGAACCAGGATCAAATATTAATACAATTTTGTTGATGACCAGAATCAACAGTTACCTTAGTTTAAGTTGATAATTTTTGCTTTCGAAGAACGCTTTGTAAACTTAGATTAAAGATCTTTTTTCAAAGAAAAAAGTGTCACTTTTTGAATCCGTCTCGGGTGATATTGATTATGATAAGAAGGAAAGTGAAAATTGTTTTTTCCTCATAGGGGATGAGAGACGCGAAGTAATTAGTTGAGACCCGCTGATCTAAACTTAAACGTACAACATAGTACAGACCAGAGGTGGTTGGAGTCATCAATTTTAGAGTCCGAATCCAATCCTGATTCAAACACACAACTCCTGAATCCTGACATAGCTCCTACCATGCACAAAAAAATTGAATCCTAATCCTGTTCCGAATTCGAAAATAGATCTTTAAATTTTTTTTGTTGTACGCTTTACATTTATATACTGTTACAGTAGAATTGACAGTAGAAGTATTTTCCGCTGCCGGTCCAAACTTGATTCTGATTGAATTATCTTAAAAAATCGCACTCCCTATCCAATTCTAAATGTAAATTTTTTCTAAAATTCTTCACGATCCGACACCTGAAGTCCTAACCCTGGCCACTACTGGTAAAACAGTTGGTCTAATTTTTGAAATTACTGCTTATTATCGAAGGTCAATGTGATTACATTTTTTAATTGTAGTCCTAAGCTTTCGATAGAACTTTCGTTAATGATTAAGAGTCGTTAAATCTTAGGGCGACTCGATGAAACCAATGTTTTTTACCACTAAATTAAAAGCAAATTAGACCTTTATGATATTTAATTTTAATTACATTCAAATGGAGCAGTAAGCTACAAATTTCTAAACAAGGAAGGACAAAATGTTTACATCCTGGATCACATTTTCAGTAGTGATCTTTCTTTTGTCATGTTTAGAGACCCGACAGAATTTTGGTATGTATCTGTGGTGTTGAGCAACTTTTAATGATATTAGCGGAGTTTAAGCTTACATGATAGCCCAGCCTTTACGGAAGACACTAAAAAATTACCAAAAAATATTTCATAAATCTTATGAGGAGGGGAGCAATACATCATCTTTGCTACTTCCTTGACAAGAACAATAGCTAGTTTGTGAGCAAATTAACGAATGCGTTGAAAGATAAAACAAACTGCAAAAAATTAAACCCTTAAAATAATTGAATTCAATTCTAACGCTAGAAACCTATTACAACATTACCTACTGATAACAACTCATCGAACCTTATACAAGGATGTAGTGGAATCGAAAGCATGGTAACGGCGTTACCACATTGTTTCACACTAACATGACTGAACGATGTATATTTCTACTCCGTAAATTTCCACACTTCTTTTTTCAGCACTACATCTCTGACCTTACCTGGTTAGTACTAAAGAACGGCAGGCATATCAATTGGTTTCAAAGTTCGAACCAAAAATATTCCATTGCAATACATGATTTGCAAAAAATCAAAACTTGAATTTAAATCTGTTTTTACGCTCGCACACCGCTTTCCAATTCAACCGACATCAAATTTTTAGCATCTACTGAAGTAAAAGTTGCAACTACTCAAGTAGCGTTACTTCTACTCAATTTACTCAAGTAAAAGCAGAAGTAGTAAAAATGAAACTACTCGACTAAGTAACTCGTTATTGCAAAACCTATTTAAGTAATTTACTTAAGTAGAACTACTTCGTTTCTGACCACCTCTGGCTATAGGCCTTTACGTCTAGGTTACACTACAATGTCTAGACTCTAGACGTTACACCGATCAGCGGCCTCAACAAATTCGTTTTTACTTCACAAAATAAGAACGCAAACCAAGCAAAGTGCCTTTTAATTCTGTTACACTAATTTGAGCTTTATCTTGTTGTGATCATTAATCGATTTAAAAAAACATATAACAACACACAAAGGAGCAGCCACTTATGGGGTAGCATTTTTTATGCTAGTTTCAAATTCATTCCGGTAGATGGCATTATTTTTATAACGATAAAATTTAAAGTACTGGTTTGATAAGTTTTTAAGTTAATTTTTAATAATTACACTGATCCAAATCAAATTTTGCAACTTTCAAGCTAGAGTATTTGGGATAAATAATTTTGATTGCTTCTAGGGATCACTCCAAATTTTAAGTTTGCCAAATTTTAGATGCTTATAATCATTGTCAAAAATTTTGATCTCATTTCTGTTCAGAGAAACCAAAATATTTTGGCTAAAAATTTAAAAGCGTTAAGATAACAAATTCACCGAGGTTCTTTGATAAATATAATGTTTTGGAAGGGAGGCAATTGCCTCACGTTTTAGTTTCCCCACTGGCAGTTGCCAATATCTTTCAATAAATATACTCATACCTTGAAGACAAATTGTAAAAGATTGGATTAAGACATTCACTGAACCGAAGACAAAAGTGGGAACTCACACTAAACCACCATTGCAGCACTATATCTTCATGTGTTTTCGCTTTTATGTTGGAGATGAAAATGAGAAAAGCTTGAAAATAAAGAGTTTTTAATTACATGCAGTTCAAACGGTTACTTGTTAATGGCCACCATGAAGTGGCGTCATTAAAATGGGTGCGGCCCTAACTGAATGGTCCCTTCTAGTGGGGCTCTCATGCACCTTGTCCGTAAAAAAGATATTCTTAAATTAGTGGGTGCTGAAAATTTTTTGTGATCTAGAAATTTCAAGTGACACTTTCACCACCGCCCCGGGTTTCACGAATTCAAATGACGAACTTGCAATCATTATCGAGGTTATGGTGCACGTGTATTATAGGACAAACACTTATCGAAGATATAAAAAAGTTGAATTTGGCAGTCAGTGTTTCAGTGATCATTAAAACTTTTCAAAGCCCTAATCAAATTCACTTTGAGGTCTTGTACCCGTATATGGTGTCTTTTTCTAGACTTCTACCAACTACCAAATCCATTGTAACAGTCAATTTATTTACCCGTACAAGGTAAATTGGTAAAAATAGGCAGAAAGACGGTAAAGGAAATTTGCTGTCGGTGCAGGGTTGAAAACCAGAAAATATTAATTCTATCAAATGCTTTCCTGAAGAGAATTTGACGAACCAGTTGCACATGGTCCTCTCACCAGTATAGCTTGACAACCTTTACCAAAATAGACTATTACCTGAATTAGGAATGTATCCTAGCGCGAAGGAGCCAACTATAAAACCAAGCTGTACAATTGCCTGCTTTTCCTTCTTTTGACGATGTTGTTCCGTTTCGTTGTTTTGTGAACGTGTTATTTTTTTATTTACTAAAAAAAGACGATTTAAGAACTATCTATAACAATATCTTTCATCAACGGTTGCTTTTGCAACTTCTAAGTCTTGGTTCAAATTTTTTGAGCCCTGATTATGGAAATGAAATGATTTAAAAAGCTGTCAGCTCTATGCTGATGAACGTTATGAAAAAATCAATTCGACCAACTAGTTAACATTGTATGTTAGCTGAGATAAAACTTTTTGGATTATTTGTGTTAATGTGAGATCCAATACTTCAAACCTTTTTAAGTTTGAGGATTTGATTACTGGCCATAGTTTTAAACCTGATCTAATTTGTGTTACCAAAACATGGATTCAACCTTTTTTCTGGCTAATACAATAACTCAAATAATCACAGATTTATATCTAACTGCAGAGTGCAGATAATCCTCTAAAGGAGAAACCCATATTAGGGTACTCCCTACATGTAGTGGAAATTTTTTTACCAATACATTGTGTCTACCCTACCATTTCTTTACATACGCTGAAAAAAATAAACAAGAAGATTTCAAAAAAATTGGTTATTATTTAGAGGTGCCACACGAGGTTTCAAATTGGGCAAAGCAATATTGATTACATTTGGCTGATGAGTGGTACAAACTTGTTGCCGAGAAAATCTTAAAACCCGAGGCGAATGGCAACTCTGGAGGGAATACACCACTTTTATGAAAAAAGGTAGGAGGAGTTCATAAACTAAAGGTTAACTTTCATTTGCTAAGGTTTCCGACTAAGTAATGAGAAATGAACGTAATGAGGTGATAAAGTTGTAAACGTTTTTTTCCATGTTTTGAGAAGGCTAGCAACAGCAATGCAAATAGTACAAAACCTAAATAAAGCCAAAAAGATAATTACGTTTGGATAATTGGCCCGACTTCTAAAGAATAGTTTGAAAAAAAGCTGCCTTGTGCTAGGGAAGTCCTTAGCGTGTTCTTTCATCTCCACAAGATTGAGAAGTAACCACGAAAGAAAGTTACAAAGAAGTTTTCAAAACGTTTACTCCTTTCTGGGATAGATCCAGGGTTACAACAGACACAGAAATGCATGCAAGAGTAATAACAAAAAAGCTATTCCTGCAATGGAAAGAACTCCACAAGGCGGCGTTAAGAGAATAAATACATAAATAAAAAAGGATAGTTTAGTACCGATTTTGCCAAGCTGTGTGACATAACACATGCAAAAGCATTGCATCTAACTTCTGTTGAAGAATATTGAGCTGTTTTATTGCCACAGAGATGTGGTTAAAAAGTTTCCCGGGTTCAGTTGATAAAAAACTTGCTACAAAAGAACCACAAACTGCATAGCGGAAACAAGACAGACGAGCACGCTCGAGCTAAGAAGGCAAAAATATCAGTTTCTGTAGCACAACCACGTTATCAAAAAGATATCGCAATAATGTCATCACAGTCTAAGAACGGTCCATTTCTTTAAAAGTGCAGGTACCAACAAAACCGGAGATGTTCATCTACAACTAGAGCTAAAAATTTGATCTCTCAAGCACTAGCGCAAGCTTTGGACCAAACCAAAGTCAGAGACAGAGCAGCTGTTTATGCCATTGGTGCAACAGCTCAAGAGTGTAGACCACAATGCGGATGAATTGGCCATTAATCACAAAACTATTTGTCAGTCAAGAAGGTCATTAAGACGAGAAGCTGCAATTTTCACTAAGCAGAATATATGCCAGTCATGACATTCCTACGGAAGGGAAAATGCTGTTGTGCACTAGAATGGAAGCTACTTCCAGACACAGAAACGTGCCTGAACAAATACAAAAGGTAAATAGTGTATTTATTATATAGTGATAGAGAAAAATTGTTTGCTGTACCAAAATTAGCTAGTGGATCTAAACAATCCATAGCTTTAGCAATCAAAAAAGCCCTGAATAATTGGGAGCTATAAGATAAAGCTGCAGTAATGAGTTTGGACACAACTAGTAGCAACATAGAGCAAAGGGAGCACGTTACCTACTTGAGCTCTAGTTAGAGAGGAATTTCTATAGTTGCCGTGCCATGTTTGAACTGGTAATCGGTGTAGCATTTAACAATGCCATCGAAAGGTTTCATATGACGTCAAAAATTTGGCGCAAAAAAGTGGCTGACCGAAACTTGTAATATGCTGGAAAGGAATAGGGCGAGCATCAACTTTGTAGGTTATTTTGAAAACTAACGTGAAATTCAATGGCGACTCCAGCTTTTTATGACTACTCGGGCTCGTCACTGACAGTGTCGCAAAATATTGCAAAAACAGTAAATAAAGCACTAAAACTAGCGAGAAGACAAAAATAGCAACAATTTATCCAGCGGTTTAATTATTGTAAAATGCGTTTATTTACACAGTTATAACAAAACGCCTGCTTTTATCAACTGTGCCCGATTTCAACAAAAAATTAAGCAAAAAAGTGTCTAAAACAATGCAATGAACGCTCGCATTGTTAGAGGTCGGACAACTGCAATCACGCATGAGTTAGATTTTATTCAAAAAAATGCTTGAATATCGTTTCTCTCTCGTTATTTCTCTGCGCAGCGTGTCTGGCTATTTTCCTCGAGCCCGAGCTAAACAAAACGTTGAGCACAAAAAGCAACTGCCACCACAAACACTGGTGGTTTATACGATGTCCGGCTTCTTCGGACTTAATATGAATTAAGTTAAAAAGTTTTAAACTTGTTTCGCAGAATTTAAATTTAACAAAGTCTTCTCTCATTTCGTAACTCAGGCTCAGCTCGAGTAGCCCGAGTGCCGGTGTCGCCACTGGTGAAATTAATTAACATTAAGGTGAATTAATGCTAGTGTGTTACTCTGAAGCAAATAAATTTTTTCAAAAGTAATTTGGTTGCGATTAGGCCTTTTAATTGGAGTATCGAAGCTTAGTACGGAGCGCCGACTCGCCAAAAAATTGACCTTAAGAGGAAGTATTGCCTAAATATGCTTTATTCTTCTTGTAAAGATAACTCCTTTAGATACCCATAGGCATTGGCGCCGACTTAACGAGTTACGGGGTGGCTACGCCACTCCAAATATAATTTTAATTAAAACTATAAGTATAACTTTAATTACAAATCCTAATTTGTGATTTTAACATGCGGTTTGGGTCTTTTTGAAGTAAACAAGACAACGTAGATCGTAGATCAAGACAGTGCAACAGTTTTGGCGAGAAACAAACGTTTTCTCACAAACACGATCTTGGGTAGCAACAGGCAAACTACTTTCGCGGTGAAGATTAAATTATTGGTACAAACGTTTTATTGAAATCGTTACCGAAATTTGCATGTATCCATTGTCACGTCTACAATGAGATTGATGACTCAATAAATGTGATCGAGATCGCCTATACTTCTCCCGCTTGCCTGCCGCAAAAATATTTAAGGAATCTTGAACTGCTTATAATAACGATAAGAATTAGTTGTCTCCTACGGAGTTTGGTTGCTACGTCACAGAGAGGAAAAAGGTCCATTATGCTTGTGATAGCGCAAAAGTTTTGCAGACATTCCGATTTTATTTAGCTTAAAGTTAGAAGTGAAGATCCTTCCTAAAAAGCTTTCGAAATTGCAGCCCACGATTCAGTCATTTTTTATGGCTTCTGGCCAGAATATAACTGAACAAATTTTTGAACGAAACAAAAGTATACCAGAAGGTATTAGCACGATCAGTGAAACGGAAGAGCCTAGCACGAGCAGGATAATCACTGTTGAAGGGAGAAGATATCAAAAATCGCAGGAGAAAAATTCTCATGATTGAGGACGATAGATGCAAAGATAGAGCATTCTGTCCAATTTGCAGATGGGCTATTTGTGCAACAAAATAAATATGGCATCTTTCCCTCCAATAATTCAGAATTCTACGAAAGTATGGACAGAAGTGAATATAACAATTGGAAAAAAGAAAAACAATTTGGTATCACAAAACATAAAGACAATGGCATTCACAAGGATAGCACACAAGTGAAATTAGTCCATGAACAAGTCCCTCAAGCTACAATTGCATTATCCGAAAAAACAAGCACTCAAATGCAACAAAATCGTGATGCTATCAAAGCCGTAATCGATTGTTTCTTGTTTCTTGATCGGCAAAGCGTTTCCGCTCGTCGTCACACAGACGAACGCTCTAATTTTTGTGAATTCTTAAAACTTTTTGGAAACTACAACTCCAACATAGCTGAGTAACTCAGCCGTCAAGATTATAAATGATTAAGCAATGAAATAAGCAAAACATTTTTGGAAATGCTGGCTCAAACGTGTTTGAAATGAAATTCCAAATGTCAAACAAGCTAAGTACTGCAGTATCAAGGCAGACGAAACGGCCGATATCACAACTAAAGAGCAATTTTGCTTATGAGTACAGTAAGCAGATGAAAATGGAATGTTCAAAATCACTTCTAGGTTTAATCGAGTGTCCATGCACTGATGCTGCGACTCTACATCAGTTAACATGTGAAGAATTGACTTCCTTGGCCTTAACTTTTCCCTCTGTCACGATCAAGGATATGATGGCGCTGCAGCGATGTAAGGAAGACTTTCAGGCGACCAAGCTCGTTTCAAAGAAACTCACCCAGCCAAGCTTTCTATGCAGTGCGCCGGCTATCAAGTAAATCTGGTTGCACAAGATTGCTCCAAATCTACTAAGCAAGGCCTGCATGCAATATCAGCCTACGACGGTCAGCAAAGTCTACGTGGATCATAAAAGCATTTCCAAAAGAACTGAAAAAATTTAGTGATTCTACGAAGATAAATGAATCTTTTCCTCGTTTTCATTGGGGCCTCCCTGTGCCACACGCTGGGTAATGCAGCTTCCGGTCGTGAATGCTTTTTTTGACTAGTATGAAATAATACTGGATAGGCTTTGCAAGATATCGAAAAATGATTACAGGGACACTGTCTCTCAAAGCAAAGCTGCCAGCCATCTTTTGTCAATGGAGAATTTTGGCATTTAGTTTTTATGACGTGTCCTGCAAAAGCTCTTGATCATCTTAAGCCCGGTGCATATGCTAGGTCTTTAATATAAAAACCCTGTCTTCAGTCCATCTAGACCAATTTTAGAATTCAAAATTCGCATGCAGCAGCGAATGAGTTTTTACCAATGCACGGCCGCCATAACGTATATTTTGATGTACATGTGCGTGCATGGCTGCAGATTGTGCGGTTTTGCGCACCGAAACGCAAATAAAATGGCTGCGCTTGAAAGCCTATCACAATGAATTACTATGGAGCTACAGTACTTTTAAATTCTCTCATTTACTTACCTTTTTTTCTTTTTCTTTGTAAAACGCAAATGGCTGCAGCACTTGCTAAAGAAAGCACAAAAATCAAAATTAATGGAATGTAGAAAAATATCGCGAAGCCATAACGAGTGAAATGGAGAAAAGGCTTGATCCTTAAAATAATTTAATTTATAATGATACACAAAATTTTCAACTCTCCGCTTTTTTACTAGTTAAAACGTGACCTAAATGACGCCGTTACTGTCTTATACCTAGCAGTTTAAAGTACACAGGCAATCTGTCAAGGCGATTTTTGTTACTGCAGAGCTCAAAGGTGAACGAAGTTCGAATTCGGAATCAAAAAAATTTGTTTTCCTAATGATCCACAATTTATTTCATGTTAAAATTTCTTCTAAACCACGATTGAATACAAATGAGAATGCGGCACGCGGCAAGATCAGCTAAAACAGTACCGCCCTGATATTGCAAAACCTAATTACATTTTTTGATGAGAAATTGGTTTGTTCAAACGAAAGCCGCTACCCAACTTAATAACTTCAAAAAATTATCTTTCTAAGAGGCAGGATTTCTTCAAAGAAGAGGCCAAAGTTTTTTGAACAACACATCCCAGGTGCAGAGGTAAAACCCTCGGTATCTAGTTGCAATAAGGATAACAAGGCTTCTCCCCAGGAGATAAGGTGAGTGTTTGCGGTTTTTAAACAGAACGTCAAGAAGTCTAGCGCAAGAACGTAAACCGACGCGATGGCGTAATGGTTAGAGCGTCCGCTTCGCAGTCGGTAGACCTGGGGTTCATTCCCCTTGTCTAGTCATACCAAAAAACTTTAAAAAATGGCATCCGTAGCTTCCCTGCTTGGCGCTCGGCATTTATGGGAGGTTGTGGAGAACAAGCCGGCAAGTTCGCTTGTTGTGTCCTTGGGCAAGGCACTTAACGGGACGCCCCACCTTTATGTGGAAGACAGATGGCCCATAAACCTCGAAAAAGGCAACTCCCAAGCGAGTGCGGACTTCCCGTCCAAAGTATAGCGATACAATTCGCTTTCTCGTGAATGGAGGATAAATATGGCAAATAAAAACAAAACAAAAACAATTGCACACATAAAAAAATTTTGCACTTACGCAACTGCACGCAGCGGATTTACAGATACTAACTAACTGGTAGTGGTGATAGGAGAACCAAAAAATTGCATTGGTGCTGTATGTCAAAATTTAACTTAATTGAAATCCAGCCTACGATTTGGTCCTTACGTATTATCGGGAGGACCTTTGATTTTTAATGTTATTTTATTTAAAAGAAAGGCAGTGTACACTGAAGGGGCAGGCCCGGTATGTAAATGTACGGGGCAGTGTACACTGGAAGGGTGTATTTTATTGTTTTAACCGTTTCAATAAATAATTTACTTCAATTTTTGAGTCGTGTTTTTAAAGGTCCTCCCGTTAATACGTAAGTATCTACGATTTTTACGTGAAAATTTATCAATCACATGTTCAAAATTGATGCTGAGGTCACGGTGAGCATACAGCAATACAAATCCATTTAAGCGAGCTTCTTTCATTGAGGACCGCAAATAAGTTTTCAGATATTTCAGAGCACTAAGCGAACGCTCATTTGTTGCTGTAGTAACCGGACGAGCTGTCAATGTTTAAAGAACTTCTAGAAATAAATACATATTCATTTCTTTAGCAGACAGCATCGCGCCCGAAGCGTTGTACGGTAAAGAATCACCTTTGTGGCGCAGCCAATATGAACGCCATTGCACAAATTCAACCTCTACAGCGTCAATGCTGTCGTCCATGAAAGAGAATATAAAAGTTTACAGCATTTCTGAT
This sequence comes from Trididemnum clinides, assembly GCA_963675345.1. Taxonomy (NCBI): domain Eukaryota; kingdom Metazoa; phylum Chordata; class Ascidiacea; order Aplousobranchia; family Didemnidae; genus Trididemnum; species Trididemnum clinides. The sequence continues at coordinate 18,396,911 of OY776295.1, read as the reverse complement.
CGAGTTGAAGCAAATGTCATGCTTTACACAGACAGATGTTAACAAAAATTTGAGTTTTATGCAATCAACCAGATCAGAGCAAAATCTTTCGCTGAGTTGCACAAGCACTGTGTCAATAAAAGGCAAAAAGATAGTACGCCAATAAAATTTTAACGGTGAAACAGCTAGTGGATTTGCTCTATTGGCTTGCCAATTCACAACTCGAGGCATGGGCATGGATTCCCCGTAGATTCCTTCGGCATGTCTGAACAGTCCAACAAATATTTTTTTAACTTCTCAATATAGCTTTTCTGGTGTAATTGAAAGTTAAAAGATGCCTGGTGACGAAAGCAAAATATTTTTTTATTGTCCCTAAAAGCCTGTATCACATCTTTGCAACTGATAATACTCGTGTAGTGATTTGGTACCTAAACACTACACGTTACACTAAAACTAAATCCTTTAGGAGCGTCATGCTCCGCCGTCCACAATTTTACATGTGCTTTGAGTTCGATTAGTTGCAAAGACAAGTAAGGTCTAAGCCTACAAAACTGTAGCTAGATTGAGTGTTTTTCTCGCTAACTATTCTATTTGAATAAGGTTTTGTTGTAATTTGTTAAGATTTGTGTAAATATAAATTACAATTAGCTTTCAATTTGTGCATTTGCTGAGGAATTCCTTCACTCGTAGCATCTAATGCAGTCAAAATAGTTTCTTGATGCCTCGTAGCTTCTTTGCAACTGGTTTGGTAAGATTCAGTATAGCATTGATAACTTCTAGACTAACCAAAAACCCAGGTGTTGTTGTCGCTTTCACATAAAACATAGCCCTTCCAAGAACTTTTCCATTTCTTGATTCTAACAGTTGATCAAGATAACCAACAACCGCCGGATAAACCTCCTTGAAAACAAAGACAGCATCATGGTACTCAATCCACTTTGTGTAACAATTACGCTTCAAACGCGAATGCGAAGAATCAGGACATTTGCTATTAAACTTGAGCATGCAGTAGCGAAAAACGTTTTTCAGAATTAGAAAAAATGCCAATACGTCTTTAATGGTGCTTACGCATGCTTGAATTTCACGTACGTTGCAAGCCAGAGAATGTTACTGTAACTTGCTGTGCTATCTCTGATTGTAACGTCTCTGCTGCTTTTATCCACTCATTAAACTTTTATTGCGGTCCTTATAATTTTCTAAATACATTTCCGAGAGAATGGCTAATTTCTACTTAGCAAATCAATGGTTTTGTTTCCTCTACAAATTACAGTCCAAAGCATCTTGACTAAAATTAGAAAATTTAAATCATCAACTATGAATCTAGGCTCATGAAGATAGTTTGATAAAAAACTTGTGAGGAAAATAGAGACATGCTCTATTCTAGGCAATATTTCTGAAACTTTTCCAGAAAGCACAAAACTTGCTTTCACTCGTAGCAAGCTACTTGTTATTGTGCATTACTGCTCCCAATGTTGCACAAGATTTCTTGCGCACCTCGTCTGACATCGATAGGTTATTGCTGCAAGATTCTTGCGCAAAAGAACTTGCTCACGTGATTTCTGCTTTATATCAAAAAAACTATATAAAATTTGAAGCTTTTGAATTAATCTCAGGCATGAAGCCCAACGCTATCAGCAAATTTTCAAGCAATTGTTTGTTTTGTGCATAATTCTATCTGGGACCAAAGGGAGGCCATGGCACAGTTCCCCCCTGCTTAGGGGGTTAGATGACGCCACAATCATCAATTGTTTGTAGAAATTGTTTTTATCTTTTTTAAAAATACTTTTTAAAACGAGTTTGTATGAAACGTGTTTGTAGGCTTTTTTAGGATATAGTTACGAAGTACTTTCTCAAAAATCTTGTTGGTGGTACAGAATTTTAATATAGCTTTGAAAAAAGCTGTTAGAGCCATAAGCTTTTCGTGACGCTCTCATCAGTGGCGGTATTGCGCCAAAAGGGAAGATCTAGAGTAAATAAGTGTGTTATATGTGAATAATTTGGACGTTAGGCAATCAAGACAAGCCAATGATAGCGCTAGTATTGCAAAGCGCGCCAAAGAAAGATTTCGCAATTGCGAAAGTTAGAGAAGGCGCAGCAGGAGGTCAAATGCCACGATTATAGAAAGAGTTTGAGAGTGTAAACAAACTCTTTCTGTCTGCATAACACCGGGCGTCGGGTCTTGATATAAGTAGCTTCTAAAAGATTAAGATGGAAAGAGCTGCGCGCTGCGGCGAGGATTGAAAACCGCTTATCATCATAGTTTAATGCGCATCGATCATTATCTAAAAGATGCTGACCAATGGTGGAGTCACAATCCGGTTTGGTGTCGGTTCGTTTGCACAATCTATGTGGTTGAGATCGGCGTGGACGAGTCAATTGCTGTCTTAACCATTGCGGAACATGTTGCTTGATGCGATCCTGTAGTCGTTGAGATGTTCGCCCTACGTACCGACTGTCACAGTGGCACTTGTATTCATATATGACAAAACTTTTCTGAATGGCAGGTAGAACATCCTTGCGGGCCACACGCAGCATGCACTTAGACGTAAAGACCAAGCGGGTGCAGACGGAACCATAGCAGCTTTCCACGGCGGTTTTGACATCTTTTTCCAAGTTTGTGGATGGCTTACCTATCCAAGGGACCCTCAAGTACACGGGACACTTTTCCGGGCCAAATCGCTTAAGGGTGGAGAACTGAGCAATTTTCTTGGTGATCTGAGTGTTGATGATGTTTTTAGGATAGCCATTGTCCAGTTATATCTTCTTGATCCGTTCTATTTCTTCATTGAGTCTACGCTTGGTGCAAATCATTAGAGCTCAATGCACCAATGTAGATATTAGACTTATTTTGCGTTTGAGAGGACTAAAGGACTCCCAACGCAAATACTGGTCAGTAAAAGTGGGTTTCCGGTATACACTGGTCTCCAAGCCAACATCTGTTTTTTCGACGTAGACATCAAGAAACGGTAGACATTTCCCTTTCTCTTTTTCAAAAGTGAACTTGAGGGATGAAGGCAGTTAAGTTTGGTCAGAAATTCATCTGCTTCAGCTTCGTGATCGAAGATGGCAAACGTGTCGTCAACATATCTGAAGTATGTTGGAGGCTTTTGCGTTTGAGAAAATAACTTTTCTTCATAATATCAAACGAAGATGTTGGTCAAAGCCGGACCAAGTGGTGATCCCATAGCTACTCCATCTGTTTGCTTGTACATGGTGTTATTGAAGCTGATCTCAACTGAGAATGTAGCGCTCTTCATCAATTTAACAAACACGTCCTTTGGAATGACTGGTCGGGAATTAGACTGGTCGTAGAGGGCTTCCGAACAGATTTTGATGGTTTCATCAAGGGGAACATTGGTGAACAAGCTGGATACATCAAAAGAACACATGAAGACATTAGGGTCGATGTCAAGATTTTGCATGGTCTTGGCAAACGTAAACAAATCTGATATGCAGTGCGACGAAAACCGCTCCAACACAGGTTGTAATAGGCTAGCCAATCACTTGCCAAGTTCATGATGGGACAAACCTGTCGTAGACAGTATTGGGCGAAGTGGAGTGCTTTCTTTGTGTGTTTTCGGCAAACCATACATTCAAGGTCTGCGATCCAGTTGGTCGTATTGCGTCATATATCCACTTCGGCATGAGATCGGCTTTGGCTAAGTCAAGCAATCGCTTCTGAAGGTGCGATTCAATGCTGGCTGTGATGTCATTGCTGGAGACCGGACCAAGTCTTCTAAATTTCGATTGATCATCAAGTATCTTGTTCATTTTATCGACGTAGTCGCTTTTGTTTAAAAGGACAACGCCGGAGCCTTTGTCGGGTTTGATGACAATGATATCATCATTCTTTCGTAACCGGTTGATTGCACGAAAGCACTCTTTGTGCATTGTGAAGTCACATGAATCTATCGTGCTGTCACAGTACAAATGAGCAAGGTCGACATATTTATCGTGAGCAAGTCCCAAAGACATATTTATCGTGCGCACCGAAGTGAAACAAAATACCTAGTTTTAATGTGAAATCTTGCAGGATTGAAAGAAATGATCATCTTCTTCAGCACAAAACACCTGATCGCTGAGTTATCAATCAAAACCATAACCTAACGTATTGCAATAACTGCACTGTAGATGCTGTACTCCGAACTCCAACTCATTTCGCCCTTCTCTGGCTGCGTTTATGCAGAGACCAAGGGGCATAACTAGACCAAGATATATTGGTGCAGCAAAGGAACCTGACGTAGCAAATATCATTGCAAGAGGAGTTTCACCAAGTTATAAAAAAAACAGCTTCTTGATAGCTTATTTCTATAATCACAAAACAACCACCATTTCTGCCCCCATCTTTTGACTTCATGCCCCTATATTATCGAAAGAAGCGGGTAGAATTTGTAAAATAATAGAAACTGTGTTATTGAGAGAAGTCTTGATTCAAGAGTACGGTGATCGATATTAGGGCTTCCGTTAATACCAACTTTTCTTTACATCTCTCAAAAACTTGGTTTGGATGAAACTGGCACAGCCGGTTGAAGTATTATCTGTAACTCAACTTAATTTCGACTGGTAGCCCGACAGGAGATGGCTGGCTTTGAGTGCGCTATCCGCATGGATCTTGCCAGTGACGTCGGGGATATAAACATCAAATTACCCGGCTGTACCGGCTCCACACAAAGAGCAGTTGCAAGAGCATTAATGAAAAGTTGATTGTTTTTTAACGTATTCAATTCCCGTTCCAAGCCCAAGTGCGCTTTAATAGTGGATCAATTTCCAAACATTGTGTAGGCTTAAACGACATTCCATTTATCCCATTCCAATCGCTCCCCCTTTTTTTTAATGACGGCAGGACACAATTTAAGCCAAAGCCAAAAGTGCGCTCAAATAAAGATCGCTTTCAAAAATACAAAACTAGAATATTAAGTACCATATTTGCATTAAGACTTGGTGCGCTTCCTATGGCAATTTATATTGTGACATGGAATCCCTGGCTGCATCTTTCCACCCGGTTCCTTGCATAGGCGTAGCCTGGGATTGAAAGGAGCTGTGCCAACTAAAATAAATTCTTGTTGCAACCCTAGCATTCTTATTTACCTATTTTGCAGCAAATAGCTAAACTATGTTCCCTTTTTCCGTGCGATTTTGCACTGAATGACCTATAAAGCCCATGACTACACCTTAGGTGCTCTGCTCCTCGAATAGGCGTAGCCAGATCGTTCAGGGTTTGATTTTGCACAGGGGTGTTATTTTCTCTGATTTCCCCTTGAATTTTGAAATTTTTAATCTCCCTTTAATAGATATCTTTAATTTCGTCATAGTCGGTACCAAGTTTCATTCAAAAATGAGGAGGGTTTGCCTCAGGGTGGACATACCAAGATGTAGCAAACTAACACCATAAAATGGATGATAGCTGCTGATAATATCCATCCGGTTGGATATGGTGAATGGGGCAACAAGCGACGTTGATCACTACGACCCTAAATAGATGATGTAACAGCATGGACTAAATTAAGTCCAACTGACATCACGAGATATACAACGGTCAAAAGTTCTGGAGGAGGACAGTGTGCAACTAATCACTGACACTAACGAGCCAAGAAATGCCCATGAAAATTAATTACTAACATCTCATCCTTAAATAAATGAATTGTTTAATTTATTTGCCTGAAGTCAGAAATAAATTGCAGTCAAATAAGTGTGATAAATCTTTTGGAATGCTAAAGTGGCCCATTGGAATATCCGAAATTGCCGTTAAGTTTTGATCTTACCTGAAAAATATTTTTTCTGGCTACAGTAATTAATATATTTAGATCACTTTCCAACAAAATTTGCGTAGGCTGGCCTTATTGACTCAATAAATGCACGTTAACTGATTGATAAATAAAATTATGTTTTTACATTCTTTTTCAATTGTATTTTGGGCCTTAAATAGAACAATAGATTTTTATTTTGTTTTCTACAAAAGTTGCCATAATCTATTGTAGTAATTGAATTGCAAGCTCTTTTTATTCTTTTCCTTAACTGCAGTACGCCACTCCACTGCTTCTTTCGAATATTCGTTTTAAGGGAAGGCCATAGCAGATCACATCATCCCTCATCTCATTCATAAATTTTTTGTTTGGTTTTCCTTTTATTTTGTGGGTCCATTTCCATCATTCAATTCCCAGCGTAATTGTTTTCTCACCTTAGTACGGTCCCAAACCATCCAATCTTGCCTATTTCAATTTGTCTTTTATTCTGCCCACATGCGTAATTCCTCGTACATATTCATTTCTCGTTTTATTTATCCTTGCCACTCTATCGAAAAGCGTAACACCTTTAATTATGCCATTCCTTTTATTTTGCAGGACACTCTTCTAAAATTTATTACTTTCCTTACTCTTTTCCATCCATTCTACCCTGCTAAGACTTTTTTCCTCTCCACCATGTTTTTCATTGCTTTTTACAGTTCATCTCAAATACACTCTCATACTTTGATAAGTTTTCCATCTTGCAAGAGCATTTTATCGTCATCGTCCTTTTATTGATGCACAATTATTGTGTACTGTTCTGGCTGACTTTTATTCCTCTTCTTTTATTCTTCCTCTTTCTATTAACAACAGGCACACTCCGCTGTATTTTCTAAAATCATATCAGGCTACATTACGGTGACAGTACGCATTATGATGACACAAAACTATGATTAAAGTAGAACATTTCTGAGAAAATTATTTTGGTATTTACGTACAGACAATTATTCAACTTTAAATCTTATCAACGTTACATACTGTATAGATTTCGTCTATCTTAAATAAGTCATCATTTTTTAGTCAAACCTTAATATCGTACAATGAGCATTTCTGAGAGCAGTTACAAAAAGTTGTTTTAAATAGGGAAATTGCCCCTAAATCCCAAATACCGATCGTCGTATTCTTGAATTAAAACTCTTCTCAGACCCAAGCATCTTGTCATGATCTAAAACCAGAGGCATAAGAGACCTTGTTTTTTTTGGAGGAATTAGCTCGTTGTTATTCCGCGTAATCACAAGCATCATCATAACTCAAACAACAAAGCTTGCTGCAGATTGGGCGCAAATATAAATTTAATAGAAAACATCGTAACGCTTTCAATTGGTTTGAAAATGGCGAAACCTGCTAAGTCGTCTACAAACAAACGCTTTGGGCGTATTTTTTTTGTCTTAAAAACAATAAGCTTAGATAGCTTACCCACAACTTTGGGCTGAAACAGTTCTAAAAAATTATGTCATCATAATAGGCAAAGAATTAAATCCTTTCCTCAATTCTTTCTGGATGATTGGATGGTTAGAAGTGCGATACGTTTCACTATTTTTAAGAACTTCTTGGGAGAATATTTTAGAGAACTCCCTTCAGGACGTAGGAATCTTTTTTGATTCTCTGTCTTGATTCAAACAGCTTTTTATGAATCAAGATTCTTAAATGTGTTTCTTACAATTGAATGAAGAAAAATATACCATCTTAGATGAAGAGAGCATGAAGGCCAGGTTCTATCAAGGGTTTCAATTTTTCGATCAATTATTCTGGCATCACTCCAAACCACAAAAGGAACAAAAATTCCTGCCAATGACACCGCCCAAATACAAAAAATGTTGATCTGCATAAAACAAAAAATCAGAATAAAATTAGAACAAAACATTATATCACTTTACTTATTCACAGCGGAATAACTTGGATTGCTACACAAGAACAACCACTGAAATCAAATACAAAGCTTGCTTTCCAATGACATGCGAAGATCATTGATTACATTTTACTGTTTGACAGAATTTTGTGATCTTGTCAAATATGAGTTGCTTTTGGGTAATTTGAGATCGCTGATTCCAAAGCTGTTGTCAGATTTTCTACAGCAAGTCAGGATTTTAGATACGTACTGGTGGTGTTATTCATTCCGTCTTTGTACATCACTTTTAGTATATATGAATCCAAAAATTACTGAAAACTGGTAGCGTTAGCATAGGTGTAATGCGTGTTTCAGCAGCTGTAAAACTTTGAGATGAGATCATTCTTAAAATTTGAGTTAAGATATCAACTCCTTCGTGTAAATTAAGAGAATTTTCTCTTCAAAATAGCAAGGGTTACAAATGAATTCACATCTAGAATATCATAGTACATAGTTCAAATAGTAAACTTCAGTAACATATGCAAATCTTGCAGTAAATCGCAACCAAAACCACTTTACTTACGAAGGGAGCAAGCGGGAGAGAAAATATGGAATTCTTGTCTCTATTTGTCTTCTTTTGTGCTTGTGATACGTCTATCGATATAAATGCCTATCTTGTGTGCAACCATGTTTAAAGCTCGCTGTTATTAAAATGCAACGAGATTTCCCGCTTGGTTGCTTTTCATAGCTTAGATTGAATTGTAATCACAAGCAATACCTATGATGACACAAACATCAATTGGCTACTGATGTCGTTGAGAGATACAATGCGTAGACCTGCTAGTGTTCTCTGTTAAATATTTATAGTGTACACTCTAATAGGGAAGAAAATACAAAGGTTCTGATGTACGTAGGGTATAAATAAGAAAGACATTTAGCGTTGGCAAGATCTTTCATTTTTGGAAACCTTCTTGCGTATGAAAAGCTTATACGTCACTTGTCTGTCATATAAAGATGAAGGCAACCCGTTAGCTGTCTTGCTCAAGGACACAACAGGCGAGCTTGCCGGCTTGTTCTCATCATTTGCGCTAAGCAACCAGCAGGGAAGCTGTGAATACCATTTTTTAAGTCTTTTGGTATGACTTGACTACGAAAATAAACCCCAGGTCTACCGACAGCAAATTGGACGCTCTAACCACTATGCCACCGCGCCTTGTAGTAGCCAGGCAAAGTGAAGGGTATTCAGAAACAGGAGCATTGCCCGGCCCTTTTTTCTATAGATTAGTGTAGACCAGACGTACTGTTCCTTTGTTGAAGGGGCTGTGTCAAACTAACAATTTTGGAAACGATCTTTGATTACTATCTTGTTGAATAAACTTGTATTATATGGAGTACCTTAACACTTTATATTTGTCATAAACCAACTTATATTAAATTGTACCTGATACCATCTGTGTGGTATCAAGGTGTGTGCTTGTGCGCAAGTAAATTAATGCCGCACATGAAATTTATATATTGTTTCAATACAAATTTAAATTTTTTTAAAGAGCGCTCTCTTCAAAAATTTTCCCGTGCATGACAAACATAAAATCAGAGAGAACATTGCTCAGCAATCACGTAAATATTCCTTTGCTATTTCTAACTGATCTAAAAAGTAGAAGTCTGGTCTTCTAAATCTCAAAGTTCGATTGAATCATCTCTGTGAAATTTACGCGGAGAAGAGTGAACAGCATTCTCCAGATTTGACTAAGCAAGATATGATGAACAGCTCAGTAAGAGTTTGGTTTTGTCAAGGAAAAAGCGGGGGTTTTAAGTTCATTGTTAAAAGAAGGACATCTACTTAAAACCAGAACAAAAATTACTTTTTTTCGTCTCCAATAAGACCAACTGTCATTTTTTACCAATAGTAATACACTATGTTTTCGCAGCAATATTTCTGCGTTGATGAAATTAATAGGGTACCACCATGTATCTGATCAATGGAGGCTTTTCATCGATGCATGTAACGCAAGCCTTAAAGCTGTTTTATTAATACTTCACAATGGTAACGCAAAGGCTTCTGTACAACTGGTATATGCTCTTTGATATGAAAGAGAGTTATTTTCGCGCAATAGAATTTTGGTTCTATGTTAATAGTAATATTTAAAAATTGAGGTGACATAAATTATCGCCTAAACTTGGTCCTATCGCAACTATACTGAGACCTTGATATTCAATGCCGATATTTAATCTACCAACTGTAGATCCACACTACTTTTTGTTTAAAGCAACAAGAAATATATATTCTTCTTGAAACTGAACGTCAATGGTACTGCTAACTATAACAAAAATCAGTTCTTCCTTGCTTTTATGACTACCAACATCAACCTACTATACGCCGCATAATGAAATGCAGATACACATCAACGCTACCTATCTATTGCTCATTTCCTCTCTAAAGATATATCCTAATCACATATTGGTCATATATATATTAAGCAAAGAACATGCTAGATGTTCCAGAAAATCTCAGTAACACCAATAATGGAAATTAGTATGATCTCATAAGTACGAATTTGCGCAATTTTATTATTGGACCAATGTTACGTCACAACCACAATATTACCATCAAAATGTGGTGAACAAGTTTCGCTATATAAAGATTCAAGTTACATAGCATCAAAGTAACAGGTTTAAAGCTGCTTCAAAATCATTTTTCCCCACATTTATGAAACTATGAAAACTGTTCTAGATGCACATGAATACTCCCAGAATTTTTGAAGGTGTGCGGAGGTTCAAAAGCGATTTTTTATGCTCGGCTAGCGCTACACAAAGCACAAGCACTCGACCGTCGTTTTTCCAGACTAAATGGTGATGGAACGAGTAGGGATAAATGAAAAAGTCCTCAAAGCACCAATATATACATATTTGGTGTAATGCAAATAAAATAAATTAACGTTCTAAAAAAGATAAAAGACAATAATACTATAGTTTTACTTACCTTAATAATACGAGTATTTACCATGTATTTTAACTATTTACATGGCTGGGACTTAGGATGTACAGGGTGAGCCAAAAGCCTTGTTACCCCTTTGTAAAATTATTACAACGTATAGTGTATGGTAAGCTTGATTTGAAAAACTAAATTTGGTTTAAGGCCTTGTCACCCAATCCAGAATTTTCGCTATTTATCAATCTGTTGAATCCGTTTGTGCCCCATCATTGTTATAACATATGTTGATTCAACGCCAAGTTCTGTCAGATATTCTTCTTAGCATTTGAGGTGTAACTTCGTTCAACACTTCAAAGAGTCTGTCACTGCTTGCTTCAACTCATCAGAGTCCGTGTAGCGCTTCTGCGCAACTTTTTCTTTTATGAAGCCGTATAAAGAATTGCCATATGTGGTCCGGTCAGGACTTCGAGGCGGACTGTCAAGTGGAGCTAGCAAGGTGGCAGACTAATTGACAGGTCGATCAAAGAAATATGTTCCAAAGAGTTGCTCGCTATTTATTGCTTCCCATACCATGAAATGTGGAGGATGATGTTCTACTTTTTCACAATGATGTGGGTTGTGCTTGGACCAAAACACAATATTCTGCGATCGAGAACTCTGGTATATGGCGCATTTGTCACTGATAATAACTCTTCGTCTTTTTGACACCGTTCGAAACTCCTGGAGCATTCTTCCACATGCTTCACGTCGGCGGTTTAAATCGTCATGTGGCAGCTTTTGAATAAGAATTGGCCGATATGAAAACAGTTTGAGGCAACTTTCATGTGCCTTCTTAAAGTGGTGCATGGTACTCCAAGTTCAGCTGATTGCCTTTTTGGAGACTTGTCAATTGCGTGGTCAGCCTCTTGTCATTGAGCTCCTCATAACTGTGGTCTGCCAGTTCTTGGTTTATCCTTTACATTCCCCGTTTGGAAAAGTTTGCGTTGCCATCTCAAGAGTGTTTGTTTTGGTGGAGGCTCTTTTCTGAATCGTTGCCGGAAGTCATCCCCACCGGTCTCATTGACTTTTCTCTTTGAGAGCGTTTATTGATCCAGACACTTGCAACAATTCTTTTTTCCAAAGTGTAATCGCATGCGTCGCTCATGCTTCGATTGCTTATTACAAAATAATACCTAAATTTTTGAAAACGCTGCAAGGAAGTAAAATTAGGCTTTACAAATTTAACAACTAAACTGGTTTGAAAATACAAAAATACAAAAAATCAAGTTTTTTAAGCAAAAATGCTTTACATTAGGTGTTTTATTGAATTTACAGGAGTGTAACAAGACATTTAGCCAACCCTGTAGAACGGCAAAGTGGAGTAAATGTGGTAGCTTTTGTTTGACGGCCACTGTCCAAATAAACCAAAGTCCGGATAAACCATGGTCAAGAATGTGTAAGGTATGCCTTTGGGACATTCGAGATGATACCTCTTTAAGATAATTAAACATAGGCAATCATCCAGCTTTATGTATAGCTATGACCACATTCGAGATAATAGAAACCAATATGACAATGACAAAATGACAAACCAATAAGACAATGACCACATTCGAGATGATAGAAACCAATATAAAATGGTGGACAGTAACCAGGTGCTATTGTAACCTGTTACTTCTTGAGGTAATTGTAACTGCAGCCAGGTTATTTTTCGGCAGAAGTAACGACATTATTAATTAGCTTTCAATCTGACACTGTTATATTACAAGTTACACTTACATTCTGTTTTCTGCTTCAAAAAAAATGTAAATTTCATTAATTTGTCATGAAACAACGCTGGTCAACAAAAAAATTTTTTTAAAAGGCACTAAATATGAAATTGATGTTAAAATATATTGAGGTTGCTGAACCCAAATATTCACTTAAGTTTTTCGAATTGGCTCTTGTTTTTGAATGAAAGAGAAATTATTTTTTTCGCATCAGCGCTTAGTGATAAATTACGTATCTCCTTGCTGGCTAGCGTAGGTTGCCTATAAATACATGTTGAGCTGGTCATAATTTTGGGTGCACTTTAGCTACTCAAGTAGATATTGTCAACAATAGAGACAATTAAATTAGTCTTGCTTCATACCTGCATTCAAAACGAGCCATGTGCCAAACATGAACCCCACTGCAACTGTTCAAGATAACGGTTTTGAAATGTTTACATACAGTAGCTACCAGCAAATCTAACAGAAGAGCCAATGTGTTAGGATTCTAATGACACTGAAGTTTTATGTCAACATAAGAATTACAAGATTTACCCTCAATAGTCCAGGTTAGGTCAATGCATTTATTCAAAGGCACGTTAATATGACTTCCGCTTGTAATTTTGCTGGATACAATCATGCACAGGACTCCAACAATAGTCATAAATTATTCGAGAGTCTCATTGACCTGGTAGTACTTTCCTACAGTCTTGATGGCCTGATGAAAATCCTTTCATCCTACTCTTTGCTTACTTCACCAAGGAATAAACTAAGGTAGCTTAATAAGTAATGAATTTTTGTCCTCGTTCTGGTCCCCAAAACCTGAACGTTTATCAGCATTTGTTTCACTATGCTTTCGTAACAATCTGCCCTTGCTTTTCCAACAAATTCTTTTACTTCAGAAATCTATGAGCACCAGGCTGCAGATTCAGCTATTGTCATGAGCGAAACAAATACTGGATCTTTGGTTAATATTTTGATATGTGGTCCGTTGAAGATTCCAGCTCAAACTTTCTCATAACTCGTACCAGGAAATTTGCTACGGATGTACCTGAAGCAATCGCCATTTTTATCTAATGCTTTGACTAATTGTTTCATCAAGCCAAACATGATATGTAAGGGTGGAAGAAGAATGCTATCACAGTCCACCAATGGCTTGTTTACCACAGTGTTCACCCAGAGTCCTTCACCTACGGGCTAATCCTTCTCCCGCCAGTGTTGATCATTTGTTCTACTGTCCCAGAGGCAAAGACAACATAGATGTTTTACATAACTGGCTCGCTGTCTCAATAAAAAGTTGACCATTTTTATGTCCACACATCTTGCCTCTTTTGCTCATTGTAGCACAGCTTCTGCAAGACCATCTGTTCAGTCGACTAGCTCTCTCTCTCATGATTACCGAATGACTTATAGGGACACCAGCATAGGTGTAGCTATTGTGTAGCAGAACATACTTTAAGCTTTATTTAGAGATATCGATAAACAGACGCAACTCACCCAATTTGTATGAGAAAACGCTTATTGCTGTAAGACGGCTTTTGACGTCGTTGCAAAATGCAAATTTGTCTTCTTTAGTAATCATTAAGCTCTTCATCCTTGTGACAAAGGAACGTTCTTTTTGCTCTTGGAATCAAGAATTCCACGTTCAAAAAGACGAGAAGCCAAAACGTCAAAAGCCTCTTTTGATAAAGCAATGTCCCTCGTTGAGCTGGCCTGAGTGAAAAGCTTTGTCATATTCATATTATGCTTTGCCATTCTGAAATTGCACCAGACATACTGTCGTTGTAATTACTGTCATCATTGTTTCTCTCTTCAGTTTCTGCAAACAAGTTATCACTCGAAACAAGCTCTGGCAAAGATGTAAAAACTGAAATAGGTGCTTCCTCGCTATGCGGCAATGGCAGTCCTGCAGACTCTACGTCAGAGTAATACAACAAATTCTTTTTGTGATGGTGACAATCTGACTGGTTCACAATCGTCCTGGTAGTTTTTGAGACTTCTCCAAACCATTGGCACTCCAAATTGCCTTTCTTTGCATTTATTTTGAGTTCAAAGACGAAGAGTTTCAATGCAAGTTTTACATCCTTTGTGAGGAGCCCATTGCTTATCTTGATCCCACAGTTTCATGCCAAAGTAGGATTAGTACGTTCTTTTCGTAAAATCTCGCCCATTGAAACAATGCTCTTTTTACATGTACTCTTGACAAATGTAGCGTAACATATCGGGATCATTGACAAAACTCCAACGCTTTGAAATCATAACTCTATTTTAAGTTTTGAACCCTTCGTTAGTACCCTGGGGTGGTTGAACACCCCACAAAAAATTTTTTCATTATAATTTTGAGTTGGCAATACTTACATGGACTATCTCCCAAGTACCTTCCTAAATAAGTGAGAAGATGAAACACTGAGAATTTCATAATCCCATACCTTACACAGTAGGGAATAGAGACATTTATTGTGGTTTGGGGTGTAACATCACACCAAGGCCCTAAGCATGCCATTCATTAGTCTTCTGGATTTCGGCGTTATGTTTACCTAGGAAACTTGCCTTTCCTAACTTTATGATCCTTGAAGAATTTATGTCAAAGAAATTGCATATCTAGTTGTTAGTTTTCTGCTTTTCTTGATATTTATGGATTTTAGGAATAATACTTTCCACATCAACAAAAACTTTTATAATTTTTGCCATGTCAAAATTTAACTATTTTCTGTGACTAACTTAATCTGATAAAAAAGTATTCTTCAGCATCAGTAAATGGAAATTTTCTTACTTATTGGTTACTACAAAAACTTACAAAAGAAGCTGAATGAACATGATGTAATGATAAGTAACAAGATATAAATTTTAAAATTGGGGTGTTCAAACACCTCAGGGTACTAACAGTGTTTCAAACTGTGAGGGTACCAACGCAGGGTTAAATACAATTCCTGAGAAAAAAGTAGTTGACATCAGCAAGATGTTGAAACAAATTGATGCAAAACATTTGGGTGACAAACTTTTAAACACTGACTTTACAAATTATCTTCAAACCAGTATAAGTTAAAGCTGTATCCATATAAACATATTTTTGCGCTGCATGGTTTACGTTGCAATGTACAGTTGTATAGCAGGCCATTGATTAAATAAAACAGCTGTAGTAACTTTACTTTTTCACAATAATGCATGCATTTCAACAGAAAATTGCTACAATTGTTGCATCGTAGTGCAGATTTTATTCATACTTGTGTATTCTTTACGGCACGCAAAAATTTTCGACGATCCATATCTCAAAAACTAAAGCCAATTAAAAAAACTCGAGTGCATATTTGGGGTCAGCAACCTTGATATATCCTTAAATAAATTTCACATTTAGTGACAAAATTTTTTATCAACCAGTGTAATGAAAAATAGTTTTTTTGGTCAAAAGTATTTTATTTAATTGGACTTTTTCGTCAAAATGGCAATTTCGTACTATTAAGCCTTGACCAATTAACTTGAAATAGTGAGATCATGTATTAGTAAATCATAATCATAGTCAGGAAGTAGGAAAGAGAAATATCTGGTCGTTTTAAAGTAATTCTATAATGACCTCCTGGATGTGAGACGTATTTGCTTTCTCCACTACCAAAATAGGGTTAAAGTTGGTCTCACTCTTCTAATCGAAAATTGATATGATGCATTACTCCCGGTCGGGTTGGCGAGTAGATGTGAGAAGGACACGAAGGAAGAACATCTGCATTGGCTCATTAGTTTACATACACTGGCGCCCAGCGTGTTTGCATCAATAGGAAGGTTTCATGTTACGTCACACATTTGACGCGAAAAAAGTGGCTGACCTAAAGCTGAAATTTATGCTGGAAATTTTCCTATAGGAAAGTTTAACGCACGTGATCAAACGTCTTCACAATGCGCTTTCAGTGTTTTTGCCGTGAAATGAATAGGAGTAATACCCTTTTTTCAAAAATTAAATGGATAAACGTTAGAATTGTTTAATGAACGTTAAATACGTTGTTTTACTGATGGTATGGAATGAGTCTAAAATCAAAGTCATCTAAGAAAGGTTAAAATTTATTTGTTTTTGCTACTAGTTAACCTAGTTTTATAGGCTAAACATGCAGGCTTATTTGTAGTCAGCTTCTGGTAGGGTTTCACATTCGAATAATCAGCATATTTGGGAATACTGAGTTTAAGGTAGTTGTAATGTGCAACTTATACAGCATATTCAGTTGCATAAGCATACTAAAAAGTTGTAAACCTACAATATACTTTTGTCCAGATCAGTCGCTCTCAAACTTTTTTGCAATGAAACTCTTTGATATATATGAAACTCTTTGAAACTCTTTGGTAATATAACGGAACCTTTATTTAAATTATTACTCAATACAATAAAATAAACGTTTTGTTTGACAAAGTTAATGTCATGAAGACCTTTTTTTTGCTTCTGGAGATCGACCGCCTTTCGACATGCTATCTCGGGATGTATTCGCAAGATTGGCAGCTATTTTCGGAATTCTTAACGAAGGTAGCTTTACGTAACCCCTGACTTTGCTTTGTAATGTTATATTTGGCAAAGTTAATATCATAAAAACCTTTCTTTGTTTGGAGATCGACATGCGATCTTGGGATATCGACATGCGTCGCAAGATTGGCAGCTATGTTCTGAATTCACTGCGGAATTCTTTACCAATGTAGCTTTACGGAACCCCTGGCCTTGTTTTGTAGAACCCAAGAGTTCCGTGGAGCCCACTTTGAGAATCACTGGCCTAGATGATAGGGCAGACTTCTGTACCGTTTGCCATGTATTGGATTAGATACTGATGGATATAATTACCAATCCTTTGAAATTTTTTGTCAATAATGTTTGCAGACCCGGTTACGTTAATCGGTCAGATGTAATTTTGTGAACTTTACTTTTCCTCAAACAATTTTTTGGGCTGTTGCCTCAGCAGCTAAACCAAGAAGACTAAGGATAATCAAAAACTTGCGGTAGCGGTAGTATTGATCTGACAACGGCCAATTTTGCTTATGTATCTACGGGTATCTAATTGGTGTAGCGTGTCGTGCCTCGAACCTCATCGAGCTGCCATGCCAAACACCTTTTTGTCTTTTTTTATATTTTTTTTATTAGTTTGCTTTCGGCGGCTCAGCACCTTGCTCCCGCCGATGTGTGTGATTCTACTTGTTTACAGTCAGAGCTGCGTTTGCTAGTTTGCAACTTCGTGCATCCCCAGTTTGACGCCCAGCTCGTGCACCTTTGCTGCTTTACCTTACGATTTTACTGATGAAGTAATATTAAGTGACGAAGTATTTACCGTCAGGTTTGTATCCGCTCGGCTATCTACGTTTTAAGTATATTGTGCTCCTATAGTCCGCACGCCTGGCGATGTAACCTCTCGCCAGGAATCTAAGCCTGCATGGCTTTCCGGCAATCCGGCCGTGATATTGCAACGCGTATTCGTTTATTATTATTGCTTGTGTCTAAAATCACACACATTTATTTTTCTTTTTTTGTTAGGGCTAGACAATGTTTATTTTTATCTTCTCATGGTAGCTCGTTGATCGGCTTGCCTTTCCCGCCATCATGTTGTTTGTCCGTTGGTTTTGTTTATGTGACTTGTGCAGTGTCCTGGTTACATAGACGTGTGCAGCGACTTAATTCGTGGTGACGCGTGCAGATTTTGTTACCGACCACGTGGTCGGAGATATTGTGCTTTCTTTCTTCGTCGATCGCCGTGGCGGACGGACGTGTTCTGGTTGTCTGTCATTTTCTCGTTCGTTGTTGATCGTCGTGGCAGAAGGACTTGATTTTTGATTATCTGCCACAGCTGCATGAATTGATGGAATAAAATATTACTGTCGTGCTTTCTTCCTTGTGACTGCCATAGTTCCCAGCAATTGGGGTTCAGTCAGCACGCTCTTGACCAAGGAACTTATTTCCTACATTGGCATAGAGTTATTTTTGACAGAGGAATTACAAATAATATTTAGATGATTTTTCCTATTAAGGCCGATTTTTTGGCCAATTGGCACACCGTACTAAGTTTAGACCAGCCAACTAAAAGGCCAGATCTCAACGAAATCGCTTTTGATTAAATTTATTTATTTCCCGGTAACTAACTAGCAATAATTCATTCTAATTTTTAATTAATTTCCTATTTACTTTCAAAATAACCCAAAAGTTGGTGTTCGCCCTATACCTTTCCAGCATAAATTTCAGCTTTTGGTCAGCCACTTTTTTTCGCGCAAAAAGTGTGATGTCATATGAAACCTTGCCATAGTTCAACACTGTATTACTCCAATGGAGTGATTCTAAGAGCAAGCAAAACACGTGTTAGTAGCATGCCAGAATAGAGAATCACGGGCAAGAAAAATATTAGGACAATCAAAAAACAAAGCAACAGCTAAAATTAAATGAATTGTTTAACGTATAATTAACGAAATGTGAAAGCGAAACGCCACATACCCATTGGAAATTTTTTTTCATTCGTTGGCTTCCAATTCCTTTTGGCAGAAGTGCAACGTAAAGTTGGGCCATTAAAAGTAACTGTAACCAGAAACTGCTACTGCAAATTGTTACTTTTTAAAATGTGTAACTGTAACTGAGTTTCTTTTTTCTCTAGGTAGCTGTAACAGAGTTACATTAAAAAGTATCTTGCCCAGCAATGCTAATATAGCAAGATTCTTTGGCTTTCCGACAAAAGCTGGTGTCGGGGAATATTTTGTTAAATACATGTCTCATTGATTCCCCAAAACTATTCCTTTTACTGATTTATATAAAATTAGGATTTATCCATGATTTTGTTGAGGCAAGAAATCAGCATGGATAAAGTTTTCAGTAGACTACTTGTTGGAAAAATTTGACTTCCAGAAAAGTGTAGCCAAGTTAAAAGCAAGTATTTTTGCTGGATTTGAAATCAAAATTCTAATAAAAGACAAAAACTTTAATCAACACTTAAATAGCGTGAGATTGAGCGCATAAAATCATTTATACAGAGTGTACTCAACTTCTCGGAAGCAACAATCTATATTCGACGTACCTAGGGGTCAAATTAGCAGAAAGTTTGTCTTCAGACGTCAAAAGCCCTCGAGAAATAGCAATATTCTGCACTGCCAATCTGGGTTTACATCGGTTAGCTCTATCTCTATCTTTCAAAGAGCAGCATTGGCACTTGCCCTTGTTGGTGCTGAGTATGCTGCCGCAATGTTATTCAAATGCTACCGAACCAAAAAATTATGCTTTGCTTTAGATCAGGGGTACTTGACCTAAATAATTCTAGATAACAAAATATTTGCTAGTAACAAGTACAATAGTGCTCTAGGGTAAATTCTGGGCTTTGATATCAAATCTGCGATTATTTTTGCTGTAACAAGTCACATTTTTAGCATCTCGTAGCATTAATGGTTTCAAACAAACGCAGTTTGAGGCAACAGGATCAACTAAAATTTAAGCCATAGATTCACAAACAGTCAATTAATTTCTCTAGATTTTTTGACCTTTTATCCACAATCTATTCTAAATTATTTGTTTCTTTGGTAAAGTCATGATAATGCACAACATGTTATCACCAACATGTACAATATTCACCAGCACAACAATAAATATCAGTAAAATTTCTGTCTTTTTGACGTGCAGTTATGTTTTATATCGCTTTCCCTTTGTCAGATCCTGCAAAAATCTGCCATCATGTGCTCATTAACTTTTCCTTGGTAATAGCTTTGAGTCTCTTTATTTCTTGGTGAAATCGTTTACTATGTTCATCACTAATATCTCCCGTAATTGAAGGAAAAAGGTTCAAGTGAGAGTAATGAAAATGTAGGCTGCTTCTAGTGATATTATGGCTCCAAGCTCTTGGTATGCTTGCCCAAATTCTGTAACAATTTGAGCGTAGGTTGGAGATTTAGAACTACCCAAAAATTTTTTGATAATCATACAAAGTTGCTTTTTCTTTTGTATGTAAGCGTTGAACAAATGCTTGATCACAAATCAAATTTTGCATTTCTGGACCAGTAAAAATTCTTGCTTTTATTTTTGCATCACTTTTGTTTGGAAATTGTTGACGCAAGTATAAAATTTCACAGTCATTTTGATCTACAGCTTTCACAAAACTTTTGAACTAGCCCAGTTTGATGTGTAATAGTGCAAGATAGATGTTTTGTGGATCAACTAAGGATGGGTGTTAAACATTAAACCTTCCTGGGATAAATTCAATTTGTTTTTGCCATTTCTTTTGGTTGTAGTGATGTTTATCTTCCCTGCTGTCCCAGTGGCATAAGTAACATTGGTGCTTGACATATCTCATTTGCATATGAAGAAGCAACCGATCACATTAAATCTCCACAAATGCTCTATTAAAATTGAGAGTGCTTAATTAAACATGATATTGTTTCCGCTGATGTATGAAATTCTTTTTAACCATCAATAGCCTATGTGTAAGTGGAACTGAAAGCTTTTCATTTATGCTGTGCTTTAAAACTTTGTTTAAACTGGTTTTGCTTGAGTCGATGAACAATCTCCATTCAGCAAGGTGATGCTGAAAACTATGTGATTAAAAAGACTAGTAACATTGCAACAATAACATGAATTATTTTTTACCATGAAAAGCTGTTCTAAATATGTTCGACGTGTACGATGGTACCTGCCTTTGACCAATTTTTGCTATAGATTCACGTGAGGAAAGGATTTCTGCCTCTTTTTTTGTTAAATCTAAGTCTTTTAACAAATCATTTTAGTCACTTTGGTTTAGCAAGTGCGGCGTTTTAACGAAAGTAAAAGATTCATTTATACTCTCAGCTGGATGGCTTGATAAAATTTTAGATGTAACTTCGAACACGATGATGCAGATGGGCTAGAGCAACCACGTAATTCTGCATTTAATTCTGGTAAAGATGGAGGACCTGGAATTGGAATACCTTCAGAAACATGATTTACTGGCCGTAACGATGAAGGACAATCTGGATTAACAATATCGGATTTACTTTTTTCGAATGCCCTGTGACTTTTGTAAGGAAGAAGTAACAGTCTGATAAAAAATGATTTGTGGGTTCACACCAAATCATTGGTACAGGAAATGGCATACTTTTTTGTTTTTCATTTACCCACTGAGTTAAAGATGAGGAACAATATCTGCAACATATGTGTGGGGCTCAAGCTTTGTCTTGGTCCCACTAAACATCCAAAATAAAACTTGTAAGTTATCGATACTTTACTTGTTATTTTCAGTTTTTAAGATTTAAGAGTGAACTTTCCACAAATGTAGCAAAAACTGTCTGAATTGTTCATACGTGATCTGCAGTTCGTCATTGAACATATAAGCTACTGATAAATTAAAACAAATCTGCTCTAAATTAAATTTCAAAAATTATACTAGTAAAGTTATTGGAACTCCCAAAAAACTTAAACTGCAATTAAGATTGCATTCTGTTTAAGATGGACAACCTATAACATCTAATATAATCTGTGTAACACTGCCATATCGTGAAAATACAGCAGCTAACTAGTGCTGCGGAAAATCTTTATCTTCCTCCAACGCAACAAATACAGTAGTGAAGAAAAATAGAGGACAGGCAAAAATTTTGATATCAAAGATAAGCCACAATTACTGAGCCAAAATATCTCTTGATCGCACCAGTATGACTCATTTGTTATGGATATTTTACGTCAAATATCAATATTGAATTTTTTTGACACTGGTTACAGTTATCACCAGTAAGTAAGCAAATAAAAAATAAACTAAAATTGTATTAATGCAAGAGGCTAAAATTGCTTTTACAATACAACAAATTTAATAAAAGTAGCGCTTATTTGAAAAAATTTATATAGATTTGCCATAAGTAAGATGTTGATATGAATAAAAACGTAAAGGTGTGAGAGAAAAATGGATTTCATTTTTCAATTCAGCGGCCAAAAATTACTCTAGTACGCTTAAAAAGGTACAGTAAGCATCCCAAAATTTTTTGTTGTTCATTGTGATGAGTCCCAGAAAAATTTGAGTAGAGATTTTTTTTCAGGGAAACGACTAGAACAAGTGGCATTTTGTGTTGAAAAGCGTGACGAATTTTTTTGGAAATGCATTTAAAAAAGGAAGCACTTTGCGTTTTATTAAGCGTAAAGATCTTTTTTGTAGAGATCAACATCACAAAGAGGTATATTCTGTAAATTTTGGGGAATTGTTTTTTTGTAAAACTACGCTCAATAATGCTTGGGAATCAAGATTTAAAGGATTGAGGGCTGCACCAAAAACTATTTGAGAACCTCGCTCTAAGCAATGTGCTTAGAGCCGTCACAGGTTTAATAGCCCTTACTTTTACTGAAACCAGCTCGCGCAAGAGTCTTTGCCAAAACCACGCGCACCAAAAGTCGTAAACGATTTACTAAAAATACTTGTTCGATATCCTTAAAGCCTTTGTCTATAGCACGTTAGTTTTTGAAGTCCCTAATTTTGCACACCTATCCAGATCGAATTGAATCATCATTCAAGTACGAGTACTTTGTTCCGTTCAACTTACTGTCATTTAAAATACAGTAATCCTTTCAGTTTTGAGCTTCTTAGGATAATTTGGATAACACAAAATCGGCTGTGGGCTGAGATTAATTGTTTTCTTGCAATCACCATGCACCGTTGCGTACTGAAGAGATATCCGAGTTGTTTATACGAAGCCAAAAAGCAAACCAGCTATCACATTTCTTAATGATATTAGGGACCTAGCATCTCTTAATAACAAATTCACGCCAAGGATAAAAACAATTGGGGGACGCTATATGAAGTGCACATATGTAAGAAAAGATCACCTGCTACTCACGAAATCATTGGTTTAAGTTTGATTTTACAAAGATTTTACAAGTCCGAGTTCAATTGCTTCATATTCAATACAGGGTGTCCCAAAAGTAACCGAACCCAAATTTTGATAAAAATTAGATATCAAAACCAACAAACTTCTTGAACATATTTAGTATTTACAATTGTTCAAAATGTCTACCTTGAACTTCAGTACAATCAAGACATCTTTTGACAACACTGCGACATACTTTCTGGCAAGTTTCCTCTAAAATTTGATTCCATTCGTGCTGAATACTCTGTTTCAGTCGATCAATTGCCTTAGGCTTGCAAGGTTGATTAATTGTCCTAGTCCACGCTTGTTTAAATCTAAAGTCCTTCGCTGCATTTTTGAAAAATGTGGGTACCAGCAGCGCACACTGAGCAGGAATTAGGCAATGATGTAAGCAATAGTAAAAAAATACCATACAAAGACAGTAAAAAGAAATTACATTTGTTAACTTTAATATCAAACTTTTATGTAAGTTTATGGTTCGGTTACTTTTGGGACACCCTGGAAGTATGTACCTGGAAGTATTTATACCCAGAAAGTATGTCGCAGTGTTGTCAAAAGATGTCTTGATTGTACTGAAGTTCAAGGTAGACATTTTGAACAATTGTAAATACTAAATATGTTCAAGAAGTTTGTTGGTTTTGATATCTAATTTTTATCAAAATTTGGGTTCGGTTACTTTTGGGACACCCTGTATAACAAATTTTTAGCTCATTCATTCTCTAATCGGATCAAAAGTATAAAATTCGGCCTCATCTTGTAAGGTTGGTGAAACCCAAAATCGATTGCTTTCGCTTACGAGTTCAGGGTTTTGTACTTTTCGAGTTCTAGGAATTAATTTTTTGGAGTAGCAAAAAAACCGAGTTTTTTCAAATGAGAGTTTACAGTCTTGTCACAGCAGTTACTGAATTAACTCACTCAAGTCAAGCGGCTTTTAGTTTTAAGAATTATCGTTTTCGTCTGACGGAGACAGATGAAACAAATCTAGGTTCACTCAACCAAAATTGAATTAGTTTCATACTATTTGCGATTCCTTTAAGCTAGACAATAGGTTTACAATAATCGAGTTATACAAAGCGTACTTGCAGAATTACCTTTGCATGAATGACTTTGATTCGTCTGAAATCGTGAGGTCGCGTTATCGAGATAAATCGAAGTAGAGAAAACATAAGGATATGAAGAGAAGTTGCCACAGAAGTTGCCTTTTTGCTCCCAAAATGTATCTAGATGTTTATAGAAAAAGCAATCAAAATAAATTTCTAGAAAAGTAATAAAAATTGATCCATTGGCTGGATTAGAGCTGCGGTGTTGAGGAAAAACACTCGACCTGCACACGTCATAATGCAGATCAGTTGCATGGCCTTCAGCACAATCCATCAGGAGAAGCACCTTAAAGGGGAAAGCTCCTTTAAGCTAAATACAGCTTGGCCTGCGGGATGAAGCAGTTGATAAACCAATCGTATGTTGGGCTTTCGTAATCCACGCCGTCGCGTTGTACGTCCAGTAGAGGGGCAGGAGAGCCTTGTTCTTGTTTTTCAAGGCACGTGGATTCTTAGACTTGTAAATAACCCCGGGCTTCGTCATAAAGCCCGCAGCATTCCCGCACATGATGAGTATCACGCGGTCTTTGTGGGCTTTAAGCCCCGGCTTTTTTACCTCATTCTTGAAGAGAAACGTGCGGGACGGCATCCTCTTCCATAACAGATCCGTTTCGTCCATATTAAAAACTTGTTCGGGAAGAACGCCTCCTTTTCAATTACCCGGGGGAATTCATCTTCAACGTAGCGTTGGGCGGCCGCTGTAGCGACAGAAACAGCTTCACCGTACAGCAGAACACTCCAAAGGTCAGATCTTCTTGGGACTTTCTCAAACCCGCCCTTGCTGGCTATGAATCCACGTTCTCTCTTGGGAGAATCACTCCCTGTCCCTGGTTGGGGGTTGTTTATTTCCTCTTCCTTATCATCGACGTTGTCAGGTCCAGCAGCAGCCACAAGGTTGTCATAGAGGCCCTTTGATTTTGTTTAGATCATGTTGATATCCAAACTTACGTTCTTCCTGCAATCTGCTTCGATTTTTACGAGGGTCTTATAGCGAAAGTTACAGCTCTTTTCGCTTCGTTGTCAAACGATATCGATGCCGTCTGTCGTATTTTCTTCTCGTCTTTCTTGATGTAGCGAACGGTAGACTCGTTGATGCCGTAATGATGGCCAACCGCGGCCAAACTTCTCCCTGCTTTTAACATATCGAGAAGTTCAAACTTTTCTGCAATCGTCATTACCCTCCTTTGCCACTTACACTGAGAACAAAAGACCTTAGAACCTGCAGCACGTTTACAAGCCATCGTAATAGTTTTCACAAAGATAAAACTTCACTTCACAGAGTAAAAGTAAACTTAAGCTTGCCGCGCTATTTAGCGCGTATGATGGCCGTTTCCGCGAGACTTGAATTTAATTAAATTTTTTAAAAACCCCGCCATGTAGTGAAGGCGCGAAAGTTGAAGCACGAATAAGTGGGAGATTACTACATGTTGATGTAAACACACTAACTTAAATTGTGCTTTTGCAAGACTTGTAAATAGTTCAAACAACCAAAACTTTGTTTGCGCTTGGGGGCAGTTTGTTGTGATCCTCTGCCTTGGTTTTATTTGGCAATTGAAGTGCAGTTGGTGACTGCACTGAGGAGACCAGATCGGTCGAAATAGTGTCACTGTATGCAATTTGCTCAAAGTGCATCGCTGGCCTTTTGTATTACTTGGTTGTTTTGTTGAAATAAGAATTGTTTCAATTTCTCCCGCCAGACATAAGTAGTAATTAGCAGCAGCATGACGTGGTGGACTGAGTATTAGACTTGTCATTGAAAAACTATGAGTTGAACACTCAAAGCGCCGCTTTGCATGCGACATGGCCATGAAGAGCTGGCGTTCACATTAAAGCTCCACGTTTAGGGTTTAAATTATGGCTTGTGCTGACTGCCATGGATTGCATATTACGGGTGATTGCTGATTGGCTGACTAGAAGAACGTAAGGTCATTGCGCAGGACACTACGTCCAGGATGCTTTCGATGACTCGATTGAGTTTTGTCATTTATCATTTCGTTTGTAATGTACTCTATTGATTTTGTTAAGAGTTAATATTGAGAATATGCTCAAAAAGATAAAAAATAGGAAATATTAAGAACTTATTCAACTAATCAAACACAAAAGGACTAGAGAGTTTGGGAGACTTCAAAGTGTACTTCTGGTCTTCAAGTCAGCAGTCGCAGTCGAATTCAGCAATAATTTAAACCTGAAACGTGACCTTTTATTCATACGCCGGTTGTGGACGTCCATGCCGCATGCAACGTGTCACTGAGCGCCCAGCTCGCACTCAGTTTATCGTGCCGTGCTGCTGACGAAAAGAAGTGAATGAGCTTGTGACGCCCAGTTTTAGTATCGCGTACCGTCGAGCAACTTAAAAGTGCGTACTTGTTTTTTCAATAAATTAAAAAAAAAACTTTTAGTATGATTATTGTTTGTTTATTAAAAGTTAGCAGAACCTTGAACATTCTTAATAATAGCAGAATCTAGCAGAATTTTATGTTAGAAATTGGTGATTTATTGTGACTGAGCAACACCGTCAAGTGCATTCTGTAGATAAAATGATAGTCATGTTATTAAACTCGCAGCGTACTTTTGTTTTATTTGAATAAGAGCATCTTGAAAAACAGAAGTTCAAATCTCAAAAGCTCGTAAATAAAAAAGTTAGTTTTATCAGTACCAATGGGAGTTTCTGTAATTATATTAGACGGTAGACAAACTAAATACTATCCTAAATTACAAAATCTTGTAATTAGACAATTAGCTTTTTGCGCTTTTTACGTCCTTTAGTTTAAGATAACGTATTAGTCGAAACACACACCTCTAGTAATTAGAATTTCCAAATTATGTCTTTAAATTTTTTGCAAATCTCTTGTTCTCCATTACTTTATTAATCAATTGTTAAGTTCTTGAACTTTTTGAGACGCGCTTTCTTGACAACGTCGACGAAAACCCGTACCCGTTAATACGTTAAATCTTTTTTTTGAGATAACAATATTCTTAGTAGTTGTTATTTTTGCACATTTGCTCTTCAAAACAGAAGACTATTTTTTGGAGATTAATTTCTTCAACATTCCAATTTTGCCAAATTTTCTCGATCTTTTTTAGGAGTAACCTTGGCCGGAGTTCTCCTGTTAAACCTTTTGCGCGCCCCCAATTTAATAGTCCCTGATCTAATAAATATCTAGACGGCTTTTCTGGGATTTTGTTGTAACCATAAAACTGCTTCGTTAATTTGAAAATTCCCACGCTGTTTAAGGTACAGTACATTAGCTTCATGACAAAATTATCAACTTTTTCAGGGATAATTCGATGGCAAAGTGGACATTGACAAAAATTTTTGCTTCAAATGTTTGCAACTCCGAAGCAAAAAGTAAAAAATTTACTTGAAAAGCAAACTTCAATTTTACTCATCGTGGGTATATAGACTGACCGGACAATGAGAAGCTACATAACTATAACAACTCACATGATAGCAGTTGATAATGGTTCCGACAATGCAGAATTAAAATTGCCACTGCAAAACTTCCAACGATTTTTAGGGCCTCATTCTGGAAAGCGAATTGCTTCCATGATTGAAGAAACCTTGACCGACTCGTCAACCAAAAACAAAGTTCATCACATAGCCACAAACAATGCTGCTGATATGCATGCGGCGTTTCGAAAACAATTTTAAATTAACGAGAATCAGGAAATGGAGGGCAGTGAAAAAGAAGAAGATGAAGATGACTTATTTCATAGCTTGGCCGATGATGATCAATTTGAAGTGAAATCGGCTTTAGATTCCTTTCCCAAACAACAGCTTTCTTGCTTCGATTACGCATTGCAATTGGTGATAAAAGACGGATGTGGTGCCCTATCAAAATCACCCGTATTTCAACACTTCTACACCAAAGTTTTGTTGTCAAAAAAAGATAGATATGGTAGTTGTTTGAATCTGGATTGACAAGTTCAGACCTGATTACAGATACGTGAAAAACCAATTTTAAAGTCTGATTTAGGGAGAAGAAATTAAGACCGCGAAAAAAGTTTTTTAAATAGAATACAACGTGTCCTTTGTAAAACCTAAATTTTACAAAAAATTGTTCAAGTTGCCTTTTTCTTCCAAATAAAACCTTCAAATTACTCTAATGATCTCTTAAACAAATGCACACAACTTTGATTTTAAGGCTCGAGCAAGCATTTGCCACAAATAAATCAATTCTTAGCGCAACATCTACTCGGTGGAATTCAACGCTTCATTAATTGCAAGCAATCGTTAGCTATTAAAATTGGACTGGCAAAAGCTGAATTAGTATGCGGTCGAGAGTTCAAAGAGGTTGGGCTCTCGTTTAGGGAGTGGATCCAACTACAAAAGTTAAAAGAAATTCTTGGTCCTTTCGGCGAAACTACTTTGCTTACTCAAGGTAATTTTGATCATACGAATGAAAATTTTGTGCTCACACCACCCCTCTCTTCCCTACCGTGAAGCCGGCGCAGCTACCTAAATCGATACGTTTTAATTCGGTACAGGTGATGGCATGCCCTGCCGGGAAGCCATAATCGCACCATACTCAGGGAAAACATTTTTTCTGTTTTGGTTGATAATAGCTTTACAGAGCTACCGGGGTCAAATCTAAAAATTTGAGAAAAGCAATGACTCTTTTAATTTCTCTGAGCACACCTAAGCAAGAAAAAACAAACATGAATCATAATGCGTAACCATCAAGGGACTTGAAAAAATTTGAGGGGAAATCAAAAAACACAACGAAACTGAGTCAAATCGTACCACATGGCATATATTAACGGTATTTTGCTTAAAAGTAGATTTATATAGCTACCGAAATCAAACCCAACCATTTGGTGAAGATCAACGACTCTTAATTACCCAGGGCACGTCAAGCAGGGAGAAAAAAACATGCTACGTAACGTGTAGCCAGCGAGGATTTGAGAAAGTTTAAGGAGAAATCAAACAAAAATAACGTCACTGTGTAAAATCGCATCACACGCAAGACATTTTTGCTATTTTGCTTTAGAAAAGCTTAATATCAAAAATGTGTTCCCTACTTCTAAACTAAGGAAAACGCATTGCTCCCTTGGGTTCGCGTAAGCAATGAACAGAGCTCATAGACCTAAGGCATAGCTAGGATCTTGAAATCAGAAATTCTATTAGGGAAAGGAGCGCGCCAAGTCGTGAAAATCTTATATGCAGAAAGCACATAAACTTTTGGCAACTGTTCACACAAGAGCCCGATAGGCGAAGCCGGCTTGGCCAGCTGAACCGACAATCTTAATTCCGGTGTTAATGATGGGGGCCCAGCAGGTGACGCCGTCATTAAATATATAAAACACAATACTGTCTGTCTATGTGTGTAGCAATAATAATCTCTGGAATATTCATGTTATTATCCCGTGTCGACGTAGTTTTTTGTTTCGTTCATTATTTCCGGTATTCCCCCGTTTTTAAACCTTTTCTTGCTAATTTTTGGTTTATAGTAATTTTGATTGGCTAAAATATTTGGGAACTTTATTTCGGTTACGTACAAATGGGAAGCATATATACGGGTGAATCATTTTGAAAACTCAGAGACGAAAGCAAACAGACAACAGAACAGAGAAGAAAGAAAAGAAGTGAGGTGAAGAGACAAGCAAGAAGGGAGAATAATTAGAAGGCAAGGGCCAAACACTACTATAAGGAAGGGGGACTATCGGCTGCTATAAGTGTGGTGTCGGTGATTGTCTACGTGCGAAAGCTTGTATATTAATAGAGTTGTGGTGTAAAAGAGTGGGCTGGCAACCTAGCTTCTCAAGCGTAAGTCCTTACGCCGAAGGATAAGGCATAGAAGGTAGCCGCTAAACTTTATTGAGCTAATCTAGTCGTCGAATCATCATCTGCCGGTCACTAAGGTACAGGGCGGGTGATTTAACCGTATTCGGCGACAGTTTGTCTGTCTTAGCTGCTTTGAAACTGGCAGGCGTACAAACATCAGACTTGGCATGATTGATCCCCTCCTTGGGCTGAGTGTTATAGTGTTATAAGGGAGTTGGTGACGTCACGATGACGTCATAAACAAAGATAATTTTTTTAAATCGCATTTCTTGACTGAGAAAAGCGGTTTTTGGTTTAAACAAAAGCCAGTGTCCAT
The DNA here is from genome assembly GCA_963675345.1 of Trididemnum clinides. Lineage (NCBI taxonomy): Eukaryota > Metazoa > Chordata > Ascidiacea > Aplousobranchia > Didemnidae > Trididemnum > Trididemnum clinides. The sequence continues at coordinate 18,366,652 of OY776295.1, read as the reverse complement.
CCGACTTACCAATTTGAAGACATTCTACTGTTTTAGGATCTCATGTGACGTCATAATTAACGATTAATTGCAAAATTTGTTTTTTTTGATTTATTCAAAAACTACTGATTGTAGAAAAAAGGCTATTAAAAACGTTTTTTAGCGATGTTAGCAAGATGCTTTCCATAAAAGAAACCCTAAAACGGTTTCAGCTTAATTGGCAACGCAGCAACAGATTTTTTATTAAAGCATTTTCAGTCTTCGAAATATGCTTTTTCTCATTTTTTCTGCTCGCTTCAAACGCGCTTCATGATGTCATAATCCGTCTGGTATGATCAACACAGTCTTTCGTTGCCAGGGATCATCGTAGAATAATGCTTTTCAGCAACATTTTCATAAAATCAGTTTATTAAAAGCTAATCTGTGACCTCATTGCTCAACCAATTTTCAATATTGTTGTAACAAATTAAAGCTAGGTTTAAGGCAATTCCAGTAATATGTGACTTGTGCCTTTACTATTTGTTTTTATGCTTAAAAATCTAAGCTTTAACACTGGTAACGTAACGTTTTACCCACTCGTAAAAAGTGTTGAGCAGAGTATAAACAGGTAAGTTTAATACATGAATAAAAGTTATAATAAGGTACTAACAATCAGTGTCGTTTGAAAGCGTAGGAAATTGCTTTTTAGGAAGGAAGGAACTTAGGAAATTGCTTTCTAGCAATATGTAACTTCAATTACTCAGGGCTAAGGATTACTTTTCAATGGCTGATCAGAAATTGGTTACCATACAATGTCTTTCATTCTTAGATGAACAATTTTCTTACAACACCTAAGCACCTTGCATTTTTAGACAAAGTTACGTTTTTTATACATTATGATTTTTATCCTCGTAAGCATGGTTCTTTGGCATTATGTATCAAATTTTCCGAAAATATTGGTCAAAAAAATGAAGTCTCTAAAAATTTTTAAGATTGCTTACCGGTCGGAATCACTCTAAACTTTGATGGGTGGGCTTCACAAACTTGCAATTTCTATAAGAACTAAGTCATGTGGTACATTTTGTCTTTTCTATTTCAAAAGCGTGGTTCTTTGGCATCATTCATCAAAATTGTTAACGATATTTATCGAAAACTCAAGTCTCTAAATATTTTAATACATAGCCTACTTCAAGCAAAAATTAGTGATCTTCCTACAAAAAAAAGGGGTGATCAAGATGGTTTTTATTGTATCTTGCGCAACAAAGTAACATTGCCTATCTACATGTTATCAAAATGTTGAAGCAATTTTCTTCGCAACTACATCAAGCCGGCACACCCGGCTTCTTTGACATTCTCAATCTTGACAATTTTGATGGGGGGCCTGCTGTTGTAATAACTTAACTGCGACTGCTTCATTTTGGTTTAGCTTGCACTTTGCATGGCAGCGTTTATGCCAGGACCAAGGAAGATACGCGCACCCAGAGGCTGTAGTTCCTACAAATGGGCATACAATAACAAAAAATCTTAAGTAGTAGTCCTAATATGTATTAAGTTATTCCTGAAAATGCATATTAATCACTTTGACGCCCCCTTTTTCTATCACACAACTTTGAAATTATGCTTCCATGCACTTCATAAAATAAATGGATTAAACTTTTTAAAATCGTTAACTGTTTTAATTGTAAGCAAGTTCACCTGCTAAGTATTAAACAAGGCAAGAAACACGTAGTCAAGAACTCGAGAAACTTTGAAAGAAATATTGCGGCTATGCGCAATCCCTATAATTTTTTTTAGGCTTAATTGATTTCCATGACAAAAAAGGTACTTTCGATTTTGAAACGAGAATTGCCTATATCAATGACAAAGTAACTTTTCGTTACCGTTCTCACAAATATGAATTGGGTGAAGCCACTTGATCTTTGATATCCGCCTGCTGAACCAATATTGTTAATTTTGACATTACTGATAGGGGCGCTGCTGTTGTTATAACTTAATTGCGGGTTAGTTTGCTCTTTGCATGGCTGCGTCTATGGCAGGACCAAGCACATGCGCCCAGCCAGAGGCTTGGGTCGTATAAATACACATGCAATTTCAAAAAAGTGGTAATAGTGGTTCTAACATTTAACATACTTGCTTGAAGCCGGTTGAAACGGTGTTTGAAACCCGAAATAACTCATTGGTAGCCTTGCCGGCCGATGTTGGCAAAGCCGGTTAGTATACTGTAAAGCAAAGATTTTTCCTTTTGCTGATATGCAGTCTTTTAAGATATTTATAATCTCTATTACGTAACATTGTAATAAAATTCTGAGAAAAAAATCAAAATAAAACCATAAACCCAACAATTTGTAATACTGAGTTAAGCGAAAACATTTTGTTTGAAAATAGCTCGGCCTGATTGGCTTCTACTAAAATATGGTAAATGATTTTGGGGAAGCCATAGCCGTTTTTTCTCGCTATGCCGGCAACAAGGCAAAAAGTGAAGCCGAAAAACTTACTACCACAAATACAAACAAGAAAGACGCCGTACCACATCGCAAAATAGGCTTACCACAAAATAGTTTATTTCTGTAATTGTGGAAGCAACTACCATTTCGCCGCAAACATCATTTTTGACTGTGCTTCAATCCTTTCTTCCTTGCACTTTTTAATAAAGATCAATGATAATTTGTGGCAAGATTCTTTGGTTGTGGCCATTACCAGTCTTGATTAAGAGAATGAAGTGACTACAATTTGTGTACAGGATTTTTGAAAGTGCATAAAATTCATTAACTTTTTGCTACTGCTCACACAAAAGCCCGATGGGTGAAACCGGCGAAGCAGGCTAGTTATTTTTCGAGAGAAGATTAATAAAATCCAAAATTTGAAAAGAAACCTAAAATACCACAACACCTATGCCTAAAATTACGTCGCGGAAAGCATTTTTTTGAAAATAGTTTAAATGCCGGACTTGATTTTAAAATTTTGGAAGAGACACGGCTTTTTTCACCCTTACCCCTAGTTATGTTTGAGCGGAAAAGAGGGCAAATAAGTGTAGCCCGTGACCTTAGAAAGTTTGAGGGGAAATTAAAAGAAAATAACTTCGCTGTATAAAATCGCACGGTAATCGAAAGAAATTGTTTGTTATTTTGCTTTAATGTAGCTTCATAAGCCTACCGGGATCAGGGCTGAAAATTGGACACGCAAGGTCCTCTTTGTCTTTTTTGATTACGCTTATCGCTCATGCAGGGACAGGGCATCTATGACATAGCCAGAAAAAAGTAACAAAGTTTCAGGGAATTCAAATGAAAACAGTACAACTGGTTGAAATCACACTTATTCAGAAAAACGTTTTGCTATTTTGCTTGAAAATAGTTTCATGACGCTCTCGGTATCAGGGTTACAAACTTGAGCGAGGCATGACCGTTTTTACGTCCCAGGCTAAAGCTATGACGGAATAAGACACAAATATATGTCGTAGTCAAGAAACCTTGACGAGTTTAGGAGAAAATTGAAAGAAAGCAATCTCTTAGTAAAATTACATTGTATACAAGCAAAACGTTTTTGCTATTTTGCTTGAAAATGATTGAATAGACCTATCGGGGTTTAAAAAACGTAGGAAAGAGGCATAAATTGGACTACAATGTATAACTGTTTTTTGGCAACAGCATTTTAAAAGAAGGTTGCTAAAATCCTAAAATTGAAAAGAAATAAAAAACAATACCCCTGCTTTAAATTGAGTAATAGACAGCAAATATTTTTCCATAGTAGACTATAAAGATGTAATTTTGATACTTCGTTGAGGGTCAAGCTGATGAGCCAAAACGTTTGATGGTAATAAGTTACAAAATGAGTAACATATGTCGTCTGCTTGTTTTGCTACTCGGTGGTTAAGAAGAGTAGGCCTACCTCTTTACCGAAATTTCATTTTCAAATATATAGTCGCATCTCGCCTATGCGCAGTTAAACGTGCTTTATCAAAGTGTCATGTACATACACAAAAGTACGAAAAACGTTTGCAGATTACGAAAAAGTATCTATTACGAAACGCATCACCAACATCTATACCGATAAAAACAACAACCTTGCACAGGAGACTTGGTATTTTCCACTCATTATATCCCCAGATCACCTTATTGAGATACAATGGACTCAGAAGAGCAGAAATTGTATCCGACACGCACATGCTTATTATATACATATGGAAAATTGAGCTAAAACAAAAACAAAAATATGTTGAGTAAAAAAGTTTAATCAAAAATTAAATGCAGCCATACTTCAGTTTTGGAGAGCCGCTGACCACAATAATAGTGATTACGTTGGCAACAATTCCAAAGACAACCATAGGCAAAAGAAATCCGGTTACAATGGCGCCGTCGCGGTTAGAGAATGGCAAAAGAAAACCGGTAGTACTGCAACAAACAAAAAGAAAAAGTGTATTATTCTGTTATGTTTTTATTGAATGTATTTTCGTTTGTCAGACCCTCAGAAGAGCGACAGTGGTAATTAATATAGGACAACAGCACAGAATTGCCATAAATTTTTTAAGTTTAAACTTTTCGCTAAAATTGCTTACTTGAGATTATTTACACCAGCGCTTCTCAACCGATGGGCCGCGGCCCACTGATAAGCCGCGATGGTCCTTCAGGTGGGCCGCGAAACGTTCTGCCATAAATTAAAGACTTTTTAGAAAAAACTATGAATTTCGAAAGCTAAAAATGTACTATAAACTAAAACTCTTTCATTTTGTAGCACCTTCCTTGCTGGAATAAATGATTGTTTTGACACAAATTTTTCATAAAGTGAACCCCAAAACAAAGTCTCGGAAAAAAGTGGTCCATGACATCAAAAAGGTTGAGAAGCACTGATCTATAGTATAGAACGCAATTCTGTGTGTGTGTGTGTGCGTGTGTGTGTGTGTGTGTGTGCATGTCCGTCTATCCGTGTGTTTTAACTTCTTCAAAACTGGTGGATGTACAAGGATAATGGATCACCATCAAAGGGTGAATGTTAAAAAAGATTTGTGACGTCATGATGACGTCATCATCAAAGATATTTTATGCTAGGGGTTACTATTTGCCAAGAAAAATAGTAAACACGTCGTTGGAAAGCAATATTTTTGCTGTGAATGTATGATTCTCGCTCCCGATTCAAGATAAAGCTTTTTGTTTGGAGATCACTTTTCTATTTTCAAAATGACATATTACATAGATCCTAACCTTTTTTTTTTGGAGGACCATATTCCAACTGCTGTTCTTCCGAAACACACTCAATTTCTAATACAAAATAAGCTTGCACCTTGAGAATAAGCACGTTTTTTAGAAATAAGCACATTTTCTTTTTCTAAGACAGAGTCCTTGAAAATAAGCACAAATCTTTGAAATGCACACAAAATCGAAATCCTGTCGATACCATAAAGTGTAATTATATTGCTAGTTCCAAGTGGTTATGATCGATAGAGAGTGTCTTATTAGCGAGAAACAAAACAATAAAGCGAGCCCTACAGGCGCGAGATTTCCGAAGGAAGCAATGCTATTGAGAGATATATTTAAATTTACAAAGCCATCCCTTGACGCGTTTCGTCCTTTTGGACTCATCAGCAGGGCTTGCCAAGAGCCGAGAGGTCCCCCCAATAGCATCAACGTTGTCTATTATAAAACAGACTAACACAAAACACAAGACTTACGTGCCGTTTACTATTGAGCGAGGTTCGTTTTGAGGTAGTTCTAGCCGCTCGACCATTGACTGATACTGATATCGTTATGCGAAGTTGATCACACAAGCAGTGATTATGCATAAAAAGGCCTTCCAAAGGTTACAAACTAAATGCGGTGCCTCAAGGCATAGCTGGCAGCACGTGGTGCATGGCAGCAAAAAAAATCGGCGCGCGAGGAGGCCAGATCCAAGGACGCACGTTCGAATCCCTCAGGCGCGTCGCACCAGCTCTGTAATTATGTGTGTGTGTGTGTGTGTGTGTGTGTATGTATGTGTGTGTGGGTGGGTGTGTGTGCGTGTGTGTTTGTGTATGTGTGAGTGTGTGTTTTAACATCTCCGAAACAACTGAACGTTCGAGCATCAAACTTGGCATAATCAATCACCACCACGGAGTGAGAGTTATGAGGGGGTTTGTGACGTCAGAACCAAAGATGATTTTTTTAAACTCGCATTTTTGAGCAAGAAACGCGGTTTTAGGCTTAAACGAAACCCAGTAAACAATTTAGAGTTTTGAAAAATTTCATTTTTTTAAAATGTCATATTACGTCATAACCAACGATTAATTGTAAAATTTGTTTTCTTAAATTACTCAAAAAATACCGATTGTTAAAACGCCATTAAAGCTTTTTTGGAGATCTTGGCAAAACAATCTACCAAAATTAAAGCTTAATTGGCAATGTAACAATAAAGTTTTTGTTTAAGCCTTCTAAGTATGCTTCTTGCTTTTTTTTGCATGCTTCAACTTGCTGTATGATGTCATAATGCTGTTTTGCTACGATCAAAACAGTCTTTCGCAACCATAGATTATTATATAACGATTTTTTTCATACTTGCACAGTTTTTACAAAATGAGTTTACTTTCAAACTGATTTGTGATCTCATTTCTCGACCAATTTTTAAGATATTTTTCACAAATTACATTTTATTTCAAGGCAATTTCGATAATTGTATCTTTACTATTTGCTGTATCTTTCTATTTGCTTTCATACTAAAGAAATTGAATTTCAACACCTATGACTTTTTACTGCACCGCCAAAAAGTAGTAAGCTAAGTAAGAACAGGGAAGTTTAGTGTATAAATCTTATTATATCATACTTACAACCAGTGGCTAATTTGTAAGCTTGGGAAATTTGCTTTCCAGCAACTTGTAGCCAATAAGTTAAGGCTAAGGATTAGTTAACCGTAAGTGCTTATTTTAGGTTAGTTTGCTCTTTGCTTGGCTGGGTATATACCAGGACAAAGTAACGTGAGTGCAGTCAAGACTTGAGGTTGTACAAATAGGCATAAAATTACAAAAAATTCGTAAGTAGTGGTCCTGATATTTAATAGCTTAGTTCTAAAAATACATATTACTTTGACGCGCCCCTCCTACCTCACAACTTTAAAACTATAGTTCCATACACTTTAAGAAACGATCAAATAACACTTTTTAAAATCGTTGGCGGTTTCAATCGTGAGCAAGTCCACTTCCTAAGTACCAACCAAGGCAAGCAAGACGTCGCCAGGAAATCCAAAACTTTGGGAAGAAATTTAGGGGCTATGCACAACACTCTCTAATGTTTTTTAAGTTTAATCGATTTCTTTTACAAAAACGGTACTTTCGATTTTGGGACGAGATTAGGCTATGTCAACAACACATTAACTTTTTGTGTTGTTGACAAAGCCAAATCTCGTTCCAAAATTTAAGTTCTCAGAAATACCACTTAGGTGAATTTGGGAAGCCGCTGAACCGATATTGTTAACTTCGACATTGATGATGGAGGCACAGATATTGTGATCACTTAACAGTAAATGTTTGATTTCGGGTTAGTTTGCTCTTTACTTGGCTGCGTTTATACCAGGACTAAGCAGCAAGCGCGCAGCACAGGCATTAGCTACTATTAATACGTCTTCGGTTGCGATAATGTCGCAAGTAGTGGTCATAATATTTAACAGCTTAATCCCGAAAATATATATCAATCACTACGGCGGTCTTCCACAACCTTAAAATGCTTTCGTGCAATTGCTGAATTTAACAGATAAACGTTTGGTAATTTTATGGACGCCTATGATCAAAGCAGGACAACTAAGACGTTGCCAGGGACTTGAGAAACTTGGGAGACATGCAATGGCTATGCGGAACCCCCATAATGTTTTTTTATCGTTTGCGTTCCAAAAAACTGTAGTTTTGCTTCGAAACGAGATTTGACTATGCGAAAAAACATTTAAGTTTTTATTGTTGTTTTCACAACTATCCAATGGTTGAAGCAGGTGCAGCCGGCTGAACCGACATTGTTAACCTCGACATAACTGATGGGATCCCTGCGGGCGACGCCGGCTGAGCCGGCCGGCTTTTAATAAATTTTCTGATTAGTAAAATTGACAAAGAAAAAGAAAATTTCTTCAAAGGGTCTTTTTAAGAGCACAAGGCTGGTGTGGCAAGCTTTGAATCCGTGGTTTTTTGATTGCTGTCTTTACAAAACAGAGCTTCAACCCAGGTGATCTTTATCTCACGTCAAGACAGGTTTTCAAATCGATACATATATTTCTTCCCACAAACTGATTTTCCCTTTAACCCACTCAAAATATTTACCTTTATATTGATTTTATTACTATTCAGAAATATAAAAATGCTTCCCAATTTAAACAAAACAAATAGAACAGTCACGTCTGTTCGGAATAAGGTGACAAATGAAGAATAAAACATTTTGTGACATGTGAGTTTTGAGCCCAAATTGGGTAGTTTCTAGCCAAATTTGAATGCCGAAGCATGGCAGATCTATTAGCACTAATTTTTCAAGTGATGATTTTGAGATAGAAATGAATTTAATGGCTGATGAAAGCCAGTTTGTTTTTAAAACATTACTTCTACCGGTAGCCTTCCAACACTTCATATATTGAGCTCTATAAATCGGTTAATAATTACATAGAACATATCGTGGCTAAAAGCAAGAATAAAAAATTACCTGTAGTTGATTGTTCCATAATTGCTGGTGACAGTTTCCAAGCTATTGCCTTGAGATGTATATTCTTCATTCATTGCAAATTGACTTGTCGTAGTTTAATTTTTTATTTTTACTTTTTGCAAACCGCTAAGGAAAATAACGTATGAGGTTTGTAACAAATGCCGTTTTACGTCCCTAAGATTTCTAAGATTATTTGCTAACGAAAAAGAGTTTTGTTGCGTAAGATCAAATTATCAGGGTGTAATGCTTTTCGTTCATTCATCTAATTATTGGTAAGTACGTGTAAAAATGTGTTCATCCATCTAATTAACAAAGTACGTGTTATGTTCATTTTTGACTTAATTACAAAATTGGCTCTTCATCTTGAAATTACGAAAATTGCAATAAATAGGCTTAGAAAAATACATAAAATACCCATTACTTTGACCAAGATTAAGGGTTAGTTGTGGTTGTTTTGTCAAGGCAGTGTCACGACTTTGTGAACATCAAAAACAGTATTACTTGCGAACTTGTTGATTTTCGCCCTTCTTTTTCCGACCAATGCCTGTTTTAAAGCTGGTAGCATATATGCAGAACTGAAGTCTCGGCCAAAATCTTTGAGACCGAGACGAGATTTGGCGTTGCGAGACCGAGACGAGACCGAGACTTTTAACAAAAAGTCAAGACGAGACCGAGACTTCAACGTGCCGAGATAGAGATCGAGACGAGACACGAGAGTTTTGAAACCAAACGTTTGCAAAATATCCGTCATGTATGTTGTGACGCAAGCATTTATCGATTAATTGAGTCATTAAGGTAATCTATGCGCTTTATGTGCATCTTTACACGAATGACGTGGTTATTTCACAAAGTAATAGCATTGCAAATAATAAAATCCCCCTCCCATATTTTGGTGAGACCATCCCTGGACGCGTTTCGTCCTTTTGGACTCATCAGCAGGGTCTGTCTTGTCATCACCAAAAATCAAAACCCCATATTTGTAATAATATAAAAACGTAGCATCTTTCTATTACAAATTCCTTCGCACACATCACGCGGGCGGCGCGTGCTATCACTTTGGTACGGGGATTTACTGTACTATTACTTTGTGAAAAAACCACGTCATTCGTGTAAACATGTACATAAAGCACGTAGATTACTTTTATGACTCAATAAATCGATATATGATACGGTTATGGTGATCACGGGCTATGTTCATAGAGGTAAGGGTTTTAAATAGATCTCGCTTACTATAAACTCTTCAAGTAGTACACTACACGCATTCACCATAACGCTACTCTATGTAAAGCTGTTCTTTTCAGTATAATTTAAAATTAATGTGGGTTTTACTGTAAAACAAAACTGTCGGAAACTCGGCTTACTTTATTCAATTTTGAAACGAACTTTCAAATATGGCTGAGACATGCCCATTTTCCGAGACTTCAAAAGGTGCCGAAACGAGACCGAGACTTTGAAAAATAGGGTCTCGAGACCAAAACATAACTCGAGACACTACAGCTCTGCATATATGTATACCAATATGCTACCAGTGAAGAGGTGTACTTATGAAAAGGGAAGAGGTGAAGACCGATTTTTTATAGGCACTCAACAAATATGCTACATAGCAAGTAAATTTACAAAAAATGCATCTTGTAACAGAGTAATTGGGGACAAAAACGCTTTCAATACAGACGTAAGATCTTTTCCATAAAATTGTTCAGCCCTTTTTTCCAGTTCTAACAAAAATTTTTATTGCATGGCAGCAGGACACTAGTCTCGGCTAAATGTGCTTCAAATGTACATAAATTGTAGTGTTTAATTTCCAAAAAAATTCTGTCGAATGAAGCCTTAAAACCAGTAAAATTGGAGAGCTATCCAAAAAAACATCCGAATTATGCTGGAAAACCCAAAGAAATTTTTTGAAACATAAAAGAAAGGATACACGAAGCAAAAAACAACTTCTGCAAAATCGTTGATTTCAAATGAGAAATTATCAAGAGCATCCTATTTGGTGTCGTTGAAAGTGGCTCGAGCTAAGAAAGCTCACACGATTGCAGAAGATTTTGTTCTACCTTCTGCGGTTGATATGTGTAACGCAGTTTTGGGTAAAGAATCTGCAGCAAAATAAAAGATATTTTGTTGTTTGACAATACAATTGCAAGAAGATCGCAAGACATTTCAGTCGACATAAAAGTACAATAAATCAACAGACTGGGACGTGGGTATTTTGCAATACAACTAGATGAAAATACAGACGTTGCCAATTTGTCACAATTGCTGGTTTAGGTAAGATATTGTTGGGAAGTGGAAATGACAGAAGATATTCCTTTTTTGTCAGCTAATGCAATTAGAAGTATAGTTATTTAAAAATTTTAGATTTTATAGTTTACTAGCCGGCTCTGCCGTCGACGGAAGAGATCTTTGAATCACTCAGTAATTTCTTTTCACAACACGACTTTTGTGGGAGCTTTGCTGTAACCAGATTTTTTAACTCAGCGTAGGCCAACCGCTAAAACTGTCGCACCCCCAGTCGAAGCTTCCAGTCAACAACGCGTTTCAAGTTCGACTCCTTTATTGTCAAGTATACTCGACAGACACAGAGCGTACTCGAAAACGGTTTCTGTTAACGCAAAGTTAAAGGATATATATCGTGCAACCGCTAAATGGCTACAAAAATAATACTGATATAAATATTTACCTAACTATTTGGGCTTCCAAAGAATAGGGCCCAAGCAGTTGGAGACGACAAAATTCCTCTAGATTCTGTCATAAGCTATGGAGCGAATTTTCTAGTAACCCAATGGTAAAAAACTGCCGCTCGCTCACCGGCATCTAATCCAACAACTAACACAAGGCCAAAAAAACAAGCATAACCGCGGCGATCTGGATGCAGCCTGAAGCTTGAACAGGCTAGATAAGCGCCAAAATAAATTAATTCACTTGCCTTCAATAATTGAACTAGGCAAGAAACCAAAGCTTCAAAACTTACATGTAGCAGCACAATAAAACGCGTGAACAATGTCTTACACTTGCGTTGGTATGTGTACTGATGACGCTCCTTCAATGACTGGGAAGCACGTGGGAGTAGTGGCTCGAGTGGGGAAAGAAGTAATTGGAATTACAGCAACACACTGCATGATTCACTAGGAAGCACTATTTGCGAAATATATGGGACAGTCGTTGTCTGAAGTCTTGTGTTCTTGTATCAAAGTGATAAACTTCATCACAACTAGACCATTGCACTCAAGCCTTTTTGTAAATTTTGTTATAACTTGGAATCAGAACACTCTAGCCTTTTGCTGCATACAGAAATACGACAGCCATCTCGAGGCAGTATAGTACAGCGGAGTTTTGAACTTCAAGAAGCACTGTTGTTTTTCTTGACCACATGCAAGGCTAACCCAGCTTTACTTATGGATGACGAAATTTGGCTGGAAAATCTTGTTTATCTGCCAGATAAGTTCAATTTACATAATTGACTGAACTTATCTCCTCATGGAAGGAATAGCAACATTTTGACCAGTCAGGACCAGACAACAGCTTTACAAAAAACTTGCCATTTGGAGAACTAGAATCAACAACAACATGATTGACATGTTTTCATTTTTGGTTGATTGCCTCATCAACAACCCACAAATTAATACAAACCCAATACTTTTTGATGTTTAAGTATTTCGAATTACTTGCTGAACACTTAGAGAAATATTTTTAAAGCAGAATTTGAAAAATTTTGATAGGATTCGAAACCCTCTTGCTGATGAAGAAACAAATGTTGCAGACCTCGAACAGGAAGAATTAGCTGAACAGAGTTCTAATCAAAGTTAAATGATTCATTTCAAGCAAACTTCTCTTCATACTTTTGGTTAAGCATGGCTTTGGAATATTCATAGCTGTCTCGAAAGCAACTAATATTTTGTTGCTTTTTGCAACAACCTACATGTGCGAAACTACATTTTCATCACTTACTTATATGAAGACGAAATACAGATCCAGACTGCCAACTGACTGCGACTTACGCGTGTCCTTATACAAAATTACACCAACAATTAATGATATGCGCTAGGCAAAACAACCGTATTCTTTCCACCAGGGCGTCGAACCGAACCCGACTGCACCAATCAACAGCCGCCTCAACGTGGTTGTGCGGTCCCCAACTCAGTTTGGGTTGGGTCGAAATGGCTGTTGGCTTTCCCGAGGATCCCAGTTATCCCCGGCACTACCCCCACACAAACCATTTTTGCCGTGCTGCCCCCTGAACGACCGCAGAAGGGAAGCACGCAGTCTCTTTGAAATTGGTCGATTGTGTACTCTCTTCTCCTGCCTCTCTCTTGCTCTTATTCTCATTCTTCTCCTTCTCGCGATGAGCGGCAACATTCTCCTTCTGCAGTAAAGGCCATACAAGGAGCTATCATTTGACAGGAGCGCTGATCAGAGTACTGGTGTCTTTCTCTCGATCTGAGCAAAAGTGAGGCTCCTTTTTTCTCAGTAGATCCCAACCAAGCTAATCTCCAACCCCACCTCCACAATGCCTCCCCTACGAGTCACTCTGACTCGTTTCGCTCTGTACTCATATAAGCGGGCTCTTCGTCTCCCAACCTTCTTTCCCATTTCAGGTTTGGCCTGACTTGGAGTAAAACCAAGACTCTGCAAATCTTCCTGGAAAGCTTTTGCATCCACTCACCCGCTCATGCTTCTCTTTGCATGTCTTCCCTCTCCTCCTTGAAACCTGCCTTCCTTCACTGTGGAGTTTACTCTTTCCTTTCCATGCTCCCGCTCTGATTCCCCTTTCACTCGCCAAGGTGCGGCTTTCGCTCACCTTGACACTATCCCACCTCACGATCTGGTGCTCTGGACAGACGGCTCTGTTCTTTTTTCTTTTGGCAAAGGCGGCTCTGGCATACTTATTAACCGCTCACTTTGTCGAACTAAGGCTATACTTTCCTTCTCGGCAGTCCCAGTATGTTCAAGTTTTTCCGCTGAAGCCTGCGCCATTCTGCAAGTTCTTTGCTGATCTCAGCAGCACCAACAAATCTGCCATATCTCTTCTCCTCCTCTCTGACTCTTGCTCTATGCTCGCCACCCTGTCTTCTCCTACGTCTTTCCTTTTACCTCAATCTCTCTGGTATATCTGAGAGGAACTGTTTTTTTTCTCCTCCTTTACTATCAGGCTACAATGGTCTCCAGTCATTTATTCTAGGAAACGACGCGGTTGATGAGCTGGCCAGACGGGGAGCGCTACACGTGTCTTCTACAATCCCTTGTAGTCTCTCTCCTCTTACCTCACGTATTCACTCTTCTCTTTTCTCGGTCTGGAGAGATACCGTCTCTTCGAATTTCTTTGACACACAGATTCCCTTAGTTTCCTCTGAGGAACTAATGTTCTCTCGTCACGCTCGCTGTGCTCTTTCTCGTTTTCGCTGCAACGGACACAGCCTTCTGTTAAGCTCTTATCTCTCAAGGATTGGTAGAATCGAGAATCCTTCTCGCAGCGCCTGCGGATACTCGTCCCAGGACACCTCTTATTTTATTCTACACTATCTAGCTGCGGACTCATTGCACCACTTGCTCTTTGGGGACTCTCTGTCTCTGTACGACCTCTGGTTCAGGCCCTGGAGAGTTGCCCGGCTTATGGGGAACCATGGTGTTCCACCATGCCCCCATCTCTCCGAAGAGGTCGGGTAACAACAACAAAAATAGTAACCGAACCTGAACCACAACTTTAACAAAGCAGTGAACCTGAATCGGTAAAAATAAATTTGGCGGAACCCGAATCCGAGCCGGAGCAATATTTTAAACGGTACGACGCCCTGCTTCCCACTGACAAAGCTATTGCTTTGTGATTTACTCAGAGTGATTGAATTAACAATTGAAAGAGCATAAGTAATACTTGTTCAGCCTTGTATCGTTCTATCATATGAGACTAGTATTTATCGGTGAGTTGAATAAATGCTGCAATTAAAAAAACGTTTTGGTTAGTAAATAGAATGAAATATTTTGGGATCAGTAATTATATTGTACCAAAAATAGAGGTCCCTGGTATAAAAAGATTGATAATCGTTGCACTAGAGTATGTGGCGACCGAAATGAACTCGAAAGTGTCACTTGAATTTAAAAAGTAGTAATTTTTTCTTATCACCATTGTAGAAAGACTTTTTTAATAAGGCTGTGCCGAATAGCCGGTCATCGGATATCCGAAAAACTTGATTGACAGATACCGGATATACAGCAAAAGGATAATTCTTATTATACAAGTTTCAAAAATAATCATATAAAATTCAAGTAGCAGACGCGATGCTAGTGTGCTTTCATGCTTAACCAATAAAGTACATTCCTCAAATATGGCCCTGCAGGTAATAAGGCCCAGGAGTCGGATCTCCTAGATGGATAAAAGTTAAATTCCCTATTCGTTTGATACCAAAATCTGTTGTCATAATCAACATATTAATACAATTAAGTCGAATTATCTGCTCAATTGAGGAAGATAAAAGCGGATGAAGTTTATGCTTGTTGCAAATTAAACTTTTTATTATATTTAAGAAATATTTTGTAAACCACCAATTGTTAGTTATCACTGTTCTTTGTTAACAATTTTAATGCTGCAAGAAAGTGGAATGATTGTAGAATTACAATACATATTTTTTTAAAAATTTCATTTTCTGTGATTGATGAAATGCTATAGACTGATGATGTTGATAACAAGGTCTGCGTTTGAATCCAATGCTTTGATTGAGTTGTAAAACAGCACTGGATCAGGTCTTAGTACTCGGAAAAACGGTTTAAAAGCATCCATAGAGATGCAGTACTCATGTTGTTTTCCTTTCACGACAAAAAGGTCGTGATTTTGTCAACAACGTAAAACAGCATGAGTAATCTGAAAGTTGTTCTCTGTTTTGAAATCAGGTAAATTTAAGCAAAATTTATGCTGGAAAAAACAGAGATGTTTTTTGTGTAAAAGTTGTTCTTGAATCATCGAAACTTGCTTTTCACCTAACATTTTCTTCAAGTATCGATTTCACTGATGATTTGTAGTAATTTTTAAAAATTCAACAATTAAAACACATTTTTTATGCAGAGCCACAGTGGGCCTTTTTTGTTGCACATGAAGGTAATAAGACCCGCAAAATTTTTTTAGTTTTTGAATTAATTATAAACGGTTTTATTACAACAGCTGAAATTGGTACTTGGATTGTAATTGTGACCGCACTCTATCGAACAGCCAAATATGAGTTTGAATATTGGTAAGATATGCGAGTTTAAAAATCAGCTAGCCTTGTTAGATTCAGGTACCTTACTTCGCTTTTTTTAATGTTTAAACTTGGGCTAATTAAAGCACAAAGTCGGATAAATCAATTATATAGTTATCAGTTTTTGTGAATATAAATTGAAAAGGGCTTTATATTCAACGCTTTGTCCGTTACTCTTGTCTAATGCAAGGCCGAAGTAAGTTAGTCGGCTATCGTTTTTCTCTGAAATGTATAAAGCTTATTTTTCAGGAGTTAAGCAATTTGTTGGCACCAGAAATATTTTTATAAAATTTTCTTCCTTGTGGTTAAAATCAGTCGCTAATAATTCAACCTTGGTTAATTGCATCCACAAAAATCTAAAACACAATTTATATTTGAGGTTTTCTATTTCTTGATGTTTTATAACTAATGAGAACTTTTGATTCAGATTTGGTTTAGTTTGATCACATTTCACTTAACCAAAAAGGCATACTACATTTTGTATTAATAAGTTTTAACAACGCAATCATAAACAAGCATTTAGGCCTACTGCTTGATTAATTCATTAAAAACCGGAGAATAATTAGCAGTGGCGTATTCAGAAAGCAATTTTTTTGAGGGGTTGGCCTCATTTTGTAAAGGTAAAGACCTTTTCATATTTAAAAATAACTTTTTAAAGCCGAAATGAGCCTAATTTGGACGACAACCTGCCGCAAGAACCATTTTGGGTATCATTTCTAGTATCCCTAACTCCGCTATCGAATCCCACCGCGACCAGTGCAAAGCCTTCATAGAAACAATGCCAGCAGAGAAAAACTTTACCTATATTGAAAAAGAACCGTTTTAACCCTAGAACCGAGCAAATGGAAGCGCTGCTAATTAAACACCTTTAGCCCTTTTCAAACATTAAACTTGGTCATTCACAAGCAGCGAAGTCGCTTCTGTACATGTTTCATTGAGAGGTGCAGTGTTAAAACGCTACTACTTTTGTCAATAGTGTCCAGGAACATGACATTAAATTTAACTTCGGATTTACAGATTTATATCGTCTTGACGAAATCCCCGTGAGGAGACGAAAAGTTACGGTGTCTTACGTTTATGCTAGTTTTCTTACGTTAATTGGATTATGTTTAATAAACCACTGCTGTGGATGTCTGTTTGGTTTGTCAAATCGTGGAATTGATTATGTTAGCATAAGAACAGCTTTGAATTGAAATTTTCATTTTCTGCAAATCTTCCATTGAGCCTTTTGCTTTGGTCGACTTTTAAAGAACAACTGTAGGCTCACTACTGTTTAATGCTCATAGGTAAAACTCGCTAATAATTAGTAGGCTGCATCGTCATATCTTTTGATTTGGAAAAGTAATTAGCGCTAGAATTAAATTCAACTAGCCGGCTTTGCCGGCGTCGCCCGGCAGGGCCCTTCATCAGTAATATCGGGGTTTAGTATTTCTGTTCAACCGGCTGCGCCAGCTTCATCCATCGGGCTCTTGTGTGAGCAGTAGCGAAGTTAATGAGTTTTATGCACTTTTACAATTCTTGCACACGAAATTGTGATTATCATATTCTCTTGATCATGACTGGTAATGCTGACAAAGAATCTTGCCACAAATTAACATTAA
Source organism: Trididemnum clinides (assembly GCA_963675345.1). NCBI lineage: Eukaryota > Metazoa > Chordata > Ascidiacea > Aplousobranchia > Didemnidae > Trididemnum > Trididemnum clinides. The sequence goes on along the minus strand of OY776295.1, from coordinate 18,349,234 downwards.
TACTTGTGAGGGGGAAGGGATTGAAACACAATCAAAACCGATTGTAGCGGCAAAATGGTGATTGCTTTCACAATTACAGAAACAAACTATTTTGTGGTAAGCCTATTTTGCGATGTGATGCTGCACCTGGCGCCGCGATGGCGTAGTGGTTAGAGCGTCCGCTTCGCAGTCGGTAGACCTGGGGTTCATTTCCCTTGTCGAGTCATACCAAAAGACTTTAAAAAATGGTATTCACAGCTTCCCTGCTTCGCGCTCGGCATTTAGGGGAGGTTGTGGAGAACAAGCCGGCAAGTTCGCTTGTTGTGTACTTGGGCAAGGCACTTAACGGGACGCCCCACCTTTATGTGGAAGACAGGTGGCCCACAAACCTCGAAAAAGGCAACTCCCAAGCGAGTGCGGACTTACCGTCCAAAGTATAGCGATACAATTCGCTTTCTCATGAATGGAGGATAAATATGGCAAATAAAACAAAACAAACAAACCTTTTCTATTTATATTTGTGATATTAACTTGTTATGGCTGCGCTATTGGTCTTGTTTTCGGCATAGCGACAAAAGCTGCTATGGCTTCCCCAAAATTATTCATCATTTTTTTTATAGGGGCACATCAGGCCGAGTTATTTTCAAACAAATGTTCTCTCTAAATTCAGTTTTACAAATTGTTATGGTTATGGTTTATGTTAATTTTTTCTTAAACTTGGGATTTCATTACAATGCTGTAGAGCAGCGATTCTTAACGGAGTCCCCAGTGAAAAATCTGGGGGTCCCCAGAAGGAATGCCAAACTATATTCTTTTAACCCTCAAATGCACAAACAACAACGATCCTCTTTGACTAATGATAACAGTGGTTTTACAGTAACATGCTACCTTTAGTCAAACGTACGCAGTATCACATCGTTCTAGTGGTGAACAAATTATTTGTTTTAGTTTGATGCAATAGCCGTCAGTTTCAGTTTTTTACTACATATTTATTATAATACAATAGACCAGAGTAAGAAAAACAGTCTCACTGTTACACTTGTTTCAAGGTTTTGTAATAAAAATACTGACGTTTGTCGCTTCCAGATTTAAAAATTGCTTAGGTGAATAAAGCTATGTAGTGGGGATTCTTTTATCAAGAATACAGTTATGTAAGCTTAGACAATAGCACTGAAGAAGTAGTTGAAAACTGACGGCAGTAGCTAAGATAATTCTGGTGAGAATGATGCAACTAACGCCTCTGGCGAAGTATACAGTATGATTATCCAACTAGTTGTTTTTGTATTCAGGGTTAAACATTAAACCCCTAGCTATTAGAGATAAGGTTTGATAAAGCATTTGAGAGTTGAAGTATAAAAGTTGCAGTCGCAGCACTTTCTCTTCTAGCTCTACCCACAACCCCACTGCGTGAAAGTAACAAACAGAAAGCTTCAGGTGCCGCGGGATACCAGAGTGTCTAATTTTCTCCCAGCAGCTTTCTGGTATCTTATAGCTAGTTGCTACCGACCTGGATAGAATTTTAAAACCTAAGCATGGAAAGAGCGGAGGGAATTTAAGACAATCACTATGCCGGTTTCCTTTTGGTATTTGCTATATCATTTCTACATTTTACATGCGATTACCACGAAGTAAATTTCTATGGTTTAGCCACTTTTAGTATAATTAAAACTTTTCAATTAGTCATTATTTTCGCTTCCTTAGGTCATAATCATTTTGTTTAGCAATGGCTGGGAAAAAAAGACACAAAATACTTTTCTGGGACGATACTTACACTCAGTATGGTTTCACATAAGTTATTGCTTGTGAGAAACTTGATAAGGCTTAGTGCACATTGTAGTAGTTATTCAGTTTTTATCCGGTGTTGCCTCTTAGCAGAGATGGCCGGATTCACTCCATTCCTTCTGAAATTGTTCGCACTCCGTCTCTCCACTTATCTCAATCCAGGGCATCCTCCTTCTTCAAACCAATCTTCTCTGTCTCCTCCTCCACTTGCTTCTTCCAGGTTTTCTTCGGTCGTCCCTGCTCTCTATTGCCACTTACTTCAAGATCCAGAGCAATCCTATCGTCGTCATCCTTTTGTCATTCCTTCTCGGCATATGTCCTTATCATCTAACTTCATTTGCTGTAGCTAACGGTCTATAGTTTCTTTCAACCCAACATGTCCATCTGTTCTTCAGTCGTCTTTCGGTCAACAACTTTCTGACCACAAATGGCTCTCACCATAGCTCTCTCCGTTCTGCTTAAAATTGCTTTTTCATTTTCTTTTAAACACCATGCCTCGTTTCCATACAGTATTGCTGCTGTTGCGCAACAACGATAAACTCTACCTTTCATTTTCAGAGGAACCTATTTCCAAGCAACAACTCTCCACTTTCCCTGAAACTTACCAAACCGATTTTTACTCTTGCTGTAACTGCCGCTTTACAACCACCACTAGCATTTAGTCTGTCTCCCAAATAACAAAATCGATTCACTGTCTCTACTTTCATCGCACAACTTCTCGATTGAATCTACCATTCCTCTCATTATTCCATTCCTTACATTGTGCAATACCATTTTGGGCAACGATTCCTTAAAGTCTTCGAAGTTGAAGAGGCACAAAAAACTGAAGCATAAAGAGAATACGGGCTCAGTTGAAACGTTTGAAGCGAAAAGAGCTCGTTATGATATGAGGGGAACGCTTCTTGCTTTAGGTTTTTGCCTAACTTCTCAACCACTCCTGCGCGCTTCATATTAAGTTTCTTTGATACTAGCAATAGCAAAAGCACCTTACACTGCTGGTGAGAAACTAATAAAGCCAAGTGCGGTAAACATGGCACAAACATTACTTGGCCGAAACGAGGCCAAAAGAATAGACTCAGTTCCCTTGTCCGACGACACTGTAAATAACAGGATTGCAGATATAGCAAATGACATTTTGAGTTGGCTTATCGCTTAAATCCAAAATAGCTCATATAGAATAAGTCTTCAATTTGATAAAACAACGGATATCGAGTCAATTAGCCAGTTCGTAGCATACGTGAGATTTGTTAAAAAAAACGCGATTGTGGACGAGTTTTTGTTTTGTCAAGAAATGAAGGAGAGAACAAGAGCTAAAGACGTCTTTGATCTTGTTAATGCATTTCTTCGTAAAAATTCAATAGCATGGAATAAAGTGGGATCGGTATGCACAGATGGTGCGCCGGCTATGATAGGTCTAATGAAGCAAGTTGCTCTGCATATGGTATCAAATCACTGTGCTATTCATAAATATGTCTTAGCTTGTAAGACATTCCCTCTTGAATTGAAAAGTGGCCTTGATTTTGCAGGAAAGGCTGTGAATTTCATTCGTGGCACGGCCTTAAATTCCCAACTATTTGAAGCATTTTGCGACTACTTTCGAAAGCACCATCAATACCTTCTTTTCCATACCGAAGTGCGATGGTCATCGCGGGGAAAAGTGCTCTCCCGTGTTGCAGGATTTGTCACTAAAGTTGCCGTGTTCCTTGGTGAGCATAGGTCAGTGGAACTTGCTACATTATTTGATGACAATAGATTCCAATTGTAGGTCTTTTATTTGGCAGACATCTTTAGTCTTTTGAATGAACTCAGTTAATTTCTGCAAGGAAAAAACAAAGCTCAGATAGAGGCTGCAGAAAAGCTTTACACCTTCAAAAAGAAGTTATCCATATGGAAAAAGAGAATAAGAAACCAGAATTTTGCTATGTATTTACTCTTGGACAGTAAAATTGGTGATCAGGAAACAAACGAATGGCTGACAGCTTTAATTGATGATCACATAAGCAACCTCGAGAAGAAAGTGAAAGATAAGATTCCAACATCTGAAATTTCTTCAGTATGGGTTCATCAGCCTTTTATAGCTGAAATGAACGACAATGAGCAGCTCAACTTTCATGAGCAACATCTGGAATTGCAGAGTTCTCGAGCTGCAAAGGCCAAGTTCAGTTTCTCCCATTGATAGAATTTTGGTGCAGCATATTGCAAGAATATCCTGAATTGGCAAAGAGAGCTCTGGAAGCATTAGTTCCACTTCCAACAACATACCTCTGTAAAGCTGCCATGTCTGCTCTAGTCAACATCAAAACTACCTACTGTAATTGCCTTGGAGTTGCAAATGATATGAGAATTGCTCTCAGCAATAATAACGCCCGTATTGATGAGCTTGTTTCGAAGAGACTAGAACAGAGGTCACACTGATTATCGATTGTGCTGTGTATTGCCGAGTAGATTGTGATATTTCACTAACCATTTGTGTTATGCTTTCAAAAAGAGAGTTTTTTCAATTAATTAGAGATCCAGTAGTAAACAATTTATCCACCTTATCACAATAGTGTTTGTTCTTTCAACATACACATCCTTTGCAGGTTGCACAGACAAGGGGTCCCCAAGCCAATATCTTTAGGAATAGGGGTCCTAGGGGTTGGAAAAGTCAAGAACCACCGCTGTAGAGTATAAACACAAATACCTTAACAGGCAGCATATCAGTCTAAGAAAAAATCCTTGCTTTATAGTATAGATACGACAGCGTCATCCGAAGAGCTCCTATCAGTAACGTTGGGATTGAGAGTGTCGGTTCAGCCGGCCAAGCCGGCTTCATCTATCAAGATCCTGTGTGAAGAGTTACCAAATGTTTATGTGTTTTCTGTACATAAGATTTTCACGACATTTTGTGGTACTTTTCCTAATAGAATTTATCATTTCAAGATCCTGGTTATGCCTTAGGTCTCTGTGCTTTGTTCATTGCTGACACAAATCTAAGGAAACCTTGCGTTTCCCGTAGTTATACGCCTGACCCTAGGAACATTGACTCAACTGGACCAGAAGCTGGTTCTTCATATTTTCGGCCTGAAGATCCAATCAGAAAACGTACTTTTGACCAAGAGCAAGGCCATACCGACTCACGACAAAAAGTCGAACATGAAATGGGTCTTGAAGTAATTCCCTTATCTCTCGAAAGAGCTCTGTTGGAAGAAACCGCTGGAGGATTACGCTACTCAGGAAACGATACCTCAGAGTATCCAGCATATCGGCATCGGTTTCTATTACGCCATCGTCAGCTGAGGAAAACTCGACCTGACCTGCTCTTGAAGTGGATCGAAACAACCGTCACTGGCCAGGCAAGAAGGTACATTCGTAATGCATTCTCTGTTTTTGATGCAGGGAGAGCTTGCGACATAGTATGGGACACCTTAGAAGAGGTCTACGGTCGAAAAGAGGTAATTCTGGAGGACGCCATGCGACAAATAAAACGACCAGCTAAATCTGTGGACCACGACCGGAAAGCGCTTCTAGAACTGCGTGCTGACATGCGTAATGTACAGGGGATTGCGGATTCGCTCAACATGGGTACGGCTTTACAAAAACCGCACCTGATGGGTACATTGTACAGCTCTCTGAGTGATAAACTAAGAGATAAGCTTGAATCCTTTTTACCCCCCGATGAATGGACGTATGAAAATTTTATACTCTTTCTCACCAGGGAAATAGCGTATATCGACACTCTGCACACAATGAAGATAGAGAAAGTAGGAAAGCCTGGGACTTTAAGACAACCTAAGCCTTCATGGTCAGCCAATACCCGTCAAGTTAATCATTCAACTCCTCATGTAGCGACCAATGAGAGATCAGATGACACTTGTTACGTGCAACGTGGAGTGAAAGAAAAGTGTGTGAAAGAATGTCTCTTGCATCCGGAAGTCAACACCCACTCCTTAGTCGAATGCAGAAAATTCCTTGGCATGAAGGTTAGTGAACGATGGGTATTTATCAAGGAACGTGGTTTGTGTTTTAGTTGCTTGGGAAAAAACCATAGAACCCGGAACTGCAAAGAAAGCCACACCTGTGATAAGTGTGGACGGAATCATCATGACTTGCTGCACGATGACGATTTACAGCAAAAGAGCAATGTGAAGCCCACAGCAACTAACAAACCTGCTATCAGGGACATGACACGTCATGAAAATACGGGGGATCACACAGACACCGTCGGAATGGTTCGTCACCAGGAAGAAGTGCCCGAGCAAATTGGACTAATGTTGTTGACGGCCATAAAGCGAGATCATACTGGATATGTCTGTGGAAGAATTCCTTTCTATGCTGCCATCGATACCGGTGCTACACGAACCCTGTGTTCCCGTGAATTGGGAGAACAGCTCCACGAAGGATGGTTGCCCGACAGCTCTCAACTCTACAAAATGTTTAACGGCGCGTTGATCAGCTGTGAGGTAATGCGCAAAGACCTGGGGATTGAGAAAACAAACCAAAGCGCATTTATGCTGAATGATACGCACTTCATCGACCAAAAGCTTCCATTTTCTCAGTACTTAGAAGAACGAAAGGATTCTACCCTACCCAGAAGAATCGATATGATACTTGGGAGTGATTTGGCCTGGAAGCATCTATTCTTTCCGTTGTTTAAGTGTTCGCCTCTGTCTGTGATGCCAATCGGCCTACACAAAGCGCTCGATATTCCCCTTGGACGATTCTGGTTAAGTGCAAGGACTCACTCCCACAATGGAACTAACCAAGTGGCTGCAGCTATCCAGCCTGCAATGCTAGCAGAACGAGGACAAGAACAATGGAAAATAAGTGCTAATGGTGCTTGCACTATATCGACTTGCTGCCCTGAAACCTCAAAGTTGAGGCTCTCACGTTGTGATAGACTGCATGACATTAAGGAGCTGGAAAAAAATCCTCTACATTCTTCCATAAATGACGAAAAACTTTCAATGAGCATAGAAGACGAGACAATTTCGGCATTTTATGACACGACTGTAGAAAAGGTTTCAGTGGAGGATGGCAGAACACATCTTCAATTCAAGCTACCATGGTCATCCGACCCTGGAACGTTGTCAAACAACTATACTCAAGCCAAGACATCGCTTCTGAGATTGCGGAAAAAGCTGCAATCACAACCGGAAATTATGGCCAAATACTGTGAAAAGATGCAAGCAGCCATTGACGAAGGGCATCTGCTACGGCTACCGCATAAAGGTGCTGAAGGGAAATCTACCAAACAATCTCACCCAGTGAACTACATTCTTCATTTCAATACTTCTCAAGCCAAGTTCAGGGTGGTGTTCGATGCAGCACGTGAGTTTGGAGGTGTTTCACTAAATCAGCTACTGGCAAGAGGACCAATATTCATGCAATCCCTGCCATCCATTCTACAGCGATTCGGGGAAAAAAAGTACGGCCTAGCAAGCGATATTGCCAACATGTTTTTTCAGATTAGAATTCATCCTGAGGATCGAGACGTGCTTCGTGTTTTGTGGTTCGACCAACCAAACATGCAAGGAGACGTTGCTACGTTTCAATTTCAAGTGGCACCATATGGCTTAAAATGCATACCAAGTATGGCAGGCTATGCTCTTCACTATACTGCCGAAAAGAACATACCCAATGTGAGTGAAGATGCTGTCAAAAGGGTAAAACGAGATATGTTTGTGGACGACCTAATTACTGGGGTCAATGACGTAAAGGAGGGTCGTAAAGTTGTGCAGGAAATGACAGACTTACTACAATCTACTGGCTTTACATTGAAGAAGTGGAACTCGAACCACAAAGACATCTTACAAGACCTAGATGATGACAACGTTGCATCTGCTGTTCGAGAAATCTCCTCTAGAGATTGTAGCTCTGGAGCTTGCAGTGATGGAGTACAAAAAGCACTTGGATTGGTGTGGAATACCAATACTGATGAACTGTTCCTTAAGAAACCAAACTGGGAAATCAACGGCTCCAAGCCGCTAACGATGAGACTTGTGTTGAGTCACAACCACCGGATCTTCGACCCACTGTCCATGTGGGCACCACTTTACATTCGCATGAATGTATGCTGCTCCAAGATTATGCGACGTACAACTGATTGGGATGAGGTTCTAGCAGATGATCTAGCAGAAGAATGGCGAAAGTGCATTACTGCTCTTGAGAATCTAGCCTCGGTGCCTATACTGCGAAGACGGGTTCCGGCGGATCTTTCAAAAGATTGGAAGCATGAATTTCATATGTTTTCTGACAGCAGCAAGGATGTAGCAGCTGCTGCGGTATATCTTCGCTCGCATACAGACAACGATTGCCATGTTAGCCTCATCGCTGCAAAGACATCTGTTCTGTCGAGTTACGAAGTAGCTCGCGGGTCCATTCCCCGAAAGGAGCTTATTGCCCTTGACATTGGTACAAGGCTACTCAAAGAATCCCTTGAATCGACGTCCCTTCCTATTGAGCGCTATGAGATGTGGACGGATTCGCAAACTGTCATAAAATGGTGTTCGTCAAAGACTTTGGAGTTACGGGTCTTCGAAAGGAATCGAGTTGATCTAATTCTCAAGCGGACCAATGGGAAAGTGCCTCGTTATGTTCCTACCGACCAGAACCCTGCTGATGTGGCTACAAGGGGATGTCGCCTCAATAATAAAGAGAAATGGGACCTCTGGACGGGGGGACCTTGCTTTCTTCGCTGTCCTGCGGCAATTGACGAAGTCGATTTATCTACAATCGAGAAGATATGTACTACAGAGGTCATGAGTGCGACACAGTCCAAACCGCCAAATTGTGCCGAGACTGGATTTATGGAGCACACACTGAGCAAGACAAATAAAATGCGAAGAGCTTTTCGAATCCTCAATAGGGTAATCAAATGCTACTACAGATGGAAAGGACGTCTACAGGGAACCGACCCCCAAGAAAATAATGCGAAGCAAAAAGAACTTGTAGATAATCCGAAGAACACTCTGCGCATTCTTGTACGGGCTGCACAGCACGATGGACTGGGCGAATTCATTGCCCTGATGCAACACGAGAACATATCATTTGAAGACGCTCTTGATCGATTACCTGAAAAACGAAACGCGACAATGAACTCTCTGAGAGGTCTGGTGCCGTATGTAGATTGTGATGGAATTCTGCGGGTTGGTGGAAGGTTAGACTATTCCACGGACTTATCAGATGAAGCAAAGCATCCCGCCTTATTGCCTATCGAACACAATGTTACTAGACTGCTTATTTTAGAGCGACATGAAAAACTCGCTCACCGATCTGCTGAATGGGTCCTAGCTTCGCTTAACTCGGACATGGGCGTAAGACCTATTGGTGGAATAAGGACAGTGCGAACCTATCTGAATTCCTGCTTTACCTGCAAGCTGTTACGTAAAAGCAGAGCTGAACAGCTGATGTCTCCTCTACCAAATTATCGAGTGACGTCACAACAACCAGTCTTCAGCTCAGTGTCTATCGATTACACCGGACCCTTTGAAGTCAAACGAGGGCGTAACAAAGAGAAAAGATGGATTTGTGTGTTCGTATGCAATGCGACATCAGCGGTCCGCATCGAATTGGTGGAATCTCTGAGCACTACATCGTTTCTGAACTGCTTACAACGATTTCTTTGCCTTACAGCAAACAAGACGCAACATATTCGCAGCGACTGTGCAACGACATTCATTGGAGCTAACAATATTCTCAATCCCGAGTCAGCCCAAACGACCTGGGAATCGATGAAACTGCGTGACTCACTTGCAAGCACAGCAATTACCTGGGAGTTCTCAACACCTGCCAGCTCCCACCATCAGGGAACGGTGGAGCGGCAAATCCGAACCTTTAAAGAACTTTGTGAAGGAATTTTGGGCGCTGATAATCAAGCGCGCCTACCATCCGATTTTGAATTGATGACCATTTGCCGCCAAGCTGAACATATAATGAACTGTAGACCGATGGGAAAATTCGTCGGCAACCAAGATGACGTCAAGGCACTAAGACCGATTGACTTAATCACTGGATACCTGGATCCCTCCGACAGTTATCTTCTTCCAAACGAGACTACTAATATTCGAGACAAGCTACGCCGTGGACATCAATACACTCGCCGTCTCGCTCAAGAATGGTGGCAAAGATGGACCAACCGCTATCTCTACTCTCTCCAAGAGCGCCAAAAATGGAGAAATGTTGAACGCAACTTTCAGAAAGGCGATCTTGTTCTTCTAATTGATCCTGCTACCCCACCAGTTGGCCGTCATCCATATGCTTTAGTGGTGGACCTGAAGCAATGTCCTGATGGGAAAGTACGCTCTGCAACCGTTCGCATGTCTGATGGTCGGATTCGAGAACGAGATGTCCGCAAACTAGTTCTCATCGAGCCTGTTGCTGAACCGAGAACGGACAATAACTGCTATACCGATGATGATGTCAACAACAATGATGACTTCAATACCTCCAGATGAACAATCAATCGATGAACGGAGCTTATAGCGAAGATTGTATTAGGCCTAATGTGTGTAATATTTCTTTAATTTCTTCGCGGCTATCATTTTTTTGTGTTAAATTATGTCTCTCTTAGACTCGTTCCATAATTTGGGGGGACTGTAAGCGATAGCCGCATTCTCTTCTCTTGCCTTTCCCGCGGCACTCGGCGCGGTATCTTTTTTCTCCATTTTCTTTTTTTGTGACCTAGATACATTACGTCATATCCACTGTCTTCACTTCGTTTATTTAGGTTAGATCTGATAATCAAGCACGTTTTCTGGTTTTATTTAGATTTAAATCTCTTGTATCCTTTTAGTAGCATAGATAGTAACAGTAGTTTTTGATATAATAGCACGTAACGTTAGCATTCTTTCGCGCTGTAATTTCGACTTGGTCAGTAATTAGCTCTCTCTGGTAGATTACGTTGGATATAATGTATTACCCGCGCCAGGCAAGAATTAGTGTTAGCCGCCATTGTTTTTTCAGTTAATTCGTGATTTGTGTTTTATTTTAGGAAGTCGACCTGCTAGCTCGGATCGGGCTAGCGGACTGTATTTAGCCGCTGTTTAGGCCTAGTTTCATATTAGTTTGTTGATTTATAATACACTGGATTTCTGCATGCTAATTTGAAGCCAGATTTGAGGGCAGGCACAGAGACCTTATTTGAATAGGATTAGAAAGTGACCGAGGTCCGGTTGACTTTCGCTTTCAGCTGTTTTTAATCAAAATAGCAAAAATGTCTTTCGTGTGGTGCGATTTCACACAGTGACGCTGTTTTCTTTTGATTTCTCTTAAACTTTCTCAAGTTCTCGCTGGCTACGCATTATGTATCATGTCCTTTTCTCCCTGCTTGACAAACCCTGAGGAGTTAAAAGAGCTCTTGGTTTTTCCCAAATGTTTGGTTTGATCCCGGTAGCTCTGTAAAGCTATTATAAAACAAAATACCAATAATATCTTTCATGTGGTACGATTTAACACAGTGACGTTATTAATTTTGATTTCCCCTCACTATTTATCAAGTACCTGCTGGCTACTCGTGATAAATCATATTCGTTTTTCCTTGCTTAGGTATGCATGTAGAAGTTAGGTGAGTTCTTGCTTTTCCCAAATTTTCAGGTTTGATCCCGATAGCTCTATGAAGCTATTATCAAGCAAAATAAAAACATGTTTCTCCCAAATATAATGCGATTTTACCCTGACAAGCACACTGTCGCCTGTGCCAATTCCAAACGTATCAATGAATGCAGCTGCGCCAGCTTAACCGTACAAACATTTGTGAAAGCAACAACGAAATATTTCAGTAAATATAAACCATAGTTCCTATACGTGTAATAATGATCTTGTTGGTCTATTAAGCAAAAAAAGAATGCATCTAAAAAAAGCATTCAAAAAAGTATTCAAAAAAAGTATTCAAAAAAGTATTCAAAAAAAGAATGATGTCACAAACTACAATTCGTATTTTTAAAAGTGTAAGAAAGGGGGGAAAACATAATCAAAATTGATGATGTCGCCCAAATGATGGTCGTTTTGACTCATAAAGAAATGAGCTATTTAGTGGTAGGCCTATTTGACGTGTTGGTAGTTCCGCTTTCGTATTAATATTTGTGACATTAAGATTTTTGCCTGCGCTGTTAGCTGTAATTGGGCGATAGCATAAATGAGGGCCATGCCTCTACCATATGTCATATAACCAATTGCAATAGACGCCTATCAAGCTCTTTTCGAACAAAAACATACCCTCTTTATCCAGAGTTACAAATTGATACTATTGTTGTTAATTTTGATCTTTTCTTAAATTTGGGATTTTATTATATTTAACTTGCTCCTAATCCAGATCTTCCCACTTTAAATGAAGATTAGTGTTCTGTACCAATATCCTTGCATTTACAAATATCATAAATGGGCTTTACCATTTACAGTATGTTTGCTATCAAAATGATAGTGAATAATTTTGCTGCCTGCTGCTGCTCTCATTGAATAGTGGCAAGTATTGTGATGTCATTTAAGATTATGTCCTAACAGTCCGTTTTCATCCATTCAATATTAGGATCACTACTTACTACTTCTTCGTTACTGTAGGCGAATTTACATGATCTAACGTCTCTGACTGCGTGCATGTTTCTTGGTCCTGGTATAAACGCCGCGATGCAAAGCGCAAACTCACTCGAAATGAAGCATTCACAGTTAAGTTATAGCAATAGCGGGAGCCCCCATTAATAATGTCGAGGTTAAGAATATGAAATTAACTGGCTGCGGCAGCCTCGCCCAATTGCAAAGGAAATTTCTTCAACTTTTAGATCATATGTAGGTCGATACTTACATTATGTTGCAAACCATAAGATAGAGTTATCCTTACCTCTCGTCTTTTCCTTGGATGATCACCAAGTATTTTGCTTGGAGTAGGCTACATATTAAAATTTGTAGACTTCATTTTTCAATAAATATTGAATAATTTGATGGGTAATGCTAGAGATCCATGCTATCGAGGAAGAATAGACAAAATGTACCGAAAGACTTAGTTTTCTTAGAAATTGCCATGTAGTGAAGTGCAGGCACCAAAATTTTGTGTGTTTTCAACCGCTAGATTATATTTCATGAACATTTAAAGACTTCAATTTTTGATAAATGTTTTTGAAAACGTCGACAGATAATGCAAAAAAACCATGCTGGTGAGGAAAAGTAGTCAAAATGTACCAAAAAACTAACTTTGTTTAACAATTGCAAGTTTCTTAGATCAAGTAGGATAATTGTTCAACTTAAAATGAAACATGATGTATGGCAACCAATTTTTGATCAGACATTATTAACTAATCCTTTTCTAAAGTAAGAAAGTCATAAAATTCATAAAATCATAAAATTCAGTTTTTTGAGTATAAAAACTAACATTAATTGTACATATTATACACAATCGGAATCGCCTTGAAATAACTTATGGTTTGTTGAAAAAAGTTTGAAAATCAGTTGAGAAATGAGGTCACAAATTTGTTTTTTAGTAAACTGATTTCGCAAAAAAGGTGCAATTTTTGAAAACATGTTCATATTATGATCTGCGGTTGCAAAAGATTTGTGTTAATCGTACGAGACATGTTATGAGATCATACAGCGAGTTTTAAGCACGTAAGGGAAAAAGAGAAAAAAAATGCTTAGAGGGCTTAAACTGCTTAAAAAAAGTATTGCTTGTAGCATTGTTAAATAAGGTTGAATTGTTCCAAAATTGTTTTTATCGAAAGCATCTTATTTATATCTCCTGAAATAGCGTTTAATTGCGTTTCTGCGATCAGCACTTTTTGAGAAAGAACAAAAACAAGATTACGCAATGAGTCGTTGATTGTGACGTCTAGACCCCAAACAAATGAAAGTTTTTGTAGTGTAGTAAGTTGGAAGCTGTTTTTCGTTTGAGCAAAAGCGGTTGCCCGCTGTCAAGTAATGCAAATTTTCAAAACGCATTTTGGACTGTGACGTCATGATGACGTCACCAACACTGTTATGACACTCACCACTGGGTGGTGATCAATCGTACCGAGTTTGATGCTTGTACCTCTAGCAGTTTCAGAGGGGTTAAAACAGACCGACAAACACACAAACAGAATTGCGCTTTATAGTATAGATATTTTCTAGTAATTACTTGGTTGCGTTTGTTTTCCAAGCTTAAATTATTTGCCAAGAAACCATCAGCTACTCCTGTTAAGGGAATAGTCGGGGGGAAGGACAATTTTTTCCCAAAAACTAGACAACAGTTTTGTTTTTGTCTGAATTCGTTAGTGTCCTCTATAGAAGATTATCATGTCAGCTTAACCTCAGAAAATATCTTTGAAATTTGCATAGTACCACTGATTTTTACCAAAATGCTGAGTGATTTAAAAAATGACATAAAAAGGGTCATCATCCAGAATGTAATCCCAGATACAAAAACTTTGCTTCCTCTCCTTCAAAATTTTTTGCTGACTACATAATTTGGGTCTATTTTTTGAAGCCTAAATTTTAAATGTCTTAAGATCTAAGTTTTTTTTTTATTTAAAAGTGAAAGAACATTATTTTCATCGAGTCGCTACAGATTTCAACCGCTTTTTACCAATAAAAAAGGTTCTGTACAAGTATAAGACAACTATCAAGAAATATAATGAAATAAACCTACAAGAAAAAGTAGCAATTATTAAAATAATTAGGCCAATGTGCCTGTAGCATTTATAAATCTCAGTTTAATTGACATCTATCTCTACCCCAAAGAACGATATCAATTTTCTTTCCATCATAATCTGAGTCACACAGGAAAAATTTTGAAAGTGCCAACCCAAAATAAAAAATTTCTCCAATAAAAAATTTTCAATCTTATTTACAAAGTAATCTTAAGAAAAGTTGTGAACCTAAATTAAGTAAACTGTTTTCAGAGTATTGTAAAAATACTGCCACCCCTTAAGATGGTGTCTTCCGGTTTGGACAAGCTTTTATAATTATGCCACTGGCTACAAAATTTACATAAGTCTTTACCTTGATTGATATTGCAAATTAAGCTACAAATTGGTAAAAAAATTTGCATTTTTAAAAATTACTTCTCGCATTCTGAATAGCGCGAGCACTCCCAGTTAAGAACCTCTGATCTAGAAAATGAAACAAATTTCTACTTTTGCTACTTCTTGATACTTTTTTACTTTTATCCAAGTAAAAATACTTATTATTACTTACTTTTTCTTGAATATTTTTTACCTAGTAGTAGACCTTGTAGCCCAACAATACTTTTGCTCAAGTTAATTTTTAGGCTACTTTGAACACCTTGGCCTTGACCTGAATTTTACTCCAATATTGTAAGGTTACTGAACTCCAAATCGATTAACACTAAGATATTCAAGAATTTTATTTTTACGAATTCGCGTTCAGGGATTCTTATTTGACCAGGCCGAGATAAGGGTCTTCAATCTTGGCGTGCAACCTTGAGTTTAGCAAAATAACCGAGTTTTTGAGTTTGCAACGTTGTCACTCAGGTCGCTTTTAAGTTTGAAAGTTTTCTTTCTTGCTTGACAAAAACAGTAGATGAAACAAACCTGGGCTCACTTAAGAGAAAACGAATTAGTTTTGTCTTGTTTACCGTTTACAAGCTAAATTTGTGATCTCTAAACTGTGTGTCGCAACCTCAAGCGAATTGCCTATGGTTTTAAAAAGCTTGATGCACACTCAATGTATAGTCTACACTTATGTTTGGACCCAAATATAGCAAGAAAGTCACTCTGAGTCACTTGATCTTCAAAGCAAAAATCTGCAATTTCGTTTTAAGACAAAATGGCCTGAGCCACTCTTTTCCTAGACAAAACAAAATGTTACGTGTATGGTAAAGATAGCAATTATGTATAGACTTTCACCTTTGTTTAACTTGGATGGCCGAAAATAAAGTTTGAGGATCACGTAGCCATGTGATACATTTACGATTATCGATTTAGACAAAATTTTCTTGCTTAAATATCTTTGCACGAATGAGTTTGATTCATTTGAACTCGTGAGGTCGCGTTATTGAAATAAATCAAAGTAAAGAAAGCAAGAAGATGTGAAAAGATGTTACCACAGATGTTGAAATGTTGCCTCCAAAATACATCTACACGCTTACACAAAAATAATCAAATGTTTTTTCTGCTTTATTATGCTATGGAGCCAGTGTTTTTAATAATTTTTTGGAGTGAATAAAGCATTGTAAGTATTTCTGAAGTCGCTGCAAACACCACCACTATCTAAAAAATAAATATGAGATAAACAGTTACAAATGCGGATTTGAAAAAGTAGATAAAGTATCAGGTACGTTGGCATACTTTCATTGGGTTTGCAATTTGATATAACTAATGCACTGAAGTTTTTGCGGGCTATCCTGTTAGTCGAGTTGGCAAGGGCATACGAAGAATAAGGGGGAAGAAAAGGGCCATAAATCCTCCAAACAATTTCTTTAAATTTTGTTAATAGTTATATCTTTTAGAGAACACTTGAAATATGTGTCAACAAATAATAGTTACCTTTTATCAAAAACCGCCATTAAAATAGAGAAAAAGTAGCAAAACGTGGGATATACAATGTAGCTTCTTCAAATATTTTTCCTGGCTACCGCAAACCGGAGCTATTTTGAACGCATTTTTTACTTCAAAATGATGTGTACCAGTTTTTTCTTAACCAATTCTCAGCAAATTGTAGAATATTAGAAAGACTAAGTAGGTTTCTACCTAGCACGGTCAATACTCAATTTTAGAGTCCGACTGTTTTTTTAATTAACCGTTTTTTAATTGCCATTGTCCAAAGTAGCCCCGTCACCGGGGTTACTTTGAACAACAAAGTTTTCTTGATGTTTCTTCAAATTTGTTGTTTTATGGAGTTACTTTGAACACATATACATTAGTTTTAAAAAAACTTGTAGGCGCAGGTAGCGTAGGGTACTGACCAATAAACAACACATTTTCACATTTTAGTGAATTGGACATGTTCACACAAATTGCCAAATGCAATTTAAAAACTTTACTGTCAAACCAAAAAATATGGTTTAAAACAGTGGAACAAGTGCAAAATTTTCCCCAGTTAGTTATCAAGTTTATTCTTAAGAACATTAGAACAGTTGAGATACCATGGTTGCGGGTTCGAATCTCAGCTGGCAGGGCATTAAAAGAAAGGCAGTGTACACTGAAGGGGCGGGCTTGGTATGTAAATGTACGGGGCAGTTTACACTGGAAGGGAGTGTAAAATAGCCACTGCCCAAGTGCATAAATTTCCCCACATGGGGAAATTTATGCACTTGATCCAAAACAGATACATGTAGCAGAACTGCAGCTACATTCCTCACATGCTTTCTAAGCCAGAAAACTGGAAAAAATTCTTTTGTTGAGAAAAATGGCTTGGGGTTGTGGTTCAATAAATCATTCCACTCGTATAGCGTTTCATCTTTGGTTTGGATCCCTCTCCATTTGTTTTGCTTGAACTTTGTCGGTGTCGATACCACCGCTCTTTTGCTCACAACACTTGTCACTTTACCCAGAAACTGTTGCCCTTCTTATCGAAAAATTACGAAATGTCCGGCTGCAACATCCATCTACTACAACCCTTCTGTTTCATCAACTTCATCACCAGCGTCTGAAACCGGCTCATTATCTGATGAAGCACTATTTTCAATGCTTTCCTCCTCACTTGAATCATTCTTTTCCCATTCATCTTTACTGTGCATTGTTGAATTTGCACCTTCAAAGGTGCCTGCAAAAGAAAAATATTTATCCACAGTAGCAATGCTACGAGATTATAGCTTGATGCTAAAAAAATTATTAATGACATGATTGAAACGCTTACTGTTAACAGTACTGTACATAATTAAACTTTTGCAACAAAACTTGTTCTTCGTATGCCCTTTGGTGGCTGTACTTCACAATTATGCAATGTTTAGAAAAAGTTAGTTCTTTGAAACATTTTTATTATTCTCTCTCAAAGGCATGGTACTTTGGCATTATCTATCAAAGTTTTTTAAAACATTCATCTAAAAATAAAGTATCTAAACATTTTAAAAAGCAGCCAACTCCAAGCAAACAAATTATAGATCTCCTGACAAAAGCATGGAGATAAAGATGATCTGCTTTATCTTTTGAATCAGAATACTAGTTTCGAGCTATATATCATCTTAATGTTAAAGCCATTTCCTTTACAATTGAGTGAAGCCAACGCAGCAGTTTCATTTGATATTCGTAACCTCAACATTACTAATAGCTGCTATTCTAATAGCTGTAGGCGCATCACTTCGGGTTACTTTGCTCTTTCGCTGGCTGCGTTTATGTCAGGACCAAGCAACATGCGCGCAGCCACAAACTTTTGGTCATATAGGCATTCAGCTACGAAAAATTCATATCTAGTGGTCCTAATATTTGATAGGCTATTCCTGAAAATACATATATAAATTACTTTGCCATTGGTAAAAACACTATTTAGCGCCTCTCCTGCCCATAATTTTGAAATTTTACTTCCACACACTTTATAAAATGAACAAATAAAACTTTTTGGAATCGCTGGCTGTTTCAATTGCAAGCAAGTTCAGTTCCTACGTACCAAAGAAGGCAGGTAAGATGTTTCCAGGAATTCCAAAAACTTTCGGAAAACAATGGCGGTTATGCGCAACTCCCCTTTAATGCGTTTAGGGTTTAATCGATTTCCTTTGAAAAAACGTTACTTTTAATTTCGTAAGGACAACTGACTTTTACAACTTTGGCAGAGAGGTAAAGCATTTTAAAATCCACATTGCTGATATAGCAAGTAACTTTAATAAATTAAAAGTCATTTTAATTCGTATAACATCTTAAATTCGAAAGTTTTCCACTTTCATAAAGCCCTTTTCAAGAATTAAATCTGTAAATGTGACGTAATAAATTAAAATAATCAACGATAATTTCAAATAATACACATTATGAAGATATAGTACTTCTAACGGCTGTAAAAACGTAGCCAACTTTAAAATGAATAACAGCTGGGAGAGATCGGATGCAAAAACTTTTAAGCTCATCGAAACCAGGATTAAAGTTTTCCAAAAATGGCAAGATTCCCAAAATTATGTAAAAATCCAATATGAAATGTCATGTTACGATTACGTGCAGTAAGTAAAGTTGTTGTAAAATTCTCCTAATATATGTTTAGCAAAAAAGAAGCTCCACTTGCATAGCATTGTTTATTAAGGCTAGGGCTATCACGTTTTATAAGCAAAGCTTCATGAATTTTTGCTTCATAATCTGAATTACATTTTTTCAAGATTGTGAAAGAATTAATATTATATTGTAGATTAGAGCAGGTTGGGCATGACATTTCAATTAAAATTAGAGACACCTTTGCCTCTATGCTCAAATGTCGTTTTTAAATTTACTTGTTCGTGTGATACGAACTTGACATACATTGGTATGTCTTCCCGACATTTGATCACCAGAGTGAAGGAGCATCTAAATTTAGCAGATTCAAGAAAAAGCGCAATTAAGGACCACATTTTGTCATTCAGTTTCAGTCTCGTATTTGTGCGGCTGTTGTGTTCTACTATTCATTGTCACTGTTTGTGACGTATGCCATTGTAACAGGTGTACGTTGGTTTGATATACTAGCTGTAATGGATAACGAGCATGCCAGGGCTAAATCAGCTGGGTGGGATTTTAGTTCTGCGAATTAAGTTAGTACGACCAAAGCGGGAAAGTTAGTGTTAGGCTGTAGAAGTTCTTGCAAGCATAGTTTACTACCATTGTATTTTGTACTAATGATTATTGTATTTTAGTTGAATCAGACCATTTGGTTAAATTACGCAGGCGAACAGCAGTAGCCCTAGCCTGTGGTTTGTGTTGGAGTAGCAATTGAGCTCCCTTCGCATTTTCTGAGGGAAAGTGATTCCCAGGTAGTAGTGTTCTGCCGAGTTTGGTCAAAGAATTTTTGGTAAGTTTCGCTCTGATGAAGCTAAGCTAAATCTCTGCCCTTTGGTAGCCAAAAATAGCCTGCTGGGTTTGTGTTCAGTTCCCAAAGTATTTTGTATGTAATTTCTTTGTTGTAATGATTTCTGCGTATTATAAATGCATCATTTCCGTGACGACTTACTTGTGCTTTTATTTGCGCAGAAACCGTTTTTTGACGATAAATTAAAACGCGTATTCAATTACAGTGTTCAACAAAATTTTTGTAGCTGATAAGTCAGGAATGATTTGGGGTGCTGAATTCAAATCTGCAATCAGTTTTTTTCCATCACGTCTAGATTTTGAGTTATAAGCAAACTTGGTGAAAACTGAAATACATGTTTGTGAAACTGTAAATTGTTAAAATGGTCATTATAAAGCTTAAAAACCTAGAAATGGCAGCTCAACGCTTTTGTGGTTAACCCTCCTTTAAAGTATGCCAAAAAGATTTAATCCTCCTTTGAAGGCGATGTTACTTCCCTTGGTAGCCTACCTCGAGAACGGGTGAGGTTGATCTCTAATTACTGGACCTGCAATCGATAGAAAAGGCAATTCTCTATGTTTTATGCTGATAGCTCCGACGACTAGCACCACGTGGTCATACAACGACACGCCTTCTAAATGATAATTGAAACTCTCTTCCAATATAGTGGCAATACACGCAGTCAAAAAACAGTAACTACCAGAACGAAATCACAACACAATTATACCTAATCACTCACCAAATATGAACAAATTGCAAGATCCCAGCGATTCGAGAAAGTTTTGCCTCCAACCTCTACACCGTCATCACGCAAAAGAGACCAAAACAAATTCGATACAAAAAATCTCACACAAGGGTGACGGCGGCACCTAGCGGGTTTACATACGAATTATTAGAATTTAAAAAGGTTCTACACTAAGCGTTCCTGTTTCTTACATTCCCCACCCCAATAAGGCAGGTTCTATCCAATGCCTTATAAAAAAAAAAGAGAAGGAAACAGGAACAAACGACCGCTGCAATTCATGCTACAAATCAACACCACGGAATAAAATAAATTACGGCACACACAAATAATTTAGATACTCGGAACAAAGAGTCACTGTAATTGTCCTTCAAGCAAACACAGCTTTCGTATGTCCCTCGTGAAAACCGATCCATCCGACGTCCGTAAGCGCACTCTTCTCACGAGGCCACATTTATCAGGCAATTTCTCCACTACTATTGCTTTCGGCCATTGCCCTCGGGGTACAGATTCATTCATCATTAAGACCAAATCTCCCGGCTGCAGGTTGGAAGAGGCTCCGAACCACTTCTGCTTGGGCTGAAGCAAAGACAGGTACTGATCAAGCCATTGCTTCCAAAACTGGTTAGCCAAGTACTCGGTTTTTTTCCGTGATCTACGGTAAGCATCAGCCTTCAGGAAGTTTCCCAACTGCACATCTTCAACCAGAGATCCCGTCAGAATGGAGTTAGGTGCGAGAGCCGTCCAATCATCCGGAGAATCGGGTAACTTTGTTATCGGTCGGTTATTGAGAATCCTTTCAACTTCCACAACGTAAGTAAGCAGATCAAATTCATTTAGCGTACAGTTTGAGGTGATGGAACGAAATATCTTCCGAAATAGTTTAAAAAATATCTCATAAAACCCGCCTTGGTGTGATGCACGCGAAGGGTTAAAGTTCCACTTCACCTTTTCCCGCAAAACCTTTTCCGCTGCGACAAAGTTACTGCCGTTGTCACTATACACTGTAGTAGGATTGACATTTCGGCGGTTACAAAACCGTCGATAAGCTTGGAGAAATGCATCCACCTCCAACGATGGCAGTACTTCAAAATGCACTGCTCGGGTAGCCATACAATTGAAAATGCATATATACCGTTTTACACTGCTTCGACCAACAGCAACCATGATTGGTCCCATCAGGTCAGTCCCAATTGTAGTAAACGGTTGACTTCTTTGAATCCTGGCTGGAGGCAAATCACCCATTTGCTGGGTTCCGATCCCCGCTTTGCAAAATCGACAGGGCACGCATTTTTCTACAACCCTTTTTACAGTAGACCGACCTTTCGTTATCCAAAATCTTTTATTCAACTCCGCCAATACATGGTTTACTCCCAAATGTCCCTCCCTCTCATGGTGTAGCTTGATCAGTAAATCCGTTACTGGGTGCTGATGAGGCAACAGCAACGGGTACTTCCTCTCATAAGGAAGAGTAGCTTTACGAAGTCTTCCTCCAACGCGAACCATTCCACGCACAACGAAAGGACTGAGCGATTGCAAGCGTTGAAGATCAGGGGATTTCTTTATTATTTCTTCAGTCACAGGATTTACTGGATCATCCAACTCGGACTGATTCGGCAGAATATTTATTACTTCTTTAAACGAATTGGCTTGGACAGACCGAATGATCACGTCAAAGGCATCATCGCATTCATCGGCAGTCAATGGCCCTGTAGAAGGGGGTTTGCCGTAATTTGAATGTTTATATCGAACATATGTCTTGAAGCGTAGTAGCCAAGATACCGCCCGTTGTAACCTCGTGAAATCAGAGTAATGCTTAAACAAACGCAAAATTCTTCTTCTTCCTCTTTCAGTCTCTGGGAAAAGCATTTCTTGGGTCTCTTCTTGACCTCTGGATCATTTTCAGGCAGTTCAACGAGAAATTTTGGCTGTTCTGGCCAATCATTACAATTACATTTCAAAAAAGACGGTCCATCAAACCACAATTTTGCAAAACTACATTCCTTAGGTGGTATCCCCCGTGAAGCCATATCGGCTGGATTTACTTCAGTGGGAACATAACGCCACTGCGAAACGGAGGTAAGTGTATGCAATATTTCGATACGATTGCCAACAAAGGTTTCAAAACGCGATGACGAATTATTAATATAGCGCAACACTACAGTAGCATCCGTCCAATAATACACTTCGTCAACAGTGATATCTAGCTCCTTGCGAACCAAATTGCCTAATCTGACAGCAAGAACTGCCGCGACCAACTCCAGACGCGGAATCGAAATCTTTTTTAAAGGAGCAACACGAGATTTTCCCATTACTATACAACAACGCACCATACCATTTTGATAGACACTGCGCAAATAAGTACACGCTCCATACCCCACAGTACTTGCATCCGAAAAGGTATGAAGTTCAACTCTAGTCACGACATCCGCAGGCACCAAGCATCTGGCCAGGACCACCTGTTCCAGTTCTGGAAAAGATGCAAACCAACAACCCCAATCTGACTCCAAGCCTGGCACATTACTGATATCGTCATCCCACCCCAATTTGGATGCACAGGCTTCTTGGAGTAACCTCCTAGCAGGCAACAGGAAAGGTTGTATGAGCCCCAATGGGTCATACGTCTGCCCAATCATCGACAACAAACCTCGCCTTGTACACGGCCCTTTCTTGATGTTGACTTTTACTCTCAGTTGGTCAGACGACGCGTCCCAAAACATGCCCAGTGTTTTATGAACAGGCAGCTCTTCGGAGAGATGCACATCTCCAAGAATATCGTCCGGCGGCAATTGTTCCAATACGGTTCTACTGTTAGACACAAACTTCGTTAAGTGAAAACCACCACTAGCCAATAACTGGCGAAGTTGGTGTACTAAATCGCTTGCTTCGCTTTCTGTAACACAAGAAACACACACGTCATCCACATACACGTTTTTCATTACCGCGTTTACAACATTTTGTTTAGCACCAGTGGCGTTTTCACTCCCCGTCATCCTAAGGGCAAAAGCAGCACAGCATGGCGATGACTTAGCACCAAAGACATGAGTCTTCATGCGATAGACGACTGGTGCCTGACTGATATCATCATCCGGATACCAAAGAAATCTAAGGGCATCCCTATCAGCTTCCTCCACTATAACTTGGGAAAACATTCCCTTAATATCCGCCACAACTGCAACCGGATGCTGCCTAAAGCGGATCAACACTCCAACTATACTATTGACAAGGTCTGGTCCCGGTAATAACTTGTCATTTAGTGACTCACCATCTCCACTGCGAGCGCTGCAATCAAACACTACTCGGAACTTGCTCTCCAATGCAGTACAGTGATGAGGAATATAGCGACAACGACCATTTTGCTCACTTTCTTCGCAGACCGGCTCAGCATATTTCGAAATATACTCCGACATCTTCTCAAAGTACCTCTGGAATAGATCAGGATCTTTTTCAAACCTCCTTTTTAATCCTTTCAGACGTCTTTCAGCCAACGCTCGACCATCTGATGACATTTCCAAATCATCTTTCCACAAAAGACCAACAGAAAAATGGTCATCCACCTTCTTAACAGTGTCATTCAAGATATAGAGAGCGCGCTTGTCTTCCTGGGACAGCGAGGTATCGTCCTTATTTTCATCAATATCATCAAAATCCTGAAAAAACAATTTTATCAACTGCTCACACGATCTATCTTCATCTCCCAGTGTTGTCATAAAGTTAACCATAAGCTGCGGTGAGCCCACTGCTTCTATATTACCTTTGTCTGTACCAAAAATTGTCCAACCAAGCGCAGTGTGCAATCCGCATGGTGAGCCTGGGTTTCCAACCAAAACATCCTTAATCAAAAATGCCCGATGCATATCACAGCCTAAGAGAAGGTCTACCCTTCCTTCTTCCAACTCTGGAAATTTCAATCTCCGAGGTGTGAGTGCCGCTGTACCAAATCATTGGTAGGTATACTTGAGCTTACATCAATGACATTGTCAACAACAAATGCCTCTCCTACTCTGAAGGCCTCAAGCTCATTCACCCCCTGGATGACCAAGTCATCAATTTTGCGATCCAAAACTGAAATTGCGTTACTCGTAAGCAACTGGACGTTAGTTGCTGATGTTGAGACCCCAAGCCGTTTAGCTAGATGGCTTGAACACATATTTATGTTGGACCCCTCGTCTATGAACGCATATGTGAGAACATGTTCACCGGGGTCATTTGCCCACACCTTAACTGGTACCACCTTCAAAATGGAAGATACTCCTCCCTGCGAAGAGAAACCATCATCCTGCTGCGTAGCAGCACAAACCACCGAGCCTGAATCCTGTTCTATTTCCCTTTCTTCAGTTGAGGAAACTGCTACACTCTTTTCCAAAGGGCCCTGTGGTTGCCAATCCCAATGGAGCAAGGTATTATGTCTCTTACTACACTTCCTACAAACTATCTTAACCCTACATTGGGACACCCTGTGTCCAGAGAGCAAGCAGTTGAAACATAACCCTTTCTCTTTTAGCAATGCCCTTCTTTCTTCTACAGTCTTGGCTTCAAATGATGCGCATTTCCACAACTTATGGCATCCACTGCAACATTCACAAACCAAAGGCTGGGATGTAGAGCCTACACGCTCTACCACCAAATGAGCGGAATGTTGAGCTGCACACAAACGATGATTCTTAGTAGGACGGTCTTGTGGCCTCGAACTGCTTTGACCTGTCTTGAACTTGTACAACAGCCTACCATATTCACTATCGGCCTCAGATGCCGCCTTCTCCACCAAGGTTCTAAGATCACTAAAGGAGCTCAGATCGCCACTACTGCTAATAGTCACAAATTGCACCTTAATTCGATGTGGCAATCTTCCAAATAAATCATGCATCAAATCTTGAGAATTTAACATCCACATTTTATCTAAACCATCAAAAGTTACCTCGCATTGGTACATTCGATCGGCAAACCTCAGCAATCCTTCGGCATCTCCATCCTTTATTGCTGGACCGTTGAGGAGCTCTCCACGCAGATGCTGCATAAGCTTTTTAACATCACCAAACCTTTTATCTAACCGATCCCAAGCCCTCATGTACGCAGTGCGGCTATCAAGTAAGCATCCTATGCCAGCAATTACTTCATGAGCCTTGCCTACACATAAGCTGTCCAAAAAGGCCATTCTGTCATCATAACTGAGATAAACATCCTCAACGTGCCTTTTGAATCGTTTTTTAAACTCCCAGTATTTAACTATATCGCCCTTAAAACTTTCCAGAGTTAAACGTGGTGCAGGTGGTAAGGGCAATTGCATGTTATCAACGGTTGCCAATGGATGACCAACATTTCTGCCACAATACGGAGCAGCTTCTGGATTCAGAGAATGAAGAGGTCGCGAATCAAATTTTCCAACAACTCCCCTCGAATCAGTCATTACGTAATTAGGTGTCATACGTAAAGAGTTGGGCTGAACTGGCGGTGGAAGATCATTGTGATTCGTGCTCGATGACTCATTTTCACAATTATCCTCACCAGATTTGCTATCTACCGGAATGCGTAAAAATTCGCTGCAAGCGGGGCTGCTAGATCGTCGTCCTCTTGGGCTTGACCTAGAATTTTGTGCCTTTCTCAGTTTGCTTAACTCGCCTTTTAATTCAAATAACACATCTTCGACTCTACAGGCCAACTTATCGAGGTCGTCAATATCAATGCTTTCACCACATGCCAGAATATCAGCGTGCACTAATGACACTGATTCAAAACACACATTCCATTCATTATTAAAGTCTTTAACAACCTCAATCGTGCTATCATTACTCTCGAGGACATCGTTCAGCTGTCTTCTCAAGGCAGATGCTCTAATTTGAATAGCAATGAGTTTTCGCTTCAGCACAGCCTTATCACTGCCCTGATGATCAATGGCGACTGAACTTTCTTTGTCGTCATTCTCATTAATTGACTTCATATTCATCGCAAATACCGTACTCTTTAAAATGGCCGGGCACGACACGGTTGAACAATGGTCTGTGTAAATCTCAATAGGGTGCCAGCAAATCTCAAAGTGCGGTAGAACAAACCAAGCCTAGTAAACTAAGACACTGAGAGGCTTATCTTAAAACTTTTCTCGAATGAATGTTACTTCCCTTGGTAGCCTACCTCGAGAACGGGTGAGGTTGATCTCTAATTACTGGACCTGCAATCGATAGAAAAGGCAATTCTCTATGTTTTATGCTGATAGCTCCGACGACTAGCACCACGTGGTCATACAACGACACGCCTTCTAAATGATAATTGAAACTCTCTTCCAATATAGTGGCAATACACGCAGTCAAAAAACAGTAACTACCAGAACGAAATCACAACACAATTATACCTAATCACTCACCAAATATGAACAAATTGCAAGATCCCAGCGATTCGAGAAAGTTTTGCCTCCAACCTCTACACCGTCATCACGCAAAAGAGACCAAAACAAATTCGATACAAAAAATCTCACACAAGGGTGACGGCGGCACCTAGCGGGCTTACATACGAATTATTAGAATTTAAAAAGGTTCTACACTAAGCGTTCCTGTTTCTTACAGGCGACACGACCTACATCTGTATTTCTTTTGATGTGATTCTTTTTCGATGTGCATGCCACAAAGCGCCACGTTTTCGCGAAATTTGGTTCCATGAAGTAAGTTGCGTGTCTGTATACCCGTGGATAGACTGTACAAACTTATTGTTTCTGGTTAGCAGAACTTTGAGCTTGGAAAGCTTTCTTTTGTCGATTAGCAAAATAGGTTCTGGATTCTTTATTGTACGGGTCCACACCCATGGACGTAACGTTTATGTTAGATCAGAGACACGTTAATAGTCTGTGTCAGAAATTTTAACATCAAGATTATGATACAAAGTATTAGCTACAAATAGTACTGGGATTCTTGTATTAGTCATGATATTTTGCAGTTCAATTCAAAGTTCCAGCAGGCTGCATGCTAAAACTGATGTGGCTGAGAAAATCGCTGATTTAAACGTGTTTTTGATTTAGAAAACGTTTGTTACTTTTGCAAAAAGACAGATAGAAGGAAATGTAAAACTAATCCCAATAGTACTCTGCCAAGCCGTATCACTCGTGAAGGAGTGGCGGTTGTCGCAGGTGCACTAAGTCTAGCAACTGCTAGAACAATAGTGCTATCACAGCCTAGTGGTCACAACTTCTTGTCGGTCACCAACTACACTAAAGAGACCTGATAGGTCGAAATAGTGTCACTGTCTGCAGTTTCTTAAGTGCATCGCTAGCCTCTTGCATTACCATACATGTAAGACCTTGTGACCACTAGGTTGTGACAGCACTATTGTTCGAGCAGTTGCTAGACTTAGTGCACCTGCGACCACCGCCACTCCTTCACGAGTGATAGGGCTTCGCAGAGTACTGACAGACCCTCTACCAAGTGGATCTAGTATAGGTCCCACAAGTGTGGCGGTCTAAGCTATGCGTTATTAATCCCAATAGCTTTTGCTTTGTTTGTGGAAAATATACACTGCCTGCACAACAACAAAATATTGCTCATAAAATGAAAACTGCATATAAGTACTACTTCGGTTGCAAAGTTGATGACCAAGACAAAAAACGGGCACCTCATATTTTCTGCAATTCTTGCAACACTCAGCTACTCCGGTGGGCTGTTGATAAGCAAAAGAAGATGCCTTTTGCAATTTCCATGATCTGGCGTGAACCAACTGACCATGTTACTGATTGTTATTTTTGTTAAACTAATATATAAGGATTTTCTAAAAAAAAAATGGAAAATTGTTTATCCAAGTTGCCAGTCTTCCCTGAAACCAGTTCCGCATGGTATTGACATACCAATTTCTAAAGCTCCTTCTCCAGAGGTTTTTAAACGTCCAGAATCTTCATCTGAACCAGACAGTTCCAGTGAGGCTACGGCAAGTGATTTGGAATTGCTTGCAGCTATCTCAAACATTCCAGTTTTCATAAATCAAGAGCATGTTGAACGATCTGGCATTGACAAAATACAAAGCTGAAATTTTGGGGTCACGCTTTAAGCAATAGAGCTTGCTTGAACAAGAAACTAAAATTTTAGAGTTTCGTCATCGCAATGAAAAACTCGGCTCATTCTTTGACTCCTACAATGGCTTGTGCTTTTGTAATGATGGTGATGGCTTAATGATTGAGTTAAGGTATGGACACAGGTGTGATGAATGGAAACTATTTATTGACTCGAACAAAGCATGCCTAAAGGCAGTGCTTTTTCACAATGGTAATCCTCACCCGTCCATATCTGCAGCACTTGTAGTACAAAAAGAGATGAGATAATGAAGTTGTTGTTAGATGCTTTTCAGTACCCTTAATACTTTTGGAAGATCTGTGGAGATTTAAAAGTAGGCTAATATCTCTTGTTTTAGGATTACAGTTGTATATACAAAATATATGTTTTTTGTGCCTCTTGAATAGTCGAGATAACAGTAAAACCATTTTAGTAAAGTGCAGTGGGAACCACGAGAAACACTTACTGCAGGCAGATTTAATGTCAAGTTTGTACCATTAGCTGACCCGAAAAATGTCCTTCTTCCACCACTTCACATTAAATTAGGATTAATGAAGTGCTTCGTTAGAGCAATGGATCATCAAGGTTCTGGATTTAAGTATTTAAAGGAAAAGTTTGGATCGTACAAAAGTGATGCTAAACTGATTGCTGGTATTTTCATTGGTCCCGAAATTCGAAAATTTTTTTCTGCTGAAAATTTTCCAAAATATCTTAATACAAAAGAGTTGGAAGCTTGGGACACATTTAAATGGGTTGCGGAAAACTTTCCTGAAAACCATGGAGCTGAAAATTACATCGACATTGTGGGAAATATGATAGAAGTATTCACACCTCGAATTCTTTCCAGAGAATTTAGGTCTGTGAGTGATGAACACGGTGAAAGATTCACCAGGACATTGCGGTTGTGGAAACACGCTACAAAGGAAAAAATAATGCTAATATGATGGAAGACTATTGTTGGTTTTTACAGAAACAGAGTGAAACAAAATATCATCGCAGTGCAAAGCGTGTCAAAAGACTATAGACTTGGTATTGTTTTATAAATTCCATGAACTCTTTATTTGTGTTGTCTTGTTTTTCCAATTTAATGATTAAATTTTAACTGAACTGATAAGTAATTTTTGTAGTGTTTCAACAATGTAAATTAAAAATTTTACATTATAACTCTTATTGTTGTATCAATAAAACCTGACGTGTTAGAAAAAAACTAAAAACAGATTTAAATTTAGCGGCCAAAATATAGTCAAGATCAGCAAAAAAACCCTGAGCTACACAAAAAATTTTTTTTGTTGTACTGTGTTATTCGATAAATTCATTTGTTAATAAAGAGCATTTGAGCATGCTAACCAAACCGCGCGAGTTTGAATTTAACAAACTTTTTATTACTGTTTTCACAACTATTCATTAGCCAAAGCCGGTTTGGCCAGCTGAACCGATATTGTTTATTTCGACATTGCTGGTGGAAGGCCCTGCCGGGCGACGCTGGAAGAGCCGTCTAGTATGATATATACTTATAACTCAATAGATTTAATAAGCAGTACACAAATTACCTGCCATTTTTTGAGTCTTACTCCACGTGTCCTGCCTGTTCGTGGCAAATCTGCCACGGTTCCATTTTGATGGCATTCATCTCGCAGATGATAAAGGGCATTTCTGTGTGGAGGATGTATTTCGCCACCATACTCGTTTATCCATACTTCACGGACTCTTTATGCATTTTCACATCGAAAATACTTTTCAACAGCAAAGATTCTCTGCTGCAGAGTAAGTTAATTCTTTTTTATAGGCTTAAAATCTGAACTTAAAACAAAAGACTTTAGTGTCGGGTAACTTTTGGCCTGCCCTGTACAAAATACTCAGGACTTTTATCAAGATTGAAGGTTTGTTGCGTTTGTACTGTAACCGCTTTGTGAAAGTCAAAAGCAGCATTACGTTAGAAGTTATTCTGATTGCAAATTGATTTTTTACCTTCATTTTCCAACTAATACCAGCGCTGCCAAAGCTTGGGTTTTACCTTCAGGTCTTGGGTTTTTTGATTTCCTGGCGAAGTTCTGGATTTGCTTTCTAAAAGCATTATAAAATCTTTGGTTTTTTGGCTGTATAAATTTTAACAGCGTGTTTATGGTAGGCATACCTGCATTGGCCTATCTACTTTTTGGTACCAGCACTTGGAAAGTTTTAAATCAACTAGTGAATGAAAGTCAGCTATCCAGCAAATTAAATTGTTAAGAGATTTCCAAGTTTTTGTTCAGCGATTTACAAATACAATACCGTAATGTATTTTTGCAATTACGTAATCCTGAATTTTTCATTGGTTGAACCTATTTCAAATCTGAAAAAATGCAACAGTACAGGATAAAAACTTTGCTTTAATGCCCGGTTGGCTAACTGAATTTCTACAAAAAGTTATTTCATTATCACTGAGTTGACAAAGTTAGGTTAGTTGTAAAACGCGTTCTTATTAAAAGTATAACAGCTGGTTGTAGTTAGTTTTGATTTGATTCATTAACGTACACAAGCTCATGCTGTGATTGGTAGTCGGCTGGTCTTTGGTCAAACTGGACCAGCACAACAGATGAATTGCTTGACCCCGGTACCTGTCTGCATGAAAAAATGAAATGAAATTCCTTACATGAAAAAATTTTCTGTCTTGGACAGTCTGATTTCTTATATATGTATGTATATACAAAATAGTCACTTAGCTTCACAGTGCTCAACAGCAAACTTGCCGGAGTCGTAATATATTTCTATTTGAACAGCTACAGAAAGACATGTGGTTTTTAATGTCTATTCTGTAGCTGTTCAAATAGATATATATATACTGTATATATGTATATTGTACCTTGAAAATTTGGTGTTTAAGAATAATTTTTTTAAATACTAGCAACTCTGGTTTTTTTTTACTATTATTGTCCATATTTATCCTCCGTTTATGAGAAAGCGAATTAAATCACTGTCTTTTTGAAGGGATTTCCGCGCTCGCTTTGGAGTTGTCATTTCCGAAGTGTCTGGGCCACCGGTCTTCCACACAAAGATGGCGGCATCTCTTTAAGTGCCTTACCCAAAGATACAAGCAAACTTGCCGGCTTGTTCTCCACAACATTCCCTAAATGCCAAGCGCCAAGCAGGGAGACTGTGGATACTATTTTTTAAAGTCTTTAGGTATGAATTGACAAGGGAAATGAACCCAAGGTCTACCGACCGCGAAGCGGACGCTTGATCACTACACCATCGCGTCGGTATATTGGGTCAAAATAAGTTGGGTTTAATATTTTGTGCTGCAAGTCATTAAGGTGTTTTGTATGAGATTTTGGATCTAGCACGTTATATATGTACAGTAGGCTCATAAGTGCGTTTCTAATTTTTTTTAAATTCATTTTTAAACTATAGACCATAAGCTAGACTTTCTTGCCAGTTACAATTGGTAAAGCAGCAGACTTATTATTGCTAGTGCCGGTATTGTACGAAAATTGAGCTTTACACTGTCGAGATCAGGGCCTAGGTAAGCCTTGATTAGGAGCCCAAAATTTTATCGGTAGTCAAATATCCAACGCTTTGGAAACGTGATGCTTTTAAAATTATCAAGTTTTACCGTAGACAGCTCCGATTTCTATTTTATTTGATTTTAGATTGAAACTTGTAAAACCTGCTAAGTGCATCGCTGGCCTCTTGCATTACTATACTGGTAAGAATACTTTTCATTTCTGTAAACGTGTAACTTAAATGTCGCAATCCAGCGAGATGTTGCATACAGGTTTCTCTTTTCTGTATTTAGTTGGCCTACTGGTAAAATGGAAATAAACGATTGGTTTTCTGTTTGGTAGTGGTGTTTCACGTGCACATACGAAGTAACTTAATAGCTTCGTGTAACGTAATAACTAGGGCCCGCTAAAGTCAATAAAGTCCAAACTTTTTTCAGGACCTTGTTACATGATCAAACGTGTACTAACGTTCGTTTCAGGTGTTCAGGAGTCTGTTTTGGTACATTTTATAAGTCAAAATAAAGTCAAAACTTGTCAAAATTGTCTTCATCAAAAATTTCCTTACAAAAACTAACAAATTTATATTTTTTTTATATTTTTTTCAATTTTTGAGCTGCTATTAAAATTTTATGTGCAGTTTTATTTGATTTTAAACTTCTCAAATAGCTGCAATGGTAAAAATGCGTGCGGTAATTGAGAAGGAAATAGCACTTATTATGCATGAAATCGTCATTGTTGATGCATAAACACATAATTGTTAGACAATTAATCTATTTCTATAAAACCTTTGCGCTCTTTACACGTGGTCTTTTTAAGTCGTAGCTTGCAAAGCAAAGAATGCCTAAACAAGCCAAATCTTCTACAGCGAAAGTTAGGCAAATTTGCCAGGAATATCCGGATGAGTTTTCGGCAACTCCTGCCCGCGACTTGCGATGCAACCTTTGCGACGTGTTAGTCAAATACGACAAAAAGTTTTTTGTGGAAAGCCACCGAAAAAGTAAGCAACACCAAAGAAAATTGGAGACAAAGAGCAAATCCCAAAGTAAGCAAACTTTTTACAACTCGATCAAGTAAACTTCAAGGAACAGGTTGTCTCTTCATTTTTAGCTGCAGATGAATCCCACTTCATAAACTGAACCATCCTTCTTCAAAGTCTCTGTTTGCTACAATGGGAAAAGTATTGCCTTCGGAGACTGCAGCCCGGGCATGTGTTGCTAAATTAGCATCCCAAAAAGAAGAACAAATTCAAGAATTACTTCGTGACAAAAAAATTTTTTAAATTGCGGATGAAGCAGAGATTGCTAAACAAAAGTATATTAGTGTGCTTGTGGGCAGCTTAGATACCCCAAATCAGACATTCCTCGTTGATTGCCATCCACTTGACAGCGGTAGCAATGTTAATAGCAGTATTATTCTGCACACTGTGGATGACATATTGCGACAACTTGAAATAAAACGCGAGAATTTTTCATTGTTCTTGACTGATGCTGCTCGGTACATGTCTTTGGCTGGAAAGAGATTAAAGGAGTTATACGCCTCTTTGATGCATGTCACCTGCGTTGCGCACTTACTACATAACTGCGCTATGCGTGTGCGTGCTCATTATAAAAATATTGATGAAATAATAGCAACGATCAAGGCAGCAACAATCAAAAACAAAAATTGCAAGAAAGATTTTCATGATGCTGGTCTGCCATCTCCTCTTGACCCTGTAATTACAAGATGGGCAACTTGGCTTGGAGCTGCCTTATATTACAGTGAGAACCTTCCATCTATTCATACCATTGTCAACAATTAGACAAGTGCAGGCCTTTTAGTCAGCAGAGCAAAAGACGCTATCAATGTGAAAGATTTGGTGCCGGACTTGGTTAAAATAAATCAATACCGGACTCTAGCAGCCAACATAGAGTTCTTAGAAGGAAGTGCCTGCGCGATAACCGAAGCATACGGACCGCTGAAGAATATGCAATTCGATGATGATCCGTGCGCAATTAAAAATTACATTAAAAAACGACTATCCAACTCTGATTTAGAAACAATAATAACCTGTACCAACTTGACAATTGACCCAACAAGCTACGCACTATTGCAAAAAGCCCAGCCAACCTCTGCTGCTGTTGAGAGGTCGTTTTCTATGCTCAGTACATTACTGAGAAAAGACAGAAATTTTGATGTTAAGAATGTAAAAAAATATATGATGCTGTATTACAATAAAAAGTCCTGGAAATTATACTGCGTGGCTTTCGTTAAAAACATCATAGACAGACTGTTAATGTACAGTACAGTTGCGACAACAACGCATTTTTTGTATTACACACTAATTGATACCGGTACACACAATGGCTCTTTATCTTAGGTTTTGACGTTATGCGTCGCATTGTTGCATTAGCTTCAAGACTGAGTGATTGAGAAAATGTTTAAAGTAGGCTACCTTCTTCTTTAAAAACTTATGTAAATTGCGGATTATAAAACATTTTTAATCAAAAAAGTGCAACAAGACATAAATAATAGGCGAAAGCGGTTAGGTCAAAGTAAAGTCAAAATTTTGCTAAAATAAAGTCAAAAATATGTTTTTTTAGGTCAAAAAAATGGCCCTAGTAATAACCAACAATCATGTCTAAAACCGAAGATCATTGTCGGTAATTGATAACTAAGTGTGATAACAAATTGGCTGTGACTAGGTAGTTGTTTTTAGAAAGACACTTGAAGGCCAATCTCCTGCTTGGTGCGGTGCTTGTGATAGAATTACACTGTTTCAGTATCTCTCGCTCCTCCGCAGAAATTATTACAAAATCACAGGAAACTATACACTATCAATAAAGTGTCAGAAAGACGCTAGTCGACTTGAGTCGTGTTAAAAAAAGACTTGAATCAAGTCGTTTGGACGAAATGACTCTACTTGACATCAATGACTCGTGACTCAACTCGAGCTCATGCAACTCGTTCCCAACACTGGTGTCCTCAAAGTTGTTTTGAACAGTTTTATTAAAAGTGATTTTTACTCGGCATTAATTGCTTTTTCCATTTGCAAAACAATTAGTTGTTGTTGGCTGAAAAGGAAAAGCTTTCTTTGTTTTTGGTTCTGGAATGGAGCTTAATTGATAAGGTCCAGCGAATTTGACCACAATTTAGAGATTAGGTTTGCTGTTTACATTACAAGAGTATGTCTCACTTAAGCTATTCGGCTAAAACCTAACTAAAATTTATCAATGCACAAGTCACAAGCACTAATGTATCAGCTCGAAGTGGGCAACTGGCTAGATCTAATTCTACTTGTCGAGGAGTCTCATTGCTTTGTTCACATCCCTTGGTATCAATTAACCCTTACTCAACCGAAACTCTAACTCTAATCCCGATCCTAATAATAGCAACCCTATATATCTCTAGCTCTAATTTTAACCTTAACCCTAAACCTGCACACCGCGAACAATGCAGATATCGCAGACGCAAACATCATAGACATCGCGGACTTGCACTAATTAGAACAACCGCTAGTTGAGTTCACAACACTCTAATTTATTCTCGCAAATAGTGGCATAGCATAGGCCAAAATAGTAGCGAATAATTGGAAGCCCCACAGCCTCTAAAGGAAACTATAGTTTTGTGTATACTTGCAAATAAAATAAAGCCCATGAATCAGTATCATTATCTTGTTTTGGCCATCAAAACTTTGGTTTGCATGCATTGCAGAAATTGCCGAGAGAGAAGGTTTCATAGACGTACCCTAAAAGCCGGTGGAAAGCCAAGAGTTTTTCTTTTCATGATCCCTTCACCCGAATTTCTAAATAGTTAATCATGTCATAGAAAGTCAATTTGGGTTTGGGTGTAAATCAAAGCAGTATGTAGATGCCAATTGGGTATAAGTACAGGGTGTTTCAAAAGTAACATACCACTATATTACTGAAATGCATTATGACAATAATTGTGTATCTACAGGGAATAATGCTTACATTTATTACCGCAAAATATATCTTTATAATTACAAAAACAGTTTTTATTTTAAATGTCGATTGTCACTTTATGACGTCATAATAGTTCACCATGGCAACATAAATACTTGGCACTTGTACCGTAAAAGTGGAGGGAAAATTAATGATCTTAAGTCCAGTTTTCATGGCCATACAGGATGCCTTTCTCTTTAGAAGAGCGAATTTTTTTGGTGAAGGAAGTGTACAGTCATGGTGGAAAATATTCTAAAGAAGTTCAGAATAGTTTCAAAGAAAAATTTGGAGAGAAACGACTTCCTGATCGACATTGTGTTGTTGTATTAACGAAGAAATTTGAGCAAACTGGAAGCGTGCAGGATCGACCTCGTAGTGGCCGTCCTTCAGTTATAAATAACGAAGCACTACAAAATGTCACGTATAAACTTGATGGGTATATATTCCGCATTTTGGTTCTCTGTCATGTTATCTTTGGTGAATAAATGTTATAGAATCTATATGGCTTGTATTCTATTCATTAATAAGATATATACGTTTGGTATGTTACTTTTGAAACACCCAGCAATATATACAATAACACCCAGCAATATATACCCACCCAGCAATATACCCAGCAATATACACCCACCCAGCACATCAAGCAATATATAAAATATATGTAATTAGGCATTAAAAAACAACATCGATACATTACTCATGAGAATAAATGCAGATGCAAACCGTTCCGCCTATGCAAACTAAAATGCGCATGTGGCAAATTCATAAATCATTCTAGTCCTACTGAATCATGCATGTATCCCACTAGATCCTTTTTTCCATTCCATCAAATAATTTGATTAC
Source organism: Trididemnum clinides (assembly GCA_963675345.1). Lineage (NCBI taxonomy): Eukaryota > Metazoa > Chordata > Ascidiacea > Aplousobranchia > Didemnidae > Trididemnum > Trididemnum clinides. The sequence continues at coordinate 18,312,576 of OY776295.1, read as the reverse complement.
ACTCATGACCTGCCATCAAATGTTTATTTGGGTCCATAAATATTCAAACCCCATGAGTGAGTTGGAAACCACTGCCAAATACAAAAAAGCAGCCTTCCAATGCTATACAGAATATGTTATGTATTCTAAACTTCATTTAATGAATAAACTACTCTCTGCTCTTCCATTTTCACTCAAGTTCGTTGATTTGCATTTCTGCTTATGTTGATGGTATGCAGGGTTATACCTTTGAAGGCTGAGGCATTTCTTGGTTTTTTGATGCCAAACAGATTCCGAAGCCATGTAAACGTTTCTTCGCGCATGTTACTAAAAAAGATTAGATTAATTTAACCTCTGTTAAACTACCAAAGCCAAAGGTCTCATTGAGATGCAAGTTCAATACAAAGTCACATTTTAAGACAAAGAGGTTTGTATACCGTAATTAACCATTATCTATAAAAACAAATTTACTGATTTTATGAAGGATTGCTGATTTTACGGTCTTCTGAAGAGTTTTCTTTTCAAAAAAATGTGCTATTGTTTGGTTACGCTTGAAATTGAAATCATTGCAGAAAGCGATTACGCGTAAATCATTATTGCGCATAATTATTACATCCAAAATGATTTCAATCAGTGGCAGCTTGTCATTAGGCCGTGCGGAACTGCAGTACTACTTATAGATTTTAGATACACACAAAAATTTGAAGAAGTGATCGCTACCGTAATTTAAAATGCAATAGGTCTCAGTCACATTTTTTGCTATTTTTTCACTTTCTAGAGGTTTAGATTTAGATTCTAATGAATCACAAACAGCTTTGTAAAGTCTCGTTGCGTGGGAGAAATAGCCAGACTGAGGACCTGATAAAATTTTTGCCGAAGTAATATAGAGTGGACCTTATCATAGCTATGTGTTAAAAAAGATAAGCGTGATTATTAGTAATTTTTTAAACTTGCTATTACAAACATCCTCTCGTCGTTTCTGTATATAAAGAAAGCAAATAATTTGAAGCAATATGTTGAACTTTGGTACAGTGCAGTTCCGATTTCAGTAGCAGGACGCCGTGGCGTCAACGTAATAGCCAGCCTGCGCGTGTGTAGCTGACCGGAGTACTGCGTCTCGAGTAGTGCCAGTCTTGTTGTTGGAGTGGAAGGTGTAAGCGGGCGTTGCTTCCTTACTGTCTTATTTTGAAATTCATCAAAGCTGAATCAATATGTGAAAGACTAGGGGTGTACTGATGTAGTACACAGGTTTCCAAGGTAAACAGAGTTTCCATTCAAAACTACGATTGTTACATTAACAAAATCTTAATTGGGGAAAATATCTAACAACCGATACAGACCTAATCACTATCACATATTAATTAAGCTTTGATGAATTTCAAAAATAGGACGATAATGGAACGCTGGCACCCATCTTCCACTCCAATACCTATACCGGCAATCCTCGAGGCGTGATGCTCCCTTTACCTCTTCGAGCTGACTATTACGATAACACCGTAGAGCTCTACCCACAAAATGAAAAGTGCTAAGCAACGAAGTTCCATAAACCATTCCAATTCGTTAGGTTTGTTTTGGTGTATTCAATTTGAATACCAGGTACCTGTATATATCTACCAGACAATATACTATTTTATGTGACTTGAATACTTAATTTGAATTGTATCATCAATAAGTAAATATTTGTGTTTTTATGCAGTTATCAGTATCAGAGCATTAAAAAAATTATGTAACAGCACCCCTCAGAGTGGTATCGCCTCAAACCGCCGCTGATTCCGAAAAATTACTTTTGGATTAAATGTCATTAAGAGTTTGCAATTTAGGTTACTATTCCAAGTAGATTAAAGTTTACTTTTCAAAACAAAAATTGTAAGCTCCAGATCTGTACGGCGCACTCTAATATATTAATGAGATAGCACATCTGTTATCGACCAAAAGAAATTCGTTTTCAGTTTTCTCCAAAAAGTAAAAATGTAAACAAATTGTCTTTTAATTCGTGTAAGAAAGAGTTAAATTAATTTTACCTTTATCTTCGTTAAATCATTAATTGATTTAAAAAAAAGAGTATTCTTAACCAGTGTAGCATTAATACTCGCTGTGTACGGGAACCAGAATAATTTTGGGTTCCCCATCAGCGTCGTGGTTGCAACTACACCTACGATAATGTAGTCTATCTTTGCATTGCATCTTTACGAAAAGGGGTTTCTCTTCATTGCAAATAACGCCATAATACAGGTTTACCAATTGACAACAACATATGTACAAAGTTCACTGAAAACTAAAAAAGTAGCTTCTCAAAAGTACATAATAAATTTGCTTATTGCCTTCATATTCACAGTGTTCTTCAGCAATGGAAGAAAACAAGTTACTATTGAAATGCAGTAGTCAATGGCCTGTGGGCCCCTTAAGAGGGTGGGCCCGAAGACCCGGCTCACCCTGACCCCCTTGACACGCCCCTGATCTCATTTAGAAGAACGGCCAGTCAAAAATTTAGGGGAATTACTTCGTAAGCTAGTTTTTGATAAATTCAAATTAACAACTTTATTTTTGATAAGTACCAGTAATAAAAACCTAATTTCGGAGCTAACAAGCTATCATTTTAGTCATAAATCTTTTCTCTGGTGGCTTTGTTTTTGGTGATCACTCCTAAAATTTAAGAAATTTGCTTAATTTTAAAAGTGTTTATCCTTCACAAAATATTAAACTCATTTCAGTTTGGAGGAACTAAAATATATTGACGCAAACTTGAAAGCACCACAAAAGCGAAACTTTTATCATGACGATTTTTGACAAATACATAACGTCGGGAGGGAGGTAATGGCTTTACATTTTAGTTTCCCCACTGACACTGGCTTGTATCTTTCAATGAATAAACTCATACCTTGAAGACAAATTGTAAAAGACTGGATTGAGACATTCACTAAATCGAAGACAAAGGTATGATCCCACACTAAACCTCCATTGCAGCACTATGTCTTCATGTGTCTCCGCTTTGATGCTGGAGATGAAAATGCAGAAAGCTTTAAAATAAAAGATATTGATTGCGCTGTCCAATCGGCTTTTTGTTAGTTGCCACCATGCAATGGCGTCAATATGGAAGGTAACACCCTTCTCGGATGGCACCGTTTTACTGGGGCTCACCAGCACCTCTACCGTTAAAAAAAGTCTTCTTTGATCAGTAAACGCTGAAATTTTTTGAAATCTATAACACCACTTGGTGTCAATAATTCAAATGACCAAATTGCAATTATGATCGAAGTTATGGCGCCCCGGCATTTAAGAAAAAAACACTTGATGAATATGTATAAAGCTAAATTTTGTGGTCAATAATGCAGTGATCTCAAACCGTTTTAAAGCCATACTTGAATACATCTTGAGTGCTTGAAAATAGTGTCTTCTACAATCGTACCTCCAACCGAAATTTATTTTTGTATTCAATTAATTTACTTGTAGAATACTTAAATGAGTACAAAAATGGCGAGAAAACTGAGATATTTCTACGGGACCGAAAAGTAAAAAAGTTATATAATTTTATTTAAACTGCTTTCGTGATAAGAATTCGACGAATCTTTGCTTCGTTGTCTTCCAACCAGCATGGTTTGAGAACTACTGCCATAACAAGCTATTACCTGACTTGGGAATGAATCCTAGCGCAAAGGACCCAACGATAAAAGCCAGTTGTACGATTGCCTGCTTTTCCTTTCTTTGACGGTGTTGTTCCGTTACATTGTTATGTAAACCTGTTATATTTGCTTTCACTGAAAAACAATTCAAGGATTATCTATAACAATAGCTTTAATAGCTAATTGTTGCTGCAATCATGAAAATCAAGTTCAATTTTTTTGAAACCTGATGTAGAGATGATACTGAATTTAAAACCAGCTATCCACAATTTGATGATAAACAGCACGTGGAGATCAATCCAACGAATTGTTAAACATGCAATAACGACTTGGTTGAAACTCTTTTGATTATGTGTGCTAATAATCTTTAGTCGATCCTTCAAACTTTTTTACATATGAGGGGTTAATCTTTGGCTATAGTTTTAAGCCTGATGTAATTTATGTTGCCGAAACATGGATTCAATCTCTTTCTTCTGCCAATACATCGACCTAAATGGTGACAAGTTTGTATCTAACTGTAAAAAGTTATGTAAAACAGGAGGAATCGGCATGTATGCGAAGAATTGCATTGACTTTAATATGAGTAGCGAACTGACTGTTATGCATGAAAGAATATGTCGATTTATATTGATGGATATTAAAGTGAAATCTCTCGATAAGTTTTGTGGAACTCTGTAGCTCACCCTCAAATGATGCAACAGAAAATATTAGTTTACTGAGAATCTTATGAGATTGTAATAGAAAATTGCAACAAAATAACACTAGCTATAGTCTCTTGAGATTTTTACTACAATCTTGCTAAATTTGATAACAATTTTCTTAGCATTTTTATAGAAACTACAGTATGTTTGAAAACTTTTTTTCTTTTTGCTGTAAATCATCCAACTTGAACAACTGACACTAGTACCACAAAATTGTTCTAGATTCAACATTGAGATGCAAAACATTGACATAAAATCAATTTTATGCAGCCTCATCTAATAATGCATCGAATTTGTTTGTCAATGTAAAAGACTTTAAGACACTGTTTCCCAAACTCTGTGCCGCGGCACACCGGTGCGCCGTGGACGATTTGCAGGTGTGCCGCGAGTCTTCAAAGTGCTTTATGTTGATACAAATTTTCTGCCAAAATCGAGAAAGTGCTGCCATGAAGTAATGGTCAACAACTGCTGTAAGTCGTGGGTGGCATTGCAGATTACGGCCAGAGAGATAATGACTTCTTTTTGGTGACCAGCATCATTTGGGGCGGCATCAAGCGATTTCCAAAGATTTTTGCCAAGACAAGTGGTGATCTCCAAAAAAAAAAGGTCATCACCATTCTCGCTGTCGCCTGTGATTTCACTTGAAATCAATTGGAATAGATTTGCGTCGCTGGTGTGCCGCGAAATTTGTTCAACCAATTTCCTGCGCCGGCAGACAAAAAAGTTTGGGAACCACTGCTTTAAGATGTAATCAGTGTTTTGATAAATTTTTTGCTCTAACAACATACAAAAATCGCTAGTGGTAACAAGATTTGGTTTGACAACGAACATAAAATTGAAGTTAGTACAGTGTTTTTCGATCGATTAAGTCTCTGTTGCAGTCAATTAAGTCTTTTTGCAATCAATTAAGTCTCTGTTGCAATCAATTAAGTCTATGAAGAAAACATAGGAAATCACTAATGCTATGTATTGAAAATAAAATGTAAATGACTGTTAATTACTGTATTACAGTGTAAAACTAAATTTAGAGAATATTTTGTTTGAAAATTTTTTATACAGTAATGGCTGATCAAAAATTTGTTTGCACAGTATATGTACAGTAGTTTACAGCACGGTACTGTATACAGTAATGACTGATCAAAAATTTGTTGCCACACATGATGTTTAATTTTTAGCTAAACAATTATTCAGTAAACCTAAGAAACACGCAGTTTAGGGGCAGAAATTTGTAGAGGAGACGCAACAAAAATGTTTGTTTGCAAATTTCACGAGACAGTCAGGTTGAAGAGTTTTTATTTAGATCAACATTCTGAGATTTATATCAGGGAACTTTTAGTACTGTATTTGTTACCGTTACCAGCACAATGGCTCAAAATGACATTCTACGTTTTTCTGAGGAGGAACTGAGGGGTACGTGTCCATAGAAGCCCCTCTTTGTGCGCCACTCATGCAGTTGTTAGACAAAGTTAGTTTTATGGGCCATTTTGATTACAACTAACTTTGTCTAACAATTGCATGAGTGGCATACAAAGAGAGGACTCCTATGCGCACGCATCCCCTCAGGTCCCTCTCAGAGAAACGTGAAATATCATTTTGAGCCATTATGCTGGTAATAGTAACAAATACTGTAAGTTCCCCTGGTATGGCATTTTACTTTTTTCTGAGGGGGTGCGTGCGCATAAGAATCCTCTCTTTGTATGCCACTCATGCAATTGTTAGACAATTGTTAGATTTAAGCATTTTAAGCCTGCTAAGAATGCTTCTTCCCATTTTTCTGCTAGCTTCAAACTGGCTCTATGACGTCATGATACGTCTGGTATCATCAACACAGTCTTTTGCTGACAGAGGTCATAATATGATAATTTTTTCAAAAAATGAGACGTTTTTAGAAAATCAGTTCACTTAAAAAGTGATTTGTGTCCTCATTTCTCAACCGAATTTCAAATTTTTTTAACAACTTGAAGGTTATTTCAAGACAATTTCCATAGTAGGTGATTTGTATCTTTACTATTTTGTTTTTATGCTAAAAAAATTAAACTTTTAATACCTTTAGTGTAACATTTTATCCCTTTCCAAAAGCGGTAAGCTAAGCAACAACAGGTATGTTTAATATCTAAAGCTTGTAGTAAAGTAATAACAATTAGTGTCATTTGAAAGCTCAGGAAATTTTCTTTGCAACAATTAGCAAAACATTGGTGACCCCCTACAAAAAATGGAGGATAAATTGGTTCTGTATTATCTTTTGCAACAAAATATTACTGCCCACCTACATATCATTCAAATGTTTAAGCAATTTTCGTTGAAATAATTGAAGCCGGTGCAGCCGATTGATTTTAAATTCTTAACTTCGACATTATTGATGGGGACCCTGCTATTGTAATAATTTAACCGTTAATTCATCATTTCAGGTTAGTTTGCTCTTTGCATGCCTGCGTTCATGCCAAGGCCAAGCAACATGCACCCAGCAAGAGGCTTTAGGTCGTACAAATAGGCATACAATTATGAACAAGTAGTAAGTAGCGCTTATATTTAAAACTAGCAATCCCTTGGAACCGCTCCACATAGCAAGCAACAGGAAGATCAGGACTAGGGACATCATTTTGGTTAATGATTTCTTTGTTTTTCCACTGTTCAATGTTTTCAAGAGGGGGTATCACTTAGTCGTAAAATATGCCTGCCATCAAGTAACTAATTTGTGTTTTGGTTAAACAAAAGCCATTACGGCGCCCATTTTCAACTTTGTGTTTGTTTTCTTATACTTATTTCAAGGAACGAACAGAATTTTTGAAATGATAGAGACTTTCTACGACCTCTCTTATTTAAAAGCAATCGTACTACCATCGGGATTAGGGGCATAGGGCAATGTCCCGATTAGTATCAATTTATTGCGTATGGTGTTAAAAAACATAGTTTGGTTTAAGACAGCTGAACCGCCGACGTTACCAATAAACTATAAAGCAAGGAGTTTTTCTTTGGCTGATAAAGGTATCTATATTATAAAGAATTGTAATAAAATCCTTAAGTTTAACAAAAACTCAAAATAAAACCCTAAACCTATCAAGTTGTAAAACTGAATTTAGAGAAAATATTTTGTTTGAAAATAATTTGGCCTGGTGGGCTCCAACTAGAATATTGAATGATCTGGGGTAAGCCATACCCACTTTTGTTGCTATGCCGAAAACAAGGCAAATAGCACAGACAAAAAACTTAATACCGCAAATACAAATACGAACGGAGCCGCATCAAATCGCAAAATAGGCTTACTACTAAATAGTTAATTTCTGTGATTGTGAAAGCACCTACCGTTTGGTCGCCATCACCATTTTTGACTGTGCTTCAATCCCTATTTCTCATACTTTTTAAAAGTATTATTAATAGTTTGTGGCAGCATTCTTTCTTTGTGAGTATTACCACTCTTCATTAAGAGATTAAGATGATCACCATTACGTGTACAGGTATTGTGGAAGTGCAAAAAATTCGTTTTCGTTACTGTTCACACAAGAGCCCGATGGGTGAAACCGCCGCAGCAGGATGAACCGAAATACTTAACCCCTACGTGATTGATGAGAGCCCTGCCAGGTGACGAGAGCAAAGCCGGATAGTGTTTAATATATGATTTCAGGTACTTGAATTATTTAACCATGGTTTATTTTATTGCATGCGCAATTTTGAGCTTTAGCGTAATCCGCTTTGCAATATCTACATTGCTTTCGGCCCCCAGATGCAAAAAGGTTGCCTACCTGACTAATTTCTAGACATGTAGACTAATTTCAGATGCCTAATACCTTCATGCATTTGCCAAAGAGTTTTTGTCAATGCACGGCCGAGATCGGAGACCTATTTTTTGGGAGAGACGGGGTGGCATCTCCTCTTAAACTTTTAGACACTTCGAATTCATTCAACTTGTTTGGCTGTGTTTGTATTTTGTAACTACCAAAATATGCATATGACATGAAGTTTTTTGCCTGCAAAGCTGCTTAGCGAAGTAGGTCTAATCGCCATAAAGTATATTTTAATATTCATGTGCACAACTGCAGATTGTGCAGTTTTGCGCACCGCTAATCTGGATGAAACTGAAGTGGGCTGTGATTGAAAGTCTATGGCACCATTTGAAATTACTGCATAGCAACTCTGATTTATACTAGCTACTTACCGTTTTTTCTTTTTCTTTGGAAAACGCAAATGGCCACAGCACTTGCTAAAGAAAGCACAAAAATCAAAATTAATGGAATGTAGAAAAATATCGTGAAGCCATAATGAGTGAAATGGAGAAAAGGCTTGATCCTTAAAATAATTCAATTTATAATATTACACAAAATTTTCAACTCTCCGCATTTTATGCTATTTAAAAAGGAATTTTAATTATACGGTTGCTGTCGTATAGGTAGTGATCATTTTTTTGTAACTCGCGGGAACCCCTCGTTTTAATTTATAGAACCTTTTGTTAAAGCAGAAAAAAGAAACTAGATCATTGTTTCTAAACCTTTTTTGGGTCATTAACCCCTATGATTTTAAAAAAGTTATAGACCGCTTTGCAAGAAACGCATTGCAAAACTCGAAATTAAGTTTTAATCAACATAGTAGTAGGATAGAGGAGAGGATAGAGTGACGAGGACTGAGCAAGAGTCCGAGTGGAGGAAAAGAAATGAGAAGTGGAAAACTTGTTGGCGTTACCGAGACCAGCGGAGAGCTGGCAGAAGGCGCAAACTTCGGCCGGAAAACTTGAACAAATTGTGCCTGCCGAGAAGGACAGTTAGGTCTTGGCGCCACAAAGTGAGCAGTTGGCAAGGATGCCAGAACCGCGTTTGCCAAAAGGAAAAGGAAGAGAGCTGTCAGTCCAGATCACCAGATTGTGAGATGGTAGAGAGTCAAGGGAAGCGAGAGCTTTCAGTGAAGATACATGATTAGTACATGAACGAATGCGGTTGAAGGTGACCCCCGAAAAGTTGAAGTGAATTGAAGCTAAGGACGTTGTGAATAAGAAGAGATGGGACTGGAGGTTGGCTTGATGGGGATCCACCAAGAAGAAGGAGGTCTTATATTTTCTCGGATTTAGCAGAAGACACCAGTACTCAGATCAGTGTACCAGTTGAATCAGGGCTTCTTTTGTATCTTCCACAGCAATAGATACCGAAAGGAAGAAGAACTAAATGGCCAGGTCGTCAGCATAAAGAGAGAGCAGCTGACGGAAAAAGGTAGAGAAGCAGGAAGATCACTGATGAAAACAGAGAAAAGCACAGGACCAAGAACCGATCCTTGCGGAACACCTCAACTGACTCCAAAGGAGTGCTTTTGTGATTTTGGTAAACTACGGTAGCTCGCGTGTCAAACAGGAAAGATTCAGTCCAACGAGCAAGCAAGGAAAGAGATCAGCCGAAATAAGTTTATGAATAAGAGCGGGATGCCAGACTGAGTCGAAAGCCTTGGAGAAGTCAAACGTAGCGAGAATTGTCCGAGAATCCGGCCTGGGTTTAATAAACTTATCCGATATGAACCAAAAAAGAAAAAAATTTGATTAAAAGTAGATGGTTTAGTGCGGAAACCGGCCTGGCGGACAGAGAGAGAATGAAGGTAGACTCCAGGAAAAAGAGTAGACCAGGTAGAATAATGCGTTCAAAAAACATTAAAATGCAGGAGGTGAGGGAGATATGTCGGAAAGAATCAGGAGAGTAGAAAGGCTTTCCTATCTTTTAAACGGAAATGATGGAAGATATCTTTCAGATAGAAGGAAAGGTAAGTGAAGACGAGGAAAGATTGAAAATGTGAAGAAGAAAATCTATGCCAGAGCGAGGAAGGTGTTTTAACATGGTATAGACGACTTTGTCTTGGCCAAAAGCAGTGGACGAGGAGAGGTTAGTGCAGCAGCAAGAAAACAGTTGGAGAGAAGGGAGAGCATAAAGAGGAATGAGACTGCTTAGGGCACGTGGCATGGCGGAGCACAGACAGGTAGCATCTGTATCTGCTTCGCAAGGCCTTTGGCCGAGAAGTGGAAAAGAGGGATCTCAGGTAGTCGGCGCAAACAGTTGACCACTCCCTCGGACAAGAATCGTTGGAAAATTTAAGAGAAGGGGAAGATGAGTAAAAAGAAGTAGCGACCAAACGGTGGAGAGAATAGATTGATTAAAGATCAGATTTAGAAGAGAGAGAGAGAGACGAGCGTGTAACTTGCCATGCCTCAGCCTTGGCTTTGGCAATGACCGACGAGGCATGTTGGGAAGCAGAGATGTAAGCCTGACAGTCTTTTCTATTGGAAACAGCAAAAACGAAAAGCCGCATCTTCCACTTCAGGAAACCATCAGGCTTGAGGTTGGCGTCTGACGCGGCCTAGAGGAATTGAAAATTTGACCATATTCAATGCCAGAGAAGTAGAGAGAGCACCAACAGAAGAAAGAAAAAGAGAGAAGTATTCCTTTGCAAAAGAACAGTGCGAGTCCAAATCAAAGGCAAAATTTTTCTAACAAGCTTTCTGAAAATAGCAGAAAAGAGGCCGTTTTTTGGCGCGGAAGTGGAGAGAAAGGGAAACAGTTAGTAGAATTGGGATGTAATTAGAATACAAGTCTTGAAGCACCTCCAAGTTTTAAAAGAAGCAGGAAGATTTAAGAGAGGAAGGGGCAAAGGAGATGTCGGAAGAGAAGCGACTACCAGAGGAGCGATGGAGAAGGATAGGAAGGTCAGGATTATTGAGAGGAAAGAGGCCTAAAAAGATGACCCAATTCAATGCTTCCTCCTTACAAGAGTCAGATGTACCTTTCGAGTCACAGAGGGAATGATGGCAATTGAAATCCCTCAGAGTGAAAAGATTTCTGGAGGAAGGAAAAACGAATGGAGAGAAGGAGTTGATTTTGCTATCCGTTGAAGACGAAAAAATAGGGGGAGCAAAAACATTAAGAAAATAGAGCGAAGAGAAGTTATTTAGTGAAATGTTCACTCCTATATAGTCAGAGTAAGATTTAAGAAAAAAGAGAGTAGAGGAGGTATAGAGTTCAGAGAAGGATAGGCCCCGTCTGACAAAAATAATGACACCACCGCTGGCGTGCGAGTCGTCAGGAAAAAGAATGCAGACCGGGAATGAGTGCGATCACATCACAGGGCAGAGTATTCTGGCATCCGGAAAAAAGAAGATGCATTGAGGTTGAATTCCTGAATATAGATAAGGTCTGCAGGATGGAGCGAGATAAAGTGGAGAAGTTTAGCGCTTCTGGCTTGAAGATTTGGGGCATTGCATTGAAAAACCTTGAGTGAGCTAGGGGACTAAGAGGGAGCAGGTGGCATAGAAAAATAGCCGGAAACACAAGAGTTACGAAAGGTGGGAAAGGTGCAGGAAGAAGAGTTACGAAGTGGCCAGAAAGATGATGATTATTTGTAGACAAGGGTGGTGTGGGGAGAAAAAAGGGCAGATTGAATAGTGGAGTGAAGATATACCTGCAAGAGGACATAAAGAAGAAGTCACAGTGTTGCGAAGAAGAAGAAGAAGTCACAGTGTTGGAAGGTTGGGGGCCCCAGGAGAAGCAGAGACACAACAAAAAGGAGAGCTCCCAAAGTAGGAGCTTCCTATAGCATTGAACTTGGAAGAGGAGAGTAGTAAGCACCTTAGATGGACCCATTTAGAGCAGGTGCAGCATTGCACCGACCTACCCCTCCAGGCTTCGTTTACAGCGCACGCCAAACAGGGAAAGACTGGGTCAGGGTTACGGTAAACGTTGGCATTTATCAGAAGAAGGAGAACAAGAATATGGGCTAGAAAGATGCAGAAGATGAGAAAAGACAGGCGGCCAATTTTAAAGAAAATGAGTGCTGCCCTTCTGCGGTTGTTCGTGGGGCAGGACGGCGAAAAAATGATTGGATGTGGGGAATGCCCAAGTTAACTGGGACATTTGATAAGACCAACAGTCATTTCGATCCACCCCAAACGGAATCGCGGGCCGCACCATAACGTTGAAGCGGCTGTTGATTGGCGCAGATACGGATCATGGTATGCTTGAATTGAAACTCGTCTTACTCTCAAACACTTTTTATGATTTAAAATCTAAGGCATCAGAGACTTGGTTATGTTGAAAAGAAACGAGCTCTTTTTATTTCGCGTTATCAAAAGCAACGTTATATCCCAAACAACAAAGTTTCGCTTCAGATTACCCACACCTATCAATTTAATAGAAAAGATCGTAACGATTTTAATTGGTTTGCAGATGGTCAAACCTACCAAAACGTCTACAAGCAATTGCTTTTTGCAATTGTTTTTTGAAACAATACTGGGTTGATTTTAAAACAGTGTCAACGGATGCTGACGTCACCATGAGAAGCTAATAATCAAATTCCTTTCTTAATTTTTTCTTCCTGATTGGGTCGTTTAAAACGTGATACATTTCACTTTGTTCAAAGAATCTTGTTTGCAAAACTTTTTAGAGAGCTCTATTTACGATGTAACAAAATTTTTGTTCATTTTTTGTCTTGATTGAAGAAGCTATTTTTTTTATTTGCCATATTTATCCTCCACGAGAAAGCGAATTGTATCGTTATATTTTGAACGGTATGTTCGCACTCGCTTGGGAGTTGCCATTTCCGTGGTGTCTGGTCCACCTGTCTTCCACATAAAGGCGGGACGTACCGTTAGTGCCTTGCCCAAGGGCACAACAAGCGAACTTGCCAGCTTGTTCTCCACAACCTCCTGTAAATGCCGAGCGCCAAGCAGGGAAGCTGTGGATATCACTTTTTAAAGTTTTTTGGTATGGCTCAACAACCGGAATGAACCCCAGGTCTACCGACTGCGAAGCAGACGCTCTGACCACTACGCCATTGTGTCGGTCATAATTCTGATGAATAACATTTTTCAAAATAGTCTTTACGATACGATGAAGAAAAATATACCATCTTAGTTGAAGAGAGCATGAAGGCCATGTGCTATCGATGGTTTCAACACTTCGATCAATTATTCTAGCTCCGAACCAAATCAAGTGCGTAATAAAACCCCCTCCTAAGGACACCGCCCAAATACAAAAGATGTTGATCTGCATAAAACAAAATATTGGAATTGATTAAAACAAAACATTGTGCTACGTTACCCACTCAAGCTGCAGATAATCTGATTCAGCTATACACAGACAACAGTTCAAATCAAGTATTAAGATATCTTCCCCATGACATGCAGAAGAACATTGATTATCATATGGAGACTAGAACAGGGGTGCGCAAACTTTTGTGCAGGCGGGCCTATTTTAGACTTTTTGAATATCTCGCTGGTCAGTCAAAGTTTGTAGCCCATGTTGCTTCTGCGCACAAACAAGCTTCGAAGGTGTGGCGGATGACAGTGTTTATCCAAAATGATGGTGAGGACCTTTTTTTTGAGATTAATACTTTTCAAGCAACAATTTTGCCAAAGTCTCAAAGTAATACAAGAGGCCAGCGATGCGCTTTTTTTAATTAAAGCCTCTAGATTCTTGTCGGTCGCCAACTGCACTAAAGAGAGAGACCTATAGGTCGAAACAGTGTCACTGTCTGAATTTTCCGAATTCTACCTGTAAGGATCTTTTGTTTTTGATGATCGATTTCTCGAAGATGTTAGTGATCAGATTGCCATCCAAGGCCGTCGATTTTCACATCGCCGGCCACAATTGAAATCCTTTTCGCGGGCCACAAAATTTTGCTTCGCAGACCGCAAGTAGCACACCCCTGGACTAGGAAATGAAATTAAGCATGGAAAAATCCACTACCAGTGTGGAAGAAAAGATAAAAATAGTCCTGTTACATTTTTCGTAACAAAATATTAGTTTCAAATTAGATATCTAAATGTTGAAGCAACTTTCTTGTAAAGTGGGAAAGCCGGTGCGGCCGTTGATTTGACAGACTTAACCTCGACATTACTGACGGGGACCCTGCAACAATTGTAAATGTTTCATTTATGGCTACTTTACTCTTTGCATGCTTGGGTTTATGCCAGGACCAAGAAAATAAGCGCAGCCAGAGACCTTAGGTCGTAAAAATAGGCATACCATTACGAAAAAGTTGTGAGGATTGTATGGGGCGCTATTTGTTCACCGCTCATTACACATGTTTTAGGACAACATTTATGACTAAATCAAATGCATTTGTTTAAATGCACACATCGATTTGATTTAGTCATAAATGTACTGAAAAATAAATGCATTTGTTTAAATGCGCAAATCGATTTGATTTAGTCGTAAATACATATGTCACTCAACCGTATCATTCGCATATGTCACTCAACCGTATCGTATTGTTCTTTAAAGGGAATGTACTACGAATAACGCTTTTTCGACAGATTTGGTCGTTGGACCATCACGTGACAGGTTTGCGACAGACTCGTTTGAAATGAGCGACAGGCGCGACATAGTTAAAAATTTTGAAACATGTGGTCTGCAGCAAATTAAACCACCAACAGCAAAAGTCCGAGTCTCTTACTACAAGATGTCTGCTGGGTAGGATATAGGATGACTGCTGGAAGCAAAAGTGCAACATAGGCTGTATAGATAGATTTATGCTGTTAGTCAATGAACTCAAGTCTTCCAGTTTCTTGCAGAAAATAATGCTACTTATGAAAGACCTTTAAGTCCAAGATAGGTTAAGCTAGCGTACCGGTTGTTGTTTACTGCCTCAAGACAGCAAGCATCTGAATTCTTTGAGTAATTTTGCTTTGTTTCTCGTACTGCTGCCAAGATGTCGACTTCATCTTCAGCAAGTGTACATTAAATATCATTTTCGTTGCTTACCTAGTACAGTAAGTTCATAAATTACCATCAGTATATCAGCGATGGCCTTCAGTAGGCTATGGGGGCCCAGGGCAAAATAAATTAGCTTTATCTCAGTTTTTTCCATTCTCTTTTTTCTTTCTTTTGGATGCACCGGAAGCACATTTGCTATTCATAAGAGGATTTACCGGTAATCAATGGAAAAGTGTAATGGTATAAGCCAAGGCATATAACTGTAAAAATTTTGCTGTAAAAGCTGAGTAAGTAACTGGAGGGGGCTTGTTTGGTTATTTTGGCCCCAAAATAAGTTTCTTAAATTTTTATGCACAACACTTTTATAGACATGTTAAGGCGAGAATTTAAGTGGGGAGCCCTTTAGCGCGACGAATTATGTGAGGAGCCCTGGGCATTTCTCCAGTTGGCTTATACCTAAGGCCACTACTCCAGTACACAGGGTGCGGCATAAGTAACCCCCTTTTTAATTTTATATCCTATGATGTATATTTTCTTTATTATCTTGTTTAATCAATTTACTGTAAATGCCGACTCGTTTCGTTCATGCTAGATGCAATGTAACTATAAGTGCTGAACTCGCAGTCTTTTTATAAATATATGTTACAACATCTTTGAGCGATTTATCATTCGCCAAACTTTTCCTCTGCTGATGATATATTATTATTTAAACTCTTGGCTAAATTCGACAACATAAATCTTCTTCCAAGTAAATAATTAGAGATTTTAAATTTCTCTGGGTTTGGTTGGGTCAATATTTCTTATGTCTTTCACTGCGCTGAATTCGTAAACAGAACATTGAAATCATTTTTAACAGGACATCCACCTCAGTATCTTAACACAACACATGCATGACATTAAAATAATGTTATGGGACATGTCTTGAGGCAGATTACCTTAAACAACAACCGGTACGCTAGCTTAACCGATCTTGCTATCTGGCTTGCAGTCTTAAAGCAGATTACCTTAAACCAGTGGTTTTCAACCTTTTTGCTGGAGCGGAACCCCAAGAAAACATTCCAGTGGCTCGAGGAACCCCTGTGCAATAATTCGTTTGTTTTATGCAAAAAAACAGCATTTAATTTAATTAATAAAATAAGATTTGTGTAACTTCTGGCGGAACCCCTGGACTGTACTGGCGGAACCCTAGGGTTCCGCGGAACCCCGGATGAAAACCATTGCCTTAAACAACAACCGATACGCTAGCTTAACCTATCTTGGACTTAAAGGTCTTTCATAAGTAGCATTATTTTCTGCAAGAAACTGGAAGACTTGAGTTCATTGACTAACAGCATAAATCTATCTATACAGCCTATGTTGCACTTTTGCTTCCAGCAGTCATCCTATATCCTACCCAGCAGACATCTTGTAGTAAGAGACTCGGACTTTTGCTGTTGGTGGTTTAATTTGCTGCAGACCACATGTTTCAAAATTTTTAACTATGTCGCGCCTGTCGCTCATTTCAAACGAGTCTGTCGCAAACCTGTCACGTGATGGTCCAACGACCAAATCTGTCGAAAAAGCGTTATTCGCAGTACATTCCCTTTAAAGAACAATACGATACGGTTGAGTGACATATGCGAATGATACGGTTGAGTGACATATGTATTTACGACTAAATCAAATCGATTTGCGCATTTAAACAAATGCATTTATTTTTCAGTACATTTATGACTAAATCAAATCGATGTGTGCATTTAAACAAATGCATTTGATTTAGTCATAAATGTTGTCCTAAAACATGTGTAATGAGCGGTGAACAAATGGCGCCCCATAGGATTGGTTCTAACATGTAATAGGTTATTTTTTAACATACACATAAATCACTTTGGCGAGCTGCCTTTCCCTCCTCCCCTACTTCACAACTTTAAAATTATGATTTCATGCATTTCATCAAATAAAGGAATAAAACATTTTGGAATCGCTCGCTGTTTCGATTGCGAGCACGTCTAGTTCATATAGTCCCACAAGACGTTTCCAGAAACTCCAAAAACTTGAGAAGTATACCCGCTACGCGCAACCCTTTATAATGCTTTTTAGGCTTAATCGATTTCCTTTAAAAAAATGATGCTTTTGATTTTGAAACGAGAATTAACTATGTCAACAACCCACTAACTTTTTATTACTGTTTTGACATTTATCAATTGAGTGAAGCCGGGAAGCTGGCTGAACCGATATTTCAAGATCAATGATGGGGGCGCTGCTATTGTAATAACTTAACAGCGAGTGTTGGTTTTCGGGTTAGTTTGCTCTTTCCCTAGCTGCGTTTATGCCTGGATCTAGCAACATGCAAGCAGTCACAGGCTTTGGCTGATGCAAATACGCTTACAGTTACGAAAAATTCATAAGCAGTGGGCCTAATATTTAATAGCTTAGTACTGAAAATACGTACGTATCAATGACCTTGACGACTTTTTCCTGATTTGTTATGCTTTCAAGTGAAGCACGTGTTCAATTTAGCGGATAAACGTTTTGTAAAGTTTAAGCACATTTATGGTGAAAACAGGGCAAACAAGGCGTTGCCAGGGACTTGTAAAATTTGGGAGATATATATTGGCTATGCGCAACTCCCCTTAATGTCTTTTTTAATCAATTCAGTTTCAAAACACGATAGTTTTGTTCCGGAACGAGAATTAAAAAAGCATAAACTTTTTATTACTGTTTTGACAAATATCCATTTGGTGAAACCGGCTTGGCCGGCTGAACCGATATTGTTAACCCCGAAATTACTGGTGGAGGGTCCCTGCGGGCGACGCCGGCAGAGCCAGCTGGTAATGATATAAAAGACCTAGCATCCCTTGATAATAAATCCGCGTCATGAATACAATACAGCCGTGATATTGCATAACGCAACCACAGAATTTCAGATGTCATAAACAATCTGGATTGTTTTTCGTTAATGTGAAGTTACTGATCAGTAAACGCAAAGAAATAATTTTTGTTCCTACAGATAACAACTTCATGGCAAAGCTGAAAAAAAATTGGTTCATTTGTTTACCCGTTGAGCAACAATAAATAATCACCAACACAATATTTTCGAAAACATGATTTTATAGTCATTGGATTTTGCCATATCAAGGCAGAACAATTGGCGGACGTTGCATGAAGTGCAGCGTATATGTAGGAAGAAGCAGATCTACAGTTCTCACTGACAAACTCAATAAATCTTTATCTAGGCCAGCGTGGTCCAATAGCAGGCCCGCGGGCCGCATGCGGCCCGCAGTCAGAATTTTTGTCGCGAACTTTCTCAGTATTTATTTAATCTGTTATGCGTATGTTACAGTTAGACAATTTTTCATAAAACTGCCAGTTATGAAATAGTTTACTATAACTCGTTTTTTTGCATGGAGATAAAGAAAAATAAGAAAATCAATATACTAACGAACGCGACCTGGTTTCCCTCACGACACGCTTAATATATTCAATAGTACCTTCATGTTTCTAGTGAAATAATTTGAAAGAGGAAAATAAAGTTTTAGCCAGAGTCAAAATAGTAATTTCAAACATTCAAAATTTGCTGAAAAGGATATACATGTACACACTATTAAAATGGAAACAAGCAAGAAGAGAAAGCTTGGTAACGAAGTGGTTGGAAAATTATTTTATGATGGAAAATAATGGCAAGCCATTATGTCTGGTTTGCATGCAAGTAATTGATGTGATGAAGGAATATAATGTTAAGCGACATTTTGAAACGCATCGCAAAATGCATTATGAAGAATATTATGGGAAGACTCGAATTGATATTGCTGACCGTCTTAAAAGGGAATATCAGAAACAGAAGAAAGTTCTCATTAGTTTCATAAAACCACAAACAACAAATACAGTGGCATCGTATGAAATCGCTCTGATGTTGTTTAAGGAAAGTAAATCATTTAGGGATAGCAAGTTGGTAAAACAATGTGCGATAAAAATGGCACGTGTGTTTTGGGAAGACAGGGTTGCCAGAAAATTTGGAACTGTATCACTGTCTCATCAGACTATTGCAAGAAGGATAAGTGATCTTGGCAAACATATATCATCAAAACTAAAGAGCATAGTAGAAAACTGCATGTATTTTTCATTGGCTCTGGATGAGAATACGGATATAAGTGACATAAGTGAGCTTCTAATATTCATACGCACTGTTGATAAGAATTTTACTGTGCAAGAAGAACTGGTCAAAATGTGTTCCTTGAATGAAAATACAACGGGCTGAAATAATTATGCTGCCCTTGAGTCAGTTATTTATGATTATGGAGGATATAAAAAATGTTCATGTATCGTAACTGATGGCGCAAAAGCTATGACCGGAAATAAGACTGGATTAGTTGGTTTGCTGAAGAAAAACGGTGTAAATTGTATAGCGCTACATTGTATCATCCACCAACAAGCACTTTGTCGAAAAATGCTACAAACAAGTAAAATCATGAAAACAGTTGTGCAAATAGTGAATTTGATTAGAGGCGGCAACAAGGCACACAGACACAGGCGTTTCATTACTTTTTCAGAAGAGTTAAATGCAGAATTCAGTGACCTACCACTGTATACAAATATTAGGTGGCTTAGTGCTGGGAAAGTACTGAAACGATTCTTTGGTCTTCGAATGGATATCCTTTCGTTTCTAGCAGAAGAATTGAGTGAAATACATGTGTACCACACTCAATTGAGAGATAAAAACTTTCTTTGCTAACTCTCTTTCTTTGGAGATATCGCAATGCACTTGAATGTGTTGAACCTGAGGTTGCAGAGGCGAGATCAAAATATTTCACATTTAGTTGGGCACGTTGAAATTTTCAAAATGAAACTGCGCCTGTTGTTAAGGATTCACCACTCGAAGGGGATGAATCTTCTATTATAGTTGTCACAGGCGGACGGCCAGGACCTTCCTCGCACTGTTCTCTATCCAACCACCAGTTTAAAATCAAACAGTAAAATCAATGGGTATATTGACAAAATAACAATAAAAAAACTTCGAATTGGCCAGCGCGAGAAAATTGACTAGACTTTTATCCTCAACGATTGAACCAGCAACATTCAAAAACCGAAAATAGAATTTAAAATCACTTCTTTTTCTTTATATAGATAATTAGTAAGAGCCTGAAGCCACGCGTTTTGTGTGCTTAGGTCAGAGTGCAGAAATAGATAATTGTAACAAAGTGAAGCGCGACAAAACAATACGTGCAATAAGACTCCTGTTCTCAGGGCTGCAGTTCGATTATCGATGAGTTAAAAAATGGGCATTGGTGCGATAACACCTGTTTGCTACACGTTTGAAAAATAATAATCTTTCACACTTCGATTCTTTACACGAGGTTCTCCGCAGATGATGTAGAAGTGGAATGCTCTCGTTTTGTGGAAGATATTGAGGCTTTATCTCATGAGTTTGAGAATAGATTTAAAGATTTTGATAGATTAAAACCTAACCTCTATTTGTATAACAATCTTATGGAGGTTGATGTGGAGACACAGCAACCAGAATTTCAGCTCGAACTCTGTGAGCTTCAATGCGACCCATTCTTGCTTTCAAGAAAAAACGGAACCCCAAAGAGATTCTTGAAATTAGTCAGTAAAGATAAATTTCCCAAACTGAAAGATTTTGCACTAAAAATGCACTCAATGTTTGGAAGCACATATGTGTGTGAGAGTACATTTTCTACTATGCAGCTGGACAAATCTAGAAACAAAAACCGAATGGTAAACCAAACACTGGACAATTGTCTCCGACTTTCTACCACTAGCATTGATTATGATATAGAAACTATAGTGTCAGAGAAGCCTCAAACACATGCATCCCATTGAAGCAAAATTGCTATAAATTGGCAATTTTTTGCACTCACTTATCTTTGCTGTTTGTTTTATTTCAAATCTTGTGAATCTGAATTTGTTCCTGTTTAATTTTTAATCTTGTGACATTTGTTTGAAATGGCCCGCAAGGTGTAAAGTGGCCTGTGGGTCAAAAGTAATTGGACCACGTTGACTTAGGCCATGCTTTATTTAAAGCCTATAGCAACTTGTTTGCACTGAAGAGACTTGATAGATCGAAACAGTGTCACTGTCTGCAGTTCGCTCAATGTGCTTCGCCTGCCTCTTGCATTACTTTAAGTTCAAATTTGATTTCACATAAATTTTACAATTCCAATATTGATTTTTTTCATATTTAAATATAAAAAATTTTTCGCTAGTTATTTTTCCAATTGGATTAAAGACTGTTTTTTCAGTTTTTATGTAAAATTTGGCTCTAGTACGAGTGGCAGTCAAAAAGTTATGAGCTCTGTTCAATGTAATCGATTTAAAGATTATATTTTTTTCAGAAATTTTACCAGTATGTAGTTAAGGTACTCCTCTGAAGATTTACTGTAAAGAAATTGTGTTTGAACGTAACCACTTACTGTCAGCCATTTTGGAAATGACGTCGTCATTAAATGTCGGTCAGAAGCAAAGAGCCATAATTGCATTTTTTGTTTTGGAAGGGTAACCACCAATAAACATTTTCCAAAAATTAGAAAAGGTTTATGGGAATGCTGCAATAGACTACAGTGCTGTCAAAAAGTTTATGTCCAGGATCAAAGGTGAAAAAAATCCAAGTTTGAGTGACCTCCGGGACGAACAAAGAGCTGGAAGGCCATCGTCAGCGGTTAATCCTGGAAACAGGGCTAGGGCCGAGGAACTGATTCGAAACGATCGCACAGTCACTATTGATGACATTGCTGAGCGTCTTGGAATCAGCTATGGAAAAACTGCAAAGATTGTAGGGGAGCTATGCTTTGCAAAGTTTGTGCCCAGTGGGTTAAGAGACAACTTACGGACGCCCACAAGCAAGCCTATTATGAACTTCTAGAGTGTCACACAGATGATGATACTTTTCTCAAGCTTATAGTGACAGATAAGACCTTAGTTCATTACTATGAGCCTAAAAGAGAGCATCCATGGAATGGCGTCACCTGAGCTCCCCAAGAGCAAAAAAATTCAAGAGTCTGCGCTCAGCTGGAAAAGTTATGGCAACTGTGTTTTGGGACGTTGAAGGGGTCATACCGATGGATTTTATGGCCCAAGGAACCACCATCAACTCAGATGCTTATGTTCGCACTTTGCGCCAGTTGAAAGCAAAACTGAAAAGAGTACGACTCAATCTGGAAATGTCTAAGGGCTTGCTGCAGCACGATAATGCCAGGTCTCACACCAATATCAAAATTCGTGAAGATCACTTCTTTTGGACGGACGACCGTAACCCATCCCCCATACCCATCAGATTTGGCACAATGTGACTTCCGTCTTTTTGGACCACTAAAAGAAGCGATTAGGGGGCAGCAGTTCATTACTGATGAACAAGTCAAGTACGCCGTAAAAAATGTTTAAAATCGCAGTCTGCAGAGTTTTTTAAAACCGGCATACAAGCCCTTATTCATCCATGGACAGTTGGCATTGCGAAACAAGGAGATTACAATGAAAAGTACCATTAAAATCCCTAATTACTAAGCTTTATTTTGAAGAGAGTGTTGCGTTTATATTTCAATAAATAGAGCCAGGAGAAAACTGGGCTCATTACTTTTTGACTGCCCCTCGTGTATTCATTCCATTGGTGAATCCCAAGTCGGAAATCGATTACTTTGGCGTTCGAGTTTAGGTTTTGTAATTTTTGAGTTTGACTTATTTGTTTTCGAGTGTAGCCAAATAACGAAGTTTCTTCAAGGGTGAGTTCGCAGTCTTGTCACAGCCATTACTGAAGTCACTCAGGCTAAGTCGAGTAACTTTTGATTTTGAATGTTTTTGTTTTTGTTTGACAGAGAAAGATAAAACAAATCCAGGTTCACTTGACCACAATCAAATTGGTTTCACAATAGTCATGGTTAATTTTAAGCTAAATAGTCAGGTTACGCTTATCGATTTACAAAAACTGTATTTGCAAAAATACCTTTGCATGAATGAGTTTGATTCGTCTGAATTCATGAGGCCGTGTTATCGAGATGAATCGAAGTAGAGAATACATAACGATATGGAAAGATGTCGCCACAGAAGTTGACTTGTCGCCCCCCAAATACATCTAGACGTTTATGAAAAAAGCAATAAAAAGATGTTTCTATCTTATCTTTACTCTTTAGTCAGAATTTTCCAAATTTTTGGTAAGAACCGTTATGGAAATTGTGCAAAATACTGTAGATACCGATAAAGTTAAACAATAACTAAACATGCGTATGCTGGCAAATGTGAAAGCGAAAATGTTAAAAGTGTATCAGATATCATGGCGTCAGCAAGTGGTGCGTTGTTCTCACTAAGCGACCACTTAAAGAGGTCGTCCATTTTTGACTGAAAAAAAATTATTGCTGGGTCTGAACACAGGATTTTAACACCGACATTCCTGTTTAGTTTGTTCGGAAATGGTGTGGCATTTTTTGCTTCCACACGGCGCGGCAAAAACCCATACTACGCCACTATATCATACTTTTACTGGCTTTACAATTTAATACAAAGAGCACACTGAGATTTTTTCAGGTAATTTTCCTACGTAAGTAAGCAAATGCAAGGCAAGGAGAAATGGGACAAAAGGGGGCATTAACGGACAAAACCATTTGTAGATTTTCTAAACTTCAAAGATAAACTCTTTTCGCAAAAATCGTGGAAAAACTTATCACAAAAATTTAGGATATAGACTGCCAAACTTTGCAAGTACAACGTGGCCTCATCAAATTTTATTTTCGGTCATTCGCCATAATGTGAACAAAACATCTAAACAAGGGTATAGTGGTGTGGAAGTGCGTGGGAGCAGCGTTCTCACACTATTTCACACTGAAGTGACTGATAGATATATATTAGTACTCTGTTCTTCACCACACTAATTATGCATTCCCGTGCTTCTTATGTCAACGCTACATCTTTGCGTGTAAATGAATATCGCTTATACTTTCCAAATTGCTTTTTCGGTCTGCCTTCTTCCATTGCGGTTGAGTAAGTCAATTCGACAACTGAAATGAAATTTACAAGCGACGCTGAAACGAAGTAGTAGACCGTTGCGTCGCGTAGTTTGAGAATCGCTGCTTTAAGCAATGTGTAAGTTCACACTAAAGGGTTGTCGCATACAACGTGTTGGAAATATGGTTCCTGTAACCTTATTTTATTTGCAGTAGAAAGGTGATTGTTGTTTGAGGAGTCAAATATCTGGCACTCCTTGAAAAACCAGTTATTGTTTCGTCATCTGACAGTGTCACATTTTCTTATCGGCAGTCAAAAAAATTGGGCAAGAACGAAATGTGTAATCTACAATTTGTTTCTTTGTATTTGCCTATAGCAATTGCTCAGAGAATTTATTTTTCGATGTCAGATGCTACATCAAGCGTATAAACAAGAAACTTGGCACAACTGATCACCGCTTCAAAGTGAGTGTCATAAGTGGATTGGTAACCGCATTACAACGTCATAGTCAACAACAGTTTTTTTCTTGACGAGGGAATCCACATCATTTTATTAATTATTAAAGTTTAAACGAAAGCCAACATCCGACTCGATAACATTAAAAAACTGCTACTTTAGGTGGCAAGATGACGTCATAATGCAAGAATGCGCAATTTGTTTTCTTCATTGTCTCAGAAAGTACTGACCGTCACGAAAAGCTTATGGCTCAAACAGCTTTTTTCACAGCTATATTAAAATTTTGTACCACCAACAAGATTTTAAAGTACTGACCGTAAAAACGCGGCTGCAATTTTTCGGGAGATTTCCAAAAGCCTTTTTTAACAACAAAATTCTACAACGATTTCACTCTTTTTAGCGACGCAAAAAGCGATTCTTTTTTTGAGCGTGATCATTTTGTTTTTGTTAAGGCTTTACTTAATGCTCGGTCTTTAAAATACTTAACAGAGTTGCCATGACTCAAGCCCTCCCCAACAAAGCTGAAAAAGACTTGATTTGAGTCTTCACTAGTGACTCGGACTTGACTCGAGTCACTAAACTTAAATTTCTTTTTGCTAAACCCCATTTAGAAAAATAAAATTTATTCAAGCAATCACATGTTATAAAAGACCCAACCATTGTTATTATAAAAAAATTCAGGAAGAAAAATTGTAAAGAAGACTCAGAATGATCAGGCACAAAGCAAAATAACATCATACTGCAATAAAATAACTTCTAGCATACTGTACAAGGAATGGACAATCTTTTTTTAATTGGATTTAAATATGAGAAATTTAAAAAGGCCTCGTTCTATTTCTTCACTATATGTTTTTGCGCTAAATTTTGTTTAACGTTTGATCAGCAATGGCAATTTTTGGTGATGGCAGGCTGTTGATCGGACGCGCATCTGGGGTATTTAGTACTCAGCCATCTGTTGATTATATTTTTGAATAGTTTGCAATTATTTTGAGACATTCCGACGCGATGACGTAGTGGTTAGAGCGTCTGTTTCGCAGTTGGTAGACCTGGGGTTCATTTCCGAAGTCGAGTCATATCAAAAAATTTTAAAAAATGATATCCACAGCTTTCCAGCCGAGCGCTCAGCTCAATAGGGATAGTGTAGAAAACGAACGGACAAGCTCGCTTGCTGTGTCCTTGGAAAAGACACTTATCGGGATGCCTCCATCTTTATGTGACAGACTGGTGTGGGGCCACGCAGTCTACCCGTCGCGGTGGCCAGTCTATCTAAAGACTAGAAAAATAGGGCCAAGGAGTTTGCCCATACGAAATAGAAAAAAGAAGATTTTGAAATGGTTAATCATTTGGGGGCAAGAGCAGAGCAGTTTACAATCACTGCCATTAGGCCATAGGCTATTTTTGCGTGTTTTAACGTAGTAGGCCTATATGCAATGCAGAAACGAGGTAGACTCGGACGCAGTTTTTGTAAATTTGAGCTTTCGTGGATTCGGACTCGAAAGGATTCGAGCGTTGATAAAGTTGGACTCGAAAGGACTAGAGTTTTGGTGGACTCTGACAAAGAATGGGAGCATCTTAAAAAAGATTCGAACTCCACACGGTGACGGTTCCAAAGGTTGTTGGACTCGGACAGACTCAAGTCCTTCCGTTCCTGGACTCCTTACAACTTTGATGCTTTGTAACGTCATAATGCTATGAGATACGTCTTAAGCAAATGCAGCTGTTTTTCTACTGTTAATAAAATGTACTACCATGGTACTACTTCGGGTTAGTAGAAAGGCGACCCATTCAGACAGCTCTAGTAAAAAACAATATAAAAACTAATGCTGACTTCCCGGAAGCAAGTACAGTTGGGAAAGGAAGTAGAAACAGAATATGTCCAAAAGATTTTATCAATCAGTTATTGACCATTATTGCATGGACAAGCAAAGCTTTTAGACTTTAGTAGGAGTGCAACTCGGATCCAACGACTCGTAGCAGGAAAAAACCATTATTCAAGGAAGAGCAAGTTCTACCAGCAATTTTTGATAATCTCAAAGGCCAATTTAGCATCCCAAAGATCCATAAATTTATAACTGAGTTTAGACAACCAATTAAATAACTTAGCTCTTTGATAAAATAATATTTTAAGAGAAGTAACTTTCGTGATACATATAGTGACACGGCATAGCAACATTAAGCTACACTTCATGTTTGGTGATTTATTTGCCTATTTGCTAGGCTACTCAATCAAAGCTACACGTTTTCATCTTACGTCAAACCCTTGTCAAAGCATCTAAAATATTTGGATATTAAAAATCAATTATAGTATAGAACTAAAATTTGAAAAGTATTAACTTAGCCTTACGCTTTAGGCTACTTCAGCCAGTCCAATTATGAGCAGAAACTCGAAGTCACAGCAACTCCTTTATTATTGCCAAATACAACATTGTTTCGAAATAAAGCAATTCGATTGAAACAAATTTAGCAATAAGGAACAACCATTCGCTATAGCTGTTTATTAAGAATAGATTTATTTTGTTTAATTTACAGAGCTCCATGAATTTTTGCGTTATATCTCAATGAACATTTCTCTGAAAGTGCAAATGACGAGTCCAAATTGATTTCAGTCCTAGAACAAGACTCTCACTGTTGCAATCCTTAATTGCACTTTTCCTACAGTTAACAAGTTTCAAATATTTCCCTGTTATGGTGACCAAATGTCTGGATGACATACCAATGCATGCCTTACCCGTATCGCACGGGCATGTGAATCGATACACGACACTGAAGACCAAAGACAAAGAAGTACGAGATTTTAATTTACGAAAGGACAGTTTCAAGATCAGCCAAGGTATGTTTTTTATAAATCGATGAGATGATATTCCCTCGTAAGGTATGTCAAACAAGATGAATTTTCCGTTTTCAAGTACATGATCATTTTGATTGGCATGGGAACGGAAAAACTTATTGAAAACTTTATATAAAAACATTTTGGTTAACAATTGTTATAGAACAAAGATCTCAACTTTTTTTATTTCGCGGTAAAAAAACTTTTCATTAGAATGACCAACTTTTGCTCGGTTTAACCGATCAATGTAATCTTTCGTTTTAAAGAATAGATTGCTTAAAGTTAAGACAAACATCAGTGTTTGTTGATTTTCTCTAAAACTATGAGTCAAAATTATCATTATTAGTCTTTAGCTCGATAACCAGAATAGAGAGACTACCAAATGATGTCGCCATAGTGTTCTAATGAAAAGCTTTTTTATTACGAAATATAAAAGTTGAGATTTTTGTTTTGTAGCAGTGATTATGCAAAGTGGTTTTTTGATGAATTTTGAATAAGCTTCTTTACCCCCACACTACTCAAAATAGAGTATGTATTTGGAAATGGAAAAATTATCTGATCGATTTTATAAAAACATATCCAGACTGATTTTGAAACTGATGTTAAAAGTATGCCCCTCTATAGGATACTTAAAGTTGGATACTCCTTTAAATTAAAATCTTTTACTTCTTTGTCTCTGGTCTTCAATGTCGTGCATCGATTTACATGCCCGTGCGATACGGGTAAGACATACATTGCTATGTCATCCAGACATTTGGTCACCAAGGCAAGAGAGCAATTGAACCAGGGATTCCATTTTGGAGGAAATTTCCTCAAAATTTATGAAACAGGAAATTTTGGAGAAAATAATCAAAATAAGGAAATCAGATGAAAATAAGAAAATAGAAAAAAAAAAGTTAAAAGTGAAAATTCCGCTTGTGTTGAAATACAGGAATTCTGGAAAAGAAAGAGCACCTCATATTTCTTTGTTGTAGCAATTTTAATGAGAAGAAAAGAATTCTACTGTTAAACAGTAATTTATAGTTGTTTTTTAAGCCAATCTAACACAGTAGCTTAGCAAGTATGTCGGCAGTTGGAGAAAGTGGAGCCATGACCTTTCCTGAAATTAAAAAAATTAAAATTGTTTACGTTAAACGCGCTTGTATGGGAAGTAGCTTCAAAAAATGGAAAGCAAATTACAGTTTCCTATATTGTTGTGCCCCTCCCCTTAAAGTGCCGACGCCCTTAAAGCTTAGATTTAGATAGTTATTTCTAATGCCTTGGGATTGTTGGTATATTTAAATACATCCAAGCACACGCCAACCAAAAAGTGCATAGGTTTTAAAAATTGGGCACCTTACCTTAACCATGTGTTTACCTGTATAGTGATCGCATAAACCTTTAGCTAAAGTACCTATATTTTTCAAATAGGCATGCCATGCAGCGAGCATGATTTTTTTGCTTGTTTTAGCGGTGCTTAATTGGTATTTAATTCCAATATTCACATCATAGGGCCATGTTGAGCTATTTTTACCTTTTATTTTGATGGTACTGTTTTTTTAAGTGTTGAATTGTTGAAGCTACGTAATTTAGCTAACCTTTGTATTTAAGGTGCCATGCAAGTAAAATAAGAAAATAATTTTACGAAGAGGAGGAAATAGAAAGATTATACCGTATAACAAAACAGCATTATTTTTATATTTTTTAAATAAAATTCTGGTTTCTAGCAGTATAAAATGCAATGAGCCCATAAATTGTATCAGCTTTTTTCAATCATGGGGACTTTTTGACTAATTTGAAATTGTAATAGTGCTGGTTTAGTCATTATTACGCTACAAGCACACTTATTATGTAATACAATTTCTTTTGTAACAATTAATTGCTGTGACGTCATAACGCTCTTTATTAGTTGACAATTAAATGCACTTGCAGCGTAACAACGACTAAACCACAGATACTAAAATCTTATATTAGTAAAAAAGTCCCAATGATTAAAAAAACTGCACTAATTTTGAAATCAGCCACCAAAAATGCTTAAAAATAAATAATAAATATAAAAGAAACAAATTTGCTGTTACGTGGTGAGTGATTTGAGCCTCAACAACGAGAAAAGTGCCATTAACGATCATTTGCAAAAATGTGAGTCTTGTTCTAAAACTGAAATTGATTTAGTGTCGTCATTTTCGCTTTTAAGAATTATTTATCTAGTATATACTGTAGAGCAGAGTTCTGCTTAAAAGAAACGAAGTGCGTACGTACGTACGTTCGCTTCAACTCCTCCGAAACTACTTGATGTACAACCGCATGGTAAGTCGACACAACAACAACACAAAAGTCGACACAACTGATTGCCAACACCGCATGGTAAGTATTGCGAAAGAATTCATGATGTCATGATGGCGTCATAACAAAAGATGATTTTTTAAAATTGCATTTTATTGACGGAGGAAAGAGGTTTTTGATCAATAGAAAGTCAATCTCCTCAAGTTAGTCGTATCCACATTTTTTCAGTGTTGTTTTGTTTTTTCGTCGCTCGATAGATAAATGTTCTTTGACTTGACTTGACTCCAGCTTTCTAATAGCAAAAATTTTACCGCTTTAGGGGTTAAGATGAGGTCACAATTAACACTTGTTGCAAACTTTGATTTTTAATCTCAAAAATTAATGACCTCAGAAACTCGCGTAAAAGCTTTTTTCGGAGATATCAGCGAGCTGCTTCCTATAAAAAAAATTGCAAGATTTAAAGCTTTGTTGACAACTCAAAAAGGTATTCTTTTTTAAGATTTTTTTTATTGCAAGCATCCTTTTCTCTGTTTTTCTTAAACTCTTCAAGAAAATTTCTGTGATGTTGTTTGCTATGATTTTAGTAAAGACATTTGCAGGCAGCAGCTGTACTTATTATAAAAGGTGCCAACCTGGGAAATTTTTACCAAGTTCTTGGAAATTTTTGAGGAATTTTGATTGGTTAAAATTTGTTGCGAAAAATCTTGGGAAATTTTACCAAACTTTGAGATGTTTTTCGGCAATATTCTATTATCTATTTGGAAATCGACTCCGAATCAAAAATTTTTGTTTGGTTTCTGGCGTAGACCTTTTATTTTTGGAAACTAACACTCGGGTTTCAAATAAGTTCGGGGACGGAAACCTTTTGTTTTTTGGTGATCAAGTCCAACTCAGAAAACATTTCGGCTGTTTATGGGGTGAAATATTTATGGGATTGTGCTGAAATTCACGATGTGCCCAATCATTCGAGAATCTTGGAAATTTTTTTGCAAAAAATGTCATCTTGCGATTTTCGCAAATTTAAGGTGGCAACTTGGCTTATTATTCATTTTCATTTTGAAAGCAAACGTTAATTGCTGATATGCTGCCTGTTAAAGTAAAATAATATATTACAGAATTAGCATTTGGCTCACATCTGGTTTTTTTAATGATGCAAGAACAAGAACGAAAGTAATAAAAACTGAACAGAAGGTGAATTCCAGGTTAGAATGCCTTTGTACAGTTGAGTCGCGCACCTGACTAATCTTTACCCCAAAGACACATTTATCACGTGTAGCCTGATAAAAACAAAATTCCGAGTTTTGATGTGAAATCTTACTGGTTTATGCAAATATTACCCAAAAACTAGGCCAGTGGGATCCACTTTAAACATAACTTTAAACCTTACCTTACGTGTTGTGTAAACTGTAAGCGCTTGACTAGCAGTCATTACGTCCATCCCTAGGTGCGTTTATGCCGCGACGAAGGAGCATACAAGCAGTCACAGGCTTTAGATCATGAAAATAGGTCAACGATCATGAAAATATTGTGAGTAGCAGCCTCCTACAACTAATTAGCTTATTTCTGCAAATGCGTGAATCACTTTGGCACCTTTCCACAACTTTTGAATTTATGCTCCTATGCACATAAAGAAATATTTTGATAAGAGTTTTTAAAATTATGTTTGTTAGAAAGTACACTTTCAATTACAGATTAGGGTTAATATCATGAGCAGAGTTTATAAAAATCAAAAGTTTTAAGGAAAAATCAAAAGAAAGAATAGGTCACTTGGTCTATATCACTAAGAGAAACCGCCCCTCAAAAGATAATGCTTTGCTTGAAAATGAGTAAATAGGCAGGAATCGAATGCAAGACATTCGGGAAGGAGCATGGTCCCTTTTACCCCATACGTGAAGCACTGCATATAACTGCCGAGATTTAGTAAACCCTAACGACTACCATTACGGCGCCCACCTCCAATTTTTGTGTCCCACTACTAATAAGAATAAAAGAATACTACCTTCTGTGGAATAACAGAGAGTTTGTGAGTAAAACATGTCCCGTTTCATGGTACGATGATTGGGATTAAAGGAGTAGGGGATGCCCCTAATTACACCAACTCTTCGTTACTGCTTCTAAAAATGTTTCTTGGGTGAAGCTGGCGTTGCCATTAGAACCGATATTCCTAACCAAAATTTGAAAAAATGTAGAACATCCTTGCGTGAAATCGCATTGTAAACGAGAAAGCTATTTTCTTGATTGTGTAATTGGCCTCACAATTTTAATTCTACAAATTTGGAAGAGATATGGCTTCTTTCACTCCTTGGTAAAGCTTTTTCCAAAAACTGGTCAAATTGGCTTTGCCAGAGACTTGAGAAAGTTCGAGGAAAAATAAAAAAAAACAACTCTACTATGTGAAAACAAATCGTAATGGTAGAAAACATTATCTACTGTTTTGCTTAAAAATAGCTTCAAGTACCTACCGGAATCAGAGCTAAAAATTTGGGAAGGAGCAAGGTCCCTTTTATTCTCTGATTATGTCATGCAGGAATTAAGGCACAGCCAGAAACCTAACAAAATTTGGAAGGAAACAAATGAAAACCACACCCCTTGTGACATCGTACCCTGTAAAGGAAAACGTTTTTGCCATTTTGCTTAAACATGGCTTCATATGGATCTTGAAATCTGAGTTAAAACTCGGGCGAGACATAACCTTTTTCGATGTAAGCTTAGGTAGAGATTTAGGAAAAGCTAAGTTTATGAAGGAAACAGGAAACAAATATACGTCGTAGTCAATGTTCCCTCTAATTTTTTTCGTCATGTGCGGGAAAATTTTTGAAGTGTGCGCTCTTAAAAATAATATAAATTTGAATTGAAAAAATATCTAAATTTCATGTGCGGCATTATGTTACTTGTGTGCGCGTGCACAAGCGCACACCTTAGAGGGAACACTGGTTGTAGTCAAGGCATTGAGAAAGTTTGGGGGAAAATCAAAAGCAAATAACAGTTTTGTAACAAATCGCATTGTATACCAGCAAAACATTTTTGCTTGAAAATACTGTAGTAGGCCT
Organism: Trididemnum clinides; assembly: GCA_963675345.1. Taxonomy (NCBI): domain Eukaryota; kingdom Metazoa; phylum Chordata; class Ascidiacea; order Aplousobranchia; family Didemnidae; genus Trididemnum; species Trididemnum clinides. The sequence continues at coordinate 18,280,077 of OY776295.1, read as the reverse complement.
ATTGGGATGTGGAAAAATTAAGGCAAGGCATGGACTTGACTGCAATTTATAACTGATTTTAGACAAGAAAATCAAATAGATCAGTTCTTTGGCAATGATATATTAAAAAAGTGCTACAAATTGTAAAATTTGAGAAGAGATAAAGATATTCCTGCGTAAAACCGCATTTACACCTGGAAATATTTAGCTTATAATTGGCCTACAGGGATCAGAAAAATAATTGAGACAGAGACATAGGTTCTTTTTCCGTTGTCTACCCCAACATTGGAAACAATACATAAGACCTAGCAATGGACTTGAGAAAGTTTGAAAAATAAAAAATATCTATATGTGAAATCACACCATATACGTAAAAACATTTTTGGTGTTTTGCTTGAAAGAGACTTCATTAATTTACTGGGGTCAGAAAAAAATTTTGAGAGTTGGAAAAACCCTTTTCGTCCCTGTGGCTTGGCGTATGCAGAAAACAAAAAACATAACAAACAGCCAGGAACTTGAAGTCACAAATAGAATTACCAAAGAAACTGCGCTAAATCGAAAAAGTGGCCTCCAACTTAATCTATTCTACAAAGCCGTTATGGTAAGAGGGTTCGGCAGAACCCTATAGTTCAGTAAAATATCTAAAAGAGTTCCACCAAAGGAGATTACTTAAGAAAAGAAAATCATCTATCTAGTTTTATGCAAGGAGTGTGCGACAATAAAGCGAATAATAGAAAGACTCACTCAGCAAAGCAAAGAAAAACCGCAACGCAGTCACCTATGACCAATAAGCTAACTGCATATAGCTGGGTTGGAATTCTATAAGAAACAATATAGTAAAATATAATTCGCTCAAGCCACCTCGGTTTAAAAACCATTAACTTTTCATTATTGTTCTTGCAACTATCGCTTGGATAAAGCTGGTCAAAAAATATTCTCCATTCCGATGTTACTGACGGGAGCCCTACGAGCGACAACGAGGGAACCGGCTAGTTGACTGTTATAACCAGAGTTGTAGCAATGTAAATCGCAACTGATAGAACTGCAGGTCATGTATTTTCCAAAGTATAATCACCTTTCGCCTAAGCCTGGTTAAAATACTTTATCAAGTTGTCTAGCAAATAAAAAAAGTGCAACCAAACGTTTTTGAGATTACGAAAAAGTATCTCAAAAGAAACACTCCACCACATTTACGTTTATAATCAAAAGTAACAACCTTGCAGAGGAAGTTAGAGATTTTCCAATCATTGAATTCCCAAATCACCTGATTGAGATAAAATGGACTCAGAAGAGCAGAAATTGTATCCGACACGCACAAGCTTATCATATATAAATGGAAAATTGAACTAAAACATAAAATAGTAACATATAAAGTTAAAAACTTTGTATTGAAGTGAAATTAAATAAGCCATACTTCAATTTCGGAGAGCTCTTGACTACAAAAATAGTAATTACATTGGCAACAATTGCAAAGATAGCCATAGGCAAAACCAATCCGGTTACAATTGCACCGTCACGATTAGAGAACGGCAAAAGAAAACCGGTAACACTGCAACAAACAAGAAAAAAATGTATTAATCTAACTATTACTTTTTGTTGATTGCATTTACATACTTTACACTAGCAGGAGAGCGACAGTGGTGCTAAGCATAGGAAAATAGCCCAGAACTACTAAAATTTTATAAGTTTCAGCTTTTTGCTGAAATTACTTCATTGGTATTGATTTCAATAAATTTACTGATTGTTAGAATTCACCTAGCACAGGAAATCTTTGCAAAGCGCCTTTGTCAAGAGCACAAAAACGCTTTCATGGTAAGGTTTGAATGCACTGCATCTTAATAACCCTCTTTACAAAACGGATCTTCAACCCAGTTGATCTGTAATTATAACTTACGTCACAACGGCTTCTCAAGGCAGTGCTTATCCTTCTCCACAAAAGCAATTTTCTCCCCTAATGCATCAAAATTTTTACCTTTATTTTCCACGTAATGCTACCCAGAAATATAAAAAGGCACCCCAGTTTAAAAGGAGCAAAAAGAAAAACAAAATCTACTTAGAATAAGGCTACTAAAAAGAATAGCATGCTCTTGACGGCTGAGTTTTGAGCACGAAATTTTGTGGTTTCAAGCCAAATTAGAAAGTTGTAGAAAGGCAAATCTATAAAATTTGCTTACACAGAAAACAAATTTGAGATAGAAACGCATTTAAGGGCTGGCTAAACTCATTTTGTTTCTGAAACATTTTTTCTACCATTTACGTTCCAACAAGTGATATTTTAGAACAACAAATTTGTAAATAATTCCGCGGAACATATCGCGGATGAAAACGAGAATAAAAGAGCTTACCTGCGGTTGGCTGCTACGTAGTCTTCGGTGATACTTTCCGCACTGCTGGGTTGAGATATATATTCTTCACTCATTGCAAATTGGCTTGTCATATTTTAATTTTTTGAGTATTACCTTTCGCTAACTGTTTAAGGAGAATGAAGTATAAAATTTGAAGCAAATGTCTTTTCATATTCAAGTTTTAAAAATTGTTCTTTGACGAAAAAGAATTGTATTCCGCAAAATTAAATTATCAGGGTGTAATGCTTTTCGTTCATTCATCTAATTAACGCCAACTACGTGTAAAAATGTGTTCATCTACCTAATTAACGATAAGAACGTGTGATGTTCATCTTTTACTTAATTAGAAAATTAGCTCTTTAACATGAAATTACGTGAATTTCAATATGTAGGCTTGGAATAATATATAAGATACACATGCCTTTGGCCAAGATTAAAGGTTAGCTGTGGCGATTCTACGAAAGCAATATCACGACCTTGTGAGGGTAAAAAACAGCATCACTGACGAATTTGTTCCAATAGCAAGTTGATTTTTCACCATCTTTTTCCTGCCAATGTCTGATGTTACAGAGGTAGCTTATTTGTGCACCAGAGCTGGACAATGCACAACTTGTACTAAAGTTGTGCGATTTCGCGATTGCCCAACTTGCGCTACGCTTTAACTTTCTTTCTTCGTTTGGTAATTTGCGATGCGCTTTCAGCAATATTTTTTGGATTGTGCAAATTGCGACAGAGGAACTCTAGCTTTTTCTTATGCTTGCGCTTATTTGAGCTAAATCTTCGCCTTTAAATGCTCAATTTCTCTTAACTAAAATTAAAATCTCCTAACAACACTCTTTTTGCCGAATCTTTAAAAATCCAAAAAGTCTTGTGACTGTGGTTAAATGATTCAGGTCGCCTCGCTTTTGCTGTGCGTTTACACTAGTTGCATTTGCATGTGAGTTGAATGGGAATGGTTTTACATGTGGGAGCAGGTCTTCCACTTTCGGAGAAATTTCCTCGTTAGAGGAAATACGACCAGAAAATTCATGAAAGAGGAAGTTTCGGAGAAAACGGTCAAAATGAGGAAATCTGGAGAAAATACACAAAGAATGGCTTAAGTGTAAAAATTCCAATTTGTCAAGTTGAAATACTTAAATTCTAAACAAGAACAAGCTCTTTATATTTCTCTGTTAGAATTTTTGGAGAAAAAAGAGTTTTGCTGCTTTACCAGCAATTTATTACAGTTTTTTTTTAGGCCTACCTAACATGGCAGCTTAAGTCTAGACAGTTATTTTTGATAGGATTGGAATTGTTGACGTGTTTAAGCACAGCCAACCCCAATCACTAAGGCCATAAAAATTGAGCACTTCACTTTAACCATATTTCTTGAGAGCAGAAACCTTTAACTTAGGTACCAGTATTTGTCAAATAGGCAGTGCGACTATTTTTATGTGATTGTAAGAAAAATTCTGCAGTTTGGTGATTAATTTTTCTTAACTTTTCCACTTTCGCGGTATCGTGAAGCAGTAGACTGGACGTAAGTCTTGTAATCGAAACACTGCGAGTTGAGCGCTGTAGAGGAGAGATTTCCTAACTTTTTATAGTTCAGGCCACATTTCACTAATCTGAAGGTTTGACGAGCCGTAGAAAGGCTGTTTTGCGGGGTACAACAGGCCTAAGTTGGAGTTAACATGTCTGAAAAACAAAATCTCTGAGAGAAAACTTGTCCGGGGAGCACTTTGGACACCCCTGGCTTGGGGCGTTACGTTGCTTGCTGCATTGCCGAGCGGAGTCGACATTTGTTTTTAAGCTCATACCTTTCCGGTTTAAAACTATAACTTGTATCGACTGAAAAACACATCTACTGGTAATTGCTAGATCGCATTGCATTGCGCGCTCTCAAGCTCTCCGGTTCTGCTGGCACAGTACATTTACTGTTACAAGCAGGAAACGTTGCCTTAAAATGTCTTTACCAATAAAGCAAGAACGCAAAAACCAAGCGGGCATTACACTCCCAATGTCAAGGTTACTAGCTAGCGCTTTATTGTACTGAGCTAACTCGATTGAGATTAAACATATAAAAATGAGCAAAAAAAGTAAATTCCATCAACAGGATGCGGTTGCTACTAATTAAAAACTTCATAATTTCTTCCATATAGCAATTTCCACCAAACCATCAATGTGTCTCTAGTAAACTCTACAATCGTGCACATTTTAAGTGGTTCCAGTCAATGGTAGAGCTCTTCAGCATGTGCTGCGGTGCTGAACCACATTGGCAGAGCTAGGGAAGGAGAACAACGGAGTCATGGCTCCCCAAATTTATTGGAGTCGATCAAGATATCAACCTATTTTCAACCAGCAGGCAAATTTAATTTTCGCTGATGTCATTTCTGATTGAGGTGCAAAACTCGATTTTTAAAAGTTTATCTCCAAATAAATAAAAGTGCGCAAAAAGCGGACGATAACAGCCTTCAAACTTTGTTTCTGAACCCGGGTAGCCACTTAATACTCCCTGTAATATTAACATTGATAGTGGAAAGATGATAACTAAAAAGATGCCGCCAATCTGATCTATTACAGCAGTGTAAATTCTTTATTTGAAGAAGCAGAATTTAGATTGTACTTGAGGACATGACCGGAAAGTAAAGAGGAGCGAACCCAACTAACTGCATGGTTTGCCATAATTTGAAAAAGAACAATTGCCGTAAGCCTTTGTGGAAAGTATATTAATAAAGTGTTTTGCGATAATTCTTGTGTAATTTTAAAATATGTCGTGGATGTGGGCTACGTCCAATATGCTGGCCAAAGGCTTGATTTGGTGAGCCCTGATTTATAATGTGGAGAGTACAGATTACGCTATAGTTTTTGTAAGAAAATTAATCTTTCACCATGTCGCGTTTATTAAAATTTTGATTCTGTTTCAACTTTAATTTTTTCTTAAAATTGAGGCGACTTGTAGTATTGCTCGAATAATTAGTTCTGACTCCAACTTAAAAGCTAGGAAAAGAAAAACAAATGCTCAAATTTACAAAAGAAAAAAGTCTTGCGAAAAACAGCCAAGATATTAAATCAAATTTGAACTTGAGACAATTCAGATTTACGCATAACATAATCCACGACAGAACGAAACCAACAGATTACAGAAACTATACATATATAAAAACTATTCCGACAAAGCAAATTTACTTATTCGTAACACACCATTTCTTTTGCTACATACTGTATTTCGTTTCCAACAACTTTTTCGTGATTGCGCTTCAATCAACTGTTTGCTAAGCTTAAAAATTTGGTTCCGGCGTTTGCAGTTGCGCTTTAATGGTTTTAAGAACGGTTATGAAATTTGCGTTGTGCCTGAAAGGTATAAAATTTTAGTTACAAAATTTGCGCACGCTAGAAAACTTTTTATCAGTGCTGCTTGCAATGCATCATTGGCATCATATGGCAAAGCATAGGTATCAACGTTGACGAGCTGAAAAAATAGGCTTTGCTGCATACATTTTATGTTTTGCCCACGTCAATTGAATTGACTCAATCCTGTTGCACTGTAGGTCGCAATAAGGACGGCTAGATATCTAAAAACCTCCTAAGCGGTCGAGTAGCCAAAATAGGTGTTGCTGCCAGACCGCTCGTGAGGAATAAGGGCATGGCAAAATACTATGGAGCCCCAGAAGCTGGGCTACTCTTTGAGGCTTGGACTATAGGTCGTATATAGAAAAGAAGGTGAATCGGACGAAAAGTGTCTTGAGCCGGATGACGGCAGGCACTGCATAAAGAATTCTCAATTCTGCCAATTGCAGAGACATAAGAGTTTAACAGAAGCTGTATTCGTTTGTTGCATCAAAGACGAGAAACAACACAGAAAGCGTCATGCCTAAGCACAAGTTCCCCTGTGACACTGAGGGAGCCTGCGTGTCGAAGAATTTTGATGAGACAGTACACCTCCAGCACCAGAAAAGTGATGAGTGGTCACAAGGGATAAGAGGAGAGAGACTACATGGAACTACACATGACTGCAACAGTGCACCTCGTCAGGCACATGCATCGGTCGTATTATTGCTCGAAAAAAATGTGTGACAGGAAGCCCATTGTAGCCGAATAGGAAAGAAGAGAATGGATAGTTTTTGCCAGATGTGCCAGAGAGCGTGAGAGGAAGGTGTAGCTAAGACAGAGTGAGAGTCTGAGAGGAGGAGAAAAGACAAGAATTGGCAGACGTAATGGTGCTATCGAGATCAGCAGAGAGCTTGTAGAATGACGCAGTCTTCACCAGAGAAATTTGAACACCCTGGAAGATGCCAAAGTCTTTTCCAACTGAAAAAGAGACAGAGTAATCCATCTAAATTAAGAGATCCTAAGATAGGAGAGAGAGCCAAGGTGGGAAAGAGTAGCACCTTGACGAGAAAAAGGAGGTTCAAGCAAGAGCATGAAATAGAAAGGATGAGCTCAACACTGAGGAGAATTGGTTTTAAGAAGGAAAGGAAGGATCAACAAGCAGAACTTCCCTAGAGGAAGAGGGAGAAAACATGAGCAGGTAAGTGAATGTAAAGCCTCTCCAGGAAAGCCTTGGTTTCACTTCATGTCATTTTAATCCTGAAATAGGTAAAGAGCTTGGAAGGTGAAGGGCCCGCTTATAAGATGGCAGAGCGAAATAAGTCAGAGTGACTCGTATGAAAATAGAGATATCTTTGGGAGAAGAAGACGGTTAGGAAAGAATGAGAGTCACCCAGCGATGGCGCGAATGCCTCCTTGGTGAAGACGTTCCTACTTGGTATCGTTGATAACGCTAATAAATGAAAACAATCCAGGTGAGAACAAACCGACGAAAACCTTTGCACAGCAGAGAAAGTGACTGTTTGACGGGGCTCACGAGATCTGCGGTTTGGTTCTTTACATTAGCATTTCTTAATTGCTTAAAACACTCATTTAACACTACAACGACAGCGCTTTTAAACTACCTAGAACGACTAAGTGCGTCAATTGACGCATTAGGTGGAAAAGCTTTATTTCGTTCATTAATTTGATCAAGTAAACGTTCCTGAAGTCGAGATGTCACTTGTTGCACTAGAAATAATCAAACATTATGTAATACCGGTACATATTCAGCAAAAACAAAGTAAAGTAAAAAACGCAATTTGCCAAACTTAAACCGCAGATTTTGGTTTCTAGCAGTGTTTGAAAGAAAAAAAAAGATCAACAAGGTGTTGTTTACAAAATCATAATCGTAACAGTTCACAAAAATAAGCAACTTGTCGGTTGCATTCGATCAACACAGTTTGGGCTAATTTCTATTTCGAATTTACCACATAGCCTACTGTACTCTGGCAAGTGTAGCACGAATCCATTGTTCTATTAGGGCACTTAGAGGTTGCTCAAGTTTTTCGTTTTTTTTCTGGAGTTTGTTAGTTTCTAAGGGAATTCTTTGTGCTACTGCATTTTTTTCAGCAGTATCTCCTGGAGGTGTCCCTTTAAGTTCTTCATCCACACGTTGTGCGAACTTTCGGCAACTGACGCGCGACTTGCAAATAACTCGGAAGAGAATCCAGCTCTTGATCAGTGCCTGATCAATGACATTGTAAAATACGTGAATGGGCCACCTTTTTCTGGCAGCTTTTACAGAGTATTTCTTAGTCATCTGATCAATGACGTCAACACCAGCCTTCGTTTTTATGATAAAATAAAGCAGTCTCTGGTTTTTTCTTGAGGTTGTTTTCGGAAGGAATCTCTACATCAGGACGTACTGTAATCATTATTACTACCGACGTTTGTTTTTTACACTAATATGAAGTCAAAATAACAGTAGCTGTTTGAGCAGATGCAAACAGGGAAGTTTCGTGCTGCTGCTGCTGCTTTTTTTTGGCATCTTCTGGCAGTTCTCTTCAATTCTGTCGGACTGTGCGAACAATACTACATTTTTGATCTGCTAGATGTAGGGCAACATCAAGACTTGTGAAAAAGTTATCACAAGTTACATTATAGCCACGTTTGAAAATCGGTTGCATCTGCTTTGTCACGGCTTATTTCGGCAGACTTACGGAAGTGTCCTAGTTCTCATCTTTCCCAAGTTTCGGAAAACTATAAAACAAGTGTTTTGTCTCCGCGTCAATCGCCATCCAAAACTTGATTCCAAAGTTATCCGCTTTATTCGGCATGTATTGTGTGAACTTGCATTTAGCCTTACATGGAAGTAATTGCTTGTCACTAGTAATGTAAGGGCCAGCTACATACCTTCTGATAGTTCTCAATAGAAGAGTTCCAAAACAAAGAAGCCCAGCAAAACTTGTCATGCATCGCCCTTTGGCGCCTGCCACTCTTCCGGTCGAAACGTTAGAATGTATCATTTCCTTGAATCTCTGTCTAGATCAGGGATTCTTAAACTGGGGGCGTGAAAGCTTCACAAGGGGGGCGCGAGCATGACAGTGACATATTGATGAAAAGCAGCTCCGAACTACAGTCAAATCTCGTTACCACCTCGTTACTAATCCATTACATTAGAATCTGTGACCTAGTTTTAAAAAACAATTTTGTCTGGACTTTGATTCGTTACTGTTTTAATTTCCGCTGTCTTATTTACATCAACACATCGTTATATGCTTCGCCTTCCTTTCTCCGCGGGAGATGTCACTTAGCACGTCGATTTTGTACTTTTTCATTTACCGTATTTGCTCGTTTTGTAGCCCGGGCCCTTATTTTTTTCAACCAAACTCACTACCGGGCCCTTATTCAAACGGGCCCTTATTCAAGCACGGGTGCTTGTTATTTTCAAAGTAAAATTATGCACAAAAATTATCGTTGAAGACAAATATTTCACGACATTAATCCTTTTTCCATGTCAATTTATTCACGTCAAACGCAAATTATTTACGTCTAAAGAGTAATTCCCTCATATTAGTTTAAATTATTAACAAGAAGTAACAAATCAAAATTTGAGCTGCTTCTTATTTTCTATTGTTCTCTACCACTGAAAAATCAGCTTTTACATCGGGCGGGTATTCAAGCACGGGCCCTTATTTATTTTTAAGTTCTGTTCACACGGGCGGCTATTCAAACGGGCCCTTAATCAAGACCGGGCGGTAAAACGAGCATATACGGTATTCGTTCTTTTCTCTCCCACGCCGTTAAACCGTATTTTCCAAACTTTTTGAAAGTTCACGAGCGAGATTTATTGTTAACGTTGTTGTGGAGTGGACAGTACCTGGTTGTTTTCAGTTAAAATTCTTTGCTGGGATTTATTAGTAGTTTTCTTAGTGTTGTGACTTTTGTTTACTTTTTTTTAAGAACTGATGATGCTTTCTTAAAGCGAAATATATTTTCTTTTTGTTTTTATATTTTGAGGTTGATTAATTTTAACTTTTTCAAACTTGTTAATCCCCCATAATTTACAAATTTTAGACCTTTAAAAAATAAGTGGTATTTAATTTAGCTGCAGTGATAAAAATGAGTGCAAAAAAGAGGAAGTGCAATGAAGAATATCTGCAGTATGATTTTACTGATGCAGCAGTGAATGGTCAAGTTGTACCACAGTGCGTTATATGTTTCGAAAAGTTGAGCAATGATGCTTTGAGGTCAAATCGCTTGAAGCGTCATCTTCAAACAAAACATCCTCTTCATCAAACGAAACCCTTGGCTTTCTTTCAAAGCAAGAAGGATTCTTTTAAAAAAATGAAAATCGCCTGTGCGGAGAATTTTAGCCAATTATCATCTGCGGAGCTGGTAGAAGCATCTTTTGAAATTGCTCAAATGATAGCTCAAGCGAAAAAACCTCATACTATTGGCGAAACTTTGATAAAACCATGCATGTTGAAAGCAAGTAGCCTTGTTTTGGGGGAAAGCAACAGCAAGAAGTTAGCAAAGATTTCTTTTTCAGATTCCACTATTAAGACACGAATCGATGAGCTTGCAAATGATATTGAATGTCAAGTTCTTCAAAAGATACACGCATCACCTTATTTTGCCATTCAGTGCGACGAAACGACTGACGTAGCTCAATTGTCACAGTTGATGGTCTATGTTCGTTTTGTTGGATCTGCTACAATTGAGGAAGAAATGCTATTCTGCAAATCGCTTGAAACGACCACTAAGGCAGAAGATGTGTTCAGAGTTGTTGATGCATACTTTCACAAAAACGGCATGAAATGGGAGAAACTTGTTGGGGTCTGCACTGATGGTGCACCAGCGATGCTTGGGTGTCGGAGTGGATTTATTACCAGGGTAAAGCAAAAAAATCCGGACGCAGTTGGAACTCACTGCGTAATCCATCGAGAGGCTTTGGCCTTCAAGTCTTTACCTGCTGCAATGAAGAAAAAGCTTGCCATAATTATACGAATTGTTAACTTTATCAAATCAAGTGCTGTCAATTCCCGGTTATTTTCCCAGCTATGTAAACACATGGATTCCAATCATGAAAATCTGTTGTTTCATACAAATGTTCGATGGCTATCAAAAGGTAATATGTTAGCTCGCGTTTACGGTTTGAAAGATGAAGTAAGTATATTTCTTGAATCTCAGGGAAAACAAGATCTCCTGTTACCATTCCAATCACAAGAGTTTCAACTGGCAATGGCATATCTTGTTGACATTTTCGAAGCTCTCAATTGCCTCAATCTACTGTTGCAAGGAAAGAACATGAACCGTATAAAAGATTACGATGAGATACGGACATTCATAGCAAAGCTGGGGTTGTGGCATCGCCGAGTTCAACGGGGAAATGCAGCCTCATTTCCTACCTTGGACATAGCACTTGAGAACAGCAAAGCCAAACTGGAAGGTGAACTTAAGGTAAAAGTGGAATCCCACCTCCAAATTTTGAAAGAAGAATATAACTGCTATTTTCCCGACTTGGGTAATGTTGAACTAATAGAGTGGAAGATGACGAGAAATCCCATTCGAATCAAAGAAGATATTCTTTCGGAAGAACTGCAGGAAGAGTTTTTGGAGATGAAGTGCAACTCCACTGCTAAAGATGATTTTGAAGCAATGTCTCTTAACAATTTCTGGGCTAAATATTTGCATATATATAAGAATGTGGGCAATGTGGCGATACGTACCCTTCTTCCATTTTCATCGACATATTTATGTGAAAGTGGATTTTCAGCACTTGTGAGTATGAAGACAAAATTTCGTAACAAACTGGAATGCGAAGCAGATCTTCGATGTGCGTTGTCTTCAACAAAGCCTCGAATTAAACGACTAGTTTCCCAAAAACAGTTGCATCCTTCACACTAAGCAGGATAGTGGCAAATAAGTTATTGTTCTATTTTTCGTGAATTTGATTTTTGAGGCTAGGTGAGGCGTGAGCATGAATGACAAATGTCAAGGGGGGCGCGACTAAAAAAGTTTAAGAACCACTGGTCTAGATAGAGTGTTGTTGAACATCGAAAATCCCCAGGTTAACTTCCATAAACTTATCGCAGAAAAATCTCTCTGTTCTAAAATCCCTCTCGCAATAACCAGTCCAATAAACTTGTCCAGCTTATCAAGCGTCACATCCCAGCTTTTTTGTCAGAAATGCGATGGGTTTCAGCTACAGTGCATTTTCTTATATTTCCTAGCATTGCCTCATCAAATAAAACGCCAAAGGATGACAGTGGGCTGCTTTCCCTAATTCCGCCTGTCGTAAATACAGTTGGGCCAGGCTTAAAGCTCAGTATGTTTTGTTGTTGCAAGCGCCCACGTTGTACATGGAGAGTAGCCAAAGCTTGCCAAACTGTTCCGTCTTTTCCAAAAAAGTCCTGATTTACTTGCACTTGATTTGATCGATCGTTGTTATCGTCTTTACTAGAACTATTGACGCCTAATTCTTCCCCATTTGAATCAGGCTCCACTTCTTCTAAATCGTTATCTAATACATCATCTACCTCGCTGTAGGAGTCTACACCATCCGAACAGTCTACTTAAATATCTTGTAACTGTAGCAAAGCCAGCGGAACAGTAAAACTTCTTGACATAATGGATAAACTATTACTAGCAAAACACGTTTCCAAAGCAATCTACAAAGACAAAGGCACGCCAACACCTGTAATGTATCATAAAAACTTGCATAAATCATGGAATATAACGCTATTATTGATGAAAACAGCAGTCCGTGTACCACAGAAGTGCCTGCTTTTCTTCTTAAATGTCTACTGTTTACAAGCACGTGACAATCTCAAAATCACTAAATAAGCCCGAATTCGTACAGCGAAGTAGAACGCCTGCTATGACCTCTCAATATTCAATTATTTCTCAGACAAAACAATTGCCGCGTTGTCTGCTTTCTCATGTTATCTGCTTTTTTACATGATAATAACTCTGCAGATTTTAAATCTTCAATAAACTCGAGATGAAATTTTAAGCTGTGGGCGTCAATTGACGCGCTTGGTCGTTCTAGTTGATATATCACTAATATTGTTGTTTCACTCATAAAACTCCAAAAAATACACAAACTCAACGTTGCAATAATATAAAAAAACGTCCAGAAGGTAAAGTGCATCCATTATGCCATCGAGTGCACGACCATAGACAAGGTTGTAGTATAGGTCCTACGGTTAGCAGTGTGGAAATCCAACTCGCAAAACTTAGATCTTTACGCCTGACCTAAAAGCATTTTAAGCAAAGCCTGTAGCAAAAAAGCACGGAAAGTGTTAAGCCAGATATGCCAACTATAAGGATCCGCAGTGATGTCGCTGTTCAGTTCGTAAAAATTGTGATAGTTTTGAAAAGTATTGACCCTCAAAATTAAAAAGTGAAATCTGGGGCTATCTCGTGAAAGATCACTTATTCAAGATTTTCCAAAATTCTAAAAGGTCTTCTACAAAGAAAAAAAAGCCTTCAATCTTAATTCACCCCAAATTTGTTAGAAGTGTTTTAAAAAAATGGTAAAATGTCAAATTCCAAAAGGGTGTCATCTAGGATGGATTTCCTCCTAACGAAGCTACTTAGTGTGGCAAACACCCCACCACAGCCCAGCCTATGATTGAAAGAGGAAGCCAGAGATTTTCCAGTCATTGAATTGACAGACCAACCGATTGAGATAAAGTTAGGGTTGCCAACTTTGATAAATTTCAATAAAGGGCACTGTGACTAGGGTTCCCAACCGTCCTTTGTTTTAAAGGACAGCCCTCTATTTGAACCCCTCTGTCCTTGTCCGGGTGCGTGATCGGGTGTTGACCTTTTTTCTTTTTTTTTTGGAGGCCACCATGTATAAATACTGCTCGTGGACGTGGTGGCCTCCAAAAAAAAAAAAAGGTCAACACCAGGTTTTCCATGGGTTGTGCTACACAACCGCGGTTTGACTGTACTTTTGCAAATTTTTTCATCTCTTGCAGGAAATTTTTTTCAGCTCTAGAAATAAAGAACAATTCTAAGTTTAATAAAAGACAAGGACAGGGGGGTTCAAATAAAGGACTGTCCTTTGAAATAAAGGACGGTTGGCAACCCTAGATAAAGTTGACTTATAATAGCAAACATTTTTAAACATTAAAAAACGTTAAATTTGAAGAATAAATTGTCGAAAGAACGAATTGATCTGGTTGAAATAGCAAACATTTTATCCAGAGACGTAGCAGCCGCCCCCCCAAACCCCCCAATTGGGGGGGCCCAGGCCAACTTTGGGGGCCCAAGTTAGTCTGAAATTGCTTTTTGGCTACGTGACTATTTTCAGTTCAGCAGACTTGTTTACAACCGATTTAAACTGTAGGAAGAAATTGGCTTGTGACATCATAAGTGAATGCAACGTCATTTTATCTCGCAGAATCTAGAATATTTCGATTGATTTTCTGGTAGAATCTTGAATATTCGATTGACGTAACAATGCCGTTGTTACGCAACAATCATAGAATGGTCTGGAATTCTGTTTGGCTATAAATACCGGGACAATATATATACACTGCAGAGTGCAGATAAAGTATTTTATTGACATTGTATAGAATGAAACGTTCAAAAAGTGGTGCTCAAAAGAGAAAAGAAGCAGCCACTGCTCGAGATGCTGTAGCGAAATTGCCCAAGATGACAGATTTTTTCAAGATTACTGAGCAGAGTAGACCTGGCACTAGTACCGAGAGGGATGAAGAAAACTATAGTGTACAAGAAAAAGAAGACTATGACGATCAGCATCAAAGTGATTGTGAATTTCCAGAAAATGTAAGTTGTGATTTACCTGCCAATACGCAACCTTCAATATCAAAAATATCTGAATCTCAATTTACCCCTATCCCTGATGACCCATGTAAATGGCCTGAAAGTATTTCTGATGCTCAACGATGTGATATAGTAAAGCGTGGACCACATCAACTAATAATGAATTTTCCATATAATAACACAACTCCAAGGCGACGTTTTTCCTCCAACCATTATAAACGTGTGTTACCTAATGGTGAAAGTGTTTCACGGTCGTGGCTAGTTTATTGTGGGGAATCAGATCAAGTTTTTTGCTTTTGTTGTAAGCTATTTGGAAAAACACTAAGCCCCTTTTGTAGTGGTATAAATACATGGGAGGGTTTTTCGAAAAAACTGAAAGACCATGAAAACGGCATTTCCCACCAAGAATGCTGCAGTCAATGGATGTTGCTAGCTGAAGGGATAAGAAATTCATCCACTATCGACAAACGCGAGATGAATATTTTTTTCAATGAAAGACGTTTTTGGAGAAATGTTTTAGAGAGACTTATCGACATTGCCTTGTTTCTATCGGAAAGGAATCTTGCTTTTAGAGGATCTGAAGAAGTCTTAGGATCTCCTCACAATGGAAATTTTCTGGGTATATTTGAGCTTTTGGCAAGAAGAGATCCGATCCTAAAAGAGCTTCAAGACAGAATCAAGAATAAAAACACTAAAGATCACTATTTGAGTCCTACCATACAAAATGAACTAATTGAATTGCTAGCGACAGAAGTTGAAAAAGAAAATTTACAGCAATTGAAATTGGCAAAATATTTTTCTATAATTTTGGACTGCACTCCAGATATGTCACATCATGAACAAATGTCTGTCATTCTCCTTTATGTACTATGTAATGAAGAAGCTGCTGTTGTTAAAGAAACATTTTTTGGCTACTTGAGAATAAGTGACAGTACTGGGAAAGGCTTGTTGGACGCTTTCTTAGAAAAAGCGACCGAACTGCAACTCGAATTGTCTGATTGTCGAGGTCAGTCATATGATAATGGTGCTAACATGAAAGGAAAACATTCTGGGCTCCAAGCAAGAATGCTAGACATCAATCCCAAAGCTGTTTACGTGCCCTGTGCAAACCATACCCTTAACTTAGTTGTTGTTGACAGTGCTAATTCATCGACGGAAGCATTGACATTTTTTGGAGTACTTACAAGGTTGTATGTGCTGTTTTCTTCCTCTGCTCAGCGTTGGGAAATTTTGAAGAAACATGTGGAGCTGTCCATAAAGTCACAATCTGATACTCGTTGGGAAAGCAGAATTAAATGCATCAAACCTCTTCGATACAATTTAAAAGAGGTGTTGCTGGCACTGAACGACTTGGAAGCCATTTCCATAGAAAGAAAAGATGGAAGAGCTGCCTCAGAAACAAAATCGTTGATAGCTCATTTATCAAAATGGAGTTTTCTTTTGTCGGTGTTTATTTGGTATGATATCCTATTCCAAGTCAATAAAGCAAGCAAGATTCTTCAATCGTATGGAGTCTCCCTTCATACAATGGAAACAAACGGAAATCCAGGCAACTGAAAAGTTTTTGCAAAACTATCGCACAACGGGTTATGACAGTGCTGCAACATCTGCTGTTGAAATAGCACAGGAATTGGATATTGATCCTTCTTTTCCTCCGTCAAGAAGTGGAAAGAAAAGAAGATTGTTTGATTACCAAGGTGAAGAGGAACAACGAGCTACTCCTGAACTGAAATTTAAAAGCAACTTTTTCTATCCATTAGTAGACCAGGCTATTATGTCAATAAAGGAGCGCTTTAATTTGTTACGTGAGGTTTCTTCCGCCTTTTCGTTTTTGTACACACGAGACAAACTTTTGCTTGTGCAACAAGAAAATGCTCTTCTTACTTGCTGTAAAGAGTTCCAAAAAAAGTTCGGTGACATTGATTCTGATGAAATGAGCGCTGAGCTACAGCGGTTTGTTTTAATTTTACAAAAAAAACGCAATCTCAATACGGCTCAAGACTTTCTGAACTATCTTCTAAAGACTCATTTATTTGAATTGTATCCGAATGTGTACATCGCACTTCGAATCTTACTAACTTGCCCCGTGACTGTTGCCAGCGCTGAAAGAAGCTTCAGCAAATTGAAAGTGATCAAAACTTTTAATAGAACGTCTATGACAGACAGTAGACTATCTTCATTAGCCATGTTGTCAATCGAAAATGACTGCGCCCGATCTCTTGATTATGACAATGTTATAACAGCATTTGCGAACAAAAAGGTTCGCTCCAGACTATTTAAATGATACTGTGTTTTTATAACTTTTTCATGTTTTTCAGTGTCATTGCTTTCGTTTCGCAGTGTCTGCATAAATGTCCTACTGAACTCTGGCATCGGTGCCGAATTTTTTATGACTTGCACCTTCGGTATCGGCATGCTTTATTCTGACATTAGCCTGTTTACTTATGTACAAATTGTGGTGTATTTTCTTAATGCAGCTTTTCAATTTTACACCTCTAAAGTGATATGACCTGTGCGCAGGGGCTCTTGCGCTTACTTTGGGGGGGGCCGAAGTTGGAGTGCTACGGGACTGATTTTATCCGACATACACATGCTGATGATGCACAAAGGAAAACTTGAGCTGAAACAAAAATTCGGAAAAATCATAGAGTAAAAAGTTTTAAAGTAAAATTAAATGCAGCCGTACTTCAATTGTATAAGCAGCTGGTGATGACCTTGGCAATCATTCCAAAGATGGCCATAGGCAAAATGAGTTCAATTGCAATTGCACATTCACGATTAGAGAATGGCAAAAGAAAATAGTACTGCAAGAAACGAGATAGAAAAAATACATTACGCATAATTTTCACTCAGCATTTTTCATTTTTTTGGCAATTGCAATGTATCTTACTAATGACAAGTTATGGCCTGTCAAGTCTACCAATTTAGTCGGGAGTTGCGCTTTTTCCCTCTCTCCCGATTTAAACTAAAAATCTTCCGATGCAGCTCAAAATTTTTCATTTTGCAAGAAAGAAAGTCATGAAGCTCTGAAGCTATTTTATTTTATTCTCGTTAGTCTTTCTTTTTGTATGGGCCTACCTTTTGGCTTTCTACACAGTGTTGTCAAAAATACTGATTTCGTTTTTCATCAAATGAGCACTCATTGTTAACCATTGAGATGCAAAAACAGCCTCTAGTTTTGGCGCCACCTTCAACACTGAACCAGGGTTGCCAGATTGGCCTTTTTAAGGCTAAAAATGAGTAATCTCGCCTTTTTTACAGCAGTTTGGCCGCGAAATTTATATTTTGGTTTTTTTTTAATTTGACCTTAAATTTGGCTTTTTTTAAATTTTACAGTATTACTTTTCATTACTTAATTACTGTCAACTTTTCAACTTGGTCATTTTCAACCTGCAGTTAATCTACAATTTGGAATAATTTTTGTAATTTTTGATTTAAGACTTATAATTTGTTTGAAACGTAAACCTTCATAATACCTAAGCGGAAAAAGACTTATGATGCTGGAAGAAAATGTAACAAAGCATGGGAAAAATCATATCCATGGTTGAAATGTGCTCAAGACAATCAAAGTTGATTTTCTGTGATGTGCAAAGTTAATGTAATTTCAAAGTTATCCAATATTTCTGCCCATGAAAAAACAAAAAACATCAAGAAAAAATACCAAACTTTTTTCAAAGCTCATTAGATGAGTTCATTTGCAATAAATCTACTCATGAAGAAAAGATTGCTGAAATAGAACTTAGTTTAATTATAGCATGCCACTCATCTATTCGATCAATCAATCATATTAGTGAAGTGATAAAGAAATGTGGTGAAAACAGTGTCTTAGGAAACGTTGCATAGAACTAAATGTACTGCAATTATCAAGAATGTCATTTCAGCTTCACTTAAAGAAGAACCAAAAAATAACCTGCAAGGTAAGAAATTTGTTCTACTTGTTGACAAGTCTACTGACATAAGTACTCAAATACATCTCTGCAAACTTGTGCAATTTTACTGCGATAAAAAACAAAATTTGATCAGAGTTTTTGTCTTTTGTGCTTGTAATTTTGTTTGAAAAAATAGCTGAAGAAATAGCAGTATTTGGCCGAACTCTTTCAAACTGCATAGGATTTGCAAGTGATGGGCTTCTTGTATGGTTGGAAAATACAATTCAGTGTAGTCAAGAATGAAAAATAAATCACCAAACTGTGTTCAGATGAAATGCATATGCCATTCTTTAAGTCTTTGTATTGAACATACATTTTCCAAGTTACCTTCTAATGTTGGCTATATTTTAACTGAAGTGCCTTTTTGGTTTGCAAATAGTGTCATAAGAAGACAAGATTACAAAGCCTTTAAAGTAATAAATTCTGCAGATGAAGAGAACCATGAAAGGAATGTCACTCTTCCATTTCAAAAATTGTCAAAAACAAGATGCTTAATTAGAGGAAAAATTCTGTACAATATTCTAGTGAAATGGGAAGAATTATTGGCTTACTTTAGCAGTTGTGAAGCAAAACTAGAGTTTTCATGTAAGGTAGAAATGTAAGCTAATAAAAGAAATGCTTGCAGATAGGATGAATTACTTGTATTTCACATTTGTTATTCTTATTGTTCAAGAATTAAAAAAAATAAATTCTTTATTTCAACAAACAAATGGTGACCCGTATGAACTTTTCAAAGAATTGCTACTTCATCATGAGAGTTTACATAGAAGACTTAATGACCAAAATGGGTCATGTAAAAGCTTGGAATGTGTTGATTTTGGTGCTAAATTCAATCAGGAAGTTAGTATTCATCTAGCAAAATTCATTAATGGTCCTATAGATCAAGAAAAACGATAAATAGAGGATGTAAAGTTGAGGTGCCAAACATTGCTGCAGGAAGCATTAAGTCAGGTACAGAAGAGAATTCGTGATTCGTTTGACATATTTAAGAGGCTCTCATTGCTAAATCCTACTAAAGTTCTGAGTCAAACACTAAAAGCTGATTTTAAAGATTTTCCATTTGTGCATCTTATGGAAGACAATATGAATGTCATTGAATGCCAATATAGAAAAATTGATCTTGTAGAATGACTTGAAAAGAATGTTTTGCAGCAAGTGGTATTCCTAGTGTCATGAATACGTAAATTTGTGCTAGAAGAATAGTTTTATATATGTATAGTTATTATAATCTGTTGTTTTATTTTGCAGTGATCATTTTCAATTGTAAATCTGAATTGTTTGTAGCCCTAACTTGCTAAACTGTTTTTTAAAAAAATACCTTTTTTTCTTTCGGACTTGTAAATAGATTTGTAATTCACATGCCTTTCTGACGTCATAATGACTGTGTACGTAACCTAGTTTTCTAGCGTATTCTAGTGATTCTTTTCGAAGATTTTTTCTTTTTTTTTATTACTACCTATTACGTAATTTATTAATGGTGTTTTTCTTTTGTCACGTGATGTTCTAGCAATTTCTAGATTATTTTCCGTCATATACATGTATATAAGGCGGCAAGATTTTAGACATTCAGAGATTGAGTAGCAGATCAGAGTAGAAATTAGTGTTAAAAAAGGCGTTGTTGTGTGGTGATTGTTGTGACAGGAATCAAGCGATTATTTTGGTGGCTTAGTTATAGTTAGTCTCTGATACTTAATTGTTGAAGTGCTTTAGTTCTGTGTTTTGGCAAGCGAAAGAATTCGAAGTTATAAAGTGGTTCGTGAATATATTGTTCTGTTCTTGATCGAGAAGTGTGCGGGTTAAAGTATCTTAGTGGAAGCCAATCTTTTCCTAGCTATTAAGTTGCAACCAAGCTTAATTATTCGAGCGATACTGCAAGCTAATCGCTTCAATTTAAGAAGGAAATTGAAATAGAATCAAAAACTCTATCAAAACGCGACACCTAGCAATACTCTTCAATTTTGGCAAGGTGTGGGTAAGTACAGTAACTTCCAAGAACTGTCATCGTATGCTCTAACATCATTGATAACACCTGCAAGTAACGCAACTGTTGAACAAATATTTTCTTTAGTCACTGCCGTCAAAACGAAGCCTCGCAACAAAACTCAAATTAAGTTACTTCATGCATTAGTAAGAATCCGTTCACACTTGCTAGATACCAGAATTTGCTGTAAAGAATTTGTGTGCTCTACGCATATGCTAAAACTGCATAATAGTGACAAACTATATGGACGAACAGAGGAAGAGAACAGAAAGTATGATGAAACTGATTATCTAGAAGAAATTCTTGAAGAATGATTAAATTTAAGTTTTTTTATCTTATTTTTCCATTTGGTGTAAATGGATACAAAAATTGTTATTTGGCCTTTTTTTATAATTATCTAAATTGTTTTGGCCTTTCTTTGCTTGTCATTTGGCCTTTTGCGCTTTTTCTGGTCTGGCAACCCTGCACCGAACTCAATGGATTGTGGTATTTTAAAATATCTTCTCTCGGAGGAAAGCGCTTTAGAGAAAATCAGCTAAATTAAGCATCAATAAATTAATTGCCAGTAACTAAAAAAGAAAAGTACATTAGCAAATTTCTACAAGAGTGGCAGAAAGATTACCCATTTATTTCTAAAAGTCGTTAACAGTGACGATGAGTTTGTTAAATGCTGTTTCTGTGGGATAGATATTAATGTAGCTCGCGGCGAAAAAACGATCTAACAAAACATTATATCAGAGAATCAGAAGAAGATATACCAATTATACCGCTGGCTGTGAGACTCATAGAGTTACTAGTTTTTTTTAAAAAAAGAATTATTTGTGTGGAGACTAAGTTTGTAACGTTCATGGCGAAAAGTAATGAGCCATTTCATAGGCTTTTATGCAACAGATTTTCAAAAAATAGCCTAACCTGTGGTCAGCGACATGTCTTCGAACTGGCCAAGAAGCAAGAAGCTGGAAAGACAAAAACTACACAAATCACAGAAGGTAGGAGGAATCAGTTTTTGGTATTGAAGAAACCAAATGTGCACAGCGTGTATTTGAGAAGATGATTTTAGGATGGCTATTTCACTGATCTGCTATCGCATTGTAGCGCAGTTTTTGCGTTCAGCAATTGTTACCTTTTGTGCGTTCTGCGCGAATAATCAGTAATGTATTGTAACAATTTGAAGCCCATGGGTTGAGAATTGGATGTTCTTAAGTAGTGTTAAAGTTAATACAGAGGGCTCCGCTTATCCTGGCCTCTGCTTGTTGTGGCTCTCCGGTTATTGTAGGCCATTTTTGTGGAAAAAACAAAAACCGATTTGCAAAGCATTTATCTCCGCTAATTATGGTCAAACCTCTGCTTATTATGGCCACCTGTTCTGCAATTTTTTTGAGCGTTTGTGTGTTGTTTGCAAACAAATTCTACTTATCCCAATAAAGTATTGCTGTGGTAGTTTTTTACTTTTGCAATCATTTGTAATTGCAGTCATGACTTCTTACTCAAAGAGAGATCGCACTTTCGTAGAAAAAAAGGAAGTTCTCAATGCAGTCAAAAACAGAAAGCCTGCAGAAACCCAAAAAGAAATTGCAAAGCGGCTGGGCGTTGGGCAAACGACGCTGCAAAAATGGTTGAAGGAGAAAAAAGAATAACGGACAAAGTGGGAAGCATTTCAGCAAGACAAAGACATTAAATGGCAGCCATCAAAGAAAAGCTGTCGAACGGGGAAAGACGAGGAAATTGAACAATACTTAGTTGATTTTTTAGGCAAGCGCAGGGGAAAGGTGTTCTGGTGACAGACGAGTTGTTGATGGAAAAGTCAAAGGTTATTGGAAAGGAATTAGATTGCGAGTTCAAGCCGACAATGAAATGGTTAAGTCGGTGAAAACGACGTAATGCAATCAAATGGAAACGAGAACATAGCGAAGGGGCACAGGGGGATGTCACAGTTGCAGAAGAGTGGGTAAAAACTACATTACCAAAAATTTTCAAGGAGTATCCGCCTAGCAGAATTTTCAATGCTGATAAAAAAGCGATATTCCATTATGCAACACCAGATGGGAGTTTGACATTTGCAAAAGCACTGTTGATTCGGTCAAAGAAGGCAATGGACCGCATAACAGTTTTATGCTGTCCAAATCTGTCAGGGCATGATTAGCGTCCATTGCTTATCATTGGAAAAAGTAAAAAACCGCGTTGCTTCAAGGGAGTTGACGTTAACAAATTCCCCGTTGTTTATTGGGCAAATGCCAACGCGTAAATGATTGGAGTTTGGCTCAAAGAATGGGTGCGCCAGTAGGACAAATAATTGAAGGAAAAAATTGTTTGATTCGTGAACAATTGTAAAGCTCATCCGCAGATAATAAATTTGAGAAATATCTAATTGGAATTCTTACCGAAGAATAAAACATCACTGATCCAACCAATGGGTCAAGGGGTGATCAGGAATTTCAAGCATTTCTACCGATAGACATTGATATGGATGATATTGGAAGGAATTGAAGAGGAATTTTTAGAGAAGCCATTGACCGCAGTGACAGTTAGTAGAAAAATATCAGTTTTAGATGGTATCCGAATTGCAGCAGAGGGTTGGTGACCAGTCAAATTAACAACAATCACTAATTGGTTCCATCAAGCAGAATTCCGTATGGAAGATGATATAGTTGAAGAAAGTGCGAGTAAAGAGGAACAATTAGAATTGAGCTTTTCGGAAATGAAAGATGGTGACTGTTTTGTAGCATTTGATGATGAAGAACCATGTGTCGATGAATGCCCGGATGTTGACGATATGTTACAAGAAGTTATTGCATCTCTTCGTGTCGGTAGCATTGTATTGCATCTCTTCGTTGATTTAGAAAGTGACGATAATGATATCCAGTGCCAACGAGTGACAAATGTAGAAGTAAGAAAAAGTTTGTCACTTTTGCGTCGATTTATGACCAAACATGGCTACACTGAGAAATCTTTCTATGCTTTTGATCTGTGTAAACGTGCCGTAGATTTGTGTAGCAGAGTCTGAACTTCAGACGACGCTAATGAGTTTTTTTCATAATTGTTTGTTTGGTGTAAACAATTTTGAAACAAAGTCAAACGAGTAATTTCGAGTTTTGGCTCTACGCTTGCTAGTGTTTGGACTTTGTGCTTCGTTTTTAGTCTGAGGAAGACCTTCAACCGCTATACTCCTAATTAATTTTGAACTTCGGTCATTGTGGCCCTCCGCTAAATATAGGCCACAGCGTCTTGATTCAAAGTGGCCATAATAAGCAGTGCCCCCGTAGTTTTGTTTGTAAGTAGTGTCAATATAGCTTAGTTGTAATGATTATGTTTATTGCAGACATTTGTCATGCGTAAGTCTTATAAAGCTGAATTTGTGATTACAGCTCAGTTTAGTTTATTTACAGTTTTTGTTTTTGGTTCTTCGTCTTTATTCCTCTGTTACAAAAAAAATGACCGAGGCGCTACTCATACAATGAGTTCATAAGACCCAACTCGCTCAGAAGTTACTATTTTTTCTATTGACGTTTTTAGCCTCTTGTTCAATTTGTTGTTTGAAATCTAATTATCATGAAACATTCAGTGATACAAAAACGGGGTTTTAGTGCATACGTGGGAGTTGAACCAAGAATGTGTGGTCGGAGCCGTCACATTGCAAGAGCACGGACCATACGTAGCAGCATAAATTTAGAAAAGATGCTTGCTAAACATAAAAGCAGTGGATATTATGCTGTCAACGGCATTTTGTCTCCGGAAGCTATTTTGGAAGTCGATGTAACACATTTGTGATTGGTCAGTTTTAATGACTTAGTAAAAAAGTGACTTTTTGTCATTTTTCACTGAGCAATTTTTATGAAAAATTAAACCAAATTTAACCCTGACACCTCTAAGATGCATTTGAAAAAACTTGCAAGAGTTTGCGACACACCTGAGAGTATCCTATGATTTTAGTTTGCCGTACTGCAAGATAAATAATACCCAAAATCTAAATAACTGTTGTTATGCTCCAGAAATTGCGTTTTTGGTCTCTAGTTTTCAATCGTAAAAATACGCCCTCTTAAGGTTTAACTTACCGGTGTCTTTCCGGTTTTCGTCCAATTTACGAATCTACTTTTAGAGTAATAAGGAATCTACTTTTAGAGTTCTTTTGACCAAAAAAGCTAAAATTATTGGCACAAAACTAAATTATCGTGCCATACTCTTGAAAAATCAAAACGAGGCGGAGTTTGAGTAATCTAATCCAAACATCGATATCGAATTCCGCAAAATTTCGACATTTCATTAGTCGGCCTATCCGTTTCTCTAGAGTCTCTAAAATACCTTCGGCGGAATTCCGTGTTCAAGTACAGTAGAACGCCGATCATTCGAAACGTCGATTATCTGAACGCTACTCTGACAAACGTCATAAAACCGCATCTACATTTTTGTCTTGAAAAATCGTTATCTGCACTTGATAATGGACTGTGTTTAAGTGCAAAAGCTTTAAGTTTCAAACTAATCTAGTGACTATGTCTTCCATGAAAAGAAAACGGAATGTAGTGACGACTGAGACAAAGCTTGAGACTATAGATCAACTGGCAACAGGATTGAGCAACAATATTGGTATTGCTATTCGATTATCCGAACAACCTTGATCCCAATTAGTTTGGATAATCGGTGTTCTACTGTACTTGTACCAGACGTGACAAACAACTGGAGCAGAAGCCGGCGTTAGACCCGGAGTTTAGTATTTTTGGCAGGAGCCAGAGTCATAATTACATCTCAAAAATCGGACAAGGAGCCGGAGTTGCAATTGCATCACAAAAAGAGGACTAGAAGCAGGATTGGGAGTTTGTTTAAGTTTTAGCCTCTGCTCTGTTGGTTCAGCCAGACTCACACTAAATTTGAACGTTTGAACGAAGTTAGCCACAGGTTATTGTTGGTTCAAATCAAGTAGAATTGACTGCTGAGTTTGGCATTGGACCATCCAGTAGGCACTTGTCAGTTGTCTAAAGCATAGGCGCTGTTATTCGGTCATTAGCATGAAATAGTGATTTTTCTGATCAAAGTTTTTTAAGCATCGAGCAAAGATAAGCTGGAAGCCGTTTTGATTCAGTATCACGATAATCTCGTTTATCAATTAGCCTACTTGCTCCTGTCATATCTTGGTTGCAGCAGTAAGTTAGGCTCATTAATTAAGCCATAATTTATAACTTGTGAAAGCCTGCGCATTGCGTGATATAAAGGTTTTATACATGTTATAAGAGCAAGTCTAGTTACCATTATCAGGTCACCAAGTACCAGTGTAACATTAAGGTCTAGGCCTGCAGCTGACAGGCAGTACCTGCCTTGGTGCGGTAACTTGTTGCCCCAGCACCAGCAGAGCACTGAACAAAAATCTTAATCTTAGATCAGATGATCAGACTAAAAACGTTGGGTGTTAACGTGATTTATGTGCCCTGTCATTGGTTTAGTTGTTTTGTCCTTTTAGTAAACTGGTAAAGTAACTGTTAATGTTTTGGCAGTGGCTATTTTGCCGTCAACGGCATTTTACCTTCAGAGACTATTTTGCCGTGAGGTATTTGTGATTGGTCAATCTTAATCACGTACTAAACATGTGACTTTTGGTCATCTCTGATTGATCAATTTTAAAAACAAATTAAAAAAAGTTTGCACCCCCAGTATACACTCCCAGTGTACACTGCCCCTTACATTTACCTACCGGGCCTGGCCCTACAATGTACACTGCCATTTCTTTCAATGCTCTGCCAGCTGAGATTTGAACCCGCATCCACGATGTCTCAAGACCAGCACACTAACCACTACACCGCAGTGTCACTGGTTGAAATGTACCCGTAAACCGGGGTTACTGTGTACACTTTTTGCCTTTGCTGAAACTTAGCTCTCTAACACAACCTCTTGACGAGTTTTTTTTCAGCTGAACTTGGCACCTCAGAAGCATGCTTTCTAAACTTGAATTTATTTTTTAACACTAACTTTAAAGATGGCCAGTAAGATCATACTTTGTTGCGTACAAAGTTACCCCAACATTGGGGAAACTTTGTACATTTCTTTAATCTCGATTAGCAATGTATTTTCAACACTAAGGTGAACAAACTTCCTGTTTAAAAGGGGCTATTTTGTACACTTTATTTCAATATAGAAAAAGAGTTCTCAAATTAAAAAATACAGTAAAACAGTGGGTAGATTTCAGAAGGCATTGATAGGGAGATAAGTTGTCCTCACGAATGGTCAGGTTTTGCAAAATAAAAATTATCTCCAGATTTAATTGACGTGAAATGGAAGTACGATCAAACTTAAACATGTTTTTGTGTCTTGAAATGCGACTTAGCAAGTTAGTTGTTTAAACATATGCAAATGCACACAAAATTGGGCTCATTCTTTTTAATTGTAGTGCAATTCATGAACTGTAAATGCAAGCTGATTAAACAGAACGTATTTTTTTTCCTTTGGGTGAAAGCCATCTTTCAAAATCACAAAAGCTGCTCCGTCAAGGTGTTCCCCAAGGATCCGTTGTTGGCCCTGTACTTTTCTCTCTTCATTAATGATCTTCCAGCTTCTCTGCCTTCTTCCGTCAGCTGCTCTCTTGATGCAGATAATCTGGCCATTTGGTCCTCCTCCTCCTAGGTCCCCACTGCAGTGGAGGCCACACAAGGAGCTCTGTTTCGATTGGATCGCTGGTCTGAGTACTGGTGTCTTCCTCTCAATCCAAGCAAATGTGAGGCCTCCTTCTTTTCAGTGGATCCCCACCAAGCTAATCTCCAACTAAACCTCCTTCCACTCGGCTCCTGCCTCTGTTTCAATCCCACTCCAACATTTCTTGGGGTCACCTTCAACCTCACTCTTTCTTTTTCTGAGCATGTATCTTCGCTGAAGGCCAAGTTTTTCCCACGTTTCAAGGCCTTATGCTGTATCTCTGCTTCCTCATGGGGCCCCTCTAAGGAGTCCCTCTCTCATCTGTATAAAGCTTTTCTTTGGCCCCTTCTCATGCTTCACCCGAATAGTTTCCTTTCCTAAGCACTACCAATTTTACCAAATCGGAATGCCTCCACCAAGCGGCTAGTTGCGCCATCACCGGCTGCCTCTCGTCCTCCCATATCCCTCTTCTTCTCCCCGAGGCTTCTTTGCCTCTTCTAGGAGTCACCCTGACCCATTTCACTCTTTTTATCTTATGAGCGGGCTCTTCATCTCCCCACCTCCTTTCCTATTTCAGGTTTGGCCAGACTAGGAGTGAAGCCAAGACTCTGCAGATCGTCCTGGAGAGCTTTTGCATCCACTCACCCCCTCATGCTTCCTTCTGCTTGTTCTAGGGAGGCTCTTCTTGCATGCCCTTCCTTTCCTCCTTGGAATCTGCCTTTCTTCACGATGGAGTTCTTCCTTTCCACTCCATGCTCTCTCTCTCGCCAAGGTGCGGCTCTTGCCCACCTTGACTTTCTCCTCCCTCATGATTTGGTGCTTTGGACAGACAGCTCGGTTCCTTTTCCTTTTGCAAAGGCGGCTCCAGCGTTCTTGCCAACTGCTCTATCTGTGGCACTGAGGCCACTCTTTCCTTTTCAGCAGGCCCAGTCTGCTCAAGTTTTTCTGCTGAAGCCTGCGCCATTCTGCATGCTCTTTGCTGGTCTCGGCAGCACCAACAAGCCTGCCGTTTCTCTTCTCTTCTCCTATTATCTGACTCTTGTTCTGTCCTCACCACCCTGTCCTCTCCTCCATCTTTCCTGTTATCTCAAACTCTGTGGCAAATCTGGCAGGAACTGTTCTTTCTCTCCTCCTGTTCTATCAGACTACAATGGGTCCCCAGACACTCGTTTCTGCCAGGGAATGCCACGACTGATGAGCTGGCCAGACGGGGAGCGCTACTTGTGCTCTCCTCAATCCCTTGTAGTCTCTCTCTTCTTATCTCTCGTATCCGCTCTTCTCTTTTTTTGGACTTGAGGTGTATTGTCTCATTGAAATTCTTTGGCATGCAGGTTTCCTCGATTTCCACTGAGGAACTTGTGCTCCCTTGTCATGCTCACTGTGTCCTCTCTTGTCTTCGCTGCAACAGACACAGCCTTCTTTTAGGTTCTTATCTCTCTAGGATTGGCAGAATTGAGAATCCTTCCTGCAGTGACTGTGGACACTTGTCCCAAGACACCTCTCATCTCATTCTGCACTGTCCTGCTACGGACTCTTTGCGCCGCTCACTCTTTGGCAACTCTCTATCTCTCTACAACCTCTGGTCCAGACCCTGGGGAGTTGCCTGGCTTCTGGGGCTCCATGGTCTTCTGCCATGCCCCATCCCTCGGAAGGGGTCGGGTAAACAACAACAAAAATATGTGTTTTGAAAATATGGTTATGTGTTTTGAAATAGCGTACAAAGTTTCCCCATGGTGTTCAAAATTACCCCAGTGTACAAAGTAACCCCAGTTTACTGTAGCAAATATGGCAATATAAGCACACGTGAATGATTACGGCAAAATAGTCTCCAAGGATAAAATGCTGTCGACAGCAAAATAGCCACTACCTAATGTTTTTGATATCATAATTGTTTGGAAGCATTCGACTTTTAAGCTGTTGTGTTTGGTGCTTCATTTAATAGATTGTCATTTGTATTAAGTGAGGAATAAGGATGTTGGTAATATGTGATGACTGATGAATTGTTTTTTATATTGAACAAATTGTTTTCTATCACGTTCAACCCTTAACAGCTAAATGGAAAGAAACCGTAAGTTTGGTACAGTGAATCATTTAAAAATTA
The DNA here is from genome assembly GCA_963675345.1 of Trididemnum clinides. Lineage (NCBI taxonomy): Eukaryota > Metazoa > Chordata > Ascidiacea > Aplousobranchia > Didemnidae > Trididemnum > Trididemnum clinides. Next base: position 18,251,034 of record OY776295.1, on the reverse strand, counting down.
GTACAGCAAGTTGTTTTCTCTTTACTAAAGGCCTTTACTGTGATTGATTTGTATGTCATTCTCGTTTCTTGTTAATGGTTTTGTGACAATTTTGCTGATTAATCTCACATTTATTTGTCGTTTTAAATATGCCTGTTGACCGTTTATGAGCTCACTCTACTTTAGCAGTGTTTTTAGTATGGGGTGGTTGTGAATGGACAACCTAAGGTTTTGTCACCAACTAATGCGAGTGGCAAGTTGTTTATGTATTTCTAAAGCGCTTGTCTGTGTCTTAGATCAACCAGGAAACAATGAACAGCTTGTATTGTCTGCTAATGCTAGTCTTAATTTGATAATATACCCATATTTCGCATTTGCTTATATCTTTATTTGCATGGATTGTATTTTAGATTTCTCAGTAGTCTTTAGTATCTTGTAACGACTAGAGCCAGACACACTTAGCATGTGGCAATTGATGCATGTGATACAACTAATTTGTGAGCAAAATTTTAGTCTTCATGTTCTGCAAGTTGGTGTGTGCTCACGCATCAAAGACCTCTGGTGAGCAAGACAGTTAGAGACAGGATCTCCCAAATAGAAGCAGCGGTGAAACGGCCAGTTATAGCTGTTCCTCACTGCAACATAAGGCTTACTATACAGTACAGTACCAGTACTAGCATACAGTTTTAACAGGCACTGGCCAGTGATAAAGTTCCACGGTGCATGCTGGTTAGTGGAAGTATGGCAGTGTGATTTAGTATCCCTAGAAAATTTAGGCTATTAGTTACATTGGTAGTAGGCCACATTAACAACAGATGTTTAGTGTTTGCAATAAGCTATGTTTGATGAGACTAACCTACCGCAGTACCAGTAGGCCTACCAGTAAAGTGGTTAGTAAGCAACAACTGCCAAATTTTTAAAACTAGCCTACCAGTAGTGACGGTATGGCTTTTAATAAAGAAATGCTTTACTCTAGCCTTTGATTCTGAATCTGTAAAATGTATGACCATTATTTAATTACTCTATAAACTTATTTTACGGTGACGTGTCTGTAAATAGCAACACTGTTTTAAAATAATTCAAAAAAGAAAAGTATTTTTTGGAAAGTCAATCAGGCAACAAAAGTGATGTTTGGAAATATTTTTTGTAGATTCTCTACTGCTCCAGGACAATACACTGGTTTTGTGTTTTGTTGTTTTTTCAAAAATGTATTAAAACATAATAGCACAACAAGTGGGACAACTCACTATTGCATGGAAAATCTCCCATTGCATGGAAAATCAACAATCAGCGTTCTTGTCAGACCACATTGAGACCTATTACTGCTTTTTTTAGGACATCCCAAGAATTGTCTCAACCTGATCAAAAGAAGTTCCATGATGCATTCATAGAATATATTGCATGAAACATTAGGCTTTTCCAAACTATAGAAGACCTTGAATTTAAAAATATGGCTGACTGTTTAGTTCAGCATGGCATGAAATATGGATGTCTTGATGTGAATAAAGCCCTGCCACCCCAGCGCACTGTTGAATGACATGCTATTCAAAAAGCTGATGAAAAGTAAAAGGAGGTAATTGATCATTTGCAATCAGCCATTAAAAGAACAGATGTGTAGACTGACTTTAAAGACTTGGTCATACTTGCCTTTAACACTTCATTTTATCAAAGATGGTTTCTTGCATCACTGTATGCTAGCAGTTGGCCATTGTGTTGGTGACACAAAAAGTAAAAAATGCATTTAGAAAGCGATTGTCAAGTTTTTTGATGAAAGAGGGATTACATTAAATGCATTGAATAAGCTTAGTGTATTTGTTTTTGACAATGGAGATAGTATGATTCTTGCATTAAATGATTTCAAGTGAATTCCTTGTGCATGCCATATGCTGGCAACTGTGTTGTCACACACATTGCAAATCAAATCCGTGAGCCAGTCTTGGTTTCCTTTAGATGTTGATAGTCCTTCCCATCAGTTGGTCAGTGAAATCAAGAGCAACGTTTCTGCAGTGAAATCCATTACCACATACTTCAAACAATCTGGTCTCATTAAAAAGCTCAAAAAAAGCTCAGAAGCTCAAATTATTGGTATTTTGTGTGATGTGACTTGAGTTGGACAGTTCAGTTGTTTGGGTGATTCAGCTTGGATTTTCAATTTTCTGACAGAGCAGTGGTCTATTATTGCTTTTTATTGCTTTGTTGGTAACTGAAAAAGAGAAATTCTGCACCATGTTCTTGCAACAATATTTTTATAAAAATGTGAAAATTTTTAATGACTGGAAAAAGACTAAATCCAATATTGAGCATATGATCTTTCTAAAATTTTAAAAGCAAATTAAGAGTGTTTAGCGATATTTCAAACGCGGTAATGTGTTGTCAAAAAGCATTTCAGTATTTTATTGTGCTGTAAATTGATATAAAACAGTTAAGTTGTAGTAACTTGTTATTTTAAGTGAAATGTTATTGGTGTCATACAGGAATTGTAGGTTTTCAGTTTTTAGTATTAAACAGTGATCTATTCTTACTAAATACCTGTGTCGCTTTACTCCTATTCAGTTGCATTTTCACTGTTTTATGCTTTGCAAGTAGTCTTATTGTTTGTGGTTTGGCCAAAAAACTTGATGATACATTTTCATTATCTTGTTTTTCAGGTGTAATTGTAAAATATTTATACATTAGTTAGCTGCTAGGTAAGAATAACAGTATGACAAAGCTATAATATTGTAATTCTACACTAGCTTTAATTGATTCAAGGATCAAGTTAAAGTGAGCAAACCAAGCCAATTGAGTTGAAGTAAGCAAGCTTAATGGAATAAAGTATCTTGAGTAATGCTGAGCAAATTAGTTAAAACATTTTTTGCAAATTTAGCAAATAAATCAGAAATTAAACTATTCGTAGTCAAAGCCAGAAAATGCCTATTGTATACTGTGACTTTCTAGTTAGGTTTTGATAGCTTGGGATTGTTGATCGGTTTAAGTAGAGCCAAGTGGAAGCCAACCAAAACGTGCATAAGGTCGGTCTTTGCAAGTTGGTCACCTCACTTTAATGATAACCATGAGCCTAGATGTCTGTTGAATATATAGAAACCTTTAACTTTGTACCTGTATTTTTTAAATGTGTGTACTATGCAGCAGGCATCAGCTCTTTTTACTTTTTTGTGGTGCTTATTTTCATATTAATTTCAATATTCACATTGTGCTGCTGTGCTGAGTTGTTTCACTTTTCATTTTTGATCACATTGTTTATGTAATTGTTGAGTTGTTAAAGATTTGTGATTTGGTTAGCCTAATCTTTGCATTTTAGGTGCCATGCAAGTTTTTTAGAAAAGTGTGACATCCTTTTCTAAATTATTTTTTGGAGAAAATTGTGTGTGTAAAACGAGTTCAAAGCAAAACGAGTTCAATTACAATTGCACATTCACGATTAGAGAATGGCAAAAGAAAATGGTACTGCAAGAAACGAGATAGAAAAAATACATTACGCATAATTTTCACTCAGCATTTTTCATTTTTTTTTGGCAATTGCAATGTATCTTACTAATGACAAGTTATGGCCTGTCAAGTCTCCCAATTTAGTCGGGAGTCGCGCTTTTTCCCTCTCTCCCGATTTAAACTAAAAATCTTCCGATGCAGCTCAAAATTTTTCATTTTGCAAGAAAGAAAGTCATGAAGCTCTGAAGCTATTTTATTTTATTCTCGTTAGTCTTTCTTTTTGTATGGGCCTACCTTTTGGCTTTCTACACAGTGTTGTCAAAAATACTGATTTCGTTTTTCATCAAATGAGCAAAATATATTTGTGTACCTGTTCTTTATTTGTAAATGTTTAAAACTTACAAAAGCACATATTTTTTCTGTGTGCTTAGACCTTGCTGATCGAAGTGTTCAAAGCCAAACTTGAAATTTTTTGTGATTTATGCACTTGTTCTCTCGGGATAAGTGGAAGTTCTTGATTCTGCTCTTTATCCTAATGCTTACAGGATTGCATGCAGTACTTGCCAGTGAATCTTAGATCATTGATTACGTCATAGTACCCTTATCAATTGTCAGCTGTGTGGTTTGGGGTGTTGTTTATGGTGACAGTGGTCATGCAGTCAAACCTCAAGATTGCCACGTCGTTTTGCACTTAAGTACAGCAATTTACAACTCGCACTTCTAATTAGCCCATGTCTACAATGTCTGCATTATACAAGGTTGGGGTTAGCCTTGTCGTTAACTTTTAGGTTAGAGTTAGGGTTTGGTTACAGTTGGATTTGATTGAGGTCACAAAACATGATGATTGACATCGTGCACATCGCATATGTGTGCTATTTAGGAGGACTCCTTAACAACTGTTTTTCCTGCTTGGCTGCGGTGCTTGTGTTATAAATACCGTATTTTCCGGTTAATAAGCCGAGGCCAATTTTTAGCTCTGAAAATGAGGGTTTTTGCTTATTATTTGTTATTATTTTGCTTATCGGCCAATAAGCCGACCCCAAAAAAGCAGGTCCAAAATTAAGGTCCTGAAATTCGGCTTATTAGGCGGTAAATACGGTATACTGTTCCAGAAGTACCAGTATCTCCAAAACGGGTATAAACCCAACAATGTTCGAACATAGTCAACAAAAGGTTTTCCCATGACCATAGGATAAAACTGTGAAAATGATATAAAAGAATCATTTGTTTCAGCTGTGAATATTGTTTTAGTCGGCTTGCAAGAATTACATCTCTCAATGATCAAAAGATTTTTTGCACTAGCATTATCGTTTGAAGAACCGCTGCACACAGCGCAGCCAAAAATTATGTTCTTAGTTTATAACAGTTTAATAAATTTGACAGATTGTGTGATTAACGTTTATAAATTATGTATCGTTTTAAAGCTTCCAAATATAAAAATAGTTTTGCGAAGATTCCAAAAAAAGAGGTAGGTCTAACATACGAGCAGCACTAAAATAAGGAATTGCAAAAATAAAGAAAAAAATAGTCTCTTAAAAAATTGATTGCATTGCTTAAATTACCTTAATTCTAATTATAACTATAACTTTAACTCTTTCGCTCCCGCGAAAATATATACTATAAGCACTTACATACTACAAGCAATAAAGCATAATGAATGAATAAAAACGACATTTAAAAAATCTTTTTTATCACCGTTGGTAACCTGGGGTCTAGCGGGACCCCAGGTTACCTATAGCTGTACGGGAAATCATGGTTACCTATTAAAGGTTAACACGTTAACTGCCATGTCAACAATTATTGTTAACGGCACATTTTCATTGAGGGCCATGTCAACAATTATTGTTGACACTTTTTTTCCTTTAGATTTGCTTATATTTCTATACCTTAAGTTTGAAATAAAAGACTGAAACTAGGGGGAAATGAATTTATTAGCATCACACTTTAATTTTTTATTGTAAACAAAAATTAAAAATTCGTGGCCCCCAGGGTCGTTTTCGGAAAAGCCAGCGTGGCAGTCAACGTGTTAAAGTGAAGTCGAAATTCTGTTTTGCATAATTGAAAAAAGAATCTAGTGCAAGACTCAGTAGTTTTTAACATCCAAAGAGCCATTTGGACCTGGTTTCGATGGGAAAGAAAACACTGGCTGCTCCAAATACTTTTTGACATCTAGAATGTAGATAACACTTGTATATATTGTTTTTCTATCTTTACGCTGTGCATAAACAATTATAGTATTTTGCTTTTGAAATCCATGAAGTACTGTAGAGAAAATTAAATTTTATTTATGTATTGAACACATTTTGAACATTTGGACTCTTAGAACGATTAGTAAAAACACGCTGAGTTGAACAGGGAAAAACAATGTGTTTTTTTTTCACTAAACTCATTGCGTCATTTCCTAAATGATGCTTGTATTGTGGTGATTAAAGACTACAAGTACTCTGGATTTATCACTTTTTGAGCATGTTTGACTCTAAAAAAAGATTACGTGGGACGGTTTGCTTTCTGAAAATCTCAAGCTTGAACTGTCAGTTTGCCCTCAAACACAAGCCACCGGGCTTTGTTATACGGCAGGAGATCAGGGTATATGCTCTCCACCTTATTCAGTAATCAACGGAACCAACAATATGAACTATTGCCAATATTTTAGTGTTGTCCGAGCACACCTGTTATTTTGCCAAATGGTTTTAAATTGATCATAAAAGTTCTTTAATGTGTTATGGCAAATGTATTTCGAGTTCATGGCTAAGCAGCTTTTTTCAACATTGTCACATCAAGCGGTAAACTATGAATTTAACGGGAAATGAAATATCCTAGAATAAAATATGATTTAGCCTGCTCCTTTTGTAGGATTCTTTGACGGATCTAAAAGTTGAAACACCTTTGTGTTGTGGAAATCATGTAGCTGCTGGGGCAAAGTTTGTCGCTTGTAATCTGGGCTCTGCTGGTAAGTGATATTTTAAGATTGAGTGCAGTGTAAATATCAAAGTTTTTTACATTCTTTATCGCACATAATCTTAACCGAAATAATTCATGTCTAGACTTACCCCTTTACATAAAGCAAACAATAGCTTTTGATATAACAGTGGTGTTGATTGTTTGCTTGACTTTATACACGTAGGTGTGTATTATTTTTGTTCCGTGATCTAACACCCGATAAAATAGTCGGCAGTGTGCAAGTCCAGTCAGATCAGTAGCCGACATTAAGTACGACATGCAGTAGTTAATCAAAATCATAATTTGCTTTTAAGCTTGTGTTGCTAGATCTAACAATAATTGACATTAATCACTTGGAATTGTGTAGATTACGACTGACTTGGAAGACTTTAAAGTCAATTGGAAGATCCTTAACACTTGTTCTTATGTTTTATAGGTTCAATTTGTTTAAATCATTGTATCTTGTTTTTTTTCATTTGTGGATAAATGATACCAATGTCAGTCCTCTAATAGTGCTGTTTCAAAATTTTATTTACTTTGCACCACCAGTACCATATCAGTAACAAAAGTTTTAGTAATTTGCTGTACTAGATCCAAGTTGGATTTGCTGATTAGTTGATACTGTATTTGTTTGAGGTAGCGTTACGCTGATGTGGCACTTAAAATATGTAACATGCTTATTGTAGACAGTGGAAAGGTTGGTGTTTTTGGTACCAACGATACTGGTCGTATGGGGGACTATCCAATACTTGCTGCACATGGCGATACTATAACTGATGTGGAATTTTCACCGTTCTATCACAATGTGTTGCTGACTGCTTCAGCAGACTCAACGGTATGTATTGAATTTCTTAGCCTGTGTGTTTAAAACATGGGAAATCTAGTCCACGTATTTTACTGATTAGGTGCAATATAAAATAGGTAACATTTGATTTCTTTTTAGGCTTAACTTGTTGGCCGTATGTATTTTGGTTTCCATTTTCTGTTTAGTGTAGTTGACTTATAATTATAACTCTGTTAAGACGCAGTTGGCTTTCTTTGTATCCTGCTAAATGAAGATCATTTTTGCCATTGTATTAAGAGTAAACTTGCTTCCTAATGGGAAGCATGCACGTGTTGTTTCTCAACTAGCAGCAAATCTATTTTTAAATGCTGTGTAACTTCTTAGCTAAAAAGTCTCACGCTCATTGAATTGAAATTTTCTAATTTTTCACAGGAAGCAGGATTTTTATGGTTAGTGATATATTGTGCCAAGTTAGCTCACGCCTAGAAAGAAAATGCGATTTTTGAAGAAATTCCTGTTCATCACTTTCTTTTGCAAATCGCTTAGTACCTGTAACATACGGCAGTGGCGGCGTTTTTGTGAACTTCGTATGGTTTTGGCAACGTGTTGATGCTGTTTAATTTGTGGAAAAGAAATGAGTCTTGTTTCTGCACAGGTGTTTGTAAATTGGCAACACAAAATCACTTACCCACTTTTGATAAAATGTTTTTCATTTAGATGAAGCTGTGGAACATTCCTGAAAATGGATTAAGCGAGAATGCTCTTCTTGATCCAGTCAAGACGTTTCGTGGGTTCAAAAACCGCCCAGAGCTGCTAGAACATCACACAGTAGCAGAAGATATTCTGTCATTAGCCACTGGATCAGATGTTCAAGTGTGGAATCTAAGTACTGAATCGTCAATATCAAGTACGCATTTAGTCAACAGCCGTCATTATGCCGTGTATTAATGAAAATAAGACTTTTTTTGTCGTCTAATTAAGTCATGGAAACCTTACGCGCTGAAAATATTTTCAACAATCGAAAAACCCAGAGAATCGAACTTTAAAATTTATGTGTCAAAATACTCCTCGACTTGACCAGGGACATTAGTGTTGTACTTTCATAGTAGGAACTACAAAAGTCTTATTGTTGAGCAGTATTGGAAGAAAAATGTGTGAAATCTGAATCATTTTTTCCCAGAACAAGTTTCCAAAAATAACTAAGGTTTTTGGAAAGAGTGCTTGCTGTCCATTAGTAGTCGAAAAAGTTTTGCTTGTCGTTTATCTTGCGATAAATAAAAGTATAAGCCAGTGATATCAATTTTTTTGGCTTCCTTTAATAATGTTGATACATCATGCAATCTCCGTTTCTGGTCTTTGCTCAAGAACAAGCCTCTTGTTCTTACCAGTGTCATTTAGTTTTCCGCGTCATTTTATTTACGTAACCAATATAGTTTCACCGAAAAAAGATCGAAACCTGTCTAGTGGTATGGGTACGCATTTTCATTTAACTGGTTTCATATGTGCAGTAGAAGCGTCATCAATATATTCAAGATTGTTATTTGTTACATATCTCCGTTAAATCGAAAGAATTACGTAACCACCTTACATTAACTGATGAATGATGACGCTTATCGAGTAAAACTGAAGCGCTTTAGAATAAGCTATATTGCCATTATAACGGTCGTATACATTTATCTGCGAATAAAAAGAAAATTCGCATTAATGAAAATATTTCAGTGTATACTTTTCTCATATCCTCTTTCCAGTTTATTTGCTAGCAATTTTTATATACAGGCCAGTCGTGTGGTGGTGCTGTTCAGTCGTTGTCGTGGTCACAAGATGGCAGAACTATTGCATGCACTACTAAAGTAAGTTAAGAGTTGTTGATTAATTGATTTACACTGTGCTAATAATTAGTCAGTTGCTATGTTCTGAACTTGACGAGCTAGTAGTTGAAAGTGCGTTTGATGTGTGCCCACTACTGTTTGAGCTAAATGCAGTCTTGATATCCTGTCGATTGAAAATTAATAAGCAGCCACCGTAATGTAATCGTAAGGTTTTGAATTTAAATAAAAAAGGCTTGAACTTTGAAACTCCATTTAATTGCGTTTAGTATTCGTCAGGATGGGCATTTGGAATTTACAGTGCTGTGTAGCTCCTGTAGAAGTTTGATTCATAAATAAGTGGATAGCGATAAGCACACAGAGAACCGGCATGTTAATTGTCTGTGTCCCGCTAAAAGCTGGAAAATACAGACGAAAACCTTAGTTGCTTCACTGTCAAACTAGTGAGATTTAAGGTGTGCACTAAATGACCATCGACCACTTGTGTATTTTACGTGCATTCTCCCTGAGCTTTTTGTTCGTTTTGTTTTTGTAAAATGATATGGTCAGCTTATTTTCAAAAATAAACTTCAGATCGTAGGCTAGAATGTGCAAGTAAACCTGTTTTTTACCAATAAAAATATATTCAAGCTTGCAGTTATTGACAACTTTGACCTGCGTTTCTTTGTATTATCTAGGAGAAATCGCTCAAAATTCTTGATCCAAGAGCAGGTGCAATTGTCGAAGAAAGAGTGGCCCACGCCAACCACAAGGACTCGCGCATAATTTATCTTGGAAATACTGGAAAGATCGCAACCACTGGTTTCTCTAGCGTTAGTATTCAAGCTGTGGACACGCATTACTCAGTATCTTTAAATCACTATTTTTTTACTTTTTTTGTTCGTAGCATAAAGGAAGTGATACTTAGCTCCTAAATATAGTGAAAAACTATTGATTTGAGTTTTAAAACCACCTCACGATCTTTTAAAGTGACACTTTTTTCAGAACAACTTTAAAACGGGTAAAGTTTAAGTGGTTGATCTGTTTTGGATAACATTTCCAAATGGTAGATAAATTTTGGCTGAAGAGCTTATTTTAGAAAACACTTTTGAAACTGTTGTTACATTTTAACACGGTCGATGCTGAGGAGATATTTTCAATATTGTAGTGACATTTTTTAAGTCGCTCTGTGCCACGGGCTTTAGTGATGTCATTGCGTTAAGTTCGTATTCAGAAATTTTTAACTGGCAGGTGTTTAGCGTCCTTGACTTAGGTTTATCTGTTATATTTTTTTGACTAAGCCTTGCTGCAAACTCTATTTAGAAACGTTAAAAGTTATCTTGTTCAGTATTACTCTTTTTTTTTTAATGCAAGTTTTCCTTCGTACAGATTAGAGCGCGAGAAGTTAAAGCCTGGGATCAACGTAATCTGAAATCTTGTCTCGAGACATTAGAACAAGGCACGTCTACTGGGTAAGAGCCAACTACTGTTGTTATGGCTTAATAAAACTATTTCACTTAATATTTATTCGGACGACTACAGCATTATGTTTGAAATCTTTTTGTTGTATTGTCGGTAGCGTGGCGCAATGAATTGAATGTGAGAGAGTGCTGGCCGAGCACACAGAGTTTGGCTGAGGTGAGCCAACGTTTGCATCAAAGCTCCCGTTTCTTATTCAGCCATAGAGTGACATACTTTGCAAACTTTTTGGAAGACAAGTTTGGTTTCAAATGCTTGCTGATGTGCCACATCTCTATCTCATGTTATTACACAGTTTAATTTCTGGTTATTTGTGAAGTCAGCTGTGTGAGTAGATGCCCGGCGATACAAGTAAACTTACGACTGTCCTCCTGCTGCGTGAGGTTTCTCACCATTGCGTTCGCTTGGTGGCAGCTCAATATTAGGCATGAACTATTTATTGAGAGAAGATTGTGTTTTGCTAACATTTACAAATAATACATTGGCACGCAACTATACTTTAACTGACGCAAAAGCCAGGGATTACTGAAGAACCATTAAATTATCAAATTAAGACGCTCTCTGACTTTGGCAGTTGCTTAAAAAAATTAACGGTTTAAGGTTCGTTTACGTTGAACTCCACCTATGACAGTTGCTGAAATAAAGAACAAACAGTTTAAGATTAGTTTACGTTGAACTCCACCTTGCTGTTTCAATATTAGTGAGCGTGGTTTTTTTATTGAAGTGGCTTAAGATGATTAGCAATTCAGATGTTGGTTTGATCTTGCCGAATCGGATACGTAAAGCTCAAACCATACAGATACGTGCTAGTTAGATCATAATGGCAAAAAAGCACATATAGACCTAAAACTAACCAAAATAAACTTGCCCGCAGAAACAGAAGAGAAAAAATTAACAAACCACATGCAACTTCGATAAATATCATCGATATAACAACAGAAACTGATTTTAGTATTTTGGTAGCAAGTTGATGTTATCAATTTTTTAAAATGAAACTCAGTGCGTGCTTTTGAATTAGAAATCAAAGCGACTTTATAATTAAAAAATTTTAAAGCCTCATGTAGGTGTTAATGAGGAGATAATTAAGGGCAGTTAGTTTAGTTGGACCTACACGAGGAAGAAAATAAACTGTTAAATGTACTAGTTAAGTGTGATGATGATCTGGAGAAGTCTCGCTGTAAAATATCGAGCTCTCTTTGTAATTGTGACATTGGAATGCAAATGCTGTAAGACAAGTGTTCGATTTTACCACCCTTTTTCCAACATTTTGCTGGCCTAGACTGGCTAATTCAGTCTATCACTACACATTCGCTTTCGAGCCAGACTCTTTGCTGGTTCAACGCAGAACTATAAGTTACGGATGCCTTTTCTGACAACGCTTGTAATGCTTTTATAGAGTTTTGAACTCCAAACGTTTTGTTTCGAAAGCGGGAACGATTTAATGCTACACCAAGGGGCTGCTTCTTAAACTTTTTTATCTGAATCTAATCTAATGATTTCCAGAGATGCATGTACACTTGCTCGCATGGTATTACCACATCGGATTTTGCTGTAAACAAGACTATAGGATAGAGCGTGTAAATGTTTTCTCTACAGCACGAATACGCGCAGTTGAGCCGTGCCGGTGGCCATTTTGAATTGTTGTAAATGCTCTTCCCGCATATCAAAAGATGCAAGTTTATATTCTAAGAAAATGAGGCATATACTTTCTTAGTATGCTCACTTTAAGAAAGTATCTACCAATATATGCTATATGAGTATTTTTTATTTCTGTACCTCATAATGCTTGATAATTTTTTCTACATACTTTGCTTTTAAAGATTTTGATGCGCAGTCATGGACACTTTTTAGCTTAGTTGACTCTGCTTTACATCTATAAAAAACAGCATCTGCACATGTCCGGTTTACTTGATCTTGTTTATTTGCTAGTAAGCATTCAAAGCGAAAATATAAAGCATAAAAAAAGATAACAAAAAATCACTCAATAGAAGCAGAACCAGCACAGGATTGAACTTGATTACAAATCTTCAAAATTTTTTCAAAGCTTTGCAAAACAACTCGGATAAGTTAGCCAGTAAATATTCTACTCTTTAATATTGATCTAGTTTAGTTTGATAGTTTTTGAAGAGATTTGAAACTTGTTATAGCAATAGCACGAAAGATTAAATGTGTACTTACAGCACACTGCACATCAGAAAAATCAACAGTGTATTATAAAGAGCTAGCGCACCCGTAACCAGGCACTTGCAAATTTTTGAATTATGATGTGCAAAAACACTTAAAAACTTTGGTTGGCAGCATCGTGTAAAAAAAGAAGCAGCATTTTTAAATGCTTTTGTAGAAACTGGCTAAGCACTGTTAGTTCATTGAATCATAAAGCCAGTGTCTTTGGGTATGAAGATTTCATGCCAGTCTCAATCAGTGGATTAGTATTATAAAAATCGTCTTTTAAATACAAGCGTGCTGTATCAGCGTAGCGTACCGGTAATTGTTTTGTTGGCGAATAATGCATTGGTACTGGCTGTGACCGAGCCAAATGCATTGGTACTGGGTGGTAACCAGTTCCAGCCATTGTAGTCGGACTATTTGGTTGGTAAGGATGTGTTCTACCTGCTGTTGTCACTGGGCCGTAATGGCAGTGACTGCCCGTTGCTCCATTTGGCAGGACTTGAACAATGCCTATGTGACCGTTTGGTTCTCTGAAAGTTGTGTTACCGGAAAAGTCAGAGTCTGGTGAAGACCTTGGACTTCCGTGACTGTTATATATTGCCTCTTGCTCTCTGCTGCTTAAGCTTTGTCGCATATCGTTGTGAGGAACTGAGCTGTTGTAGTATCCATTTGGAGGAGTTCGGTTTCGGACGTCTTCCACTTGTGTCGGATAGTGCCCGCTGGAACTTCTCGACCGGCATCTTCGCACTTCGACGTAAGGCTGATTGTTTCCACTTGCGCTTCCGCCGGAGGAACTGCTTCTGCCCAATGATTCTGTTTTGTTTGGGGTACCAACGCGATGAGGAGAGCCAATACAGCTCGTACAGCCATGCTTCATAGCAGCGTCGTAATAGTCTCCGTTTGGATGAGTTTGTGGTACTGTAGTGTAAGAACGAGTGCTGTTTGGATTAGGCTGTAATGACATAATGAGGGCTTCACCTTCAGCACCGGGTCGTTGGTTGAGAGGAACAAGAGTTGGAAGTTCGCTGCTGTGATTGTTGTTTGCCGGTTTGCTGCGCTTTCTTCTCCTATAGATAAAATAGGCGCCTACTGCTAGTAATACAGTTACAAGAACAACTGCGGTTATGATCAACAAAAGCTGGTATGATGGATTGCTGTTTTCAGAATCTTGTGCGGCAGAATTTTCCGATTTTTCGACTTTGCTGTCATTTTTTTCTTCCACAATATCAGGATTTTTGTTGGGCTGCTCTGGTTTTGTCCCATCATATTTGCTGTTACTTTTTGGAAATGCTACTGTAGCCATTGCACTTGGTTGTTTTGTGGCAGTAGAATGCGTTGTTACCGTGGCGCACAACTTGTCTTCAACTTTCCGACTGTTTCCAAAGCCAGAATGAACTGTATCGGTCATGGTAATGCAAATATTGTATCTCTTTCCGGACTCCAGACCGGTGACAGTGTAGCAGTGTTTTCGTGGAAGTATAATCTTGCTTTTCTTTCTTATTTCTTTACCAGCTGCTGTGATCACTGTTGTACTCACAGTCAGTCGTTTTCCGATCACTGGGAATGTGATATTGATCGAGTTGGCAGTTAGAGTCTCCCATAGGACCATCAACTGCGGCACTTTGTTTGCACCAGGCGGAGATGTGGATATATAAGCTGATGTAGGGCGAATTCGTATGACAGGCTCGTCACATAAAAGTCCTTTCCATTCCCTGGGGCACCTGTAATGCATCATTTTGTCTAAATATACATGTTTTCATTGAAACTTTCAACGTTACATTTCCCGCACAACTAAAATCTGTTTGGGGGACTCTGGTTGGAAGGCTAAAGCATTACAGGTAATTACTTGAAAAAAATACGGGATAGTAACAGTAGCTTGGTAGATATCTGAAGGGATGAAATGATTAAGTTATGTTTTACGTTGGTGAAGAGCTGCATAGTTGGCAAAGTCCATGTTAACTCTAAAGCTAAACGTCTTAACATTCTGAAAGTCGTGTCGGATTATTCGAACATAATATCATAAGTATTGTGCGAGTTTCAGTCACTTACCTGCATGCTGGCATGTTATTGGTTTGATTGATAAAACACACTGCTCCATTTGCACAAGCCATGGCGTCACAAAGATCAACTGTTGGTCTCCTTGTGGTTGATTTTTGATTTGCTCCAGTCGGCGATGGAGTAGTGCTGCTGGTTGGAAGTCTGTTAATAAAAATAAGTACATTCCTTGCTCAATGCAGTAACGAGTATTTTTAGATTTTCTTTTTAGTAATTTTATCGCTGTGATGCATTTGGTTACTTTGTATTTTTTACATACTGTGCTTGATTTTTGTGAATTTCCTGTGCTTGATTTTGGGAAATAGTGTTTAAAGTATTGGCAAGCATAAACTAATCTTTTATAGAGTTTCAGTAGGTGATCTATTATAGAATTTTATTTTGAAATTCAGTATATCTACGGGTACCGGTAAATATACTTGATCTGATAACTAGATATTTTTTATCTGACTACTATTGACAGTTGTTTGATACCGCATTTATCTTTCACTTTTTAAGGCTGGCTTCCATTAGGTGTAAATGGCCCGCGCAGTGTAAAAATTCTATGTTTATCCCATTTTGATGGGCGTAGCGTTTTTGCCCGTAAAAATGATTTTAAAAGATGCAAACACACAATTTTTGCGCTATGCCGGCAATTTACGCCTAAGGGAAACTAGCCTTTGTATTCGTAATCTGCAATGCTTTATCAGCAGCCCCAGAAAAGAAAAGCAGAATGGTCCGTTTATGGCGCGATACAAGAAGTAATTTACATGCACATAAACCTCTATAACACTTACTTTTCACAATAATGGTCTCTCTCAGTCAAACTTGTGAATGATCGGCCTTGAAGCCGCGTAGGAATGTTACACTGCACTTGCTTGATATTAGAAAAAGCACTATTGACCATTCTGTAAAACATAGATTCTTTTAGTTTCTGTAATTAAAGACATTTAGTCAAAATGTTAGTAGTTGCACTCAGTGAATGTAGGCTATGTTTCATTCGTAGTTTGCCGAGGCTGTTTTATTTTTGAACCAAGGCCGTCTTTAACTGTTTTCAGTGTAAGTTAGTTATGAATTTATCCAAGCGTGGCCTTATGACAGGTAGTCATGTATGACGCTAGTGATAGGAGTACAGTGCAATAGCCTAGTGTTTTAGCTGACTTTGAAATCTTGCAGGTATTCGGCATGTTTATGAATCGCATTTACCTACCTCACTTAACTCTCTAAGAATTATTAAAACACATTCAAGCTTACCTCATGTAATCAACAAGCCATGATACTTTGCAATCACATTTCCAGGGGTTGTTCGAGATGTCAAATATATTAAGATAGACGCGCGGTGGTATGAAGCCTTTCGACAGAGTACTCAGTTGCAAATTTCGCAAATCAAGCACTCTTATTCGTCTTAAGTTCTTCAGAAAATTCCCGGGTAGCGTCTTAATGTCGTTGCCCGAAAGATTAAGTGTGTGCAGCATCGTCATATTGCTGTAATAAGTAGAAAAATTAGTGCTTCTAAATACTATTAACTTAAGGCAGTATGTAAAATAATGATCTGTGGTTAAGCATAGCGCAGAACTTGCAATTAGGACAAAGCAATTAACAAACGTCTAAAGACTTCATAGCTGTAATTAACGTAAGTGCTACTTTCACTAACTGGAGTCTTGCTCAAAATTTTACATGGGCGGTGAAAAGGTAATTTAAAAAGCACATTGCCCGTAATTGTACATGTTTCAGCTAATGTTAGTTCAAAGCAACGCAAGTTAGATGTGTAGAGACAACTCAAGTTGCTCGACATAAAGTTAACAACAATATCATTATCATTTTTGAAAAAAAACCGAGTAGATAATTTGATGTCATTTTTTTACTTTATGATTTGTGGCGGGTCGATAATTCTGTTTTGACTGATGTCCAATCGTCTGAGGTTTCCCACTGCACCAAACACGCCCGCTGGCAGCTGATTCAGATGATTTTCCGATATCTGATAACATAACAATGTTGTTACTGTACACACTATGGACAAAATGGGTGGCTGCTGATCGGCAACTGTTAATTGGAATTATCACTCACCGAAAACTCTTCAAGGTTAAGACTGGCTAGACTGCCTGGCCGAAGCTGCTTGAAGCGATTGGAGCTCAAACAGAGACGTTTTAAGTTTGGACTATTAGATATCTTGGGCACTTTTGTTAAACGATTGAAACCAAGCTTCAGCTCCATCAGCTTTGTGAGATTGTCCAAAGCCCGTTCGTGTACAGTTGCAATATAATTGTGCTTTAAGTAAAGCCGTATCAAGTTGGGTATGCCTGAAAAGAACGTAAGAAATATAGCATTTTTTGCATTTGAATCTAATATGCAGTGTGAACTAACGAAAATCACTTCACAAGAACGCTATGGTGCGTTTACGAAAGATAATTTATAATTCGAAAGCAAACAAGTAACCACAAAAGTCTGTTGAGGCTATTATAAAGTCGGATGAGATGGATGAGCAAATACGCAATACCATATTTATGGCTTCTTTTCATTAATTGATTGTATTGGCAAACAATGGGTGGAGCCAGACGTACAATAAATTTTTTTCTGGATTTAAACATCAAAAGAAGTGATAATTGGTTTAGCTGTAGATTTTATGACTTTCAAATTATAAAAAACAACGCTCGAAGAAGTAAGATTCAAACCCACATCTATCTACTCCAGCTGGTTAAACAGAGGTTATTGGCTCACAGGCATAGAGTAACACTTCGCCGTAGGCTCGTTAAGTTGTCGTTTGAAGGTGTATGCAAGTTACGTTTGTGGTTACAGCTAGAAGGCATGAGAGGCTGTTCCTCTGCAATCTTAAACTTGCAACAATAAAACAAAAAATAATGTCCTGCCACTGTGGCCAAGTTTGGTTCTGGCAGCTTCTTGGGTGTTTCTTGACGTGTAGTTAATTTTTGGCGATACATTTAGGTTTCACCACCATTACCTTTTACCTTCTGATTGCATGACACCCAAGTAAATCGCTTTTACATTCAATGCGTTAAAAAAATTATCAATGCCTTTAATTACCGAGCAAGCTAAGCTATCACAGTACAGGAGAGAACGAATGAAACTATTCTCATAAACTTTTATCATTTTCGTTTACTTCTTTATAAGAACTACTGTCACTTACCTGCAAACATATTTGCTGATATTGTAGTAAGCAAATTTTCAGAAAGAGTTAAATCTTTTAAGTTAGTGAGTCCTTGAAATACGTTTTCTTTCACTGCTCTGTTGGATAGTTTGTTCAAACTTAAATCCAGTGTCTCCAGGTTCTAAACACAAGTATATTTTAGGAAATAATAATAATTATTGAAAGTGCCAGCGCAGCTGTAATAATGCAATGCTCAGGTTGTAGAATGATTCATAAAGTTGTAAATTTTTCACTTAATTTACAATATTTTGTTGCTTCACAATATAAATTTTTTCCATAAATTAGAACATAATTGTAAGATGCTAGCACTATTACTGACAATACTTAGAAGAGCTTTAATTTTACCGTATATGTGCCTCAACTTTTTATGTTTGATTTTTTGTGCTGTTGGTGTCTTGTGATAAAAATAAATAAGCAAAAAATTATCAGACGAAAACGCTTTTTACACATTAGTGTTTACAACATGTTGATTTAACTTGAGTTCTTACATGTAGTTCAGAAAAGGCTCCATTCGGTATTGCTGAAATGTTGTTGTGGAATAAATACAGCCTTCTTGTGCTGGTGGGAATTTTTGCTGGCACAGTGTCCAAGTTCCTCTGTTCGCACCACACTTCATTCGGTTTGCAATCACACACGTGACAGCAGTCTAGCGCTTCGGCGTTAGCCGATGATAGTAATAATAAAATTTGAAATACTCGGAGCAAGTTAGAGGTCGCCGCATCTTTAATACACTCTTTATTTCTTTTGGTTTGAAATTTAACATCATCTTCACGTTTTACCGGATTTATCCACATTTTGAAATAATTTTCTGATAATTTCTTGTGCTTTTTTAAAACTTGCAGCAGTAATTTATTGTAGCACAACCACAAATTTGCATCAGCTCATACCGTGCAGTAAAGTTACCTAATCGTTGAACGGTACTCCTGTGAAAAATATTCAAGGTTCAATGCATTTGTATTTCACGTTAAATTTTAAAAATCTGTTATAGAAAACTGCTTAAAAGTGGTGTTGTGCAGAATGCTTCTGTTAATATAAGTTTTAAACAAGAAGTACATTATGCAAATATTCTTTCCACTTTTTTTGTTACGGTTTCTCAGTCCGAGGTATAAGAAAAAGTTAGTGTTAATCTGATTTTTAAAGCTTAATCAAGTCTTGCAGAAGCATTTTTGAACGCACAACATGCCCTTCTGTCTTATTTTAAAATGTGCGATTTTTATTTGGCAGTTGGAAGCATCACTTACGCTTGGTGGTCACAGTCATATTACTTTGTGGTTCGGGCTTCATTTGAAGCTGTCGATCACTGCCTTTCGCGAGTTTCATTAGTTTGTGTACTAAACAAACAAATGAAAAAGCATGGGGCAAACACTGTCGGAATGATAATTGTAAGTCTTGTAAACGGTGTGCTTATTGCTCATCTAGAGGTCATCGGTATTGAAGGGAACGAAGCTGGAAAAATTCTAATTTAAAATAGTCTAGGACTCAAAGTATTCCCAGCACTTCTGGGCCATTATTGCACGTTTTATTGCGTCGAACTCTCCACGATAATAAATTTTTGTTCGCTTCGCTTGTGTAAATTCTCTTATAGTCACTTTTATTTTACTGCCGGCAGTATCAACCAGAATTACATTGAAAACTGACAAAAAACTTGCTTCGCTAAACGTTTGACAAATTGACGAGCATTATCGTCGTCGCGTATCATTGCTTTTGAACAGTCTTGTTGGCAAATTTGTTGGTTTTTCGCGTGCAATCGGGTTTACTTTTTAGGCTTCGTTATCATAACTGAAGCTCTGTACAGACACGCTTTGTTTTGGTTTCTAAAGTGGCCGACACCGTTGTTTTTTTAGATATCAAGAAAAGCCAGCTTAAGGATAACTTTCTGCCGTTGTTATTTTGAAGTCCTTTGTCACTCCAGTAGTCTCTAACTTTTTCATTCTCTCTATTGACCGTTATTATCTAGTAACGCCTTAAAAATGATTTTGAATACAACTTTTGCCCTGTGCTAACCACATCCCTGTGTTGTTGCACCTGCTACGGGAAGATTGTCACAACAAACTTTCTCCGTCATTGCTATTCTATCACTGAGAGCAGACCAGCTAATCACATCTTTCATGCTTATATTTAGTCAACCGCAATTGCATGTTTCAGTCATGTTGTAGTGGGTACGTTAGGACGCTTTTGCCTTGCAAATAAATAATGTACAAGTCACGATTTTGACCCTCCATTAGAAAATTAAACTGATCACCTTCTTTATTGGATCTAAAGATTGTTAGCAGTTATTTAACTTGTCTGAAATGAGTATATTTTTCATACTCAACATCAGTCGATCAGAGGTAATTTAGCGATTCTTTAACTATTCGCGGGACCAAAAAGCCGTAATTAAGCTAATTTCACTGTGTTGCTTTACGTAATTTATTAGTAGTAAAAGTAAAAGCATTTACCTGCCTAATTCGTATTCTGTCTGCTGCTGGTACGACATTGCCAATCAATAACTTATGCTTTGATGATTGTTGAGATTTACAATGTTTGTAATTTCTTTATCCGCACCAACACTGTTCAGTGGCGCGAAAACCATTCGTAATTTTCAAGCGTATTCGCAAACTTTTAATGGAAATTAACTGTAATTTAAAACTTTTCTTAGTGATATGTTGAGTCGTTTTCTTATAATAAGCTTTGCACTGTTTGCATTCTAAACTTTATTTGTGTAATCACTCACGCTCAGCTAAATTCATCACTACTTTATGGGCCCTTAATGCTGTGGTGTGGAGAAGTTTGATTTTTATGTTTAGTCTCGTTTGTTGCTTTCGTATTCAATGCCTTTTGCTTGCCATCTGCAGGTATTAAACTACAAAATCATTTTCGCTACTGTTAAGTATGTAATTCAAACTGTTCTGTTGGGTTTCATTTTAAAACAAGCACAAGATGCATTTTGAAGAAGTGATACAAGTGGCAAATTTTTCTATTCAATGTCACACTTTTGGCGTCATTCAAGTGGACTTGACTACTTCGTTACGGTGATAACTTCATTTGTATAATGCGATTGGACGTTTTTCAATGGTTCAAGACTTGTCGAAAACCCGATGGCATTTCGAGATAAATCAGTAGTTTCATTTTCAATTTATGAAAGAGGCTTCTCTATCAATACTTCCTTTAGTCTACTTATACATTTTTATTGTGTGCCACAATATCGGTACCTTTTTGTTGATGCCACCCATCCTGTGCAAAAATAATCGGATTTATTTTTAATTCTTTTGTTCAAGACCAAGCACAAATTCTTTGTTTTGACTGACAGTCGGTGATCGCAACAATGATTTAGGGTGTTTACAAATCTTATTTTCTGGCTTAAGGTTTTTGGTTTTATCTATACTTGTCACATTTGGCGAGCAGGAATTTTACAGTGATTTTTGAGTTCCAATCCTTTATTCTTAAACTGACAACTCAAAATTGCTTTGCATGAAATGCAAACAAGCAAGATTGCATATTTCATCTTACTTCAAAGGATTTTTTGTTCAACCATTCAAGGTATCTGCTAAATTATCTTGGATAGATTGAACAAAACAATGATAGTAGTCTAGCAACTGAATTGAATATTGTTCATATTCACTTTTCTTGTGGCTTACCTTCTTACTATTATCTCGTTTTGTTATTATGGGATAGTTGTAATGGTTTTAGTGGCTGTTCGTAAAAGCGCAGTTAAGTGCATACTTTTAAGCACGAATAAACTGTCCTCAAATCACTAGCAATTTGATTTAAAGTACGATTACGAAAAATGGCTCTAGTTCTAACAAAAATAACGTCATCAAACCCACATTCGCATCGTGGGCTTGCTCAAATTAAAAAACATCGTTTCCTTTTCACATGCGACTCGAAGACTTGGTACCGTGGTATGGCTTCAATTAATGGCTTCTGGGAGCACGATGATGTAGATAACGTTTGTTTCCTTTTTTGTAATTAAATAACCGGCCTCGTTTAAAATGCGTTACAAGTTTAACCTTAATATCACAATTTCAAACGCCAAGTCGTATAAATTGACGTCAACTTTCTTTATTTAACTTAATTGCTTGAGTAATTGCTTGTGCTATAAAAGGTAAACACCAAATGAATTACAAAGTTTGGCTGCCTGAAAGTAAATTTTTCAATATTTTTCTAAAACTTTAGGAAGAATATCTAACTATTTCATCACTTTTTAAAAACAATTTATTTTATTGCCGCTGTGAACTACTGAATTGTTAATAATACAAGCGTATGAAGTCCAAACGAGTTTTACACCATGCAAAGTCGAGGCAAATTTTTCCATGTTATGCATCTTATAGTCAAACTTCAATTATTTACAACGTAAAGTTAAGATTATATTTCTTGCATCTTTGCTTAACGATTTCATTTTCTTTTCGCAAAGCTTTCGAGATTATTGCTGTTGCACTGCCTGTTTGCCTTTCTCTGCTCCGAGAACGGTTTGCGAATGGTTAACGCTTAGCATTGTTCGGTGTGCGAACTGCTGAAAAGAAGAAAAAGTTCGAGCGTCGGCGCTGCGATCGCAATAATCTAATCTCGCCTTAGAATGGATTCGTTTTACATTTTCGTACCCACTCCATGCCTCACAGACGCACTGTTAAATGTACGCACGGTAAGCTATCTGGTAAAGGCGCGAGTCGGACACGCGACTTATCTCCTTTCACAAACAATCATGCTTAAACATACCGCCTTTGTTATGCATCACAACAGTTGTATGACAAAATCATAAAACTTTTAAGGAAATTTACAGGCATAACGCTGTAGACCTTGGAGCAGCGCATTACTTTTTTTCAATTTCCGCAAGTGAGTTTCTGACGCTGCGGTGTATGAACGTATTCAAATTATATTTTTCCACATGTTTGCTGACCAAATTATGCTGTGGTTAATGTTCCCAGCTACTTCATACATGATGGTTTTATGTTGTGGTTACATGAACGAGCTATACACCTCCCATATAAAGCCAAATTTAAGACACATAGACGCCTTAGATGCAATTCGCCTAAAATTTGATTGTGAAAAAGTTTTAAGTGTTAAATGTAATTAACTTTGGATTTTCTGCGTTAGTTTCAAAAACACGTTATAATTTCTTTGTAGTATTTGGTATTGTGCTCGCAACATCTTGCTTTTTGTTTGCGGTAGTGAATTTTTAGTCGACTGATGAATGACAGTGTTTGTTAGTTCCGGTTTTCGTTGGCAAATGTAAACAGCACTCGCGACATACACTCATTCATTATGTTTTAATGTCGTTAAAAAGTCATCGATTTTCTTTTGTTGCTGACTACTTTTAAAGTCGTAGCTTTTTCCCGGCTACCTGTTGTTCTGTTTTTAAGTGGGCCGTGTTTAAATGACCTTTCGACGGTACGAAGAAGTCCTTTCAATAAAGCAAACCAACTGGATTTCTAACATTTAGAGAGCTACAACAGCCCAAACATAAGCTTTTTTTTGACGACATAAACACATTTCGTGCTACTGCAAACAGCAGAGAACATGGTTGCCTTGTTGAGTTTTAGAGCTGCGTCAGTTTTTCATGTTCTACATTTGTTGACAAATATTGTCGTTAAACTTAAGGGCTTAAATCTGGTTGACCTAATCCTTAGCCGAAAAGATGCCTGAACTATTTTTCGGTTGTCGGGATTGTCACTAAGATGTTCAACACGATTTGGCACTTATGCGTACATAAAGAATTAGTACTTCCTCCTCTCTCTGCTAGTTGGTGTAATTCGCTTGTTCATTATCTTGTACTTGATAGCAAAAAGTTATCGGTGAGGGTGAAGCTACTCACGAAGATGTTTAATTTAACAGTTTTTCATGTATAGACAACCATATCAATAGTACCTCTGTTGAGATCAGGAGTGGGCAAACTACGGCCAGCCAGAACATTTAGTGCGGCCCACCAACAGTTGTAGAAACTTCCATATATCTGGTTTAATATGATAGGGGTGGCTACACTTGCACTAAAGAGCCAAAAACTATTGAAGCCATCATTGAAAGAGCCGCTACGCAATCAATTCTTAGTTTGAATTGACGCATTTCCGTCCAAATGGAGAGTGATGACCTTTTTTTGGAGACCATCATTTTTAAATCCCGAAATTTTTGCAAGATTTTAAGCATTGGCCTTCGGCCAACTTTTGAATGGTCAATGCGGCCCTCTGACTAAAAAGTTGGCCCACCCCTGGTCTAGATTAATATTTGTTTCGGTCATATTTTTTTCATAAGTTACAACATACTGTCAAACTTCAATATTGTATATCCTTGTCCTTTAAGCCTGCTCTTGTCAAATCCTGCAAAGCGTTTTTTCGATGATTGAAAGCAGTTGATGCGATTTTTTATTAATTTCGCTCAAGCGTTCATATTTTATTGCTGGCTGTTGGCTTAGGACCACAAAAATGCTGAAGTTTACTTCTTCATGCTTTACCATGGTTAAAAATCTAAACACACAATGCTTTTACGTGCTACCCTTGTAATCTTTCGCAACTAATTCGACTTTAATACGACTTAATCCTAACACGGTTAGACTTAGCACATGTTGGTCGTTTGTAAATACAACGCGAGATAGCATGGTTTATCTTTCACTTGTGTAGGATTAACTTTCCATATCAGGCTGAGCTTTTACTTCTGCATAGAATGAAAAATTTTTAACGTTTGCTCAATGAACTAGATATTGTATTCAAGACAAAATAAAGTACCTTATCACGTCTTCATGATAACACACCTGCAGCCCCACCAATGATAATGTTGTCATTTATTCTTTGTTTATACATCCATGATCTACCTGATTATATCGCGCAACAACGATGTATTAATAGATTGACTGTGTTGGACTTTGTCATTTCAATGCAAAGTTGATGCTGCTACCATCGATTTGATTCTGAGCTATGCGTTTATATGGTTAAATGTGCAGTCCGACTACACTATGGTGTGGCGACAATTAGAAATGAAAAGCCAGTGCATTTTGCGATTGGATACGGGCGTTTTGACTGTGCTTGCAAATTTTAACACCACATGTAGGAGTTAGGGGACAAAGTACAAGAAATCAAACAGCAAAGGTCTTTAAAAAGAAATAGCTTTTTGTAGAAACGCACACACACACACAAACCCAAAACATGTCAAAACAAGGTTGGCTTAATGCGTCCTTATCAGCGACTAAGAATTTTTCCTCACACGATTACGCGCGAATCTGTCACTTTAACTGTTCAGCGCTGTAGGGTTGTTGGCCGACGTCCAACCTCTACTTTTGCTGCTGTTCAATCTCTCAGTGTTCACCGTCAGAAGAAAGGTAACTGGTGAGATAAAGTTACTTTTTGTTTTTCAAACTGACCCAAGCGCTTGTGGAGTAATACTTAATATTTCACCATCAGAGTATTAACTCTGAGTCGCACCTGTGCGCACCGAACCATGAAATCATATTTGTATTGTCTTAATAACAGCATCGCTAATTTAAGAACATTACTAATCAGATGCGCAAAAATTGACTCTTGCTATTGAATTCGGAAATGACGAATATGTTTTTTAGGCTGAAATATATTCACCTTTTGTGGTTCACTTATACTACACGTTGGCATTATGCTGCTAAATTCTACCTCACACTCTCTTTATGTTGTTGTTGTTGTTGTGATTACCCCTCCTCTTTCTCGGGATAGAGGTACGGCACGAACGGCAATTCAGGTTCATGTCGTCAACCTAATAAAATTAGGCTAGGGAAAGATGGAGCCCATTCGAACCAGTCATGAGTGACTGGTAGCCCCACCACCAACAAGGCGGACTGTCACTGGTGGGTACTCAAGAGTCGCATTTTATGACATGCTGGGTTAGCAACTTCACAATTGTAACCCAGTGAGGTACGGGTAGGCCACCTGTCTGCCACATAAAGATGGAGGCGTCCCGTTAGGTGCCTTGCCCAAGGACACAACAAGCAAGCTTGCCGGCTTGTTCTCTACACTATCCTTTTTTTGTGCTGAGCGCCAAGCAGGGAAACTGTGAATACCATTTTTAAAGTCTTTTGGTGTGACTCGACTTTGGGAATGAAACCCAGGTCTACCGACTACAAAGCGGACGCTCTAACCACTACGCCATCGCACTCTCTTTATCGTTGTTCGATTTGAGCGCGGCAAAAGTTTGATTCCAACGTGTACCAAACGTTCACAGAACCAGTTGGACGTTGCTGTGAGCTGCAAGGCTTCATTGCGACTCAAAACGAAAGTTGCTTCTAATTTGCAGTCTTAAGTTTTAAGCTTTCTGCTTGGTAAAGGTTTTCAATTATTCGTATTCGTTTGCGTGTGTTTGTTTTTAAAACATGACTTCTAATGAGTTACTTTAGTCTTTCTATGTTTGGAATATAGAGCTTGCTTTCTGTGAGTGAAAGAGCAACTTTGCTCTCTATTTACATTCAAAAAATGAGTGAATGCTTTGCCGTTGATACCAACATCATTAAGATGTTGATATATACGTCGCTCATTCTCTCAACTTGTTTACTTTGCATTGTAAGAAACAAACTCGCTAATTAGTGGCCCCGAGATGCTTGCAGTAGCTTTGTTATTTCTACAGAATTTCGAATTGTCATTGTCAGGTTTCACTTCAAGTTATCTCTCGTCTCTGCTAATATAACTGCAGTAATTGCATACTATTAATTAAATAATAGTGTGCCTCTCTTAAGTTGTCTTGTCTTTGCATATATAACGATGCTTTTAAGCTTTTGTTTCTCTTCTACTGATCTTTATGTTCTAAAGAGCCGCTAAATTTGCAATTCACAGTAAATTAGTATTGTATGAGATCATACAAGCTATTAGATTATGTTTACCGTGTTTCGTAAGAATTGGTTGTTTATATTTCACTTGATTATCACAGTCGTGTCTGGGCTTAATCCACTTAAATTCAATTCACACTGAAGCTCAAGTACATGCTCATACTGTTGAAGCTGGTTTTGATATGTCGGTTTTTGGCATCTTTTAAACGTTGGATTTTCTCTTGTTGTTTGCGCAGGATATACCCACTCTTTGATTGCTCATTTAATATCAAACTATCGTGGCATCCTTTCATCTGTTAAGTGAAGTCATAATTTGATATTAAATTTATAGCCAAAGTGCACCACTGTCATATTGCAAACAAACTGCGATATTAATTTTACAGTCTATAAAATGACTTCCTCAAAATTACTAGTTATATTGCTTTTGTTGCAAAGCGTCTTTGTTTGCGCGTGCGTCGTGTTTCTGGTTACCAACACAGTTTCTCTGTTGTTTCATGGATTCAATTGTGGAGCATCCTGTAAACGCTTATGCATTGGTTTTGCTTTTTTATTTTCCTTATCGTCTTTTCAGAAGATCAAAATTGAATTTGTAAAGGTTTTTTCTGTAAGAAACCCCGAGTGTTTCATATTTTTGATCACTGGTCAAAAGACACCACTGACAGCTTAACAGTCGTAGAACAACTTTTGTGCATACCCGTTACAGCCAAGTCGTGAAATCGCAATAAGATGTCTTTTTCTAGAACAGGGGTCTTCAAAGCACGGCCCGCCAAGGCTTTCAATCCGGCCAGCCGAGCTCTCTTGTTAATTAGAAATCTAATGTATTGTGTTTTAGGAATACGCGCTTGCTCGATTGAGTAGCGTGAGAATATTGCTCATGATGTTGAAGGGCTGAATAAACGTGTCTTTATTCCATATTGGAGTGATGACCTTTCTTTTGGAGATTACTACAATTTCGAAGGGCTTCACTCCAAATTAGAATAAATGATTTAGAATCTTCGGTCCCGAAGTTATAAAAGTTGAGTAATGTGGCCCTGCGTTGGAAAACTTTGGAGACCCATGTTCTAGAGTACAACAACGTCAAAGCTATAGAAGCATCGAACGCCAATGTACCTTTTAAACCATTGGTTTTCGAACTGGGGTCCGTGAAGAGTTTCATAAAGGTTCGCAACAACCCTAGGTTTCATAGTTACAGACTAGCTTTTAGAGCCCCTACCGCAAGTTGCTCTTCAAAAAAAGGGACAAACTGATGAAGGTGAATTCAAACATGAAAAAGGCGTCCACAAAAGCACAAATATAAACAGTTTAATAACTACTGCTCTCAGCTAAGTTGCTTGTTGTAGCAGATTGTTTTGTTTACTACTATTCTTGGTTTTTTGACGAATTAGAGTGATGTCTCTTGTTAATTACTTCATCAATCTGTCTGATGTGTTCTTCGGCTTAGCAATGGCTTTTGTTTAGATGACTTCACTCCTTCTTAATCATTGCTGAGGTAACACCTGCTCTTGAATGTCCTTGCGTTAATATTTAAAGGTCGACATTTCATTTCTACCATGCTTAACCTTGTAATCATTCGTTTCAATATAATTAGTATATGTATATGTTACAATGTTGAACTTGGTTGGCAAAACAAATAACAGGTCTCTCACATAAACGTAAAATGCTGTACAGTCCATCGGTATTGCCTTTACATGTTGAATATGATTAAGTGATTGTAATTAAGGTATGCGTATGCACTATTTCTCATTTTAAGAGTGAAGAGATAAGGGAGATTCTTTGCATAGCTAAACTTTGATTTGTGTAAAAGAAAATAAACCAGATTATTACGCAAAGTCAGAGATAAAATGGCAATATCAAAAGTAGGTATTTCTTTTTGTGGCTTTAAATAAGCTGTAGTTGTCCAATCTCTTCTCCTTATAAATCCAATTATTTTTTCGTCCTACAATTTAATTATTTTGACAGTCAAGCGTTTTCTTCGAATGCATGAAGAAGATTCTATTAGTTTTAACGATTGTGAATGGCTTTAAGTAGCTCAAATATCTATTTTTTTTTCAAAATATAATTAAATTTCATGTTGCAGGTGCAAGCGTATTGTGTAGCTCAAGTGCTGACTACCGTTGCGCTTCAACCTATTGCAGACCATTGTGTCTTTTTTCACGACATTAATGTATTTGTCTTGATTTAACTTGCTGTTTTTATCAACAGCCAACACTCGAAGCGAGGCGTGTATGGGATGGACTTTCGATTGTTTAAATTAATTTAAGTCTTTTCCAATACACTTGACGTTTATCAGCTATATGCGACTCTTTACACATATTACGTAAGTTGTAAACTTAATGGTCAGTCGATACTCAGCCAACAATTGCCATAAAATCTCTACCAAGCGATAGGTTTTTTAAGCAGCTAGTTAAAACCCTCAGTGTTTGTTCAAACATTTGAGCAGTTTATATTACCGTCCTGCCTGTTTTTACCAAGGTCACCACACATTGCTTTGGGTTTGGTTCTACTGAAGTGTTGGCTTTACTGAGGGATATAAAAAGGCTTGTTTTACGTCCGAGACGATGGCATAGTGGTTACAGCGTCTGCTTTGCAGTCGGTAGACCAGGGGGTCATTCCCCATTTTGAGTCACACCAAAAGAGTTTAAAAAATGGTATCCATAGCTTCCTTGCTTGATGCTCGGCATTTTTAGAGAGGTTGTGGACAACAAGCTGGCAAGTTCGCTCGTTGTGTCTTTGGGCAAGGCATTTAATGGGACGACCCACCTTTATGTGGAAGACACGTTTCCCGGTTTTTCCTCCGAAGAGAGGATTGGTAGCAGAAAAGGCGACCGACCGGAAAAGCAAATGCCATGTAATACAAAATACAGATTGGGAACTATCTACTGTGGCGACCCTTAGTCGGAAATAAAGGCGAAAGACTACAACATTGTTTTTGTGTGTTCTTATCAAGTTTGATTTTAAAACAATAACGTTTATACAGGTTTACATAGCTATTTTCTTTGTAGTAAAATCACGCCGGTGCTACAATAGGCTGCTACGCTGGCAGTGGATCGGTTTTGTGTGTTGCACAGATTCGATAGCTGAGCGTAGCACCTGGGTTGCTTTCTCATAATACTGTATTGATTCAAGGTTTTTGTTCCGCACACTGCAGCGAGTTGATTCCGGAAGTTCATTTATGTGCAAAAGTGATTTCAATTCTCCGAAGTTGCTTGTCAGCTCATTCAACATAATGTTATTCAACTGAAGTTTTGGTGCCTTAAAAGTACTTCAAAACCTTGGCACACTTTATGCAAACACCTTATGAAATTGTTGTTGATAAAAACAATTCTTTTTAGTCATATTTTAGAAAAAAGTCTTGAAAAGTCAAAAAACAAACTTGTATCTCTAGCTCTACTTGCCCTCATGCAGACGACCAATGTGACTGCTGCTATTTTTATCTAACACCAGCCGGCGTCGCCCGGCTACCTCCCCCCCTTCTCCGATCAGTAACGTTGGGGTTTATAACGTCGGTTCAGCCGGCTTGACTCATCGTGCACTTGTGTGATCAGAAGCGATAAAATTGTGTTCTTTATGCACATTCATAATTGTTGCACACGTAATGGTGATCGTTTATTCAAGGCCGCTAAAGCTCACAAAGAAAAGAATGTTGCCACAAACTACTGTTGATACTTTTAAAAAGTATGAGGGGGAGGGATTAAAACACAGTCACAAATGACCATGGCGGCCAAATGGTGGTTTCTTTCACAATTACAGAAATAGACTATTTAATAGTAAGCTTATTTTGCGATTGAACAATTACTTTGCCAGGTTGTATTGCAGAAATAGGTCTATAGTTTCGGTCTACTTTTAACTGGTACGTCATTACAACCTTGTGCTCCGTTACCGCGTTAAGGTAATGATGCAATTTAAACACTGCTGCGCAGCAAGTCTTTGCGTTCCAATAACAACTAAACAATCCAATTAGGTTGTACTACCGTGGTTGAAATATTGTTACCTCTAATTGCTTTGTAGTTTGTGAACCCTAAGGGAGTAATCTAAGCAGTTCATGGGTCCTTAGAGATTTGTCATGTCCACCTACGTAATTTCTGAACTAATAAAGCACTTACACTTAAAACAGCTTGTGATGTTAAAATTAACATGGCAGATACCATGTCTTCGATGATGTGTCTTGCGACAAAATTTTATGGCAACGCCAATTTTATATAATCTGTGGCTTTCATTTTGTCAAGTAGGTGTTGAAGTTTGGGCGGTGACTACACCATGGGTTAAAGGCCGTTTTCAATTCATGCGTGTGTTTGGGTTCGAGTTGTCCAGTCCTTTCGTCTATAACTGCGAATTAACCCTGAAATTAAGGTATTTCGACTCGAAACAAATCACATCAAAGGCAATAGAAAATTGAATATTCAAATGACTAAGGTTGAATAATTATAGATATAGTGTTTTACTAATGGTTTCACACCTTCGATTTTCACAGCCTTTTGTTAAATGCGCCCTCATCTCTTTTGAATATTTCCGGATTTATGCTTAATTGTATTCAGTGTAAGCTTGTGATTAAGTTTGTCTAGACTCTTTCATCTCATATTTTGCAAAGAACTGGATCAGTTTTTTGTTAGAAATTTGGAGATTTAAGAGTCGCCATTGATTTTTTTCCGTTCGACTTAACCTTTTCTGAATCTCAGCAATAATGAAGCTGTCATTTCAAGAGATTCAATCGCACTAGGGCTTTATTGAAAGCTTTTAACGGCACCCACTATTGAGTGTATGCCTTCAGTTGAATATTTCTAATATGTATTGGCTCGCAATGTTGTTTTGTGGGTATTGTTTCGAACTGCTGTTTGCTTAGAAATGATAAGGAAATGACATCTTCATTATTTTCTATCAAAACAACTCTGTTTTTGAAAGAATTTTATTGGATTGTTCTTCAACGGTTTGCTAAGCTTATCGGAAGCTAAACATCCATACACTTAAATTTTTCAACTATCCTATTCCCCACTTTTCTGTTCTATTAGTATTTTTCAGATACCTTTAGGACAAACTAATCATTTTACAAAACTTTACCATTGTACGTGGGTATGCTGGAGACTTGTTTTGCTTTTTATGAGTTTTTGGAACTTCGTTTTCGCTTTTTTTGGTTCATAGAATTTGTTTCAAATTCTTTGCATAATTTGCAAGCCGGAGTTGTAAAAAATGTGTTCTCAAAAAGCGTTGAGTTTTGATTTTCGCTGGCATTGTAGCCTGCTATTTATGTCGGCACCTTGTAAATCTCGTGGTCTAAGTTTTACATAGCAAGATCTCAGACGATTCATTCCAGAGCTCCCGTCAACCTTTCATCAAAGTTTAGCTAGATTTATTTTTAAAGCTTCTTTTAGCCCTCGAAAATCTACTTGGCCTACTCTGCGTGTGGCATTTTTTGCGCGTTTTTCTGCTGATTTATTTTACAGCACGAAATAAGACCAAACGTATGCACTTACTCATTACCACAATGTCCAACTCTGTTTGCTTATCCGTTGCTTTAGCATAGTAGCCAATTACTACTGAACCAGTTGTGGTTGTCTGAAAAAGCCTGGGTGTAGAAAAAATCCAATTTTAAAGCCTTGTTCGCTATTCTGATAGAAAGCTTGCTTTTAGTTTTACGTGCCGTACTTCATATGTTCTTGTGGAAGCAAAATGTTGCACAAGCTTACTGTAAATATTTCGCGCTTATTTATATAACACGTTAATTACGGTATATTGTAAAATTCCAACTGTTGCCCCGTCCTCGTTTCCTGTGCAACCATACCACCAACGAACTATAAACCCACTATTTTACAATGCCTTTGTATGCAATCGCTGTTTGTGCAAATACTGTCTGTAGTTGATAACAATAATTAGATTTGTGTACCGTTTAGTTAAGATGGATTGCGTCAAAAGACACCAAAAACATTTGAACAGACGTCTAGATTTTTCTGGCCATGACCGTTGCTCATATTCATTAGTATCACCATACCATTGCTTTTATCTGCATGTGTTAATTTAGAACTACCGCACTGAAAAATTTTGCTTGATTCTTTAGTTTTAAGTAAGAGCCACCATATCTCCACTTTCACTGGAGTTGGATTTCGTTTTGATGACATTTGGTCAAACTTTATGGCCACGTCCACGCTTATTAGACATTACTACAAACAAGAGAATGTAATTTTGGTATCGCGTAACTAAAGCCTTTAATCGTTCGTTCCACTGCGCATTTTATTGTAAGCCAATCGACGTCCAAGTTATTTGACCTTAGAAATCGTTTTGTTTTTCAGAAACTAAATGCTTTGCAACAACAAATTTTTTGTTTTCAGAAAGTTTTGTATCAAGGTTTAACACAGTTATGTGTCATGTCCACGTAGACTCACCTGTCGGGCATTCTCCACAGCTTTCAGAGGTCACTGTTGAACCTTTATGTGCTTGGTGGGTTTGCATCAAAATATTTTCTGAAATACTAGTTTTTAGACTGCAATTTTAGCGGTAACTCGCCTCCAATTTCTCATTGCATTATCAGTTTGTAGTTTGATTTTGTAGATAGCGTTACGCTTGGCTGCTCAATTGCACAATGTTTGATCTAAAGTTAGTTTGAGCTGTGGCTTTAGGAATTTTACCAGCTGATTTGTTGACTTCAATACAAACTTTCATTTTGCCAAAACGAATGATCTTTAATGTGTTCGTTCGCAATAGGGATCATTTCGCCTCTGGTCAAAGTACTTGCATCTACTACTTTTGGCTATTATCGCTTGGTACCTCGAATCGTTAGCGGTGCCGATCCCAGCTTACTTTGCGCCAAGCGACACAGCTACTAATGAAGATACCTATGCGGATAATGGTGCAGAAATGGATACAGATCGTTAATTAAAATATATATCAATGTTTATGTCCAAAAAAAATTCCTTTGGGCTGTTGTTAAACTTTTGTAAGTAGAAAAAGTCATCATTGGTAAGTAAAAAAAGTCACCCACAAAGCAGAAGCAGGAAAGGCCAAGACGATTTAGCAATTTACCAAGTTATTTGATCACGGTTATGAGTATCACATCACTGCATCAAGATAATTGTAAATGGATTTTTACCTTCGAACTTCCAACCTGTTACAAACAGTGCTGGGAGTCTGGTTTGAACCCCACACCATGGCTTCCTCAAAAGAGTTTATATTAATGCGGAGCCTTGACCCAGACATAAGTTTCTGTTTTAAGATATTTTTAACGACTAATTTTCAACTTCAACGACTTTGGTTTATTTAAGATTGACGGAACGGTTGATTTTTAACTGCCTATAGATAGGTATCAAAGACAGAGATTCGGTTATTATGAATGCATCAGTGCTTTCGCGTGTCTAAAAGTGTTTACATTATTTATAAGTCCATTGTTTCCGCAATACAGTATAAATCAAGAACTGCCGATTTTCGAACCAACTTTGGTGTTTTTGCATAGTCGCTGGGATTCTCACTTCAACGATAAGCGTACGCATTGGTTTAGTTTTATATTTGCATTATAATTAATTTTTGCAGTCTGAAAATTCGGTTGTTCGCTTATACTTTTCCAAATGACTAGAATATGCATAATAGTTTGGCGAGTGATTATTTTGCCAAAACTGGCTTTTAAAATCGATTAGTTTGTTAGAATTTATTTATCCTGATATATGCCTACTTTTAAAAAGTCGCATTTGATTTGCTGGTTCCATATGGTTTGTTTAATGGTACTAATTACTCTATATTGACGAATTTTCGTCTGCAAATACACTTCTTTTTCGGGCGATGAAGCCATAGCCTCAAGTGACCTTAGAACTCCTATTTTGTGTTGATTTTTCAATTTGGGGTTTTGCTATGTTGTATTTAAACGCGGTTACGTCATATTAAGTCTGTGATTGCACAGGTGAAAACCAAATGACTGTAGCCAGTGATCAACTGTGGTAGCTCTGTTTGTCATTTTTCGATCGAATTGAGAATTTCCTCACACAGTTTCTATTACCAGCTGTGGCTAATTCTTAACCACTTTTTATTTGTGTTTGTTTGACAGCATAACATATACAAACTCCCTTTATTATTTTAAATGCCAGGCTTCCTCTATTCTGCACCGCTTGTAAATATAAACTAGCGTTATAACAGGCAAGAATAACCTCAAACATACCAGTTTGATTTTAGTATTGTTTTTAATATAAATTTGACTTACTTTATTAAACATTGCTGACCTTATTTCGTAGACTTTTGCGGATTTAAAGATTGTAGTTTTCTTGTTATTCCATTTTGAAGCTTCTTTATTTTCAAGCGGTTCTTGGAAAAAATATTTTTCAAGCAATGGCGTGCAACTTGCGACCTGCTTACCAAAATTTTGCACCCCGCTGCATGTCGCGGTAAAGTTTTCCAATCTTTTATTCATATGGTGTTTCTGAAAAAATTTGGATCCTCGAAACAAGATATTTTCCTTACTTTACTCTAGAAACCGTCATTTTAATTTAAATGGGAATTGCAAGTCCGGCGTGTGATCTTATGCGGCTCGGCATATTTGGACCGACTATGATAAAGGCTGCATATCCTTGCTTTACAGCAACTTGTCGTGCTTGGTTGCATTGATCGCAGTAGAAATGCGCGGTGTCTATAGTAAGCCTACTGGCTATTACGAAGCGGATCTCAGCACAGGTTGTTCTTTATGTGGCAGTTAAGGTTTCTCCGTGACTAGATGGTAAAAAGAAATTAACCAACCAAATTGCATTTTCCTTGTTTTTGTGACTGCATCTGGCGCTTTTTTGGTTTATTAAAGTTTGCTAGGAAGTAGGAGAGCTAGGGGGCTCGATTGCAGTTGTATTGAACAAAGTAACAAAAGGTTTAAATTTTTTCCGCTGTAAATTCACCGTTAATACCTTGTCATTTACTGTTTTAATTTAACATTTTAAAAAACAAGAAAGCTTTGAACATTTACTTGAAACCTCCCGTCATTGTGGGTATGTTATGTTGATGACGTGTATGCAATCATGGAAAAAACTTAGATCGAGTCTTTTTATAACTACTTAAATATAATATCTACATCAATAAAGTTCACTAAAAAATTGTAAAAATCAGGACATTTTGCCTTTTTGGACCTCATTTTGCCATTCAAAGATGAATCTCTTGTCTATAGGAAACCAACTCACAGGACCGATATCTTTAATATTCATATCATCAAAAAGTTTCTGTGGCTCCTACATTATACTTCAGAGCTAATAAAACACTTCTAATAGGAAAAAAAGATTGAAGTGTTCCATCACATAGCAAAAACTTTAAATAACAATAGATTTCCATGTAGCAAATGCAGCTTCATAAAGTACTTTGAAAAACACACTACCAAAAGAACAGTAAAACTAAAACGGTTTATGTGTTAGTTGTTTAGTAGTGTTAGTTGTACAGCGGTTAGCTATCAATGCAGTAAAACGGTTTACTTCGATTCCCTACGTACAAGGTGTCTCCAACCGTATTGGCCGAGTTTTGGCTCAAGTTGGTATCGGAGTAGCTTTAGAACCACATCACACGTTTTCTTCGTTGTTTCGTAAACATAGAGATGTTATTAGTTTTGAACAAAAACGTGGTTTGATGTATTAAATATCTTGCCAGGATTGCAATGCTGTGTATGTAGGTGAAACAGGACGTAGTGGTAGAACCCGAACATAAAAACATGTTGATACGGTGAAGACTTTTAACACCAAAAAGTCAGCTCTGAGTCAACATGTTATGGATTTTGATCATGGAATAGATTGAGATAATGTCTAAATACTGAAGTCGAAGTCACGTGCATACAGGCGTCGCGTTGCTGAAAGTTTTTTTGATAAATCAAAAGTCTCGTTCATTTAATGCAATTAATCGTAATGATGGTGCAAATACCCCTGCTGTCTATAGTGTGTTTACCGCCAATAAATGAGGTCTTGTGTATCTTATAACACATTATACTTGTGGCCACCCCTGATTCAGTGATGTAATAATGTTATTGTTGTTACGTAATTGCCAGCCTTGTTAGCAATAATTTTATAGTGTTTAATAATACGGGTTGTCTCGATATTTTTGTGTTCAACAGTTTATATGTTGCACTGGTAATAACATTTACCACATTCTAAAGAAGCTTCCTGGTCACCAAGGGGAGCGAAACGTCAAGTGTACCAACAAAATTGTCCAAAGAACGACTACATCTGTTTAGGATATAAATATACGCGACAAATGAAAAATGTCTGCTATATTTAATTTTATAAAAAGGCAACTCGAGCTATCCGCTTCGGGCTTTGGTTTGAATTTTAATCGGCTGAGACATTTACATAAATGCCATTTTAAATAGGCGTGAAATAATGAGAGTCAATAGTGTGCCGAGTGGTCACTTAACATCGCACTGTGGCTGTTTTCTCTCTTACTGGGCGCTCCCGCTGCTTTATGACCTCCAAGAGTGATAATATGGCTTTTTGATTTTCAAGATTTAATTTAATTATTCTAACTCAATGAAAACTGACGGTCCTATCCCAGATGTCGAATTATTTTGACGCAAAAACATTTAACACGTCCAAATTTATTTGGCAGCTTGTAGCAAATCTCCTATTATGAGTAAAATCGAAGCAATGCCGCAGCTCTGCGATTTAGATACAGCTATCAATCCTTTTTTGGGGGATACATTATAAGTGGTGCCAGCCTTTCTTTTCAATTTTTCTTAAGTTTTGCTCGCGTGTTGTTTGACCAAATAGGTCATTGTAGCATTTTCATCTTTTTAATTGGATTATGAGGTTTTAATTTTATTCATTGTAACCAGAAATAAGTTTATCATTTCGACGCTATGTTGTTGCCTGAAATTATCCTCCTCCATAGCAAACATTGATCCTTGTATTCTCTCTGATATTTGGTAAAATAGAAAATTTAGCTCAAAAACGATCACCAACACCATACAGTACTATACAACAATCTGTTACATCATGTCGATAACGCACGACCGGTTTTGCCCATATTGGGTCTCATCAGGCAGGTGTAAAAGACGCTCAATAATAAACCTGGTGAAAAAAACAAAATTGCCATTGGGACCAAAAACAGATGCAATACAAAACAATATGATACAGCAATATCTATCATGGGGGTCCCATTTAAGGACACACTCACATGACATGGACAACAAGTCACATCGGTAATCCCCAATAGGGGTGTAGGGTCATTGTTAAGACTTTATCATTTTACAAAGTGTAGAAGTTGCTAGCTGCTAATTAGCAATTTTCTTGGCGATCTATTGAGAGGGATTTGCCTCCAGCATTACACTAAGGTAAAATAGAAATTTTTGCTCAAAAATGATCACCAACATCATACAGTACCATACAACAATATATTACATCATGTCAATAACCCACGACCGGTTTCGACCTTATTTGGTCTCA
The DNA here is from genome assembly GCA_963675345.1 of Trididemnum clinides. Lineage (NCBI taxonomy): Eukaryota > Metazoa > Chordata > Ascidiacea > Aplousobranchia > Didemnidae > Trididemnum > Trididemnum clinides. The sequence continues at coordinate 18,213,125 of OY776295.1, read as the reverse complement.
TCAGGCAGGTGTAAAAGACGCTCAATAATAAACCTGTAAAAACAAATTTACCATTGGGTGCAAAAAAAAGATGCAATGCAAAACAATATGATACAGCAATATCTATATCATGGGGGTCTTATTTAAGGACATACACACATGACATGGACAACAAGTCACATCGGTAATCCCTAATAGGGGTGTAGGATCATTGTTAAGACTTTATCATTTTACAAAATGTAGAAGTTGCTAGTTGCTAATTAGCAATTTTCATGGCGATCTCCTATTAAGAGGGATCTGATAAAAAAGCGTATCAATTGTTTGTTTTTAAAATGACAATGTTTAACAACTTTAAGAGCAGTTGGTGCCTGCTGCAATGTTTTGACTTCAATCGTATCAGACAGCATTACCACATTATAGAGATAGTTTGAAGCGTTCAAGAAAAATAGATGAAGCATGCTTAGAGTGCTTAAAAAAGAATTGCTTGATGCATCGTTCATTCAGCTTCAATCGTTGTAGAAATTTTTTTATCAAAATCACCACGCACTAACGCACCCACAGACAGAACTTTGCGTTATATATTAGATGAATTGATTCGTTGTAACCAGATGTCGCTAAGCTTTGCTTGAGGCCTGTTGAACACATTTTGCTTCTCTGCAATAACTTGGCAACATCGATGTTTTTTGGTTATATTGCAGTAAAATATTTTTTGTGATCTTACGATATATAAGAAGCCTCGCGGTAAGTGTTGGGCTCCGAACGTGTTAATCATAGAAGTGAAGTTGCATTAAGTTGTTAATCTTGGTCGTTGGAGGTTAAACAGCAGTTTTAGCTGCGTTTTGATATCGAGCTTGTATTATGTCCATTTAAATTAACGTTTACTGCGGCTTTGCTTCAGATGTTGGCTTACTTATAGGCAAAGCTCCGTCCCCCTTGCTAAACTTACTAGAGCTGGATTTATCAACTGAAACATAAATTTAAATGCACGTTTGAAGTACCTAGTCGACGTACTATCGTCTATTTGTACTTAATTATACCATTATGGACATTCTGTCGTGATATATCCTTGCGAGATTTATGCCCCAATCGGCAGATCTTGCCTAGAGATGCAACACTGTGTTTATTCAGTATGCAACGTCGCAACTATCAATGTTAGAAAAGATTTTTTGTATTAGCATTCATTTTGATATATTCGAGATTAGAAAATGCAAGTGAAATGTAAATCAGCAAATTGCAAAATTTGGGCTTTCTTCGCAATGTACACAATGCTATATCAGTGTCAACCTCTTGTTTACATTGCACGCTCAATTTTATACTTTAGGCCACAAAGTATTAGTGGGCCTGCCCATATAAACCAATTTATGGTAATTTCAATGGAGCATACTCTCAGTTTTTTTCTCATGCAGTGATGCGAAGCAGATGTCTAGCAGATTCAAAGACTTTCCCGCCGTTTTCCATCACTCCTTTCTTTGTTCAGTTGCAAATTCCTTTTTTTAACCAAATGACAAATTTCCATAAAAAGACATATTTTTTTAAACACTTAGACAAAACAAGTCCGAAGCCACATACCATTGAAAAACACGGTGATGGTTTGTGTACAGTGGTGGAATTGACACATTTTGAACTTTGCCTGCGTTCATTATTTTGCATTCATTGGTCTTTTCAGTCTACTTACAGGTAGCTTAGTTTCCCAGCTTTTCCTTCACTCTGTATGCATTAAATGGTTTGGGGTCGTTAAGCGGCTTCATGTCGATGGAGGTTCTGCAAAAAATAGGAGTTTATTTAATCAAGCTTACTTTTAATATAAGTTTGTCGTGTTTTTGCCACTTTATTTTTAATAGCTTTGGTGGTTGAAAGTCTGTCCGCTTTTTTTTTTAATATTATTACCGCAGTCACATTGCACGTACCTTGTAGCTGTCAACGCTTATTTAATAGGCTGGAAGCTGAGCTGTTACACTCAGCATCAGTCTGTCATTACCACAACGAGCCGCCCTTTTCCGATGTAAAATACATCACTACAGTAGTTAGGGCGTGCATTTGACTTGAGCAACGGGCCCTTTTGTGATTCTTCGATAATACATTTGTTTAATTTCATCGCAACAGTAATACACTGTAGTTAGATGTAGGGTGTTGAAAACTTCTACTAGATGCTGCCTAATGCAAATCTGATTATCAAATTAATTTTTAAAGAGGTTTGTCTGTATGTTTCATCATATTAGGCATCCTTACTAGTAACAGCCATTGTTTGTGGCTAAAAGGAAAAGAACCATGTTTGTTGAAGTTTGCCATCTGTTTTGCATGGCTGATAGTTACCGCGACACCGCGCGGTTGTGGGTGACTGACTACCTTGGTCTAGATGCAAAATGGTCACCAAAAATCTGGTTGACAGACACTGGAATGATGGTCATTATCAACATGTGCTTCTGCAGTTGAGACGGGAAAGCTAGTGGCCTTGTCAAGAGTTGCGTCTGGTTTCTGTACACATTTCTGATAAATTTCACCTCCTCTGCTATTAGTTAGTGCTTTTATAGCCATATTCGCTCGAGTGATTTTCACACTTTAAAAATGCAATGCTGTCTTTTACGATTTACATTCGAAACCCTTTTATCATACAAATCGATTTATTGTTATATCAGAAATACATTGCAAAATTATTGATACGCAAAATAGTTAGATTGTAAGGTTATTGACGATTTCGTTATTTTTTTCAGAGTGCTGATGCCATTTTATGACGTAGACACCAGATTGCTGTTTTTGGCTGGCAAAGTAAGAGATATTTTTTATTGTGTTATATGTTTTTGCTCAGCGTTATACACCATCCAAAGAATAACCAAAATTCCTCGTTTAAAATGGGTTTACTTACACGGTTTGCAAGCATATCTTGACGTATTTTGTCGTGACAAAACCTTGAGCTCTGGCAGGTGGCGTTTTCCTCACTACATAAAGCATAAAGTATGCCAGTGTTCGCTTTTGAAAAGTGCCGGTAGAAGACTGGTTTAACTGCACAGGATAGCTGCTTCAGTGATTTGTTATGATCTAGAGACGATAATTCACAATTACAATTCATTTTATCGTTTTATTCAAGCTTAGTTGACGTATATTGATTGTTGGTTGTTCTTTTGTTTTTATAACACTGCTTAACGGCTAAACCCAGTCATAATTTAGGGCGATTCGTCTTTGCTAATTTGTGAGGTTACAGACGGGCTGCCGTGCATCAGTCAAGGTAATTAAAAGCTAATTACACTGCTTTGTAAGCATATTGTAGCTTAAAGTCTTTCCTTATACCGGTGACGAATTGCTATGTTGACAGAAGGTCCATCTTCTTATCCTGAAGCCTAACCACAACTTATAAACGATCAAACTAATATGAGAAATAGAAAACATCAAGAAACACAATTATTGCGTGCTGTAACAACAACAACTTTGATTAATGATTCTTTTTTCTCAAATGACAAATGCCGAATTGGATAGTACCCGTAGCTAATTAGTTTATGAAAACCAAAACAAGGCAATAGAGCTGGCAAGTCCATTTTGATAAAAACAACTAAGTGCTTATCCCTTTAATGTAATGCTGTTTTTCAATAATCATGAGTAATTCAGTTGATAATGTTTGGAGTAATTAAGTCGCATTTAGATTAAATCCAGAATAAAGTCAAGCAGAATTTTTTGTTTGGTTTTCAATATTGCTTCGATTAATGTTAGTAAACCATATTTCGCTTCACACGTGAACCATGTTATCCATGGTGTTGACGTCTATGACCGTAGTCTTGCCGAAAAAATGACAATAGCTGATGACTCATCAATTCATGCAGAAAGTTTATTAGAAATAAACGAAATCGCAAATTCAGAGCTACCAAGGATATATAACAAGTGAAATACTGCGTCTATTTTTTATCTGTACTTTCCTATGATGTCTTCCATTTTGTTACTATTGGTAGGCACTACAAATGCCCTCTGTTCACCAAATTTTATCGATCAACTAGCTGGCGTCGCCCAGCAGGGCTACCAGTTGGTTATGTCGGGATAAAAAACATTTCTGAGGGCAGTTATGAAAAGTTTATATTAATGATGGCGTCCTCCCATACCCCAAATCCTAATCACCGTGCTTGTAATTACTACTGGTCTTACTCACAAACTCGTAACTTCTATCCATTTCTTCCAATAAGTGTAGGGGCGCAAAGTCAAATTCGAGGGTGGGTGCCATAACGGCTATTTTACGATTACAGCGGAATGAAGTTATTTGGTGGTAGGTTTTTCACGATTTGGCACAATCCTACTCATGATAAATGCAACACCAAGTTCCTTGATTGCACTGTGTGCCGTGGTCCCAAAATAGAGTAAAAGGGGCTATACCACCACCAAATGCATTGCGTCCGATCTTTCGGTTGGCCTAGTAACCCATATGAAAAAAATTTCCCTCCATGGTTACGATTGTACATTCGGTCATAATTACGTCATACTGACGTCACATAATGACGTCACAGACCCTTATGACACTCACCGCGGATGGGTGAACTATCATGCCAAGTTTCATGTTGCTATGTCCAGTAGTTTCGGAGGAGTTGAAAAACCCACAGAGAATTGCATTTTATTGTGTTGGTAGCATGATGATTGCTTAAAAAATCATGCTCAGTTTCGTATCAGTTTGGTGTAAGTAGCGAAAGCGTTGGTAAGCGAGCTAGTTGCTGTTGTCTTTATCGCTTCTTCTTAGAGATTGATACACGGCCTGAAGCTGGCATCAGGTTTTCGTCGCAAACCCCATCAATATGAGATTGGAAGAGAAGCGGCCATTCTATTTCGAACCAATCGTGAATATTGCGCAGTGGCAGCCGCACTACCAAGGCGGATTGCTCTTGATAGACACCCAAAATCACATCTTACTTCAAGCTTGGTAAACACTTTTGGTTCTTGCATTTTTGTCAAGTGGCGCAATGCAGTTACTAATTAGTTTGCTACAAAAAGCTTTTCAGTTTTTCTAAAACTCTTTGAAGCTTTGTTTCGCCCTGTAAACTACCGGGATCAATTGTTTTTTAACCTTCGCAATGTCAATCACAATATTCTACTTTGCAGCAACCAAAGCATCTCTGACTGATCAAACCAAAGGAATGGGATTGATGTCGAAACTAAATGTCGATGTTATGAGTTGTGAAGTGGATAGATTATATCAGCTCTGCGCTAGACAGCTTATTCCAATTAAAATAGAAACACCTAGAAAAGTAAGTGCGGAAGCATAAAAAATCAACACATTTAAAAATACAAGGTGTTTCATCTCAATATGTCACTTTATGACAACTTATATCTCAATGACTGTAGAAGATATGAAAACCAAACTTTTTTTTTGAAAACTAATGATCTTAATTTTACGCAGCAAAAATTTGAACTCAAAAATCAAAGAAATAAACGTTTAATTAAACTTTTCACAAATGTTCAATATACGAGCCCTTGGCTATACGGCACACATCGAAACGGTATCCCTCCTCCTTAAATTTCGCGTACCATTTCTGTATGGTACGTCGGTCAGGTGGCTGCTTTGAAAATCCTGGTTGAAATTTACGTTGAACACATGTCCACCAGTTGTTTTTATCAAATTCCAAAACACAAAACGCTTTCTCCATTCCAGTAAAAGACATTTTAAGCAAGTAAGAGGCAAATTGGTAGAAATTGCATTTTACGCAAAAAGCATAAACCTTGATTGTGACGTAACTGGCGAAACTACCGCAGCAACAAAATTGGAGATTTTATCTTTCCAACGAAACCAATTTTATCTTGCTACTTTTGCCAGTTACTGAGATATGACATTTTCTAAAATGACTTATGGAGATGAAACACCCTGTACTTAAGCCCAACAGTTACTGTGACCCTCTCAGCTATCGATGACTATGGCTTTATGGTCTTCGGCTCGAAAATGTTTTTTGAGTTGTAACCTTAGGAAAGTAATTATTCAAGTTGTTTATATGTATTAATAAACAAGTACGTATAATTTGGAGAGTTGCTTGGTGTAACAAAATTTCAAAGCAGCTTTAAGTAAAGTTTTGGGGGATCGATTCCTATCATTCTTTTTAATTAATTAGGTAAAACTTACACGTTTCGCCTGGCTTTCGTTAGAAATTATCGCCAAAATGAAGCCGAAAAGAAAAAGTGTTGCTATTTATTGTCTGGGGGACTCAAAATTGTTGCGTTTCGCCATCTTCCGAATTCGAAATTACCAGTGGACCAATCGCATTGCGTGGACGAATTCTTTTTGGCGGTGTAATACGTATCGTTTGTTTTCGTTGAAAGTTGCTTTGAGGGTGGCTAGATGAAAGGACTATTTAGCATTTACCAACTCTCAAGAGTTAACCGCCGTTATAGGCGGCGGCACAGTCCTGATTTTGAAGTAAATACTGTCCCATTGCCGAGTTACTGTCTGGTGGGAAAGTATTGGATTCTCGTATAGGTGCTTGCTTATATTTCTTCATGCCAGGTCTAATTGGTTTGGGTGCATGTTGGTTGAATCAGTCCTGTAGTCTGGGATGTGTGGCCAACGTACCGGCAGTCACACCGGCCACTAGTAGATAGCAGGTACAATGGATTTGGTGTAGGATATCAACAAAATTCAGTGGCTCTGTAGCAATTACTTCAGTTTTAATTTGCTAGTGGAATTTAAAGCAAGTGATACCGACCCAAGAAAGTTTTAGGTGGACTGGGCATTTTCGGTATCTTCTTTCTTGGAGGTACTGCATTTCGCGTTGGCCTTGGACATACTTGCTTAGCCTTGGACATACTTGCCTAAATAAAGCTTTATTTAGAGCTGTTTTGAAATAGTACACATCATTGTTTTAAAGTTTTTTTAAATGTTTAATTTGTTTTTGTAGAATTGCGATCACCAACTCCTGTATAAAGTTGAAAGTTTTGATACGTAACCAAACGTTTTTCTGCACGCGATGCTACCCTTGTCACAGCATTAAGATTACTTCCTTAGACCCAAAACCAAAAATTTAGAAATGAAGAATGCGCAAATGTTTTGCCAGATAAAGACGGACTTCGCGGTTGTTATGATGACGCCATATTTAATGTTGTTGCAAGTCCAACGTCGCCCTTCTCATGTTCGCTACTGCAAAAGTTATTTGCAGCATGGGCATGTACCGTAATTCCGATTTTCTGATTTGGTTCATTTGATGCACCGCGAAAAAAGTTTAACGTTATATCAAGTGGTCATAGCCGCCCTATGGCATACGAGAAGTAGCATAATCGTAGTCTGAATAAGTTTTTTTATTGTTCAGTCCCACAGAGACTTCGCTTTTGATTTGTTTCCTGATACTTTTTCTGATGACATAGTACTATCAGCTGACCAATGGGAAACAGGAAAAGACGCAATGGTAAGACTTTAAAACAGGGGTGTCGAACTCATTCAGTGCTGCGGGCCACATTTACATACCTGGATTTTATACGTACCAGATTCTGTTGAAAAAAAATTTAAGCAAGCAAGACTGTATATCAGTGGTCCCCAAATTTTTTGTCTGCCGCCACAGAAAGCCAGTTGATCAAATTTCGCGGCACACCAGCCACGCAAATCTATTCCCATTAATGGCGAGTGGCGTTATTTGGAAATCACCACTTCTCCGGGCAACAATCTCCGGAAATCGTGTGTTGTAGCCCGGAATGGTGCTAATCTTTGAAAAAAAGGTCATTACCTCTACCGCCGCAACCTGTAATGCCACTACCCCCGACTTAGAGCAGTTGTCGACCATTCCTTCATGGCAGCATTTTCTCAATTTTGGCAGAAAATTTGCATCAGTATAAAGCACTTTAAAAAGACTCGCGGCACACAGTTTGAGAAACATTGCTGTATGTATTTCTTTTTCGGAGACTAATGCTTTCAATAAGAATTTTCTCGCATTTTTCACTCAATAGCTACTAAAACTTTTTTGAAAGTAAATCTCATCACGGCGATAGTCGCTATTTTCACCTAATTTCAACTTTATTAAGATTTTTTTCTTTTAAAGAACAATTTTTCGAAGACCAATTGCCGAGGCCAGGCATTTGCACTGTGCCACAAAGTCCTTGCGCCGGGCACAAAATATTACGCGGCTAAATTTGGCCCGCGGGCCGCCAGTTTGACACCCCTGCTTTGTACCAAGTTGGATTTTCGTTTGGATTTCTATATTTCGTTTCAGATTGATTTTTACGGCAATAGTTATTTTCAACAAACGTTGATTAGCTGTTCATGCAAAGCAGCATGGACATTGTGGTAAAAACCTCAGCGATAAATTTGTAACTTTGATAACAATGTATTGATGTTTTGCTCTCCTTTGTATCTGGGAAACCAGAATTACAATAACAATTGAGCCGTTATCTGCTCTATTTGTCAAAAAGAGCATTGAGTTTTTTTGTAAGGTTTGCTGCCTCTGCTATTTTCAGTTCGGTGAAGTATTTTATGCACACTTGCTGGTCTACTGAAATGCCAGCGAAATTTTGATAGCTGAAGTGCGATGTTTGTTTGCGTTGCAGCTTGGTTTGACGCCACTTTCTTTTTTTTTGCAGCGATCTAAGACCAGTCTTGATCCAGCCAAGCGTAAACCGCTTCGAAGCAGCCCGAAATCAACCTCAATTAAGTCTGAAAATGATGAAATTAAACATAATAATCCTGCCCGGAATGCAGCAGATCAAAAAGAGAAGACAGATGAAAAGAAAGCCTCTCCATCACCCACCAATCTGCCTCAACCGATTGCAGCTCAACCTGCTGCTAAACCTATCGACATGAACAACAAGCCAAAGCCGTTCGCAGGTAAGTGATATCTTATCTTGAAAAGCTGGTCGAGTGGGTGGAGCGTTATATCATATGCCCGTTATGAACATGCGTTCAAAACTTACTATGCTCTTGCTAGTGGCTCTTCACGATTCTTACGTGTGTTGAGCTGATTCTTCCTAGCAAGAATTAAGTCAGCTAGATATTTGGAACTTCGTCATTTGGGCGTTTGGCTACTCAAATAACCTTGCAGTGATTTTTGCGCAATGGGAGAAAAATTATGAAAACAAAAAATGAAGGGCGTATTTTTATTCTCTGGTCACGGTAAAGCTTTAAGTCATTCATACGTAGAACAACTTTTAAATTTAATTCAGAATGACCAGTATTGCATTTCTATCGCTAGCAGTACAACCATGCAATGTATTAACCTCTCAGTGACTTCCCCAAGCCTACAACAACGTAGCCATCGTGATGTTTGACTTCACGATCATTGTCGCCAAAACATCGCTCGAATACATTCGATCTGTTTGCTGAGGTAACATAAAAAATGCCAGCGTAGCACCGACATACAATGTTAGGACCTTGATAAAAAGGTATTTTGCGACTTTTCACTGGATGTGCGTTTTCAGTGTGAACTTTTATTTCGTGCTTGCATCATGCCTCTTGTTGACTTCCAAACAAAAATTGATAACACTTTTTAACTGGGGTACAAAAATACCGTTTCACGTGAACGGGAATTGCAGCGACGTACTAGTACCATCTTACACATATGAATAATGAATGGCAAAGTTTATATACAGGGGTGGCCATAAGTCGCTTTACCGAGTGGCCATTAGTCGCTTTATCTGGTTTTAATAATAATAAACACAAAATTCCAAATGATACAACTTTTATTTGGGGTATATGGGGTATCCTGAAGGAACGCGTTTACTCACCAAATGTTCGAACCATACCTGAGTCGAAGGAAAGAATTACTGCAGAATTTGCAGCCCTGAACAATAGTAAGGACTTGTGTCGACGAATCTGTCACTCTATTCAGAGAAGAATCAAGTTGTGTATTGATTCTGAAGGACAACACTTTGAAGATAAGATGTAATTGTTTTCATGTTTTTGTTTTGAAATCATTATTGTACGATGACTAAATAAAAGTTGTATCATTTGGAATTTTGTGTTTATTACTATTAAAACTAGGTGAAGCGACTTATGACCACCCCTGTATATGTGTGCTACTAAAATTTTCTACGTGATACCAAATTCAAAAAAATTATTTTACCCCTGTTTTAAAATGATTAAACACCAGTATATAGCCACGGTGGTGTAGTGGTATTGTTGCGGGCTTCAGAGCAAAAGGTCTGGAGTTCAAAACTGTATAGAAGCATCGCTGGTATTCGTCAGGAAGGGCATCCGGGATTTAAAGTGCTACGTTGCTCCAGTAAAAAGTCTGATTCAAAAGCGAGTATGTATTGGTAGACATACATTGAATCAGCACGTCTGAACCTGCGAAACGCGGGAAGAATGACGTAGAACCGACTTTCGACTTGATTAAGTAGCTTAGCAAATGTTTGAAATTTCCGTATTGTGATGCTGCAGTATTATGCGTGATCGTTGAATTATTTTGAAACCTTAGAGGACTTTGGTTAGTCTGAGAATCTTTCATAACCTACGCTGACATTCACAAAGAAAGGTATTCTGATTCCAAAAAAACCGTTGCACAATCGGTAATTTTTAATAGATTTACACTGTAATTGGTAGAAAGGTAAGGTACATAGATATGCTTAAGGTGGCAAAGAATACAAAACATGCAAATTTTGTTAAAAATCGCCTTATCTTATAGTCCGGTTTTCAGGACAGCATCAGTGATCTTCAACTGTTGAATGCGAGAAAACCAATATTTAGCAATATCTTTCCAGGGGTAAGAGTGTCGAAGTTCCGTCACTGGAATGGAACTGTGCTTCACCCGTCCACGCACATTACTGACTTGCCAGCTGTCGCTCGAAACATGTCTTCTGCTTGTGATGGTTTCCATGTCAACTCTGATTTCGCGGCTATTCCTCTGACGACACCTGGCGGACCGATTGGAATAATTGAGGTAATGAATTTTCAGTAATTTCTAGTGCAGGGGTCGGCAAACTTTTGAACGCAGTGTGCCAGTTTACGAGTAATATCAAGATGTAAGCAACTTCGCGTGCCAAACATTTTTATGGGTTTGGTTTGCACAGTCAACGATGTGAATAGTAAACGGAGAAGAAACAAATTTACTTTTTAATTTTATTGGATAAGGTCGAATACAGTCAAAAGACTCTTTAATGAAACTGCAGACTCCTTGTCCTTGCTTTTCCTTGCTCAGCTCAGTAATATTGGGACTAAATTTGAATACACTCAGTTGAACACATACAGTAATTCCGATTGATTTTCCGTAAGTCGGCTGCGATAGGCATTGAGAATAAACTTCATTTGTGAAAATATTTGTTCACACAAATAAGTGGCTTGAAATGCAGACAGCAAAGCTATTGCCATCTTCTTCAGACAGCTAAATTTCTCCAGTAAAGATTTCCAAGATGTTCAAATGTTTTTTTGCTTGTTTTCAATCGTTTCCAGCGATTTCCGCCAGTCAACAAATTTCGATATCCACAATGAAGATGCTTTGAAATCGATCAGCTGCAACTGGAAGTCCTCAATATCCATCCATTCAAATGCGCATAAGTTCAAGTCTTTGCTGCTCTCGGGCTTCATGAGAAAAGAAAACAATGCACCAAAATGTTGAAAATTTTGAAATCTGATGCAAAATTGAGACGTTGAATCCCTAATGTACATATCAATTTCAACTAAATTAACTTGGTGATCCACTGAGAAAGCCTTTAGGTGTTTAAAGTAGAGAAAAGTGGCGGTTCGGATGTCCCGTGTGTAGACATCCAGTTTAAATACAAATTCTTTCCATACCTCAAAAAGACACATCACTGTTTGTTTGTTCTTGTTCTTTTGCTTGTCTTATCAAAAGAACCCTTATCTCGACTAGACATTCGACGAACCTCAAGTGAACTTTACCGCGGCTTAACCATCTGACACTGCAGTGCAGCAGCACATTATGGTATGCACTTTCCACCTCTTCAAGCAAAGCTCGAAACTGTCTGTGAGTTGTAGCAGAGCGTGCGACAAGGAAACTCAGTATTTTCGTTGCTGTTTTAGTATTAGGCGTGTCTACACCACAATTTTATTCATTCTTGCGCCGTATCGCATCTTTGTTTACTCTAATTTCTTTGTGCTAATGGGAACTCGCATGAACTGGATTGTTTTGAGCCAATTTTTTCGCTTTCACAGCGAGCCAGTTGTGAGTGTCATTGGCAGAACCACAATAGACATCGCCGACATAGAAATTGTCAAGTAAATTGCCTGCTCGACAATTTTTAGGACTGTTGATTTCGTGCAGTGTAGACAGTTTGAGCTTGGGAGTGCACCGCGCACGCTTATAGTGTAGATTTCGCATGCGCGTCAAGTCACTTGGCGTGCCATAAAAAATCTTCCAGCATGCCACCTGTGGCACGCGTGCCAGGGGTTGCCGACCCCTGTTCCAGTGAGCCATATAATTGAACTTTCCTACACACATTTGTGCACATGCACAGAAAGTTGGGTTAAAAATTTAGGTTGCCGTGAAACGGTACGGACCGTTGAGAGCCAGGTAGAAAAGCTGATCACGCTGCTAGAAAAGTTAGATGTATAAAATGATGCTTTTAGGGTGAAAAATAACCGATATTGCAATGCATTAGCATTCAATATACCCAACTAAACAAACTGCATAGTGTTTTCAAATTTTATGGTGGCTGCAATGCAAGAAAAGTTTGTCAGTTTGTTTGACGAGTATAGGACTGACACGAGTGTTGATTGTGCTTTCTTCAGCTTAGTAAAGTTGGCCGCCTCTCTTCCGGTTTGCCTGTGCTGCAAAACAAGGCACCGGTAACTGATTTTCAGTGGAGTCCATTTAATAATCGTGAAATTGCTGTTGGGCTTGATACGGGCGCTGTCAAGATATGGCACATCCAAGAAAATGGTGAAGAACAAGAAATTGCCAACCCAAGCCACGTATTAGAAGGTACGATGACTTAAGTGAAGAAGCGTATTTTTTATCACTAATGTAACTAATATTTGGCAATGAATTAACTCCAATGAGGAATTTTCTTGTCCTTTTCTCAAAAAACTTTTTTAAATTGTAGGTTAGCTGTTTGCAATGAGTGCCATCTTAAAAAAAGACTCTCCATGTGAATTCAGTTGCCTGATAGCAATGCGCTGTGCTCAAAGTAAAGTGCTCTTCATTTGTTGCGATATTTTGTATTTCGCTAAGTTTAGGTAATATTAAATTATTTTTTAGTTGTTTTGGTTGCTTTTGTATGTTGAAATGCTTGTTTGCCCAGCTATAGGGATCAGCAGGCTCGATGATGGTATAGCGGTGGTGAGCAAGCAATGCCCACCAAAAGGTGTTATGCGGCCCGAGAAGGTCGTCGTTATAAGTCACTCGCGTTTTGTCTGACGATGTTCTTAAATAAAAACTTGATAATATAAAGTAGATTATTTGTTTACTTGTTATCCTGAGTAAACGTCAACTTAGGATTTGAAGTTATAAAATTTGTTTTTTGTATGTACAAAATTGTTTCACTCTGAGTTGACTCAGTTAAAACTGAAAAAGTTTCTTTTTTTACTGTCCATCCCTTTCAGCCTATTATGTTCCACCCGCTGTCGGCCTTCTTATTTGGTGCATTCTGTCCAAACAGCAGGGAAGAGTGATAAAAATAAAGTAAGGATTACTCGTTTGGCCACATAAGGTAAATAAAAAGAATATATTCACTAATATTCGTTACACTAGTGGAGCAACTTTTTCATTTTTATTTTTTACCAAACGTTGCCCGTAATGAGATATTCGTACCGCATTATTTAAAAGAAAGAAGATAATTAAAAACTACCTTTTTTACTGTCTCACTACTTGGCAGTAAAGAGATAAAAAAAAGAAAGCGTTATTTTAATTTTCTTCTGTTTATAAGTTCATAGATTACTGTTTATGAACATTCGAGAAAAATGAGGTGAATTTGGCTATCTTCGTTAATGGAGACAAAACCGGATTTAGAAATTGGATCTCTCTCATTTCTACCTTGCACTGCACAGTAGGGTATTTCATAATTTCACCACTTTCGACTTTTCAAACGGCTACCAATTTTTCTGATTGGATTTTCGGCACTGATTGCGAATTTAGCATTATTTTTGTAATATAACGTCATCTTCATGGTGCCTCGTGCGATTATTACGTCATTTTTGCTGTGTTTTTAGTATCTCAAGAATCATTTGCGATAGAAGCATGGGGTTTGTTTCAATTGACACAGAATGGTTGATTTCCTATCTGTCTTTAGAACATTATTTAGTCGTATCAGTACGAGAAAAATAGTTGTTAACGAAAACGCATTTTTTTATGATTTGGGTCAATTTGTGTGCCAGACAGTACGAGTTTAAATCATACTGCATAAAATACTTAGCAAATTGGCATTAGCTGTTGTAACTTTCATCAATTGCACACACAGCATTGAACAAACTTTCAAATATTATAACAATACCTTGTTTCAGGGGGGGGGGGTGGACTTAGACAAAAACTTCAGCTAAAATGTTTAGACTGGGCGCTGAACCCATTATAGATGCTAAATTTTGAAAAAATCAGTGCCATGCATTATAGTACTTAGACTTTACTTATTTATTAGAGAGGATAAATTGTTGCTGACAACAGAGATTTATTTATTCAAAAATATAACATCAACAACACAGTATTTACAAAAAACAACGATAACACAAAAGTGGTACACTCACGACCATAACTCAATAAGGATACGAAATAATAGCACTAGCAGAAGTAGCAACTAGCAAGCAATAGTTAATGCAATTCATAGCAATGAAGGCGAAACTATCATTTTTACTAAATAGAAATGGGCAAAGTTGTCAAAAAGAAGGGCTAGCTGTTCGGTTAACAAAATGCATACTTACATAAAAAGACAAACTTGTTGATGGCTTAGCATAAAAGTGATCGTTCGTAAAAAAAATTGCTATATACTGTAAGTTTGATCTTAGTCTATAGACTATAAATATACAGAAATTGACTAACACCAGCACTTACCCCATATTACATAAAAACGCACTAATACGCATGTCGATTTTATTTGGATGTGAAGGAGAATCAAGAATTGTGTTTTGAACGACACCTTTTAGTTTGCCAATCAACCTTTCAGTGGCTCTGTCATTTGCAATACTTTTCCAATGTGCTACTGGTACCTTGGAGCATACGATGAAAGGAGCGCTTCTCCTCTCACTTGTAAAAAAAATCTCTTAGGCCAGCTTTTTGACCTTGAAGTAGTTTTCGGGCATCTACAGAATCTGGATAATGAGATGTTTTCACAGCTTCTATCGAATACGGTGATACTTCCGCGAAAACTGTAAAGCAACATTTACTGGTGACATCCATTGTACAGCATGCTCGTAGAAATACTTCAGAACAACATCTGCTAGTTTGGAATCAATTTCACTATATGCCAACAAAAGATCACGCTGAAAAAGTGTGATTCTTGGACCTTCAGCTGCCGATGGTTTCAAATGAATCAGCAAAAATGAAGGCACATATGCCGATATTATGTACGAAATTAGCCTAATTTCAATTTTTGGTGATCATCCAAATGGCAAATATCAAAAATCAATAAACGGAGATAGGCACTCGCTGTTGTGATCCATCTTGCATGGCATGTTGCTTCTTGCTTGTAAGCCAAAAGAGGCTTCATATTTTCTGGAACTGCCATCAAAATATAGCAAGATAAAGCAAGTAAGCACATGTGATCATTTCTGAATGAATGATCGTTTCTTTGCTCTTTTTTATCGGAGAATCACGCAATCTTTTCCCTTAAATGAAGGGATACCATTTTGGTGACAGGGACCACAAGTTTTTCTCGATCTACAAGTTTACTCATGTCAGGCTTCCGAATATGACCAAAGTACTTCAATGTTCCGTCTTCCATAGTTCCTTGTCCTTTCTTTTTGCCTTCAGTTTTTGTAATGGCGTGAGTAAAGTAAATTTCATTCACATGAAACAAACATTCCAGTGAATGAATATTATGATCATGATGCAATTTGTAAAAGTCAGCCAGCCGCTTATTTACCTCAGACATTTTACCTGTGTTTAAAGCCCTAGTATCCAACATTACTGAATAAACTTTATCTAAAATACTTTGATCCACATATTCTGTGATGTCAGTAAAGACAGACTCAGCAGTTACTGATCATCCCTTTTCAAACGTTTTCACTGCAATGACTTCTTCACACGTTTTTTCTTTATCTACGTATTGCCCTAATAATATATATCAATCCATTTTATTTATGATTTTGCCATTATAACACAGTTGAATAGCTGCAGCACGACTCGGCTATTTCTCGCAATTCTTTAAGGCTTTCAACCGGAACTACTCACACTTTCAAAATACAGTTGCAGGTGAAGCAAATATATATTTTTCCCCAACTGTTGGTCGTTGTAATTCTGGTTGCTGGCGTATCGAAATCAATCGCTGGTCCGCCTTCTTGCAGTCACTGGCACTTACAGAAAAATTACGAAGCTTTTTGTATGATTTGCCTCCAGTTAATTTGCATAGATAGAGGGTGGTAATCCAAGTCAAATGTTTCAGTAATGCTGCGTCGATTTGCTACTATTTCATCATCGCTGTCGTCAAAAATGGAGCTGGTGTTAGATTTACGTGGCCTCAGAACTGTAGCAAAGATGGCACTAGGTGTATCAGTGATTTTTATTCTCTTGCTGCAAATGGATTGTTCCTGATCAGTTATAGCGTTATTTTGTGTTTTTGCAAAGACTCGCTGTCTATGTTTGTTAAATTCCATATCTTTTGATTCAGATGATATCATTTTTCTAGACGACCGTTGATCTTTCAGAAACTATTTCTTTTTCTGGTATTCTGTCATCAAATCATATGCATCGTAAAATGCCTCGATACGTACCAACGGTTTTAAGAATCTTACACCGGTATCTGGACAAGTCGAAAAGTTTATCAAACCAATCTTCATTGATGGAACACTTAAATTTTTTAGCTCGTTTTCTTGCGGTTAGAAACTTTTCAAATACGTTTTTTTGCTTATTCTGGGCACTCTTTGCCTCGATCACGACTGAACTAGCTTTTCTCCATAAATCTACAGCATCGCTTATCACTACCTGTTTTATGTCATTGAACCCTGGTTCTTTAGCTGAGAATTTAGATTCTGTATCCATCAAAACCTGCCGAACATGATAGAAGTGCTCAATAACCTCCCTGTTTATGGGTAATGTATTACCCACCAACTTTTTCCTGAATAGCAAAGGTTCTATCTCACTAGAAAGTGTAACTGTTGCTGCTAATAATTTTTTATGCTGACTGGCTAAATGATGTTTTTAAATTCACCTAATTATCGTTTACTTGCCGATCAAACAATTGTCTGTGACGAAATAACTACTTCATAGTAAAAATTAGTTTTGAAAAGATTCGATTACGAAATATTTCATCCTTGATGCCAACACACACAAATACATAAAAAACACGTTAATATTAATAACTATTTTTCTCGTGCTGATACGACTAAATAATGTATTAAAGACAGATAGGAAATCAACCATTCTGTGTCAATTGAAACAAACCCCATGCTTCTATCGCAAATGATTCTCGAGATACTAAAAACACAGCAAAAATGACGTAATAATCGCACTGGGCACCATGAAGATGACGTTATATTACAAAAATAATGCTAAATTCGCAATTCACTTCCTTTAAATTTTCAAGAACAAAATTAATTGCTGTTTCGTTGCCTCAAGAATCTTGTCATTTGATTATTTTTGTAGTGTAGGAATTCAAGAGAAAAAAAGGATATGAATATTTATTTCTTTTCTACCTTGAAGTATGAGAGTGAAAAAATAAAGTAAATATATTGTTTTCATTCTCCCTACGCAAATTTTAAATATTTTTGCGTTAAGTTGCAAATAAAATTAATCGTTTTTATATTTTGCCTCAAAGCATTGCGTTTATTTTTTGTTGTGTAAAGGAAAGAAAAAGAAACAATTAACAAATTATTTCCTGAATTATCCTTTTCTGTACTTTTTGTTGAGAAGGTAGAAAGCAAAAGAATTGCTTTTTTTATTTTTGTATGCACCATATTTGTCAAATTGAATTATTTAACTTAATAGATAATTTTTTAATATTTTTAACGCGATTCGTGCTCTGAAAAGCTGGCCCCCACCCCTGTCTTGTGGTTTTTCGTTGCATTCTGTAACTTAATGTTAAGAAAACGGTCGTGTAAAGTTCTCATTGGAAATTTGAGGCAGGTTGAGAAGCATATTACTCAATCTCTAACTATTAGAAACCTTTGGGGGGCCAGAAGATAACGAAGATAATGTGCTTGAATGAAAAAAATTTAAGAAAATGTTATTTTCAGGCCACTACTCAAAAATAATATGTATCCAGTACCATCCATTAGCGGAAATTCTTGCGACTGCATCCATGGATATGAAACTGATTGTATGGAACCTCGAACACAATGAACAGGTAATGATATTTTTAGAGTATGAAGGAAGAGTAACCACCTCTTAAACGTCTTGGGTGCAACCTCCCAAAAGTTTGTGTAAAGAAGCGAAAAACTGTCGATTGATGGGCGCATTCTGAGGTCATCATTTCCTTGCCCGTGTGCGAATTTATGTTAAGGTAATTTTGTATATTTCATTAGTTTTCATTGTTTCATACGGTACCTACAATTCAGTCCATTTAATCCACAACTGCGTTGTTTTATACTGCCAAGATTTTTAGTTCCATTAACTTTGACTAGACTAGAGGTCGGCAACCTGCGGCTCCGGAGCCGCATGTGGCTCTTTTGCCTCCCATCTGCGGCTCTTTTGCTGTTCTTTGAAGCAAGTGAGTGTGAAATGATACTCAGATAAATGACTCTAACTACAGGTGAAGACCTTTTTTTTTTTTTTCGGAAAACACTTATGACGTATGCTCCGTAGAATTACTGTGGCTCTCATCGGTCTCCTTGCTGTGGTAAACAGGTCCAAATGGCTCTTGGACGGTAAAAGGTTGCCGACCCTTGAACTAGACAGTACAGTATATTAGCACACTCTAAATCTTATCGTTGCGACGGTTGCTTTTCTGGTTGAATGCGTGTTAGCAAATGCGTTTGGTTAGATGCTTGAAATGAACAAGCTAGAGGATGAGCTGTTACACATGGCATGGAGTTCAAATGGAAAATATCTTGCCACGATATCAAAAGACAGTAAATTACGTGTCTATAACCCTCGAGAATCAAAAGACCCTATTGCAGTAAGTACTTGTTAAATGCGTTTTTAATGAAAATACTTGATGCTTTTCTTGGCGATAGTGTGTATGATGATTATAAGTTATAACCCGCGCCGTGGTGCAATAGAAACGGTTCAATTCCTTTGTCAAGTCATACCAAAAGACTTCAAAAAACAGTATTCACAGGTTCTCTTTTTGGCGCTTAGCACGAAAGAGATATTGTGGAAAAGTCCTGCGAGTTCTCTTGCTATTTCCTTGGTGTAAAAGTCAGACAGCTCGTGGGGCGGAGTAGTCTACGCGTCGTGGTGGTCCAATGTGATCGAAGATTCATACAAAGCAGCATTTCGTACGCATGATTAGATGATCAATTGGCTTAATTGTTCAACTGGGAGATCTCAAAATCTGTTTACTATGATAACGGTTGATGGGCAAAAGCTTTTGATACTGCGCTGAACCAGCAGCGGTATCCGGTCGAATGGTGTAGCCATGTGCCATTGTAAACTATTCAAATAACAATTGGCGTTTTTTTTAATAAGAAACAAGCGTGAAAATAGTCTACCTTCCGACTGCCTCAACTGGCAACTTTCTGTCAGGGCAAGTCAACATCGGAAAATCTACGCAATCACCCGCAATCGTTTCATTGGCGTGAAAAAAAGTCTTAAAACGTTTATTGTCAACAAATTGACCCTCTTTTCTGAATTATGGTTTATAAAATCGAGAATACTTACAATAACCTCGTATGATATGTTCTCAGTAATTGGTCTATTGTTCACAGTCTGGTCCTGGTGTGGAAGGAAACCGAGGAGCGAGATTGATTTGGGTTTGCGATGATAAAATGATTTTAGTGTCTGGGTTTGAAAAGTGAGTCCTTGTTTGTAGCAGTCAACTAGGGAAGGGAAAATCTGTGCTATTGAAAAGCAAGTCCTGACCTATCCGGTTACAAATTTCGCAGTACTTCAGGCGCTGTACAGTGTGCGTTTTTATCACTTGCACTGCCATTTTCCTAGGAAAAATGCAGTGCAGTAGCTTTCCAAGGACACAAAAACCCATATTTTATGCGAGCAATGAACTTGCAATATTACCATTGCCAAGCCATAGCTGTTTTATCATCAACGGCTATCTGCTCTTACTTGTGATCGACAATGTGTCCTGGCGTTAAGATGGTCTAGTAACTCTAGTTTATAAAACTGAAGGTGGTGCTGGTAAAAAATTTTATTTTTAAGGTATGGCATTCGGACGATTTCACTTCATTCTGCGTCAGATATCGAAAGTGGATCGAAGGCGCTCTTGCGATTTGATAATTCACCCTCCACACTCATTCCTTACTACGATGCCGATACCAGCATTGTGTTGTTGGCTGGGAAAGTAAGGGTATCATCTTAACGTAAAACAATTCAAATTTTTTTTGCTCGAAACCGAAAAAACACATGACTGAATAACACCAAATTATCTGAAGTGCAGCGCGTTATAGGCTAGAATGTTATTTTTAGTCTATTGCACCTGTTTACGGTTGATGGGCAAGTTTGAGGACCAAGTTTACCAATTGATTGGTCGCGCGTTTAATACCCGCATCGGTTGTTGTGTCTTGAAAAACACTTCTATTGTTTTACTTGGTTGCAACCTCTGTTGTAGGCGTGCACTATGCAAGCTGTACTGGTGACGGTGAAACATATCTGAACCTAACATTTCCGAAAACATTTCTTCGTGATTGAAGCATGAGGAGCAAAGAATTTAACTCTGTCGTCTGGCTTGTGAAATCTTGTCAAGTGGTAGCCTGTATGTTTTTCAGGGCGATCTAACACTGGTTTCATTCGAGGTCTTGTCGGAATCGCCGTATTTCTTAGACCTAGCCAGCTTTAAATCTGACAAAGCTCATCAGGGATTCAGTTATCTTCCGAAGAAAAATTGTGATGTGAAGAATGTTGAGTTTGCCCGTGCTTGGAGATTAAGTAAGAACTCAATGGAACCGGTCAGTTTTAAAGTACCTCGAGTCAAGGTGCGATGTAAGCTAAAACGCTACTTTTCAACCAATAAATAAGAGAGGCTAATGGAAGCAAAGTAATTTGATTTTGAAATCAATAAGCGTCTATTTTATTGGCTGGGTCAACACTTTTGATTTGGGGCGTGTAATATAGAGAAGTG
Organism: Trididemnum clinides; assembly: GCA_963675345.1. Lineage (NCBI taxonomy): Eukaryota > Metazoa > Chordata > Ascidiacea > Aplousobranchia > Didemnidae > Trididemnum > Trididemnum clinides. The sequence goes on along the minus strand of OY776295.1, from coordinate 18,191,936 downwards.
ACCAATGCGAAATTATATTGCTTTGCTTCTCTTATGCTTGATTTTTCATTTTTTCCCGTTTTTTCCGCATGCGTATTCGTTCTGATTCAGTGTAATTTTACAACTATACCCTTCGCTTTTGAACGACAGTTTGCGTCCGGTGTAAATCATATACTCAAACTTTTTGCACTACAAGAGTCTTGTCTGTTTTCTGTAGCATTGCATGCTTGTTCTCTATGTAGCATTATGCCACTTCGGCATGTTTCTTATCTGCTCTATGCGCCTGGCCTGAACAGTGACATTGGGTTGCAGTAAGAGTAAATTCATATGGTAGCTTATCGCTGTTGTAAAGTACAGGGTTTTCCTGGCGCATTTTGACGTTGATTATCTCAAAAACTATTAAGGATATAACAGCACTTCTGATTTATTCAAAAAGCTTGCTGTCTCAAGTTTCTTATGAAATGCTCAATACTCAATGTAAGCATCATTGGTCACAGGGCACACATCAAGCCGATAGTCCAATTCTAGTCAAACACGTTCCAACACTGCGTTGTCGATGGTTGTTACAGCTTTCGTTATTCGGGTCTTCAGTTTATCCACGTATTTAGGAGAAACACATAGACTAATCCTTTCGCGAACCCCTACAAAAAGAAATCGTAGTCGGCGAGATTTGGAGACCTGGGAGGCCAGAACATGAGAACGCGATCATCTTGCCCAGACCATTCAATCCATCCGTCAGGCAGTCTTGCGTTTAGAAACTGTCTGACCCCGAGGCTTCGATGGGGTGGCGCCCCATTCTGTACGAAAATAAAGTCGTCAAACTCTTATTCACTCAACCTTTCCATTAGCCAGTTATCCAGCATGTCGAGGTGCGTGTCACCATTGACTGTTGCGCCTTCAAAGAATGGTCCGTAGACAGCTTTCTTTGACATATCACAAAACACGTTCGCCTTAGGGGAATCTTGCTGATGCTCAAGAATTTCATGTGGGTTTACGGTACCCCATATGCGAGTGTTATGCTTGTCAACTTTGCCATTTACGTGGAAGGCCGCCTCATCGCTGAAAACAAGCCTGTTATCAAATCCGTCATCTTTCAACCCCTTGCATTGTAATGCAAAAGTCACGACGAACTGGTTTATCATCTCCCAACCCCTTGCATTGTAATGCAAAAGTCACGACGAGCTGGTTTATCAGTGTCTTTCAACTGTTGGACTAACTGTAGCTTGTAACCTGTCATGTGCAGTCGTCTTTTTAAGACACGCCGAACAGTTATTGTAGGAAGCTTAAGTTTCCTGCTGTGTTTTCTGATCGATTTACGGGGGCTCCGCTTGAAGGCAGCTCGAACTCGCTCAACCGTATATTGTGAAGATAGGGGCGCTCCGTTTTTTTTTTCGGCTGGGTACAAACACCCATCCTTTATGAATTTACTATGCTATCTCAATATGTACTTCCTTCCTGATGCATCTGGAGAATTTCGTGCGAAATGCACGTTGAACAAATGTCCATGATTCTGTTTTAGCATATTCAAGGACGCGAAACGCCTTTTCAGGTTGAATGAATATCATTTGTGGATCCTAGTTATTTAAGCTACGTGAAAAGATATGAAAAAATCATTAGCATGACAAAAACTTTATGAATTTAGCTCCAAAATGATACCAGTTTCATCCTTCTACCATTTATAGTTCAGCAGATATGAGGACTTGAAATGTGCCCAAGACTTCTGGAACACCCTATATAACGCAATGCAATATGAAGTGCTAAGAGACTTACAATAATCGGTCGCTATCTCAATGAATTACTTACTTTAAGTCATTTTTTGGCAAAATTGGAAATATTCAAAATACAAAAAACGCAGACTACTTTCTGACAACTTTTTTTTCGTAAAAATTTCACTACTTGGAGAATTATACTTGGAAACAAAAAAATTGTTTAACTCCCTTTCTCTATAAAAATTAGGGATGTTTTTTGTTTTTCTCAAGACTAAAAAAATGACCAAGAAAGCATTCGTAGGTTGCTTTGTTTCAGATGGAATATTTTCAAGACGATCTCTTTCCCCCGACACGTGACTGGACTCAGCCCCCTGTGTCTGCTGGTCAGTGGCTTTCAGGGGATGACACCCAGCCTGTGAAAGTCAGCTTGAAGCCTGCTGACATGATAGCGCGTGAGTTTGCCATGACGTTATGTGCAGTGTTGCCATTAAATTTCATTTTCTGTTGTGATTTAGAACTCTGTGGTCTCATGCATGAACCTGATAACCCACACGGCAATGAAACTGAGAAAAATGCAGTTAACTTTAAAACACAAATGCACTTGTAGAATGACATTTAATTTTTTTTGTTATGTCAAGGACATTTACAAAATTAATCGTGAATTATTTCAGCTGATAAACAGTAACACGAACAAAGTTAAGAAGCAAAAAAAATGATATGATTTTTTTTCCGTGCATGAACCTGATAACCCACATATTAAGTTTGTACATTGAAAAAATTATTTGGCAAATTATTTTAGTTTTATTATTCAAGCTAAGCTCAATTTGTAACAAAGATTCAATTATCATTGAAAGAGATTTTAAGGTCATAGTTCATATGAAAAAAGTAAAAAAGAAACTAAAACAAAGAATATAAATAAAACGTATTAGTTAAGCATTATGCATATTCAACCAGCTCGACCTACTATAACGAGTCACATTATATAATACGGGACTGGCAGTTATCTGATGGTCTGCTGTCCTCAATGTGAATGCGATAGGTTCATTTCTCAGTGAGTTTTTTCAAAGTTAAGGTCAACTTCAGGTCTTGATTCTGCTGTAGTATCTAAAAAGAGGAAATGGAATAACTCAGGTTAGAAACCGCATATATCACGTCTGCATGAAAGAGTGGAAAATGATTTAAATTTGAATCATGGTCTATTCATGCGCATAACTGATTTTTGGTCATCATTTGCAAGCCACATTTGCTATGATAGATTATATGAGTTGCATCGCTAAATAGTTTACAGAAATTCACTAGATCTATCCTTTTTATTGTCAATCTTCCTCCTCTCAAGCTCTTTTTCCTTTACTATTTAACAAATAGGGTGTATTTACACACTTCTAATTTTACAGTAATATATTAAAAAATAATACTTAACAGATTTTCACCAACATAGCATGGTAAACAAATAAAAAGTATTTTCTCGAACATAAGCGTTCATTTTGCCGTAACTAGGAAACCCTGGTTTCATCTGGAGCACAAAGCTAACATGTCTACCGCGCCTCTGGTATTTTGTAGGACAAAACTTTGATAGAAGTATTTATGAAGCAAATCGAGCTTCAACACAATGCCAAGAGCTAACCATAAATGTAGATGTCCATCCAGTTGCATGTGAATGTAACCGTATGCTCTCTACATAAAGAAGGCTTATGCCTAAATCCAGAGACTAGCAGTTGAAGGTGTGGTGACCTAGCAAATTAGTGTATCTCAATTCGAAATTCTCAATCCTTGTGCACCTGTATTGGATACTGTGTTCAAAACTGATTGAATAGGCCGCTATCCGCTAAACACTCTTAACTTTAACGCGATAAACGCTAACGCTAGTCCTTTCCAAAAACCATCGGCCGTTAATTGCCAATGCGCAAAATCCCGTGATTGCAAATTCAAATCTCACTTAAAATGTTATTATGTAAAAAGAAAACAGTCGTTTTTTCTCAGTCCAACTGACGAAATACTAGTATACCAGAAGATAACACTAACAAATGTAGTAGTTGTCACAAAAAAACACAAAAACAAATATTTAGGCCTATTAAAATACAGTTATTTCAAAAAAAATGAGCATCTCAAAATCTTTATCGCTGGCATGTGATGGATTTAGGGCCCTTGGGCAAGATTTCATTATGCCCCCCCTCAGCGTCATTTACAAACCAACTATTTCATTGGCTAATATTGGGTGATTTCTGCAGGCACTCTTATAACGTCAGGGAAATCTCAATATACTGTACTGTCTCGTTTTCAACATTTCCAGTTTCATTGATTTCGCGTTGATTGCGCCGTTTTTAAAAATATGTCTTGTGTTTAGCGCCTTTAATTTCAGGCTTAGAAGTTTCAGGATGACAAAAAAGATAATTAGCCCTTTGCGGTCGGATTAAATTTTCCCTGGTTGCCGTCGCTGGTCGTATTTATTGATTTTATTGTTTTAATTTGTTTACGTAATTATTCTCGGTTGTTTTCGGTTTTTCTCTTTAGTTTTACTACTTCTCTTCGGTAGGCAATCAAACAAAATATAGATGGAATAATTTATTACGTCATTATGACGTCATTGGCACAGAAAATTCCTTAACTAGCAACAATTATCTGTACTGTTGTTCATTGTGATACTTTTTGAAGCAATTTATCAGGATGCATTCCAGGTTGCTTTGCACACGTTTCGCAGTGATAAACAGTTTGAATGCGTTTTACTTTTCTGTTGCTGCACACTGCACAATTTTTTGCTTTACCATTTGAGATTTTTTTGTAAATCGCCTTCCATGCAGACGCTCACTTCCCTCTGTAATGGAATTTCTCCCACGCTTTCTGGCGTTTTTTTCCGAATCCTACCTACCAACTGTCGGACAAGATTTTTTCGAAACGGCTTAGTGTGTGGCATTTTTCAGTCCTTGTTACCTCCTTCTAATGTTGTATAAAATAAAGCTGTTGACGATAGCCACTTCAAATATCAAAAAGAACATCTTTCTCCACCATTTTGCAGTTTTTTCTCAAAAAAACATAGCTTTCACAGTAGTGATCGGCCTTGTCGACTCCGCCCATGTACTTTGTGTATTGTGATATTACAACAAGTTTTGGTATGGTTGTTGAATCGCCATTGCCCAAGATAGGTTTTTCACCTTCACACCCTGCATTGAATACGGATGATAACATTGTTACCACCCTTTCGTCCTTAGACTTTGACACAAACCATACCAAACACCTGCCTCTACCTACTTCTCGAGACCAGCTAACTTCCTCATCACATGTGCTTTACTTAACTGAGACGCATTATTACTATGACAACTACACGACTTTGCTGCCATTTTAAGCCAGGCAAATAGCAATTGCCTTACGACCTCCCTAAGGTGGATTTTAAAGTAAGGCGACCTATATTCGCCTTACGACCGCACTGACGTTGTACGATGAGGCGACCTATACTCGCCTGACGACCGCAAAGGGTTAGAACATAGGGGTATATTCTTTTGCAAAGTCTAGTAAAGTTTTATGACAATTTGTAAAGCCATAAAGAGGGCTTTTCAAAAAAGGGGAGACCCGGGGCAAGTGCTTCACTTGCCTCAACCTATCTATCCACCATTGATTGCTGAGTCCAGATCGCTTTTGCTTCAGCACATCTTTCCTTGATGAAAACAGGCATTTCACTGTTGCAGTGGAAAATATGGCGGTGTTGTATTTCACAAATAACGCGCTTAATGTCGCATTAGAGAGCAGCATAGCAATCGATTTGCTTTGAGGCTCGTGTCTCTCCGAGAAAAAGTTGTCTAATAGCTTCTCACTGCTGTCTTTTCGTGACTTCTCCGCAAACGCTCTATATAAAAATTCGTCTTCCGAAGATGCTCTGTGGCACTCTGTAATTTTTGAACGTTTTGCATTTTTGAGGTGATATTTATATTTTTACAGGGGCGGGCTTAGCGCTAGCGGCAACTCCTTTTGAAAAAATTAGCGCAGCTTCCTTTAGCGCTATTGTACACAAAAAATAGCGCCCGCTAATATTGTCACTAGTTCACAACAACAATAGCGGAGCTAAAGCAAACGCTAACGCAACACTAGCGGCGCTAATACCCGTCGCTATTTTTAGCCCCGCTAGTGACCACCACGGTCTAGATCAGAGGTATAAGTATGAGGTATAATAATGCAAGAGGCTAGCGATGCACTTAGCAATTACGACTGATACGGCTTCGCAGAGCACTTGACAAACCTTCCACCAAGTGGATCTAGTATAGGTCCCACAAGTGTGGCGGTCTAAGCTATGCGTTATTATGAGGTATAACTTTCGTACATGCATCAATACGAAGAAAGAAAGAGGAAAAATCATCAAACTCCAAACAGTTACCTTAAAACGCTGTCGAATGAGCAAGCTGGTTCATGACTCCCCTTAAAAAAACCATATCAGCATCATCTGACTTGTTATAATGAATGTGGCTAGATGATATCAACGCAAACCCAAGTTAGGAATTAAATCAGTCTGACCAGCTTGTGAGTAATAGCTAACTAAATTTTTATCTGAACATTTAAGAGCTTAAAAGATAATGCTTTTAAATAAGTGAAAATGTGAGTCAAAATATTCAAATAATACCACCCATTATCAAGAATCTAAATTTAAATGTGTCGCCACTTCCTTTAAAATCACAAAACTAACTAAGATGAGACTAATACTCTCAATCAACCTGACCAACAGAGCAGTCTATTAAAAAATGGTACTCATTTCCTTCTTTCCCTAGTCACATTGAGTGCAAACTGTCGGCTGATATGTATTGATACTTTCTTATGTCGATCCGTCTCTACAGCTAATTTGAGACCACATTCTAAGTTTTGACAAAATACGCCTTCCGTTTAAATCCTTGCTTAAACAAAGCCAATGTTCCATTGCTAAAGCATCCTTATGTAGAGCATTCTTATTTAGAGGTAGATCTAGAATTCCAGACGATTCAGCAGGGTCAGTGACAGAACAGCACTTTTCACAGCAAATGTACCCAACATGCAACACACTTTCAGCACATATCATGCCAAGAGGTATAGTTTAAAAGAATCATAAACTTACTGCTGTCCACTTGCTCTGGTACAGCAATAAGCGGAAGTTTACGCTTTCTTTTTGGTCTTCCTGCAGCACTTTGCAAAAGAGCCGCCAGTTTGATTTGTGGGTTATCAGGTTCATGCACGGAAAATGTGAAATGGAATATCGGCAATATTCGGAAAAATTATGACAACATTTTACTCGCACAATTTCAATTGCTGAAGAATTTTGTGAATCAAATATAGAGTAAAAGTAATGGTGTCAGGGTGCTAATTCATTTTTGTAGATAATGTGGCTTATCAAGTTCATGCATGGGGCCACAGAACTGTTTTTTTTTTTCAGTAAGCGATGCACCAAAGGAAGCTCCTAAGCAAAGAAAATTTGAATCCTACAATGCTGAAACTTATAAAACTGATGAAGAAAAAAAAGATGAAGTATGTTAATTTAATAAATGCATTTTTTTATATATGTAAAAGCACAAAAAATTCTTTGTATGAGCTACTTTATTTTTGCCAAGTTTCAAAGCTGAGGGTATATTTTTTACCACCCCAAAACTGTAGCTTGGCCCCTAAGTTTTACGTTTGGGCAATCTGTAGCAGTCGCTTCTTGGTGTTGCCATCAAAACTAAAATTAATTTATGGTTATCTGGATCTCAGTGCAAAGAATCTATTTAATTTGTAACTTGAGAATGCTGATTTCTATACCTATGTGGATTCTATGTTTGGAAAGACAGCTTACTGTAATTTTTCCTGTTTGAAAGACGTGCATAACTTGCGCTGACCCTAACAACGATCATGGATGCCTGCTGACTCGAAAGACTGTAAGGTCACTTTACAGTCTCTTTCGTTCTCTGTTCTTGTGTTCGATGAGATGAATAAGTTCTCGTCATTTCATTTGCTTGGTTGCAGTGTTGCTGGTAAAATTACGCCGTGCCAGGAGTGCCAGAATTAGCAAAGATGCCAAAATGAAGAAAAAGTGATCGAACTCACTAATTAAATTAATTGGGAAAAGATTTTGAAGTGTAACGCAATAAGTAGTGCTTACGTTATGAGCCAATAACTTAAGACCTTTTTGTCTTGTTGCCGTGGTGTAGCAGCCGTCGATGTTGTGGTAATTGCTCTGAACTTGTTGTTGGTTACCCGACCCCTTCCGAGGGATGGGGGCATGGCAAATGACCATGGAGCCCCAGAAGCCGGGCAACTATCCGGGGTCTGGACTAGAGATTGTAGAGAGACAGAGAGTTGCCAAAGAGTGAGCGGCGCAAAGAGTCCGTAGCTGGACCGTGCAGAATGAGACGAGAGGTGTCCTGAGACGGGTGTCCACAGGCGCTGCAGGAAGGGTTCTCGATTCTGCCAATCCTAGAGAGATAAGAACCTAAATGAAGGCTGTGTCCGTTGCAGCGAAGACGAGAGAGGACACAGCGAGCATGACGAGGGAGCACAAGTTCCTCGGTGGAAATCGAGGGAACCAGTGTGTCAAAGAATTTCAATGAGACAGTATGCCTCCAGTCCGAGAAAAGACAAGAGTGGGTACGAGAGATAAGAGGAGAGAGACTACAAGGGATTGCGGAGAGCGCAAGTAGCGCTCCCCGTCTGGCCAGCTCATCAGCCGCGCCGTTGCCCGAGAGAAACGAGTGTCCGGGGACCCATGGTAGTCTGATAGAACAGGAGGAGAGAGAAGACAGTTCGTGCTAGATCTGCCACAGAGTTTGAGATAATAGGAAAGATGGAGGAGAGGACAGGGTGGTGAGGACAGAACGAGAATCAGATAGTAGGAGAAGAGAAATGACAGGCTTGTTGGTGCTGCCGAGACCAGCAAAGAGCGTGCAGAAATGGCGCCGGCTTTAGCGGAAAAACTTGAACATACTGGGCCTGCCGAAAAGGAAAGAGTGGCCTCAGTGCCACAGATAGAGCAGCTGGCAAGAACGTCGGAGCCGCCTTTGCCAAAAGGAAAAAGAACAGAGCTGTCTGTCCAGAGTACCAGATCATGAGGGGGGAGAGAGTCAAGATGGGCGAGAGCCGCTTCTTGGCGAGAGTGAGGGGGATCAGAGCGAGAACATGGAGAGGAAAGGATGGACTCCACGGTGAAGGAAGGCAGATTCCAAGGAGGAAAGGAAGAGCATGCAAGAAGAGCCTCCCTAGAAGAAGTAGAAGGAAGCATGAGCGGGTGAGTGGACGCAAAAGCTCTCCAGGACGATCTGCAAAGTCTTGGTTTCACTCCTAGTCTGGCCAAACCTGAAATAGGAAAGGAGGTTGGGAGACGAAGAGCCCGCTCATAAGATAAAAAAGTGAAATGGGTCAGGGTGACTCGTAGGGGAGATAAGGAAGCCTCAGAGAGTAGTAGAGGGATAGAGGAGGACGAGAGGCAGCCGGTGATGGCGCGACTAGCCGCTCGGTGGAGGCGTTCCAATTTGGTAAGATTGGTAGCGCTTATGCGTAATTGAGAAGGGGCCAAAGAAAAAACTTTATACAGAAGAGAGAGGGACTCCTTAGAGGGGCCCCATGAGGAAGCAGAGATACAGCGTAAGGCCTTGAGACGTGGGAAAAATTTGGCCTTCAGCGAAGATACATGCTTAGAAAAGGAAAGAGTGCGGTCGAAGGTGGCCCCAAGAAAAGTTTGGAGTTGGATTGAAACGGAAGCGGGAGCCGAGTAAGAACAGGATGGGCCGGAGGTTAGCTTGGTGGGGATCCACTGAGAAGAAGGAGGCCTCACATTTGCTCGGATTTAGAGGAAGACACCAGTACTCAGACCAGCGCTTCAATCGAAACAGAGCTCCTTGTGTGGCCTCCATGGCGGTGGGGACCGAGGGGAAGGAGGACCAAATGGCCAGATCGTCAGCGTAAAGAGAGCAGCTGACGGAAGAAGGCAGAGATGCCGGAAGATCATTAATGAAGAGAGAGAAAAATGCAGGACCAAGAACGGATCCTTGCGGAAAGCTCGACGGACTTGAAAGGAACGACTTTGTAATTTTGAAAAACTACGCAAGCGCGCCTATCAGAAAGGAAAGATTGAGTCCAACGAGCAAAGCAAGGAGGGAGGCCAGCCGAAAGAAGTTTGTGGAAAAGGGCGGGATGCCAGAAAGAGTCAAAAGCTTTAGAGAAATCGTTAGTAGAGAGAATCGTCCGAGAGCCCGGTCTGGGTTTGTTAAACCCATTCGAAATGGACTGAGAAAGGTACAGAATTTGATCTAGAGTAAACCGGCCTGGCGGGGAGAGAGATTCCAAAAAGAAGAGAAGACGGGATAGAATGATTGAAGAGAGAAAGTTGTGAGCACCTTAGATGGACCCATTTGGAGCAGGTGCAGCATTGCACGGACTTGCCCTGCCAGGTCACATTTCCAGCGCACACAGAGCAAGGAAAATTGGGGCCAGAGTTGGGATGAACGTTTCCGCTCATCAAGAGGAGAAGAATGAGCAGACGAAGAAGGGCAAGAGAAAGGCAGGAAAAAAGAAAAAAAGAAAACAGGCGACCGATTTTGAAGAAACTGTGTGCTGCCCTACTGCGGTCGTTCAGGGGGCAGCATAGCGAAAAAATGAAGGGGAGTGCCCGGGGTAACTGGGACCCTCGGGAACTCCAACAGCCATTTCGACCCAATCCAAACGGGGTCGGGGACCGCACCACCACGTTGAGGCGGCTGTTGATTGGTGCAGTGTTCTGGACTTCAAAACAAAAGATCTGGAGTTGAAAACCTCAGATTAAGGACCTCAAATAAAAGGACGATTGGAATTTGTCACGAAGGACATACGGAATTGGAAAGTGGTGCGTTGCTCAGACAAAATATTGCATCGAAAGCGACTGTGTAGTGAATGGCACAGACTGAATCTGCACGATTGAATCCATACTGCATCAACACGCTTAAGTCTGCGAAAACTCGCAGAAAAAGGACTAAATTTGACTCGGCTGGAATTGTTTAAGCGTTCTATGACTCAAGCATTGACGTAGTCATAAAAAATTTGTGGGTGTCTAATTTTTAAAGAAAGTTAAAATATTTTCAGAAAAATGTTTGACCAAAATTATGACGATATGTATGTTTGTGCTCTTTGTGGTAAATTGGCTTGCTTAAGTTGCGTGAAATGCTTTGTTTGCCATTCATAATTGTACAAATAAATTTATGTGATTTTAATGAATTCCAAAGTGTTAACGCAAAAGCAAGTAATTCTTAAGGCTGGTTTCCATTAGGCGTAAATTACAGGCGTGGCGTGAAAAATTCTTTTTTTGTCTATTTAGAGCGCGTATAAAACTAAATAGAGAGACAAAGAATTCTTCGCGCCACGCCTGCAATTTACGCCAAATGAAAACCAGCCTTCAATGTGCAATCGCAAAAAATTTTACTGCTTAAAAAGGCAATTGATGCTGGATGGTCTCGGATGTAATTGAATAGAACGCAAGAAGTTGTACATGATTACGGCGAAGCCGACTGCTGTACTGTAGGAAATGCTTGAGTGACCTCTACATTTTCAATTTGATTTGAAACAATTTTTCGCAGCTCGTTGCAGCGATGTCTGGCAAACTAGACTTGGACAAAAAATTAGAACAAGATGATATGGAAGGTGTGGATGAAGACGAGTGGGTTAGTTATTTTCTTCGTTTATTTTTGTACAGATTTTAATAATGCATTCCTAAAGTAGGTCAAGAGAGATCGTTGGACGAAAATGGTAACTGCAACTTGAGTTTAAGTCCATTTCTAGTGTACAGTATACTCTCACCTATTCGTGGTTTACCATTGGCAGCCCCGCATGTATACTCGGGGATTTTGCTCTTCAAGTTTTTTTTCACAATTTCGGCAATTGTGAATTCTTAAATAGTGGTTGCTCGAATTAGCTGTCAATTTATTTTCAGTGTTATTCGTTTTTGTTGCAGGATGATTATTAGAACAATCATGTCTTCGCTGATCACTGTTGAAATTTTGCTGCTATTTGCCCTTTGATCATTCCTTATCTTCATTGTGTAACGCTGTGTATCTGGCTGTGAATCAAAAGTCATGCAGGGGATCAGAAATGCTATTTCCTCGATCAAATTTATTTTAAGCACTGCTGTGGTGGAAAATGATCTAAGTAAAATGCATTTATAATCTCCGCTCTACCAACTCTTTGATTTTTTGAGGCATAGCCAATGTTGTTTCAGTGTGATTCTCCGTTTCATTTTAGCATCTGCATCTTTTACTTATATCCACACGTGCAGTATTTTTTTTTTCATTATAAAATGTTTAATTAGTTGGAGGTGCCTTCCATTCAATCATAAATTCATTAAATGCACAGATTATATGCAATATAGCTGGTGCGAAATATAACTGTAGTTCAATTGAAACGACCTAGAGTTTAATACTCTTAGACTGCTGTAAACAAATTCGCAACTTCACTTTCCACTTGCCGAGACCTTACTTGTTGAAACTGTCGTTGCATTAAATTAAAACCATGTTTAACTAGTGGAAATACGATATCCTAGGGAGATGAGTAATTGTGATGATGTCATTGTGTTAGACCGCTGCAGTATTTGTAAGTCAAAATTAACCCAGATTTTCTATTACACTATGATTGAATTGAGAATATTCATTATCAGAATAAAATATATAATTAATATATCTTGTTAACTATGTAAATTATGGTGACCGGATAATCCTGTTTAGCGCAAAACCCAAGTACAAATCCCGGCTGTATCGCAATTTCAAGAAATTACCTCTCTTACTTGGTTGCAATAGCACGGGCAGAGCCGGCTTAAGGCTAGGGCTGATGCAGCCCTAGTCCCACCAAAAAAAATAGTCTCACCGAAAACTTTATTACTAGAGCAAAATGTATTTTGTAAAAAATTTGATCATGGCTACAATAGTCATCTTGGAACCATGTCTACAAATAAAATTAGTGTGAAAGGGTAGGTTTACAATGAATCAAATTTTAAGCTTAATTGAAAAAGTACAGAAGCGGTTGGGAAAAAGAAATCCATGAAAGAAGCTGAAGTAAATTTTTTTTTTTGTGAGAGAACCCGATAGCGATAAATTCCTATTCAAATTCAACGCAACTACTTCAAGTTCATCTTCTAATGACCGTATTGCAAAACGTAGTTTAGGCTTATTCATCCAATATTAGTGAAACCTTAAGAATTTAAAAATTGCCTAACTGAAAGAAACTGTTTAGCACAAAACGAAGGACGTATGCTTGGGAGAAATTTCGGATCAGTGGAGAGATTACTGTTGTTAAGTGGTAAGTTAGAGGAGTTTCAACATTTTGATAAAGTTTTTTTGAATTCAGAGAGATGTATAACCGGCAACAGTTTCTCACCGCATTGTACTAAGTTTTAATTTTGAACAAGTAAAGAGTGACACGCAACTAGTTGTGCTATTTACTTTCGATCGAATAAACTCTGCTTTATGGGGAAACTATTTGCATGTGATCCGGACAAAATCATGCTTGCGTCAGTTGATTACGTCAATTGAAAACTAGCACCTCGCGACTTGGGCAAGCACCCAAGTAAAAAACACTTTGTATATCACTAGGCTATAAATATCATGTAGAGCAAAAGAAGCGAAGTTATCGAAGAGCAGGAAGAAAGTTTTAGCTCTAGTTTTGAGCGTGATAGAATTCGTGTCATCAAGTAATTTAGCTTACAGCAGAAACAGCCATGAGTTGATTGGTTCCCCCACGAAATAGCAGAGCTGAGCACAGGAAAAAAAACGATAAAGCGTAGCGCAAATTTCGCAATTGAATTTCTAAAGCACAACCAAAAATATATATGCAACCGACTTTAAACCTGCAAAGAACAACCGCAAATTTCCCAACCAAATTTTTAAACTCACAAAGAGGAACCGAAAATTTTGCAGCCGTTTTTTAAACTGGAGGCACGCTCCCGTGGGGAGCATGGAAAATTTATATGGCGGGCGAGATTACGGTACCATGGGCTCCTTTTGGCCCCACTCGCGCGACAATTTGTCAAGTCGTCATCCCAAAAAAGTAAGAAATTGAATCTTCCCGAAAAATTGATTTCCAAAAGAAAAGATCTTCATGTGATTTTGCAGACAAAATGTGGAAAATGATCGCTTTTAAAAAATCTCCAATAAATGCATTTTGTATACTAAAAGGGATACAGGTTTTGTTTGACATTATCAACCAAAGCACATTTATTACATCAAGTAATGACAGCCATTGGTTGCATTGTTAAGCGACAATGAAACGTGAAATGAGTCCCAAATCAACGTACAGCCGCATACTTTACTATGGAAAAACGGCATCTGTTGTTACATATTTTGGTGTAACTTTCTAAAATTTTGTTTTATTTCGAAAATTTTTTTATATTTTAAAGCTAAAGTTTGGGGCAAATGAATAAGCTGAAAATTATAAAAATTAAGTAATATTTACGGATGAAAAATTGTTCTTAAAATTGATTGTCGCTTGTTTTAAGCACAATTCTTTTACACATTAGCTTAATAGTTCATTCAAACCTGCTACTGAAGCTTAGCGAAAGATTTGTTTTCTGAGTTATTATTCGGTGCACAAGTAACCGAATTAAAACATTTTCTTTTTTTGCAGCCAAGATCAGTCAAATAAATTTAGAAATTTTCATACAATTTACGAATAGTGTGATCTTTTGGAATACTTGTTAAGCTTTTTGTAGACCTGCATATATTTTCCTCTCTACTGGTAAAATAGTAAATATGACAAACGTTTGGTCAGCAAACTAGCTAGCGGCATTAGAGATTCCTGGCGAAATGCTCTTATAGTAAATTTTTAAATAAATTTCACCAGTAGCTTAAAGCGTTATACGAGGGTAAATCAAAAAGTTCTAAGACAAATAACATAAATTCAATATTTATTGAAGTTGCACGATTATTTTTCTACATAAGATCCACCTAACTCAATACACTTTTGCAAGCGATGTTTCCATCGAGAAATTCCTTCTTGATAGAATTCTGGAGTTTGTCTAGTCAACCAGGTCACAGCCTCCCTCTTTGCTTCATTTATGGATTGAAATCTTGTTCCTTTCAAATGCTCCTTCAGTTTTGGAAATAGGAAGAAGTCACAAGGAGCTAAATCAGGACTGTAGGGAGGGTGTGAAAGGATTTCCCAGCGAAACTCTCGTAAAGTTGTCGTTACAGTCTTGGCCGTGTGTGCTGGAGCATTGTCATGATGGAACAAAATTTGACGATGAAGCTTTCCTCGTTGCTTCTTGGCCAATGCAGTCTTTAGCTTTCTCAAAACTTTTTCGTAATAACTTGCAGTGATAGTTTTCTGTCCTTCAAGAAAATCTAACAAAATGATTCCATCTTTATCCCAAAAAACAGTTGCCATGATTTTTTGAGATTTTGCGGTATTTTTACTGAGATTGAATTTATGTTATTTGTCTTAGAACTTTTTGATTTACCCTCGTATTTGTAGCATTTCTACGCGCGGTTGTAAAGAGTTTAATGTGGACTATAATTTTTTTCTATTTTTCTTGCTCAAATATTGTAATGACCAATGGTGGGTTACTGTTTTAAGGTTTTCATTTTTTGTGTTGCGGCTGTGCCTGTGACATGTAAGCCTACTGATCACTCTGTGCAGCCTCACTTCTCATACCTCACGTTGGCTATTTAGTCTTTCTAAAATGAGAGGTGCGCTGTCACCTCTGAGCGCTTCGGCGAACAAATCTTCACTCTAAAAAACGTGTGCTTCCTTGTCACGCTCGCTGTACCCTCTGGTACCTTCGATGCGACTGACACAACTTTCTCTTGAATTTTTATTACTGCACAGTTGAGAACTTCTTTAGCAGAGCCTGCGGTCCCCCAACTCTGGAGTCTACTAATCACTCAAAAGATTCTGTCGTCGCGATGCGGACTATAAGGCAAATTTTCTTTCGTAACTCCAGCTTTATATGGGATCTTTGGGCTAAGCTGGGCGAATTATAATAGTTTGATTTTTAGAAATTCCCTATCCCGCAAAGAAATTGGACAACAAAATCACCAACTAAACGGCTTCAAAGTTACCAGCTCTGCTTTTACATGCATTTTCGCTACAAAAACCCCAACCAAGAAGAGAATATTGACGCAAATCGCTTATCCACAAGCACATTGCAGTGCCCAGCTGAGCAATAAACTCGCTATCTCAGAATAAAATAGTTCTGTATCGTACAAAGCTACGTTGCCCTAATAACTTGCAAATTTAAAGCCTTCGAGGCATTTTTGGTACGGTAGCCGTTTTACCAAAATATTTTTTTAAATTGGACATTTATACTATGAAACTTGCTTTTCACAAATTAGGCCTACATTTATACAATTAGGCCACACATTTGTACAAATCAGGCCTACAGAAGGAGTGAAATTCCAATGTCACTCAAAAGGTTTTTACAACGACATCGTAAAGGTTTTTGATTAGTAAAACAGAACCTTTTGCCAGTAGTCATATAAACTGCAAGTTGGAATTCCAGTCTCTAAATGTTATTGCCCAATAGCAAAGTCACTTACTAAAGGAAATGTCTTTTAGTACCTGAAAAGCGAGCAGCACATTTTTCCGCGAACTGCTTTTCTTGATTAAAATTAGAATTGATGAGCCTGGCATTAATATGAAAACGCAAACAACTTTTTAAATTTTTTGCACCGACATCGTGGCAATTAGAAATGCTGTGATTTTGATCGGATGCTTTCAACACTAAAAAATCGAAAGGCCATGGATCTTCATCATTTTTGAGCTGTTTTAGCGAAATAATATTTCAGCATTATTTAACAATTGTAACACGTTACGTGACTAAAGAAAAAGAAAATTTATAGAATAGGTGTTAACACTGATGGTATTTTTACGATTACAGTTGCAATCATACGACTTTAAATGAGTATGCAACGATTCGGAAAATTGCCCAGAGGAAACGTGCTGCACAAGAATAGCTATAATACAAGTAATGCAAGCGTTTCTAATTCTTTAAAAACGGCCGATCCCGCAAGATAGCACAAACCTGATGATTCACAAACATTGAACGCGGCACAAGATGCTTCCTCAACCACCGATGAAAGAATGCCTAATGCATAGTCGTCCTCGCTTATCACATCATCACCATCATATAAAATCTAACAACATTAGAGTATCGTCTTCTTCGAAATGACCAGTTTGGTATCATCATAAAATGACCAAGGCACACCAAGCGTAGTGCTTGACAAAACTGAACGGGTTGTGAATGGGGAACACCTTGACCCCTGATTTGAGAAAATAAATTCTCAAGAGCATCCTGGGCAAATCGTGCTATTTAAATAAATTTAATGTCTGTACCACTGAGTACCTCTTGAACTAGGCAAATCATACTAGTGGTGCTAAGCTTCACCCCTATTTGCACCAGCCTTCAGCTACTTTTCTGAAAGTTCATACAATCAACCACAAGACCTACAACACATTCATTAAATCAAAGGCATATCATATTTCATTGTAATCCTTTTTGCCATAAAGCATAATACTTAGTGGCAGGGACAGTATTTTTTTCTGTTTCACTCGCACCACTAAGTTCAGTAAAAACGTTTCCAACAAATTGCTGTAATGGTAAGTCATATTGAGTCCGCGGGATATTTGCACTTCGTCTTGTGCCAAGCATCAATATCTATCACTTGCTGAATAATGAGACATCTTTATTGCCACCCAATCCAGAATGACATAGAGTAATCCGGGGGTAAAATTTAATGCTTTGTAGATGCTGACACACAGTTCTATAACTGAGCAACGGCAAAGAAATAACTTTCCTCAGATATTTATAACTGCAAAAAAAAAACAAGTAAACAAATTGATGAAATAACAAAAAGCTACAATTGGTCTTTACCATGTATCTAATTTTATCTATGCAACAACATGCCTTTATAGTCTTACAAGAAAAGAATTACTGAAGACACTAATTAGAACTATAGATTGTACATGGTTTGCCAGCGTTCTCAACGTTTTTTACTGCAACTTAAAATTGTTTTAATACAGTTTCCAGCAAAGACTTCGGCTATAGAAAATATAATTATAAGCATGTAAATACATATTAAAATAACAAAAACATACTTGCAACCAGGGATGTGGAAGCGGTTATTTTTCAACAGCTTCCGCTTCTACACCTATCGCTTCCGCTTCCACTAACAAAAAACGAGAAAACGACCGTTGACAATTTTTTTTAACTTTTGTGGGTCTGTAGCCTACCTTCTCCTACACTTCATCATTTTAAGAAAACAAAAACCTTCATTTATTGCTATTACTTTACCTACTTCGCTTGAGCTTATTGTTCTGAACTACTCTGTGTTTTTTTTCATAGATATTAGAACTCGTGTTGAATGTAGAACAGTGCTTTTCAATCTTTTTGTCATCGCGAAACCCTTGATGTACTTTCGCGTGTGTCACGAAACCCCCACTAACAAAAATTTAGAAATCACAAATTGTTTGCAAGAAAATCAAATATTTTGTTACTAAAATCCAAAAACCAATCAAACACTTCAACAAATAAACAGTTATTATAAGTTCCTTTACTACTTACAACCACTTTTACAACAGTTAACTTAATGCTTCTCAGCTCTAAACCGTATGACCACATACTAGAGCTCTCGACAATAACCTGTCGTCACAACAACAAATTACACCGTATAATGCTGGTTTTCCCTCTCTATCCTTAACTAACTCGGACTTTGAGTTAACTTTAACTCTAATCATCATTACCCTCTGTCCGTCCTCAAAACACGTATTGACTCCGATCTTTTTGGATAGTGAGGTACAAAATTTCTGTCGTATATATAGTACTAGCAGAAATACCCGTCGTTGCCGGGTGGTTTAAATGCAAAACCTCTGAACAGAATACTTGAAGCAACGTAAGAAATAAAAATATGACCTTTGGGTTAGCTGGAAAAAATATGTTGAATTAATGCTTTTTAGTTTTACGATGAGCTGATACTGTTTTTATATCTAAACAAATATAAATATACATACAGATGTGTTGAGGTTTATTTATGCAAAAAAGCTAGACAACCCCTACCAAATGAAAGCTAGTTTAATAAAAAGAGGAAATGAAATTATAAGTGATTTGGAAAACTTTATTGATTAAGAATAATTATTGAAAGGCAATCAGAACAATACAAATTTGCTTCTCCGTCACTTATTTAGAAAACGTTACATGCTAAATACTTCTTTATACACTATGTTTCGCGTTTTCCTTGTAGGTGTATATATGTATAGATTATTTTTGCTGCCCACTCTTGAAGCTCCAACATATAATTGTCCATGTGAAAAGCATGGTTCTTCCAACTGCAGTCCTGCAACTTTCAGAGACTGACCCTGTGATTTATTAATTGACATCGCGAAGGATAGTCGGACAGGAAATTGGAGTCTTTTAAACTGAAATGGCATGTCTGATGGTATTATAGGTATCCGGGGTATGAACACGTTTTCCCCGGTACCACTTCCAGTTATAATAGTTGCTTCAATACAATTAATCATTAATTTTTTTACTACCAATCTGGTGCCATTGCATAATTTAGGTGGCAATAAGTTTCTCAATAGCATTATCGGAGTTCCTATTTTTAATTGAAGGCAGTGAGGGGGAGTACCAGGGGGATCCAATGAGTTTAAAAACTCAATAGGATAATTAACAATTTCTGATTCTTCGATTACACTGTCAATGGACTTGTAAGTGTGCGCATTTCCTGGTATAATGTTCAAAAGTTTATGGTTGACAGTGTTTACAGTTGAATTTTTTGGTGCCATTATTGCCCTCTCGCGCAGCCAGGTAATCTGCATAAAATTATTTAAAAGATTAGGAAAGACACTTTCAATTAATTCATCAATTGAATTAACCAAATTGCAAATTTGTGCAGGGTTGACGTCTCCTTCATTATCAACTTCAACTCTTCCTTCTCCAAGAGTTAGAATATTTCGAGCAAATTCTTCTGATAGTTGATCTCCATAGAGATGAGCTCTCATATTTCTTGATAGTCTGATAGTTTTGACATTTTTCCATAACACTGATGACTTTAAACAGCTGTTAATTTCATCTGTTTTTGTTCCCTTAGGAACGACGGGCAAAGTCTGTCGAAAATCACCAGACAGTACCATTATTACACCACCCATAAGCTGATTGCAGTTCCGTATGTCTCTTAAAGTTCTGTCGACAGCTTCTAGGGATTTTTTGTGGGCCATTGTACATTCATCCCACACTATTAGGGATGCCCTTTTTAAAATTTCAGCCAAACCTGAACTTTTACTTACATTGCAGACTGGACTGTCACTTGTATTTAAATTAATTGGAATTTTAAATAAGCTGTGCGCTGTTCTTCCACCTGGAATCAAAGTGGAAGCGATGCCAGAACTGGCTGCAGCGAGAGCAATTTCTTTTTTGACACGAACTTTTGCTAGCAACAGACTTGTAACAAAAGTTTTTCCTGTCCCCCCAGGAGCATCTATGAAGAAAAGTCCTCCTGTGTTTAATTGAAGATGCTCCATTATGGTGTCATATGCAGTTCGCTGGTCAGCATTTAACTTTCGTTCATTTTCGGAAATAAATGTCGTCAGGGAACGAACATCATATAACGTTTCTCGCATCACTTCAGTAGTTAATCTGTGCAAACCAGTTCTGTTAGCACGTGGTAATCCAAACTTGCTCAGTTCTTCTCCTCCCATTGAAACAATTTGGTCTTCTATGCTTATTAATGCTTCATTGTATATGTTATCATCAAATTCAATAACCCTTTCAGGAAATCTCAACTGGGCTTGATACTTGAAGTCTTCAGACATCTCATTTCTGTATTTTGTCCACAATGCAGCAGGATTACTTACTGCGCAGTTAACAATAATAATTGCAAACAGTTCTCTCAAAGTTTTTGGTGTTTGTGATACAGAAGCTTCAGCAATCGTCAAATCCCACTGGTTGTCATCTTCCAACAATCCCAATTTTAAGCAAGTTTCCCTGTAAGTGTCATAAACCCGACCTTCAACTGTGCGAAGACTTTCAAAAGAGGTCGGTCCTCTCACTTCATGTAGTAGCATTCTCAAATAAAAGCACTCTCGCTGACTTGGATGCACAGTGTACACTCTTCCAATTGTTGAATCAAACTTAATTCCAGGTTGACCTGCAACATTACTCCCTCTTCTTCTTTTGTTCCATTTGTTGTTGCTCCATGTGTAGTATGATGGTATTTGATGATAAAGTAAAGTCATTGCAAAGGCATCATTCTGACACAATTTAAAATAGGCAGTTAGGGTAGTTTCTTTGGGATTTAAGGCTTGATCAGCTGCTGTTTCCGCCCTGAAATAAACCCTTTGTCCATTTTCTAAATGAACTGCTAGCTGTTGGATTGCTGGATGTCTTTCATGAATGGGAAACCCAAAAATACGCCAGAAAGCTTCATTGCTGCTTATGTATCTGCCAATTTCATATTGCGACACTTCATCTCGATTATTTTCATGTTCAAGTCTAAACACCGCAGCATCTGAACCCTTATGAACATATTTCAAAACATATTTGATTGATTTCACTGAGTTGCAATATTCCACATTAATATGCGCATTAAAGGTCTTTAATAGTAAAGGACAGTGAGGCACAATCCATCTGTTATCTATTTCATGATTTCCCACCATCGCTTGCATTCCTCCGTCCTCAGGCTTTCTTCTTCTGTAGGTAGGATATCCATCTTGACCAAATTGAGTTTCAGAAACAAATTTTTTGGGGTACTTTTTTGAACACATTCCGTCTTTCATGCATGGTGAAGTATGATTTAAGGCTCCACATGGTCCATGCACCATATGTGCTTTCACAATTTCAAAGAGAGATCGATCAACTCGAGGATCAGGAAGTTCCGCCGATATTACTGAATCAATTTGATTGGAGTTTAACCCTTAAACGCCTGAATTTTCATTTTAGCAGCTAAAAATTTTTTTGGCATTCTTATTGGCTTAAATAGAGTGTTTTTATGAATTAGTTATGTTTATGTGTGCTTACCCAATTTGGTGGGGGAATTTGGGGTTTGTTAACTGAAAGCAACATCTGTCTTTAAAGACCCTCAAACTTCAAAAATCACTAGATTTGTTTTCAAGTTTTATTGTGTGTGAAACTTCAGAAAACAATTAGATTTTGGGGTGAAACACAAATTGAGTTTACACTTTGAGCAAAACACTTTAGTAATGCCTTTGCAGCCTGGCATCTTGCACCTGCCTTTGTTTTGCACAAACTCTGGAAAATGGGTAACTTGATCTTTTCGTACAGATTCTCCAAGTATTGGTTTGGCAGGCCCCCTCTTGCGTTTTGCTTCAAAATCCTGCTCAACAGTGCAGGATGGCCTGCCGTTTCTTTTCCATGCTGTTTTTCCTTGCTTGCAGAATGCCTCCGCAATTTCGGTTTTGAAGTTTAGCAGACTTATGCCAGCAGCAGCAGCAGCAAAGCATCCCAGTTTTGCTGCATCTTCACGATATTCTCTCCAAGCAGTGGCACACATCATGTCGACAAAATGAAAGAAAATTTTGTGGTAAAACTTTCGTAAACGAATCCAACTTCGGTAAAGGGCAATAATATGGTCTAGTCTGTCTACACCTCCCATGTGAGAGTTGTAGATGTCGACAACTGCTGGGACTTGGATGGGAACCTTCTTTCTTTCTTTGCTGTCATATTTTTGTTTCTCTACTAAAGGCAAAACAGAAGCATAAGTTGTGAGAAACATCACACAACGTTTCTCAAAGTACTTGACAGCCCACACTCTCTGCCCACATACCAAAGTTGTGCATTCTTCAACACAACCTCTTCCTTTCTTTTTCATTTGTTTTTCAGAAGGCAAGCTGATGTTAGGAATCCGATTTGGCAGCACTGTTCCTAAGGATTGTACTGTCAACTTCGGATATAAGGGATGCGATTATAAGGGATTTTCGCTTATAAGGGATGGTTTTAAATGGTCCCAATCATTTTCAATTTGAAATAATACAAAAATTATTCGCTTATAAGGGATGCAAATATAAGGGATTTTCGCTAATAAGGGACAAATTTCAAAGTCCCAATCATAATTTTCTATAGTAATTTCAGTTGATTATAAGGGATAACCCATTCTGCCAAGGGATTTCTGTCTGCGAGATGTCAAATTCAGCTTTATAGGCTAATCGTACTTCTGTAGCTGCCTTTCGACTTTCAACTACGATAGCAGTGTAATGCCCATTGCAACGTTTGTATGCGGGAAATGTATGAAAAGCTTCAAAAAGGGTGTTTTGAGCATTCAAAACTCGTGATCTTACGATATCGGATCAAACTGTGTACATTCGGTTATAAGGGATATCCGGATACAAGAGACTGATTGAGCTGGTCCTGACGTGTCTCTTATATCCGCAGTTGACAGTATTCCAACCTTTTGCAACTCACACACTAAACCAACATTTGTGAACCAGTTATCAAAAAATAGTTTGTAATTTATCATTGAAGGCACAATGCTGGCCAATTTCAGAACAATGTTGCCACTTGCACCAATATCTGGAAATCCTTCAACAGGATGGATTTTGCCACAATATATGTCAAAGTTGTAAACAATTCCTTTGTCGTCAGTGAGAACAAAGATTTTGTAGTCCCATTTTTTGGGCTTTTTTGGAATACATTGCTTGCAGTGGTGCTTATAATAATATAATTTGCAGTGGTGATAACAAGCAAATAAATTATCAAAAAAACAATGCAATAAGGCATCTCATAGCCTAATGTTGCCTTCAGTTAACATTTAAAAACGTGAGTCTCATTTCACACATGAACATGGTACTTTTCTCAAAAATCGACAGAAGACGTTTTAGGCCCCTACTAATTTACAAATAATTTACAAAAAGTGAAGACTAACAGCAAGTGTCTTTTTTCATGCCAAACCACCATGGATTTTCAAAAGTTGGCACATGTACTTGTTCATCAATTACTCTGGCCATAAATTGTAAGAGCAAACAAATTTCTTCGAATCAAATGCTATAAATCGTATCGTAGGTATGTGAATTTTAGTTTACAACCGGCATTTAAGCGCTAAAATTAATTGCGTGTGATTTAGAGCGTAAAATGTTGTATGTTGCCTGAAGTTAACATCTGACGTTTAAGGGTTAATTTTGTAATTAGCCATACTAAAATGTGGGCATGTGGCAATCCTCTTTTTTGCCATTCAATTGTGTACAGGTGACAACGTACCGGTCCAAATATTTCTGATTTAGAGATCAAATTCATAAGTTTAATCAACTTCAAGTGAAATACTCTTGCTGTGAGGTCATGGCGATTGACAGTTTTTTGTCCTGGAAGAAATTCATCTTGAATTTCTTTCCACTTTGCATTACATGTGAAGGTGATGAACAAATCGGGACGTCCAAACAATCTAACATATGTGAATGCATCTTGAGTTCTTTCATGCATATATCTCGGACTACCAGTAAAGGTGGAAGGCAAAATACAAAGTTGACCAATGTTGCTGCCTTCTACATCATTATTAATACCGTCTCTCAAATGAATATATGAGTCAGCACGAAGCTGTCTTTGGTGAAGTCTAATATAAAGAAGTCTTTCAGATTCAATCTTTGCAAACATGTCAACAGCAAATTGATGAAATAGGTTTTGGCCCCTGTGGAGATGATTAAATGAATTATTTCTAACCATGAAGAAGTAGGCATAAAAAGCCATGCACGAAACCATCTTAGTTGTGTTCTCTCCTGATTGAAGAATTCCAAAATGATAGCCATCTTCACCATTAACAAACAACAATGGATACTGGAGGGGATCATAGGAGCGATGAGTTTCACAAACACGCTGGAGTGTAGAATCTTTGCGCTTAATAACAATGTCTCTCCTGTTTCCACTTTCAAAATTGCTTACTACAATAGCAACTTCACTTGTTTGAGGTTCATTAAATCGCCCTGCATGTTCTGCTGCGGGTTTTTTATCTGCATCTATGACAAGTTTATATTCGGTTGTCGGTGAATTCTCCATTGCATATTTAAAACTTCGTATGTAAGAATTTTTTTCATGAAGCATTTGTTGTAAATCCCTTATGACTTGTAGCTTAACGCCTTGACGATTACGGCAACGTGTTTCAGCTTGATTTGCCATATCTTCAATAAAATAAACCTGTAAGTAGCAAGAATCTTCATTTTGTTGTGGTGGCAGCAAACTTCCGATTCGATGATGTATCTGCCCTTGAACTTTAAATGTGGGCATAAATCCTGGTTCATGGACAATATTTGCTCCAAAGGATGTCATTTGGAATGCTCTATTATATTGTTGAATATTCTTAAGAAAGTCTTTTGAATTAGTTGTTGTTCCTAAAAGAAGATCCTTTAAAGGCTGTGGGGGATCTGCAAGCAATGGTAGCCTGACTTTACTATTTGAACAGCACATGCCTGGGGGTTCTTTGTCCCATTTTTTTGCACCGCAGTGATTGCACAACAATGTCATTGATCCTATTGAAACTATTGCTTCTGATTCATAATTGTGTGTTAAATCATAGTTGAAAGCAGCACCATTCCACTGTTCTGCAGTAAAGGGTCTCAGTCTGGCAACTGCATGCCTATTGGCATCAGTTTGCAATCTTATCCTTCGTTGTTCCTGACTTACCTGTTGGCGTGTTGAAGCACGTCTTTCAGCCTCATTTATTAGTCTTGTTTGTCGTTGTGTTTCCGTCTCTTGCAGGCGTGTTGAAGCACGTCTTTCAGCCTCATTTATTAGTCTTGTTTGTCGTTGTGTTTGCGACTCTTGCAGGCGTGCTACAGCATGACTCTCGGCGTCAGTTCTTTGTCTTTTTCGTCGTTGTGTTTCCGTCTCTTGCAGGCGTGCTACAGCATGACTCTCGGCGTCATTTATTAGTCTTGTTTGTCGTTGTGTTTTCGTCTCTTGCAGGCGTGTTGAAGCACGTCTTTCAGCCTCATTTATTAGTCTTGTTTGTCGTTGTGTTTGCGACTCTTGCAGGCGTGCTACAGCATGACTCTCGGCGTCAGTTCTTTGCCTTTTTCGTCGTTGTGTTTCCGTCTCTTGCAGGCGTGTTGAAGCACGTCTTTCAGCCTCATTTATTAGTCTTGTTTGTCGTTGTGTTTCCGTCTCTTGCAGGCGTGCTACAGCATGGCTCTTAGCATCGGCTTGTCTCCGAATATTTCTCTCCTCTTCCGTTTCAGCATCTCTTGCTCTTGCAACATATTGAGCTTTTCTTGATTTCCCAAAGAATGCAGTTTTTTTGGGTGGCATCTTTAGATCAGTAATAAAAATATTTATAAAAAACATTTATATAAAAATATTTATAAAAAACATTTATCTAAAAAACATTTTATAAAAAACATTTATCTGTCTGTCAGTCTGTTTGTCTGTTCCTTATGGAATCCGTCTGTTCCTCCCTTGGGGTGCATGTATGAAGTTGAAATAACCATCACTGTATTGTACTTTTTTGCGCCTAAGCTAGATGTCAATTGCAATTTAATCCCCCAAACCTAAATACGCAATTCGATTAGAATCGAAGAGTTATCTGAGACCCTCCTGTGGAAAAAGGGCCGTAGCTCCCTTGGGGGGCGAGGTACGAACTTGGAAATAGGCCCATTGACTCCGCTGGAAAAAAATACATCGGAATGCATGTTTTATTTTTTTCTAGGTGCTCCTAATTTTTTTTCCATAAGGAACAGACAAACAGACTGACAGACAGACAAACAAACAGACTTTGGATTTTATATATTAGATATACATGTAAAGCGAGCAAAATTAACCTACACCAGTCAATAGCTGCCTGGTGCGGTCTCCAACCCCGCTTGGGTTGGGTTAAAATGGCTGTTGGCTTTCCCGAGGGTCCCAGTTACCCCGGGCACTCCCCTCACACAAACCATTTTTTCGCCGTGCAGCCCCATGAACGACCGCAAAAGGGTAGCACGCAGCCTCTTTAAAATCGGCCCGTCTTCTCTCTTCTCCTGCCTTTCTCTTGCCCGTCTTCTCATTCTTCTCCTTCTCCTGATGAGCGGCAACGTTTACCCTAACCCTTGTCCCGTCTTTTTCTGTTCAGTGTGCACTGGAAATGTGACCTGGCGGGGTAGGTCAGTGCAATGTTGCACATACTCTCATTGGGCTCATTTAAAGTGCTTACTACTCTCCTTTTCTAGAGTCAGAACTCTTGGCAGCTCTCACTCCTGGAGCTTCCCTCCCTGCTGCGTTCCTGCTTTTTTTAGAGATCAAACACCTACCAGCACTGTGACCTCCTCCTCGGACTCCTCCAGCTGGTATACCCCCACTGCTCAATCTGGCCCATCTGGCCCCCTTCTGCTAATGCAGCACTCGCACCCCACCCCCGCCTTCAAACCTTCTATCCTTTTTCCGCCCACTTTTTATCGTCTCCCTCTGCACCCTCACCACCGCCTCATGCTCCTTGCTGTTTCTCTTTACCTCTTGCTTCCTCTTCCCTTCCTTAACTCCCTCAGTGTACTTCAATGGAATGCTGGGGGTCTCCTAGCCAGGTGCAGTAAACTGCAACACTTTATTTCGTCTTATCCCGTTTCCCTTATTTGTATCCAGGAATGTAACTTGAATTTATCTTCCTCTTTCTGGGTCCCCGGATTCTCTGCTCTGCGATCCGATGGCACCCACCCCCGATCTAGTATTTTTTCTGCTGATGTCATAGACGCTAGTGAAGGCGTCATCATTTTCGTCAGGTAGGGCCTATCCTTCTCTGAGCTTTCTACCTCCTCTCTTTCTTCGCCTGACCCCTACTCTCATTATGTGGGGGTCAACATCTCTCTAAACGACTCCTCCTCGCTCTCATTTCTTAATGTTTATGCTCCCCCTATTCGCTCTTCTCCGAAGGATAGCAGAACCAATTTCTTTTCTTCATCCATTCTTCCCTCTTGTGTGGAAGCGGAAGCGGTAGAATTTTCGCGCTTCTGCTTCCGCTTCCGCTTTCACAGAAAAAGGACCGCTTCCACTTCCAGCTTCCGCTTCCACATCCCTGCTTGCAACCCATCCGTAAAGTCTTCATGACACTGACATTTGAGTTGTGGCTCCAAATTTCAAAAACTATGCACTACGCCATATGTCCCAAAGTCAAGGCAAATAAAAAATGAAGTACAAGCTTATTTTTTATACTCTACATTGTCAACTCCCCCTTGCACACCTGCAGCACATATCAATTGCAAAGTAGTTTTTACTGTCTCATTAGACCACTGACCAACTTTTCCTGTCTTACTTTTGAGCATCTCCAGCTGATCTTCACTGAAAATTGTTTTCACATTATTTTCCAGACTTTTTTTGTTTTTCATGGGTTGCTTTTAATTTAACATGAATAAAAAATAAATTTAACATTGCTGTTTGATTCCCTTTGTATGAATTCATTTAATCAATAGTACAAGAGTTATTAAGTGTACCTTGAGTGATAGTATATTAGATGCTATTGCTCTGAGGTCCATGCAATGTTAACTAAATGTCTTCTAAACTAGCAACTGAGGAAAATACTGGTCAGTATTGAGTAAAATTATAATAAACAAAACACAAAAATGCTCATATGTGGCCATGCATTGCTTGCATAACCATGACCATTGCTTGCAAGTCACACAAATTGCATATTATCATAGCAATTCATATTTTAACTGATCTCAAACAATTTTCAATAAACTAGCTTCATTTCTCATTCTTCTTAATTACACTTGGAGCTTGAAGCACGTCTGGTAATCTTTCAAAGGTAACATCATCATTTCATTCACGCGTACGAGCTCATGTTCGGTTTGCATGTCTTTCGTCAGACTGGGCCACCACGACGGGTAGACTGCTTGGTCCCACCATCTGTCTGCCACATGAAGACGGAGGCATCCCGTTAAGTGCCTTGCCCAAGGACACAACAAGCAAGCTTGCCGGCTTGTTCTCCACACTATCCCTTATGTGCTGAGCGCCAAGCAAGGAAGCTGTGAATACCATTTTTTAAAGTCTTTTGGTATGACTCGACAAGGGAAATGAATCCCAGGTCTACCGATTGCGAAGCGGACGCTCTAACCACTACACCATCGCACCGGTAACATCATCATCATTGACAATACACATTGTATAATAGTCAATGCATGTGGTTTAAGGATACTAACCTAGTTTAGAATGTGCACAATCAGCATCACCATCTGTCTCTTTTTGCAATGACCTTCTTTTATTTTGCAATCATTTAGGAGGGTTAGGAACATTAAACAGAGTTGGAGTGGCATCTTTTTTTCAAATTTTTCGTAATGCATTTTTTGTTGCTTTGATATGAACTGGTTGATTCAACATGTTCCTGTAAAAAATAACAATTACGATGCTCTAATAACAAGATTAAAGCTTTCAGCATTTAAAAAAAGACCACAACTCCAATAACTTGCAACAGCTCAGTGCGAACTTAAATAAGTGATGCCAATTTTCACATTTAATTAACTAGCCCGCGCGGTGGTGTAGTGGTTAGAGCGTCCGCTTCGCAGTCGGTAGACTAGGTGTTCATTCCCCTTGTTGAGTCATACCAAAAGACTTTAAAAAATGGTATCCACAGCTTCCCTGCTTGGCGCTCGGCATTTATGGGAAGTTGTAGAGAACAAGCCGGCAAGTTCGCTTGTTGTGTCCTTGGGCAAGGCACTTAACGGGTCGCCTCCGTTTTCATGTGGAAGACAGATGGCCCAGACACCTCAAAAATGGCAACTCCCAAGCGAGTGCGGACGTCCCGTCCAAAATATAGCGATACAATTCGCTTTCTCGTGAATGGAGGATAAATATGAACAAATACAAATACAAAAAAATACAAGCCCAACACTACGTTTGATGGAGGTTTGAATTTTTAAAACAAGAAATAAAAGTTTTTAAATCTGGACCACAGCATTTTACCGGTAAATGCTTACCTCACAAAGCTTACTTCCACTGAATGGCTTCCATTTATCACGTTGGCAATTTATCATTCACCTTAATCGCCTTTCTTTGTTGGCTGAAAATCTGTATAGCTTGTCTCCCTTTCTATTGTTACTGGAACAATTAGGTGCAGCACAACCAACCATCACCAATCTAGTAGGTATATTACACAAATATTTTCTATCAATGCAATAAACAGCTTAGCTTTACCACCCAAACCCGCCGTCTTGCATATCAAAACGTTGCGCTACAGTAATTTTCACCAAAAGAAGCAAGCTAAATATTCCAACATTAACTTAAACTCAAACTTCAATTCACTTCTTTAACTGATTACTTTCGTTTGGGACCCAATCTAACTTCCATGTGTCACGCATGACTGACCTTGTCTTAACATGTATTTTCCAAGTGACTTTGTAGTCAACGGGGGCGCGTTTCAAAAAATTTAAAGAAATCTTTGCATTAAAGCGAAATTGCAAATTCCTCAACAGAATTTTTAAACTGTGAAATTAGCAAACAACTTGTTGCGCAACGGCAGGCATCGACTGTATTCCGAGTTAAAATGAGTGCACTCCATGTGGCGACTAGTCACTTTTATCATGATAGCTACCTAACGTAGATGGCGATCCATACATAAAGCCAGGTGTTTTGGCGACTTTCTACTGGTGGTTTGTAGTTGAAGTTGCAGAGGTTGCTACACAATTTTCCTCCTCAAGCACGCGTAGCTAGCGGAGACGTTCGTAAGAAACGAGGAAGTTACTGAGGTCGCAACATGCCTTCCCCACCAACGTTGAGAGAGTGAGATTTGCCGGCCGAAGTAATTAAGATTCCGCCAAGACTTCAATTGGAAGGCGGTCTTGACGATAGGGCTCGGCGATTCGACGATGGCTGGTGCTGCTTGACCGAAGACGCTGCCGTCCAACTACATCGGAGAAAATATAGTTTCTTTGTCGGGGTCACCATTGTTGCGCAACGGCAGGCATCCGACTGTAATCCGAGTTAAAATCAATGCACTCCATGTGGCGACTAGTCACTTTTATGATGATAGCCACTGAACGTAGATGGCGTTCCGTATATAAAGCCAAGTGCTGTTCTTGCTTTTATGTCTGTGGTTTGTGGTTGAAGTTGTTGAGGTTGCTACAAGCTGACTAAAGTACAATCGTTTTAAAAACAACTTTAAAAACTGTTTAAAAACGAAATATTTTGTAACAGCAGTAGTCAAAATTTTTGTCAGTTGGCCTACTCTGCAAAGACGCATCATTCGTGAAAAAGTGGCGGTTGTCGCAGGTAAATTAGCCTACGTCTAACAAACTGCTAGAACAACAGTACTGTCGCAGACGCAACAAGTTTATGAAAGCTTCTAGCTGCTTGTCGGTCACCAGCTACACAAGTGAGACCAGGTAGCCGAAATCGAAACAGTGTTATTGTATGCAGTTCGCTTAATGTGCATCGTTGGCCTCTTGCATTACTTTAAGAGACTGCGACCATTGGGCTGTGACGCCACTATTGTTCTAGCAGCTCAATTTTCTTTGAAAATTATTTATCCTAATCCAGGGGTGTGCAACCTTGGAGTGACTATTGCAATAAAACTGCGAATTGTATCTACAGAAGCCTCGAGAGGGGACTGGGTACCTCAAGATATCAGAGAGCCCTTTTATGCATTAGTGTATACGTTTGCTTGTCATGTGCGAAGGGGCAGTTGTGTAGCAAATTCTTTTCATTTTTCTGGCCTGATTTACTACGACAAAATTTCGTATGCAGTCTCTGTTCCAAAATGCCACACCAAGGTAACTCAAGGCATACTACTCCAAATTGAGTGGTTGTGCCTCCATATCGAAGTAGTGCACCGCAAGAAAACGCTTTTGATATCCATAGTTTGTGGAAAAATCAAACGACTTTAAAAATTGGCAACAATTTACACTCCCAATTAAGTTTTATGCTTCTCCAAATGCAGCACTTTCGTATCAACTACAACCTCCTCTTGTTTCGTATATAGCCTCAGGTACGACGCCAACCAAGGAAATCCGGGTTGTTATAGTACTCCATAGCCTTAGTGTGAGGTCAAATTTAAGAATTATAAGATTCTTGCCGCCCCAGTTAAATTTGTTTATTAAATGTTAAAATACAGGTTAGCATGAGAGTTTGCAACCCGAAAGAAAAATGATTTAATATTTCTAAAAAATTAACTAATAAAAATTATGAAAAGGGGTACACTCCTTCTAAACTGACAAAAATGTTTGCAAACGGATATTGTGGCAGTCAAGGTGACTTTTGTTGCAGTAAAATTCTGCTAAAATGCTTTATAGATTGGCAAGTTAGTACTCTAGATTTTTGTTGATTTCAATGCCAAAGACGTGCACTTCTACCCGATGGTAATAATAGGGGAAGTGTGGTACCCATTAAACGGGGGGGCCATTGGAACACCGGATTTATTTGCAAACGGAAAACGGATTTGCAGAAATTTTTGCATTTGAAAGCACAGTTAGGTAAAATTTTCACATACCATAATTGAGATGTGGGAAATTGCTGGATTAGAAGGCTTTGGAACTGTTCGATGTTTTTGGGGTAAAAATGTACTTTTTAGGATTAACTTTGTAAGAATTTTTCAATAGCTTGTAGTTAATAAAACTTACTAGTTTGGTTTCTTTAAAAATACTCCTTATTTAGCTGATATTTGAACAAAAGTGCTTCTTGTCAAATTGCAGCGTGTATAGGGTAGAAGTTATTTTTCACAAGTCATAACTGTGTGGGACCTTTGGAACACGGTGTTCTATAGGTCCCTTGTGTTTCAGGCCATGCCTACATTTAAGTCAAGAAAATCAAATAAGGGTTTGTTTTCGAAACAAAGCTTTGCATGATGTTCTTACAAATGGAACTGGCTTTAGAAAAGCTTCCAAAGTTCAAGGAATTCCCATCAGGACCCTGCATTGTTGAAAAAAAGATGCGTCCTGGAAACACTGAAGTTAAAAAATTGCCATCATCTCACACACACCTGTAAAGAAAAAACTTTTTCCACAGCAACCAGTGAGCAGTGAATCTTCAACAGATAAAGAAGAAGTACTCGTATTTGTTAATTCAGAAAGTGATGCTAGTCTGTCTGATCGCAATGCCAGCCTAGCTCCACATTTTGTTGAGCTTGTTATGTTCAGGTGCGATGATTTTGTTATTGCTAATATGCACCCTGCGGCTGGAAAGTGTAAAAAGTTTATTGGAAAGCTGATTGATGGACCGGTTGAGGATCAGGACTTTGAAACCAGTTTTTTGGAAAGATAAAAAAAATTCAAATGGATTTGTCTTCCCACAAGTGGAAGACCTACGCAGCTTCCATTGCCAGAAAAGATATTGAAAGGGTTTTGTCCCCATCTTGCGCAGCTGGTCAAAATATGCGCTTGTGTCGTGTGCTGAAATTTGACGTTGATTTATCTTTTGTGTGATTTTTGTGTATTTGCATATTATGTCTTTGCTTCGTTTTTCTCATTAATTTCTGTTTACCGAACTTATGGGTGCTGCAGTTATGTATGTGATGTTTGTGTGGCAGATAACAACCTTTTTGGCTGTTTTTTTTAAACTGTTCTATTGGTCCCATAAGGTGTTTCATTGGTCCCATAAGGGTGGGACATACGAAATGAGTTTAAAAATTTCAATAATAGTTTGTAACTAGACATCCGATTACCCAATTTTAAAACTACTTCGTCCTAAGATAGAACTGCCCAATTACAACATGCGGACCAATTTTTAGTTAAAATTAGAAAGTTTTTTTTGCCATATTTATCTTCCATTCACGGGAAAGTGATGTATTGCTATGTTTTGGACGGTAAGTCCGCACTCGCTTGGGAGTTGCCATTTCCGGGTCACCTATCTTCCACATAAAGGTGGGGCGTCCCGTTAAGTGCCTTGCCCAAAAACACAACAAGCGAACTTGCCGGTTTGTTCTCCACAACTTCTCATAAATGCTGACCGCCAAGCAGGGAAGCTATAGATACCATTTTTTAAAGTCTTTTGGTATGACTCGACAAAGGGAATGAACCGCATGTCCACCGACTGCGAAGCGAACGCTCTAACCACAACGCCATCGCGTTGGTTATGACCAATTAACGAAAATTGTTCCAAAGGACCCACACTTGCCCTTAGTATTGAATACTTCTATAGGTAAAAGTAAAACATTCCAAAATTTTTGTTTTGAAGATCGACTTATACAATGTCGGCCTCAACAGGGCTGAATTTCTCAAAAGTCGACCTGATAATGCGATCTGTGGTTGCGAGCCACAAGTCACATCCTGCCGCAGACCGCATTTGGCTCTTGGCCGTAGGTTGCACACCCCTGACCTATCATATAATATCCGCATCAGGGCTAATCAAACTAAGTCTCCAGGCCACCATATCAACAAAGCCTACATTAACAACATATTTCGAAATTAAACAATAAATACAAAATAATCATCAAATACATTCTACAAAGATTTAACGTAATTGTCCTGTTTCAAATTATGGTGACCCATGCCGCGTATTGAGTTACTTTTTCTTTTGCCACTCATATTTTCAAGTATAATCTGAATCCCATTTTTCACGTAGAGGTTTTGCACTGCTAATATATTGATAGGTCAGATTGGCGGCATCTTTTAAAGTGATAATATTTTCGCTATCGATTGCGATATTGTCGGGAGCATTAAGAGGCTGACTCGAGCCGGAAAGCAAAACTTGGGGGCTGTTATTGCCGGCTATTTGTGACCTTTTGTTCGTTAGAAGATGCCATTTTAAATATCGATAGTAAACTTTGCCTCTCAATCATGAATGGAGCTGGTAGGGATTGTCGCAATCAGACCAGATAGGTAAAAATTAAGCTTTTCCGCCAGTTTGTGACAAAAACTCTTTTTTGTGACAATTTATGGCAGCAGCATACATTTTTTAACACTATAACATACAGGATTCTATGTTACATCTTTGCTAGTACAAAATACTACTAAATCTATCATTGCTGTATCTTCAAACTATACGAAAGCAATAGTATTACAACAAAAAATACCATTTTCACAGAGTAACAGAGCTGAAACTTTCAGGTTAAAACCATTCCCATTCACTCTGCAATGCAAATGCAATTAGTGTAAACTCTACTGCAAAAACAAGGTGACCTAAACTGTTCAACCATAACCAAAAAGGTTTTGGTATTCTTTGTGATTTGTTGGCTTTCTAGGAATTTCGAAATTCTTGGCAGTATACGCAGTCTCCATATAGAGGCTGTGGTATGTGTCACTTTCTTTGTTGAGCATATTTATAATAGAGTATAAGCAAAGGAAAAGACCACGTTTAGTATTTTTTGTCACCTTTATGTGAGGAATTTCTTTACATACTCGCAACAAATATGTTCAAAAATATTATTGTATCCGAAATAAAGCATGCGAAGGATTAATTAGCGACTGTGAACTCAATACCTGACATTACAAATGCTGACCGGCTAACAATAGTATTTCGGTATGTTTTACCTGGTGATGTAGTGATTCAATCGAACGCATTTATGTACGTTCGTCGGCACGCTGGTCATCCATTACCCAAAGTTCTCGTAGAGCTTATAAGCTGGCGTCGCCCACAATAGCCCCCATCAATATGTTGAAATTAATGATATCGGTTCAGCCGGCTGCTCCGACTTCACCCAACAGGTAGTTGTGAGAACACTACTAAAAATTTATGCTTTTTGACATAGCCAATTCTAATTTCAAATCAAAACAACTGTTTTTGAAAGGAAATTGCGCAAAACAAATGTTATGGGAGCACTGGCGCAGCCAGGGTTTCTTCAAGGGGGGGGGGGCAAAATTTTTTGAACAACACATCCAAGGTGCAGTGGTAAAACAGTCAGGATCTAGTCACATTAGGGATATCGAGGTTTTTCTCCCCAGGAAATGAGAGGTGTGTGCGTTTTTTAAACAGAACGTAAAATAATTTAATGCAATTCTACACACAAAAAAGTTTTGCCCTTACACAATTGCACCCAAAGTACAGTAGACGCCGCTTATTAAGCGCACGGCTTATGAGCCCACTCGCATATTAAACCCAAATTCGTCCGGCCCGGAATTCTTCCATTTGACTGTGCGTTAACAAAACTCGCTTTATACACCCAAAAACCCGTTTAATAAGCCCAGATTGCAGACAGTGACACTGTTTCGACCTATCAGGTCTCTTCAGTGCAGTTGGTGACCAATAAGAAGCTAGAGGCTTTTAATAAAGCATAGCTTAGACCGTCACACTTGTGGGACCAAATACTAGGTCCACTGTAGTGGATGGTCTGTCAACCTCTGCGAAGCCGTATCACTCGTGAATGAGTGGCGGTTGTCGCTGTCTGCAGTTTGCTAAGTGCATCGCTGGCCTCTTGCATTACTATACATGTAAGCCCAGATTTTTTACGCAATTCTTTTAAATTTGTTTAAAAAGCTTAATAACTAACAAATTTCATTACGTAATTCTCGATTTTTTTCTCTGTATGGATAACCATCAAGCATTTTGGTTATTGTCTAAAATTCTTCTGTTTTGTCACAAACCCTTCACGTTTAAAAACTGATTATGTTTCACATGGAACAGACTGCACCTGCACGATAATGCGAGAAAAAGAGAACTCAATGAAATAATGAAACAACGCCACAATACACAAATTACGGTCAATCAGTAAAGCGGCAGTGATCAAAGGGAAGAACCACTACCAAAAAGCTAGTTGATTTGGCGCCAGATTCCAAAGAATTTGATCGCTCAAAGCAATCTAAGATTCTACCGCACAAAAAAGTTACATTTCTAGATTGGGTGGCGCCCGATAGGAGATTACAATGCGAAATATATTGCGTCACCATAACGATTGTAAAACGTTCGGACTACTAAGTTTAAACATTTTATTTTTATTACAGTTAGCCACAAATATTTTAGCTAGGGTGGCCATACGTCCCGTTTTCACCGGGACAGTCCCGTTTTTAGGCCTTGGTCCCGGTGTCCCGCACAGTTTACCACTTTGTCCCGGAATTTTTTATTCAAAATTTGCTTTTGTTAATGCGGTATGTTAACGATACACAAACGAGCCATTTGTTATACTGTATTAACAGCAAGGCACAAATTCCTAGCTTTGTGACGTCACAGAGCTGTAAGGAGACGCTGCAGAGCGGTTTAGCTGCTTTTTTTTGTCATTAAAAACTTTTGCTAGAATAAGCAAGTAAATTGACCGCGGAATTTCGGTAAAAGTTGGCAGAAGTTGATGTAGCCGCATAGCGTAATAGTAACTAGATTAATTTTTAGCATTACTATAAAGACATTATGCCCAAAAGAAAATGTACGTTTACAAATGAGCTGAAGCAAGAATTTCCTTATCTGAAAGACATTGGAAATGGTAAAGTGCTGTGCAATCATTGTGGTCCTGTATTTTCAATAGTCCATGGTGGACGTGCAGACGTTAATAATCATTTAGGGAGCAAAAAGCACAAAATCGCTGTTGAAGCAGCTGCATCCTCATCTCGAGTGACTTCTTTTTTCAAAGATGTTGGCTCCGCCTCCGTTGCTAGCCTAGCTTTAGCTGCTAAAGAAGCAACTTTTGCTTGTCATACTGCTACTCACGGGCAAAGTTTCAGAAGTTCTGATTGTACATCCAAGTTGGTCTCAAAACTGTTTGAACCTAAATTCTCATTAGGGAAAACTAAGTGTGAAGCTATAGTTGTTAAGGTCATTTCCCCGATGTGTATTGATGAACTTCACCAAGAGTTGGATCAAATTAACTTTGTCACTGTGTCAATTGATGCGTCGAACATGAAAGAAGTGAAACTTGTGCCGATTGTGGTTCGCTACTTTTTACCAGAAAGTGGCGTTAAGGTAAAACTTTTAGAATTTAAATCGGTTCCCGGAGAAACAGCTGAAATATTAAGTGAATACCTGCTTTCAGTTCTAGACCAAACAAAACTAAAAGATAAATTGATTGAATTTTGTGCGGACAATTGCAACACTAACTTTGGCGGTGTTAATAGAAGAGGACACAATAATGTATTCTATAAAGTTAAAGATAACATTAAACGAGACCTTATAGGCATCGGGATGTACAATTCACATCGTACACAACTGCCTTCAGCATGCTGTGGATACTTTGCCAGAATGCGTAGAAAGCCTTGTCGTAAAAATGAATAAATTCTTTCATATTTACACTGTTCGGGTTTCCGAACTTAAAGAGTTTTGCGATTTTGCTGATGTTGAGTACCAACGACTTTTGCAGCACGGCAATACCAGATTTTTGTCGTTGCTACCCGCTTTGGGGAGGGTTCTTGAGTTGTTTGAAGCATTGAAAAGCTACTTTAATTCACAAGAACATTGTCCAACTATAATTCGCCAATGCTTTGAGAATCCAACCCAAGAACTCTATCTGTGGTTCGTTTATGGACAGTTGAAGTACTTTAACGAAACAATATTAAAGTTGGAGAGACAAAAGACAAGTGTTGTGGATGTGGCGATTATTTTTACAGAATTGAAGTTAAACCTACACGAAAAAAGAGTTAATAATTTTGTCCCACACCAAGCAAAGTGTATATTGGAAAAGCTTCAGAAAGATGGAGAAGTGAATGCAAACTTCTTTCTTAATCAAACTATATGCTTTTACGAGAAATGTGAATCATACCTGGATGTTTATGGACATGCCTATGAAGGTGTGACACCTCATCTTTGGCTAAAATCAAGTGAAGATCTATCCTGGAAACCTGTATGTGCATCAGCGGAAAAGATCAACTCCATGTTTGCGAAGCAAATAATCGATATTGACGCTCTTTTCAACGAGCACGTTCTGGTGAAAAACTACATCTCTGCAAGCGATAGAAAAGAGAGATGGAAAAATACAACCATATCTTATGAGCAAAAGTGGACTCAATTGCTTCAGGCTTTCAAGAATAAAGACATTCCCATTTCAAACTTTCAGAAACTAGTCGAGTTTGTATTTTGCTTACCAGGAACATCAGCTCCGGTTGAAAGAATTTTTTCAATAATGAAAAATATGTGGTCTGATGACAGAAGCAGTATGCACGAAAAAAATGTCAGAGCTCTCCTCGTGTGCAAAAGTAACATTGATTTGACATGTACCGAATTTTATGAGAACATAAAATCAAACGTTGTGCTATTAAAAAAGGTGATAAATATCAATGATTATTTTATTTGTTGATCAACCGTAATTCGTTTTCTTTTTGTGTGTTTAGTATCATCGCGCTGCTCTAACTGGTGATTTGCCAAAAAAGATCAATTTCATTGTATCTAAAATATACAGCATTTTACTGTACTTACATAGTGTGATTTACTGTACTTACATGTTGTTGTTGTTGTTTACCCGACCCCTTCCGAGGGATGGGGGCATGGCGGAAGACCATGGAGCCCCAGAAGCCGGGCAACTCCCCAGGGTCTGGACCAGAGGTCATAAAAAGACAGAGAGTCGCCAAAGAGTGAGCGGCGCAAAGAGTCCGTAGCTGGACAGTGCAGAATGAGATGAGAGATGTCCTGGGACGAGTGTCCACAGGCGCTGCAAGAAGGATTCTCGATTCTGCCAATCCTGGAGAGATAGGAACCTAAAAGAAGGCTGTGTCCATTGCAGCGAAGACGAGAGAGGACACAGCGAGCATGACGAGG
Organism: Trididemnum clinides; assembly: GCA_963675345.1. NCBI lineage: Eukaryota > Metazoa > Chordata > Ascidiacea > Aplousobranchia > Didemnidae > Trididemnum > Trididemnum clinides. The sequence continues at coordinate 18,152,813 of OY776295.1, read as the reverse complement.
GAGCACAAGTTCCTCGGTGGAAATTGAGGGAACCTGTGTGTCAAAATACTTTGAAGAGACAGTACGCCTCCAGTCCGAGATAAGACGAGAGTGGATACGAGAGATAAGAGGAGAGAGACTACAAGGGATTGCGGAGGGCGCAAGCAGCGCTCCCCGTCTGGCAAGCTCATCAGCTGTGTCGTTCCCCGGGAGAAACGAGTGTCCGGGGACCCATTGTAGCTTAATAGAACAGGAGGAGAAAAAGGACAGTTCCTGCCAGATCTGCCACAGAGTTTGAGATACAGGAAAGGTGGAGGAGAGGACAGAACGAGAGTCAGACAGGAGAAGAAGAGAAGAAAAATGGCAGACTTTATGGTGTTGCCGAGACCAGCAAAGAGCGTGCAGAATGGCGCAGGCTTCAGCGGAAAAACTGGAACAAACTGGGCCTGCCGAAAAGGAAAGAGTGGCCTCAATGCCACAGAGAGAGCAGTTGGCAAGAACGCCGGAGCCGCCCTTGCCAAAAGGAAAAGGAACAGAGCCGTCTGTCCAGAGTACCAGATCATGAGGAGGAAGAGAGTCAAGGTGGGCGAGAGCCGCACCTTGGCGAGAGTGAGGGAGATCAGAGCGAGAGCATGGAGTGGAAAGGGTGGACTCCACCGTGAACGAGGGAAGATTCCAAGGAGGGCAAGCAACAAGAGCCTCCCTAGAACAAGTAGAAGAAAGCATGAGCGGGTGAGTGGACGCAAAAGCTCTCCAGGACGATCTGCAGAGTCTTGGTTTCACTCCTAGTCAGGCCAAACCTGAGATGGGAAAGGAGGTTGGGAGACGAAGAGCCCGCTCATGAGAAAAAAGAGTGAAGTGAGTCAGAGTGACTCGTAGGGGAGGTAAAGAAGCCTCGGTGAGTAGTAGAGGGATAGGGGAGGACGAGAGGCAGCCGGTGATGGCGCGACTGGCCGCTCGGTGAAGGCGTTCCAATTTGGTGATATTGGTAGCGCTTAGGAAAGGAAACCATCCGGGTGAAGCGTAAGTGAGAAGGGACCGAAGAAAAGATTTATACAGAACAGAGAGGGACTCCTTAGAGGGGCCCCATGAGGAAGCAGAGATACAGCGTAAGGCCTTGAGACGTGGGAAAAATTTGGCCTTCAGCGAAGATACATGCCTAGAAAAGGAAAGAGTGCGCTCGAAGGTGACCCCAATAAAAGTTGGAGTGGGATTAAAACGGAGGCGGGAGCCGAGTAGGAGGAGGTTGGGCTGGAGGTTAGCCTGGTGGGGATCCACTGAGAAGAAGGAGGCCCCACATTTGCTCGGATTGAGAGGAAGACACCAGTACTCAGACCAGCGCTCGAATCGAAACAAAGCTCCTTGTGTGGCCTCCACCGCAGTGGGGACCGAGGGGGAGGAGGACCAAATGGCCAGATCGTCAGCGTAAAGAGAGCAGCTGACGGAAGAAGGCAGAGAAGCCGGAAGATCATTAATGAAGAGGGAGAAAAGTACAGGGCCAGGAACGGATCCTTGCGGAACACCTCGACGGACTCGAAAGGAACGGCTTTTGTGATTTTGAAAAACCACAGAAGCGCGCCTGTCAGAAAGGAAAGATTGAGTCCAACGAGCAAAGCAAGGAGGGAGGCCAGCCGAAATAAGTTTGTGGAAAAGGGCGGGGTACCAGACAGAGTCAAAAGCTTTAGAGAAATCGATAGTAGACAGGATCGTCCGAGAGCCCGGCCTGGGTTTGTTAAACCCATCCGAAATGGACTGAGAAAGGTACAGAATTTGATCAAGTGTAGACCGTCCAGGGCGGAAACCGGCCTGGCGGGGAGAAAGAATGGAATTAGATTCCAGAAAAAAGAGGAGACGGGATAGTATGATGCGTTCAAAAAGCTTTGATACGCAGGAGATGAGAGAGATAGGCCGGAAGGAAGCAGGAGAGTCGAGAGGTTTTCCCATCTTATGGATGGGAATAATAGAAGATGTCTTCCAGATGGAAGGAAAGGAATGTGAAGACCAAGAGAGATTGAAGATGTGAAGAAGAAACTTACATAGTGTTGGCATTTTGCTATAAGCGTCCCGTTTTTGCATTTCGAAAAAATGGCCAGCCTAATTTTAGCTCAAAATATTTAGAAAAAGTCATCCGTCGGTTAACAAGCCCAAAATTGTCCGGTCCCGAGGCGGGCTTAATAAGCGGCGTCTACTGTATTTACTGATACAAACTGGTTGGTAATGGTGATCGGCGAACCAAAATAATATACTGGTGCTGTATGTCAAACTTTAACTTAATTGAACTTTAGCCTACAATTTTTACGTGAAAATTCATCAATCACTTGTTTAAAATTAATGTTGAGGTCACGGTGAACGAACAACAATACCAATCCACAGAGACGTAGCAGCCGCCCCCCAAACCCCCCAATTTGGGGGGGCCCAGGCCAACTTTGGGGACCCAAGTTAGTCTGAAATTGCTTTTTGGCTACGTGACTATTTTCAGTTCAGCAGACTTGTTTACAACCGATTTAAACTGTAGGAAGAAATTGGCTTGTGACATCATAAGTGAATGCTAGGTCATTTTATCTCGCAGAATCTAGAATATTTCGATTGATTTTCTGGTAGAATCTTGAATATTCGATTGACGTAACAATGCCGTTGTTACGCAACAATCATAGAATGGTCTGGAATTCTGTTTGGCTAGAAATACCGGGACAATATATATACACTGCAGAGTGCAGATAAAGTATTTTATTGACATTGTATAGAATGAAACGTTCAAAAAGTGGTGATCAAAAGAGAAAAGAAGCAGCCACTGCTCGAGATGCTGTAGCGAAATTGCCCAAGACGACAGATTTTTTCAAGATTACTGAGCAGAGTAGACCTGGCAATAGTGCCGAGAGGGATGAAGAAAACTACAGTGTACAAGAAAAAGAAGACTATGACGATCAGCATCAAAGTGATTGTGAATTTCCAGAAAATGTAAGTTGTGTTTTACCTGCCAATACGCAACCTTCAATATCAAAAATAACTGAATCTCAATTTACCCCTATCCCTGATGATCCATGTAAATGGCCTGAAAGTATTTCTGATGCTCAACGATGTGATATAGTAAAGCGTGGACCACATCAACTAATAATGAATTTTCCATATAATAACACAACTCCAAGGCGACGTTTTTCCTCCAACCATTATAAACGTGTGTTACCTAATGGTGAAAGTGTTTCACGGTCGTGGCTAGTTTATTCTGGGGAATCAGATCAAGTTTTTTGCTTTTGTTGTAAGCTATTTGGAAAAACACTAAGCCCCCTTTTGTAGTGGTATAAATACATGGGAGGGTTTTTCGAAAAAACTAAAAGACCATGAAAACGGCATTTCCCACCAAGAATACTGCAGTCAATGGATGTTGCTAGCTGAAGGGATAAGAAATTCATCCACTATCGACAAACGCGAGATGAATATTTTTTTCAATGAAAGACGTTTTTGGAGAAATGTTTTAGAGAGACTTATCGACATTGCCTTGTTTCTATCGGAAAGGAATCTTGCTTTTAGAGGATCTGAAGAAGTCTTAGGATCTCCTCACAATGGAAATTTTCTGGGTATATTTGAGCTTTTGGCAAGAAGAGATCCGATCCTAAAAGAGCTTCAAGACAGAATCAAGAATAAAAACACTAAAGATCACTATTTGAGTCCTACCATACAAAATGAACTAATTGAATTGCTAGCGACAGAAGTTGAAAAAGAAAATTTACAGCAATTGAAATTGGCAAAATATTTTTCTATAATTTTGGACTGCACTTCAGATATGTCACATCATGAACAAATGTCTGTCATTCTCCGTTATGTACTATGTAATGAAGAAGCTGCTGTTGTTAAAGAAACATTTTTTGGCTACTTGAGAATAAGTGACAGTACTGGGAAAGACTTGTTGGACGCTTTCTTAGAAAAAGCGACCGAACTGCAACTCGAATTGTCTGATTGTCGAGGTCAGTCATATGATAATGGTGCTAACATGAAAGGAAAACATTTTGGGGTCCAAGCAAGAATGCTAGACATCAATCCCAAAGCTGTTTACGTGCCCTGTGCAAACCATACCCTTAACTTAGTTGTTGTTGACAGTGCTAATTCATTGACGGAAGCATTGACATTTTTTGGAGTACTTACAAGGTTGTATGTGCTGTTTTCTTCCTCTGCTCAGCGTTGGGAAATTTTGAAGAAACATGTGGAGCTGTCCATAAAGTCACAATCTGATACTCGTTGGGAAAGCAGAATTAAATGCATCAAACCTCTTCGATACAATTTAAAAGAGGTGTTGCTGGCACTGAAAGACTTGGAAGCCATTTCATAGAAAGAAAAGATGGAAGAGCTGCCTCAGAAACAAAATCGTTGATAGCTCATTTATCAAAATGGAGTTTTCTTTTGTCGGTGTTTATTTGGTATGATATCCTATTCCAAGTCAATAAAGCAAGCAAGATTCTTCAATCGTGTGGAGTCTCCCTTCATACAATGGAAACGGAAATCCAGGCAACTGAAAAGTTTTTGCAAAACTATCGCACAACGGGTTATGACAGTGCCGCAACATCTGCTGTTGAAATAGCACAGGAATTGGATATTGATCCTTCTTTTCTTCCGTCAAGAAGTGGAAAGAAAAGAAGATTGTTTGATTACCAAGGTGAAGCGGAACAACGAGCTACTCCTGAACTGAAATTTAAAAGCAACTTTTTCTATCCATTAGTAGACCAGGCTATTATGTCAATAAAGGAGCGCTTTAATTTGTTACGTGAGGTTTCTTCCGCCTTTTCGTTTTTGTACACACGAGACAAACTTTTGCTTGTGCAACAAGAAAATGCTCTTCTTACTTGCTGTAAAGAGTTCCAAAAAAAGTTCGGTGACATTGATTCTGATGAAATGAGCGCTGAGCTACAGCGGTTTGTTTTAATTTTACAAAAAAAACGCAATCTCAAAACGGCTCAAGACTTTCTGAACTATCTTCTAAAGACTCATTTATTTGAATTGTATCCGAATGTGTACATCGCACTTCGAATCTTACTAACTTGCCCCGTGACTGTTGCCAGCGCTGAAAGAAGCTTCAGCAAATTGAAACTGATCAAAACTTTTAATAGAACGTCTATGGCAGACAGTAGACTATCTTCATTAGCCATGTTGTCAATCGAAAATGACTGCGCCCGATCTCTTGATTATGACAATGTCATAACAGCATTTGCGAACAAAAAGGTTCGCTCCAGACTATTTAAATGATACTGTGTTTTTATAACTTTTTCATGTTTTTCAGTGTCATTGCTTTCGTTTCGCAGTGTCTGCATAAATGTCCTACTGAACTCTGGCATCGGTGCCGAATTTTTTATGACTTGCACCTTCGGTATCGGCATGCTTTATTCTGACATTAGCCTGTTTACTTATGTACAAATTGTGGTGTATTTTCTTAATGCAGCTTTTCAATTTTACACCTCTAAAGTGATATGACCTGTGCGCAGGGGCTCTTGCGCTTACTTTGGGGGGGGCCGAAGTTGGAGTGCTACGGGACTGCCAATCCATTCAAACAAGTTTCTTTCGTTGTGATCCGCAAATAGGTTTCCAAATATATCAGAGCACTAAACGAACGCTCATTTGTTGCTGTAGTAACCGGACCAGTTGGCAATATTTGAAGAAGAACTTCCAAAGATGAATATGTATGTGTTTCATTGGCAGACAGCAACATGCCTAAAGTGTTGAACGGTAAAGAATCATCTTCGGGCGCAGCCAATATGAACGCCATCGCATAAATTCAATCTCCGCAGCGTCAATGCTGTCATCCACAAAGAGAGGACAGAAGTTTACAGCATTTCTGATCAAAGCAATTGCCATGCTTTACACCGACAGATGGTATCAAAAATTGGAGTTTTATGCAATCAACAAGATCAGAGCAAATATTTCGCTGAGTTAGTCAAGCATTGTGTCAATAAATGGCAAAAAGACAGAATGCTTGAAAAACTGTAGTGGTGAAACAGCTAGTGGATTTAGTCTATTGGCTTGCCGATTCACAATTCGAGGCATGGGCATAGATAGCTCGTAGATATTTTCGGCATGTCTGAAGAGTCCAACAAATGTTTCTTCATTGTCCCTAAAAGCCTGGATAAAATCTTCGCAACTGGTAATACTCGTAGCAACTAATGAGGCTAAAATAATGTCTTGATGTCTCTTTGCAACTGTTTTGGTAAGTTTCAGTGTAGAATTGCTAACTTCTAGGCTAACCAAATCCAGGTGTTGTTATCGCTTTCAAATAAGGCATAGCCCTTTCAAAAACTTCTCCAGCTCTTGATTCTGACAGTTGATAAAGAGAACCAACAACCGCCGAAGAAAACTCCTTGAAAACAAAGACAGCATCATAGTTCTCAATCCACTTTGTGGAACAATGACGCTTCAAAAACGAATGCGATGAATCAGGACATTCGCCATTAACTGAAGCATGCAGCCGCGAAAGACGTTTTTCAGAATTAGAAAAAAGTGCCGATATCTCTGCTTACGCATGTTTGAATTTCGCGTACGTTGCAAGCCAGAGAATGTTACTGTAACTTGTGCTATCTTTGATTGTAGCGTCTCTGCTACTTTTGTCCACTGATTAAACCTTTTACTGCGGTCCTTATAGTTTTCTAAAAAACATTCCAGAGAGAATGTCGAATTTTTAATTAGCAAATTGATGGTTTTGTTTCCTCTACAGTCTATAGTGCAGACTAAAATTAGAAAATTCAAATCGTCAACTATGAATCCAGGCTCGTCAAGATGATTTGGGAAATAACTTGCTGAAAATTAGAGACATGCTCTATTCTTGGCAATATTTCTAAAACTTTTTCAGAAAGCACAAAACTCGCTTTCACTCGTGGCAAGCTACTTGTTTTTGTGAAATATTGCTATCAATGTTGTACAGTACTCTTGCCCACTTCGTCAGACACCAATAGGTTATTGCTGCATAATTCTTGCGCAAAAGAACGTGCTCGTGTGATTTCTGCTTTATGTCAAGAAAACTACGGAAAGTTTGAAGCTCATGTGTTAACCTCAAGCATGAAGCCCAACGCTACCAGCAAATTTTCGGGCCATTGTTTGTTTTGTGCATAATTGTATCTGGGACCAAAGGGGGTTCATGGCACAGTGGCCCCCGTAGCTGTGCCCCATGATGGTGGTTGCATACTAGAGTGGATCAAAAAAATTTTTGTTGAATTTCAAAAAAGGGGTGTCCAAATGTCCCAAAAACCTTGTTAAAGCCAATTTTATCAGATAGCTGTGCTTATCCCCATGGCTACCACCTCTTTTAGGGGGGAGCAGATAAAAAATTCTGAAATTTACTATAACTTCCTTGTTAGTGGTCCCAGAAAGCTCATCTTAGGCTCAAAAGTTTTAAAACAGCCATGTTTATATACGTTGCAAGAGAACTTTTTGTTGTATTTTTATCAATTGCATTATTCATCTCTTTTTGATAAACAAAAAAATAATTTGAAACAAACCTGGCAAACCCCAAACAAACTACTTGGAAGGAAAAAAAGTAAAATCACTCAATGCCCCTCTCTGATGATAGATGGTAAATTGTGTACTGACTCAAATCTATTAGCTAACTACTTTAACGATTATTTTTCTAGTATTGGTGAAAAATTAGCAAACAAACTAGCAACCCCACAAAAACAATTCAGCGAATTTTTGGGCTCTCCAATAGACAACTCAATGTTCTTGAACCCTACATCGGTAACTGAAATCAAAAAAATTATCTCCAAAATGCAACCCAAAAACAGCACTGAAATTGATGAAATTTCAATATCAGTTGTAAAATCAAGTTCTGATTACATTCTTTTTGGTTTGTGTCATATTTTTAACTTATCTTTATCTCAAGGTCAATTTATCATAGACTTTAAAAAAGCTAAAGTGATTCCTGTACACAAAAAAGGGCAAAAAACAAATGTAAATAATTATCGGCCAATTAGTCTGCTCCCAGTACTCTCTAAGACAGGGGTGGCCAAGCTTTTTATGCAAAGCGCCAACTCTTCTACCAACCCGTGTCGGATGCGCCATAAATGTAGGCCCTAAGATATTAGAAAAGATTGTATATAATCGACTGTATTCATTTTTGTCACAATCAAACTTTTTCTATGATTTACAATTTGGATTTAGAAAAAATCACTCCACTAGCCAGGCCGCTACTGTAATGGTTGAAAATATCACCAAATCTTTTGAAGATAAAGAATATCCTCTTGGTGTATTTTCAGATCTCTCCAAAGCTTTTGACACCATTGATCACAGTATACTTTTGGCTAAACTAAATCACTTTGGTGTTAGGGGGGTAGCAAACGAATGGTTCAGAAGCTATTTAAACGGTCGCTTGATGCAAACGGAAGTTAATGGAAAAATTTCAAATTCCAAGCCAATCGAAGTAGGGGTACCACAGGGATCAATTCTTGGCCCTCTTCTATTTTTAATTTACATAAATGATTTTCCTAAATGCTTAACGTCAGGCAAAACAATAATGTTTGCGGACGACACCAATATATTTTTTAAGAGCAGTTCTTATAAAGCATTATATGAGGTTGCAAATACTCAATTGAAACATGTCGAGGCCTGGCTTTCTGCTAATAAATTAACACTTAATACTGATAAAACCCTATATGTTGCGTTTAGAACTCCAAATAGTCTTCCTCCACCTGCTGAGTTGTCAATTCAATCCAAAAACAAGCATCTAAAACGAGTAATAAGCTGCAAGTTTTTGGGTTTAACCATCAATGAACATCTTTCATGGAAGCCACATATGCAGTGGTTGTTGCAAAAACTCAGATGTAGCTACCATGTAATTAACAAAGTAAATGAGTATCTTGATAAAAGTTCATTGCTAACTTTATATCACTCTCTTATTAATAGCTATGTGCAATATTGTGTAATATCCTGGTGCCATGGCAACGTATCTATGATTCAAAAGTTGCAAAAAGTTTCAACCAAAGCAATTAATTTGATTAACACTAAGAAGCAAAAAAACAGTAACGTTTTTCAACAACACAATCTGCTAACAATACAACAGTCTAAACAACTTGAAATTGCCAAATTTATGCACAAATATTTTAATAAATCTCTTCCTTCTGCTTTTTCAAACATCTTTGATTCTAACTTTCTTAGCGAGAAAGCCACTCTTTGTACTCGATCCAAGTCCAAATTGTGCCCTCAATATTGCAGAATAAAACTCACACATCAAACACTGAAATTTAGAGGCCCAGTGTTATGGAATAAACTACCTGTGGCACTCTAAGATATTAAATCACTTCCCAAGTTCATCAAATGCTTTAAAGAATATATTATAAATCAGTAGATTAATATTTATTATGTTCTAAAACTGGTAACCTACTTCTTTTGATTGCTTAAAGGTATAATTGTAAAACGAGCTTGCAAAGTGGGATAAAAAGTGAAAGAATAGGTATTTCTGTTTTTCTTTTTTTTTTTCAGAATCTGCCAATCACTTTCGAACTACTAATTAAAAAAGAGCGAATGATCATGTTATACTCCATCTCCAACTTCAGGCGACAACTGCTCCTCGAAATATTTTCGGATGAAGAAGAAGAATAAGGAAAATTTACCTGCGATATAGGTCCATGAAACTTCAGTCCATTCATTAGAATAAATGATTAATTTTTATTTGAATAAAAAAGACAGGGACACTTCCAATGGTTTACCAATGAAAGCGAAAGTCAACCGGACCTCGGTCACTTTCTAATTCTATTCAAATAAGGTCTCTGTGCCTGCCCTCAAATCTGGCTTCAAATTAGCACGCAGAAATCCAGTGTATTATAAATCAACAAACTAATATGAAACTAGGCCTAAACAGCGGCTAAATACAGTCCGCTAGCCCGATCCGAGCTAGTAGGTCGACTTCCTAAAAACAAAACACAAATCACAAATCAACTGAAAAACCAATGGCGGCTAACACTAATTCTTGCATGGCGCGAGTACCGGTAATACATTATATCCAACGTAATCTACTGGAGAGAGCTAATTACTGACCAAGTCGAAATTACAGCGCGAAAGAATGCAAACGCTACATGCTATTATATCAAAAACTACTGTTACTATATATGCTACTAAAAGGATACAAGAGGTCTAAATCTAAATAAAACCAGAAAACGTGCTTGATTATCAGATCTAACCCATGTAAACCAAGTGAAGACAATGGATATGACGTAATGTATCTAGGTCACAAAAAAAGAAAATGGAGAAAAAAGATACCGCGCCGAGCGCCGCGGGAAAGGCAAGAGAAGAGAATGCGGCCATCGCTTACAACCTAAATTATCCACAATCACGTGATCAAAAAATCAGGTCATAAAAATTTAGACGCAATGTTATAGTGCTACTATTTATCTGCAAATTGCATAGTCCTGCGCAGTAAGACTATAACTGCATCCGGCGACAGGGTCCTGCCTAGAGTGTAATGGAGCTAACTCTTTAACTGTCGTTGCTCCCAGGTCACCCTTGGGCAAGGTGTAGTACCTGCTAGCCCCCCTCGTTAGGGTAACAACAGTTTGGCACTGAGAGGAATGTATTTCTTTTAGCGATTGGATTTTTTTACACAGGGTAAAATTTTGTTTATTTGGCTGACTGCTTTTTTAGTTTCTTTTTTACTGTGTTTTTTTTTATTTCAATTTTTTTTGCTTGATGCTTTTGTCAGGTGCGGTGGCCATGCCCCTTTCTACAATCTTTTTAATGTAATCTTAAAAAATTTGGGTATGTTTAACGTCAATTCGTTTTGTAACCTGCATTCCTTTTTCGCTCGTTATTTTTATCTTATCGTTGAGTTTTTTTTTGTGTTAAGAAAACAGAAGCGAAATAAATTGCCAACAACTACAACAACAACTATTATCAATTGGGAAGCTATTTTCCAAAAACCAGATTTGACTCAGAATTTTACTCTATATTTAGCAATTATGTTATCGTCAAACAGCTAATGAAGTACAGAACATTGATACCAGAGCAGCAAGCATCGATCAGCATGCTACTAACAAAATGTCGCGTCTCCATAGTCATAATTTTTATCTTTAAGTTCAAATCCATTACACTAAAACAGTACAATGAGGCAACAATGCGTTATTGGTTGATAAATGTTGAATTGTGCATCTGGCGCACTTGTTGGTACCGTATATTAAATCTAAACTTTGTTAATCATTGTCAGTGAGACGAGACTAGCATCCAGTAAACGTGTACTTGCAATGCAAAGCAAAGAAGTATCTGAGGTTGCAGGAAGGCACGTGGTTACTTGGTTAAAAAGGCAAGTCAGAAGTTTCTTTTCAGGTTTGCACAATCAAGTTATATTACATCACGCTTTGTTGAATAACAGGTTGCTATTTCGTATTTTCAAATTTGCATTATTTAAAGTTATTATGGCAACTAGGCAGTTTAAACAGAGCCGAATTAAACATGTAGCAGATGTAGCGTTTGCTACGGGCCCCGCGCTTTTTGAGATCACAATTCAGAATAAAGAGAAACTAGTTGTATTTACAGCACATACACTTTATAAGCTAATTTTAGCCACCTAGTTGTCTTCAGTGTGTTTATGAAATCACACTCACTCTGTTTGTCTTATATATTGAAAGATTTTTCTAGCTCTATTCAAAGTTTATTATTTTGTACTTAAGACCATTGCTTAGTTTTCTGCTAAAAAAAATGAATGGTAGCACCAGTAGAGTCAGAGACCTAGGTCGCCATTATCCCTCTGGATGGAGCAAACGTAAAGCAAAGGAAGACAGACTAAAAAAGACTCAACCAGCGATTTCAAAAACTCAAAATGACGGAATGCTTTAGTGAGCGAAGAGATATTGGAGATACCGGTAGGTCAGAAAGCGAAAAATACGCCGCAACTACAGAAGCTGATGTAGAAACTGTGCAAAAGAAGGAAACTGTTGAGGAAGAAGATGCCAGTACGGCTATTTACATTTTTTCGTTTGACCTGGTCACCTTGGTCAGTGGCCGAAAAGATTGAGCAAGACTGACCGTAAATATTGGATTCACACGAGAAGTAAAGATTGCCAACATTCTAGCAGCAAATTTTTCTAAATCAACACGATTTTTTGAAGGCGAAACGACTCCTAGACCCTACCGCGATTCTTGCTTCCAAACTATTCACAGACTCACAAAAAAACAATATTCAAAAAATCGGTTATGCTATTCTGAAAGCAAAGGTAGGCTTTTCTGTTTTCCCAGCAAAGTAATTGCTTGCTTGGGTTCGAAATCACAAAACAAGCTTGTCGACGAAGGTTTTAATGACTGGAAAAATGCCAACAGTTTGCTGCCAAAGCGTGAAGAAAGTAACTCTCATCAGCAACATTCGATAGAGCTTCTAATGCCCAAAAAAGCGGTAGTTGCGTAGATTTCCCTGCTTGTGAGCCAAATACAAGCAGAACAAAAGTACTGGAGTGCTCTTTTAGAGCGAATAATAGAGATTGTCAAGTTTTTAGCTCAACGAGATGGTGTAGTGGTTGGAGCGTCCGCTTCGCAGTCGGTAGACCTGGGGTTCATTTTTCTTGTCGAGTCATAACAAAAGACTTAAAAAAATGTTATTCATAGCTTCCCTGCTTGGCGCTCGGCATTTAGGGATGTTGTGAAGAACAAGCCGGCAAAGTGGCTTGTTGTGTCGTTGGGCAAGGCACTTAACGGGACGTCCCCGCCTTTATGTGGAAGACAGGTGCCCCAGACACCTCGGAAATGGCAACTCCCAAGCGAGTGCGGACATCCATTCCACAATATAGCGATACAATTCGCTTTCTCGTAAATGGAGGATAAATATGGACAATACAATACATTTTGTGGTGGCGATGAAAAACTTGAGTCTTATAACAACGGTAATTGTCTAGGCTTGTTGGAACTTTTGGAAAAGTTTGACCCATTAGTGGCGGAACATATCAAAGATCATGCTAGCAAGGTAAAGGGGCACACATCATATTTTTCCAAAACTATTTGTGATATAGCAAGATAGCTTTTATCAGAAGATGTAGCAAGGTAGCTTTCATCAGATGCAGTATGGGATGTTGAGGGACAATCTTGCAGGGTTTGCATCCACACAATACATTTTTTTCGTTTGAATTGTATGTCTGATGTCGTTGCAGGTTCAACAACATTTATGCAAGTTGCTGTTCTACTTCCTTTCTGGTTTTCGTAAAAAGCAAAGTCATCTGTAGTAGATATTGTATTTCCAGTGCATTCCGTTTTTGAGGGTTTTCACAACATGTATCAAAGAATTTAGGCATATTGCCCTAAAGTTTTCTACTTCTTTCAGAAATTTCCCTTTCCTTTGTTTCTTCGGTCACTTTGAGAGTTTATAGAATTTTTCTAGAACTGCACATATTTTTTCTTAAATTGTAACCACATTGAGAGTATATAGATAGACGTTACACCACAACCAATGATCAGCAAGTTTTTGGGCAATCAAGCTGATGTTTGTTTTTTAGTCCAGTTGTTTTTATAGAGAACACGTTCAATTACTTCTTTGTAATTTGGTACCTTACCGCTTGAGGTTTTTTTTGCAGCATTGAAAGTATGATCACCACGTAAAAATTTTTGTTTAAACTGCCTAGTTACCATAATAACTTTAAATAATGCAAACTTGAAAATACGAAATACAGTCAACTTCGGATATAAGAGATCCAGCTTAATCAGTCTCTTATAACCGAATTCTCTTATAACCGACGTATTAGTTTGTATTGAAAATCATTTGGGACCTTTTGCGTAGTCCCTTATAAGCGAACATCCCATATATCTGAATCTCTTATATCCGAAGTTGACTGGAGCAACCTGTTATTCAACAAAGCGTGATGTAATATAACTTGATTGTGCAAACCTGAAAAGAAACTTCTGACTTGCCTTTTTAACCAAGTAACCACGTGCCTTCCTGCAACCTCAGATACTTCTTTGCTTTGCATTGCAAGTACACGTTTACTGGATGCTAGTCTCGTCTCACTGACAATGATTAACAAAGTTTAGATTTAATATACGGTACCAACAAGTGCGCCAGATGCACAATTCAACATTTATCAACCAATAACGCATTGTTGCCTCATTGTACTGTTTTAGTGTAATGGATTTGAACTTAAAGATAAAAATTATGACTATGGAGACGCGACATTTTGTTAGTAGCATGCTGATCGATGCTTGCTGCTCTGGTATCAATGTTCTGTACTTCATTAGCTGTTTGACGATAACATAATTGCTAAATATAGAGTAAAATTCTGAGTCAAATCTGGTTTTTGGAAAATAGCTTCCCAATTGATAAAAATACAACAAAAAGTTCTCTTGCAACGTATATAAACATGGCTGTTTTAAAACTTTTGAGCCTAAGATGAGCTTTCTGGGACCACTAACAAGGAAGTTATAGTAAATTTCAGAATTTTTTATCTGCTCCCCCCTAAAAGGGGTGGTAGCCATGGGGATAAGCACAGCTATCTGATAAAATTGGCTTTAACAAGGTTTTGGGGGCATTTGGACACCCCTTTTTTTGAAATTCAACAAAAATTTTTTTGATCCACCCCATTTCATATAGCTGTTATATTTCTCCTGATGTTTCTCAAGTTCCTGGCAACTTCTTTCTTGCCCTGAGGCCCCAGTAAAATAGCAAAAATGTCTTATATGTGGTGCAATTTAACACAGGTACCGGTGCGTCGTTTTCTTTTGATTTCTCTTTAAACTTTCTCAAGACCTTGCTGGCTATGCATTATGTTGCATGTTCTTTTCTCTCTGCTTGGCGTGCCTAGGGGAGTTAAACCTTGCTTTTCCCAAAATTTTGTAGGTTTGATCCCGATAGCTCTATAAAGCTGTTGAATTGAATCATTAAACAATATAAAAGAAATGTTTTCCCTAGCTATGGTGTGATTTTACCCAGGCAAGTTTTGCCATCACTTGTGCTGAGTTTCAACACATCATTTAAGGCAACGCTTCACTATACAAACATTTAAGGGAGCATCAACAAAAAGTTGTAGAAAATATAGGCCATAGTCCCTGTACACGTAATGGTGATCATCTTAGTCTATTAATCAAGACTGGTAGCACTCAAAAAGAAAGAATGATGTCACAGACTATCATTTGTACTTTTTGAAAAGTGTGAGAAGGGGTGAAACATAATCAAAAATGATGGCGGCGTCCAAATGATGATTGCTTTGACAATTAAAGAAATGAAGTATTTAGCGATAGACCTATCTGACGATTTGGTGGGCCTCGTTTCATATTTATATTTGTGATCTGAAGTTCTTTCGCTGCGTTGTTTACTTCAATTCGGCCACAGCATAATCAATTTCAATAGGCTCCTATTAAGTATTTTCAAGGAAAAACGTACTCTCTAAATTCAATTTTACAAATTGTTTATGCTATTATTGTTTTATTTTGATATTTTTCTAAACTTGGCATTTTATTACATCTAACTTTGTCCTTGATCCCGACTTCCTTACTTTTAAATGAAGACTAGTGTTTCGTACCAATACCACGAGGCTATCAATTACAAATATCAGTAATGGGCTTTATTATTTATGTTTGCTATTAAAATGATACCGGAGAACTTTGCTGCCCGCTGTTGTTCTTCCTGTGTAGTGGCAAGCACTGTGATGCCATTTAAGATTATAACGGAACACTGCTTTGTAAAAGGATTCAAGACAAAAGAAAAGAGCATGCTTAAAACACTGAAATCATTGATCGTTTGTTTCACCTTAACACAACGTAAGATGTTATAGAGTTACTTTTAGCAAAAATTAACGTTTTTTAAAAAGCAATCGGTCAAAAAGAGATTATGGGCAGGTGTGCATAGCAACTATATTTCTCCCAAGTTTGTCGAGTCCCTGGTAACGTCTTATTTGCCCTGTTTTAACCATAGGCATTCTTAAACTACACAGACTTTTATCCGTGAAATTCAGCAAGTGCTTGAAATCATATTAAAGTTGTGGAAAGGCGCCTAGATAATTGATATGTATTTTCAGGATTTAAGTATTAAATATTAGGACCGCTACTTACGTCTTTTTCGTTACTGTAGGAGACTTGGTATGAGCTAACGCCACTGACTGCGCGCGTGTTGCTTGGTCCTGGCATAAATGCAAAAAGCAAACTAACCCAAAGTGATGCACTCACAGTTAAGTTATTGCATTGTCAGGGACCCCATTAATAATGTCGAGGTTAAGAATATCAAATCAGCTGGCTGCGTCAACTTCACTCTATTGCAAAGAAAACTGCCTTGATACTTAGATAATATGTAATTCGATACCAATATTTTGTTGCAAAAGATTAAGCAGGACATCTTTTCCCCTCCTCTTTTTCTCGAGGGATCACCAAGCATTTTGCTTAGGGTTTGCTACGTTTTAAAATGTTTTAAAGACTTGATTTTTAATGAAGCTTTTTGAAAGGTTTGATGGATAATGCCAAAGATTCACGCTATCCAGGAAGAATAAGTAAAATGTACCAAAGTAATTAGCCTACCGTAATTTTTCTAAAAATTGCAATTTTGTGAAATGCAGGCACCGAAGTTTTGAGTGTTTTTTACCGGCAGACTACATTTTATAAACGTTTTAAGACTTCATTTTTTTTTAATGTCTTTGAAACCGTAGACTGATAATGTCAAAGAACCATGTCAAAATTTACTATATGACTAACGTTGTCTAACAATTGGAAGCTGGCTAGGGCTACCAATATTGATCAGCCATAGTAAACCAATTCTTTGCCCTACTAATTAGATGCACATAGTGCTGGAAAGCAAATTTCCTAAACTTTTATACATTGTTGTAATTACTAATAATTGCTAATACCCTTATTGTAACCTTTTTGTGGTAAACTTTTCTGTTTTTACTCAGTTTACCACTTTTGGACAGGGGTAAAAAGTTAACCTACCGGTGTCAAAATTCAATTTTTTTAGTATAATAACAAATAGTAAAAAGACATATCATATACTACCAAAATTGCCTTGAAATAAACCTTGATTTGTTGAAAAATTTTTCAAAATCGGTTGAGAATTAAGGTTAAAAATCAGTTTTCAATTAAATTGAGTTTGTAAAAATTGTGAAATTATTGGAAAAATCATCATGTGATGATCTCTGGTAGCAAAAGACACCGTTGGTCATACCAGACAGCATTATGACATCATAGAGCGAGTTGTAAGTGTGCAAGCGAAATAGAACAGAAGTATGCTTAAAAGACTTAGAATGCTTTAATAAAGAATTGCTCATTGCAACCTCAATGAATTTGATTTGTTTTAGTTGTTTTTATCTGAACACCTTATTAATATCTCATGAGAAACGCGTTTCTACTACCAATAGTTTGTAGAAACGTTTGCGTTTCTACAACCAGTAGTTTTTAAGAAAATGCAGAAAACAAATTGTGCAATCAAGCGTTAATTGTGACGGCATTTTTGTCTCCAAAAGAATGGAATCTTTTGTAAAGTGATCAATCGGGTGCTAGCTTTTGTTCGAACACAAAACAGTTTTGGTCTGCCGAGTAATGTAAATCTAAAAATTTATCTTTGATTATGACGTCATGATGACGCCATCAACACCCTTATGACACTCACTCCGAGGTGGTGATCAATTGTGCCAAGTTTGATGTTTGTACATCCAGTAGTTTCGGAGGAGTTAAAGCGCACGTACGTATGTACATACTTATAGAGAATTGCGCTTTGTACATTGGATAAAAGAGAAGAAATCAGTTTGAAAGATCTCCCAGGGCAATCTTATTACAATGCTTCTACATAAGAAAAAAATATAATAATAAACGAGCTACGATAAAAGAAAGCACGACGTTGCAGAATGCAATCTTTTGCAGCACATTCCTTGAATCTTGTCGAAAAATATGCTGCTAAATATTGCCAATGCGCACTGAAGTTTTTTATGTCTGTTTAGAGTCAAAGTATTGTTCTCAGCTTCCACACGATGGAGAAATCGTCTTACTGATCTCCAAAAATTACTTCTCTTGCTAACAATTAGACCTTTGTCTGATACACGACGGGATACGCGACATGAGCCGGGTTATGGTTGTGCATAATGCAATGGTTTCATGAAACGAGACAAGCACTACAAGACAGCAAAGTGACTTTGAATTGGGCAACAAATTTGCTTTGTTGTCTACACCAGCGGTCTCCAATCTTTCTTGAGCCAGGGACCGGTTGAAAGTCACTCAATATTTTTGCGGACCGGTTTGAAGCACGAAAGATAAATAGGCTGCATGCAACTGAAACATGCATCAACTGGCATTGTGAAAATTAAGTCAATTTATTAAATCTACATGAAACATAAGATATAAACTGCACAAATGTTCAGCCTTCGAAAATACAAAATGAATAAAGCAGTAATAGTGTATAGTTATTGTTTCCTGTGAGGCCCGGTAACAAGTAACCCACGGACCGGTACCGGTCCGCGGCCAGGGGGGTTGGGGACTACTGGTTTTCACGACTTGGTTCAAATGTTAAGATTCTAGTTTAAAGAATTCTAAAAAAGAGCTAGAATATTAAATGTTTGTCGTTATTACACTAAAGGATATCGGTGAAGACGAAGAAGCACAATTGGATAGCAAAAGTAGATCTAAAACATATTACTTTGTCCTTGGAACAGTTTCAAAGTAGACTCGTATTTGCCGATCATTGAGTAAATCTTTTGTTTATGAAAGTTCGAATTGCAGCTAATGATCGTCTTCAAAGCAGAGTTTCGTTCCTGAGGGAGTTACACCCCACGACTAACTGTAAAATTCACGAAAGTCCTAAAGCATTGCTTCACTAATTTCCAGATGATCTAAATAGAGTCTGAAAAGATAATTCTTGTTGCTGCACTCCTGAAACAGTATCATTTTAACAGCGAATGAAGCACAGAAATTGAAATGTTTAGATTCAACAATGAAAGTGAGTTCATATCTGCATTTCTTGATGTGTCTGTTGCATCTAGAACTAGTTCCTTTGCTCTTCTCTGCATTGATAACAGTGTTTTAAAAAAGATAGACGTCAATTATCTTACAAACAACTTTGCTTTGCCTGAATCTAGAAAAATGTCATTTGGAGGTGTTTAATAATTAAATATTCTGCATATCTGTGATTTCATTTATGGCACATAAAACGAAATGAAGTGTTGGCTCCGGACTACCATAGAATCCTATGTCTTCATCTTGCCCTGAGCACGGATAGAAATTGGTGTCGAAGAAACGATGTCAGAGAAAAAGGAATTGCTTCCCTATTCTCATCGATGCCAGAAGCTAAAAAATTGGAGCCTCAAAGATTGTATATCAAAGTTTAAACTTGAGCATGGTAGGCCTATTAATTACTATGGTATTAAAATAACATAATTACCACAGTGAGAGAGAGGCAGTCCCAGATAGATTTACGTCAGTTACGTTGACACATGTATTACGGTTTAAGCACAGAAGTTTCTGATGGGAGTGCTTATTGAAGAAAAATAAGCTAAGTCTTTTACTAAACTGGGAATTTTGGTAAAAAAACAGAAATAAGTCATCTAAATTTTAGCGTGTGATCAAAAACTTTTTGATGTTACCAATCTGATGGATCCACACAAAGATAAGCTTATACATTAGAGAGGTTTTGTTCTTTTAAAACACCTTTGCTAATTTTTTAAAAGCAGTCAATGAAATGCATTTTAAAAACAGTTTGGACTTTTAAGCATCTTTGACATATCTTTTGAAGGTAGATCATAAAATTAAAATTTCAGACATGTCAGGATAAAATTTGATGTATGGCGTAAGACCTATAAAAGACAAGACATTAAATTAACTTTCAGAGGTATTGGAGACGCCTGTTATTTCAAACTAATGCTTCCAAATCTTGTTCAAGTCGCGGCACACTTTTACCTACAAGAGGAACCACAATAAGCAGACCGTATTTTTTGCACATCTGCCTTTATCGACTCGTTACACGCGGAACCAATAGATCTGAAATGCTTCGCGCACAACCAGTGAGCCGCTGCTGGGAAACAAGAGCTGGATAGACATGTCTGTCCTGGGGTGTAGCCGCGGTTCACAAAAAATTTTGAATCCAACTACCTTAAGAGTTTACGAAGTTCATAAAATTATGCGATAGTAAGCCTGCTCATCAGACAGTAAAATTGGACTATAGTCTACTAGCATAAATGCCCAGCACTACGCGTTTAAATGACCAAAAGATCCCCGACCTTCAACCCAAGGCCCCGGCCGGAGCGGGGTTAAAATTACCACCCAGGGCCCAGGTCAATCCCTAGCCGCGGCCCATCGGCTTAGACACTTTGTTTTAGACAAAACTTAAATTTAACTAAAGTGGCTACATTGCAGAAAACACGCAAGCTTAGTGACCCTTACGGAGACTTCATCATGGAGAACTAGCTGAATCACAATAGTCTGAAAATAATTTTTTTGTAAATTGCACAGCAAGATTGATCAGATAAAAAACGAAATTTATCTTCAGATAATTGTGTTAAATCTGGTTTGTCTGACGAAGTTCCTACTATAGGACGAATAGCTCCGGTGGTCTTTGATATACTGACTTCACTGACAATCACTAAATTTTTTTATTTGCTAAAAAGCTAAAAAAGTTTTCCACTTCTAAAAAATTAAAGATACAGCTTAATTATTTTGACAAGACTTTTACAAGTCGTTATTAGTAGCGGCTTCTGTATACGTTTTCATACCTCTTTCACGGTGATGCAACATCGATCAAATTGTTAACTAATACTAGCACGGAAAATAAGATTTTTATTTTATCCTCTAGACACGGCAACGGATCCAAGTGCAAAATTTCAACATTTTTATTGAATGACGACAATCTTGGGAGGCAAATCGCAGGAGCTGTACACGTACACGTACACATAAAAACTGAATTTCAGCACAGTGAACTGAAAATCATGACCCCCTGTAATCCTACAGCTCCTAAACAAGTTTAGGTACATCTCTGTAGTAAGGAATTCTTAAGCAAGTTATACCGTTTCAAAGATACAAAATTGTTTAAAGCACCAATTAGGGGGTCTTGCATTTGCCACTGCATTTCGGCACAAGTGATATTACTTACACTGGTGAAATTTAACAACGGCACCATGATATAAGAGCATTATAGACAGGGCTAGGTAAAGCCACAATTAAGGCATTTTATCGCAATTAACACAGCAATTCGTCTTGCGGAGTGCTCTAATATCGCTCACAGTGCCCGAAGTCCAACTTTGGTTAACCACAGCTTAGCCATCTTTCACCAAACGCCAAGTGAAGTCGCTTTGTTTTGCATTCGCTGTAAATTGGCCGTAAAGCATTTAAAGTACGCTTGCAGTAAAAGCAGCTAAAACATTTCAAACGTGTAAACAATGCAATCTAAGTATGATAGGCATGAAGCTAGAGGAAGACAATACTGTCAATCGGTTTACATTAGCAATTATTTCGCAAAACACCTTCGTATTTTGTCACATTTTTTCACATTTATACATTTGTCTAAGAACGTAAGAAAACGTACAAACAGTATCTTAAGCAATTTAGCTAAACCTAAGGAAATAGTGTCGTAATGAAAGTGCCATTTCAAATGCTTTTAAGCAAAATTTCAATCATTTACTGGAAACGATAACAACAAATCTGAATCAAAATAGCTGGTAGGCCGTAAATAAAAAGTAGGTTTCCACCAGTAACGTGCATATTGAGTACGATATTTTTGTCTGGAGATATTTCGTTTGAAATAAGCTCAACTGTTGCTCACGCTTGAACGTGCGAGTGAAAACTAGCCTAATGCGAAAAAACAAACACCCTGGAAATGCGAACACACGGAAGGAAAACCAGCAGGATAATGTACTTTTGTCAATAGCCTGTATAAAAAAGTAAAAACTATCACAACAAAGCCATTTGCTGAATCAGCAATATCACAAACACGAAAACACTGCTACAAACACGAAGAGGACGACTGCGTCTCGATGAGGCGAAATTCTTATTGGACGACCGAGGTTTGAGGCTCATATCCAAGAGGCAGCACATATATGCATTAAAACGATTGTTCAAAAGACGCCAGAGTCGCTAGAAAAGGCATTTTTTGTTAAAAAAAGCACTTGCCAAAACTCTGCGCCTTTTAACAGCACCGTTAAAACATGCACGCAATGTAAAAGCACACACCTTACATATTGTGTAGAAACGCAGCTACATATAAAATGAATGAAGTTACCTAGTCGTTACAGCGTCCATCTGCTTTTATTACAGCATATTAATCAAAGACAGCTTATACCGCCTCGCACGTAATCTGGATAAGAAGGCAGAAGACAAGATGGTGGAATGGGATCTTTTTTTGGCACAGTACATTTTTTGCATACATCATCAAACGATCCATTTTGCTTCAGAGCTATAATGATAACTGTCATATTGTCGCATCCAACTCCACCAACAGCACATTCAGTAGCCAAGCATTTATCCATCAACTCTTCGCATATCTAAAAAATTTGCTGTCATCTTCTGATTTTGAAGAAGCTGAACGTTATTTACAGAGGTCGTGCTTAGCTAGACCCTCTCAAGAGTCTGCCTAAGCACGACCTCTATGAATAACGTTCTGCCACTACCGCCGGTATTGCGCACTACCATCGCAAACAACGAAGTCCCTGATCAGCAAGTAATCGTATCTATCTACTGTTTACCCGCCCTTTTCATTACGATGGAAGAACACTGTGAAATGAATACCAATTCATCATCCAGGATTACACCACAAACCTAGTCAAGATCAATCAAGAGTAACATAGATTAGTCCATTTCGAGCTAACTATAAATACAAAAATACAGACCGGTAGCTTTATTTCCAACTAGGCGGACTGCCATAGGCGGGTGCCCACACGTTGCCTCCTGCGTTGCCGCCGAAAGATTGCTGGGTGAGCACCCTCACCACCCTAGCCCGGTGAAGTATTTTTCAATTGCGATGAACGAAATAGTGGCAGATTTATTACAATAAAGTCCTACCTGATCCGGCTCTGTTTTTTGAGCCAATCTGTCTCTTACAAACTCCACCACGTCCTGATTGCTGAGAACATCCCAAATCCCATCACATGCAATTACGATAAATTCGTGATCATTAGTGAGATCTTTCACAATGACATCGGGATCAGCTAATACAAGAAACAAAATTTATAGTACGAAAAATTTAAGGGTGATAAAATTTTGATCTTTTGAGTTTAAACACTAAAACGAAAATTGAACGGCAAAAACCTCTAGCTGGTCTATTCTAGCAGCATATATATATCTACTTGTGTACGTCGTATTGTTTTGCTATGCTATGTTTCCTTTTCCTGTACCACCATTGTTTCTAATCCACTTTATATACATTGTGTTATTGCTTGATGGCACAAAACATTGACAGACTTAACTACTTATAAAACTGTACTATGTAATTTACAAGTAAAACCCAGCTTACATCCAAACATGACAATATTGTCTAACCTTTTGTGCATCCTAAATAAGCCAAAGCAAAGGGTTTTACTAAGTGCAATTTCCAAAGCAAGAGATTGCGAAAATCAATCAGGAATCTTTTCCACGAAGAAAAGAATATATAGGAAGCGAAAGGCCAATTAATAACTCTTTTCAAAACTGCAATGACTGTGTGCTAGGTCCTTAGAATTGATATTACCGGTTACAATTTGTTCTTCAGCTGAACGTTGCTCGTTCTTCTTGAAGTTGAAATCGCCCAGTGCCCTTGAAAGAGCAAGATTGCCATTGACACGATTAAACTCAACAAAACCACCGGCAGCTTTAATCCTCTTCATCTCTCGCTCGTGATTCGGTTTGTGATCGAAAGACAGTAATTGTGCGTGTCCTCGAACGCTGGCAACAGCTCTGGAGTCACCGACATTTGCCTGAAACATAGATAAGCAGCATTACACCTTGATGATTTATTCATGACCCAGGTATGACTTTCCTCAACGCTGCGGACTGCTCAACTAAGCCAGGACAGATGCGCTTAATTAAGCAGAAGACTAAATTCAATGTCTTTACATGCATTACATTATATTCGTACAAGCGTACATTAGTGTTCTGTCAAAACTTGGAAAGGCAATGATATATTTGCAAAAATTGAGCGAGTTTATCTCTCTTCTAGACAACAAAAGACCTTTTAGAAAAGTTTGCCTTCCCAGAAATTCACTGCTAAATGCCACACTGGCAGTGTTACTTTTGCTGGTAAGACAAATCACAACAAAGTTTTACTTCCTGCTAGTTTGTTTTCCGACTATTGATGTTAATAACTGCATAGATATAAATGTTGTAAGTATAGCAGCCATATTACATTAGCAAAACTTTTATGCTCAAATTCGACGCGCAGGTTTTAAGTTTATCAAACAGCACTAAAATAGTGACTTTCAAATAGACAACCTTGAAATAGGCTTGCTGTAATTTCACATACAATAAAAGGATATGCCTATCTCCACATTGGTACCGGTCAATTAGTGACCTGCGTAACCACTTATCACGGAAAGCACAGTAAACAGCATAACTACTACTATGAAGTGAAAGCTCTGAATTGCAATAGACTTGAAACAGCTAATGGCAGTTCGTAGTTGTCAGTTGACGTCACGTAAAGTGATTGCTACATGTTGGACAATGAGCACACGCGAATCAGGAAACAAAAAACGGCTAAGAAGCTGTTATTACTACAACACAGTAAAACGGCAGACAACAATGACCAAGACAAAGCGTGGGGTATGTGATTGATGAAAGCATTGTTTAAGAAAATGTGATATCTTGGTGGTGGTATTGCCAGTTTAGTGGAATCAGAGCCGGTCAAACAGCAAAGGAAAATAAAAGTTTAACCTAAAACAATAGAAAAGCTCGAGTTATCAAATCACATACAAATCCTCTATATTGCAATAATGATAACAAATCCAAGAAGTATGACATTAAAATTGATTTTACTGACAAAATTTGAAACATGCTTTTGTCCCTGTTTGATTATGTTACTGTGGGGCGATACCACACCAGTGCCGAAATGACGCATCTGATGTTCTGATAAAATCAAAGTCTGTAACAGGATGTCACGTGGCGTGTTTTGTACCATCGTTCAATGCACTTATACCCAACACTTCTAATAAAAAAGAGATATCTCGCTTTGGTTGTTGGTATCTGAAATTATTCAAAAGAAGAAAAGTCTGGCGAAAAAGTTAAGGACCATATGCTTTCAGAGAAAAATGCACTCAATGTTGCGGGGATTTTACAGTTATTTCTTTTTCTAAACAAAGGCGAATACAGAACTACACATGCGCACCCTGCCTTATGACTGTGAGTATTGCTAATAGCCTTCTCTTTCGGGCTCTATATTGCCAGCCTTGACAAATGATTTGAACGTAGCAGATGCAGTGCAGCTTTTAATTCGACAAGTGATAGGTCAAGTAACCTCGCCTACTGCAAATCAATCTAAAGCCCAAAATCACTCACAGCAAAGTGAGCACAATAAACACAATCAGTGGGGCAACCAAATATAATCAAAGGGAGTCAGAAAAAACAAGGAAATACTAGTTTCGAAAAGCAGCTATGATTAATGTGATGATATGAGAAATGAAAGGGATAGTATACGCTAGCGGTTCTCAATTCAATTTGAAGCCCGCACCCCGTCCTGATGGAAAAATCATTTTTGCACCCCTTGCACCACTTGATGTTATGTTTTTTGTATTACTATCGCTGATATCAATAGTCAGAGAAGAAAAGCTCGCACCCCAAGAAGTCCCTTCTTGCACCCCAAAAAGTCCCTTCTTGCACCCTCTGGGGGTGCGAGCACCTCCAATTGAGAACCGCTGGTATACGCTAATAACTGCAGTAGCTTTCCTTACAAAACACTAGGCAACGCACCGGATAGATAACTTCAAACCTTGCATATATATATCCAGCGCAGTTAGCCTGTTAAAGGGGGATGGCATGCTGTCTAACAACTCCCATAGTTTCACCCGTTAACACAATCAATCTCAATGCAAACACTATACAAGTTATTGATTAGCCGAACAGCGGTCAAAGTGCAAACAGAAGGCACTAAGTGAATAAAAAAAACAAGAATTCCAATCAAACCAGGCGAATATCATGAAACCCTTCAGAAAATTAATGCAGTCGCAAAGACCGCAAAAAGGCAATGCGGTTTCAAAGCGGCAGGGAAGTCGACTAATTAAAGATGAAGTGCCAAAGCATCCCATCTCTTAGTAAGCAACAAACCTGGGTAAATTTTAAAACTATCGGTAACATCTTGAAAATTTTGCATCGTATCTGCCATAATCTGAGCTTGAATTGCGCTCCATTCACACAATGTTCAATGGACTTCAATATTGCTTTTGGCAAATTACGAGGTCAAGTTATTTTCTTTTACTTTGGTAAAAACAATTATCAAGAACTTTTCAAGTATCTACAAATTATCCTTCCAGCAAGATCCAAACATGTTTTGATTTAAAAAACTGCTAAACCGATTAGACTAAGCCAAACCTAATTTAGAGTAAGGCAATTTCTATTGATTGACGTATGTTGGATTTTAATGCGGTATTGAAGTAACATACAGAATGCTAGCATACATTCTAATTAAGAACGAAAGCATGGCTCACAATAAACCAGCTTAACAAAACCGATTTTCGGTAGCGATTGAAGGTAATTACGAATTGGCTTTGCTCTCTTTTAAAATTATCTGCCAAACACTGTGAAAGACAAAAAATGATTGGTAATTTCACCAAGAAATAGACCCCATGCTATAGAGTCTGACTAAACGCAACACGTATGATATCAAAAAGCAGAACAGCGGATTTATAACTAGGCCTATGGAGATCTTATTTAGTCCGTAAAGTACTATCCCCAAATGTGCCTGTGTTTTCTTGCATATATGACAATTCAAGGTCGGTCAAGGATATAACTAATCCTAACCCTAGCCACAACCAACTTTGAACTGTCGACAATTGTTGATTTTGAATTGCCAAGTTTAAATCGTCAGATAACGTTTTCTTTGTGGTCTTTGCGTTAAAGTATATCTCCATGAAAACTGTGATGGTCTTTTTGGATAACATTACCTCATCAAAATCTATCCCGATGAACTTGATATAGGGCTTTGAATGAGGGCCCATTTTACCAAAATCGGTTATACTATTTACGATCCATCTAACTTTGATGCTATTGTAGTGACAAGGTCAGTTAGGGAGTACCACAACCGGCATCACTTGAAATTCTTGATGGTCATATCGACAGTGGCTAATCACCAGCGCAATTACAGAATAAGATTATTTGATCGAATTATAACCAGGCATGTACTTACACAATAGACTTTCGTTCCTTTTATTAGCACTGCTACAGCTGTGCATCCTGATGAGTCTTCTTTTTTCATTGATTCTTTACTAAGAGCGTCATCAAGTGAAAGGAATCCACCTTTACATGCGGCTATTATATCTCCGCGTTCTATGAGAACAAGTTAATATATATTAGTTGTACATGTGTTTAACACTATTGGGCTACATAAATAAACAAGAAGGTTTTACCAAATGAGAAAAAAAATAATTAATTGGAAATTAATGCAAACATTTCTTTGAGAATTATACGTTATTGTCAGCAACATAGATAGCATATTTTAACTGCAGCAGCTAAACTGTGAGCATTGGCATTAATATGCGTTCGATAGTAACACATCAAGTTTCATAGTCCCTTGCAGAGTAGTGATCTCCTTCTTTAAAACCCAAAACAGGCATTTTATACATACAGCACAAAACATTAAACTTCAACATACCCGTCATGATAGCATTATTTAAGACATGCTAATTGTTTATAATGATAGTTTAAGACGTGGTTAAATATGCAGCAGCTAAGATATGTGTACCTACTATAAGCCATATGCGTTGTCACTGCTGTATCAAGTTGTTTTGAAGCGTATTGGGCAGCTCCTTGGCCACCATGCCCATCAAAAACTGCAAAGAAATGAGTGTCTTTTTCATCATTTAAGCACAGTTTATGAACATGTTCATCTTCCATATCTTTGCGAAAAGTATCAGTCAAAGAAAAATTATGATTGATCGGCTCACATGAAATATAAAGTAAAATTGTACAGAGTTATAAGCTTGGTTTACCGGCAGATGGTTAATATCAGCTTTAATTCAATATCCGGTCTAAACTGTAAAGACCGTTTCTAAAAAACATAGACCGGTTTTGTTAAGCTTATTGGTCTTCCTTGGCAAGCAAGTTGAATAAATATTGTTTATAGCAGGTTGATAAAAACTTGTCTTGTGTATATGATTGTGAATAAACCATGCAAAATCACAACAGACTTTCAACTAAAATTTTAACCAGAACTTGATGAGGATGCGTTGCAGGTAATAACATACAATTATAAGTAAGCCTATGGATAAACAAAAGGATACTGATTCTCCAGCCTTGCATGCATGAAGCCCCCACTTTGAGAGAATGATTTTCGTCACTTGAACTTTCTTTCTTTGTGATTGGCTCTGATAAGGTTTGTCCCATTCTAAATCTTGCTGTTCCAGTTAACAATGATGTAAGATTAAGCTTCCGTTGTAAACTGTCAAAAAATAAGGTCCGAATGCTTATTGCGTTATCCGATGACACAACTTGAGGTAACTTGGCTGCAGCCCGAGTTTTGAAAAGCCTTGATTGATGTAGACGGCGATTACTTTTTAAAGATTGCTGCCTCAAAAGCTCAACTTTTGTTCCATGAAACTTCAACAAAGCAGAACTAATTGACGTTGATGTAGGTTGCAATTTACCAGAACTAGATCTAATTCCAGAAGTACGCTGTTCACAGTGTATTTCCAATAAAGGTTTCCGCGAAAGATTACAATCAGTCGATCTTTGCTTTAATGAAGATGACTTTAATGTCTGACTGCGTTTTGTAGCCTCGGTGTCGAATTTATTATTAGTACTACTACACGGTTTACCACTCCCTTTGTAAGATCTGTCAATATTTTTAACTGAGTTAAAATTCATTTCATTAAAATTGCAACAGAACAACATTCAAACATGAACCTAACTTGAAAAAATGGCACTGAGCCATAATTCACAATTAGCTCAAGGTTCTTATCTAATAATAACAATGAAACCTGCTCAAGAACACCCCATTTCCAGCATCAACAATGTAAAATGCCCTTAGGCAAACAAAAGATGCTTGTAAAGCATTTGTAAAACACACATTTTCTTCACGGGGAGCAAGTAAAGAAAACATATCAAGTGTCTTTGCACTTACATACGACAGACCACACCAAGCCAACGTAACTTAACACAGCGAATCAGTGATTTAAATCAGTACTGTATTTGGCTTTGACAAAAATAAACTGTAAACATTATTCCAAGCAAAAAATAATCAGCCATCAAATAACATTTGCAGCCATATGTTCTTGCAGCAAGTTATCAAAATTAAGGCTAAATATCATATGTCCGATATGGTGGAGCAAAAAATTTTTGTGTTAAATTTTTCCACAAGAGTGAGCAAAAGTTGTTGTTGGACTAAAAGAGCTGCCATGCAAAATCAAGTTAGGATGGTAAAAAGTTTAAAGGTGCCCTCACTGGTTTGAAAATTCACTAGAAAGCTTCTTAGTAGCAGAAATGACCCAACTCGATGCCAGGCAAACTCAATGCCGACACCTCTAGTAAACAACAATTCGAAAGTTTAACTACATATTTTGGCATCGAGTTCGCCTGGCATCTAGTTGGCAGCATCGAAGCGTACACGACCCTCTCAGTAGCTACATATAACCGACTTCACTACAGCGCAGTTCAAAAGTTATCAACTGTCTGTTTCATGTGCTGGTATGCTCTAATTGGCATCCTGCAGGGCTGGAGAGCATTTTACACGATGGGAGTTGTTAACTTGTTACAGTAGATCAATGAGCGCAGTTGTAGTTAAAGTAAAGGTTATGTTTGTTGCTAAAAATGCACACTTTAGAATTTCGAATCCTTGAGATTTGAATCTCCAAGGATTCGAATCCAGATTTGCATTTTTAATTGGGAAATAGGATTCGAAAATAAGTAGTCATTAATCTTAACGCAGACACGTAGCACGGACAAAATTGGTTAATTGCATAAAAATCTGAAAATCTTTGAAACTACATTCTATCCAATTCTAAGTAAAATTTTTATTGTAGTTTACATTTGCATTGTATTATTGTGTTTGCGTGTCTGTTTTGCATTTTCAATGATTCGTTTGAGTAAAATTCATAAATTTAATGTCGGCTTTTTATTTTATTCGATTAGAATTAGAATAGAATAGGATTCGAAATTACTCTTCTAGAATATGTAATTATTCTACTACATGCAATCCTGATTGTTACTCGTTAGTTTTTGACGCTTTGAAGCAAGCAATAGACCAGTATAGACTCAACCTGATTTTGAATGAAAAGCATTTTAAGTATTACAAAGACCTATACGTTAATCTTACATAATATTTTGTACAGAGTATTGCAATAATAATGCATATATAGTGTAGCCCATACAGGAAAAATAACATGATAATCACAAGGCGTACTGTATCATGTGTCATTCTTTTGTTCTCCGTGTGATTTACCTGCAACTATGCTTCCGACATTGGAAAATACCATAAGGTAATACAACTTAGTTAAATTCCAAATGAAAGAAGAACTAAATAGCTGAGACTTTTCCAATTAAATCCAATAATCAAATTTCATGAAAAGTTACGTCAGAAATTCAGTTATTACGGCATAAAGCATCTCTACCCACTGAGTCACATGATAAAGTTCGAACAATGTTAAAAAATTATCATCAAAAATACAGAAACAATCTGAAATCATATCAAACAGGCAATGACAACGAAAATTATAAAATCGAATTAGCGGTATTTAATCAAGAAGCCAGTAAATTGTTTGATATTTGCACCTGCAAGTAAGCGACAAAAATGCGATTTGGACCAACGACATCCCATGTACGGATTGACAGCTGCCCCATCCAGACTCAAATCTAGAAAGAGTTTTCTAAGAACTGTTCCTCTTCTCGACAAGCACACCACGCACCAACTCAAAACACAGAACCTATGGCAGAACTACACGGACAACATTTTAGATCAACATAAGCTCCAAAATTTTCCAGTTCAATAATCTCTCCCCCCAGGATACAAGTTACAATGGAACAAATGGCGTTGCCTCAAACGTTTAATATCAGGTGTAGGCAAGACCAAATCTCTTCTACTGAAGTGGGGATACTTACCCCCCCGGCACTGATAACACCTGCCAGCGTAGAAAAGAAAATCAAACCATGATCCATTTGCTAACTTGCGAAAAAACTGGAACCTGCACCTTGATGACTTATTACAATGTAACAGCAGTGCCAAAAAATCACAACGGCTTGGTACAACTTAATCTAGCTCAAAACGGACTCGAAGAAAAAGAAGACCTGCAAGTGCAAAGAAAATGTCTGTCACTGTTCTAAAACAAGAACATCCCACCAAAAAAATAGAATTTTTAAATGATCAAAAAGTAGTCGAAAAATGATCATAGGAAACACTGACACAGCAGGAATTACCGTTCTTCAGAAACGATTAAAAAGGAATGAACCTCTAAAAGGCCAGTTTACTTCGCTCTCAAGCTCTGCTGAATCTCTCCAAAGTGGCTTCGAGTTTGGCAGCAGCTTAGATTCAGATGTGGATACAAGTTCCAGTATTGATAAATGCCAAAGAGAGACCAAAACTCCCAAGAAAAAACGAATGCGAATGGCCTTACCGGCATTACTCACAGCTTGCGACAGACGTAGCGTGTCCGATCGAGCAGCAGATTCTCTCGCGACTTCTGTGTTACTTGTCAATCAAGGCAACAAGAGTCAAGTTATTAATCAAAACGAAGCAAGAAGAGAGGGTCACAAAAAGCGTAAAGATTTGACTAATAGCAATAGCGTTGCGTCTCTTGGATTATATTTTAATGGTAGAAAAAATCAAACCATAATCCAGAAAAGGATGGCTGATGGCAAATTGCACCGATGAATTACCAGGGAGAAGCATACATACAAAACAATTTCAATTGTTTTTCAACCAGGCTCTTGATTTACACACGTTTCTCCAAATAGTGGCACATGTAAGAGCATAGCAAAAGAAATTCTTGACGCTCTGAAACCAAAATCAATAGACCTTGAGAAAGTTCAAGCGATAGGATGTGATGGAACTGCAATAAACACCAGAGTAAAGAAAGGAGTTATTCGTTCACTGAAAACAACTTTGGATAATAGACCACTGCAGTGGCTTGCACGTCAACTACATACAAATGAACTTCTTTTGTGTCATCTTTTCCTTCATGTTGATAAAGCTACTGTAGAACCCCATTTTCCGATCCAATTGAAAAATTACTGGTTACTTATCATACGCTCCCAGTTTGCAAATATGAAAAAATTGATGGTCAGCTTCCAATGGTTGATATTCAAGATTTAATTAAGTACATATCAAAAGTATTTGTAGGAAATTTGCGATGCAGTTATCAACGGCCTGTGTCCTCAAGATCTCTTTGCATAATCCAGATACTATTTATCACTCCGGATGGTTGACTACAGGTAACCAAATATTGCGGCTGTACATCGAAAACGAGAAACCATCACATGAGCTGACAACACAAACAAAATTTGTGATTCAAGTGTATGCAGCAATGTGGTTAAGTATCAAATGCAAGCCTTCTTGCAAAAACGGAGCTCGGCATCTCTTCCAAACCATCCATACATCATAATACTTGCCAGAAAATCTTCGAAATGTAATTGATTCAGTTGTTCAACAATTTGGGCATATAGAAAATTTGTTGTTGTCCATAACAACGGAAGAAAGACCAACTATACATGAGCTTGGTCTTCGCCAAATTCTGAAAGCTAGAGGATCCAAATGTATATCAATGCGAACATTCAAAGTACCAACTCTAAAGTTATCAGCCGATGATTAGATTGATGTTATCGAATGGCAAACAATTAAAGCAATTAGAGAGCCCCTACGTACTTTTGGAATTTCTGAAAATGGCCTGTTTGAGTTTATTAATAAAAAGGAAACCCCAGCAATTACTTTTCCTTGCCACATTCAAGCTGTAGAACGTTGTGTTAAAACGGTTACTAAAGCTTTAACAGCAGTATGAGGGCCTGAACGTAGGGATGGGTACATTAAGGATTAAACGGAATCACGTGGCATCACGCCATTTTCCAACACCGAACGAAAATTTGCAAGTATGTGTCATTTGCACCACATATTTTCCGAGTTTTCTGTTTGTTGGCAATATTTCAAACAATTGCCGACTGCTGCCTAGTATTCTAAGGGCGTATTTTATGAAGGGGAGTTCAAAATTTGAAAATATAAGTTAAGCTTTGTGTTGATTGGGTATAATACTTTGTCAGAGCAACTGTTTAACGCTACTACTTGAAAAAACCTAAAATGCTTGTGCAGTATTGAAATCCAGTAAAATGCAAAAATTGAAAAATGTTATGTTTGGAGATTTTGGGGCACCTGAAGAGTTTGAAGACTCTACATGAACTTTTTAATGAGTTGAAATAACGATCTTAAATCAACTCTTCACTGCTATTGCTTGTGTATATTGCTTAACAAGTTGTGTTATATTAAAATTTAGTTACAGCAGAACTTGGAAAAAAAACAAAAAAATAGTTTTTAGAGAATTGGGAGCACCTGAAGTCATTAAAATATTTGATTAAATTTTATATCATTTTAAGTAGTGGTACAATATAATGATAGCAACTTTTTGTCAGCATTGCTTTCAAAAACCAGATCAAATTTTTGTTTTGCTTTTTTCTCTCCACCCTAATGTCTAATCGTAACCTTGCCCTTCCCAGCCCTTAACCAAGCACACTAAAGTAGTTTAAAGTAACAAATAGGTGGCTGTTCTTGTTGAACAATAATTTCAAAACTTTTGGATGTTGTAACCGCGACAAGAGCTACCAATAACCATCACAATCTGTAACAGATATAGTGTCATGACAACGACATCACTATTTTTTGGGCAAACCTGTCAACTAATAGACAGTTTTATAAAAAAAAACTCTAGAATCACAGCAATTTTAGAATCATACTGTGAGCATAAGAAAAAAATGTCATACTTTCAAGCCTACTTGCTTTTCCATAAAACAGGGTCACTGCTTTTGCTTTAGTACGATTGGCACTTTTGATCTAAGATAACAAGATTACAGTATAGTAAGGTAGTGGCTACTTTGATATCATGGGCATGTTACTCTTGACTACTATTCTGCCACAGAAAAAGCAGTCACATTTACAGTTGTAAGTTGTTCTTCGGTAAAGTGAATCACTGTAGATCACGTGACTAGTCCTGCAAGAACAGATGCCAACAGGCCTATTTTGGGGTAACTAAGTTATGAGTAAGGCAAATTTTTTGGTAGCAAGTTTAATCTGTGTGGTTTTTTGTAAGAGTTTTGGATACAAAGAGCAAGTTTCATATTCTTAATTTGATAGGCTGATAAAAAGTCAACTTTTTACTGCTAGGTTAATATTTTTTTCAGGGTAATAAAGTCAATTTTTTATAATTAACAGTGTTGGTTCAAAATGTTTCTTTAGTATTGGTAAGAAAAATTGATAACTGTAATAAAACTTACTTAACTTAACTCTTTCGCTCCCGTGATCATCGATTGATGATCTCGTGTTTTCAGTGTTTCCCTCAAATTTTTTTAAATTGAGTTACAAAATTAGTTTACTAAAAAATTGATTTGTGACTTTATTTTTTATCCGATTTTCATAAAACTTTCAAAAGATCACACTTATTTCCTCACGCATCGGAAGATGCATAATTTGTGCCCTAAATCTTGGATTTTTATACCCAAAAACGGTTAAAAACACCAACAACCCAGTTGCAGACGACAAAATCGGCCAAATTCTCAGCACATGCCAACTACGCTAAAATCAAATTGAGATTACATCTTTACCACAAAACCAAACCCTTCATCATTAACCACAGTCTGAAAACTACTCTTTTGGGGCATCATTTGACAAAATTTTAAGCGATAATAATAAATTTTACTTTTATGAATTTCCAAATTTTTTAGGGGTCTCAAAACCCCCAAACAAATTTGAGTGATAAGTAGATAAAAGTAAATTTAGTGCGTAAAAAATATGATATGTTGCTAAATACCGGCTACATTTGAAAGCTTAGGAAATTTGCTTTCCAATAATATATAACTTTAAATAGTTTAGACTAAGTGGTATATGATATTTACTGATCAAAAATGAGTACTGTACATCATGTCAGTTCAAAACCCCCAAAATTATTTGAGTTACCTTCACTAAATTATGATTTTTAGAAAAACTACACCTTATAAAAACATAAAATAAAATGCAAATATTTCACCACTAAAGTTGTCATTTTGTATCAAATTTCTAAGGAGACAAGAAGCGAAATACAAGTTTTAAAGCTAGCAGAAGTTTGGCTTCTCTAAATCAAAGTTTGCTGTATCCCCCTTGTTTCTCAACAAATGGGAAGGGTGTAAACAAGCGGCTGTTTTATTGTCAGTGACAGCATATTCTATTTAAACTTGATATTTTCTGAATCTTGAAGAAATTCCTTGTTCAAAAATACATAATGTTACATGGTTTAGGCTAACCTCTAGCAGATAATAACTGATCGTATTTTAGGTACTAAATTTAACTACCAAAATTTGGTACCGGTCGGTACCGGTCAAAAAAAAGGTCATGTGTCTCAGAAAATTTCAGATTGTAGAAAACCTAGGCTTTTAGGTAAGTTTTGAGTGATGTACCTTGAAAGCTTATTTCCTTAGCATCATCTTGTGACCATTTCTAAAAAAATTGGTAAAAAATTAAATCTGTAGTGATCTTTGAGGTAAGGGTACCTCTTTAATTTTGAAGATAACTACCCCCTAGTTGGGGGGGTTCATTTGCATAAAATTTGCATATCCAAAAAAATTTTTTTTTTGTATTTGAAATCCTCAAGAAATGTAGATTTCAACGATATATCACACTTAATGTAGAAGTAGACAGCTGAGTAATGATTTACAAACAAACTTGAGGTACATAATTATGATTAATTATGATTGATTATGACAGTTTTTCGCGCTGCCACCTTACGGACATTTTTTTTCGCTTTTCACGCGGGAGCAAAAGAGTTAATTGTTTTGTCCGGCAATATTTGCCAATTTTTTTGTATGGTAGTACATATTGATATTTGTCACAATTGAACGATTGTGGAGGAATAATAAAAGTCAGAGGAAATTACGTGTGATTGTGTTGCAATCAAATAGTTACGGCAATTAGGAGGCGCAACATTGTACATTTGTCAGGTAATAAGGTTTGTAGTATAGCAAAGAGGCATCTATGATGCTAGTTTTCTGGACCATCTTTTCATTATTTAAGATGAATTACAGAAAAAGTGAATAGTTTGTTTAAGCAGGAACAGCGTACAAGCTCAATAACAGATGGTATTTTACTATTTTATAGTGGAATCAACTGTCAGAAGGGTGACGTGACATATTTTTTACTTACAGTTTGCTCTAGTTCAGAGGTTCTTAACTGGGGGTACCTGTACCCCATGGGGGTATGAAGCACCAAAGCAGGGGGAATGAGATGAGGCATCAGAATAATGATTATTTTAAATTATTTGCTAAAAATTTATTTTCAATGTTATTTTAAATAAGAAAACATTTTCTGAAGCCTTTTTTACCATCTGCATTTCTGAGTGATTTTTTGTCATAAGAAAGAGTCACTGTGACGTAATAAATAGCTTCTTGTTTGTTCCAACAGAATTGGTTTTGCACTGATTTGTTGTAAACGATATTATGGTTAATCAATATACACAAGTAACAAGCTACATTGTGTTTTATTTCATGGTTAGATTGTACATTTACCAGTAATTTTGTAGGTGTTGGTTCGATAGGTCTAGGGGTACAAAAATATTTCACAAAATTGTAAGGGGTACAAGCGCCAAAAAGGTTATGAGACACTGCTCTAGTTTGTGATTTAGGTTTTTAGATGATGTCATAAGTGAAAGCTGCCATATCACCTAAACTTCAATCCGTACTTCAAGACTTCCCTAAGAATGTATGAAAAGTCCCAACAATGAATTACCGTACATTGAAATTTACATAGCTGTATGGTTTGCAGCAAATGCTTTCTTGTTAAAAGTGATCAAAACACGTGTAAATAACAAAAAGCGTTAGGCAGCAGATCAGAACAACTAATTCCATACACTTTGCAAACGTTTTTGAGGAGCAGTACACCAATTTTGTGGAAAAGGTAACTAAAGCATTTTTGTCTGCTGATATTCCTTTGCACAATCCAAACAATAAACATATCAAAAACCTATTTCAGAACAATGGTCACATCAGAAACTATTTGTAGAAAATGGTGTTGAAATTAAGCGCAGATGAGTTACAGGGAATAGGAAATGTTGTACTGTACGTGACCAAACAAATTTTTCTGGTTGTTGATGAGAGCACTCTATCTGGCATACGGTATTTAAATATTCCAGCTAGAACCCTAGAAACATCTCACGTCAGTTATTTGTACAACTGTCAACCTCTGTCATGTTTGCCAAATAGCAACAGCTTTGCTCAAGCAGTTGACAATGTTGTATGATCTCTTGGAAAACAACACAGAAACTCTTCCTGTCTTTTATTGTCTGATGCAACAAAATATACGATGGTTGCAGGTGCAATACTAAATGCACAGCATATTCATTGCACAATTGTGCTATGAAAGTCAAATCTCACTTTGAAGATGTTGAGCAGCTAATTGCAAAAGTCAAATTAGCAACAGTTAAAAACAAAACCAAACAAGCCGAATTTGCTATTGGTTGCCCACTTCAGCCTGCCGTTACAAGATGGGGAAGCTGGTTAAATGCTACCTTATATTATGCAAAGAATCTAATTGAAGTGAAAGTGATAGTGGAAAGTTCTGAAGGATCTGGATCTAAATAACTCAAGTAAAAGTTAGCTTGCAAACAACTGGTTTAGCTACTTAACTTCACAAAATCAAAAACCAATATGAATTTCTAGTTTAGCAGATAGAAAGCAACAAGTACATAATCAAAGAAGTACTGCAAGCAATCCAAGAACTTGATTTCACAGAAAACACTAGCAGCATTAACCATTACATTAAGAAAAATGCATATCAAAGACATTTCTAAAATATTGAACATGGAAAGATCAAATATTTTACCATCTGTTTAAAGTCACTTCATTCTCAACCCACCACTGCTTCAACAGAAAAAAATTTTTCCTGGCTGTGAAAACTGTTAGCCAAGGGCAGAAACTTTAAGGTTGAAAATGTAAAACAGTAACTCACATAATTTTACATTTCAGTTTTGCACCTGGTGATTGTATAAGGTGAGTTTATTGCAAAGTTTGTTGAAGACTTGTGTGTTTTCATTAATTAAATGTTTGTTTTAACATAAAAACTCAAGAAATATTAATTTACTGTTAAAATTATGTTCGGTCAATAAAGTAAATTTTTTTGAATCTTTTAGTCAATTTTTTTTAGTTTTTAGGCCAATAAAAACATGCCTCAGTCCTGAGATAACCAGAAATGTTAGCTACATTTACTCGTTTGAAGTCATTTTTTATTTGTGGCACCTTAGCAAAGCAGGGCAAAAAACTTTTCCAATTTGTCATGCCATGTCACTGCGAGCAGGAGGAGCACATAGTAAACTGTTTGATGTGGCTAGGGAGTTATAAGCAGTAAATAGAACTTCTTCCCCAGCCGACTCGAGGTAAAAGGCTTGTTAGCATCTGTCATACTTTGGCTATGAGCCTTTTACAGCTCGTTTATCAGACATGAGTTTGGACAGCTCTGCTAACCACTTCCTTACAATATTACTGCTTTGGCATGACCCACTTTTTGACCTTTTGTGATCCATGTTTTGGTCACAACCAATACTTTGGGAACCACTACTTTAGGTAATTCACTGCATCGACACATGTTATATGTGGGCATGAATGCTTTCCAACACCAGGTCAATAAAAATTTGCAGCTGCAGTCACTCTCCATTATTATGTCACAGAAACACTGCACGGCTATAGCTGCTTCTCGAAGGGAAGTGGTTAATAGGCGTTTCAGGCTATCTATAAGCTCAAGGAGACAATTAACTGGCTTAGAAGGACAAATTAATATTTTCTGCAAGAACAATGCCTATGATATACCAGCAATAACCATTGCTACAACTTCATTGCTCAATTTTGGCCAGAATGGGAGCATTATTTAAGAATAAAATATAAACGTAAGCAAAGTTTGTCTATATAGTGAGCTGCAGGGGGCAACTATGGTATGTGCAATATACCAACTTATTAGGCCACTCTCCTGCATGCAAATAAAACAAGCCAAAAAACACAAAATAATCACCACAACATCATTTAATCAAATAATCTATGAATTAAAAAATTATCAATTCCAACACACATTATTAAGATCATAAGTTGATTTGATCATGTTCACAATATTTTTTGTGATCATTCATTATTGTTCAAATTATGACATTAAGAGGTTTATGCATGGCCTGTGAAATCCCATATTCAGCACCTACAGTGAGCTGGCAATAGTTGCATAATTTAAGCCAAAGGTCTGTACTTACATTCAGCCTCATCTCACTCCACAAGACTACAGTTTTAGATCAAGCAGCATCTAAGCTATTTATAATTACAAACAAAAAATATGAAAATCTAAATTGAGAAAAATTTGTATTAAACTACAGAATTACACAATATTGGAAAACTATATCAAGGCATGGAATCACAAAAAATTTTTACAAAAATTTGATA
The DNA here is from genome assembly GCA_963675345.1 of Trididemnum clinides. Lineage (NCBI taxonomy): Eukaryota > Metazoa > Chordata > Ascidiacea > Aplousobranchia > Didemnidae > Trididemnum > Trididemnum clinides. Next base: position 18,113,189 of record OY776295.1, on the reverse strand, counting down.
AAATTAGGCTACCTGCTGAAGAGGTAGGCCTACTGAAATAGCAGCAACATGGAAATTTATGAAAGTTAATAAAAATTAAAAAAACACTGAACTGTGTAAAATTGGATAACTGAATTGAATTAAACAAGGTTTTTCCATGATTAAGAAATTCATTACTAACAACCAATTTCCAGCTTTCCACCAAGTCATGCTGCATCATTTTTATGTTTTATGAATTTTTGTTTTATGAATTTCCAATATTCAGAATTTCACATTTCCACACAAATTCCCAGAAATCTGGATTATCATTTTTTAATATTGTGGGTAATAAAGTTATAGCATAAGATACTTCCTTGATCTGCCATTTTAATTCACTTAACAAGCAAAAACTGTCTAACAAGCAAAAACTGTAAGTTATTTGCCAGTGCTATGACAATCAGGAGTGTTCATCAGTACTGGTACCTTGGCAAACAGAAGTGATCAACTGCAAAATAAAGGTTCCCTTCAGGAGTAAAGAACTGTCAACAGCAAAATAGCTACTTCCTTTAAGCTATTATGCAAAATCTAAATTACCCCACGACATCAAATGTCTTAAAACTAATAGTCATTAATACACATTGAGGCTAGAAACTCAATACAAGCCACAATGTAGAACCAAGAAATGAATTTAAAAACAACAATGCTGGAGTTTTTTGGTCATGCTGCACACAACATAACCTAACACTTAGAGCCTAAACTTTTGCAAAACAGTGTCAGAAAAACCGACTTTTTAGCTTGTGCCCAAAAAACTATGAGTTTGCCAATCAACTGAAATTGCACGGTAACCTAGGTCAAGCAATTTTAAATTATGGGCTTAGTGTAATTTTGTTTTTGAACCAGATACAGTGTAGCAAATGTCACATCAACGATTACCATCACCTTAGTCAGTTAACCTATTAATGTGACACGCCTATAAATACATAGATATAAGTCTACATCAAGCATACCTGGAGGCCTATATGAATTTACACCCATACTGATGCAGCATAGGCTTTATAAATATACAGGCTTTCCAATAGGCTATACACCGTACACAACATTAGCTAAGCACTGATGTAATACCACAATTTTATAATGATAGATTTATATCCAGCCAAGATGACGTTATTTAAAAGCATAAATGATGTAACTATATCAGAGCAGATGTAATGTAATTAAAACTGTAATTTACAGCCGGAAATGAACGTGCTAACCATTGGTCTACATATAACTCGACAGCAGCATAATGTAGAGAAACTAAGGATTAGGCAGAACTTACATTGCTTTCTAATTTACCCAGAAACAATAAAATATCTACCCAGCATAATAGGCCTAATACAAACATGAATTATCCTAATGTAGCATACATATTTTAACTTGGGCTAACGTTTGCAGGTTTCAACTGCCTATTCCTACTAATCATACTTGCAATACTGCATAAATCAAAAGATCCAGACATCTATCCAATATTTTGATGCATTTGCATTACTCTATGTCAAGTCAACAACATGAGATCCATGAGTCGCATGTGTCCAATAAACACCTTGCTGCACGACGCCAAATGATTTGAAAAAACGTTCGAGTTTGTACAAAATCATGTTGGGCCTATACTCAGAGCTGTTTATTTCATATTATCTTAAAAAATACAAATGTGATTTTTAGTGAGAAACGTGCTTACTTCTGAGTTGTGTGCTTAGTTTATTTTAAATTTGGAAATAAGCTTTGTTTGGATTTGAAATACCTAACCACTTACCAATTTAAACCTTCAAAATGTGGACCTTTAAACATAAGTCTTTACCTTACACTTAAGGCAAAATCATAGTTTTTTCTCTTCATGCTTATTTTATAGTTATCTATACAGATGATAGCCCTGACTAGAGCGAAAATTTCGGCATGCGGCCTGTGAAAAAATATTTGGTTGTCGTGGTCCTTTTACTGCTTGACTTCTGAGTTATGCAGGCCCGCCCTACATTACCCAACTTTCAATCAATCGTAAGCTGAAAACTTGCCAACACCAACTGAAAAGAACGAAGGTTAGCTCCGTAAGCTCTAAGCTACAGAAAAAGGTGGATGGTTATAGATCCTATCAATCCACAGTTCAACCACAATCTCCGATTTAGGCAAATCAGCGATATGCACGCATCGTGCGAAATCACGCAGCTAACCGAAGGATGTGATTTGTCGTCCGTGCTCACCTTCATCACCCAAAATAAAACAAGATTATTAGTTCAAAAACTCTCCTTTTTTGAGATTGACTACAAAAAATATCTTCAGTTTAAGATTTTCGTTCATTTGAGTATGCGCGCAAAAGTTGGGCCCAAAACTCTTCCCGTCATATTGTCAGCCCCTCTAGCTCCCGAAAAGTGATCTCACAAAAAAAAAGGTCATTAATACATTTTGGAGCGGAGAACAGCAAACAGTTCACTAACAAAAATCTGATTTCCATTAAAGATATTCACTTTTATTTTGGAACAAAAATCACCTCTCCTCAATACAGAAATCAAAGAATTACAACGATGCTGTTGAGATTGATCTCCAAAAAATCACAAAGGTCTGAAAAACAGTGCGCGCCCGACCAGTGATATTATCCGGTTGAGAGACACTGGCTCGCCTACTGAAAACGTGGCACATATCTGAGTTATGACTTTATTGGCTTTTTTGCTGTTAGGATTTGAATGAAGCTAGGTTTTGATTTACTATAGCCTACGTCTCGTAGTCCACGCGATGGCTGATAAGGTATTCAACTTGATTTGAGGATGAAAATACATGACATGACTGACCAATAAACACAAAGCCATAATAGAACAAAGTTTCTGGTTGCGTATTGGTTTAGTGCTACAAAAACATGTTCAAATAATCTACATATCACTTTGAATCGAACAAATATAATTGTTTTGACACGCCCGTGGAAGGGCAGAGCTTAGAAAACTGGAAAACAGCTTCACTTAGCTATCGGCCAATGGAGAGAAAAAAAGAGAGATCGTTTATTTCAATTAGCGAGCTACAAACATTCATGAAAAATCATACAAATAGGCTTCACGAAAATATTTTAAGTGACTCTATGGCAAATAAGTGTGTAGGCTATTTGATTTGTAGCTTATTTGTTTGGAAGCGTTATTGATTTGTGATTTGTGTAATATCACATTGTGTTACCATGAATTACTTATAATTAAGACTAAATTGTTACGGTATCTTATGAAACTTGTACTTTCATCATCTTTTATTCATTTTATGTATTCTCGTAGGCTCACTGTCGCTGATAGGCATTAACCATCCAGTCTAGGATATCGCCCATCACCTAATACAATCACAAAATTAAGTTTTGCTTTTGTATTTTTCCCTTAACCAATCCATTTTCCCAAAGCAGTCTTGCCCAACTATAACCAGCGAAAGGGTCACAACAACTAAATATTTTTGGCAGGCCACATGCCGATATTTTTGTCCATAAAGAATCGAGGTAAATTGTACCAGAGCATCCCAAATGAAGCGTCGCGTTGCACTGATGCGTCGTTTTGTAACTGCAAGGCCGTTGCAAGCTCAGATTGCATCTTGAATCACCTTTTTTTGAAATTAACCGATGGAGAAAGTTTTTTGGTCCAATTTTTGACCTAATGACTTCATTCGGAGGTGTCTAGTGTTGGCAATATTTTATTTGTCTTTATTTTTCAACTTTTTCTACTCCCAAGCGAGTGCGGACTTCCCGTCCAAAATATAGCGATACAATTCGCTTTCTCGTGAATGGAGGATAAATATGGCAAATAAAGCAAAATAAAGCAACTGTTATGTTTTTCAGAACATCCAAATGGCCGTGCCAAAAGCTTTCTCGGGCTGCATGTGGTCGTATATTGTGCAGGCCGGACCATGGACACAGTGGCGTACCGTGACTTTTCAGGTCAGGCATGCAATGATGACGTCATTAGTCTCAAAATTTAGCTCAATTTTAATATTAACGGACAGTTAACAGCAAACAAAACATAATTTGCGAAAAACATAAGCAGAGGATGTAACTGAAAAAAAAATTCAATAACTATAATTAACAGAGCTATTCCTTTACTTAAAAAGTAATTCTGCCCTACGGCGTTTTCCACAAAAGTGAGTTATGACATCATCACAAAAAACTGAGGTACTCATTAACCTTTTCAACAAAGACTTTTCAATTGACATCAGTGACAGATTAGAAAGTCTATTCTGACCCTGTGCATTTCTTAAATATGTTTTAATTCTTTTTAATGCGGAGAAAGATCGCTCTACAGATGCAGTGGAATATGGTATAGTCAGGAATAATAATATCAATTTGTTAACTTCACGGAAACCTTCATACAGCTGTCCTTCATGCATGTACTTATGAAGCTCATGCACATTGTTCTTGCGAAAGTGGCTATGGGAATATAAGACTGCAAGCTCTGCTCTTAGGCACGCAAAATCAAAACGAGAACTATAACTCCTTTGTAGAGACTGAAAGGACCTTTCTGGAAACTTAGTTATGTTTTCATATTGATGAAATCGTTTGCAATCAAGGAGTTCCACAAATTCAATATCTTTCACTGACTTAAATCTTTGCTTCATTTGCATTACTATGGTATCAATGATTTCAAAAAAGAGTGTTTTGTACTGCAATTCTGGTTGTAAATTACACCGCACTTTTCTTCGAGTAGGAAGACCACACTTGCTCACAACGACATTCCATATTTCATCAAACTTATTGGTTCTAAGTTCTTCAAGCTTAGTGATGGTGCTTTCAACTTCACATGAGCAGAATAAAATATCCATTGATTTTGACTGAAAAATATTGAACAGATATTCAGTGAAAGGAAATATTAGAGCATATATGATCAGTAAAATGTTAAAGTCAAAGCTTGAAAGAGACTGCAAAAACCCTTGGGCTTCATTAATTGACTTATGGTCAAAATTTTGGGGAGATTCGATGACATGTTGAAACAGCTGGATCAGATCATCATGATTTTCTTTGACTGTTCCCACTAGCCGTGAAGAGTAATTCCACCTGGTTGGGGCAAGTTTGGGGAATCGTTTCTTTACCATATCATCCAGCACTGCAGTTCTTTTTGACGATAATGTAAAGAATGACGATAGTCCTCCAAGGGTTGAAAAAAATATATTGCATTTTGGAATGTGTAAAGCTGCTTGAATTAATACAAGATTAAGTTTATGAGCTAAACAATGAATAAAAATTGCATCTGGTGCAGAATCTTTCACTTTGGCTTGAACACCGTTAAGCTCACCAGACATAACTGCAGCACCATCATATGTTTGAGCAATCAACTTTTTTAGACAGCCAAATTCTGTTAATTGAGCCACAACTAATCTAGCAATGGCAGCAGCACTGCGATCTTTGCTGACATCAGAGAACTTGATAAATCTTTCACATATGATTCCATCAGCATTTACATATCGAAGAACAGTAGATAGCTGAGAAAAACAGCTTACGTCTGATGTCTCATCTAGCATAACAGATAAAAAGGCACAATTTTCAAGTTCCTTTTTGATTTCAGCAAGAACAACAAAACCCACTGATTCAATGAGGTCATTTTGAATCGAAGGTGCTATCCCTTTAAATACGGTAGCAGTATCCAAGTGAGTTTGTAACTTCTCATCAAAATTAGCTAATAAATGTGCCAACTCTACATAATTTCCTCTGTTATCAGAAGTTTCACTCTCATCATGTCCACGAAAAGGAATTTCTTGAATACCCAGAAAGCAAGTTATCTGAATAAACCTTTTCAGGATTTCTCTATTTTTCTTAACTTCTTCGTTATGCTGATTAATTGCAGCACATCTTTGTTGATTAAGTAATGTATCAATCCTGGTTTGGCCAAATGTTTTAGCTGCTATAAATGCTGACAAATGAGACACTGTTTTCTCATGACGACTAATGGCAGTATGTAGATTATTTAAGTCATTGTATCCACGATAAGGTGAGCTCCACACGGAGTCATCTTTTGAAAAAAGCAAACAGGGCCAACAGTACAACTTGTTTGATGCTGCACTTCCACAAATCCAATATACATTATTATATATTTCAGAATTAAATTTTCTCACACAACTTTTATTTTGCTTGCTTATATTCAACTGTGGAGTTGGCTTGCCGGAATCTATTATCTCCTTTTTTTCCTGATAAGACAATGAAGTAAATGATTTTTTCTTTAATTTTTCAATTAAATCTTGCACTTGACTCATTACAAAATTCTTAAAGGTCTATAAAATCTAAAATCAAATTAAAGTTTAATAATTTATTAATAGATTGATTAAACTGGAAGGTTTGAAAAGGTATATCAAAAACTAATTATAGCCAAACTGATGCTTGTAGACTCACATAGACAAAACTTCAAAAGATTGACTCAAACAATTAATAGAGATTGATAGACTACACTTTATCCTGTTCAACACATCAGACTAAGGTATCAAAGGTAGTCACCTAATGGTATGTACATTAACAAACTTTGTTTTTAAAAATAATTTGGCAAAAAACTCTGGTTAATGAAAAAGGCTCCTCAGTGTCAAGTCGCCAGGTAGCAGTAGTAGGCTAAGGAATGTAGGGAAAAACAGAAAAATACACACTGGGGAGTTTTCTTGTTTCACCATAGACCTTTAAAAAGGCCAATAGCTAATAGTATATTTGCATCAAATCCATAAAAATGCCTGATGTCATAAATAGGCTAGAAGTTATTTTGCACTACTGGTAGGCTTTTTCATAGAATTTTATAATGCAATTATAGTTGTACACAAACTAAGCCTGTGACTGGTCACTGAGCCAGTAGACAAAAACTACTTCTCTTAACTCGCAACAGCCATCATCTACAAACAGCACAACAAGTACTGTATTAAGAGGCTACAATGCACCAGTAACTGTGCAGCCTACTAGTGGGCTTACCGTAAGTAAGTAGGCCTAAGCTTATGCTAAAAGTAGGCTACTTGCTTTAAACTGCTACCCTAGCTAATTCATTTAACTGCTAGCTTAAACTAAAGTGTTAAAGTGCTTTCTCAATATGATTTCAAAATGCATCTGAATGTGAGTACTGAGTAAACGTAAGCAGTTTGTAGCAAGCAATACTAGATCAGTTCTTCAACAGCGTCACGCTCTATAAACATGGGCGTGCATGCAATATCAAAACTGCATGCATAGATACGATATCAAACTGCTGAATAATCGGAGATTTAGATTTTAATTTAAGAAAAATTTCGAAACAGAAAAGAAATATTCGGATAAAACAATGTTTGCAAAGGAATATGCATCTATAATATTTCTTAAAACTACCGGTAGGTCTCGTATTCCTTCTAGCAACAAAGCCAAAAAATGCAACTTAGATTTTGCATGCGTGTTTCCAATTTTATTTTGTATTTTAGTGATAAACTCTAGCTGAAGCTGTACTGAATGATCCGAGTTGCAATCGATAAAACGTATTTATGCTGTTATACCAAAAAAAAATATTCAACATAATATCATTAAAATTTTTATACTTTGAGAATTTTTTTCAAGATTATTTTTTTTTATTTTTTTATATATAATTATTTTTTTTTATAAAATTTCTAGGCATGCAATGCATGCCTTGCATGCATGGAGAATACGCCCCTGCATGGACATCAATCCTTTTGTAGGCTATTTGACACCAGAAGGATTGACGGCAAAAAATTATGCAGCAATGGATTCGACAGGAACAGCAAGAATAATAATCGTTCTTGTCCCATGTTGCGTATTTTGGCTGTGCTTAATGACTTCTTTGTTAGAAAACAAATGTGGCGGTGTCATGTATCAAGCCACATTTCCGCCCGCAAGAGTTGCAATAAAGACTGGGAGATCTTTAGCTGTAAAAGATTTTGTAAAGACGCTCAGATGCGACCAGTGATACTATTGTTCTTGACAAAGCCATGTCGCAAAATCTCATCGTAGCAGTGGACATGCTACATCGTTGAAGTCGTTTCTCGTCGCGTCTTTGTGTCTTAACAAAATCTTATTGACCTTGATAATTTCTCAATCTTTATGATGTTTTTACCGGAAATTCCGGATTCAGAGTACCAGCTTTTTAGTAGAATAAAGTGGTCTGTGGATGGACAGGCAATTGAATGCTTAAAGCACTGTTTCATAGATATCTTAATGCATAAGTAATAGTCCATTATATTAGCCTACCTATGTGGCATTATTTTATCAGGCTTATGATCAAGCAGAATTTTCTCATGCATGTGATCAATCAGATGCTGTGTACAGTGTGTCGGTGACCTGTGGCTCTTTAGCCTTCAACAGCGGCTCTGCACAGCTCAGGAAAACCTAAACTATGCATCAGCGGAAAGGAAGGAGGCATAAATTTTAAAAATCATTGCCAAAAAGTTATCAGCAAAAAAGGTCCTCAATTTCGTTTGAAGAGGGAAGTAAGAAAATAAACACTTTCAAAAAGTAGATCTTCGAAAAGCAAAAGATTTTCAAGTAGGCTATTTGCATGAGGCTTCCAGTTTTTCTTTTTTAAGGAAACCGGTTTTAAATTGCTTTTCGGGCGTTAAATTTGCGAAACCCGTGTGCAGCTTATAAGTAGGTAAATTGTTTTGAACTAGGTCTATATGATGATTTCGGCTTTATCTATTTTCGATTTTCTAAGCGACAATAAAGGCAATAAGTCAGACCGGCAGATTCTGTACACTGTTATCCCTCCAAACTTTTATCACTTTACGTAGCCAACGAGCTCGGACATCAAAACAATCTGCAATAAATCTGTCGGGTTTGTTGAATAATATAGCAAAGCCAACCCAAAATGCAAACGTCAAAAAGTTCAGAATCATAGATAATGAGCTGTTTTCAATTTTCTAATGACGCAAATTTTTTTACAGCTTTCTGAAATGTTACAATCAGTGGAAAACAATCTTTGCCATATTTCAAGGAATTATTGCGCATTTACCAATTGCGCAAGGTCGTTGGAAAATCAGCAGAATTAATAAAAAGGAAATTTTGCGACATATAACTGTATTCATGTAGTTTTCACCTGAGTATATCTTGGGTAGATGCTTAAACAACACCATGTTGTTTAGTCCGTTTAGAATCACTGAGTCTGCTTTACTGCATCATCCGATTTTTTGGCCTTGGGATTTTCTTCGATAATGTTCTACTACCTGCAGAACGTACTGTATCTGTTTAGCATCTCTGGCCACCAAAAAACTAAGCTCTATCGCAAGCACCACATCTTGTCCTTTTAGATTCTTTGTCACCCTCAGCGCAGAAAGGGTTTGCTTGGTTTTTTGGTACCCCTTCTTTTTAGCCAAGTTCTTAGGATTAAAGATTGAGAAGCTCTATTCTAGTTCAAGTATTGCTAATATTCGTTCAATTTCAGTTGTGCAGGAGTCAGACAAATTTCTCTCAGCAATATCTTCAGGTAGCATAGCCTGCAATGGTGGATCTTTGGATTCATGATTGTTGGGCATTCTGCGAAATATATCCCGCTTATCGATGCCAGTGACTCTGCTGTCAAAGGATGCGACGTCTACAAGAACCTCCTACTACTACTGCAGTTGTCTAGAGTAGGCCTTGACGACTAATTGAGCTACTGCTCCATCGTGCATCTGGCTAAATTCTTCATCAAGTTTTGGTTGTTAAGAATGCGTGTCTCTCTGAAGTACAGATGCAACATTGACCAAAATAAACGCTCATTTAGCAAATGACTAAACACTTTAGGAGGCTTTTGTTTTTCGATAGTGGAAAGAGGATCCCATTAAAGCTGCTTCCTAAACAGTCACATTCTAAAGAAATATATCACTTGCGCCATCCATCTGACTTAATGTAGTGTGCTAGGATGGCGGAATTTGACACCTCCCTTGGGAACCAATCCGAGAAATGTAATACTGAGCTCCATTAATTCTAGGGTTACCATACGTCCTGTTTTAGGCGGGACAGTCCCCCTTTTTCAGGCCTTGTCCCGTTCAAATCATCGAAAGTCCCGGTTTTTCATTTAGTCGGCCAGCATAGCTCGAACTACGGCATTGAAACGTTTGTCCCGAAAAGGAAAGGCATTATGAAAACGAACCCTACCTCAATGACGATTTTGGCGAAAATGACACAAATGGAGCAGCTAAGCAGGTGCTGACCTTTCTTTTTTGGAGAACGCCCCACTTTGGGTGGAACCGAGGCTAAACGCACGCGGAATAGAGGTGATCTCAAAAAAAAAAGTCAGAACTTGAATTTCCGACGCACTTTGCGTCGCACTTTGCACCGTCACCCGTAGTTAGTTGTGGTTTCATCAAGCGTCCCGTTTTTAATCACAAAAATATGGTAACCCTAATTAACCCATTAATGACGACTGGCAAGTTTACTTGCCACACACAAAGATATAATTTAGGAAAAAAATAACAATGGCATTGTTATTGCAGGTGTTTTATAGTGTTGAAACAAGTATTGAACGTGTACAGAACACGTCTCGACGCGCTGCTGCGTCACATGCCCGCTCAGTTGACCTTGAAAGTTGCTACTGTGCAGCATGGCGTTACTACGTCACAAAAAATCGTAAGTTTTTTACTGCATTTATGTGCTTTTTTCCTCTACTTCATATAAAACTGTTCCTAAAATGTTAATTTAGCATTGAGTGATTGAGGTTTTATCCTGATGATAATATATGGGCTATTTTTATTACAAAAAATAAACATGGCAAGTAAACTTGCCACCAGGCGTTGGCGATAAGGATTTGATCAATTTTGAATGTACCGCTGCTAACGTGTAATGATATATTTTTATCTTGATTTTAGGTTGTCATTGGATGAAATACATGACCTTCTAATGGAAGAAGAATCAGATGAGCAAACTGAAGTCAGAATAGCTATCGAACCCCCCGAGGAAGCACCGGAAGCTGACACAGATCAAGATGGTGACGGTTTTGATGATGAAGTTACCTGCAACCCGGTGCACCTTCCCAGGAGAATTTTATTCAGCAATGTTTTGAGTCGAAATACAGATGATGATCACCCTCATATCGAATCAACTCAATCTCTTGCATTGAACCATCTAAAACAAAGCGACGAAAAAAAGCTGCCCACAAGTGGCATGATAATATTCTTCAGGTGGTAAATCTGGTCCCCGATTATGATGAAGTGTTCACAGCTCAGTGTGTGCAGGCTTGTAGCAAAGGCTAGTTTGGGTAACTATCAATTGCTACTTACAAACCTATAAATCTTCGCACCCGCTTCTAGCTGACCAAAATCTAGCAAACAAAATGGATCCAATTTTATTAATCAACTGAGAAAAAAAAACAGAAACAAGTAACCCGAATTCTTGACTAACTTTAATATGAATTGAATTGACTTTAACTGAATTGCATTGCATTTTCACAACCACTTAAAAACAAAGTCAAAGGATTTTAAAACAATTCCAAGACATGCTTAAAGCAAAACTAGAAACTTAAAATGTGCCCTAATTAACTAAACTGCACAAACAAAGAAATCAACCAAAAGCGCTGAAACGATAAGGTGATACAAGACAACTTAAATCAAAAACACTGTTAACATAAAAGCCGGGTTCGAAACCGCTACAGGCTGCAGAGAATAATGATGAAGTAGCCTCAGGGCAGTGTGATCAGGCAGCGGAGACAAATCCTTTAAAGATGTTTGAACAAAGGTATTGGACAGAGGAATGGATTGCAACACTGTGTGAACAAAGTAGAAATTATGCTCACCAGAAAGGGATTCCCTGCACTGAAATAAATGCGGAGAATATGAAGGTATTTCTAGCAATTCTCATACTCTCAGGTTGCAATAAGGTACCTAACAGAAAACTGTGTTGGAGTGAGTCTCCCGATACACAAAATAAACTTGTTATTAATTCTATGAGGCGCGACACTTTTGAACAGATAATGAGGTGTTTGCATTTCAATGACAATATGGCTATGGATGGTGATCGTTTCTTCAAGGTACGACCTCTTTTTGAACACCTAAACCAAGCGAATAAAGATAAGGAAAAAGAAGAATTCTACAGCATTGATGAAATAATGGTTCTATACTATGGCAGACACGGTGATAAGCAATACATACGAGGAAAACCAGTAAGATTTAGATTTAAACTTTGGGCGATTTGCACATCAGATGGATTTCTGCATCATACTGAGCCATATTGTGGAAGCCATACGAAAGTGACTGATATAGGATTTGGTCTTGGTGGTAATGTAGTGCTTCAAATGATTGAAAATGTGAATATGCAACCTGTTCAACACGCTGTGTTTGACAATTTTTTTGGGTCAGTTGCATTACTTGAAGAACTTGCATCAAAAAAAATAGCAGCCACCTGCACACTCCGAGAAGACAGACTCTCTAAAGCCCCTCTGAAGACAAGAAAGACCTTAGATAAGATGGAAAGAGGGACTATGGATAAAGCATTCACTAGCTGCATTTCAGTTGTAAAGTGGAAGGACAACAAAGTGGTAAGTGTTGCATCCAACAAACTTCGTTCAGAGCCGTTGAAGAAAGCTAAAAGATGGAATAGGATCCAAAAGAAATATGTTGAAGTTGATTTGCCACATTCAATACACATTTATAATCAGCACATGGGCGGCGTTGATGTGTTCGATCAACAAGTAGCAGCTTATTGATGCAGAATCAGATCAAAAAAGTGGTGGTGGCCCCTTTTTGCATGGACTGTGGACGCCCAGATTGTAAATGGATGGAAACTCTTCAGGAACTACAATAAGAAAATTAGTTTGCTGGACTTTGCACGACAACTGGTAATATCGACGCTGTCAAATAATGGGAAACCCAGAGCAAGACCAGGTCCAGTTCCCATGGCTGTGGCGAATACAGCGCGGTACAACACTCAGCATTATTGGACTTACAAAGGCAAGAGTCATTTCAACAGATGTCGTCAGTGTGGTGGACGCACCATATATTTTTGCAGTGTATGCAATATTCCTGTTCACCCTGAATGTATGAATGAATTTCACGCAAAAAAGTAATCTTAGAAAGGTCAAATGATGTGAAGTTTTGAAAATTTTTCAATTATATTTTATTTTTCTATTATTTGCCTTATTTCTTTATGTTATTGCCGGTTGGCAAGTATACTTGCCAGCTTCTATTTCAGAATAGAATAATAAGTATCATTTTTTCTTCATTTTATATGATAAATGGGATCTAAATAAAGGATTTTCATGTAAATTTGAGTTTCAGTTGTCATCCAGTAATTATCGGCATTAATGGGTTAATTCAGTGCTTGGTAACGTCTTTGCCAGACACTAGAATAGATAAACGGTGTAGATACTTTAGTGTAATTGCAATGCTCATAATCATTCATGATCTTTCGGTGAAAATGTATGGTCAATCGAGTGCGGGAGTGAAAAGCCTACCTAGTTTTGTCCGCTAGTTTTTGTCAATAGACCAGACAAGCTCTGTGAAGAGAACTTGGGCTTATCATCAGATTAATGGCGAGATGGAGTCATTGCTTGGACTCAGCTACTGCATTAACAATATGAACAATCTTTCTCCAGGTTGTATTGGTTTTGCCCAATGCTGCTGCAACCTCTGGGGTTATTAAACGAGTTCTCCTTCGTCAAAATTGTGGTGGATAACTGTTGGCACTGGTCCTGGGCTGTTTGGAGTGCATCATTCAGCTAGCTGAGGAGTGAAGCTCATTTTTAGATATGTCAAGATTCTTTTCTTGCTGATTATCCACTTTTGAGTCATTTAATTCCAAAATGGCTAAATTACTAGCTACCCCAACCCGATCAGTTTCCACTTGGACTCGCTTTTTCTCCTTCAATAGTCGATTGTTTACTCGCTTCTCTCTCCTAGATAGAACAACGTCAACGCCAGCCATGAAAACATAATGCCCCCATTTTCTCTGCGCAAGAAAAAACCGGGGATTTTCTTCAATCTTGATTATGTGCAATACATTACTGATATGTCGCATAAGATGATACAGTGATTTCTGGAAATCTGTCTCTTTGACGAACTCACGCGTATTATTTTGACTGACGGACTTCTTCACGTTTTGCCGTTTATGTTGTAACTTTTTCACCTACTTAATCTCATGGTTTTAAAGACTGATAAAAAAGATCTAAAATACAATGCACGCAAAACAGGGAAATGATTACAGTGAAGCAAGCGTACGTGATCGAATTATGCAATATCAAGGCTAGTTAATCAAATCAATTGGCAATGTTAAAGGCACAAGCAGGCCATTGTTTAGACCTTGTAATAACTAGAGCCAGATATTCTTAACATGTCGTATTTGATGCATGCGTCAGTCTCCATGTTCTGCAAGTTGTGTTTTGAAGATCTCCAGTGAACAAGGTATTTAAGAGGCAGGATCTTCCAAATAGAAGCAACGTTGAGTCAGATGGTATAGTTCTTCACTGCAATAAGGTTGGTGAAGAGATTTCCGTAGACGAAACCATGATATCGCTTGGGGGAAGACTTTTGTTTTGGCAGTATGACCCACGTAAAACTATTCAGGTTATCCGAAATGAATGGATATATTTAGGATTTTTTGATTTATTATGGTACAGGTAGCATTATAAGTATCTCTGGGGTGGAACACATGATATCTATTGTTTTTTTTTCCTAGCTGAACTACTGCTTGATGAAGGTAGATTGTTGGTGGCTGACAACTGGTATCGGTACCCCAGAATATCTTTGACCACGCGTTTGCAGTCACGCAACATAGATTATTGTGGCAATAAAAGAAAAAATAGAAGTCGATTGCCACATCAGATAAAATCTGCAATGCTGAAAAAACGAGAAGTAGTAGGAGCAATCAACACCGATGGAGACAGAGTACTAAAATTTATAGGCAAAAGCGACCTTCACATGATTTCAACGTTTCATGAAATGATACGAGGCAAATTGGAGGAAGGTCGCTGCAAAGAAACGCTATTTCCAAACCTTTGGATATGCTTGATTACAATCGAGTTAAGGTTGGAATGGTTTTTTTAGACCACTTGGTCTTCTATCATACGCGAGCAAGAAAAAGCGTCATATGGTACCAAAAGGTTCTATTTGAATGAATTAGCATGTCAGCAGTAAATAGATGGGTACTCTTTGATTTGTTTTACAGAAGCAATGATATGAAACCGGGAACCTTTACCAAACGGACCACAGTGTTGATACACGGGATACGTGACGTACGTGCTAGCAGGCCAATCAAAAATGAACATGAGCTATCAAATATTTCCAGGAAGAGCAATGAAAAACTGGTTTGAAAGAGATGCCATGAGTGATACAAAAACCTGAGCTAGCAGCACAATTGCAAAAGAGCAAGGCAAGTTTCTATTGTGTGCGCAGAATGCAAGAAGCCATTTTGCCTCTCTGTTTCAGCGATAAGCATCAATCACGAGATGATAGACTTATTGGTAATTGGCAATTTTGATTTACTGTATTTTGTGCACTATAGTACGCAATTGAATGACAATTTTCTTTTATTTAGTGTGCAAGTTTACAATTAATAATTTTGCATTAAGTTATCAAAAAGAAAGAAACTCTTTGCAAATGATGCCGCAAAACACTGTTTAATTTTTATTTAATAACAAAACTCGGTTTATGTTACGACGTTCAGGTTTAACTCATACGCTTAAGGTCAATAAAAACTGTAACGAGATACCCACACAGTCTAAATTTTAGTTCAAATTTACTTGATTTGTGCGTCTCATGTGTGATGCACAAGCGTCTCAACAAAAATGTAGTGGATTACATATGAAGCATAAAAGTGGCAAAAAATTAGTTGCTCTCATTTTTTCATTTTAAAACAATTTTGAAAGTCTCGGATGCTCCACATTGATTTTATAGCGTCTTCAAAGATTTTTCTTAGACACCCTGACTGTCGAAGTCAGCAATTATATCTTTGTTTAATAATCTAACAGTATTTCTTGTCATAGGAGAAGATAGACTCAAATGTAGAAAGAAATTAGATTATAGCCGCAGGAGTGGATCTAGGCTTTTTCGTTTGAAAAGATTATAACTTGGTGACCTTGTTTTGGGATTACATATGCGAAAGCAATTGCATTGCCCACTTTAGTCAGGCATAATTTTTTTAATTTATTAACTTGAAAATCAACTATAATTTCTCAACTTTAAAGCTTTTTTTTGAAGATCAACTCCGCGAAAGAAAATATTTTGCCAATTTTAATGAACGATAAAGTCAGTCTGAACATTCAAAAATTTTGGGGAAATTCGATCATCGCCTGGATTAAATTTAGACTTTTTGACGGAACTCCTACAAATAAACCACAAATTTTTTTTTGTTTAATTCAAAAAGCTCAAAATTTAGCCGTGAAACATCTCTCTATTTCGGTACTTTTAGTGTAATTACACAAAATTCCAACTATTGCCGATATCGATGTACAGAGTGATATTCTTATCCTTTTGATGAAAAAACTCTTTTCCTCAATTTTCATTGAAATCCATCACTATTTATTTTTTGCGCAAGGGAGCTAAATTCTAGCCCTGAGTCTAGCGGCGAAGTGCAAAAACTTGTCGCAGAAACTGCCCCATTTTTTAGGAAATTTTGGCAAATTTTTTGGGGAAACTTTTCTAGATCGAGAGGCAGTAAAGCATGTCTATGATCTGAGACCATAGTTCAATCTAATGTTATTCTACTCATTTGTTCAAACGATGTTGTTTTTGAGATTTAGTACAGTAGGCGAGGCTTATTATGACCACGGATAATATGACCAGCCGCTTATTATGACCAATTTGGTACGGTCCGGAATTTCTCCATTTAAAATTCTCCGTTTAATATGACCAAATTTCGGATAATATAACCAACATTTTCTCCATCTCTCTTATTACAGTACAGTATTTTTTCCCGCCAAACATGTAACTCGACAGCAGCATAATGTAGAGAAACTAAGGATTAGGCAGAACTTACATTGCTTTCTAATTTACCCAGAAACAATAAAATATCTACCCAGCATAATAGGCCTAATACAAACATGAATTATCCTAATGTAGCATACATATTTTAACTTGGGCTAACATTTGCAGGTTTCAACTGCCTATTCCTACTAATCATACTTGCAATACTGCGTAAATCAAAAGATCCAGACATCTATCCAATATTTTGATGCATTTGCATTACTCTATGTCAGGTCAACAACATGAGATAAAACTAAGTACAGTATGTAACAATTTGTTGAAAAGGTGAAGTTTTTACTTGTAACTTCGCCTTTTCAACATATTGTTACATACTGTACTTAGTTTTACCATCACTTGTACTGTCTCAGTACTGTACTTTGTTTTACTGCCAACGTCACACTGCTACTTCGGTTAAACGATGAATTTGACGGTGTTTGGATTTCTTGTGGCTTACGGCGTCGATTCTGGAGCTGTTATGGCGGCTTCGATTTTTATTTCCAATCGGATATTATGACCAAAGTAGTCTGGTCCCAAGGTGGTCATATCAAGCGGCGTCTACTGTAACAACAATTTGTATCTGCGGCTACGCAGGTTGCTTTTCTGCGTAATAAAACTAACTTGTTTGTTGTAATGTTGGAGTTTAAGATCTAGACTAAAACTGACTTATGAAATATTCATACTGTGCAATGGCTGTGACAAGGTCCAAAGACAAGATTTGGCTATTACGTGGCACTTTGGAACATTTTAGCACTGCCAAATTATCATATAGAGGAGAAATGCTTCAGATTTTGTTGGATTTCACTGTACAAAAGGATTTGATTAGAAAAGTAGTGTCAAGGAAACAGTGTCAAGCACGACACTGAAGGAAAAAGTGTCAAGCACAATTTCAACGCGCTATTAAAGCATAACTTTAAGCTAAAGATATGAACCAGTGCTGGCAAAAATACATCAATGACTTGCCACTCCTATTGCGTTGATATTGAAACATTAGATTTATTCTTTTCGCTGCTACCGCACATTAATTACTGCCATGCCAACGTCTGCTGAAAGCAGAGCAAGCTTGAACTGCCGCCGGGCCTATGTAGGATAACAAATGGATTTCAAATCACTCAGCCGGCAAAATCGTCACACTGCGATTTGCGAGAAACGATAGTGACATACAGATTAATTAAAGTAAAAGCGTTAGGCAAAAGGAAAACGATTCGCTCCATTAATGTATCGATTCTTCATTGAACTAAATTTTTACGATTTCTTTCCATCAAGGGTTTAACGTAATTGAAACTAATTTATGACATATGGCAAGATAACTTTATCCGTCATGAGTCACATCCGACAAAACATCCATATTCCCCAGTAACCAAGTGATGACGGTGAAGTAATAATAAGACAAACACAATAGCTTAAAAAGCCAAAGAACTTCCAAAACACCTATGGTAATAACTGTCAACAGAGAGCATAAATCACGTTAACGAGGCTGAGAGTCATCTTCAAACTTTCATGTAAGCTTTTCAGTAAGGTTCTAAACTTCATGAAGCCTATCATCATATAACACTGTTTCATTGTTTGTAACGTGCCAGTTTTTTAGCTACTAAAACTTGATGTAACCCATTCCGATTGAATGAAAAAGTGGATGATTGTACAAATCATCTGATTTCCAATAATCTTTCATGTTTAGATATTGAATAGTGACGTACATCCATTAAAATTATTCGGGGGCAGGGCGTACGGAGGGGGCTCCTATTCACGAGCTTCCTCCCTCAGAAAAACGTTAAATGTCATATTTAGTCAATAAGCTTGAAATGGTAACAAGCAATTTGCCTGATACACCGATAGCTTTGAAAAATTGATCTCTAAAAAAAGAAAGTTCTACACCGCGATCTTGCATGATCACTGGAAACAGCATGGGTTTCGAACTTAAACTGACCCGTGCAATTTTCAAAGAGTCGTTTTTGCATCCCGTCTCCCCTGAAAAATTTTCTGCCTACGTTCCTGTGGGGGGATAAAAGAAATTAAATGAATTACCGAATACTGCGCATAACCTTTTCTAATGCTCTGCCTTTGGCACAAATTTGACTTGAATCAAGGCATTAAACACAGGTTTTGAGCGCTAAGTTGAAGTCATGTTGGACGTTAGTTCACAGAGTCCCATGAATTCTCTATGAACGTTTAGCATTGCATCTACATGCCGAATACAAATTGATTCTTGCTCTTTTTTGGCAACAACTTCGGCACTAACTACCATAATAGCAACTTTTTTCCTGATGTTATTCAATAATTTTCTTAAAATGTTGTGGCTAAACACCTTTGGCTTCGGTGTGACATACTGTATGTTGATCTTTGCAGAAAATTACATCATTCCTGGTCGTGCTCGACTCGCGATTTTAAGGGTTGAAGAAAGTTTCCAGATATTTTCCCTCACCTCAAAGAGCCAAACCTTACCTTAAAAGAAATGTCAATGACAAAAATATTCTCTGAAGCGAATGTCTAGCAAGTGCTGGGCTTTTTCCTGCCTTCATCCAGTAGGCTACTGCGCTTACAGAAGACACTTGGTGCTTCTAGTTTTGTAACAGCAGTCTGATGAATGTTAGAAAATTGATGGCCTTTCAATGTCTAAACTTCTTTCTTCAATTTTAAAAACTTTTTGACAAAAATTCTGTATTCAACTTCGAATTACCGCTAATCCCATTTCGTCTGCTTTCATGCAAGTCCAAAACAAAACGCTTTGCAAAACAGAATTGTGATAAATTCATGAATATGCATCATACCATTTACAGTCAAACCTCGGTTTTCGAACGTCTCGGAGTTCGAACAATTCGGGTTTCGAACAAAAAATATGAGATGAAAATCATTTGGTTCTCGAACAAAATTTTGGTTCTCGAACAAATTGAGGGAAAGATTGACCTGTACCAAAGAGAAACCGAGGTTTGAATGTACACGCCGTGGTGAAAAGAGCCTTTGACAGATTGTGCAGACACATTTTCCGTTCGACAAGAGGGTGATGACCTTTTTTTTGTTTTTCTTTTGGATACCACCATGTCCACGCGCGGCATAAGGTCAATGTAAGGAGGTCTCGTATAACATGAAGCTGACGCAGGCTAGTGCAAGGTCCTGAGCACTGATTCTGGGCAACTAATAGTTGGCGAATGCGGCTGCGTGGACATGCTGGTCTCCAAAAAAAAAGAAAAAGGTCATCACCCTGTTGTCGGACAGAAAACGAGTCTGCACAAGCTGTCAAAGGCTCTTTCCAATACGGCGTGTACAGTCAAACCTCGGTTTCTCTTTGGTTCAGGTTAATCTTTCCCTTAATTTGTTCGAAAACCGAATTGTTCGAACTCCGAGGCCTTCGGAATCCGAGGTTTGACTGTATTCTTTTGGTGCATAGAACAAATTAATCTCTTTTTTGTTATATCTAATGATTCGGTTTTCGAACAGCCTTCCAGAACAAATTGTGTTCGACAACCGAGGTTTGACTGTACTTTGAAATTGCACTGCTTGATTTTTTTCATTTTCACCGCATTTCACTTGAATCTGGTTGATTTGGCTTTGCATGGACTGCTGTTTGTTACATCAGTGTCAAATCGTTGATTTAGGAATCAAATCGATTTTCTGAAAATAAATGGCTCTCAGTCAAGGTTACAGACGTTTTGCTTCTACTATCAGTTTTGGTTCAAGACCCCAATGCAGTAGATGAGGATGGTCTGCTGGGGTCATGGCTGCTGCCACTACATGATGGCAGCGGCGCAGTTTCAAACTACAAGAATCACCAGTCGTCCTGGATATCTTCTTCTCTTACCTCACTACTATTTTCATTAGGCCTAACTGCAAAAATTGAAATATTTTTGTTGAGAGTGAGTTAGTTTCTTTGCTCACTTTTTTTCTGTACCCCACGCCAATCAAAAATACTTCAATACATTTTCAGCTTGTATCAAACACACAGTGCTATCAAAGTTTAGACATGCAGTTTACCGACGCGATGGAGCAGTGGTTAGAGCGTCCGCTTCCCAGTCGGTAGACCCGGGGTTCAATCCCCTTGTCCAGTCATACCAAAAAACTTTACAATGGTATTTACAGTTTTCCTGCTTGGCGCTCGGCATTTATAGGAGGTTGTGGAGAACAAGCCGGAAAGTTCGCTTGTTGTGTACTTGGGCAAGGCACTTCACGGGACGCCCCATTTTTGTGTGGAAGACAGGTGGCCGAGACACTTCGAAAATAGCAACTCCCAAGCGAGTACGGACATACCGTTCAAAGCATGGCGATACAATTCGCTTTCTCGTGAATGGAGAATAAATATGCTAAATAAAAAAAAAAGTATGAAAGTTCTCTCCATTATGACTATAACATCACAATACGTTGTTCCTTTTCGAACAATAAAGTCCGCACGCTCTGACCTTTCGAATTTCGCAACCAATTATAGAGCAATTAATTGTGTTGGAATCGTGGTCCAATAATTATTTTGCGAAGTCGAATACACCATATGCGCCATTTACCTCTGCCAATTCTTATGTTTAAGCGCCCGCTTAAAAATTCCACTCGCTAACGGTTGGCCGAATCAGTTAAATTAAATTAACGTCAACAGATTTGGCCAAACTGTTAGCGAGAGGGATTGAATTAAATTAACGTAAATAGCTTGACATTAATGTTAAATTATTAGGGGGATAATTACATTGACATGCCCCCTTAAAAAATATTGAGGATCCATTCCCCCTGGGATGTACGTATATGGTGTTGAATCAATCCCATGGCAAGTATGGTACCTACAAACTATTACATTTCATCGAATGTCACATCGGTCCATCGTTGCATTCTTGAGCTTCTGCGAATATGAGTCTTTGCTAAGTATTGCCGAAAATATTTGTTAGTTACCGAAACCATTAAATCAATAATTTCATCGTCAAAATATTTTCCAAGCAATACAACATGTATTTCTGCAGCATCTTGGGCAGAAATTCGCGTTTTAGAGCTGAGCTGCCAGAAAAAGAAAATCTTTGTTTATTAACAAAATTTGAGTGCCATACTGATCGTGCTTAACTTGTGGCAGGTGTGCCTGCTTCCTGGGAGGATATCTGTGGTCGAATTAAAGAAGTATTGTCGTCAGACGTTTCTCAAGATGAATTATCAGTGGAAGAATCTTTTTCAGAAAGACTATATTCACTGCCGTGTTTACTACCATCCTCACAAAGATTTTCAGATGATGAATGATCTTCGTTGATATTCAAAGTTCTTGCAGCTGTATTGCTTGAACCGTAAAAATTATCAGAAATATTACCATTATAAACTTAGCAAAAGTGTTAAAAGTACTATTTGAAATTGAAAAGCTGTTTTTATTCATTTTGAGATTATTTGGAAGGGTTGGATTAGGAAACTTGCTGTAAACAAGGGTTTCAGCTATAAATTCACGAGTGAAAACCTCTTGTTTTTTAGAGATTATCTCTGTTTTGTTGAGTTGAAATACACAGATTTGTTTAAAATTAAGGTTTCCACCCAAAAGTTATCGGTGTAGCCTTTTTTTTGGAAATCAATACTATTTTACGGGGTTAAAAAGCAGTCTGTAGGACTTGTGCGGAAGGGAAAACCCTATTCTTCAAGACGTGGGTCCCAAAAAAGGAAGCCTCAGGCAGCTGCCTCACTTGCCTCACCCTAAATCCACCACTGTGTCCATTACATATGATGCACGGGATTTTTTTTGAATAAATAGCTTCAAAACATTTAAAAACAAAGCCTGGTACTCAGAAATCCAACTTTTATAACAAAATATTGAGCACTCAGGAATGGACGTAGGAGATCACACGCGAGAAATGATCTGTGAAGGCAAAAGGTTAATAGTCGTTCAACAGCAGGCCTCTGTAGCTCTCTAACCCTAAATCAATGCAGCCTCCCAACTGCATCTCCTCTTATAACCCTGTTGGCAGTTGCAGAAAAAAAGTAAAAAAAGGATTTAAGATCCATATGCTTCGAGCTCAACCTCGCTTTTTCTTTGTATAAGTGAGATTTAGTATTAAAGTATACCTAGCTTACAAACAAGCCAAAAAATTAGAAGCTGCTCGAGGCTGGTTTGATATTGGCGGGCTGATCGATAAAGATCAAAGTAGACAGATCCTCATGAGATTTATCATAATCATTAAAACACTCGTAGAAAAGGGTCAACTAGTGGAGCTACGGGGCTCACACCCCTCTTGATCATGACACTATGCATTAAAATATAGAAAAAATCTTTTTTAGGCCAACAAGTTTGCCACAAAACACCTCAAAAAGGGTGGAAGACCTTTTTTTGTTTACAATATGTGTAATTAGTTGAAGTTTCAGGGGCTCTAGACTCCGCCAGAAGATCTTACGGTGCTACCTTGGACAGAAATCTATTTCTAGGAAAACGAAGGAAATATGTTGCCCTCAACTTTTATACATTTTGTATCCGTTTTACTTGGTTGATTGTATTTGTAATCTGTAACTGCCAGCAATATGCATATAGCGTAACGCTGTTCTAGGCGAATGGTAAAGAGCTTTTGTGAATTTTAATCTATATCCGCAAAACACTGGCTACTCAAGACCAGGGATGTGGAAGCGGAGGCGGAAGCTGGAAGCGGAAGCGGTGGAAGCGGTACTTTTTCTGTGGAAGCGGAAGCGGAAGCGCAAAAAATCCACCGCTTCCGCTTCCACATGAGGGAAGAATGGAGAGAGAAAAGAAATTGGTTCTGCTATCCTTCGTAGAAGAACAAATAGGGGGAGCATAAACATTAAGAAATGAGAGCGAGGAGGAGTCGTTTAGAGAGATGTTGACCTCTACATAATCAGAGTAGGGGCCAAGCAAAGAAAGAGAGGAGGTAGAAAGCTCAGAGAAGGATAAGCACTGCTTGACGAAAATGATGACGCCGCCGCTAGCATCTGCGACATCAGTAGAAAAAATACCAGATTGGGAATGAGTACCATGGAATTGCAGAGAAGAGAATCCAGGGATCCGGAAAGAGGAAGAAAAATTGAAGTTAGATTCCTGGATATAAATAGGTCAACGGGATGAGACAAAATAAAGTGTAGCAGTTTAGTGCTCTTGGCTCGGAGACCCCCAGCATTCCATTCAAGAACCCTAAGAGAGTAAGGGAGGGGAAGAGAAATCAGGAGGTAAAGAGAAACAGCAAGGAGCATGAAGCGGTGGTGAGGGTGAAGAGGGAGAAAATACAAAGTGGGCGGAAAAAGAATAGAAGGTTTGAAAGCGAGGGTGGGGTGCGAGTGTGCATTAGCAGAAGAGGGCCAGATTGAGCAGTGAAGGTATACTAGCTGGAGGAGTCCGAGGAGGAAGTCACAGTGCTGGTAGGTGTAGAATCTCCAAAAAAAGCAGGGAGAGCAGCTCCAGAAATGAGAGCTGCCAAGAGTTCTGAATCTAGAAAAGGAGAGTAGTGAGCACTTTAAATGAACTTAATTAGAGCATGTGCAGCATTGCACTGACCTACCCCGCCAGGTCACATTTCCAGTGCACACTAAACAGGGAAAGACAGGACAAGGGCTTGGATGAACGTTGCCACTCATCAGGAAAAGGAGAAGAATGAGAAGATAGTCAAAAAAAGGCAGGAGAAGACGGGCCGATTTTAAAGAGGCTGCGTGCTACCCTTCTGCGGTCGTTCAGGGGGCTGCACGGCGAAAAAATGGTTTGTGTGAGGGGAGTGCCCGGGGTAACTGGGACCCTCGGGAAGGCCAACAGCCATTTTGACCCAACCCAAACGGGTCGGGGACCGCACCACCACGCTGAGGCGGCTGTTGATTGGTGCAGTTCAATTTTGCTCGCTTTGCATGTACATACTATATATGCGACAGAAATTTCGCACTTCACTATCCAAAAAGATCGGAGTCAATACGTGTTTTGGGGACGAACAGAAAGTCGGTAATAATGATTAGAGTTAAAGTTAACTCAAAGTCAGAGTTAGTTGAGAATGGAGAGGGAATATCAACGCTATACGGTGTAATTTGTTGTTGTGACGACAGGTTATTGTCGAGAGCTGTGATATGTGGTCATACGATTTAGATCTGAGAAGCATTAGGTTAACTGCTGTAAAAGTAGTTGTAAGTAGTGAAGGAACTGGTAATAACTGTCTATTTGTTGAAGTGTTTTATTATTTTTTGAATTGTAGTAACGAAATATTTGATTTTCTTGCAAGCAGTTCGTGATTTCTAAATTTTTGTTAGTGGGAGTTTTGTGACAAACGCGAAAGTACGAGGGGCATACCAACAGTTCTGCACAAACTGTTATATTTTTAGGACAAAGAATCACGAAATAATAAAACAAGTATATTTTTTAACAATATCTCCTTGCAATTCAATGCACTTTCTCCAACACTCTGCAACCTTCTTTATTCCTTCTTCAAACCAGTCTTTTGACATGGCCTTAAGCACCTCATTTACGGCTGACTTCAGCTCATTTTTACACCCAAATCTTCTGCCACGAGGAGGATCCTTCAGTGGCCCAAATAGGTGGAAGTCGCTTGGAGCAAGATCTGGGCTATAAGCTGGATGAGGAAGAAATTGCGACTTCAGCTTACCTAATTTAGCCATGGAAACTTATGCTGTGTGAACAGGATCCTCCTCGTGGCAGAAGATTTGGGTATAAAAATGAAAAGCACTGTTCTACATTCAACACGAGCTCTGATATCTAAGAAAAACAAACACAGAGTAATTCGAAACAATAAGCTCAAGCGAAGTAGGTAAAGTAATAGCAATAAATGAAGGTTTTTGTCTTCTCAAAATGATAAAGTGTAGGAGAAAGCCGACTAAAGACCCACAAAAGTTTTAAAAAAAAATTGTCAATGGTCGTTTTTTCGTTTTTTGTTGGTGGAAGCGGAAGCGGTGGAAGCGGAAGCGGAAGCGATAGGTGTGGAATCGGAAGCGGAAGCGTTTGAAAAATAACCGCTTCCACATCCCTGCTCAAGACAACACTATTTTTAAATGTTCATTTCATCGGACTCTAATTGCTTCCAGGGTAGCCTTATTTGCGGTTAGCTTCAACACGGTTTATTCGCTTGCACAAGCCAATAGAGTGTAGCCTACGTAGGCCTGCTTGGAAATTTTGATAATCTTACTTTTTTACATTTTTCGTGATCTCGAGTCGTTTTTGTGCAAAGGGCTGGACGTATGGCAACTGAGAAAGGTTAATCGCATATTGTAAAATATATTAGACTAGCAGATTTCCCCGTCGTTGATCGGGTAAAATGTAAAGACTGATTAAATTTTTACATTGAATAACCATATTTTAATAATGGTTGAATAAATATAGCCTCGTAGCCCCCCACAGACGATTCTGATCGAAATAAAAATACCGTACTTGGCTTCCCTGGAAAAAGTTATATAAGATTCATATGTTTGTTTGTATCTAAATGTCTCCAGTTTTATTTCTATAGCGGACAGACAGACAGACAGACAAACTTTGAGTTTTATATATATAGATTTATAGCCGGCTTTGCCGGCGTCGCCCGTCAGAGGCCCTCCATCAGTAATGTCCAGGTTTAGTATTTCGATTCAACCGACCAAGCCGGCTTCACCCATCCAGCTGTTGTGTGAGCAGTAGCGAAAAGTTAATGAATTCTATGCACTTTCACAAATCTTATACACGGAATTGTGATTATCATATTCTTTTAATCATGACTGGCAATGCTCACAAAGAATCTTACCACAAATTATGACAATTAATACTTGTGAGGGAGCAGGGATTGTATATACGTAATCAAAACTGATTGTAGCGTCAAAACTGAGCTTGGTTTTCTTGATTCCCCGTAAAATAAGTTTGTAAGAATTGCCAGTTTTCATTCTCTTCTGGTAAAAGACTTCCAATTCTATGATAAACTTGACCTTGAACTTTGAAAGTTGGCATAAATCCCCCTTGTGTAACAAATTTAGCTCCAAAAGATGTCATTTGAAATGCTGAGTTATACTTTTGAATATGCTGAAGAAAATGTTTTGAGTCAGAAGTGGAGCCGGTAAGAAGATTTTTTAAAGGTTGTGGTGGTTCTTGAAACGTTGCCAATTGAACTTTACCGTTAGAACAGCACACACCAGGACATTCATTATCCCATTTTTTAGCTCTGCAATAATTGCAGACCTTAGACATAGAACCAATAGTGATTACTTCTTCAGCTGCATAATCATGTTTTGGATCATAATGAAATGCACCTTATTTCCATTGCCTTGTAGTAAATGGTTGAAACCTCAATTCACGTTGCCTGCTCCTACTTCTCAAAAGTCTTATTTGACGGTTTTCTTGTGATTCCTGCTGTCGAGATATAGCATGTCTCTCAGCATCAATCTGTCTCCTGGTTTGTTGTTGTTCTTGAGATTCCCGCTGCCTGGATATAGCATGCCTATGGGCATCAACTTGTCTTCTGCTTTGCCTCTGTTTCTGATGCTCTTGCTACATGTTTTCTTCGTGGATCTGCAGATTTTCCAAATTTAAGTGTCTTCTTAGGAGGCATCTCAATGTTTTTTGTTCTTGAGATTCCCGCTGCCTGGATATTGCCTGCCTATGGGCATAAACTTGTCTTCTGCTTTGCCTCTTGATCAACGACGGGTACATTTTTTATAAGTACAGTCTTGCTCATCACCATAAAATTTAGATTTTTATTTGTCACAAATTTTTTTCTGTTTGTGGTATCTAACAAAAACTTTAGACAACTCTAGTATTTTAATATAGGTTGAATAAATATAGCCTCGTAGCCCCCCATAGACGATTCTGATCGAAATAAAAATACCGTACTTGGCTTCCCTGGAAAAAGTTATATAAGATTCATGTGTTTGTTTGTATCTAAATGTCTCCAGTTTTATTTCTATAGCGGACAGACAGACAGACAGACAAACTTTGAGTTTTATATATATAGATTAAGAACAATGCCGAAACGATTAATTGTTAACCGCACGTTTAGCTACATAAAAACAATTTTTGAGTACTTTAAATTAAAACATCAGCTGACTTTTTTAAATGAATTTGACGGGTGCTCATCAGTTCGCCAACGTTTCCAAATTTTAGCGAAAACGCTAACAAGCCGATTGAAAAGTTAGATTCGTTATTTAGCGGTTTTATGAATGAGCCCGTCTCTGAGTACCAAGTAGGTCCAAACGACATAATTACATAAAGTAGGTCTACTCCAATGAT
Source organism: Trididemnum clinides (assembly GCA_963675345.1). Classification (NCBI taxonomy): domain Eukaryota; kingdom Metazoa; phylum Chordata; class Ascidiacea; order Aplousobranchia; family Didemnidae; genus Trididemnum; species Trididemnum clinides. Next base: position 18,085,246 of record OY776295.1, on the reverse strand, counting down.
AGCCGTTAGCCGGTTCGCACTGGTTCGTGAAAACCGGTTCTAAGAATTTGCTGAATTCATAGAACCGGTTGTCAAAAATATTTGAGCATGAATCTCTAATTTGAAAATTTAGGTCTCCAAAAACATAAAAGTCGTCGCCTTGTTTTGTGGAAACATTCATCAACTTTTTTCTGATAGAACATGTTCTTGCAACTTTTGAATGCCATCACTGGTCTACTTTATGTAATGGTAAAAAACCATGCCCGTCAGCAAGTGATTACGTAGGTCTGCTCTTTGTAATGACTGGATGATTGGATGATTTTTTACCATTTCCATGCCAAATGACCTGTATTTTGCTACGCATTTCTTTTCTTTGAGTCTAATTTTGTTGCTTAGTGAATTTCAGTCTAAGTGCTATTTTATTTGATTTAAATATGATCGAAATGAAACGGAACAGTCCACCAAAAGGTTTCTTTTCTGAAGCAGTTTCTGGAATTTTCATTGTCTAACTCAGGGGTGGGCAATTGTTTTGGCTTGCGGGTAGCATCGCGGTCACGGAAGCTAGCTGAGGGCCGCACTTTTTAACGAACGCATTAGTATATTATTCCAATTGATTTGCATTTTAGATTTAGTATAACATTAAAAACCAACAATTATTTGACAAATGAATTAAAGTAGTTTTATTCAATTGAAAATGCAAGCACATTTAATTTTCAAAGTCTATCAATGAGAAAAATGCACCAAATCACGTTGTTCTACATTAATAAATTTTTTTTAATTATTTGCTTGAGGCTTTCGCAGGCCGCGCAAAAGTTCGTCGCGGGCCGCAGTTTGCCCGCTCCTGGTCTAACTTATGATCTGGTTTTGACTCATGAACAGTAGTCTCTTGTTTGTATAATTGTGAAACTAGAACGTGTCTACAAATGTTACCGCATGAATCCATAGCGCAATTGCGTGAATAGAGGGTCCGCAAAGGGAGTAGCCTATTCGTTTCCATATGAAAGTTTACGGCCATTTTGTAGAGATCAACTTTTGTTGAAAGCCTTTTCCTTTTTATTTTAGTGTTAAGGGCCTTTTTTTTGTTGGTGAGCTCATCTTGCTTTGCTGTCAAAAACCAAACGAGAGCGCATTTTGTCATAAACATGCCCAAGTACGTTACATAATAAATCGCATGCTAATTTCAACGCTTAAAATGCAATCGATTTCCAAGTAGCAGGATAGTCATTATGCACAGAGGTGATAATCTCAAAGTCAGTTGAGTATCGATCTATACTGAATTTCGACCACCGTATAGCATTTAAGATACAGTCCGCAAAACAGTGACCAGTCGATAGATCGGAGTCTACTTTGAGCTTCAAACAATATACCTGATATAAAGATGACCTCAAACAGTCTCGTTAGATAATAATATCAGCCCAGTTGTTATTTAAATATCGATCTTTGCTGACTTTTGTCCAATGTTTATTAGAGTCAATCAGCAAAATCGCTTGGCAATTGATTGATCAAGGTCTCCTCGGAGTTCATAGAACAAGACCTGTTCAAAAACAACCTCAAAAAAATTTAGAAATAATACAGCCATCATTTAAAATTGGTTTCTGGCGTTTGCTTAACATTAGCGTTTAGCTTGAAGTGGTTTCAATTAGTAAAATTCTTGGACGGTCGATTGGACGAAAATTCTTTTGAGCATTGTAACATCGGACAGCAAAAGCGCTAGTGCTGGTTCACATTTCCGTCTATTTGTCATCTGTGCAGTGACTGATAAATGAGTATTTATTTATTGCAATAGGTCTAGGCTACGCAGCGGTGGTGGCATGACAAAATATCATGATAAAAAGAACGTTTTAGTCAGCCACAACCAATCGATACAGGTCACGGTAGATCACGGGAAGGTTGCCTGATACCATTTAGAATAAAGCGAAATAGCATTTTGACGTATTGGATAGAATGTAGAAATCAATTTAATGCAGAATTTATTGTATCAGACCAAAGAGTAAATTTTTTGAGAGCATTCAGCATTTTTGATGTAGATCAAGACGACATAAAGATAGTGGTCTTAGTTTGGTCTTGGAATTTTTCTCGGATGAAATTGGGGATGGCAAGTACCCTAAAATGTCCACGTTATTCTTTTGTTGCGTAGAGTGGTAACGATAGGGCCCAATAAACATATGGGGATTAGTTGCCTCGTATCGATTTCTTGTGACTAATTTACTATCTTGCAGTTGCTAGTTTTCCGTTTTGTTTGAGTATTTGAATTTCTAACTAAATTTATCACTTTTGACTATACTTCAAAGCGTTACAAAACATCATGAGCTGCAAGGAAAATCTTACCAAGTTTGGAAAAAATTTGATCCGAAAAAAAACCGTTCCAAGAAATCCTTTGCATTCAGGTAAGGTTTCATCTAAAACTGCTCGATTGGATAGAGCATTGGTGGTCGAAAAATTGTTGCATTAATGCCCGTTAAGATGACCTTTCGAACTTGGCATAGCACAAAAGAAATAAATGATTCAGATTAGGGTAACCAATTTAAATAATACTAGTAAAAACAATTGGGTGCTGCGGACAAGGCGGCTGTTGGTTCAATCTCCAGTTGAAATCCATAGGTCTATTACATAACCGCAGGCTTTAAGTCATGCAGATACAGGCAAAAGAAAAGATGTGGAAACACAAAAAAAGTAAAATTTTCTTAGAGTATTCTGCAACCGCCTAAAGGTGTTAAATCTGTTTTGGTAAAAGACTCATAGTTACAAGCGGAGATTCTTAAGGATTTTCAATCAAAAATTTTTTTAGTGTAGTTGCAGGACACCAGCAAAAAAAACTAAATGTGATCTATGGGGGTTTGGGAATTATATCTGTCTTAATGTTACGAAGCTTACGCCGACAGGATGGTTGACTAATATGGGCAAAACAATTGCTTTCGAATAGGCAATCTCCAAAAAATATCTCCAAGCTCACCACTCTACCCAAATCAAAATATCAGATTCGCTCTTGAAACTGTAGCATAAAAATTTGCGCCCCTACATTTGAGGTTATTTCCGCCAATGCTCCTATCTTTTTTTAATGATGGAATTACGTTTCTATGCTGGAATAAAGTTGTGGAACGGCTTTTCTTTTCTAATAGGGAAAAATTAAAGGGGGAGATTGGGTGCACGAGGACCATTGTCAGCAGTTTAAAAGGGGTCCTTGAAAACTGTAGATAACAGAAACAATTTGTTTAAGACACCTAAAAAAACTCACAAAATGGAAGAATAGATCTCGAGATTGCTGAAGTGGGTAATAGGCTGCTGCAGCATCTGATTGCCAGAAAAGCACTCAAAGTTTTGAAAAAAAAGGGAGAGAAGAAGGTGATTGGAAGAGAGGATTCTGGCCAGTAGTTAAATGTTTGGAGGTGAGCCCCACTCCAAAAAGATGCACCTGGACCCTTGTGGTGTTTGGTTTGGCCATCTACCCACTATATCCAAGTATTTGATGCATTGCCCTATTCGGTATTACAAATAGTTTCACCAAATTCAAGCCTTCCGCTATCTTTGGTTGGGCTACAATCCAGCAAGCACGACTAGTTGACAAAGAAACATTCACTCGTGCGTATGAGCTTATTTTCTTTTTATCAGTCTATTGTCAGATTGGGCAACCTCGACGGATAGACTGCTTAGCCCACCACCTGTCTGCCACATAAAACTCGCAGGAAATCCATTAAGTGTCTTGCCCGAGGACACCATAAACAAACTTATCCCCCTTTTTTCCCACGCTATATCTTTCTTGCTGAGCGTCAAGCGGGGAAGCTGTGAATACAGTTTTTAAAGTCTTCGGTATGACTAAACAGGAAATGAACCCAGACCCACTCACCGCGAAGCGGACATTGTAACCACTGCATAACTACGCAGGTAGCCTACCAAAAAAACCCCATAGATTGTATCCCACCTTTGTAGGCCTGTGCCTACTGGATTCTGACGCAATTTCCTATTAAATCAAAATGTGAAAAACTTACCTAACTATTGTGTTTGCTTCTTGATTAGATTTATTACGATGTCTTGGGTTGCTGGATCTTACATATCTATCCATTGGTGCTATGATTGGTGTGGGAATTTACGTCACAATGGGCCAACTTACAAGAGAGGCCGGCCCTTCAGTCGTGGTTAGCTACCTCCTAGGTGGTTTCGCATCAGTTCTTTCAGCTTTATGTTATGCAGGTAAGTTAACAACTTGAATGACCATCACTTTTCGGCTCGAGGCCATATTTAAAAATTGTTGGAAATGAACCTATCTCTGTATCTAGGCAAGGGTTGAGGGCCTTTCCCCCATTTTTGTGGCTATACGCCTGGTGAAGCTAAGGGAAGGAAGAAGTTCTCCGAAAAGCGAAAAGTTGTTAGGAGCTCATTTTTATATATTCTTTCCCTAACTACTTTGTAGCCCATATACCGGTATTGTAATTACCATGAAGCAATGGGAATTAACTTATTGCTTTTGCTACTAGAATTGCTAAGAAAAAAAGCAACATTAGAAAGGACTTCACTACATACTGTAATGTGTTGGACCAAAAAATATCTTTACTCGCCCGTTAGCCTCCTTACACTGGTGCTATTCAGAAATTAGGAAGACAATTGCTCTTCATCCTTTTAAATGTGATGCTGGATGCAAACAATTTTTTTTTTTAGCCTTTGCTATTTTTCTACAAAACTACAAAAACGAAATATTTGATCTGATAATTTTTAGAACTTGCTGCTCGCATTCCTATTGCTGGATCTTCCTATCAGTTTACTTATATGACGATGGGGGAATTTTGGGGATTTTTTGTCGGTTGGAATATTGCGCTGGAACACGCTATTGGTACCGCTGCCGTAGGTCGAGCCGTAAGCGGGTAAGTGCGATAAAAATCTTGTCGTACAAAAGTTGAATTGGTTGGTTGAATGAGGTTAGCGCTGTAAGCAATCAACTATTTTTCATAATACCTCCTGCACGTGCGCAGAACGACTGGTCAAAAGTAAAACTTATTTACTGTTTGAGAGAACACTGAAACATGGCTAATGAAAGATCTAAGTCGATTCAGGCGCTTAAACAGAATTTTTGTAAGGGTAAGGCTGAACCTAAATTATCTTACTGGCAACGTTGATGCGTTTGTAATCCTCAAGTAGTGGTGTTTGCCCTTCTTAAAAACAAAGTGCCGTGGTAAGGGTCGCTCTCCTGTTTTTGTGGTTGCGTCCCTGGATCTATTCTGAGCAAACCTTGCAGAAAAAGATTACGAAATCTGTTTGAGCATGAGCAGCAAGATTAAGATGGTATTTATTCGCGTACCAGGTAATGGAAATATGAACTTTACCTTATTGATTGGTCAGGGGTAAAAAAAATTATTAATTTTAACAATAGCTCATATCTCGATAACGTGGAAGATGATGTGATGTAATCTCGATAATTCCCGTTTTGTTTCATAGAAAACAGTTTTTCTCCACAATTAAAAGAAAAAGATTGAAGCTAACACGCTATATTTTTTAGGTACATTGATTCTTTGTTTGGAGATGTTATCCGAAAGTACCTAACTGCTCACCTTCCAATGCCTGGAGGATTTCTGGCAACCTATCCTGATTTTTTGGCAGTTGGATACATAGTAGTGATTGTTGCACTTGTTGCGCTTGGAATTAAACTGTCATCGAGGACAGATATTTTCTTTGTTTCTCTCAACTTCATCATTTGTGCTTTTATTATAGGTGCATTTAGTAAAAAGTAGGCTTATATGCTATATTGCTACAGTAATTAACAACAAATATTGCGTTAAATTTAACTGGACTTGAAAAAACCTCAGAGAAAAAATTAAGAAATCAATACCCTGAGGCACACTCTACTTTCATCTTGATCTTTGTTGTTTTCAGAAGTCTCTTCTCTAAACCAGTGATCAAATGATCACACGTTCAAACAAAGGGTGATTGGTTGTTCCTTTACGAAAGACATTCTACAATGATTTCCTCAGCTTGGCCGATTCTAACAAAAAGTAAATTTAATGAATGTAATACGAAGAAATTCAAGCGGAATGTTGAAACTTGGGGGCTGCTTTGAAGTCTCAAAGTTCCAACATTCTGTTTGAAGCTGCAAGTTTTAATTGATTAGCGCCGCGGTCGCTGCCTTCGAGTCCGAAGAAAAAATCAATAGTTAATAAAAGAATCTAAAAACTTTCTTATTTTCATATATAAATAAAGCCTTGATTCAAGAAGAGTATATTCTGAAGCAGTCCAAATTACATTATCCTAGGTCAGGGACGGGCAACCCCTGGCACGCGTGCCGAACTTGGCACGCGAGCACTTCTATCCGGCACGTGAGCGAGGCCTCGGAAATGAGATCCATACCCCTTTAAATGAAAAGTTTATAACTTACAAGTCGCAGTATTATTGTATGGAACTCGGTGTCCGTTATCTTCATTTTTGTTCGTTAGCAATACGTGTTCAATTCAACCCTGTTTGTACTTTTAATGCCATATGTCTACAAAGAAATACATTATGACGTAACAATTTGGTGAGTTCGCAACATTATCATACAACCTCGTATTTTCTCGAAACGAGCGTAGTGGTAATTTCGCTACACTTTTACGCACTATCGTTCGTCTGCGCCGCCATTTTTTCTTCATCTTAGCTTGGTTTATGAAGCTGTAGAACGCATGCTAGTTAGAGTTACTTATAACTGTACTCTCCATGTTTCCATCTACATGTGCTTGTAAATCTTTGTTCTCAGTTATGAACTTTATTAAGTCTCGTAAGGAGTAACCTGACTGATGAAACTAGTAGTTTATGTACATCTCTGAATGTCTCCAAATATAAGCCTGATGTAAAATCTCTGTTAGTGGTAATACAGCACTAGAAGTCTCACTGATATAGCACAAGAAAAGTAATCAAAGCTTTTTGTCGGACTGATATTTTCTTTGAAAAGTAACTTAAGTCTTGTTTAAAAAGTTTATTGTGCAGGTTTGTTTTGAAAGAGGCAAAACACTGTTTTGGTTTGGGCGTTGTGTTCAAGGTGAATAAAGGTAATTTTGGTTATATTGTATTTTCACTCTGTCACGAATAAGGAAATTTGCCTCGTAAGTGTAGTTTTTATATGTGTGTAAGTGCTGTAGCATTTGTTCGCTCGGCTAACGATTGAAAAAAAGACCTTTTTTCCTCGCAATTAAATTTGCTGTAGTACGCCTTTATTACGTCACAATTGTTATTACGACATAATAAGATTCCAGATTGATCTAGTGATTCTAGCTTCTTCGAAGAATTTCGATAACCGATTACGTAACTTAATGGTTTTTTTCTTTTTCACGTGATTTCGTTCTAGCGTTTTCTGGATTGTTTTTTCGATTCATATATAAGGCGACGGGATTTTTGAGTAGTAGAGTAGTAGTAGAGAGTGTAGAAAAACGTTGTAGTGGAGAGAGAGAAATTGATTGACAAAGTAAAGAAGGGGTATTGTTTTTTTGTGATAATTTATTGTGGATTCTGTGGACGTGACGAGTATTAAGCAGTTATTGGTGAAATTAGTTTTGGTGGTTTTTTTGATTGTGTAGTAAAGTGATTAATTCTGAGATCGTTGAGCGAAGAAGCTTGAAGTCGTGAAGTATTATTTCTGTGAATACATTATTCTGTTGTTAAAGTGGTTTAAGGTGTTTTTAGTGTAAGCCAATCTTTTTCCAAGTTTTATTAAGTTGCAGTCAGATCTAATTATCCGAGCGATTATTATACATCGCCTCAATTTTAAAGGAAATTTAAGATTGAGATAGAACCGAAAAGTTCTATTATTATCGAAACGCGACATCTGGGGGCTCGTCCGGGAACAATTATCTTTATCGGTTGGTAATTTAAAATGGCTGCGGAAGAACTTAATATGGAAAAGTTGGAGGATTTGAAGAGACAAGTAGAGTCGTTGGGATTGGATGAGAAGCAGAGGAATAAGCTTATAACGGACGAATGGCATTGAATGAGAGAGGCCGAAGCTGAAGAGCGAAGGTTGGCAGCCCAGGATGAAGAACGCAGAATAGCGGCTGAAGCTGAAGAACGAAGATTAGCAGCCCAGGCTGAAGAACGGAGAATAGCGGCAGAAGAACGAAGAATAGCGGTTAAAGCCGAAGCTGAAGAACGAAGGTTAGCAGCCCAGGCTGAAGAACGGAGAACAGCGGCAGAAGAACGGAGAATAGCAGCAAAAGAAAGGAAGGCTGAGCTCGAAGGTGAAAAGCTGAAGTTGGAATTGGAAGCGAGGAGGCTCTCCCAATCTCAGAATGGTGAGCAAGTGAATCAAGGATCGGTTGAAAATGTTGTGAGGACGCCACCGCTACCATCTTTCGTGGACGGGAAGGATAATTTGGACGAATATCTTCTGAGATTTGAAAGGTACGCTAGTGTGGCCCAAGTGGAATAGAAGTACTTGGGCGACCCAGTTGAGCCCGCTGTTAACGGGCAAGGCGGTAGAAGTATATAATAGACTGTCGCCAGAAGAAGCAATGGACTATGAGCGCCTTAAGGTTGCTTTATTGGAAATATATGATTTTACTGAGCGTGGATACCGCGAGAAATTTTGAGAAGCTAAACCGGAAGGACACGAAAGCCCAAGTCAATTTATATTTACGTTAAAAAATTATTTTACTAAGTGGGTAGAGCTGGCCGAAGTGGAGCAAGCCTTCATGGGCGTGGTTGATTTGATTGTACGCGAGCAGTTTACTAGTTCCTGCTCCAAAGATTTGTCGATATGGCTGAAGCAGAGCAACCCCAAAACTTTAGATGAATTGTCGCGGTTGGCTGACCAATATTTGGCAGCACGCAATCAAAAGCTGTCGAGTAAGGAAGTGATCAAACGTGATAGCGCAAGAGCTGGTGTCAAGGACAATCATAGTGGATTCCCTCCTGCATATCCTGAAATGCTTCTTATGTAATCGCGTTGGTCACCGGGCAATTGACTGTCGTGTTAAACCAGAAGGAGGACGAAATGAATATAACCGACCAGCTAGACACGCAGTCACGTGCTGCCAATGTGGTGAAGTTGGGCATGAGAAGAGGATCTGCCGGAACAAGCCCCGCCCTCAAGCTGCCCCTCGGGGTGAAAGCAATACCCTTAGATCTCCGGCACAACCGTACCGAGTTGGATGCACTGCACAAGTTGGAAGATTATCGGATGATGCAAAAGCGAAAGATGAAGAATAATTGGAGCTCAAATCGGGAGAGAAAATTAAGGTCGTGCGTAATGGTGCTTGCTTGAGTAATAAAAATAAGAATTGTCTGCCTCTTGCGACCGGAAAAGTGGGTGATAGTGAAGTTAAAGTCCTTCGTGATACAGGCTGTAATGGCGTTGTTGTCAGGAGAGAGTTGGTGAAGAAAGATGATTTTACTGGTAGCATGGGTTATGTGATGGCTATCGACCGGACATTGAAGGAAGCACCTATTGCTGAGATTTAGGTGGACACGCATTACTATACGGGAGTAACCCAAGCCATATGTTTGCGAGATCCTTTATTCGACCTGGTCATTGGAAACATTCCTGGGGCACGGAATCCGGATGATTCTGTTCCTGGTGTGGAGTCGTGTGCCGTTGCGGTCGCGAGGGCTCAAGTTCGGAAGGATATCGCAGTCAAGCCTTTAGTTACAAAAGATGTGACTGCTCAGACTTCCATTACGAAGAATGAATTGTCAAAACTGCAACACGAGGACAATACTTTGGAAAAATATGCGGATCTGGAGGATGCTGTTAGAAAGGGAGACTACGAAATAAAATATGAAAAGCGTAGAAGTGTTTTATACAGGATTCGGAACCGAGTTGATGGATTAGGTGAGTGCTCAAAGCAGATTATGGTACCGAAAATATTGAGAAGGAAGGTTATGGAAGTCGCCCACAATTCGATTTTTGGAGGACATCTTGGGATCAAGAAGACCAAAGACCGCATTCAAACAAACTTCTACTGGCCTGGCATGCAAAGCGATATTACTAGTTTCTGCAAATCATGTGATGTGTGTCAGAAGACGACTGCTAAAGGATCCGTTCCCCGTGTGCCACTAGGAGATATGCCCTTGATTGATATGCCGTTTAGAGAGTCGCCGTGAATTTAGTTGGACCAATTTCACCTCCAAGCGAAAAAGGACATCGATATATCTTGACCTATGTGGATTACGCAACTAGATACCCTGAAGCTGTTCCACTCAAGAATATTGAAACGGAGACAGTGGCAGAAGCGTTGCTGGATATGTATAGCTGTCTAGGGATACCAGAAGAAGTCCTGAGTGATCTTGGTACACAGTTTGTATCGAAATGCATGGAGGAAGTATCAAGGGTGCTGTCTATAAAGCGATTAACGACTACGCCGTATCATCCTATCTGCAATGGGTTGGTCGAACGTTTTAATGGTACACTCAAGAAAATGCTAAGACGTCTGTGTAATAAGCAGTCCTGCCAGTGGCATCGTTTTGTTAATCCTCTACTATTCGCATACAAAGAAGCGGCACAGGAGGCCACCGGATTTTCACTGTTTGAATTGATGTATGGGAGGACAGTACGCGGACCAGTTCAAATCTTAAAGGAGCTGTGGGCAGGAGAGACAGATGGGACAGAAGTCAAGACGAGCTACCAGTATGTTTTCGAATTGCGAGAACGCTTGGACAAGACCATGAAGATTGCTCAGGAGGAGTTGCTAAAGAGTCGGAAGAAGAACAAAACACTGTATGATAGAAAAGCTAGGAGAAGAGAATTTCAAGAAGATGACAAGGTTTTATTGCTACTGCCGACGGACACAAACAAGCTTCTGGTGTAATGGAAAGGGCCTTATGAAATTTTGAGCAGATGTGGAAAGGGTAATGATTATCGGGTAGAAGTAAATAAGAAGGTGAAGACGTTTCATGCGAACATGCTGAAGAAATATGTCGAAAGAGCTGACCAAGACGGAGCACCACAACAAAATTCGGACAATAACCAGGTAATGTCTTGTGATGTTTGTACCGGAAACGACGAGGAGATGATGGAGTTAGCTAATTGTCATCAGAAGGAAACAGTAAAGGATGTTAAGTTGGGAATCGAACTGACTAGAATACAACAGGAAGAGATGATGGACGCCTTGGTAAGATACACAGAAGTTTTTTCGGATATCCCAGGTAAAACTAACATGATCGAGCTAAGATAGAGCTTACTGATAACAATCCAGTTAGGTCTCGGCCTTATCCTTTGCCGTACGCCTTGAGGGAGAATCTCAAAAGGGAAATACAAGACATGCTTAGCCTCGGAATCATCCAAGAATCGAACTCACCATTCGCATCCCCGATTGTGATTGTGAAGAAGAAGGATGGATCGGACCGCATCTGCGTTGACTATCGGAAATTAAACAAGCTCACAGTAGCAGACCCGGAGCCCATGATCACAGCAGAAGATTTATTCCAGCGGTTGGGGAAAAGCAAGTATTACACCAAGATTGACCTCAGCAAGGGATACTGGCAAATCCCAGTCGCGGAAGATGGCATTGAGAAGACTGCATTTATAACGCCCGACGGTACGTACGATTTTCTGAGGATGTCTTTTGGGATGAAAAACTCGGGGGCAACGTTGGTTCGCGGAATGAGAAAGATTTTAGCTGGAATGAATAACGTCGATAGCTATATTGATGACCTCATCATACATACCAATGATTGGCAAGCGCATCTACAAGTGTTGGGAGAATTGCTTCGACGTTTGCGTAAAGCGGGACTTACGGTAAAACCATCTAAATGTGTTTTTGGGGCCGAATCCGTTGAGTTCTCGGGCATTATATCGATCGTGATTGGATTACAATTAATGAGGACAATTTAGAGAAAATTCGCACCGCACGAAGACCGACTACAAAAAAGGAGGTAAGATTGTTTTTGGGGTTAGCGAACTATTACCGCGCACACATCCCCACATTTGCAGCGGTTGCAGCGCCATTAACTGATTTAACGCGCAAGGGACAACCAAACAAGATTCCATGGGGGCAAGCTCAAGAAAAAGCCTTCAGCAGCTTGCAAGACTGTTTATTGAAGCGACCAATTCTAAAGTTACCAGATCACAGCAAGCCATTCATACTACGAACTGATGCATCGAACTTCGGGCTGGGCGCCGCCCTCATGCAACAGCATGATGAGAAACTGTATCCAGTGACGTATGCAAGCAAGAAACTCGCGCCAGCCGAGACCAGATACTCAACTTTAGAAAAAGAATGTTTAGGTATTGTGTGGGGCGTAACAAAGTTCCGGCTATACTTAGCTGGCAAGACGTTTGTTCTACAAACTGATCACCAGCCCCTTGCATACATAAATAAAACCAAGTATCAGAACGATCGCATAACCCGATGGGCCCTGGCTTTATAAGGGTACGATTATACTGTACAAGACATTCCTGAAAAGGATAATGTAGCGGCTGACTATCTTAGTCGCGTTATGGATTAATTGTGCTGTGTTTATGTGTATTGTTGTGCTATGCTTTAATTGTATATATGTGTGGTAATTGAATATATTTTGTGAATGCTAAGGGATCTTAGTATTGAATTAGGCTCGCAAATTTCGTTATTCGTAGTTGATAATATTATTATTATAATATTCTTAGGGGGGGGCGTATGTCACGAATAAGGAAATTTGCCTCGTAAGTGTAGTTTTCATATGTGTGTAAGTGCTGTAGCATTTGTTCGCTCGGCTAACGATTGAAAAAAAGACCTTTTTTCCTCGCAATTGAATTTGCTGTAGTACGCCTTTATTACGTCACAATTGTTATTACGACATAATAAGATTCCAGATTGATCTAGTGATTCTAGCTTCTTCGAAGAATTTCGATAACCGATTACGTAACTTAATGGTTTTTTCTTTTTCACGTGATTTCGTTCTAGCGTTTTCTGGATTGTTTTTTCAATTCATATATAAGGCGACGGGATTTTTGAGTAGTAGAGTAGTAGTAGAGAGTGTAGAAAAACGTTGTAGTGGAGAGAGAGAAATTGATTGACAAAGTAAAGAAGGGGTATTGTTTTTTTGTGATAATTTATTGTGGATTCTGTGGACGTGACGAGTATTAAGCAGTTATTGGTGAAATTAGTTTTGGTGGTTTTTCTGATTGTGTAGTAAAGTGACTAATTCTGAGATCGTTGAGCGAAGAAGCTTGAAGTCGTGAAGTATTATTTCTGTGAATACATTATTCTGTTGTTAAAGTGGTTTAAGGTGTTTTTAGTGTAAGCCAATCTTTTTCCAAGTTTTATTAAGTTGCAGTCAGATCTAATTATCCGAGCGATTATTATACATCGCCTCAATTTTAAAGGAAATTTAAGATTGAGATAGAACCGAAAAGTTCTATTATTATCGAAACGCGACACACTCTTTGGGTGAATTCTTATTATTTCTTCAAAGCTTCTCACATACACCTTTAAGAATGTCAAGTAGTACACCCTTGTGCAAATTAATCTGAACACTCCTCAAATCAATTAAAAAATTCAGTATTTCTTTGAACAAAGCATTTTGTTTAGTCACAATGCATATTTTTTGCCACAAATCAGTTGTAATTGAGATGATACTATTCCTTAAAGGTGGCAAATGCATTTGGAAAGGTAAACCGTAAAATTATAAAAAGTTTAGATGATTTTTCAATGCACAAAAAGTGTAGAATTTTCTTTAATTTCACATAAACATTGACCTTTTTTACAGATTGTATATACTATTCTTTATCAGAAATAAAATATCTTGCTGAAACTGTTGCTTAGAGTGGGTGTATCATGGATATTACTCCAAGAAAACAAGTTAAGATCGTTACACTTTGTGAGCACACCACAATCTCTCAAAGAAAAATTGCTAAAACTGTGGGCGTCAGTTTAGGGTCCATCAGCAGCATCCTTAAACAAAAAAGAGAAACTGGAAATGTTGAGATTCAACGAAAAGGAAGGTGTGGAAGAAAAAGAAAAACTACCAAACGCTATGATTTGACTCTTTTACGCAAAAGCAAATTGAATCCACGGAAAACCAGTGAAGAATTGAAGAGGGATATGGATGACAGTGGTGTGCATGTGTCTTCATCTACCGTTCGACGACGATTGCTGGAGAAAGGAAGGAAAGCGAGAAGACCAAAAAAAGAAGCAACTGTTAACCGCCGCGATGAAACAGAAACGACTCAATTGGGCAAAAAAACACAAAGACTGGTCTGAAGATGATTGGAGCCGTGTTCTCTTTTCAGACGAAAGTCATTTTTTTGTTCAGGGATTCAATCTTAAATTCATTCGCTGTTCTCCCAACGAGAAGCTGCGTGAAGAACATTTTGTGCAAACAGTAAAGCACCCAGACAAAAAGATGTTCTGGGGTTGCTTTTCTATTAATGGACATGGATCGCTTGTGCCGGTCGATGGTATGATAAACAGCAAAGCCTATTTGCCAATCATCGAAAGAAAAGTTTCCACAGAATTGTCTAAACTCCACCTACAGGCCATTTTTCAGCAAGACTCTGCACCCTGCCGCAAGGCTAAAATCATAACAAATTGCTTAAAAAAAATGAAAATAACAGTACTGGATTGGCCAAGGAACTTGCAAGACTTAAATCCCATAGAAAACTTGTGGTCGATTGTTAAAAATCGCCTGAGGAAGATGGATTGCACCACTAAAATCAAGCTAATTAAAGCTGTAATTCATGTTTGGTTCCATGATGAAGAAATCAAAAACATTTGCAAAACCTTGGTTTTATCTATGAAAAAACGAGTGAAATCAGTGCTAGAGAATAAAGGTAGACATATTAACTATTGATTATTTCAGAAACAGCTTGTACTTTCGTTATTTTTAAAATAGAACGAAAACTTTCAAAAATTGACTCTTTTTTGCAAGTGTTCAGATTAATTTGCACAAGGGTGTATGTTCTAACAAATTTTGGTTGGCACGCGGAAGAATTTTGTCATTGATTAGGCCGATTTTGGCACGCAAACCGAGAAAGGTTGCCCACCCATGTCCTAAACCAACAAAAAATCTACATTTACCGAAAAGATTCGACAAAAGCAGACTCACTTCAGAAGGAATAACATTCTTATCCCAATATAACAAAAAATTGATGGAACTTCAGAAGCGTTTCCTAATTTTTCATCAAAAAATGTTTGTTTGGCCCATTGAAGACTCCGTCTCTGCAAGTATAGTAGAAGTTCAGGTAGATTTTGATTTTGTAATTTTGAATATCCTTATATTTGTCTTTAGTGTCAGCAATGATACTTGGCAAAGGAACATATTGGGTTGATGCAGATCACGGAGGATTTTTACCTCATCGCTTTTCAGCAACCCTGAGTGCAGCTGCTACATTGATTTTTGCGTACATCGGGTATGAAGTTGTGGGAGCTGCTGCAGAGGAGGCAAAAAATCCAAGGAGGTTGGTGAGCTAAACAAAAATGCGTAGCTAATGGTGATTTCATGAAAAACTTAGTCAAAATTTTATGGACGAGTTTAGGTGGTTGCTCACCACAAAACACTAAACTTACATGAGCTAAAAATTTGATAAACCTAATAAGCTCAACCGTTTAAATAGTTAGAACTGCATATATAGACTGTTGCAGCTTACAGGAATTTATGTGGCCACTGCCAAAACAGCGCATTCAAAAGAACTAAAGGCCTTAAGCACTCCCTCCCTTTTAGCCAAAACAAATCAACATCAAAAATCAGGTAAAGCCTTTTGGAGGCTCTCAAAAATGCCCCGAAATTCTTGAAAAGACTGCTTTAAAAAATCTAAGAAAATTTGTGGTCTAGCCCCCTCTCATAAAAATGTTTGATGAGCGCCAGTGACCTCATGCCAGAAATAAATTATTTTTAGACGGGTTCAACCTCACGATATGGGTTCAATTTACGCATCATATTAACCGTGAAAGTCCTTAGCTGCTCTGGCTCCAGTGTATCATACTGCGGTAAAATGCAGCAGACGAAACCTTTTGATAAAAAAGCATTACCAACTATGGTGGTAGTGTTAAAACTTTCCATCATTTTATACCTGGACTACTGATGATTTAAATTGGTCTAATTGAATTAGATGTGAGCTATTCTGTTATGTAAATTCATTGTATTGTACTTACTATATTTTTGTACAGAAACATTCCTTTGTCGCTGATCATTTCAATATTTGCAGTCATGGTTATTTACATATCTGTGGCCGCATCTTTTGTATCTCTTGTGCCGTGGTACAATGCTTCTGTCAGTGCCCCGTTTTCGAATGTCTATGTAGACCATGGTTGGTATTGGGCCAAATACATCATAATCGTGGGCATCATTGTTGCTTCAACTGCAACCAATATTGCCATAACTGTTGCTATCCCTCGTTATTTGTTTTCAATGGCGAGAGATGGATTACTAATGCAATGCTTTGCCATTGTCAACCCACACACAGATGTAAGTATTTCCTTACGAACGTGATATAGAAATGGGAATTTCAAATCCATTAACGTATTGTTATAATTGATAATGTAACGTTTAAAATTAGACAAAATTTTAAGGAAAAATCACGTCGAGCCATATTGAAAAAGCGGTCTTAGGAAAAAGGTTAAGAAAGATGAAGTAATAAAACGAAAAGCAAGACAGAAGAAAATCTCTAAAACAAAGTTGCAGGGATCCCGAAAAGGTTCAATTTTTTTTTCCCATAAACAAAATCCTACAAGCTATATTTTTCGCCTAAAAGAAGTTAATCAACCTATAGAACCACTGAAATGATATTGCATGGCTGCTCTAATTATACAGTAAATCTAGTCTGAACTGCTTCTGCAAAGTGACGCAGCACTCCCAATCCCCCCCCCCCCAAAAGAAAGATCTGCACGAGCTCCCCTGTGATTGATCTCAAAAAAATTTTAGTGTTTGTATTTTATGCAAACAATCATGAAGAAAAGTGAATGTGTGGCTTCTCTATTCTAACAAAATTAACCAAAACAAAACTAAGAGCAACACAAATGCAATGTCATTGTAAAAATACCGAAACAATGGTATTTGCTAGTTATTGTTATCAAAATGCCCTGCAGCAGATCATTTTACTGGCAAACGCTTAAAACTATGGCAATCTCGTAACCTAGAAATCATGCGCATGAACTGTCAATTGATAGCATGGCTAATGATAACAATTTGCTTCTGTTATGGTGAAAATAGCGTATTCTTAACTTTGGTCTGCGAGTCTACAAGCTTGTTGTTGTAGTTGTTGTAGTTGTTATTGTTGTTGTTGTTGTTGTTGTTGTTATTGCTGAGAATGAGAAGCTAAGGAATTGCATTTTTTGCTAGTGCCGGATAGGAGGGACTTACATTCAACCAGAACTCGGCCAATTTATGATTTTTAAACTTTTCCTGTGCACCTTCATTGCACTGCAAATCTACGAGTTCTTCTTGTTCACCAGTTCCCACTGGTAGATCGCTAGGCTTGACAGTGAATTGATTCCGAATGTAAGTGTATGCTTGTGCATCATCATCATTGAAAAAGTACTGCTTGATTTCATCTTTTAACAGAAAAAGATGTTTGATGATCTCTTGACCAAACGCAATACTAGGCTCAACTGCAAGTGACGCCACATTTTCAAACATTCCGAATTGTCTATTCTCAATGTTTTTTATCCATAAATCGAGTTTTTGGGTAAACGCAATCAATTTGATTGAGAAATTAATGATGTTGCTCTCAAACCCCTGAAGAGAACAACTGAAGTGATTCATGACTCCAAAAATATGTGACAGATAGGCAGGGTAAAGAATGAAGTTTTTGTCTTCAAGAATCTTCTAAAATTTGTGATCTTTTATTTGGAAAAACTGAAGCAGCTTCTTTCTCAGCACAAAAAGACATATAGCGATATTCCCTCGAGACAGCCACCTCACTTCCGTATAAAACAGCAATGACGTGTATTCTGATCCGATATCCTCCCAGATGACCTTGAAAAGACGACTATTTAAGGCAGATGTCTTAATGAGCCAGGCTCAAGCTTGTCTTTATACCGAGAGGTAAAAGTTTAGCAGCGACAGCGAATCGGTGTAAGAAGCAGTAAACGGAAGATGGAGACACTGCCTTCACCAGAGCTTGGAACCCAGATTTTCTACCAAGCATAGCCGGAGTGCCTTCAGTGGTACAACCAACTATCTTAGTCATTGGAGACCATTTTTTTTTTGAAAAAGTTATCAATAAGCTCGAACACAAATACGTTCTTCTTTTGTCGTAGTTCTCATTTCATTGATCAATAGTAATTAACTTCGAATTGCATCTTTAGTAGCATAACGCACCTAGACCAGAAGCTGTGCGTAGTTTGACACGTCGGTTGATTCGACCAGTTGTATGGCAAATCCATATTTTGATCCCTGTACTTCCGTAATGACTTGTTCTTTGATATCAGTAGCCATTTCTGTAATACGCCGCTGTATTGTATTATTTGACACCGAACACTGTTTAATTTTGACACTGCTTCATCGCCGATCACATGCTTCACCAGCACTTTTGCTGCAGGCATAATGAGTTCCTCAGCTATTGAGGCTTTTTGTTTTTCGCCACAAGAAGTGTGATTTCATAGGAGGCTGTCACTATCCCCACCGACTGCTGATATCACTTCTCCGTTTTGTCTGGTCGTTGTTTTTTCGCATTTCTCCAAGTCGCTTAAAATAGTTAGGATCGCGGTCCTTGTCTGGATGATTAGTTTGGAGATGGCGTTGTAGAAGACTTGGCTTTATTGATGCATTTGATAATGTCTTCATACCCACCACACATTGTGGCACAGATTCCCCTATTCTTCAATTCAATAAAACCAAAATTAATGTATTGAACGCTATACTGTCGTTTGGGCATCTTGATTTGACACAATATTAATATGAAATAAAACCAAATGCTGCTTTTATACAGGGTGGGCCGTAAGTCGCGCACCAAAACATTTAAGACAATTTTGATTATATAAACGTTATTTTATTTAAAACAAGCTTATCTAAGGAACAGATTACACGTTATACACGCTGATACAATCACAAATGCTCAAAATGATCATAAATACTAACTCAACTCGCTGGTTTATTGTTAAAGGCATATCTGAAAATTAAAGGAAAAAATTTTTAAATGCAAATCATACCTAAAAAAACTTTGATTATAATTAAATTTGACAGATATAACGACTGATACATTCAAACAATGGTAAATTACTCTATGAAAGAACATTTATTATACATCAAAAGAAAGGAAAAGATATTGTACCCCATTAATTTTACATTGTTTCGCATCACACTCCACCTAATTTTTTGGTGCGCGACTTACGGCCCACCATGTATATTAAATATATACAATAAGTGACAAAATCGATGAAAATAATTAAGTTAATTAATTAATTACAGCACTGTACCTACTCAGCAGAATGTGTGTGTGTATGCGTTCCTGGGTCTATGCCGTCAACTTAGGAAAAGTAGTTGAAAGGCAGTTGGGAGTAGCACTTTCGATTATGCTTTCCTGACTAACTTGAAAAAGAAAGACAAAATTCGCAGCAAAACTTGGGGTTTAATCTTTTGTATTCAACTGACGTACAAAAATTAGGTCCGAGCACTTATCGCAGCTTCACGAGCATATAAAACAGCCAGATTCCAACAGCAAAGAAAAATAGAGTCAGGTAGAACAGCAGATAAAATATAGCTAGCTAGGACAGCAGAATTTTATTTCAAAATTCACAAAGCCTCTATTGGTTTATCATTGAATGAACTCCCAAACGCCAATAAACAAAAATATGAGGCACAAGCACAAGTCAGTACATATACTGACGATAAAACTTTCGAGAAGATTCTTCACTAATAAGCCTATGACATTTCTTGCAAAAAAGTTTGTACAAACCAGTTCTTTTCGCGTCTGATACATCAGAATAAGTTTTAATCAAATATGAGCTCGTTGTCGTAGATATTGTGTAACACGCTAGCTAGAATATTTGATCGTGTTGCAGCTTGCTGCTGCAGATACGCCATAGAAAGAAAAAAAAGCGCCAATGGAGCTATCTAGTCCACGTAACAGTATGCTACATCGTACATATACTGTATGTAGATATTTAATGTATATGTATTACAATTGAGAAGCAAAAGAAAATGAACTCGAGCCAAATTCACATTACTGCATTTCTCTGGGTGGAAATTTCTGTGAAAAGAAATACTTTTTTTGCATTTTTGGAAAAATATCTCGCGTACCACAGGTGGGAAATCCCTGTTTTAGAGAGATAAAAATCCAAAAGAAGATCGTGCCCGTTGCTGCAGAGGCCAGAGAGGACAAACTGAGCGAAGCTCAGTGGAGAGTTGGAGACTTGTATAGAATAGTTTTGATGAACCAGTTCACTTGCAGTCCAGAAGAAGCGAACAGTAGATTTGAAAAGTAAAAGGAGAGAGGGGCTACTAGCGACTGTGCATAGCAAAAGTACTGTAACTAGTCTGGCCAGCTTATTGATTATTTTTACTATTTACAACAGCCAACATTGGTTCTGGTGAAAGGTAACGAAAAGACAAAACTCGCTACATTTTGCTGCAACTTTGTGCTGATTTACACACATAAATTACACTCTCACTTTGGCCGCTTGCAGATTACCACGTGATCTGATACGGTTATGTTCGGTTCTGTTACAGAATAATGCTTGTTGATTTTGCATTTACAAAACTTGTGCTGATTCAATAAAACTTGGTTTCCACTGGAAGCGTTAGCCTCAAACTTCTGGTCTCAGACCTGCAACATAATAAGCCTGCGTACACGCATTCAGTTTTTCACAAACAGAGCGATGCTCTCTTCGCGCTTACTATCAAGCAGCGAAACCTCGACTCAAAACCTGTTCTACATATCGGTATGAAGTTTTATTCCTGGTTGCGAAAACCTCTATGTGCGAACGCAGTTAATAACCCCAAGCATTAGTGCTACCGTCAAGTCTTAGCGGGAAAGATAAAATTTCTTCAACTATGGAAATTGAGGCTTTGAAGTCACCATAGCTCAACTGCCAATATTTTGTTCTCTGAAGAGTCAATCAAGTTCAAATATCAATAGTTATCAGAAAAGTAACTTAAGGTACAGCAGTTTTAGTTGCATAAAATTAAGCAATTTTCTGCTGCTATACTTGCTTGCAATGCAATGCTGCTCTACGTTGAGGTTTATTTGATTTAGCGTTTTGCTGCGGCCATTTATACTATACCGGTAAATGAGTGCATCTTAGGAAGAGATTACACAAAGCGTATGGGTTTTCATGAAACCCTCAAAACTTATGTGCAAGCAACCATAATTTTTAATTCCGTGGATAAATTTATGCCCCTATTAGAACGCGCTTCCCCTATGAAAAAGGTTTGGGCCGGCTATTACAGTCTGCTTCTGCACCTCTAGTCTACCAATAACTTTTGCTTTCTTTAGTAACCAGTAGTTGTCATGATATTTGCGTAAACTTTCCACTTGCTTTTTAGGTCCCGGTTTATGCCACCATACTTGCTGGTTCATGGTGCGTTCTTCTTTGTCTTTTATTTGGGCTGAAAGAACTTATTGAGTTTATGTCGATTGGTCAACTGATAGCATGTGTCTTCGTTGCTATGTGTGTAATAAAATTAAGATACATGCCTTTTACAACAAGGTAAGAGTTGAGAGTTTAACTCTTTCTTTTGGTATCAGTTTCTGTTGTGCAGAAAGAAATATAGTGTGATGAGCCACTAGTAAACTCTTTGAAATTTGATGTTTTGAAAGAATATGCAATAAACAAGGGTTTTAAACGCTTTTTTGGAAGGGGGTTGTTTGTCGATTTTGAAAAAATTTGTTACACCAAACGATATTTCCACATAACTTTTTTTCTGAGGTTTCATTTAATATTTTTTTTTACAGCAGCTACGAAGAAGCTGGATCGCCATTGCCTTCCGGTACTGTGGTAATTGCTGGAAAACGAAATGAGGAATCAACTGCATTATTGAATGAAAACAATGCGTCTTCTAGCTCTACACTTTGCAACAACAACGACTTTGAATTGACTGGTACTTTAAAACCAAGCATTCGCAAATCACAGTTTGCTGTTGGAATCTTAAGTTGGACTGACCGTTTTAAACCGGGTAACGTTCCGGTTGTTTCCATGTTTATTGCATGGATTTTCACTACAGCTGCTCTTGCAATGTTGCTGTTTGGATCGGTTTATTTATCGGAATGGTGGTATGCCACGATCTTTGCTTTGTTTTTTCTTATCGTTTTGATCTTGGTAATTCTAATGACAATGTTTGTTCAAGATCCTACAATTGAGACTTACAAGGTAAATTTAAAAGAATGCTGCAAAAACTTTATCATGATTTAGGACGGGAAGTAATTTTCAGAACGCACAAACTGATACTGCATAACAACACTAAACCACTTTACATTTTTTGTAATTCGTAGCCTACTGTGTATATGTAAATAAATTACCATAAACGAAAAGTAGTTTAGGGTTGCTACGCAGTTTCAGTTGATGGATTCTGAAAGTTACGTGACTTACACACAATTATTGCATGTAGCCTATGTTTCGCATACACTTTCTAGACTAGCTTTTTATTTGAGAAATCCTTTAAGTGCTCTATAAATCGCACAATCTCTAGCTACATCCGCCCGCTCGATTGGTTCAATTCCAAGCCTAGAGCAAGGCTAGTCACTCATATCATAGGCATACCTGGACAGGTTACAAGACCATTGCTCACCAAAATTAAAAATATCCGATCAAGAAAAGCAGATGCTTTTAGTTATTTGGAATAAGAAACGTCGATTTCAAAATAAATGATAATCCAACAGAAGTTGAGACATAAATTTACAAAATTGGTGGTCAGAATATATAGACCTCCAAGGAAAGGTAATCCAATAATTTTCATATTTTTGCTTTCCTCTCTTTTTCAAACCAAATTGCTTCTGGTTACGCCGGTTACCTATGCGCCTAGTTTTTGAGCGGCCAAGCTTGTGTGGAAAAAATAATTAGGCAAAAGAGTTTTCTTGGGCTATTCTAGTTACATGGCTAAACTAATAACGCGGCTGAGAACTTTCAGCGCAATGAAACAGCAACACTTTCATACCTTTCAAATTCCTCTTCTGCGAAATTTATTCATTTGCGACACACCATCTATTCTTGTTAAATAAAACATTTCTGCAGATTACATTTAAGATAGCTCTCGTTCAATCGTTACACATGATTCATAAATACATACAACTGTAGCAATGATAATAATCTTTCAGTAAAATTAAAAAATAACAGTTCTACTCGCACGCTGCTGCCCAGAAAACCACACTACTAATAATAATGCAACTTCGCATCACCAAGCACGAAAAACAACACATCCCAATGCTTGCTTCTTCACTATCCCAGTAGCGACGAGCACGTTGGCGCGCACACACACACACACACACACAATGAACCATGCTCACACGCATTTAAAGCGCAGCATTTCAATTCGCCATTACACTCCCCCGTGATGTTCAAATCACAATTCACAATAAAAAGTCATTGAAACGAACCGGTAACTGTCTCTTTCTCGCCACGCGTCGAACACGCGAGGTCGAAGCGTTCTCGTCCGTGCCAGCACCATCTTCAGAGGCCTCAAAACTTTCCGTCAGAAAATCAGAATTGTTCGATGGCAGAGGTTCTGACACAACGCCCTGCTCTCTTTCATGAAATTCGTTTGCCAATCTTCTCCTGATATCGCGTACATGTCGGGGCACCTTGTCGATCTCGACATTATACTTAGAATTGACCCCTGTAACTACACCTGGTTTCCAGGGGGTAGTACAGCGGGCCCCTGGCGGTTTAACCCACACCTCATCGCCAACATCAAATTCACTGCCAGTGAGCTCATGATCATCAACAGTTCTCATTCCATTGCTTCTCTCCAAAAATGGATTGCGCCACTTGTAAGAAATTAGTTTCCGCGAGGGAATTATCCTTTGATCGCAGTGTGGAGTAACATTGTACCAATAAACACAATACTCTACGCTGCGTCCGGATCTTGCAGACATTCTTTTGATGGTTCTATGATTGCGCTCCACAATCCCATTACCTGAAGGTTTGTATGCACATCTGAACGCCAATCGCACGGCCCAAAACTTACAAAAGTCGCGCATCAGTTTGGAAGTGAATGACCTGCCGTTATCACACAATATCTCAGAAGGTGGACCGAATTGAGAAAACACTTGTCTCAATACAGATACAACCTCTGTCTCCGCTTCACTTCTAATTATTCGCCAAATTGCAAATCGACTGGGGCCGCAGTCCACCATTGTTAGATACTTCTGCAAACCATAGTGTGTTACATCCACCGCTACTCGCCGCCAGTCGTCAAGTACGCTCAATTCTCCACCATCAATTCTAGTCGAGCTCGGATCAATCGATTGGCACTCGCGGCAGTTCTTCACAACATGATCCACTTCATTCCTTCCAACATTCGGGTCGAGTTGCCTAGCAAAATACAGGGTAGTGTCAACACCGCAATGATGCAATCTGTGGGAGTGTTCAACGAGATCACGGTTCTCCAAACAGCTTTGACTGACAGCAACTGTATCAGCAGGGTCTGAAGTGCACTTCCTCAACCAATGTCTTGGTACTCGCGTGAGCGCATCTGCCTTGTTTTTGGTTGTCGATACAAGAGAGACACTCCACTGTACATCATATGCCTCCAGCGTTTCCAAGAGTATTGAAAGCCTTCTCTTCACTAACATTTCGGAAAGGCCTGACACCCTAATACGTTTGTCCCTCTTTAACATTGACGACATCCACGAATGAACTGCAGCAGAATCTGTCATTATCGCAACGTTCTTTGCGCCCCATTTCATAGATAAGTTGACTCCTTTGATTACAGCATTCAACTCTGCCAGATTTATGTGAGTACCATCATCAGCTTTTCGTAACCAGGCTCCGTCTTCGATAATCTCGTCACCTCTTTCCAAAGCAACGCCGTAAGCAATTTTACTAGCGTCACACCATATGTTTGTAACCCCAGTGGGAGAAACTGACCAGACTCCTTTTACTGGATCATCAGCCTTCAACCGGGTCAAAACTTCCTTCAATCTTTCTATGGCCACACGGTCAGCAAAGCTGTCCCACGCGTTTCCCTGGCAGCCTCTTTTCACAAAACTTGATGCAACCCGCAGCCATCCGGCAACTGGGTAATGACCAACCAACTTCCCGCAGAGAGAAAATATTTGACGCTTTGTCATTGAGTTCAAATTTATTGGCTCTACATCCTCCTTCAACTCAGTTCGCCTCCAGTGAACAGCTCCTTTTTTTTCATATGTCTGTAAACCAAGCACTTTTGCGGAGCATAAACTCTCAGCTGGCTTGGTTGCGAGTCCAAACCTCAACAAATGCTCTTTCACCTTCTCGACACTAACAATGTTGAGGTCGATGATAATATCATCATAGTAGTGATCGGTTGCTTTGAAAATGTTTTCATCCAACGACAAGACTTTGGACACGACCGCCTTCATGATTTCGGGAGCGCAGTTTAGACCGAATCCAAGCCTGCGCAGCATGTAAAAATCTCCCCCAAACTTAACGATTTGATACTTGCTGCATTCATCAACCACACCTATTTGCATATAGGCATCACGCAAATCCAATAAAGCACAATTCGACGATTTTTGCCTCCAAGACCTCAATTTTTCTTCGCAAACGTCGGCATCTGCCCCACTGCATTCCACAAACTCGTTAAGTTCTCGAAAATCGAGCACTGGGCGAACTTTATCCTTCTTTTCTTGCACCACCGCCATCAATGGTATCACTCCGTCGCCGGAACAGTTAGTCTTAACTAACCACCCGTTCTGGATCCATCTTTCAACTTCTGATTTAAATCTTGGGTAAACTGCTTTATCCATTTTGTAAAAATCTTTTCGGCTGCGCAATAATGGTTCATTTTTCCAGTCCCACTTTGCAACCCACTTTTCTCCATCAAAGATTACTTCAAAGTTGTTTCTAGTAATTGTCAGGCTATCTTGAATCGTCTCAGGTGAATCGACAGCGGCTGCGATGGAAAAACGACCATAGTTCATGGAGAATTCAAAATATTTGAGCACGTCAGTTCCAACTATGATGTCGACACCAAGGACCATTTTCTTAGTCACTACGCACAGAACTTCGATAGTTTTTCCAGCCAAAGTCAATACAACAGGAGTCTCGCCCTCGCAATTTATCATTCTCCCATCAGCAGTCATAATTCGCTTCAATCCATAAGCTTTGCCAGTTTGTATAGCTGGGCCCACCAAAGTTTGCGTGCAACCACTATCAATCAGAGCACGAGCTGGCTGTCCGTTCACAAGAATATTCACTCTTGGAATGATTGCGCCGTCGATACTTCCGGGGCCATTGTTGGCGCACACAATACCCCCCTTCCATTTCCCGCAGACTTGCAGTTCCGTGCTACATGTCCCGGCTTGTTGCAAGCATAGCAAATAATGTCTTTCACTTTGGGACAGTTTCTACGGTAGTGTGGGCCCCCACAGACAAAGCAGCCAGAATTGGGCTTGCTCTCACAGGTTCGCGCGACCGCCCCTACTCCAAATGACTCACCTCTGGAAGCTTCAGACATCAGAGCTCGAGAGATTTGCAACACTGCGTTTAAATCAAGTATTTCGATTTTAGGCGTTGCTCTCAACTGGGCTGCAACTCTACTTGGCAACCCCATCACGAACGCTAGTTTGACGATTTCCTCATTGTTGTCTTCGAATTTAATGTTTGCCAAATGGGCTAAGCGCTTGAGATCAGCCAAGAAGACATCTACTGTCTCACCGTTTCTCCACAACCTATTCCGAAATTCATCGTACGCTAGGAACTTATCAGCAGCAAACGCAGTTCTCAACGCTACCTCTATTTTGTTAGCGTCTTGCTTCTCAGCGTCACTCAATTGGTCATAGACGGCGAACGCTGGACCGTCAAGAAAAAGCGGAATGACTACCGCTAAGTCTTTCAATTTAAGCAAGTTCTTAGCCAAATGCGCTTGCTTCAACCAAACCGTCACATCACCATCGCCGCTGTATTTATTCAAAACATCAGTAACTCTCAAACTCATCTCCTTGAAATTGTAGGGATTGTCGCCTCGATAGCTTGTAGCAATGATAATAATCTTTCAGTAAAATTAAAAAATAACAGTTCTACTCGCACGCTGCTGCCCAGAAAACCACACTACTAATAATAATGCAACTTCGCATCACCAAGCACGAAAAACAACACATCCCAATGCTTGCTTCTTCACTATCCCAGTAGCGACGAGCACGTTGGCGCGCACACACACACACACACACACACACACAATGAACCATGCTCACACGCATTTAAAGCGCAGCATTTCAATTCGCCATTACAACAACAAAAACAAAAACAAAAATCTGATTAAAAATCAATAGGTTGACATGCCAAGACAGCTTTCGTTTTATGACCACTGAAATTCAACGTTACGCATCACTGCAGTTGCTTTACTAATTTGAGCATCGAGTTTTTGTTCTAGTACTCGCAAAGTAACCCCCTGATGCTTGAATTTTTCTCCCTGCTTCCGAAGATATTTAAAACGGTATTCACTCCTTCCCTGCTTGGCGCTTAGCAGTAAAGGAATAATGTGGTGAAAAAGCCGGCAAGTTTTGCTGGTTTTGTCCTTAGTTATGGCATTTTACGAGATTTCTCCGTTTTTGTGTGCAGGCAGGTGACGGGATTGAGCAATTTACGAGTCGCTGTGGCCCACTATAACCATTAATTAAAGTCTAGCAAACAGAGCATGTACTCATATACATGAGCCAAACACAAAAAAAAAACAGTTCAGGCGATTCACATCACTCAGCTTACAAAAAACAGCTCATTTGAATTCACGCATCAGAACAGCAACTTGATGGCCAATTGCAATTAACCATTATCATGATATAAGTACGAAGCGTTTAAAATGGAGACAAAAACTTTTTCTCCCCGTTTTACAAATTTTTGGTACGCTACTGATTAGAGGCTGATAAGATACCCACTAGGGTGAAGTGAAAAAAATTCTTTTTTCAAATAAAAAAAACAGGTTTATTAAAGTAGGTGGTTAGGTATAAAAACACCTTCCAAAGTTGTTTTGGGGTTCTGCAACTTACACCCAGGTGGATAAACACCCCCAAAAATTTTGTGCTCCCCCCAAATTAATGAAAATCTCATAACTTAAAAACTAGTTAAGCTAGAAAGTTGGTTTTGGGTTTAAAATGCTCAGAAGACCCAAGTTTATCTCTGCTCCGATACAACTTTTTCTTCTAACTACATCACACAAGCCACAAATTGGCAAAAATAATGTTTTTGATGAAATCGTTAAAAAAATTATTTATTATTAAGAAATTGTTGTCAAATCGATGTTTTAACTAAAGTCATTTCTTAGCTATTTGCATAGATAAAGAAATTTTCACTTAGTATTTTAATCTAGCAGTCTTTGAAGCAAGAAAAATTGACAAAAATGCTACCAACACTATATACTCAACAATAGTTGCACACTATGTAGAATAACAAAATGTTGCCCAATTTACTAATTTTCAAGTTTTTTAGGCGTTACATTGCTTTTTGGTGTTAAAAGTTTTCATGAGTTTTCTTGATAGTATTTTCTGTCTGATAAGTCCATCTCTATTTTTGAATCCAGCAATAGCTGCTGAAGCTTCAGAAACCAGGTTTATATGCCTTTCAACCGGGGATGTGGAAGCGGAAGCTGGAAGCGGTCCTTTTCTATGGAAGCGGAAGCGGTCCTTTTCTAGGGAAGCGGAAGCGGGAGCGCGAAAAATCTAACGCTTCTGCTTCCACATAGGTTATTTGAATTGAAGAGTAATTAGGCGAAAAAGTTTTGTCCGCTTCCCGATGCGGATTAAATGGTGAAGTTGCATTATAAGTCTGACTGAACGTGCGATATCAGTAGCTCGAGAAAACGATAAAAACTAGCATCACATTTTATATCGATTACGGGTAAAAAAAAGGTAGTTTGGACAATGAAACGTAGCTAATAAAATGATGATTTGATTAAACTTAACTAACCTTGGTTAGGGGGTTGAAAATGTTGGAAAAGAAATTACTCACAACGGAAACAACTAGATTATTCCACATCAGTGCTCTTCAACAGGGGTTTTGCAAAACATGCAGTTGTGTTCCGTGAGTTTTAAGGGTTTCGTGAGGGGACCGCGAAAGTTCTTCGTTTACTACTAGTATTTATTTCTTATTTCAGTGGTTTGATTTCTTATATGTAGTGGTGTTCCGTGTATGTAAATAGTTAGTAATGGAATCTTGTGACGCATTTCTGTTTGCAACTTTAGGAACGTTTGAATTTTCTAACTCCCTTTGTTATGTAATAATGCGTCTGTAATTTCAGTTTTGCTGTTGTTATTGTTGTTGTTGTTACCCGACCCCTTCGGTGGAATGGGTTGATAACGGAAAACCACGAGGCCCCAGAATCCGGAAAATTACCCAGGGTCTGCACCAGAGGTTGTAGAGAGACAGAAAATTGCCAAAGAGCGAGCGAGACAAAGAGTCCCTAGCTGGACAGTGCAGAATAAGATGAGAGTTGTCCTCGGACGGGTGTCCGCAAGCGCTGCAAAAAGGATTTTCGATTCTGCCAATTCTAAAGAGATAGGAGCTTAACAGAAGACTGAGTCCGTTGCAGCGAAGGCGATAGAGAACACAGCGAGCATGACGTAGAAGCACAAGTTCCTCGGTGGAAATCGAGGCAACCTACAGGGTGGGCCAATAAAATGTTACCACTTTTTGAATCCTTGCTATTTCCAAAATAGATTTTTTTTATTCTCAAAAATACTAACAACAAAACATTGAATTCTCACACCAATGGATCGAAAACAATATACTGTGAAGGAGAGAGTAAAGATCGTGGAAGCATATTTTGAATTAAAATTGGTAACCCAGACTCAGTGTCGATTCGTCATTGACGTTCCGGAAAGAAATCCTCCATGTATACTCACAATCAGACATCTTCTTCGAAAATTCAGGAAAACAGGATATGCGACCAAAGCGAATAAAGGACATAGTGGTAGGCCAAGGTCTGCGAGAACAGCCATTAACACAGAGATCGTGAGACAGCATCTGGAGGAATCACCAAGAAAATCGACCAGATGTTTGTCAGAGGGAGACTGCCCTCTCAAGGACCACTCTCAGACGCATACTGAACACAGATCTTTATTTCTTGCCCCACAGAGTTCAGATTTTACAAATTCATTGATATTAAATGTTGGTTTAATGTTTCTTATCACAAATCTTTGAATAAAAATTTTGAATAAATTCACATTTGAAAACTTGGGTATGATTGAAAAGTGGTAACATTTTATTGGCCCACCCTGTATATGACGAAGAATTTAGATAAGGCAGTATGCCTCCAGTCCGAGAAAAGAGAAGAGTGCATACGAGAGATAAGAGGAGAGAGACTACAAGGGATTGCTGAGGGAAAGAGTAGCGCTCCCCGTCCGGCCAACTCATCAGCCGAGTTGTTGCCCGGGGGAAACGAATGTCCGCGGACCCATTGTGGCCTGATAGAACACAGCTTTCGACAGCTTGATTGTGGCAAGGATGTTCCAGGTTGAGTTTGTGTTGTTGAAAAGCCTCAATTTCTTTATTCAATAACTGTTTTATTGCAGGTGGCTCATGCATGTCTTTAAACTCAAGCTTGACAAGGAATAATAAGTTTTTGCATTAGTATTGATTTTGGGTATTATGATTTTCTTACATCTACTTCTTCATCATGACCAACATTATCCAAATTTTTCTTAGATACTCTGATGCTAAGTATTTTGTTGACTGCAAGAAGACGGACATTGTGATCATTATCAGCCAGCATTGCAAGTAATATATTTTCATAGTGAGCAAAATAAGCATTTTGTTGCAAAACCGCTACAGCAATATCCTGAATAATTTTGTTTGGAAATCCTATTACTTGTGTAAGGATATTGAGATAGTTCTTTGGTCTATCAGTAATCTTGTTGTTGAATTTTATTTGAAACCAACCAGGAAAGTAAACTGTAATTAAAAATTTTGCCAAAGTGCTTAAATTAGATGTCGGCTTTTCTTGGGCAACATAAAATCGAAGAATACGACATCCAAGTGTTAACCAGAGTAAATGGTTTAGCCCTCCTACTTCGAGAAACTCAAGATTAGCATCAACTGATCCCAACATGACGGCAAAGCAAATCTTGTAAGCATAACATTGATTACTGCTTTAATCATCCATCAAAGAGTTTGGAATAACAGGAAATTTTGGATTTGGGATCGATTTGAACTTTACTACTTTCCACCAGAAACAGCACCATTCAACTGCCTACCAATAGATCCTGAAAAAGAGTCTGGTCCAGAAGTTACGCCATCTAAGTTTTGAAAAACATGTCTGAGAGGAAGCTCATTTTAATTGAGCAAGCATATAATCCATTGTAGTGGTCTTCCTATTAAAGTTTCTAATGATGCAATAAATCCTTTGCTTTTGCCAGTCATTATAGCGGTTCCATCAGATCCAACAATCTTCAATCTTTGTTCCAGAGCTGTATCTTTGATTGCAGAATAAACTGATGTTGCTATTTTATATCCAGTCCCATCTTCTGGCATTACATGTGAGAGATAAACACCATTAGGCTCTCCTACAATTACATAATGTTCTTCAATGACTGTTTGGCGATGATAATTTCCATTTACTTCAACCATTGTCATTGTTGCATCTTTCCTTCCATCTTCAAAAATGGAATACACTAATTCAAATAATTCTTGCTCCTTGTTTCTAATTTCTTCTCTGTATTTTTGCCTTTGTCTTCGCTGCTTGCTTCTATCCACCACATATCTTTTATCCTCTTCAGAAACAATTCCAAAAGCTTTTAATGTAGCCGAAGCTATAGCTGCACCAGCTCTATCAGACACTTCATATCGCTTACAAACCTTTGCAAGTTCTTTCAACGTAACTCGATTCTGCTGCAAAATAAGATTTTCAAGAGCAAGGTAACGCTGAATCAAATGATACTGATATTTCTGTATTTTCACTAGTTTTTGTATCAGGTTGAAAACCAATTACAATATCAATATTTGCTGAGCTTGTTGAAACTGTATTATTAAAATCGGATTGTTTTTGAGACATTTTTTGAAGAAAATTTATATCAGACTGATCAATTTGTTCAAAAACATCCAAACATTTTCTTTTTCTAGGACCTATTTGATCTTCTTAAAATGCAAAGTCATCTTCATTCATTTTTAACTCATTAATTTCTTCAAGTTTTCGTCGCTGTTTCTGGTCATTACAAAAAATATCAAACAATTCTTCAATATCAAGTAAAAATTACATCATAATCAGGGGCGTATTCTCCATGCATGCAAGGCATGCATTGCATGCCTAGAAATTTTATAAAAAAAAATAATTACATATAAAAAAATTTTTTTAAATAATCTTGAAAAAAATTCTCAAAGTATAAAAATTTTGATGATATTATGTTGATTATTTTTTTGGTATAACAGCATAAATGTCTGCAGTTTTGCTATGTGCATCGCTAGCCTCTTGCATTACTATACATGTAAGACCTTGTGACCACTAGGCTGTGACAGCACTATTGTTCTAGCAGCTGCTAGACTTAGTGCACCTGCGACAACCGCCACTTATTCACGAGTGATACGGCTTCGCAGAGTACTGACAGACCATCCACCAAGTGGATCTAGTATAGATCCCGCAAGTGTGGCGGTCTAAGCTATGCTTTATTAAAAGCCTCTAGCTTCTTGTCGGTCACCAACTGCACTGAAGAGACCTGATAGGTCGAAACAGTGTCACTGTCTGCAGTTTTGCTATGTGCATCGCCAGCCTCTTGCATTACTAAGCATAAATACGTTTTATCGATTGCAACTCGGATCATTCAGTACAGTTTCAGCTAGAGTTTATCACTAAAATACAAAATAAAATTGGAAACACGCATGCAAAATCTAGGTTGCATTTTTTGACTCTGTTGCTAGAAGGAATACGAGACCTACCGGTATTTTTAAGAAATATTATAAATGCATATTCGATTGCAAACATAGTTTTATCCGAATATTTCTTTTCTTTTGCGAAATTTTTCTTAAATTAAAATCTAAATTTCCGATTATTCAGCAGTTTGATAACGTATCTGTGCATGCAGTTTTGATATTGCATGCACGCCCATGTTTATAGAGCGTGACGCTGTTGAATAACTGATGTAGTATTGCTTGCTACAAACTGCATACGTTTACTCAGTACTCACATTCAGATGCATTTCGAAATCATATTAAGAAAGCACTTTAACACTTTAGTTTATGCAATCAGTTAAATGAATTAGCTAGGGTAGCAGGTTAAAGCAAGTAGCCTACTTTTAGCATAAGCTTAGGCCTACTTACTTACGGTAAGCCTATTGGTAGGCTACACAGTTACTGGTGCATTGTAGCCTCTTAATACAGTACTTGTTGTGTTGTTTGTAGATGATGGTTGTTGCGAGTTAAGAGAAGTAGTTTTTGTCTACTGGCTCAGTGACCAGCTACAGGCTTAGTTTGTGTACAACTATAATTGCATTATAAAATTCTATGAAAAAGCCTACCAGTAGTGCAAAATAACTTCTAGCCTATTTGTGACATCAGGCATTTTTATGGATTTGATACAAATATACTATTAGCTATTGGCCTTTTTAAAGGTCTATGGCGAAACGAGAAAACTCCCCAATGTGTATTTTTCTGTTTTTCCCTACATTCCTTAGCCTACTACTGCTACCTGGCGACTTGACACTGAGGAGTCTTTTTCATTAACCAGAGTTTTTTTGTCAAATTATTTTTAAAAACAAAGTTTGTATATATACATACCAACAGGTGACTACCTTTGATAGCTTAGTCTGATGTGTTGAACAGGATAAAGTGTAGTCTATCAATCTTTATTAATTGTTTGAGTCAATCTTTTGAAGTTTTGTCTATGTGAATCTACAAGCATAAGTTTTGCTAACTATTATTAGTTTTTGATATACCTTTTCAAACCTTCCAGTTTAATCAATCTATTAATAAATTATTAAACTTTAATTTGATTTTAGATTTTATAGAACTTTTAGAATTTTGTAATGAGTCAAGTGCAAGATTTAATTGAAAAATTAAAGAAAAAAATCATTTACTTCATTGTCTTATCAGGAAAAAAAGGAGATAGTAGATTCCGGCAAGCCAACTCCACAGTTGAATATAAGCAAGCAAAATAAAAGTTGTGTGAGAAAATTTAATTCTGAAATATATAATAATGTATATTGGATTTGTGGAAGTGCAGCATCAAACAAGTTGTACTGTTGGCCCTGTTTGCTTTTTTCAAAAGATGACTCCGTGTGGAGCTCACCTTATCGTGGATACAATGACTTAAATAATCTACATACTGCCATTAGTCGTCATGAGAAAACAGTGTCTCATTTGTCAGCATTTATAGCAGCTAAAACATTTGGCCAAACCAGGATTGATACATTACTTAATCAAGAAAGATGTGCTGCAATTAATCAGCATAACGAAGAAGTTAAAAAAAATAGAGAAATCCTGAAAAGATTTATTCAGATAACTTGCTTTCTGGGTATTCAAGAAATTCCTTTTCGTGGACATGATGAGAGTGAAACTTCTGATAACAGAGCAAATTATGTAGAGTTGGCATATTTATTAGCTAATTTTGATGAGAAGTTACACACTCACTTGGATACTGCTACCGTATTTAAAGGGATAGCACCTTTGATTCAAAATGACCTCATTGAATCAGTGGGTTTTATTGTTCTTGCTGAAATCAAAAAGGAACTTCAAAATTGTGCCTTTTTATCTGTTATGCTAGATGAGACATCAGACGTAAGCTGTTTTTCTCAGCTATCTACTGTTCTTCGATATGTAAATGCTGATGGAATCATATGTGAAAGATTTATCAAGTTCTCTGATGTCAGCAAAAATTGCAGTGCTGCTGCCATTGCTAGATTAGTTGTGGCTCAATTAACCGAATTTGGCTGTCTAAAAAAGTTGATTGCTCAAACATATGATGGTGCTGCAGTTGTCTGGTGAGCTTAACGGTGTTCAAGCCAAAGTGAAAGATTCTGCACCAGATGCAATTTTTATTCATTGTTTAGCTCATAAATTTAATCTTGTATTAATTCAAGCAGCTTTACACATTCCAAAATGCAATATATTTTTTTCAACCCTTGGAGGACTATCGTCATTCTTTACATTATCGTCAAAAAGAACTGCAGTGCTGGATGATATGGTAAAGAAACGATTCCCCAAACTTGCCCCAACCAGGTGGAATTACTCTTCATGGCTAGTGGGAATAGTCAAAGAAAATCATGATGATCTGATCCAGCTGTTTGAACATGTCATTGAATCTCCCCAAAATTTTGACCATAAGTCAATTAATGAAGCCCAAGGGTTTTTGCAGTCTCTTTCAAGCTTTGACTTTAACATTTTACTGATCATATATGCTCTAATATTTCCTTTCACTGAATATCTGTTCAATATTTTTCTGTCAAAATCAATGGATATTTTATTCTGCTCATGTGAAGTTAAAAGCACCATCACTAAGCTTGAAGAACTTAGAACCAATAAGTTTGATGAAGTATGGAATGTCGTTGTGAGCAAGTGTGGTCTTCCTACTCGAAGAAAAGTGCGGTGTAATTTACAACCAGAATTGCAGTACAAAACACTTTTTTTAAATCATTGATACCATAGTAATGCAGATGAAGCAAAGATTTAAGTCAGTGAAAGATATTGAATTTGTGGAACTCCTTGATTGTAAACGATTTCATCAATATGAAAACATAACTAAGTTTCCAGTAAGGTCCTTTCAGTCTCTACAAAGGAGTTATAGTTCTCATTTTGATTTTGCGTGCCTAAGAGCAGAGCTTGTAGTCTTATATTCCCATAGCCACTTTTGCAAGAACAATGTGCATGAGCTTCATAAGTACATGCATGAAGGACAGCTGTATGAAGGTTTCCGTGAAGTTAACAAATTGATATTATTATTCCTGACTATACCATATTCCACTGCATCTGTAGAGCGATCTTTCTCCGCATTAAAAAGAATTAAAACATATTTAAGAAATGCACAGGGTCAGAATAGACTTTCTAATCTGTCACTGATGTCAATTGAAAAGTCTTTGTTGAAAAGGTTAATGAGTACCTCAGTTTTTTATGATGATGTCATAACTCACTTTTGTGGAAAACGCCGTAGGACAGAATTACTTTTTAAGTAAAGGAATAGCTATGTTAATTATAGTTATTGAAGTTTTTTTTTCAGTTACATTCTCTGCTTATGTTTTTCGCAAATTATATTTTGTTTGCTGTTAACTGTCCGTTAATATTAAAATTGATCTAAATTTTGAGACTGATGACGTCATCATTGCATGCCTGACCTGAAAAGTCACGGTACGCCACTGCATCATATCATAATCAAATGTCGCACTGGTGTTGACCCCTTTTTTCCCTTTTTTTGGCTGAGATTCAATCTGTCGAAAATTTTTGACAAGAGTTAAAATCCTTAACACAATGCCATCTACACTTATGCAATAAACATTACAGTGGATCCAACATTCATATACAGTAGAATTCGCTTAAGTCGTCTTCGGCTAACTCGTCAATTTTTCGAAGTCCCGAACAAAACTGCTATGGTCTTGTGTACAAATCAAGTTGCTTAAGTCGTCATCGGCTAACTCGTCATTTTGCATAACTCGACACCAATTTTGCTTCACCTTGAAAGAAAGTTTTGTTTACTTCGTCAATTATCAGCCAATTTAAACGGATGTTTTAGTCAGTTCTGCAGTTGTCAGTCAGTTCAAGCGCATAACTACCATGCACACTCAATTTCGAAGCTATTTATGACGCAACAACTCCTGATTACAACACAACAGTATACAGTAGACAGGCTCAGTAGTACAGAGTTTAGAGTATTTTCTGCAGTAAAACTACATGTTGCCTACAATAATTTTCTTAAGAATGATTTTGTGCAAAAATGAAGACTCTGTCGTTAAACGAGAAGTACAAAATTATCAAAAAACTCAACAATGGTGAAATTAAAAACAAAACAAGGTTTGCTGAAGATATGGGGATTAAAATAACAACCTTAAACTCCGTTTGTGCCAGTTCCGATGAGATCATTTCTATAGTATGTGTACAGTCTTGTTGTTTTTATGTCTTTTACAGTGATTTTCACATGATTTGTACCAGTTTGCCTAAGTCGTCGCTTTTTACTTTCCCCTAGAGGTGACGACTTAAGCGAATTCTACTGTAGTTAGTTAGCAACAATGACAGCTGCAGCTCTTGATCGCCAATTTCTTTCGTGAAGCAATCTTTGCAAAACATCTCTTTTGGTTGGAAGAACACCATTTGGAAAGGAGTCACAGCTTTTAAAAAGATATTTTTCTTGACGCTCACAAACTTTAGTGACAGCTTTTCTCGTTAGCAATTCAAAATGATAACACTTTACACAGTAAGAGTATCAAGTTTATAAGATATTTTTGATAATAAGAAACATTTTCTCTATTTTGTTTATCTCCTAAAAAGCATTTTGAACTTGTGGTACCAAATTAATTTTGACTAGTAATACAGTAGTTAATCAAAACCACTTAAGGCAGTGCTACGCAAACTGTGGTACGCGTTCCGGTGCCGGTACGCAAGCAGTTGACTGCCGGTGCGCGGTCAGTTAGAAAATAAGTATGCTGAGTATTATTTTGCATTGATTAGAGCATGTTTTCACACAGTGGTCAGAGTATTTTTTGTTCTAAGCGTAATTTCACATACTTTCTTAGGCTTTCATGATTATATAGCATTTCATTCATATTCATTGACATGGCGATCTTTACTGGAAGACCGGACAACGTTCAATCTACTCTCGCAGCTGGAACCTGACTAGTGTCACCAGTGTGAAAGAAAAAATGCGTTGCCTAAGACTTAGTCACAAGTCAAGCAAAATGCATTGTTACAACGCAAACAAATTCTATTTCGCAACAGTTATCCTTTGTCTTCCAACAGCCAGCTATAATTTAACGCAAAAAAATTATTTAGACTTCAGAATACAGTACAGTTTAGCATTGAGTTGAATGTGTTTGTTAGCAGTTTTGTTGAAAGCAAACTTTGAAAATACTATTTTAATTTTTCTTGTAAAAGTTTCTTAATAGTACATCAACCGTACTAACTAAAAACAACAAAGTTAGTAATTAGTAAAATAACAGCTAATTTTGCTGGTCTTCTAACAGCTTGTAGAAAGTATTTGATCAGTCAGCTTGCAGAGAGCATAATACGCTCTTACTAGCAAAACATGCTGCAGGTTTTTAGAATTTATATTACCCTACTAATGCTTCAACTGGTTGGTAAAAATCTTTACAAATGGCAAGGCGAGGTCCTATGGACATGTACAGGGTGTCCCAGAAGTCGCGCACCATCCAGGTTTCTACAGAAAACGCTTTTATTGATTACAGTCATAACAGATGCTCAAACTGTGCACCTACAGCAATGAAACAAGCATCAAATCTCTCTATCAAACTGTCTTTCACTCTCTTGAGCGTTTTATT
The DNA here is from genome assembly GCA_963675345.1 of Trididemnum clinides. NCBI lineage: Eukaryota > Metazoa > Chordata > Ascidiacea > Aplousobranchia > Didemnidae > Trididemnum > Trididemnum clinides. Next base: position 18,046,863 of record OY776295.1, on the reverse strand, counting down.
GCTGATTTTCGGGCACTCAAGTAGTTATTGCATCCTTGTTATTGTTGTCATTTAGCACTCAGTTGCTATTGTTATTCTTAACGGTTGCTCTCGCTCAGGGCCATTAAGGTTGGATTCTTGAGCTACAGATTGGTGTGTCGTCCCAGCTCTTCCAAACATAAAAATGAATTTAACTCTTGTACTTTTAGTTTCTTCCGTGTAATTAAATCAAATATGAAAACGCAGATTAGAATGGTGCGCGACTTCTGGGACACCCTGTATATGAAGAGACAAACATTTTCAGACCTAAATGGTTCTGATTCGGAAGAAAGTGGTGTTGAAAGTAGCGAAGTGTTGTCGGTAAAAAGAAGTCGATCAAGTTTCGTTCGGAAATACGATGCAGGGTATTTACATTTTGGCTTTATAGCAACAGATGATGCTGTTGTGCCCAAACCGCAATGTGTTATTGGTGGAGTTGTACTTGGCAATGACTCCATGAAACCTTCACATCTAAAGAGACACTTGCATTTAAAACATAAAGAAATTAGTACTAAACCAAAAGAGTTTTTGAAAGGAAACTTGAATTGAAATGAAATGTGCGCAGGTGTGTTGAATGTGCGCAGAAAAAGATTTATGGACTTACTCACATAAATACTACAGCTTTATGTGCATCCTATATAGTAGCGCTAAGAATTGCAAAAGCTAAAAAACCCTACAGCGATGGTGAAATGTTAGTAAAAGACTGCATTCAAGACGTTTGTTTGGAAGTCCTCGGTGAAGCGGCAACTACAGAAGTTGCAAAAGTGCCTCTCTCAAGCGACACTATTGCACGACGAGTTGCTGATTTGGCTGAAAATATAGAAATTCAACTCATTAATCACATTAAGTTGGCTAAGTCGTATTCTCTGCAACTCGATGAAAGCACAGACATTTCTAACATGGCAATTCTGCTGGTGTATGTGCGTTATGAATATGAAGGTGAATTTGAAGAAGAGTTTCTTTTCTTTGCTGCGCTTCCACAAAGAACAACTGCTTTAGAAATATCAAAGACCATTATTGATTCCGTTGAAAACAATGAACTAGATATAAAGAATTGCGTGGGAATTTGTTCTGATGGCGCTGCTGCAATGATAGGAGAAAAATCAGGAGTAATTAGGCGAATAAAGGATTTTGCTCCAGAATGTGTTTCAACCCATTGCTTTCTTCACAGGGAAAGTCTTGCAACCAAAAAATTGTCAAGCAAGTTAAACAATATGCTTTGCGAGGTTTTAAAAATTGTAAATCATATTAAAGGAAGTCCATTAAATTCAAGATTATTTACCCTATTATGCGATGATATGCAAGCAAATCACAAGCAACTTTTATTTCATTCCAGCGTGCGGTGCTGTTGAGGGGAAAAGTTTTGTCAAGAGTGTATGAACTCAGGAACGAGCTGGCAATGTTTTTGCATGACAAAAAACCAGAATGGGCACAGCTATTCCGAGATGCACATTGGCTTGCCATGCTTGCTTACCTATCTGATACTTTTGCTATTTTTAATGACCTCAGCACATCAATGCAAGGAAGGAATGCTTCACTTTTTGCAACAGGAGATAAAATTGATGGTATACAACGAAAACTAAAGCATAGAAATTTCGTGTTTCAAGAAATTGTTACGACATGCTTCAACACTTAACATCAATTATCGAAAATGCAGGAGAAAATTTGAATGTCAAAACTATTCAAAATACCACCACAAAGCATTTGACAAATTTGATTGATCGTATTCAACATTATTTTCCAAAACAAAATGATCCACGAAGAGGAAATGAATGGATCCGAAATCCCTTTACATCAAATGTAAATGTAGAAGAGTTAAATGTGAGTGTCAAATTGAAAGATAAATTGTTGGAGCTATCTGCCAATGAAGGCTTGCACAATTGTTTTGAATCAACCTCACTTGCAAACTTCTGGATTAAAGTGAAAGCAGAATATCCGAGGTTTAGTGATATGGCAATAAAAACACTACTTCCATTTCCTTCCACATATCTGTGTGAAGCTGGATTTTCAACTATGACTTACCTAAAGGGAAAGCGCAGAAATGCACTTAATATCCATCCTCCTCTTCGAGTAGCACTGTCTTCCATTGAACCACAATTGGATAACCTATTGGAAAAGAAGCAAGCCCATATCTCGCATTAGAGGGATTAACATAAAAGCATTTTTTACTTTGTTTTTTGTATGGTTGTTGTTTATTAAATAACGCTTGGTTTTTTCTATTTTTTCCGTTTGAAATACATGATTGGTACGTCGAATGACAGAAAGTACGCTGCCGGTACACTCTATTAAAAAGTTTGAGTAGCACTGACCTAAGGAATGCATAAGCAATGATGTGTATATAAAATACAAAGTGAATAAACAAGCCGATTTACGTTATAGGTAAAAGTTTTACTTCGCCATTAGCAAAAACATCACTTTTGCCAATTTGTGGCTTGTGTGATGTAGTTAGAAGAAAAAGTTGTATTGAAACAGATTATAAACTTGGGTCTTCTGAGCATTTTAAACCCAAAACCAACTTTCTAGCTTAACTAGTTTTTAAATTATGAGATTTTCATTAATTTGGGGGAATGCAAAGTTTTTGGGGTTGTTTATCCACCTGGGTGTAAGTGGCAGAACCCCAAAACAACTTTGGAAGGTGTTTTTATACCTAACCATCTACTTTAATAAAGCTGTTTTTTTTTATTTGAAAAAAGAATTTTTTCACTTCACCCTAATGTCCACATACGCTTGAGCAGATGTTATTGGACAAACGCCAAAATACAAAGTTTTTAGACATTGCTCACATACACTTTTCCAGAAGCAAGACGTTTTGTAGGAGAGATACTAACTTTTATCCAACCGATAACGCTTTCATTTCTCAACGAGTTCCACCTTTTTCCAATGAGAGTAGATTCATTCCGATTTTCACAACACAAACTCCTCTTTGGTTGTTGCAAAAATTCCCACACTTCCAGACTATCTTGAGTTCGTGCTGCCCCCATTTGTTTGCCGAAACTTGTAAAAAAGTATTGGTAAGGTTCGGAGAATGGATGGCTTGTTAGGAAAAATTTGGCTTGCTTTTCTAACAAGATTCTCTGCATAAGACCCAACAAGTATTTACATATCTTGTCGGAGGTCCGATGCGGTAAGAGTCGTTGGTAGCGCATCTTACAGCGATAAGCCGCTGGCTCGTGATCGTGGAATTCTTGGTTTAATAGCAGCAAGAGTTTTGCGTTGTTGTACTCTTGGGAAAGACACTTAACGGCAACTTACCTTGATTGATTGCAAGTTTGTGATACAAATATTCTGCCACAACATTATTGGTAACTCCGAAGCAAGTCTAAGCCAACGATGTTCTTTGCATAACTGCAGAGCTATTCCCGTGACCGCAGAATGAAATTATGATAATAATAACACTACAGTGACACTAAGAGACCTGATAGGTCGAAACAGTGTCACTGTCTGCAGTTTGCTAAGTGCATAGCTAGCCTCTTGCATTACTATAATAACAACACAGTTTCACGACTTCATATTCTACATCCTCAACAGATTGCTATTGGTTAGTTTTCTCTTCGTCCACACCCAAGTGATCCTGCTTAGGATAAAATTTACTCTCGGCAGCTTTGCATTTAGGTTAATGGAACGTGCAATCTCCTCCACTCAAAAAGATGGTAATTCTTTATATACTGTATGAATAAACTTTTTTAATTGTGTATTAGATTCCATTGGCTCCCCTGTCTCCCTTTTTATCGATCATTATAAATATGGCTTTGATGATGAAACTGGACGTTTTGACATGGATACGACTTGGAGTTTGGATGACAATTGGTGAGGAATATCAAATGACGTTATGAAACTTTTTGAATAGCTTTTCGTCTCCGTTCTATTAGCAAAGTGATCGAGTATGTTGAAGCGCCGTTTATGATGACAATGACCATGCGTTCGAACCTCACAAAGTCTACGTTGGAACGCACTTGGTAAAAGTACTTCACGGCAATGTCCCCTGCTTGGCTGCTCTGCTTGTGATTGGAAAGCACTTTGCCGGCAGCACATCTGTTTCGTCACTCTCGAAGCTTTTCGTCTGACACTTTTCAACAGAATCCGTCAGAAATAGAGTGAAAAGGTGAAGTGAGTCACTTATATAGAGACACATTTGACGAAAAAGAAAAAAAGGGAAAAAAGCTACATCGTGATTGGTGAAAGAAGCGACCAACGGAAGGAGCGGAAACTAATATATAATTTTTTGACCATAAAAGAATTCTTTTTGTTTGCATAAATTTGGTTTGGATATTTTGATGTACGTGGCTTCAAGGGCGGAAAGATGAAAAGAAGTACAGCCGCGGGCAAGAATAGAAAATTGTTGTCATTATATTCACGTGCGCATGTAGGGTTTTGTAAAAGATCTTGTCCATTAGCAGAAAAGGAAGTTTCAGCTTTAAAGCTTCTGATTGGCTTGCAAGAGCCGGCCAATGTGCTTCGGTCCTGAGAAATATGCTCCTGGAGAATGGCTTTGGGCACGTGCTGCTAAATCCTATGTTTTAGCTTTTGAGAAGTACGACCCACGTACCGACTATCGCAGTGGCACAGAAATTGGTAAACAATGTTGCTTTGATGAAAAGCGGGTAGAACATCCTTTTTGGCTACAGGCAGAAGTTGTCTGGTGGTGTAGACAATGCATAGTTCAACTGCAAAGTAACAGCGTTTGACGGCTGTTTTAATTTGCATTTCGTGCCTCGTCGAAACACTGCCCAGCCATGGCAAGTGAAGATAAACTGGGCATTTCTTCGGGCCTAATTGCGTTGGTCTGTGAAACTGATTTATTTTCTTGATTATAACAGCGTTGATTACAGCTTCTGAATAACCGTTGTTGATAAGGGTTGAACGAATGTTGGAAAGTTCATTTTGAAGAGTAGATTTCGAACAGATGACTAGAGCTCTGTGGACAAGAGTTGAAATCAAATTAGTCTTCCGTTTCATGGGGTAAAAAGAGTTCCAGCGAATGTATTGGCCAGTGAAAGTCGGCTTTCTGTAGATAGATGTAACAAATTCGTGATCATTCTTTTCTACCAGGACGTCGAGAAAGGGCAAAGTCCGATTGCATTCCTTTTCAAAAGTAAAACGAAGCGATGAATGAAGAGAATTTAGATGAGAGAAAAACTCATCACATTTGTCTTCGTCGTTAAAAACTGCAAAAGTATCATCGACGTGTCAATAATACATCAGAGGTTTGTTGACTCTTTTGAAATGCAAAGCAAATATTGCTATTGTTATCTTCCCGTCACAGCAAATATTGCTTTGCATTTCAAAAGAGTCAACAAACCTCTGATGTATTATTGACACGTCGATGATACTTTTGCAGTTTTTAACGACGAAGACAAATGTGATGAGTTTTTCTCTCATCTAAATTCTCTTCATTCATCGCTTCGTTTTACTTTTGAAAAGGAATGCAATCGGACTTTGCCCTTTCTCGACGTCCTGGTAGAAAAGAATGATCACGAATTTGTTACATCTATCTACAGAAAGCCGACTTTCACTGGCCAATACATTCGCTGGAACTCTTTTTACCCCATGAAACGGAAGACTAATTTGATTTCAACTCTTGTCCACAGAGCTCTAGTCATCTGTTCGAAATCTACTCTTCAAAATGAACTTTCCAACATTCGTTCAACCCTTATCAACAACGGTTATTCAGAAGCTGTAATCAACGCTGTTATAATCAAGAAAATAAATCAGTTTCACAGACCAACGCAATTAGGCCCGAAGAAATGCCCAGTTTATCTTCACTTGCCATGGCTGGGCAGTGTTTCGACGAGGCACGAAATGCAAATTAAAACAGCCGTCAAACGCTGTTACTTTGCAGTTGAACTATGCATTGTCTACACCACCAGACAACTTCTGCCTGTAGCCAAAAAGGATGTTCTACCCGCTTTTCATCAAAGCAACATTGTTTACCAATTTCTGTGCCACTGCGATAGTCGGTACGTGGGTCGTACTTCTCAAAAGCTAAAACATAGGATTTAGCAGCACGTGCCCAAAGCCATTCTCCAGGAGCATATTTCTCAGGACCGAAGCACATTGGCCGGCTCTTGCAAGCCAATCAGAAGCTTTAAAGCTGAAACTTCCTTTTCTGCTAATGGACAAGATCTTTTACAAAACCCTACATGCGCACGTGAATATAATGACAACAATTTTCTATTCTTGCCCGCGGCTGTACTTCTTTTCATCTTTCCGCCCTTGAAGCCACGTACATCAAAATATCCAAACCAAATTTATGCAAACAAAAAGAATTCTTTTATGGTCAAAAAATTATATATTAGTTTCCGCTCCTTCCGTTGGTCGCTTCTTTCACCAATCACGATGTAGCTTTTTTCCCTTTTTTTCTTTTCCGTCAAATGTGTCTCTATATAAGTGACTCACTTCACCTTTTCACTCTATTTCTGACGGATTCTGTTGAAAAGTGTCAGACGAAAAGATTCGAGAATGAATACTCTACTTTCTGCAATTTTCAAATTCTGTATCACAAATCAACTGTTTCGTCACTCCAAAGCGCGTGTAAACGCGATGTAGTTCTAGCATAACCAACAAATGGTTTTTCTGTGACGGGAAGAGAACAATATGTGACCGACTAAAGACTTGATTGCTACTTCTTTTATATAGCTAATGTAACCAAACAAAGCAAGATTTACGTGGTTTCATATTTCGTTCTTCTTAATTGCATAGCATTTCGATTTTTGTGCGCTGTGTGATGAGTAGGTTACTAGTAGGCAAACGAATATCGCATGCAGATTCAGAAGAGGTACATGTATATAATGAAATATACAAGTATAAAACATTTAATCAGCCAAATATTTTGGCACTACAAAATTAATACTAACTTTTGTTGTTGTACATCACAAAAGAATCAAAGATTTCAATCAAAAAAATAGTTTACTTAATTTCCATTTACTTTTATTTTATTACCGATAACAAAAACCAGTTGCCATTTTACGATAATACTGTTTAATTTAGCGTAAGAAGTAAAATTTCAAAAAAGTAGCTTTTCAAATGTGAAGGGTTTGTAAGCCTCAATCTTCATCGAATTGCGCCCTTGTTCAGCAGTGTGTAGCTTATTTTCTTTATAGGATTGATATTGTACTTTGGATACGGATATCATCACAGCAAAGCAAGAAAAAAAGAATTGTCAGAAGAAGCTGAACAAATGAATATGGAAGAATTAGGTAGGCTGGGCATTTGTAAACTAATTTCGTTTGTTGTTCATTATTGTCACGAATAAGGAAATTTGCCTCGTAAGCGTAGTTTTCATATATGTATATAGTGTTCTATTATTTTGTTCGCTCATTTACTGATTGAAAAAAGATCTTTTTTCCTCGCAATTGAATTTGTTAAGTACGCCTTTATTACGTCACATTGGTTCTTACGACTTAATAAAATTCCAGATTGTTCTAGTGATTCTAGCTTCTTCGAAGAATTTCGATAACCGATTACATAATTTGAAATGCTTTTTTTTTCACGGGATTTCGTTCAAGAGTTTTCTAGATTGTTTTCCGTCGCATATATAACGCGGTGAGATTTTATTCATTCAGTAGTGTTAGTAGTAGTGTTGTAGTAGTATTGGAGTAGTGTTAGAGAGTAGTAGTGGAGAAGTGCAGTAAAGGGGAGAGAGAGAGAGATTGATTGACAGAACAAAGAGGAACTATTGTTTTTTTTGTGATAATTTATTGTGGATTCTGTGAACGTGGCGAGTATTAAGCAGTTATTGGTGAAATTAGTTTTGGCGGTTTCCTAAATCTGTGGTAAAGTGAGAAGTTCTGAGATTGTTGAGCGAAGAAGTTTGAAGTCGTGAAGTATTATATCTGTGAATACATTATTCTGTTATCAAAGTGGTTTAAGGTGTTTTCAGTGAAAGCCAATCTTTTCCAAGTTTTATTAAGGTGCAGTCAGACCTAATTATCCGAGCGATTATCATACGTCGCCTCAATTTTAAAAGGAATTTAAGATTGAGATAGAACCGAAAAGTTCTACCATTAATATTATTATTATATTAAAACGCGACAATTATGTTTCTCTGTTTATATTTTAGATGAAACAGAACTGAATGGCAACGAAACAAGCGAAGCAACAGCAAATTTACCTTCAAACAAGAACGAATTCTCAAGCAAAACAGCACTTATTCAACGCAATGCTTCTTCGATGGAATAACCCAAAATTTCTCGACTCTCTTTTTTTCGGTATGGTGGTGTTCCAGCCCTTGATGTACCTTAATGCTTTTCAAGTTTGTTCTGTTTCGAGCAGCATCCTATAATTGTCCAGGATTTTGGTACAGATATTTAAAGTTGTTAATAAATGTGAAACGCTGCGCACTTCTTGCAAGTTTTCCAGGGATTCTGCCACTTAGAACATGATCTTGAAGCTCTCCTTTGCGTATCATATGGCCGAGAAATTTGAGCTGTCTCTATTCGATGCAACAAAGCAGTTTGCTCCCTTGTCCCATTTTCGGAATGACTGCCACATAGGTTTGGAATGCTGTCCTTGGAATACGAAGAATTCTGCGATAGAATCATATTTATGTTGCATCTATGTTTTTCCTAGTCTTTGTTGTAAGTGTCCAGGTTTCACCACCTACATGAGAACCGACCACACGAAACATTTCAAAAGTCTTGTGTTAGATGAATGGAAAGCTTGCGATCTCTAAAAATGTTTTTCGTGCTATTTGAACTTGATTTTGCCAGATTTATGCATCGTTCTATTTCTTTTTCACGCTAGGCATCTGAAGTGAGCCAAGATCCTAAATAATTAAAGTGTTGAATTTGCTCAATCTTACTATTGTTGGCTGTTGTGGAGATCAATGATTTATCTGGTGACTGCTTTGACATTACCATGATTTTTGTCTTGTTAATACTCAAGTTGAGACCAAACTTTTCACTTGATGATCGAGCAGCATTCAAAAGTAGTTTCAACCAGCCTCTGAAGATGCAAGGAGCACGGTGTTGTCGGCATAGAGATGTTGTTTATGCGTCTGTCATTTACCTTAATTCCCTCCTCAACCTCCTTCAGTTCCCTCAGGATGAATTCGCTGTACAGGTTGAAAAGGTCAGGACTCATCACACAGTCTTATCTTACACTTCGTTTGACATCAGTCTACCCAGTGAGTTCTTCCATGAGTTTGATGGCTGCTTTTTGCTCTTAATATAGATTACGTATAATGTGGAAGTCCTTGTCATCTATACCAATTTGCTTTAGTATTGTAAGTAGCTGGGAGTGGCACACTTTATCAAATACCTTCTGGTAATCAATAAAGCACAGAAAAACATCTTGTTGGTGCTTAATTGATCGTTCACACAGCGTGCTCATCCCAAAACTTGCATTTCTTGCGTCTTTGTCCACATGAAACCATATTGATAAACTGGGATTTGATATAGAAGTTTTCTTCTTATGCGTCGAAGAATGATTTTTAGTAACAATTTCAAAGTATGCGACATTAAACTGATGGTTCTGTGGTTTTCACCTTCCAGAGCGTTAGGTTTTTTGGGGATCGCAATGAAACCAGACTTGAGCATTTCAGTGGGTATTAGAACAGTTTCGTATATTTCGTTGAAACGTTTCCACACCAGATCCGCACCGTTCTTCCGTAAAGCAATTAGCATCTCAACGACCACCTCATCCGGACCGGCCGCTTTCCCGCTTTTGGACTTTTGTAAGGCCCATTGAACTTCTTTCAGTATTAAGGGGTCACGTTCGTATGAGACTGCCTTATCATCATTATTTTTTTTCTCTATTATCGTGGAATAAAGAAGCTATGTGTTCCTCCAAACGTTTTTTTATATCTTCTGGTTCGCATATGATGTGGCCGTTCAATGATTCGATGCTTCTGGATGTTGGTAGAAGTCCTTTTCTGGCTATCTTGCGAATTTTCTAAAACATTTTCTTAATGTTGGTGTCTTTGAATCTCTCAATCTCCTGATAATTTTCTTCCAACCACTGCTCCTTAGCGCATTTACGTTGCTTTTGGATTTCTTTTTGTATCCTGTTGTATTTTTCTGGATCTGATTTAAACTCCTTCTCTGTAAAAATGGACAAACAGATTTTTTGTCTACAACTTCTCTGCAAAAATGAACTTTTGGTCACAGTGCTGGATTAAGTCCAATAGCGCCTTTGGCCCGGAATGCAACTTTATTGAAAAGAATCCTAATCTACGAGAAAATGCGCTCATAATTTTCCCAATGTCATCTAAATAAAATTTTCGGGTCAATGTCAGGGGCCTCTTACCATGTGCCCTAGGTCAGGGGTGGCGAACCTATGGCACGCGTGCCATATCTGGCACGCGGGGTGATTTTTGCTGGCACGGCACTTGAAACTTCTTATCGCGCATTAGTTCAATCAACATCTAGCAGAGTTACAAACTCAAGTTGGACTAAAATGATTTCTCAGAGTAGATCAAAGCTCTTCCATTTGTCATTTATTTGCTTTGTGAAGTCACGGTTGTAAAACAAGAGAGTGTGTAATTTGATGTCATCGTTTTCTTTTTAGTTAGTTTCTTTTTCAAACAGAAATTTACAACAGTTGGTAAATTTTACTAACAGTTTGAAGAAACCAAGTACAGTAATTTACTTTTACACGTGTAATATATATTTTTTCAGGAATAAATTAAATTTCAAACTTTGCATGATCACAAACTTGAATATTTCTTTTTTTTGATGAATTATTCATTTTTTTACCTGAGATATGTCAAGAGAAAATAGAAGGCTAAAATTATCATCATCCAGCCGTTGAGGGTTTCAAAGCTGGTGGACTAAGAGTGTGGCATGATTAGCAGTGATGATAAAGCAGTATGTGTCTTGTGTTGTAATAAATTTGTTTGTAGAACATCTTCAGTTAAAAGTCATTTCGAAACGAACCATAAAGACCTTTATTTGAAAACGAAAGAAGAACGAAGAGAAATTATTTCTAAAGCTTGTAAGGAGAAGAAAATGCAATCATCAAATCCAATGAAATTTATAGGTGGCTCTTCAAATGTTGCTGCAGCGAGTTATATTGTGTCAAAAGCAATTGCCAAACACGTAAAACCATTCAGTGAAGGACAATTTATCAAACAAGCATGGCTTGAATGTGCACCGGTTTTATTCGAAAATTTCAAAGAAAAAGAAAAAATTATTCCGAGAATAAAAGAAATACCGTTATCTAGAAATACAGTGAAAGCTAGAATTTTGGATATGGCTGACAATGTTTCTCACCAGCAAAATAAAGACTTAAGTTCTAGTAATTTTTTATCTATCTGTCTTGATGAAAGTACTGACATAACAGGCTCGGCACGTTTAGCAATTTTTGGCCGTTATTTGGTTAATAATACCATTAGAGAAGAGTTGATCAGCTTAGCGCCATTAGAAACAACAACAAGAGGGATAGACATATGCAATGCTGTTGTGAAACAGCTGACTGAAAGAAAACTTGATTTTTCTAAAATAGTATCTGTATTAACAGATGGTGCTGGCCGTATGACCGGAAAAACCAATGAATTTATCAATTTATTTACTCAGCATTTAGGACATTCCATCTTGAGCTTTCAGTGCATTATACACCAGCAAGTATTATGTGCAAAAACTGGTTTTAAATCACTGCAGCACATTATGGATGTAGTAACAAAACTAATTAACTTAATGGTTGCTTATCTATTAAACAAACGAAAATTTAAAGAACTACTTGGCGATATGGATTCTATGCATGTTGGTTTGCTGATGAACAATAATGTGCGATGGTTAAGTCGGGGAAAAGTTCTGGAACGATTTGTTGAATGCTTGGATGAAATTATAATTTTTTTAACTACCGAAAAAATTTATTGAAAAGTATAAAGTGTTGTTTGATAGCCAATGGATTTTAAAATTAATGCTTTTTACTGATTTGTGCTTACATGTAAACGAATTGAACACAGGTTTGCAAGTCGTAATAAAACCATTATTATCATGTTTGAATTAATCAAAGCATTCGAAGCAAAACTACGAGTATTCTATCGAGATGTTGATTCAAAAACTTTCAAGTATTTTAAAAACACAAAGGAATATTTTTTACAACTTGAATCTCATGACCATCTTAAGCAAGGAATAAATCAACTATTAAGAATGTTTTGTGAAGTTATTCCAGAGTTAATCAAGGAATTTGATTCTAGATCTACACAATTCAGGCAATTCGCTGAAACAACGCAATTTATTTTGCATCCAGACTCAACATCACTAGAAACACTAAATTTGGAAAGCTTGAAGTGGGTAGATTTGGAAGATATAAAAATGCAATTAATTGATTTCCAATCTAGTTCTATATGGAAACAAAAGTTTATCGATCTGAGAAGAGACTTAGAATTAATAAAGAACGATAGAGCAGGTGGTGTATTAACATGCAATCCAGAAGAAAAAGTATTGAAAACATGGGATACCATTCCCAATACTTTCATTTGTCTAAAAAAATTAGCAATTGCTATTTTATCAATTTTTTCATCTACGTATTGTTGTAAATCATTGTTTTCGCAAATGAACTTGATCAAAAACAATTTGAGAAGTAGCTTGATTGATGAGTCTTCATCGCATGCGCATTACTTAAAGTGACAGAGTATGAACCAGATATAAAATGTTTATCATCTAAATTACAGCAACAGAAATCTCATTAACATATTATGATTTGTGGTAATAAATATAATCAATAATTTGCATAATTTACATTTTTAATTAGTTTTGTTCAATGTTAGTGGCACGGTATAAATTTGCTTTACGTCACTTATAATATTTTGGCACGTTTGTAGGAAAAGGTTCGCCACCCCTGCCCTAGGTTACAGCCCTTTGTGACCCCTTTTCTCTTAATCCACCTCTAAATGGCCAAAATAGCCTCCCTACCGTATTTAGGGAACGAAAGTAGCAATTGTTTTTGATGTTTTTCACCGAAAACAAGTAGTTTTAAAAGGCTTATTTTCCACGGATTTGCTTTTTTTACGGAATTCGGTTTTAGAAAACTCTCCTTTTTCCTCTTATTTCACAACCAAACTGTCAATAGCAGGCGTGGCCACACTTGCCGTTACAAAGAGCCGAAAGAGGCAAAAACGATAGAGGCCGTTGTTGAAAGAGCGGCAACGCAATCCTTAGTTTGTTTGAACTGACGCATTTTCCGTCGAGGTAGAGGGTGATGACCACCTTTTTTTGGAGACCATCATTTTCAAAGCACGAAATAAGGCATTTGCACCCTTTCACAGGCTCCAAAACCCAACGTGGCCCACAGCAGGTTACATTATTGTACACAAATACAACGTACCGCAGTTTGGCCACTCCTGGTCTATAGCTTAAAGCAAAACCAATTTGATAGCTTTGATAGCTTATGCCCCCGATGCAGTGTTTTTAGAAAATGATCGCAGTGTAGTAATGGCGTAAGGTTGGGATGCATCCAGACGAAACATGAGGCAGGTAAGAGAGTTTGACCAAAATTTTGATATATCTCTTTGATTCTCTTACTTAATTGGGTGTGTTTTCCATTCTAAAATTGTTCGCTTTTATGAGCTTATTCTGCAACTTATCATAGACTGTAAAGAAACTCCGGTAAAATTAGTGAAACCTAAAGTGTGAAGAAAAAATTGTGGAAACTTAACATCTCTGTTTCAAAACGCGCTGAACACACAAAACATTTTTGTTAATTTACTCGAAAACATACCAAACCTAGGTTAAGCTCAATCTCCAAAAATCGTTGGAGAGTAGGTTTTATTCTGTCTTGGACTACATTTATGCTGATGCCTTTGCGACCATATGCGTTGCTAGAGGAGCCTCTGGATTCATTACTCCAAAGTTTTTTGAAGCCGATCGAGGAACAAAGTACTTTTTAAGTACGTTATAACAAAGTTATCAAAAATATTTGAAGTACAGATTGACAAAATTAAAGGTAAAAAAATTGATCTCCAGAAAAGGTCATCGAACAAAGTTAAGAACCACAACGACCGAAAAATATATTTTGCCCTTTTTCTCTTCTCCAAAAGCAAATTGCTTCTGGCTACGCTAAAGTTCCTGTTTGATCGGTTCACCAAACATTTGATCTAAAAACTTGCAATTTCACTGGTTTTATCCATTTTCAACGGAGGAGACAGTGTCCTCGGGCTCTACCTTGGGCATGGTGGTGTAAAGTAACAAAGTACTTCTACTTGAATATATTACTTAAGCAGTTTTTTTCAGTAACGACTACTTTTTGAAGTAGTTTTTTAGCTACTGTACTTTTACTTGCTTACTTTTGGCGTAAAGTAACGCCACTTTTGTAGCTTTTGTTTTGTAAAAGTACAAAGTAATTTTTAAATTTGAATCACGAATTTGACAAAACTGCTCATTTTTCTATGTCTCTTTCAACACATTGACAGATAGATAGTTTTTAAATCTAGTCGTTTTCGCACAAGCTTTAGTGGCAACACTGTTTCAAACTTTTTCTGTTTCTATTACACTTTTTAGTTTAATGCTCTACGGTTAAACATAGATTTTTTAAGGGAGGAATCGCATCAATTGGTTAATCTCAGAATTTCAGTGTTAAACTTTTTCACCGAAACAGTTTGGTTTTAATGCAGCTGTTGGATAATTATGCTCAAAAAGTTTTAGCTTGAGTTTTAAAAATTTTGGCGAAACCGGGTTTTTAGGCTTCAATTCTTGTTTCTATTGCTGCTAGAAACAAATGAAAGTTTTTTATGTTTCTGTCTAGCGAGCTGACTAACGTACGATAAGTCAAGTATCTAAGAAGGGTTGGCAACAAGTGTTCTGGACATAGCAATTATCCCGAGAAATGTTGAGATCAACCAATTATTGTAATTAATACCTTTCAAACTTTCCTATAGTTTCTACAGTATTTCAGGCGTTCAAGTGGAGAATTTTTTATTTTTGAAGATGTTTTTTGCTGGTTTTGTCAATTGTTTACCATCTTGAAAAAATCTGACTCTATTCAGTCACTTCCGACCCCCGCGGGGAGGAAGTATTCGACTGGATCATCTCTTCTGACCTCCTCCCCCTCAATGAACCTGACACACCCACCCTTCTCCATCGTTCCTCTGGCAGTCGCTTTTCTCCTGACATCTTCTTTGCCCCTCTTCTCTTGCCCTTTCTTGCTCCTGGGAGGTGCTACAGGACCTTGGTTCTGACCACCTACCAATTCTTCTATCTGTCCCGTTCTCTCCAGCCTATCGCCCCAACGAGCGCCCCCTTTCCTTCAATTTTCAGAAAGCTTTCTGGGATGGGTTTGCCTCCTACATTGACTCTCACTGTCCTTCAGCAGAGGAATACTCGTCTCTTTCTCTTTCCTCTGCTGCTGCTCCTTTTACCAATCTGGCACTGAATGCGGCCAAATCTTCCATTCCTTTCGGCCTCATCAAACGCCCTCCTAAAGCCTGGTGGTCTGCTGAGGTGGAAAGTGCGGTTAGTGAAAGATGCAAGGCTTTCGCTGCCGCTCACAGAAGTGATGAAGACGGACAGGCTTACATCTCCCCTTCTCGACGCGCCTCGTCAGTCATCGCCAAGGTCAAGGCGGAAGCATGGCAGACGGCCTGCTCTTTTCTTTCACCTAAATCTAATCCTAAATCTGTACACTCTCTTCTTCGCTCTATCGCTGGCTCATCTTCCTCGTGTTCTTCCTCTCCTAACTTCCCCAACTGTTCTTCTCCCAGGGAATTGGCTTCGGTCTATGCCACTTACCTGAGATCCCACTTTTCCGTTTCTCAGCCAAAGGCTCTGCGTAGCAGAGCCAGAGGCTACCCCCCCCCCCCCTGAGCTCCGCCGAGCCACATGCCCTGTGGAGTCTCACTCGTCCTTTTGCTCTCCTTTCACTCTCGCTGAATTTCATGCGGCTGCCTCCAACCTTTTCTCGTCCACCGCCACTGGTCCAGACAAAGTTGCCTATCCCATGCTAAAGCATCTTCCTCGCTCTGGCATGGATTTTCTTCTTCACATCTTCAATCTCTCCTGGTCTTCGCATTCCTTTCCTTCCATCTGGAAGACATCTTCCATTATTCCCATTTACAAGATGGGAAAGCCTCTCGACTCTCCTGCTTCCTTCCGGCCTATCTCTCTCACCTCCTGCGTCTCAAAGCTTTTTGAACGCATCATTCTATCCCGTCTACTCTTCTTTCTGGAATCTAATTCCATTCTCTCTCCCCGTCAGGCCGGTTTCCGCCCAGGACGGTCTACTCTAGATCAAATTCTGTACCTTTCTCAGTCCATTTCGGATGGGTTTAACAAACCCAGGCCGGGATCTCGGACGATCATGTCTGCT
Organism: Trididemnum clinides; assembly: GCA_963675345.1. Taxonomy (NCBI): domain Eukaryota; kingdom Metazoa; phylum Chordata; class Ascidiacea; order Aplousobranchia; family Didemnidae; genus Trididemnum; species Trididemnum clinides. Next base: position 18,030,600 of record OY776295.1, on the reverse strand, counting down.
ATCGATTTCTCGACAGCTTTAGACTCTGTCTGGCATCCCGTTCTTTTCCACAAATTGATTTCGGCTGGTCTCCCTCCTTGCTTTGCTCGTTGGACTCAATCTTTCCTTTCTGATAGGCGCGCTTCTGTGGTCTATCAAAATCACAAAAGTCGTTCCTTTCGAGTCCGTCGAAGTGTTTCGCAAGGATCCGTTGTTGACCCTGTACTTTTCTCTCTCTTCATTAATGATCCTCCGGCTTCTCTTCCTTCTTCCGTCAGCTGCTCTCTTTACGCTGACGATCTGGTCATTTGGTCCTCCTCCCCCTCGGTCCCCATTGCAGTGGAGGCCACACAAGGAGCTCTGTTTCGATTGGAGCGCTGATCTGAGTACTGGTGTCTTCCTCTCAATCCGAGCAAATGTGAGGCCTCCTTCTTCTCTGTGGATCCCCACCTACCTAACCACCAGCCCAACCTCCTTCTACTCGGCTCCCGCCTTCGCTTCAATCCCGCTCCAACTGTTCTTGGGGTCCCCTTCGACCGCACTCTTTCCTTTTCTAAGCATGAATCTTCGCTAAAGGCCAAGTTTTTCCCACGTCTCAAGGCCTTACGCTGTATCTCTGCTTCCTCATGGGGCCCATCTAAAGAGTCCCTCTCTCTTTTGTATAAATCTTTTCTTCGGTCCCTTCTCACTTACGCTTCACCCGGATGGTTTGCTTTCCTAAGCGCTACCAATACCACCAAATTGGAACGCTTCCATCAAGCGGCCAGTCGCGCCATCACCGGCTGCCTCTCATCCTCCCCTATCCCTCTGCTTCTCTCCGAGGCTTCTTTACCTCCCCTACGAGTCACTCTGACTCATTTCACTCTTTTATCTTATGAGCGGGCTCTTCATCTCCCAACCTCCTTTCCTATCTCAGGTTTGGCCAGACTAGGAGTGAAACCAAGACTCTGCAGATCGTCCTGGAGAGCTTTTGCGTCCACTCACCCGCTCATGCTTCCTTCTACTTGTTCTAGGGAGGCTCTTCTTGCTTGCCCTCCCTTTCCTCCTTGAAATCTTCCTTCGTTCACGGTGGAGTCCACCTTTTCCTCTCCATGCTCTCGCTCTGATCCCCCTCACTCTCGCCAAGGTGCGGCTCTCGCCCACGTTGACTCTCTCCCCCTCATGATCTGATACTCTGGACAGACGGCTCTGTTCCTTTTCCTTTTGGCAAAGGCGGCTCTGGTGTACTTGCCAACTGCTCTCTCTGTGGCACTGAGGCCACTCTTTCCTTTTCGGCAGGCCCAGTATGTTCAAGTTTTTCTGCTGAAGCCTGCGCCATTCTGCACGCTCTTTGCTGGTCTCGGCAGTACCAACAAGTCTGCCATTTCTCTTCTTTTCTCCAACTATCTGACTCTCATTCTGTCCTCGCCGCCCTGTTCTCTCCTCCATCTTTCCTATTATCTCAAACTCTGTGTCAGATCTGGCAGGAACTGTCTTCTCTTTCCTTCTGTTTTATTAGACTACAATGGGTCCCCGGACACTCGTTTCTCCCGGGGAACGACGCGGCTGATGAGCTGGCCGAACGGGGAGCGCTACTTGCGCCCTCTGCAATCCCTTGTAGTCTCTCTCCTCTTATCTCTCGTATCCACTCTCGTCTTATCTCGGAATGGAGGCGTACTGTCTCATCGAAGTATCTTCACACAGGTTTCCTCGATTTCCACCGAAGAACTTGTGCTCCCTCGTCATGCTCGCTGTGTCCTCTCTCATCTTCGCTGCAACGGACACAGCCTTCTATAAGGTTCTTATCTCTCTAGGATTGGCAGAATCGAGAATTCTTCGTGCAGCGCCTGTGGACACTCGTCCCAGGACACCTCTCATCTCATTCTGCACTGTCCAGCTACGGACTCTTTGCGCTGCTCACTCTTTGGCGACTCTCTGTCTCTCTACGACTTCTGGTCCAAACCCTAGGGAGTTGGCCGGCTTCTGGGGCTCCATGGTCTTCCGCCATGCCTCCATCCCTCGGAAGGGGTCTAATAATCAACAACAAAAACAACAGGTTCTTACAAGTACTTCCAGTAAAATTTATAATTTTCCGCGACGTTGTGTTGATAGCAAGAGCTACGAAAATATTTCAAATAACAGGCTTGAAAATTTGACTGTATAGTTTACCTGGAAGATGATTTTTTTACAACAGCATCCGGATATAGACGACACGATGGCGAAGAATCGAACCCATAACCTATTGGTTGAGAGTTTATTGGACATTCTCTACGGCACCAGTCATCACCAAGAGCGCGCAGTTGATACTTTGCAGCGCTACTTTTTATTTGAGTACTTTTAGGATCACTACTTTTTTACTTCTACTTGATTAAACTCTTTGATCGGTATTTTCTCCTTTACTTCGAGCAGTTTCACCGCCAGTAATTATACTTTTACTTGATTACAGTTTCAAACTACTTTTTGCACCACTGCATTGACATTAGGTTAACCAAGTATCTGGTGTGGTGTGAAGTGTGACTCGATGTAAACTAAACCCGCTTAAAAATTCCACTCGCGAACAGTTGGCTGTATCAGTCAAATAAATTAACGTGAACAGATTTGGCCAAACTGTTAGCTAAAGGGATTGAATTAAATTAACGTAAACAGATTGACATTAATGTTAAATTATTAGGGGGATAATTACATTGACATGCCCCCTAAAAAAATATTGAGGATCCATTCCCGCTGGGATGTACGTATATGGTATTGTGTCGCGTTTTGATAATAATAGAACTTTTCGGTTCTATCTCAATCTTAAATTTCCTTTAAAATTGAGGCGATGTATAATAATCGCTCGGATAATTAGGTCTGACTGCAACTTAATAAAACTTGGAAAAAGATTGGCTTACACTAAAACACCTTAAACCACTTTAATAACAGAATAATGTATTCGCAGAAATAATACTTCACGACTTCAAGCTTCTTCGCTCAACGATCTCAGAATTAATCACTTTACTATACAATCAGAAAAACCGCCAAAACTAATTTCATCAATAACTGCTTAATACTCGCCACGTCCACAGAATCCACAATAAATTATCACAAAAAAACAATACCCCTTCTTTACTTTGTCAATCAATTTCTCTCTCTCCACTACAACGTTTTTCTACACTCTCTACTACTCAAAAATCCCGTCGCCTTATATACAAATCGAAAAAACAATCCAGAAAACGCTAGAACGAAATTACGTGAAAAAAGAAAAAAACCATTAAGTTACGTAATCGGTTATCGAAATTCTTCGAAGAAGCTAGAATCACTAGATCAATCTGGAATCTTATTATGTCGTAATAACAATTGTGACGTAATAAAGGCGCACTACAGCAAATTCAATTGCGAGAAAAAAAGGTCTTTTTTTTTCAATCAGTAACCCCGCGAACAAATGACACAGCACTTTACACAATATGAAAACAATTCTTACAAGGCAAATTTCCTTATTCGTGACATATTGAATCAATCCCATGGCAAGTATGATACCTACAAACTTTTGCATTTCATCGAATGTCACGTCGGTCTATCGTTGCATTATTGAGCTTCTGCAAATATGAGTCTTTGCTAAATATTGCCGAAAATATTGGTTGGTTACCGAAACCATTATATTAATAATTTCATTGTCAAAGTATTTTCCAAGCAATGAAACATGTACTTCTTCAGCATCTTGGGAAGAAATTCGCTTTTTAGAGCTGAACTGCCAGAAAAAGAAAATCTTTGTTTATTAACAAAATTGGAGTGCCATACTGAACGAGCTTAACTTGTGGCAGGTGTGCCTGCTTCCTGGGAGGATATCTGTGGTCGAATTAAAGAAGTATTGTCGTCAGACGTTTCTCAAAATGAATTATCAGTGGAAGAATCTTTTTCAGAAAGACTATATTCACTGCCATTTTCACTACCATCCTCACAAAGATCTTCAGATGATGAATGATCTTCGTTGATATTTAAAGTTCTTGCAGCTGTATTGCTTGAACCGTAAAAATTATCAGAAATGTTACCATTATAAACTTAGCAAAAGTGTTAAAAGTACTATTTGAAATTGAAAAGCTGTTTTTATTCATTTTGAGATTATTTGGAAGGGTTGGATTAGGAAACTTGCTGTAAACAAGGGTTTCAGCTATAAATTCACGAGTGAAAACCTCTTGTTTTTTAGAGATTATCTCTGTTTTGTTGAGTTGAAATACACAGATTTGTTTAAAATTAAGGTTTCCACCCAAAAGTTATCGGTGTAGCCTTTTTTTTGGAAATCAATACTATTTTACGGGGCCAAAAAGCAGTCTATAGGACTTGTGCGGAAGGGAAAACCCTATTCTTCAAGACGTGGGTCCCTAAAAAGGGAGCCTCAGGCAGCTGCCTCACTTGCCTCACCCTAAATCCACCACTGTGTGCATTACATATGATGCACGGGATTTTTTTGAATAAATAGCTTCAAAACATTTAAAAACAAAGCCTGGTACTCAGAAATCCAACTTTTATGACAAAATATTGAGCACTCAGGAATGGACGTAGGAGATTACACGCGAAAAATGATCAGGATAGGAAAAAGGTTAATAGTCGTTTAACGGCAGGCCTCTGTAGCTCTCTGGCCCTAAATCAATGCAGCCTCCCAACTGCATCTCCTCTTATAACCCTGTTGGCAGTTGCAGAAAAAAAGTAAAAAATAGGATTTAAGATCCGTATGCTTCGAGCTCAACCTCGCTTTTTCTTTGTATAAGTGAGATTTAGTATTGAAGTAAACATAGCCTACAAACAAGCCAAAAAATTAGAAGCTGCTCGAGGCTGGTTTGATATTGGCGGGCTGATCGATAAAGATCAAAGTAGACAGATCCTCATGAGATTTATCATAATCATTAAAACACTCGTAGAAAAGGGTCAACTAGTGGAGCTACGGGGCTCACACCCCTCTTGATCATGACACTATGCATTAAAATATAGAAAAAATCTTTTTTAGGCCAACAAGTTTGCCACAAAACACCTCAAAAAGGGTGGAAGACCTTTTTTTGTTTACAATATGTGTAATTAGTTGAAGTTTCAGGGGCTCTAGACTCCGCCAGGAGATCTTACGGTGCTACCTTGGACAGAAATCTATTTCTAGGAAAACGAAGGAAATATGTTGCCCTCAACTTTTACACATTTTGTATCCGTTTTACTTGGTTGATTGTATTTGTAATCTGTAACTGCCAGCAATATGCATATAGCGTAACGCTGTTCTAGGCAAATGGTTAAAGACCTTTTGTGAATTTTAATCTATAGGCCTACCCGCAAAACACTAGCTACTCGGGACAACACTATTTTTAAATATTCATTTCATTGGACTGTAATTGCTTCCAGGGTAACCTTATTTGCGGTTAGCTTCAACACGGTTTATTCGCTTGCACTAGCCTATAGAGTGTAGCCTACGTAGGCCTGCTTGGAAATTTTGATAATCTTGCTTTTTTACATTTTTCGTGATCTCGAGTCGTTTTTGTGCAAAGGGCTGGACGTATGGCAACTGAGAAAGGTTATCGCATATTGTAAAATATATTAGGTTAAGAACAATGCCGAAACGATTAATTGTTAACCGCACATTTAGCTACATAAAAACAATTTTTGAGTACTTTAAATTAAAACATCAGCTGACTTTAAATGAATTTGACGGGTGCTTATCAGTTCGCCAACGTTTCCAAATATTAGCGAAAACGCTAACAAGCCGATTGAAAAGTTAGCTTGATTATTTAGCGGTTTATAAACGAGCCTGTCACTGAGTACAAAGTAAGTCTAATCTACATAATTACATAAAGTAGGTCTACTCCAGTGATAGCCGTTAGCCGGTTCGCACTGGTTCGTGAGAACCGGTTCCAAAAATTTGCTGAATTCATAGAATCGGTTGTTAAAAATATTTGAGCATGAATCTCTAATTTGAAAATTTAGGTCTCCAAAAACATAAAAGTCGTCGCCTTGTTTTGTGGAAACATTCATCAACTTTTTTCTGATAGAACATGTTCTTGCAACTTTTGAATGCCATCACTGGTCTACTTTATGTAATGGTAAAAAACCATGCCCGTCAGCAAGTCATTACGTAGGTCTGCTCTTTGTAATGACTGGATGATTGGATGATTTTTTACCATTTCCATGCCAAATGACCTGTATTTTGCTACGCATTTCTTTTCTTTGAGTCTAATTTTGTTGCTTAGTGAATTTCAGTCTAAGTGCTATTTTATTTGATTTAAATATGATCAAAATGAAACGGAACAGTCCACCAAAAGGTTTCTTTTCTGAAGCAGTTTCTGGACTTTTCATTCTCTAGCTTATGATCTGGTTTTGACTTATGAACAGTAGTCTCTTGTTTGTGTAATTGTGAAACTAGATCGTGTGTACAAATGTTACCGCATGAATCCATAGCGCAATTGTGTAAATAGAGGGTCCGCAAAAGGAGTAGCCAATTCGTTTCCATATGAAAGTTTACGGCTATTTTGTGGAGATCAACTTCTTTTGAAAGCCTTTTCCTTTTTATTTTAGTGTTAAGGGCCTTTTTTTGTTGGTGAGCTCATTTTGCTTTGCTGTCAATAACCAAACGAGGGCGCATTTTGTCATGAACATGCCCTAGTACAGGGGTGGGCAACTGTTTTGGCTTGCAAACCTCATCGCGGTCACGGATGTTAGCTGATGGCCGCATTGAGGATTCAAGAGTTGGCGAGGGCTGCATTCACCATTCATTAGTGGCCGAGGGTCAGTGCTTAAAATCTTGCAATAGCTGTATGCAAAGCAAAAGCTTGCGTTCACTTGAAATTTTGCGTTATCACCTAACAATGTATCGTTTCCAGTATTGAAAATGAAGGTGTCTCTAAAAAAAAAGTCATTTTCCTTGGATTTGACGGAAAATGCGTCAGTGCAAACCAACGGTTGCTCTTTTAATGGTAGCTTCTAAAGTCTTTGGCTCTGTAATACGGCAAGTGTTCTTCCCCTTGTCATCTTAACTCATATATATGCAAGTTTCAAAAAGTGTTCGCGGGCCGCACAAAACCCTCTCGGGGGCCGCATTTTGCCCACCCCTGCCCAAGTACGTTACATAATAAATCGCATGCTAATTTCAACGCTTAAAATGTAATCGATTTCCAAGTACCAGGATAGTCATTATGCAGAGAGGTGATAATCTCAAAGTCAGTTGAGTATCGATCTATACTGAATTTCGACCACCGTATAGTATTTAGGATACAGTCCGCAAAACAGTGACCAGTCGATAGATCGGAGTCTACTTTGAGCTTCAAACAATATACCTGATATAAAGATGACCTCAAACAGTCTCGTTAGATAATAATATCAGCCCAGTTGTTATTTAAATATCGATTTTTGCTGACTTTTGTCCAATGTTTATTAGACTCAATTAGCAAAATCGCTTGGCAATCGATTGATCAAGGTCTCCTCGGAGTTCATAGAACAAGACCTGTTCAAAAACAATCTCAAAAAAATTTAGAAATAATACAGCCATCATTTAAAATTGGTTTCTGGCGTTTGCTTAACATTAGCGTTTAGCTTGAAGTGGTTTCAATTAGTAAAATTCTTGGACGGTCGATTGGACGAAAATTCTTTTGAGCATTGTAACATCGGACTGCAAAAGCGCTAGTGCTGGTTTACATTTCCGTCTATTTGTCATCTGTGCAGTGACTGATAAATGAGTATTTATTTATTGCAATAGGTCTAGGCTACGCAGCGGTGGTGGCATGACAAAATATCATGATAAAAAGATCGTTTTAGTCAGCCACAACCAATCGATACAGGTCACGGTAGATCACGGGAAGGTTGCCTGATACCATTTAGAATAAAGCGAAATAGCATTTTGACGTATTGGATAGAATGTAGAAATCAATTTAATGCAGAATTTATTGTATCAGACCAAAGAGTAAATTTTTTGAGAGCATTCAGCATTTTTGATGTAGATCAAGACGACATAAAGATAGTGGTCTTAGTTTGGTCTTGGAATTTTTCTCGGATGAAATTGGGGATGGCAAGTACCCTAAAATGTCCACGTTATTCTTTTGTTGCGTAGAGTGGTAACGATAGGGCCCAATAAACATATGGGGATTAGTTGCCTCGTATCGATTTCTTGTGACTAATTTACTATCTTGCAGTTGCTAGTTTTCCGTTTTGTTTGAGTATTTGAATTTCTAACTAAATTTATCACTTTTGACTATACTTCAAAGCGTTACAAAACATCATGAGCTGCAAGGAAAATCTTACCAAGTTTGGAAAAAATTTGATCCGAAAAAAAACCGTTCCAAGAAATCCTTTGCATTCAGGTAAGGTTTCATCTAAAACTGCTCGATTGGATAGAGCATTGGTGGTCGAAAAATTGTTGCATTAATGCCCGTTAAGATGACCTTTCGAACTTGGCATAGCACAAAAGAAATAAATGATTCAGATTAGGGTAACCAATTTAAATAATACTAGTAAAAACAATTGGGTGCTGCGGACAAGGCGGCTGTTGGTTCAATCTCCAGTTGAAATCCGTAGGTCTATTACATAACCGCAGGCTTTAAGTCATGCAGATACAGGCAAAAGAAAAGATGTGGAAACACAAAAAAAGTAAAATTTTCTTAGAGTATTCTGCAACCGCCTAAAGGTGTTAAATCTGTTTTGGTAAAAGACTCATAGTTACAAGCGGAGATTCTTAAGGATTTTCAATCAAAAATTTTTTTAGTGTAGTTGCAGGACACCAGCAAAAAAAGCTGAATGTGATCTATGGGGGTTTGGGAATTATATCTGTCTTAATGTTACGAAGCTTACGCCGACAGGATGGTTGACTAATATGGACAAAACAATTGCTTTCGAATAGGCAATCTCCAAAAAATATCTCCAAGCTCACCACTCTACCCAAATCAAAATATCAGATTCGCTCTTGAAACTGTAGCATAAAAATTTGCGCCCCTACATTTGAGGTTATTTCCGCCAATGCTCCTATCTTTTTTTAATGATGGAATTACGTTTCTATGCTGGAATAAAGTTGTGGAACGGCTTTTCTTTTCTAATAGGGAAAAATTAAAGGGGGAGATTGGGTGCACGAGCACCATTGTCAGCAGTTTAAAAGGGGTCCTTGAAAACTGTAGATAACAGAAACAATTTGTTTAAGACACCTAAAAAAACTCACAAAATGGAAGAATAGATCTCGAGATTGCTGAAGTGGGTAATAGGCTGCTGCAGCATCTGATTGCTAGAAAAGCACTCAAAGTTTTGAAAAAAAAGGAAGAGAAGAAGATGATTGGAAGAGAGGATTCTGGCCAGTAGTTAAATGTTTGGAGGTGAGCCCCACTCCAAAAAGATGCACCTGGACCCTTGTGGTGTTTGGTTTGGCCATCTACCCACTATATCCAAGTATCTGATGCATTGCCCTATTCGGTATTACAAATAGTTTCACCAAATTCAAGCCTTCCGCTATCTTTGGTTGGGCTACAATCCAGCAAGCACGACTAGTTGACAAAGAAACATTCACTCGTGCGTATGAGCTTATTTTCTTTTTATCAGTCTATTGTCAGATTGGGCAACCTCGACGGATAGACTGCTTAGCCCACCACCTGTCTGCCACATAAAACTCGCAGGAAATCCATTAAGTGTCTTGCCCGAGGACACCATAAACAAACTTATCCCCCTTTTTTCCCACGCTATATCTTTCTTGCTGAGCGTCAAGCGGGGAAGCTGTGAATACAGTTTTTAAAGTCTTCGGTATGACTAAACAGGAAATGAACCCAGACCCACTCACCGCAAAGCGGACATTGTAACCACTGCATAACTACGCAGGTAGCCTACCAAAAAAACCCCATAGATTGTATCCCACCTTTGTAGGCCTGTGCCTACTGGATTCTGACGCAATTTCCTATTAAATCAAAATGTGAAAAACTTACCTAACTATTGTGTTTGCTTCTTGATTAGATTTATTACGATGTCTTGGGTTGCTGGATCTTACATATCTATCCATTGGTGCTATGATTGGTGTGGGAATTTACGTCACAATGGGCCAACTTACAAGAGAGGCCGGCCCTTCAGTCGTGGTTAGCTACCTCCTAGGTGGTTTCGCATCAGTTCTTTCAGCTTTATGTTATGCAGGTAAGTTAACAACTTGAATGACCATCACTTTTCGGCTCGAGGCCATATTTAAAAATTGTTGGAAATGAACCTATTTCTGTATCTAGGCAAGGGTTGAGGGCCTTTCCCCCATTTTTGTGGCTATACGCCTGGTGAAGCTAAGGGAAGGAAGAAGTTCTCCGAAAAGCGAAAAGTTGTTAGGAGCTCATTTTTATATATTCTTTCCCTAACTACTTTGTAGCCCATATACCGGTATTGTAATTACCATGAAGCAATGGGAATTAACTTATTGCTTTTGCTACTAGAATTGCTAAGAAAAAAAGCAACATTAGAAAGGACTTCACTACATACTGTAATGTGTTGGACCAAAAAATATCTTTACTCGCCCGTTAGCCTCCTTACACTGGTGCTATTCAGAAATTAGGAAGACAATTGCTCTTCATCCTTTTAAATGTGATGCTGGATGCAAACAATTTTTTTTTTTAGCCTTTGCTATTTTTCTACAAAACTACAAAAACGAAATATTTGATCTGATAATTTTTAGAACTTGCTGCTCGCATTCCTATTGCTGGATCTTCCTATCAGTTTACTTATATGACGATGGGGGAATTTTGGGGATTTTTTGTCGGTTGGAATATTGCGCTGGAACACGCTATTGGTGCCGCTGCCATAAGTCGAGCCGTAAGTGGGTAAGTGCGATAAAGATCTTGTCGTACAAAAGTTGAATTGGTTGGTTGAATGAGGTTAGCGCTGTAAGCAATTACTTATTTTTCATAATACCTCCTGCACGTGCGCAGAACGACTGGTCAAAAGTAAAACTTATTTACTGTTTGAGAGAACACTGAAACATGGCTAATGAAAGATCTAAGCCGATTCAGGCGCTTAAACAGAATTTTTGTAAGGGTAAGGCTGAACCTGAATTGTCTTACTGGCAACGTTGATGCGTTTGTAATCCTCAAGTAGTGGTGTTTGCCCTTTTTGAAAACAAAGTGCCGCGGTAAGGGTCGCTCTCCTGTTTTTGTGGTTGCGTCCCTGGATCTATTCTGAGCAAACCTTGTAAAAAAATATTACGAAATCTGTTTGAGCTTGAGCAGCAAGATTAAGGTGCTGTTTATTTGCGTATCAGGTAAGAGAAATATGAACTTTACCTTATTGATTGGTCAAGGGTAAAAAAATTATTAATTTTAACAATAGCTCATATCTTGATAACGTGGAAGATGATGTGATGTAATCTCGATAATTCCCGTTTAGATTTCGCAAAAGATGCATTTTGTTTCATAGAAAACAGTTTTTCTCCACAATTAAAAGAAAAAGATTGAAGCTAACACGCTATATTTTTTAGGTACATTGATTCTTTGTTTGGAGATGTTATCCGAAAGTACCTAACTGCTCACCTTCCAATGCCTGGAGGATTTCTGGCAACCTATCCTGATTTTTTGGCAGCTGGATACATTGTAGTGATTGTTACACTTGTTGCGCTTGGAATTAAACTGTCATCGAGGACAAATATTTTCTTTGCTTCTCTCAACTTCATCATTTGTTCTTTTATTATAGGTGCATTTAGTAAAAAGTAGGCTTATATGCTATATTGCTACAGTAATTAACAACAAATATTGCGTTAAATTTAACTGGACTAGAAAAAACCTCAGAGAAAAAATTAGGAAATCAATACCCTGAGGCACTCTCTACTTTCATCTTGATCTTTGTTGCTTTCAGAAGTCCCTTCTCTAAACCTGTGATCAAATGATCACACGTGCAAACAAAGGGGGATTGGTTGTTCCTTTACGAAAGACATTTTACAATCGTTTCCTCAGCGTGGCCGATTCTAACAAAAAGTAAATTTAATGAAAGTAATACGAAGAAATTCAAGCGGAATGTTGAAACTTGGGAGCTGTTTTGAAGTCTCAAAGTTCCAACATTCTGTTTGAAGTTGCAAGTTGTAATTGATTAGCGCCGCGATTGCTGCCTTCGAGTCAGAAGAAATATTAACAGTTAATAACGAGAATCTAAAGATTTTCTTATTTTCATAAAAAAATAAAGCCTCGATTCAAGAAGGGTATTTCCTGAAGCAGTCCAAATTACATTATCCTAGGCCAAAAAAAAATCTGCATTAACCGAAAAGATCCGACAAAAGCAGACTCACTTCAGAAAGAATAACATTCTTATCCCAATATAACAAAAAATTGATGGAATTTCAGAAGCGTTTCCTAATTTTTTATCAAAAAATGTTTGTTAGGCCCATTGAAGACTCCGTCTCTGCAATAATAGTAGAAGTTCAGGTAGATTTTGATTTTGTAATTTTGAATATCCTTATATTTGTCTTTAGTGTCAGCAATGATACTTGGCAAAGGAACATATTGGGTTGATGCAGATCACGGAGGATTTTTACCTCATCGCTTTTCAGCAACCCTGAGTGCAGCTGCTACATTGATTTTTGCGTACATCGGGTATGAAGTTGTGGGAGCTGCTGCAGAGGAGGCAAAAAATCCAAGGAGGTTGGTGAGCTAAACAAAAATGCGTAGCTAATGGTGATTTCATGAAAAACTTAGTCAAAATTTTATGGACGAGTTTAGGCGGTTGCTCACTACAAAAGACTAAACTTACATGAACTAAAAATTTGATAAACCTAATAAGCTCAACCGTTTAAATAGTTAGAACTGCATATAGACTGTTGTAGTTTACAGGAATTTATGTGGCCACTGCCAAAACAGCGAATTCAAAAGAACTAAAGGCCTTAAGCACTCCCTTCTTTTTTGCCAAAACAAATCAGCCTTAAAAATCAAGTAAAGCCTTTTGGAAGCTCTCAAAAATGCCCCAAAATTCTTGAAAAGACTGCTTTAAAAAATCTAAGAAAATTTGTGGTCTAGCCCCCTCTCATAAAAATGTTTGATGAACCCCATTGACCGCATGCCAGAAATAAATTATTTTTAGACGGGTTCAACCTCACGATATGGGTTCAATTTACGCATCATATTAACCGTGAAAGTCCTTAGCTGCTCTGGCTCCAGTGTATCATACTGCGGTAAAATGCAACCAATGAAACTTTTTGAAAAAAAAAAGCATTACCGACTATGGTGGTAGTGTTAAAACTTTCCATCATTTTATACCTGGGCCACTGATGATTTAAATTGGTCTAATTGAATTAGATGTGAGCTATTCTGTTATGTAAATTCATTGTATTGTACTTACTATATTTTTGTATAGAAACATTCCTTTGTCGCTGATCATTTCAATATTTGCAGTCATGGTTATTTACACATCTGTGGCCGCATCTTTTGTATCTCTTGTGCCGTGGTATAATGCTTCTGTCAGTGCCCCGTTTTCGGATGTCTATGTAGACCATGGTTGGTATTGGGCCAAATACATCATAACCGTGGGCATCATTGTTGCTTCAAGTGCAGCCAATATTGCTTCAACTGTTGCTATCCCTCGTTATTTGTTTTCAATGGCGAGAGATGGATTACTGATGCAATGCTTTGCCATTGTCAACCCACACACAGATGTAAGTATTTCCTTACGAACGTGATATAGAAATGGGACCCTAAAGCAGAATTTCAAATCCATTAACGTATTGTTGTAATTGATAATGTAACGTTTAAAATTAGACAAAATTTTAAGGAAAAATCACGTCGAGCCATATTGAAAAAGCGGTCTTAGGAAAAAGGATAAGAAAGATGAAGTAATAAAACGAAAAGTAAAACAGAAGAAAATCTCTAAAACAAAGTTGCAGGGATCCCGAAAAGGTTCAATTTTTTTTCCCATAAACAAAATCCTACAAGCTATATTTTTCGCCTAAAAGAAGTTAATCAACCTATAGAACCACTACAATGATATTGCATGGCTGCTCTAATTATACAGTAAATCTAGTCTGAACTGCTTCTGCAAAGTGACGCAGCACTCCAATTCTCCCCCCCTCCCCACCCCAAAGAAAGGTCTGCAAGAGCTCCCCTGTGATTGATCTCAAAAAAATTTTAGTGTTTGTATTTTATGCAAACAATCATGAAGAAAAGTGAAAGTGTGGCTTCTCTATTCTAACAAAATCGACCAAAACAAAACTAAGAGCAACACAAATGCAATGTCATTGTAAAAATACCGAAACAATGGTATTTGCTAGTTATTGTTATCAAAATGCCCTGCAGCAGATCATTTTACTGGCAAACGCTTAAAACTATGGCAATCTCGTAACCTAGAAATCATGCGCATGAACTGTCAATTGATAGCATGGCTAATGATAACAATTTGCTTCTGTTATGGTGAAAATAGCGTATTCTTGACTTTGGTCTGCGAGTCTACAAGCTTGTTGTTGCTGTTGTCGTTGTAGTTGTTGTTGTTTTTGTTGTTGTTGTTGTTGTTGTTGTCGTCGTCACTCGACCTCCACCTCTAAGCATGAGCATGAGCAAAACCCAGGTGGATGGATATGAAGCCCCAGAAGTAGTGCAACTGTCATCGGCCTAGATCAGTGGTCGTAATTGGAGGAAGTTTTGCCAAAAAACCTGCGTCTGACTGGACAGAATGAGTTAAAAAGTATTCAGAATTGGATTTATTACAGGCGCTCCACGAAAGATTCTTAATTCTGTTAGTTTTAGAGAGACAAGAATCCAAAAGAAGATTGCGCCCGTTGCTGCAGAGGCCAGAGAGGACAAACTGAGCGAAGTTCAGTGGAGAGTTGGAGACGTGTATAGAATAATTTTGATGAATCAGTTCACTTGCAGTCCAGAAGAAGCGAACAGTAGATTTGAAAAGTAAAAGGAGAGAGGGGCTACTAGCGACTGTGCATAGCAAAAGTACTGTAACTAGTCTGGCCAGCTTATTGATTATTTTTACTATTTACAACAGCCAACATTGGTTCTGGTGGAAGGTAACGAAAAGACAAAACTCGCTACATTTTGCTGCAACTTGATGCTGATATACACACATAAATTACACTCTCACTTTGGCCGCTTGCAGATTACCACGTGATCTGATACGGTTATGTTCGGTTCTGTTACAGAATAATGCTTGTTGATTTTGCATTTACAAAACTTGTGCTGATTCAATAAAACTTGGTTTCCACTGGAAGCGTTAGCCTCAAACTTCTGGTCTCAGACCTGCAACATAATAAGCCTGCGTACACGCATTCAGTTTTTCACAAACAGAGCGATGCTCTCTTCGCGCTTACTATCAAGCAGCGAAACCTCGACTCAAAACCTGTTCTACATATCGGTATGAAGTTTTATTCCTGGTTGCGAAAACCTCTATGTGCGAACGCAGTTAATAACCCCAAGCATTAGTGCTACCGTCAAGTCTTAGCGGGAAAGATAAAATTTCTTCAACCATGGAAATTGAGGCTTTGAAGTCACCATAGCTCAACTGCCAATATTTTGTTCTCTGAAGAGTCAATCAAGTTCAAATATCAGTAGTTATCAGAAAAGTAACTTAAGGTACAGCAGTTTTAGTTGCATAAAATTAAGCAATTTTCTGCTGCTATACTTGCTTGCAATGCAATGCTGTTCTACGTTGAGGTTTATTTGATTTAGCGTTTTGCTGCGGCCATTTATACTATACCGGTAAATGAGTGCATCTTAGGAAGAGATTACACAAAGCGTATGGGTTTTCATGAAACCCTCAAAACTTATGTGCAAGTAACCATGATTTTTAGTTCCGTGGATAAATTTATGCCCCTATTAGAACGCGCTTCCCCTATGAAAAAGGCTTGGGGCGGCTATTACAGCTTTGCTTCTGCACCTTTAGTCTACCAATAACTTTTGCTTTCTTTAGTAACCAGTAGTTGTCATGATATTTGCGTAAACTTTCCACTTGCTTTTTAGGTCCCGGTTTATGCCACCATACTTGCTGGTTCGTGGTGCGTTCTTCTTTGTCTTTTATTTGGGCTGAAAGAACTTATTGAGTTTATGTCGATTGGTCAACTGATAGCATGTGTCTTCGTTGCTATGTGTGTAATAAAATTAAGATACATGCCTTTTACAACAAGGTAAGAGTTGAGAGTTTAACTCTTTCTTTTGTCATCAGTTTCTGTGGTACCAGTCTAGTATGTGTCCTACCTTCTGAGCGTGGCCTACCATATTGTTTGTTTAGTAAGTATTTGTTCACATTTTTGCTATTTCCTTTGGAGTGTACACTGCCCCGTACATTTATATACCGGGCCTGCCCCTTCAGTGTACACTGCCTTCCTATTCAAACTGGGTAGGCCACATACTAGACCAGAAGAAAAAAGGTAGGCCACATACTAGACTGGCACCGTTTCTGTTGTGCAGAAAGAAATATAGTGTGATGAGCCACTAGTAAACTCTTTGAAATTTGATGTTTTGAAAGAATATGCAACAAACAAGGGTTTCAAACGCTTTTTTGAAGGGGGTTGTTTGTCGATTTTGAAAAAATTTGTTACGCCAAACGATATTTTCACATAACTTTTTTTCTGAGGTTTCATTTAATATTTTTTTTTACAGCAGCTACGAAGAAGTTGGATCGCCATTGCCTTCCGGTACTGTGGTAATTGTCGGAAAACAAAATGAGGAATCAACTGCATTATTGAATGAAAACAATGCGCATTCTAGCTCTACACTTTGCAACAACAACGACTTTGAATTGATTGGTACTTTAAAACCAAGCATTCGCAAATCACAGTTTGCTGTTGGAATCTTAAGTTGGACTGACCGTTTCAAACCGGGTAACGTTCCGGTTGTTTCCATGTTTATTGCATGGATTTTCACTACAGCTGCTCTTGCAATGTTGCTGTTTGGATCGGTTTATTTATCGGAATGGTGGTATGCCACGATCTTTGCTTTGTTTTTTCTTATCGTTTTGATCTTGGTAATTCTGATGACAATGTTTGTTCAAGATCCTACCATTGAGACTTACAAGGTAAATTCAAAAGAATGCCGCAAAAAACTTTATCATGATTTAGGACGGGAAGTAATTTTCAGAACGCACAAACTGATACTGCATAACAACACTAAACCACTTTACATTTTTTGTAATTCGTAGCCTACTGTGTATATGTAAATAAATTACCAAAAACGAAAAGTGGTTTAGGGTTGCTACGCAGTTTCAGTTGATGGATTCTGAAAGTTACGTGACTTACATACAATTATTGCATGTAGCCTATGTTTCGCATGCACTTTCTAAACCAGCTTTTTATTTGAGAAATCCTTTAAGTGCTCTATAAATCGCACAATCTCTAGCTACATCCACCGCTCGATTGGCTCAATTCCAAGCCTAGAGCAAGTCTAGTCCCTCATATCACTCATACCATAGGCATACCTGGACAGGTTACAAGACCATTGCTCACTAAAATTAAAAATATCCGATCAAGAAAAGCAGATGCTTTTAGTTATTTGGAATAAGAAACGTCGATTTCAAAATATAAGATAATCCAACAGAAGTTGCGACATAAATTTACAAAATTGGTAGTCAGAATATATAGACCTCCAAGGAAAGGTAATCCAATAATTTTCATGTTTTTGCTTTCCTCTCTTTTTCAAACCAAATTGCTTCTGGTTACGCCGGTTACCTATGCGCCTAGTTTTTGAGCGGCCAAGCTTGTGTGGAAAAATAATTAGGCAAAAGAGTTTTCTTGGGCTATTCTAGTTACATGGCTAAACTAATAACGCGGCTGAGAACTTTCAGCGCAATGAAACAGCAACACTTTCATACCTTTCAAATTCCTCTTCTGCGAAATTTATTCATTTGCGACACACCTTCTATTCTTGTTAAATAAAACATTTCTGCAGATTGCATTTAAGATAGCTCTCGTTCAATCGTTACACATGATTTATAATTACATATATGAACACAAAAACAAAAATCTGATTAAAAATCAATAGGTTAACATGCCAAGACAGCTTTCGTTTCATAACCACTGAAATTCAACGTTACGCATCACTGCAGTTGCTTTACTAATTTGAGCATCGAGTTTTTGTTCTAGTACTCGCAAAGTAATCCCCTGATGCTTGAATTTTTCTCCCTGCTTCCGAAGATATTTAAAACGGTATTCACTCCTTCCCTGCTTGGTGTTTAGCAGTAAAGGAATAATGTGGTGAAAAAGCCAGCAAGTTTGCTCGTTTTGTCCTTAGTTATAGCATTTTACGAGATTTCCCTTTTTTTATGTGCAGGCAGGTGAGGGGATCGAGCAATTTACGATTCGCTGTGGCCCACTATAACCATTAATTAAAGTCTAGCAAACAGAGCATGTACTCATATACATGAGCCAAACACAAAAAAAAACAGTTCAGGCGATTCACATCACAGCTCATTTGAAAAACTGCTCATTTGAATTCACGCATCAGAACAGCAACTAGATGGCCAATTGCAATTAACCATTATCGTGATATAAGTACGAAGCGTTTAAAATGGAGGCAAAAACTTTTTCTCCCCGTTTTACAAATTTTTGGTACGCTACTGATTAGAGGCTGATAAGATATCCACTAGGGTGAAGTGAAAAAATTCTTTTTTCAAATAAAAAAAAACAGCTTTATTAAAGTAGGTGGTTAGGTATAAAAACACCTTCCAAAGTTGTTTTGGGGTTCTGCAACTTACACCCAGGTGGATAAACACCCCCAAAAATTTTGTGCTCCCCCCAAATTAATGAAAATCTCATAACTTAAAAACTAGTTAAGCTAGAAAGTTGGTTTTGGGTTTAAAATGCTCAGAAGACCCAAGTTTATCTCTGCTCCGATACAACTTTTTCTTCTAACTACATCACACAAGCCACAAATTGGCAAAAATAATGTTTTTGATGAAATCGTTAAAAAAATTATTTATTATTAAGAAATTGTTGTCAAATCGATGTTTTAGCTAAAGTCATTTCTTAGCTACTTGCACAGATAAAGAAATTTTCACTTAGTATTTTAATCTAGCAGTCTTTGAAGCAAGAAAAATTGACAAAAATGCTACCAACACTATATACTCAACAATAGTTGCACACTATGTAGAATAACAAAATGTAGCCCAATTTACTAATTTTCAAGTTTTTTAGGCATTAAATTGCTTTTTGGTGTTAAAAGTTTTCATGAGTTTTCTTGATAGTATTTTCTGTCTGATAAGTCCATCTCTATTTTTGAATCCAGCAATAGCTGCTGAAGCTTCAGAAACCAGGTTTATATGCCTTTCAACAGCTTGATTGTGGCAAGGATGTTCCAGGTTGAGTTTGTGTTGTTGAAAAGCCTCAATTTCTTTATTCAATAACTGTTTTAATGCAGTTGGTTCATGCATGTCTTTAAACTCAAGCTTGACAAGGAATAATAAGTTTTTGCATTAGTATTGATTTGGGTATTATGATTTTCTTACATCTACTTCTTCATCATGACCAACATTATCCAAATTTTTCTTAGATACTCTGATGCTAAGTATTTTGTTGACTGCAAGAAGGCGGACATTGTAATCATTATCAGCCAGCATCGCAAGTAATATATTTTCATAGTGAGCAAAATAAGCATTTCGTTACAAAACCGCTACAGCAATATCCTGAATAATTTTGTTTGGAAATCCCATTACTTATGTAAGGATATTGAGATAGTTCTTTGGTCTATCAGTAATTTTGTTGTTGAATTTTATTTGAAACCAACCAGGAAAGTAAACTGTAATTAAAAATTCTGCCAAAGTGCTTAAATTAGATGTCGGCTTTTCTTGGGCAACATAAAATCGAAGAATACGACATCCAAGTGTTAACCAGAGTAAATGGTTTAGCCCTCCTACTTCGAGAAACTCAAGATTAGCATCAACTGATCCCAACATGACGGCAAAGCAAATCTTGTAAGCATAACATTGATTACTGCTTTAATCATCCATCAAAGAGTTTGGAATAACAGGAAATTTTGGATTTGGGATCGATTTGAACTTTACTACTTTCCACCAGAAACAGCACCATTCAACTGCCTACCAATAGATCCTGAAAAAGAGTCTGGTCCAGAAGTTACGCCATCTAAGTTTTGAAAAACATGTCTGAGAGGAAGCTCATTTTAATTGAGCAAGCATATAATCCATTGTAGTGGTCTTCCTATTAAAGTTTCTAATGATGCAATAAATCCTTTGCTTTTGCCAGTCATTATAGCGGTTCCATCAGATCCAACAATCTTCAATCTTTGTTCTAGAGCTGTATCTTTGATTGCAGAATAAACTGATGTTGCTATTTTATATCCAGTCCCATCTTCTGGCATTACATGTGAGAGATAAACACCATTAGGCCCTCCTACAATTACATAATGTTCTTCAATGACTGTTTGGCGATGATAATTTCCATTTACTTCAACCATTGTCATTGTTGCATCTTTCCTTCTATCTTCAAAAATGGAATCCACTAATTCAAATAATTCTTGCTCCTTGTTTCTAATTTCTTCTCTGTATTTTTGCCTTTGTCTTCGCTGCTTGCTTCTATCCACCACATATCTTTTATCCTCTTCAGAAACAATTCCAAAAGCTTTTAATGTAGCCGAAGCTATAGCTGCACCAGCTCTATCAGACACTTCATATCGCTCACAAACCATTGCAAGTTCTTTCAACGTAACTCAATTCTGCTGCAAAATAGTTTTTGAAGAGCAAGGTAACGCTGAATCAAATGATACTGATATTTCTGTATTTTCACTAGTTCTTGTATCAGATTGAAAACCAATTACAACGTCAATATTTGCTGAGCTTGATGAACCTGTATTATTAAAATCGGATTGTTTTTGAGACATTTTTTGAAGAAAATTTAAATCAGACTGATCGATTTGTTCAAAAACATCCAAACATTTTCTTTTTCTAGGACCTATTTGATCTTCTTAAAATGCAAAGACATCTTCATTCATTTTTAACTCATTAATTTCTTCAAGTTTTCGTCGCTGTTTCTGGTCATTACAAAAAATATCGAACAATTCTTCAATATCACGTAAATTCCGTCATATCATAATTAAGTGTCGCACTGGTGTTGAATCCTTTTTTACCTTTTTTTGGCTGAGATTCAATCTGTCGAAAATCTTTGACAAGAGTTAAAATTCTAAGCACAATGCCATATACTCGTACACTTACGCAATAAACATTACAGTGGATCCAACGTTCATATAGTTCATTTGTAACAATGACAGCTGCAGCTTTTGTTCGCCAATTTCTTTTATGGAGCAATCTTTGCAAAACATCTCTTTTGTTTGGAAGAACACTATTTGGAAAGGAGTCACAGCTTTTAAAAAGATATTTTCCTTGATGCTCACAAACTCCACAAACAGCTTTTCTTGTAAGCATTCCAAAATGATAACACTTTACACAGTAAGAGTACCAAGGTTATAAGATATTTTTGAGAATGAAAAACATTTTCTCTATTTTATTAATCTCCTAAAAATATTTTGAACTTTGGTACCAAATTAATTTTGACTAGTAATGCAGTAGTTAATCAAAGGACTGCAAAAACAATGATGTATATATAAAATACAAATTGAATAAGCAAGCCGATTTACGTTATAGGTAAAAGTTTTGCTTCGCCATTAGCAAAAACATCATTTTTGCCAATTTGTGGCTTGAGTGTTGTAGTTAGAAGAAAAAGTTGTATTGGAGCAGATACAAATACCAACTTTCTAGCTTAACTAGTTTTTAAGTTATGAGATTTTCATTAATTTGGGGGAGCACAAAATTTTTGGGGTGTTTATCCACCTGGGTGTAAGTTGCAGAACCCCAAAACAACTTTGGAAGGTGTTTTTATACCTAACCACCTACTTTAATAAAGCTGTTTTTTTTATTTGAAAAAAGAATTTTTTCACTTCACCCTAATGTCCACATACGCTTGAGCAGATGTTATTGGACAAACGCCAAAATACAAAGTTTTTAGACATTGCTCACATACACTTTTCCAGAAGCAAGACGTTTTGTAGAAGAGATACTAACTTATGTCCAACCGATAACGCTTTCATTTCTCAACGAGTTCCACCTTTTTCCAATGAGAGTAGGTTCATTCCGATTTTCACTACACAAACTCCTCTTTGGTTGTTGCAAAAATTTCCACACTTCCAGACTATCTTGAGTTCGTGCTGCCCCTATTTGTTTGCCGAAACTTGTAAAAAAGTATTGGTAAGGTTCGGAGAATGGATGGCTTGTTAGGAAAAATTTGGCTTGCTTTTCTAACAAGATTCTCTGCATAAGACCCCAACAAGTATTTACATATCTTGTCGGAGGTCCGATGCGGTAAAAGTCGTTGGTAGCGCACCTTACAGCGATAAGCCGCTGGCTCGTAATCGTGGAATTGTTAGTTTAATAGCAGCAAGAGTTTTGCGTTGTTGTGCTCTTGGGAAAGACACTTAACGGCAACTTACCTTGATTGATTGCAAGTTTGTGATACAAATATTCTGCCACAACATTATTGGTAACTCCGAAGCAAGTCTAAGCCAACGATGTTCTTTGCATAACTGCAGAGCTATTCCCGTGACCGCAGAATGAAATTATGATAATAATAACACTACAGTGACACTAAGAGACCTGATAGGTCGAAACAGTGTCACTGTCTGCAGTTTGCTAAGTGCATAGCTAGCCTCTTGCATTACTATAATAACAACACAGTTTCACGACTTCATATTCTACATCCTCAACAGATTGCTATTGGTTAGTTTTCTCTTCGTCCACACAGCCATAAGTGATCCTGCTTAGGATAAAATTTACTCTCGGCAGCTTTGCATTTAGGTTAATGGAACGTGCAATCTCCTCCACTCAAAAAGATGGTAATTCTTTATATACTGTATGAATAAACTTTTTTAATTATGTACTAGATTCCATTGGCTCCCCTGTCTCCATTTTTATCGATCATTATAAACATGGCTTTGATGATGAAACTGGACGTTTTGACATGGATGCGACTTGGAGTTTGGATGACAATTGGTGAGGAATATCAAATGACGTTATGAAACTTTTTGAATAGCTTTTCGTCTCCGTTCTATTGGCAAAGTAATCAAGTATGTTGAAGCGCCGTTTATGATGACAATGACCATGCGTTCGAACCTCACAAAGTCTACGTTGGAACGCACTTGGTAAAAGTACTTCACGGCAATGTCCCCTGCTTGGCTGCTCTGCTTGTGATTGGAAAGCACTTTGCCGGCAGCACATCTGTTTCGTCACTCCAAAGCGCGTGTAAACGCGACGTAGTTCCAGCGTAACCGACAAATGGTTTTTCTGTGACGGGAAGAGAACAATATGTGACCGACTAAAGACTTGATTGCTACCTCTTTTTTATAGCTAATGTAACCAAACAAAGCAAGGTTCACGTGATTTCATATTTCGTTCTTCTTAATTGCATAGTATTTCGATTTTTGTGCGCTGTGTGATGAGTAGGTTGCTAGTAGGCAAATGAATATCGCATGCAGATTCAGAAGAGGTACATGTATATAATGAAATATACAAGTATAAAACATTTAATCAGCCAAATATTTTGGCACTACAAAATTAATACTATCTTTTGTTGTTGTACATTACAAAAGAATCAAAGATTTCAATCAAAAAAATAGTTTACTTAATTTCCATTTACTTTTATTTTATTACCGATAACAAAAACCAGTTGCCATTTTACGATAATACTGTTTAATTTAGCGTAAGAAGTAAAATTTCAAAAAAGTAGCTTTTCAAGTGTGAAGGGTTTGTAAGCCTCAATCTTCATCGAATTGCGCCCTTGTTCAGCAGTGTGTAGCTTATTTTCTTTATAGGATTGATATTGTACTTTGGATACGGATATCATCACAGCAAAGCAAGAAAAAAAGAATTGTCAGAAGAAGCTGAACAAATGAATATGGAAGAATTAGGTAGGCTGGGCATTTGTAAACTAATTTCGTTTGTTGTTCATCATGTTTCTCTGTTTATATTTTAGATGAAACAGAACTGAATGGCAACGAAACAAGCGAAGCAACAGCAAATTTACCTTCAAACAAGAACGAATTCTCAAGCAAAACAGCACTTATTCAACGCAATGCTTCTTCGATGGAATAACCCAAAATTTCTCGACTCTCTTTTTTTCGGTATGGTGGTGTTCCAGCCCTTGATGTACCTTGATGCTTTTCAAGTTTGTTCTGTTTCGAGCAGCATCCTATAATTGTCCAGGATTTTAGTACAAATATTTAAAGTTGTTAATAAATGTGAAACGCTGCGCACTTCTTGCAAGTTTTCCAGGGATTCTGCCACTTAAAACATGATCTTGAAGCTCTCCTTTGCGTATCATATGGCCGAGAAATTTGAGCTGTCTCTATTCGATGCAACAAAGCAGTTTGCTCCCTTGTCCCATTTTCGGAATGACTGTCACCTAGGTTTGGAATGCTGTCCTTGGAATACGAAGAATTCTGCGATAGAATCATATTTATGCTGCATCTATGTTTTTCCTAGTCTTTGTTGTAAGTGTCCAGGTTTTACCACCTACATGAGAACCGACCACACGAAACATTTCAAAAGTCTTGTGTTAGATGAATGGAAAGCTTGCGATCTCTAAAAATGTTTTTCATGCTATTTAAACTTGATTTTGCCAGATTTATGCATCGTTCTATTTCTTTTTCACGCTAGGCATCTGAAGTGAGCCAAGATCCTAAATAATTAAAGTCTTGAATTTGCTCAATCTTACTATTGTTGGCTGTTGTGGAGATCAATGATTTATCTGGTGACTGCTTTGACATTACCATGATTTTTGTCTTGTTAATACTCAAGTTGAGACCAAACTTTTCACTTGATGATTGAGCAGCATTCAAAAGTAGTTTCAACCAGCCTCTGAAGATGCAAGGAGCACGGTGTTGTCGGCATAAAGGTGTTGTTTATGCGTCTGCCATTTACCTTAATTCCCTCCTCAACCTCCTCCAGTTCCCTCAGGATGAATTCGCTGTACAGGTTGAAAAGGTCAGGACTCATCACACAGTCTTATCTTACACTTCGTTTGACATCAGTCCACCCAGTGAGTTCTTCCATGAGTTTGATGGCTTCTTTTTGCTCTTAATATAGATTACGTATAATGCGGAAGTCCTTGTCATCTATACCAATTTGCTTTAGTATTGTAAGTAGCTGGGAGTGGCACACTTTATCAAATGCCTTCTGGCAATCAATAAAGCACAGAAAAACATCTTGTTGGTGCTTAATTGATCGTTCACACAGCGTGCTCATCCCAAAAATTGCATTTCTTGCGCCTTTGTCCTCATGAAACCATATTGATAAACTGGGATTTGATATAGAAGTTTTCTTCTTATGTGTCGAAGAATGATTTTTAGTAACAATTTTAAAGTATGCGACATTAAACTGATGGTTCTGTGGTTTTCACCTTCCAGAGCGTTAGGTTTTTTGGGGATCGCAATGAAACCAGACTTGAGCATTTCAGTGGGTATTAGAACAGTTTCGTATATTTCGTTGAAACGTTTCCACACCAGATCCGCACCGTTCTTCCGTAAAGCAATTAGCATCTCAACGACCACCTCATCCGGACCGGCCGCTTTCCCGCTTTTGGACTTTTGTAACGCCCATTGAACTTCTTTCAGTATTAAGGGGTCACGTTCGTATGAGACTGCCTTATCATCATTATTTTCTTCTCTATCATCGTGGAATAAAGAAGCTATGTATTCCTCCAAACGTTTTTTTATATCTTCTGGTTCGCATATGATGTGGCCGTTCAATGATTCGATGCTTCTGGATGTTGGTAGAAGTCCTTTTCTGGCTATCTTGCGAATTTTCTAAAACATTTTCTTAATGTTGGTGTCTTTGAATCTCTCAATCTCCTGATAATTTTCTTCCAACCACTGCTCCTTAGCGCATTTACGTTGCTTTTGGATTTCTTTTTGTATCCTGTTGTATTTTTCTGGATCTGATTTAAACTCCTTCTCTGTAAAAATGGACAAACAGATTTTTTGTCTACAACTTCTCTGCAAAAATGAACTTTTGGTCACAGTGCTGGATTAAGTCCAATAGCGCCTTTGGCCCGGAATGCAACTTTATTGAAAAGAATCCTAATCTACGAGAAAATGCGCTCATAATTTTCCCAATGTTATCTAAACAAAATTTTCGGGTCAATGTCAGGGGCCTCTTACCATGTGCCCTAGGTTACAACCCTTTGTGACCCCTTTTCTCTTAATCCACCTCTAAATGGCCAAAATAGCCTCCCTACCGTATTTAGGGAACGTAAGTAACAATTGTTTTTGATGTTTTTCACTGAAAACAAGTAGTTTTAAAAGGCTTATTTTCCACGGATTTGCTTTTTTTTACGCAATTCGGTTTTAGAAAACTCTCCTTTTTCCTCTTATTTCACAACCAAACTGTCAATAGCAGGCGTGGCCACACTTGCCGTTACAAAGAGCCGAAAGAGGCAAAAACGATAGAGGCCGTTGTTGAAAGAGCGGCAACGCAATCCTTAGTTTGTTTGAACTGACGCATTTTCCGTCGAGGTAGAGGGTGATGACCACCTTTTTTTGGAGACCATCATTTTCAAAGCACGAAATAAGGCATTTGCACCCTTTCACAGGCTCCAAAACCCAACGTGGCCCACAGCAGGTTACATTATTGTACACAAATACAACGTACCGCAGTTTGGCCACTCCTGGTCTATAGCTTAAAGCAAAACCAATTTGATAGCTTTGATAGCTTATCCCCCCGATGCAGTGTTTTTAGAAAATGATCGCAGTGTAGTAATGGCGTAAGGTTGGGATGCATGCAGACGAAACATGAGGCAGGTAAGAGAGTTTGACCAAAATTTTGATATATCTCTTTGATTCTCTTACTTAATTGGGTGTGTTTTCCATTCTAAAATTGTTCGCTTTTATGAGCTTATTCTGCAACTTATCATAGACTGTAAAGAAACTCCGGTAAAATTAGTGAAACCTAAAGTGTGAAGAAAAAATTGTGGAAACTTAACATCTCTGTTTCAAAACGCGCTGAACACACAAAACATTTTTGTTAATTTACTCGAAAACATACCAAACCTAGGTTAAGCTCAATCTCAAAAAATCGTTGGAGAGTAGGTTTTATTCTGTCTTGGACTACATTTATGCTGATGCCTTTGCGACCATATGCGTTGCTAGAGGAGCCTCTGGATTCATTACTCCAAAGTTTTTTGAAGCCGATCGAGGAACAAAGTACTTTTTAAGTACGTTATAACAAAGTTATCAAAAATATTTGAAGTTTAGATTGACAAAATTAAAGGTAAAAAAATTGATCTCCAGAAAAGGTCATCGAACAAAGTTAAGAACCACAACGACCGAAAAATATATTTTGCCCTTTTTCTCTTCTCCAAAAGCAAATTGCTTCTGGCTACGCTAAAGTTCCTGTTTGATCGGTTCACCAAACATTTGATCTAAAAACTTGCAATTTCACTGGTTTTATCCATTTTCAACGGAGGAGACAGTGTCCTCGGGCTCTACCTTGGGCATGGTGGTGTAAAGTAACAAAGTACTTCTACTTGAATATATTACTTAAGCAGTTTTTTTCAGTAACGACTACTTTTTGAAGTAGTTTTTTAGCTACTGTACTTTTACTTTTACTTGCTTACTTTTGGCGTAAAGTAACGCCACTTTTGTTTTGTAAAAGTACAAAGTAATTTTTAAATTTGAATCACGAATTTGACAAAACTGCTCATTTTTCTATGTCTCTTTCAACACATTGACAGGTAGATAGTTTTTAAATCTAGTCGTTTTCGCACAAGCTTTAGTGGCAACACTGTTTCAAACTTTTTTTTGTTTCTATTACACTTTTTAGTTTAATGCTCTACGGTTAAACATAGATTTTTTTAAGGGAGGAATTGCACCAATTGGTTAATCTCAGAATTTCAGTGTTAAACTTTTTCGCCGAAACAGTGGTTTTAATGCAGCTGTTGGATAATTATGCTCAAAAAGTTTTAGTTTGGGTTTTAAAAATCTTGGCAAAACCGGGTTTTTAGATTTCAATTCTGGTTTCTATTGCTGCTAGAAACAGATGAAAGTTTTTTATGTTTCTGACTAGCGAGCTGGCTTACGTACAATAAGTCAAGTATCTAAGAAGGGTTGGCAACAAATGTTCTGGACATAGCAATTATCCCGAGAAATGTTGAGATCAACCAATTATTGTAATTAATACCTTTCAAAATTTTCTGTAGTTTCTACAGTATTTCAGGCGTTCAAGTGGAGAATTTTTTATTTTTGAAGATGTTTTTTGCTGGTTTTGTCATTTGTTTACCATCTTGAAAAAATCTGACTCTATTCAGGTTGCTGTGGTTTATTATCGTTTGATCAATAATTTTGACGGATTAACTTTGTCAAAAATTTGTTTTTTAGCTAAAAAATTTGTACGGTTTGTTAAATATTACAAAATTTCCAAAAAATATGCTCCATTCTTATATTCCTTGCGGTAGTCACGTTTAAACAAGTTGTACCAGGTTCTTCCTAGCACTTCCAGTAAAATTCATAATTTTCCGCGACGTTGTGTTGATAGCAAGAGCTACGAAAATATTTCAAATAACAGGCTTGAAAATTTGACTGTATAGTTTACCTGGAAGATGATTTTTTTACAACGGCATCCGGATATAGACGACACGATGGCGAAGAATCGAACCCATAACCTATTGGTTGAGAGTTTATTGGACATTCTCTACGGCACCAGTCATCACCAAGAGCGCGCAGTTGATACTTTGTTGCGCTACTTTTTATTTGAGTACTTTTAGGATCATTACTTTTTTACTTCTACTTGACTAAATTCTTTGATCGGTATTTTCTCCTTTACTTCGAGCAGTTTCACCGCCGGTAATTATACTTTTACTTGATTACAGTTTCAAACTACTTTTTGCACCACTGCATTGGCATTAAGTTAACCAAGTATCTGGTGTGGTGTGAAGTGTGACTCGATGTAAACTAAACCAAGACTGCTCAATATGCGGTCCGTGAGCAGTTTTAAGCGGGATGCACACTGCAAGCGGCGGCGGGCAAGCGTGGGAAATCCCCACAACGCTTGCGGCGCGCGGATGCGATTCACCACGGCTGCTATGCGCACATACCAATTGCCTGTGGTTACCAAGGGAGATATGAAACGTCGTTTTGAAGAAAAACACCTGTGAATTTGGCATTAGTTTACTGAGTATCATAGATTTCAAAACTTTAAAACGTTTTTTGAGTGGATCTTATTGTGTTTGAGATTTGATGCTACGGTAACTAATGGGTATGTTTCAGATTAATGGATCTTATCAAGCCAAGCTTAAAATTTTAATCTTAAATGCTTTCATTGTTTGGCTTGCTAAGTGGAATTGCAGAAAATTGTGATTATAGCTGATAAAACTTGCTCACTGTACATCGAGACCCACATACAAACAATTTTAAAAACTATTTCGAGTCTTTATCATGCCTATAAATTTAAGTCTATCTGAAAAGAAGTTTACTGAAAAAAAGCTTTAAAAATTGCTCCAAAAGTTTCTATTACTGAAACGAAATAGAAACTACCTTGCTCTTTTCTTTTTTCTCAAATTTTCACTCCAAAACTGACTTTTAATAGCCTTCTGTAAAAACAGAAGACAAATGGGTAATTTCTTGCCGGACTAGCACATTGCAAATAATCTCAAGACTGTAGGTCTACGATCTTCAGCAGGTAGCCTATTTGAAATAACCTGAACTCTATGAAGATTGTCTGCAACAAAGTTTGAGTTCGGAACGTTAATTCCAATAAAAAGAGGTGGTGATGCATGATCAGAGGCGGATCCACTATTTTTAAATTTGTTTTTCGATTAGTCTGTAAAAAAAATTTTGTTCGCAAACTCGAACTTCAAAAACTTTGATTCCAAAAACGGCTATGAAATATAAAATTTCGTCAATGTAGAGTTTTCAAGTGGTGATCTCCAAAACAAAAAGGTCATTGCCTTCAATTTGTGTGCGATATCAATTACTGAGGGATTTTGTTTTGCTTTATCAGATATGGTGACCCTAACTTGGACCAGTTTAACTTTCAAAAATAATATGCCCACGTCCCGTCAAGACTTCAAAATAGTAAAATATGCCCCAAACCGTAAAAACTTGGGCACCCCTGAACTCAATTGCTCTTATTCTTATGCTTGTTATTGAACCTGGGCTGGGCTTCTGGTCTTTGTCTACGTCTCCCAAGCCTCAAACGAATCCACGTAAACCAGATTGTACAGATCCTGACAAGGCATAGTAATCTTCAAGAGCATAAGAAAACTACTGGTCGCAGTGAATCTCCTATTTGCATTAAGTACGGCAATGAGAACAAAACACGCAATCATTATGTGTGTAGGTGTAGGTGTAGGTTTTATCAAGATGTTGAAAGCAAGTATCTAGGAAATCAGGTAAACTGAATTGATGACGAGACTGGCAGATATGACATTACAAAACTGGCTGAGTGTTCGCAGCAGGCTGGAAAGCTTGCCGAATATGGCCAGGAAAAGAACTTTTTTTCAACTCATAGCTGCAGTGTAAATGCCAATTGGCCGGTGTAAAGCCAAAGCATTGAGTCGGTTTTCAGGTTTTATAAATTGCCCTACCGTCACCGCTGTCTGCATAATAATAAATGATAATAACCTGCAATTGTTTTTAGTATATTAGGTCTATATTTTGACTTTTACGAATGCCTCGTAACAAAAGAACTGAGTTTTTGTTGATTTTCATTACACGTTTAATTGCACCTGCATGCACGTACCGTAATGCACTTACGCATTACATTTTTGCCCATAACAGCTCAAAAAGAAAAAACAATAAAACAATAGTAAACGAAAAGAGAAAATGTTGACAAAGCAAGGCTATCAGGCAATGTCTAGTCATTTGTGTTGAACTTAGAAAAATATTGTGAATAATAGCAAGGCCATCGCAGCTCAGAGACCTAGTTGGAGCTTTTGAGAAAATACAGTATGTGTAGCCCTGATCAATTGGTCATCCATTAATTTTATAACCACCAAGTCACCATTTTCATCCCTGCAAAGAGTTTGTGCAGTATTTTTCTTGATTTGATTGCGCATAGTATTTGCTCTTTGATCTGTTGCTGTTAACTGTCAGGAAGTATCCTGACCCGAAATCTATGAAGTTCTTCAGTGCTTTCTAACCTTCGGCCTCACGATCCACTTATCGTTTATTTTGTGTGTGTAATACTCTCGTTTTAATTGTACGCAGGCTATGAGCCTAACTATAGCAAATAAACTTTACTTACTTGTAAGCTACATTATATTTATGGTTTGGTTACTCTAGTCAAGTTCAAGAATGCCCAACACGTAGACCGCAAGTGGACCAGGATTGGCACAGAAATCCTACAATTGTTGGCTACAGGTCAATAGATATCCTGTGTTTTTGAGCATTATATCAAATCATATCATTATTTCTTACTAGCCGGCATCGCCCGCAGTGCTCTCTTTGGTGACGTTGGTGATGAGGATAGCGGTTCATCCGGCTGCGCCGGCTTCATCTAAATAGTAGTTGTGAGAATTAAACAATGATAAAAAATTGATGTGCTTTAGACACAACCAATTCACGTTCCGACACCTAAAGTACTTTGTAACGGAATAGAGTCAAAAAACCATTGCAGGGGGGATATGCAGAGCTCCTATTCTCTCATCTTGATTTCTTTACTGTTTCTTTAAATGAGTAAGGGAGCGTAAAATGAAAGCACAGGGAAGCCCTAAACGGATTTAAGCATTATTTTATTATAAGCTTAAACGATCTTAAAATTAAACGTGATCTAAACAAAAGCAAATTACTAGCAAACGGTACCTAAGCAAATCAAATACTGCTTGACTTGGCAAATTGAAGAAAACTTGCTTTGCAATGACTAAGCTTCAACGAGTACAAATAATCAGAAAATTTACGTTTAGATAGTCATCGTGTTAACGAATGAAGGCAGGTAACGCTATGTTACCCCAATATTTTTCAAACTGTGTGTCGTGGAAGATTTGGAGATGTGCTGGGGGGTTTTCTAAAAATATTTAAAATTTATCCAAGTTTTCAGAATGCCACAGGTGCAGTACGTTGGTAACCATTATATAGGCCTGCCTGCTTATCTTATCGTCCTTTGCGACGACGACACTGCTCGTAACGACAAGTAATAGTAACACGCACTCTCTCTTACTCTCTGCCAGATGAAGCCAAATCAGAACGCTACATTTTGACAGCAAGAAGTGTCAACTATTTAGATTGTGGAATTTTCCATGATGAATAATGACTAAAATTTAGGCCACCCTGGCAGACGCACAACAGTCCTGGAATTGTTAATGATAACAATATTAATTGGTGTGATTCATTTAAATTTTTATGTTGTATGTCGCACGTTCGACGACCGCCTCCCGAGGCTACCCAGACAATAATATTTATATTACATTGTACGCTTATATTTTATAATCCAAAATTACCAATGAGCGATATTTAATGTTACCCACAGAAAAGGTATGAAACTGTGCAGGTATGAAACTGTGAAAGCGTTGAATAAAAAGGAAGGAACCAAACGAAGATACAAAAAAGATTACATCGGATATGGTTTCATATCTTAGGTACCTAAAGAGAATCCATTGCTATTCTGTCTGATCTGCAATTCAGCTCCGTCAAATGAGGCACTTGTTCCAGGCAAATTCAAGAGACACTTGGAAGCTAAACATTTAGCTGTAAAAAAGTAACCGAAGGAATACTTTGAAAATATCAGGGCTCAGCATAATAAACAAGCGAAGAAATTCACAAGCAACTTAAAGCTACCAGAAAAAGGATTGATTGCAAGTGATAAGGTTGCTCAGTTGCTAGCGAAACGCAAAAAAGCTCATGCAGAGGCTGAATCAGTCATTGCACCAGCTTTAGCAATAGTTGTTGAAACTATCCTAGGACCCGATGCCGCTAAAATAGTTATGAGAGTTTCTTTGTCAAACGATGCTATCTAGCGCAGAATTGATGACTTATCGTCAGATTTAAAAGATCAAATCTGCAAACACTTTGAAGCGCCTGACGATCAAGTGTCTCTGTTGTGGTCTCTTCAAGTTGATGAATCTACTTAAATTAGCGGCAAAGCCCAGCTGCTAGCTTTTATTCAGTTCGTAAAAAATGAAAAATGTGTCGGCAAGTACTTAATTTGCAAAGACTAACAAACTACGACTAAATGCAAAGATATTCTCAATGTGGTGAACGAAAACATTTTGCTCTTCAAACTACAGTGGAAAAACTCTGTCAGCGTTTGCGCTGATGGCTGCCATTCCATACAGGAAAGTAGAAAGGATTCGTCACTTTTGTGCTTCAAGAAAATCCACATGTGTTAGTTGCTCACTGCATGATGAACAGAGAAGCTCTTGTTTTTAGATCTTTGCCCAAAGATTTGATGTTTGTTTTGGATCAGGTGATTATAAACTTCGTCAAATCTCGACCGCTGGCATCCCAATTTTCCTTACAATTCTGAAGAGAAGCGATGGATTGAAACTACAAATATCTTCTATATCACACCAACGTTCGCTGGCTTTAAAGAGGAAAAGTGTTAACGTGTGTCACCCAACTCAAGGCTGAACTAATTTCGTTTTCGAGGATGAAAAAAGACTTTGGGTTTTCTATTTATGACAAGACCTGGTGGATTAAGATGACGTTTCTCTATAATTTATTTGACAAATTACAGTTACTGAATTTTAGTCTTCAAGGACCATCGGAAAACACCACCGTATCTTCTAAAGTGAGGTTATTGGACTAAAAGTTGTATCCTCAAAACTGAAGTCATTTGGTGAAAAGTTGTTGCTTTGGCGAAGGAAGATCTCGAAAGGAGTCTTCGACTGCTTTCCTACTTACAATGAATGAGCTTCAAATAAAGAAATCACCCCCGAAACTCTGTACACATTGACACACCTACAGTCAACACTGCAGCATTACTTCTTTACAGTTGTAAGTAATGAATATGGATGGGTCAGCTTTTCATTTGGAAACTACGAAGCTACAAATCTTAGAATTGAAAAAGAAGAGCAGCTCATTGATTTAAAAGAATACATTTCTTAAGTCAAGATTTTCCGAGAAAAGCCTGGATGAGTTTTGGATTTCAATCAACAAGTTATATCCTGCAATCAGTTTGAAAGCAATCAAAATGGTTCTTTCATTTGCATTTGTGCGTTTGAATTTTCAGCACTAACTGAAATCAAGTCAAAGAGAGAGCGACTTCTTACAATCGGCGGTGAAATGGGAGCTTGTTTGTCGACTTTGAAGTCTCGATTAAATCACATTTGCTCTCAAAAACAGGTACATCTTTCACATTTGCTCTCAAAAACAGGAACATCCTTCACATTGAATGAAATACTTAACAACAAGTTATAAAGTTTTTCATTTTACGATAAAACATAACTGTTGTTTTTTTTGGTGAGCCGCAAATTTTTATTTATTTTTCTTACTGTGCCAACAGACAAAAAAGTTTGAGAAACATTGAGCTGCACAAAAAGATTACTTTTTCAAGCGCCAAAATAGCTATGATTTTCACAAATATAAAAATAGGATATTAAGTGGTAGTCCTGTTCCACTACGTGATGAACTCCATTTCGCAATTACATCTGTGATCTCCAATCCTTGACTATGCATCACGTGCTTTGCTCCCTGCAAAGGCGAAGCAATGAGCGCTACAGAAGCTATGTGTCTTTCCAAACTTTCAACACTGACATCGCAAGACATATCAGGTTATTTTCAACCAAAATGGCAAAGGCAAAATTATTCCCTCTCTAGATTTTATGTGCTTTTTTTTGCATAAGAGGTGTAAGAGGCACCAGAAAACCCATGCCTCGCCCTTAATGTTTAGCTCTGGCCCAGATAGATTTCGCGCAGTGGTATACACCTAGGCATATTGTTTTTCGATTTCCTCTTTACGTTAGATTTCGTGTACTATGCCCACTATTTCGACCTTTCTTGCTCTTATTTACAAATACCCAATAGTTTCACAAATTTCTATTCGTTCCTTGCAATAAGCGCAGGAGCGCAAAGCTCAAGTCATAGGTGACACCGAGTGTTGGTTGTTTTAAGGTTACAGACAAAAGTTATCTGGTGGTAGGCCTATTTTACGACTTTTGCAACTCCTCCAGTGACGTTATTTGCAACGTCAAGTTTCTTGCCTGCACCTGTGTGCATATAGGACGAAAGGGGCCATTTTTCCCACCAATACCTTGATTCCGACCTTTGTAACCGTATTTACTCACTGGTAAGCAAATTATGTTATCTCTGTAGATTTGATTTCCCACGGTAGTACAAATTTACTGACCTACCTTTTCTATAGATTTTTCCTTAAACTTTGGTTTTCTTGAGCTGTGCTCTTATTCCGGCCTCCCTACTCCTAAATTAAAAGTCAACTTACTCACAAACATGATTTCAAAACCTTTTTTCAGTTACTTTGATTATGTGCAAGGGGGCATAAATTCAAAAGTTGTGAGAGGACGCCAAAGTGATTGATGTATTTGAAGCACTAACCTATTTAGCAGTAGCCTACTACATACGATATTTCGCAATTGTTGGCCTATTTGTATTGCTTAAAGAGTGTGGCTACGTGTATCCTCTCCTTGATCCAGGCATAAACGCACCGAGGGACCGAACTGGCCTGAAGTCCATAATTTACATGGTTTGGTTTTGTGGATCCCACAGACCAGGTTTTTGTACTAAAACGGAAGACAAATTTTCGTAAATCTAGAAAGATTTTGCATAAAAACTTAGTACAGTATATTGTTTTACTTTGCTACGCGTGATCAAGATGTCTTGGGGATTAAGCTTAGTCCGTCGCGATACGACTGAACAACGATTTTCTAACCAGTAGTTCACCAACAGTTTAGTATTTATAATTGTCGTTCTTCCCATTGCATTATTAAAAACCAGAAAAAACTGGTGTGTTGGTTCTGAAATACATCATTTTTCCTTTTTAGGCTGCATACTAGCGAGTAGTATTTGCTTTCAAAATGTCTGATGTGTCAAAGTAGGCATCTTACTGTTGCAGTTTTTTCTAAATTCGTAGCATGCAGGATTATGATATCACAAAAGGATTTTTGAAGCGTTCAGGAAAAAATGGAGAAAAGAATTCTTAAAATTTGGAAAACCTCAAAAAAGTAACAGCTTCGTGGGTTGTTACAAAGCTCAAACTGTGGTAATACCTTTTGTTTTTCAGAAGGAGTTTATTTATATCTCTCAAAAAAAGCTTTTTACCGCTTTTCTACGATCATCGCTTTTTAATAAAAAACAAAAGAATATCTTCAATCAATCAAGCGAGTGTGTAGTTGTACACATACACTGAATCAAAGCCTGCGAAAACAAGGAAAGAAATATGCTACACAATTTAAAGTCGACAAAATTTTTAAAGAGATGTGTGGATAAGAAAACACGAACAATATAAATTGTGACGTCACAAAAATAACATGAACAATCTCTAGCTGCTGTTTACGAAATACAGGGTGTTTTAAAAGTAACATACCGAAAGTATATCTCATATTAATGAATAGAATACAAGCTATATAGATTCTATAACATTTATTTATCAAAGATAACATGACAGAAAACCAAAATGTGGAATATATACCATATACAGTACATAGGCATATTCTATAAATATTTGCTACATTAACTAATCATAACAATTGCTGGAAAGATGAACCATCTCCTTGGAGACAGAGCTCGACTCTCTGACGCAGGCTGCTGAAGACTTGGTGCAGTTCCTCACATCTGATATCGGCAATGACTTGTCTGATATTATGTTAAAGATCATTGATTGAACGAGGACTGTCAGCATAAACAAGTCCCTTCAATTTTTCCCAAAGGTAAAAATCTGGTGGCGTCAAGTCTGGTGAGCGAGATGGCCATCAATCTCGTGAAATGACGCGTTCACCGAATACCTTGCTGACGGCTGTCATAGTAGCTCGTGCAGTATGAGCAGTGGCGCCATCTTGTTGGAACCATGTTTTTTGCTTTTCTAATGCTGTAAGTTGTTCAGAAAACGGAACAAAAATGTCCTTAACCCTTTTGCTGCGACGTTCGGATATATCCACAAATTTTACATTGCCGTTTACTGCGACGTTCGGATTTACCCCACGATAGTATAAAAACATTTTTCTATTAAAAAAATAGTATCAGCAAATTTCAGCTGCATTAAAAATTATAAAAAAACTCCCTTAAAAATTCCTAAAATTAAAGTTTTTCAGAAAATGAAATTCATTCTTGGATATAAAACAAATAAATTGGATTCTTGGATATAATTACGCAGCAAAAGGGTTAATATAAGGATCAGAGTTAACGGTGCTGTCAAAAAAGATTGGTCCAATGATACAACTCGTAGATACTGCACACAAGACGCCGATCTTTTGGTCGTGAAGCGGCTTCTCAAATGTTTCATGGGGATTTTCAGTTGCCCATGTTCTCGAATTTTGTGTGTTCGTATAGCCAGATAAATGAAACCATGCCTCATCAGTAAAGAATGTATCATTCAAGATATTTTCTCCATTCATGTCGATGAATTACTGAAACCAACGACAAAAGATTACTAGCTTTTCGGTGTCTTGTGCCTTGAGTTCATGGATGACACTAACTTTGCAAGGGAAGAATTTCTGCTTTTTAACTGCACTGTAGGTTGACATTAACGACATACAAACTTCCTGTGAAAGACGTCTCAACGATTTATGCGGGCTCCTATCAAGTTTATTTGCGACATTTTGCAGTGCTTCGTTATTTATAACTGAAGACGGCCACTACGAGGTCGATCCTGCACGCTTCCAGTTTGCTCAAATTTCTTCATTAATGCAACAACACAATGTCGATCAGGAGGTCATTCCTCTCCAAACTTTCCTTTGAAAATATTCTGAACTTTTTTAGAATATTTTCCACCATGCCTGTACACTTCCTTAACCAAAAAAATTCGCTCTTCTAAAGACAACGGCATCCTGTATGGTCATGAAAACTGGACTTAAGATCATTACTTTTCCCTCCACTTTTATACTACAAGTGCCAAGTATTTATGCTGCCATCGTGTACTATTATGACATCATAAAGTGACAATCCACCACATTTGAAACAAAAACTGTTTTTGTAATTACAAAGATATATTTTGCGGCAATAAGTGTCAGTATTATTCCCTGTAGATATACAATTATTTTCATAACGTATTTCAGTAATATAGTGGTGTGTTACTTTTGAAACACCCTGTACCTACAGTCTGTATCATGCAAAAAAGTGAAAACGTTAAGCATCCTGCTCTTGAAACAATGCTTGAAAGCAAACAATAAGTTATATACCTTCTCAATATTGGAGTAAATTCTTAAAATGCAGTCAAATAAAGACAAGAGTCATATCACAAAATGAGATTTTTTCGTTTATTCTGTCTCTTACTCCCTAAATCGCATAATGATCTGTCTTAAGATTATGTATGTGAAACAGTTGCTTAGTGGTGGATTTAGAGTGGGGAAGCTCACTCGGGCCCGCTTTGAAGAATAAGGGGTTCGCTTCTTTCCAGAGATGTTCGAAATTTTGATGATAATATGTTTGATCCCCAAAAAATAGGTCTTCGACAAGGTGACATCCAAAAAGGAAATAGGTCATCGCCCCAACAAAAATGTTATCCTCAGCCCTCCGACGATGTCTTATCAAAGAATAAAACAATAAAATGTTGTCTTCATCGAGAACTTAGGTAGCTTGGGAACCCCTAATAAATTTTTGCTTCAGTCTCCTAAAATCCCTTACCCACCACTGCAGTAGCTAAATTGGCGAAATGCGAGTTCATGCTAAATTTCACCGTGGCGATAAAGTTTACTTTATGTCATTTTAAAAGAAAATGTGTGGGCCACTCGAAATCTTTCCACGGGCCATGGGTTGAATACCCCTATTCCTAAACGCTTTTCTCAAAGCTAATGCTTGTGTGATTCCTTCTTGATGAGTTGAATTAGCGTGACCAACCACTGGTAAAAACCACGGAGTTTCTCTCACAACAAGTGATTTAAGGACAGATCACGTGAGAGACATCGTTACAAAAAGACTGAAAACCAGAAAACAGAATATTCTACTTTAAAGTCGATAAATTACTGGTTAGACTCTAGATCCTACCATAATCCAAAAATCCGCTATGTCTGGTCCTTAAGTTCCGCCGAATTTAAAAAAGGTTTATTCGCATTCAAGCGTAACATGACAACAGGCAAGCTAACTGAAAGTAGAGGATTAAATCGGTATGAACTTGAAAATTAGACAAATTTATGTGGGAAAATGGAGTTGACTAATTAACTTTTAATTACCAAGGTGGGCAAGTTCTTTCTCACGGTGGGTGCTAAATTTTGAACTTTGACCTGGACAGCTGGAGTCATTGTTAGTTGAAATTTAAGTAAACAAGCTGAATTTTAGTCCTCTCATCAGCACTCTGTCAGTCTTTGCAAAGTTAAAAAAGGGTAGTGAACTTTCCATGAAAAATCTGAAGAAATAAAAGTAAAAAATATGACCAGTCGTGATTACGATGAAAAAATTTATAAATTGTTTAAAGAAGGAAAAAAGCTTGGAGCCCAAGGAATAATGGAAGTGAATTCGATCACTGCAGGTAAAATAAATCTTATCAGCTACAGAGCTAGTTACGTAAAATTTACCCGCCAGAGGCAACACTAAAATACGGAAATGTGGATTTAAAAAATACAAAAAACGCTATTTAAATTTGGCAGATGGTAAAAGATTAAAGTTGTACTGCACACACAGTTATGCTTGAAGAGCATAAACATCACACACACAGATTCTCGCATAACTTACCTGCCAAAGAGTCTAGCTTTATTAAAAATACTTTGTATAGCTTCCCTGCATGGCGCTGGGCTTTTATGGGAGGTTGTAGAGAACAAGCCGGCAAGTTCACTTGTTGTGTCATTGGGCAAGGCACTTTAACGGGACACCTCACCTTTATGTGGAAGACAGGTGACCCAGAAACCTCGGAAATAGCAACTCTCAAGCGAGTGCAGATGTTCCGTCCAAAACATAGCGATACAATTTGCTTTCTCATGAATGGAGGATAAATATGGCAAATAAAAAAAAATAAAAAAAAACCTACAAGATCTATCACCTTAACTTTCAAATTTGGTTTTTCTGTCTGGCGAGTTAGGCATGAATGTATATGTGTGGTCTGTGTCTATAAAGTTGGTTTTCTTAAAGCATAATTGTGTGTGTTAAACAACTTCAGTTGCTTTACTTCAGTCTTCTATTTGCCACTAAATTGTGGAAATTTGTATAAATTTTAAGGCTAATCTTTTGACCAAATAAAATGTTAACTATCGGGATGCACAGTTTGGCCTATTTATATGATTGGGTGGTTATATCTTTACTTTTTATCAAGTTCTATAAATTGATGTATTTTTCAGGTTTCCATACTTTTTCAGTTGATAGTATTTCCATGTTTTGGTAATTTCATATTTTAATATGAATTTTCCTACTTTCATAGTTTAGTGATTACACGTTTTAGTATGTATTTCTGTGTCTCTGTGAATCAGCCACCCTGATGTAATGGCAATTGTTTCAGTTTCCTGAACAAAAGTCTGGAGTTTAAAGCTCCGTAAAAACACCATTGGCATTCACAGGAAAGACATCAAGAAATTAAAGTGCTACCTTGCTCCAGCAAAAAGTTTGGTTCAAAAGCGAGTGTGTGCTGGTAGACATGCACTGAATCAGGTCATCTAATCCTAAAAAACTCGGAAAGAAAAGCATGAAAGAACTTTTTTATAGGTTCAAGTACGAATATCCCTATCTCCTGGTTTTGTAATTCATACTTTGGTATGGCTTTTTATGTCTAGATTTACATATTGTAGTGTTACCCCCTGCAAGGCTAGTCTAGCTTAAGTCAGATATGACAGCAACAGCTGTGTGATCAAACTTCACAATGACTGTGTTATTGTGTTCTTGGAAAAAACACTTTATGAAAATTTTTCTCTGTGTTCTGCTTTTGGTAGAAACTGAAAAGTGGATTATGTCAGAAGTACTCACATCTCCGAAGCAAGTCTGAACACAATAATTTACTAATATAATCAATAGAAACTATTACTATTATTAGAGGACAAAAATGTGCAGTAATAGTTAAGTGTGAGTTAGACGGTCATTGTCTTTTCGAAACTAATTTTTTGTAGACTACCAAACAGAGCAGATCTTATAACTCGTGCTCTGTTTGGTAGTCTACAAGCAAAATCATTGCCCACTTTTTTCTTTGTACTATTTCTTTTGTAACGAAAGCCAGGCAGCTTAACTGTGAACATCATTTTTAAATCTTTGTATAACAGGTCTGCTTTCTGTAAAGCATATGATCTAATCATTGCTCCACAGTGGCAGTCATGACTACATACTTGTTATAACATATATATCTCTGAACATTTTTAATGTGCATGTCTATGCTAAGTAATGATTTGCTATATAGCTATTAATGCAAAAAAACTAAGGTACTAATGATCCTATTGATACAGGGTGGTTGAAAAGTAACTAAGCATTAAATCACATTACGCTCATTGAAAGTTAATGATGCATGTTCAATATTAT
This sequence comes from Trididemnum clinides, assembly GCA_963675345.1. Classification (NCBI taxonomy): domain Eukaryota; kingdom Metazoa; phylum Chordata; class Ascidiacea; order Aplousobranchia; family Didemnidae; genus Trididemnum; species Trididemnum clinides. Next base: position 17,989,189 of record OY776295.1, on the reverse strand, counting down.
ATGGGAAACTTTAATTGCACTGAAAAAATGACTTGAAATGGGCTAATTTAAGTAAATAGTCATATTTCAACTTAAGCACCACTCATATTTCACCGTAAACACCATGCCAACCCAACATTAATTCTTTGTATTCCAATCTGCTGTCACAGTCTGCAGGCTTAAGCTCCTGCACATAATGGGGATTCCACTGACAATAATTTAATTTCTTGTGCAACACAGAGAGTATTGTATGTCTTGTTAATCTGCTTTCATGAGCAGCTTGACATGTTGATTTTTGCAGGCTGCACATAAACTTTATCAGCTCTGTTTCCACTTTTGTTGATTGTCTTGTAGATGGACACCACTCCTTTTATCATTCACAGAGCCGGTGGTCATAAGATCTGCACAACAGCTTCTTATTGTCCCTGGACGTAGTGCTTCATGCATACTTACTTTACATATACCCCACCATCTCTGCACCCAAACAATGAAATTCCTCACTTCATAACGTGCTGCGGTTTTCACTTGCTTCTGAATGGTCAAGGAACTGGTCATTTTTGAAAATGCCCCCACATTCCATAAATGAATACAATTAACAAAACTGAAAAATAAGTAATTCTTATTAGTATTGTCTCACCCAAAACGGTCAACATCTGGACTTCAGGGAAAGCAATAAGATCACTAGCAATTTTTAATGCCTGGTTACTTTTCAACCATTCTGTAGATCAAAGTAACTTGTGCTTGAATGATCAGTGTTTCCAAAAAACTCTTGTGTTATGTATGTAGGCTCACAAAATCATAACGCTCATTGGTAACTTCGTTCAATTAGTTATTCTTCCGACAGATAACCCAAAATCTATTTCCAATGCAAGTTCTCCAAGAATGGACATGATTGCTCTTGAACAAGAATTTGATAAGCAGGCCAAAGAAGCAGATCGATTGCAAAGAGAATTGAATACAGCTCGAAACAATATTCAAAAGACGGGGCAGGAAATTTCAGATGGATTACACCCATCAGTCTTTTCAAATTTAAAGCTGCAGCAATTTCAGAACACACCACCACCACTGCTGCAGTCCAATTTAAGTAACAACAATTCAACCTCATTCTCTCTTTTTCAACCAAATGAAGTATCGGGTTTAACAAACGCAAAACGTCATTTGGAAAATGCTCTTGAAGATTCACAAGTAATACTTTATTTATGTCAGTTCAATAATAATTCTGAATGAAAAAGAGAAAAATTGTGATAAGTATTCATTTTATTACCAATTATATTACAGTATATGGTTTATTTCCGTAAATTGTATTGCGATGCAGCTGTTTTGTAATGTAATTGTCAGTTTGTAAAGGTCTGATTGGTTTTGACTCACTTTTGGTCGGGGGACCTGCGAGTGAACCTCACCAAAATGCCTCCTGGTTGCAAGCCTTTATGGCAAGTTACTTCTGTTTACTAAGTATTTGCAGCTGGCATTGAGTAGAAGTATTATTATATAATCACAATCATTTAGTGTTTGTGCATTCGAATCTCACAATAACTGCATTGTTGTGCCCTTGAGAAAGGCATTTTGCGATGATTACCCCTGCTGTGCAGATTCTAACAAGCGGTGAATTTATCAAAAGCAGTACCATGCGTTTCAAGCGTAATGTTGTAACTTGCGAAGTCCGAAAAGGTTTGGACAATTATTACCCAATTCGTAGTGCCTCTATTAGCGTTGTGCAAGTCTAGAGGATAAAAATGTTTTAAGTAAGAAACATAAAACTAGGACCCGTCAATTATAGTTTCTGCCAAAGCACATCAAATTTTTTTTGTTGCAATTGAAGGCCCAAGTTGAATATCTTACAAATAAGCTGGATAATATGAAACGAAGCATGGACGAACAAAAAGATCGGTTTCGTTTTGCTATTGAAGAATTGCAGGGAAAGTTGCATGAAACTGTGGCTGGTCGAAAGAAGTTAATCGAACTTCGTCAACGAGATATGCGAGACCAAGAAGAAACAATTCAACGTTTACGGGTTTGATGCATGTTGATAATAATTAAATTGCATTTTGTTCAGGAAAGCATCAATTTCAAAGATATACTGTACTGCGTACTTGTGCTAAATTTGTTGCCTAATAGACAGTTACATGTGCTTGAAACTGATATGGGGGTAGCAAGTTTTAAAAAGTTGCACTTCATCAATCGCAAAGTAATCTGTTATACTTTAAGGCTACGTTGAAGGAGCTGGCAGCTTCCAATCAAATGCAGGAACAAGCTCTACTTGACGCTCATGAACGTATGGAAATACTTGAAAATCGAAATCAGTCAAATGAAAACGCGATGACAAAAATTCGATCTGCATTAAGCTCCGCACTGAGCAAAACTGCGTCAAGAAGTAAAAATCCGAGGTTTGTTTGTCGTGTTGGAATACAATCGTTTGAAATGGGTCGAACAGATCTCTTTATTTGTGAGAGTTTTATATTTTTATCCTTGAGTCACGGGATTTGTTGAATATACTGTATTAAAAATTTTATGCTCAGACTCAGAGTGACCTTACTACAAACTGCAAATGTTTTTTCATGACTAAAAAGTGAAAGTGTACCCATTAATCAACTGGTTGTATGATTATTAATTTTGCTCTAAAGGCTTTTGCAATATTTGTTTTAAATTCGTCAGGTAGAGGATTTTAGTAGATAAGGATTAGGCTCGACTCTTCACTACTGATGACTTTTTGTGTAGTTACACCAACTCGGAGCACATTGCTGAACTCGTTCCCGAGGTGCTGGTTGATAACTTTGAGCGTTTTGTGGCAAATTCTAATGAAGAAGCAGACCAACTGAGAAGCAAGTTGTTGCAACTTGAAGCGGAATTAAATGCGACAAAGCAGGTATATTAAGAGATGAAGGTAGCTTCATCCTCAATTGCAGTCTCCTAAATTGCATTACAGGCTTTTTGATATAACTGGTTTTGTTAAAAAGATTGTATCACATCGTACGTAATGCTCTTTTGTTGCAGTCTCATGAAGCTGATCGCCTTTTAGCCTCAAGTGATGCCGCCGAAGTGGTCAGTTCTTTGAAAAATGATTACCAGAAAGAAATTGAACGCGAGAAATCGAGATGCAAAGAAGCTGAAGATAGTGTAAATGCTTGTTGTCGTTGTTAACCAAACTCGAATCGTATAACACAAAAATGGTGCTATAGTACTATAATAATAGTTTGCATTTAGAAGTGGCAACCTTTTTAAATAGCTTTGATTTGCCAGTGCTTTATCTTGGGGCACACAGTATCAACCGTACTTGAGAGTTGAAAAATGATACAAGTCCTACGTAGCGCTTGCAAAAGGAATAACGCTGAGATTACAAAATGACGCTTAGTTTACTCAAAAATGATTAAAATATGTCCTGGCGCTAAAAAATACCCCCGTTAAAATGCACCAAAAACATGATTCTTTATTTTTTAAATCAATGTACTAAAGCCTCATCTGCTAATTGAATATGTACTGAAAGTGATATGATACAATATTAGTAACTCGAGTTTGGGATTTTATGAAGTGCATTGCTCAGTTTTGTGTTTGTTTGACCGGTATATTTTTCAGTTGAACCTCATGACCAGTAAAATGAAGGAGCTCCAAGCGGACAACACCGCCCAGGTTCGGCTCGTTGCGCAGTCACGTGATCAAATAAGTGATCTCACGCGACAATTGAACGAGGTAAGATCCAGTTGATCACTTTAAATTTATTTTGCTTCAGTCGTGCGAGGTCATCTTGCATGCAGTTTGAGTGAAATGCATGTTTCTTCAAAACGATTTTGATGTTTTGCTGTTACTGCAAAGGCTTGGTGTTTTCTTCACGATCTCGTTTAAAGGCTTAGGCGTGGTTTATCAATTGAAATAGAACTTAGAATGCGTAGATAAAAATCTTCCTCGTGGTATGTATAAGCTTTTTTTAAAACGTAGTTTCTTCCAAAACCGTTGACGTGTTGTGCTTACCCCGCTATTCCTTGTTATGGAGGCACGGTATGCAGCGGTAATTCACATTCTGACCGCGAACCTCATCAAGATAGGCTAGGGTAAAGAGGCAGTCTATTTTGAACCAGTTATGATTGCAAATTCTAGACCGAGAGGCCCAACGGCAATGCAGACTGCCATTTGTGGGTACCCAAAAGTCGCCTCGTACGACAACCTGGGTGAGCAGGTTCACTATTGCAGCTCGGTAAATTAGGGGCAAAAAACGTTGGCTTGTTATGGCTACCCTCCTCTTCCTTGGGATGGAGACTCGACATTTTTTTCCACGGCAGTTTTTCCACTTACAGGTCACAAACCTAATTAAGTTAGGCTAGTGAAAAACCGACAGCCCTTTTCGAACCAGTCATGAATACAAATTACTAACTAGTAGCCCCACCACCAACACGGCGGATTGCCATTGGTGGGTACCCAAAAGTCGTTTCTTACGACATGCTGGGTGAGGAGGTTAAGTATTCAAACCCGGTAAAGCACGGTCGAATGGGTTGGAGCGCCGCTTGTGACGGTAATGATCTTTGAGTTTAAACCTCACAACGGCTCCGTTGTTGTGCACTTGAAAATGCCACTCCACTGCTATATCCCCTGCTTGATTGCACTGCTTGTCGTGGAAACGCATTGTGCCAGCAGGATTGGTAAACTCCGAAGCAAGTCTGATTACAACAATCATTGCATAACCAACAAAAGGTTTTTCCATAAGTGGAGGAATAACTAAAATGCTAAAAAATGAGTTTTTTTGTGATAACTATCCACTGTCCAATTTCCCCTCTCCCTAAACCCCACTTACTATTATGAATTAGCTAATGTTTTTCCAATTGACCTTGTATTCCAGCTCCGCCAGGTTCACTGCAGCGAAAAAGGAGAGTTGCAGTCGAGGATTGTTTGCTTGGAATACGACGTTAAACTTGCTGCAGACCGAGATGAAAGACTGAAAGAAGAAAATGATTCTCAAAAACAAAGGTTGGTGGATAGCATTTTCGCTAGCGTACTTGAATCAATTGATAGGTCAGTAGTTGAGTAGGCAGTCACTCGGTTTATTAGTAATTGTTTCTGCCTTCTGAACAAAAACTTGCGATGTTGAAAACTAATAAAGCACCACTGCATTTCTCAAAAAAAGCATTTCAATTTAGAGTTCTGTTTAGCTGCAGTAAAAAGTCTGGTTCAAAAGCGATTGCATAGTGGTTGACCTGCACTGAACCAGTACGCCAAGCCCAACAGCAGCGGGAAAAAGGACGCGGTAGAATAACTTGCCACAGAGAGGTACTGATTACACGAAAGCATATTGAACTCATGGAACGAAAAAGGAATGGATAGCTTGGAAGACTGCCGTATAATGCAACGATGCTTAAGTGAGTAGCGAAGCTACTCACCTGACGCTGCAGTCGGCGAAGGTCAAAATTTCAACGCGAAACTTGAGTTTAAAGCAATCGCTCGCCCTTGCCGCATGCAACGAAACGCTTTGAGTAGCGAACTTGCAGTCTTTCGAGTACACGTTTCCGATTGATCTATCACGCTTCGATACCGGCTTTGTAGAACGGTCGCTTTCGCTCTCGTTGATTTTCAACAAAGTTAGCGTGTTCTTTGCCTCATATTTCGGCATCTTGTGCTGTTGGTACACGGCCAGTAACGCAATTGTTGGTGTAAGCTTCGACGAGTCATCCTGATATCAGTTTTTTTCACTTCAGATGTTGACACAAATTTTTCACATCGTGCCCAGAAAATAAGTTTATTTCACCGATTGCCGGATTAAATGCTGTATTGCTTCCTGATTAGGTAGAATTAAAGTGCTTAAACAAATTATTATGCCGGGTAGGCAAAAAGACGTGCCGAAGATGCAACACTTTGATCTGTATTTAAAGCATTCCAGTAGCTAAATTGTTTAGCAGTTATGCTGCGAAGATTTCCTTGTTACTGCGTGTGATACGGAAAGCTTTACAAATCACTTCACATATAAAACGTGAAGATAGTTGTTAGAATGCCCAGCATAGAATTCGAAGTCAATACGCCGGTCTTCAGTTACACATTTTTATTGGAAATTTTTGCTGACAGCTACTAGCATTGTCACCACTTCTTAAATGAGCTTTGATTTTTTTGCCACAAGAAAGTATCAGTCGCTCGCCTAATTGTTTATTAATAGCTGTTGCGGTCTTCAATGAGAATTGTAACAAACGAGCACCAATCCACGGTTCAAAGATAGAGTGACGGTGGTGAAATCGTAATATCTTCTGTAAAAAAATATACCGCCTAAAATCAGTTCTCAGTTTAGCAATACGTAAAATCGATTTCTGATGATACTCTTTGGATGAAATCGGCTGTACTTATTATTTAACGCACATCTGATTTCACACTATTTTGTTGTACTTTTATTGTTTTAGAAGTACATGCAGTAGGATTTTGTCCATAACATTACTCGACTAATTTAAAATGCGTTGTTCGTTCTGAGAATGAGCATTTAGTTCGTCTTGTTCTAAATTCGGTTTCTCTCCCCTGTGGTGATACATGCAGTTATATTCTTTTTAAATTTCTTCGTTTTAAAGGGTTAAAAATTAGTGGATAAGACCTTATACTACAGTGATTCTCAACCTTTTTTTTTGTTGCGGCGCACTTTTAACGATTTCAAAATTTGGCGGCACACATAGAAAAAGATAAGTTTAAAAATTATTTTCTTACCTATAACACACTTCGTAAAATAGTTTATGACAATAATTTTAAATTATATATCTAAAATTTGGCGGCACACTTTTTATAATTTCGCGGCTCACAAAAGTGCCGCGGCACAGTGGTTGAGAATCACTGCCTTATAGTAAAAAAAACTAGACTAATATGTAATGTAGGAGTTTTTTTAATTGGGGCACGTGGTTACGGTGCCAATTGATCTCCAAAGTTGATAGAGAACTTCGAAAAAAGGTCGATATGTTGCTTTGGAAAGCAAACGAGGAAAAATAACCGCTTTGAAATTGATTTCCCAAAAAAAGGTCTTTATGTATTTAAAGGGGGCATATGGGTTTTTATTGGCATTGTCAAGGAGACTCGTCTCAAAAAGTCTAAAAACTTTTGATCAAGTGGCTGCGTATGCGCAAGATAATATTCTGTGGCGGGAAGGCCGGAAAAAACCCTTTTGTGTAGCATCCATGGTCATTAACACTTCAGATATTTTTTTTATTTCCTGGGTATGCCTTAACGTTGTGTTGCTTGATTGCTTCTTCTTGGTTTTGTTTTCCCAACGGGATTTGGTACTTTTTATGTGTTATATACAGACGTGGTGAACTTAGCATCACACTTATTCAATATTGACAGCAAAACGCACAGGACGTTACGGTACATGCGGTTTGACGAGCGGAACTGTATTGACACTCATGCTCACGTTTCACGTTTAAACTGCGGTTCGCGCTGACGTGTGCGGATAATTACTGATGCAGGAGACTTAAGGTCATTTCTCTGTTTCCCGAATTCTCGTTCATCTTGTGTTCAATGAATTGAACAAATTTTTAACATTTCATTTCAAGAATGAAAAAGCAAAATAGGAAATGCATCTAAAGAAAACTATTTATTAAAAACTCGTCAGATCTTGAAAAGATGCAAAGCTGTGGAAATTGCAAGATGTTTACGCATTTTAAAGAGTTGAGTTTTTTAAGTAGCGCGCTGCTCAATGGTATGTCGCGAAATTCAATGTGGAAGAAAATATTTTTAACACTGTTATAAAACGGCCAAAACTTCCTAATGCTCAAAAATTTTGAGGTTTTCAGCTCAGATTTCTTGACATTCTAAGCGTTTGGAAAACAATTACAACATTACTGAGTGGTTAGTGCTCGTGCGGTTTAAACTGTCTTTAGTTATAGCGCGAGTAAAGTTAAAATTTTGGTGGAGTAGTTCTCTTTAAAAACTTGATTGCCTTCCTCCCACCATTCATGTCCTTTGAGTACGCTTCGTCATTCACTAGTCATTTGTTCAAAGTTTTTCGCTGGGTGTTTAGTATTGCAGACTTGACAAATCGTCTCGGCCAAGTTAGTTCCGAGCTTAATTCCGAGCGTGAACTGCGACTCGACTTATCTGCTAAAGAATCAGAACTCCATAAAAACATACATGACTTGAGGTAAATTTGAGTTTTGTTTTTTGTATGCAATACTACCAGTGGTTAGCGTTCTGTGCAGTACGATTTTAGACTACGCGACTATATAACTGAATACTCAAACCGGAACCCTTATAGCGTCTGTCTCAGCGGTGCAATCCCTTAGCTCATGTAGTGCATTCTACTCCAAAATGTCTGTGGGGGGGGGGAACTGAAGATGAGTTGTGCCAATGTACAACTGTACAGATTTTCCAGTGGCTGATAGGTGGAAATATACCACTAGATAATGTTATCATTGATTTCAAACAACATAAATAACTATGTTATAGGTCTTGCAGTCATCTATGGTTATACATTGTAATTACTGTACATTTAAGCCTCTAGCAAATATGCGAAAATCGTTTGTAAACATAGCAGGATGGCATTGCTATTCTTTGAAAGGTTTCAAGATATTGCTGACGCATTGGTGACCAACTGATCGTTGAAAATGCTTTGCAGGCGTCAAGTCGACGAAAAAAACGTGGAAGTCTCTCGATTGCGTGAAATGATCGCTCAGCTTCGAGGCGATCTCACCACTAAAGTCGCTAGAGAGATAAACGAGGCTGAGAATGCCCAGCGATTGAAAGTAAGCTAGGTTATGTATTATTTATATCCATTTTCAACGTTGACTGACGTCGTTGATGAGATCTGTCGCAAAGAAAGAAACTTATTGTTCGCAACAAAAACATAATGTTTTAAAGTGAAGATGGATTCATGTTGAGACAAATACTAAGTTTTCATCACTCTAACTCTTATTTATTATAGTTGTACGTCCTAAATCATCTGTTACCGCGTTTTGGTAGGTTTTGAGTTTTATGTAAATGTATCAGGAAGATGTATTCCGCTAAGAACTTCTTTTATATTGTCTCCTCAAGGGGAACAAAACAGTGTCGGTACACACGAACTGACGATATAGCCAATGTCGACTTTTCATTGTTCAATCATTTTGTTGTACCCCCGCTCTATTGTATTGTTTCAACAGTAAAGATTTAAATTAATTTTTTTCTGCGGTAGTTTTCTCGCGATCTGAATGCAACTGTCAATTTTCCTTTTTTATCAAGTCAACAAACGTTTTCATCCGCATCAGTGAAACGTTCATGTACATTGCTCTGTGATAAAACAAGCCGCGTGACTCGACATGCTAACAACATTTTGGAGGTGTCGCTATGAAAGAAGAATGTTTATGAGGGACAGAAAAAGAGCTTTAAGGGCAAATCGAGGTTTCCCATGCTTCCCTGGGTTAGAATAGTGAAGCTCCTCGCCCAGCATGGCATTTATTCATTTATGGGCGTGAACGCATGTTCTGTTTGCGCGCTTGTAGTCAAATTGTACCACCATGATTGGTAGAGTACTTTGCCCTAATACCTGTCTGTCACATCAACATGGGGGAATTCCGTTAAGTGCCGTTACCAAGGACACACAAGCAAGCGATTTTGCCGACTTTTTCACTGCACTAACTTTTTTGTTTCTAAGCCCCAAACGAGAAAGCTGTAAATACAATTTTTTAAGTCTTTGATTTGATTCGACAAGGGAATTGAACCCATGTTTACCGACTGCAAAGCGTACGCTCCGACCACTACACCACCGCGCCGGCGTGATATAAAGCAACCGGTGGTTACCCACCAATGGTCGTCGGTCTACGTGGCTACTCGCGAGCGATTTGTATTTATGACTGCTCGAAACCGACTACCTTTCCCCAATCCTGATCTTTGTCAGGTCGGCGGTGTGATCCTGGATATATGTTGCACTCAGTGCCCCCAATTTAAGAAAGAGAAGGGGTATACACGACATAACTAGTCGATATTATACTGCGATCAAACAGTTAACTTGTCATGCACCCTATATTTTTTCCTGGCCGCTCTTGCGACGATTACAACAACTTTGTCCTGAAGAAGCTTGGTTATGAAAGCAAATTGTTTACTTACAGGCTGACGAACGTATTGCTTCCGTTACCCAAGAAAATATTGGACTTCGAGAAGATCTTTCGCGGGCAAAAGCGTCTTTTGAGGCCGCCGAAAGACAGCTGAGCGACGTGATAGCTGAGCGCTCACAAGCCATGCAAATGGTTAAAGAAAAAGACAAACAGGTTTTATTGCTAGCTGAAGTAATTTTGTTTTTGATAATACTGTTGCATAAATAATGTTTAAAGCTTTCAGAAAACACATTAGTTTCATTGTTTTCAGTCGAAGCCTGGTCAACATTAGGTTTTTAAGCTGGTCATTGACGGTTTCATGTGGAGTGTTGGACACATGTTGTCTTTTCTATTTGTGACTACATTTTCTAGGTTGATCGTTTATCTTCACAATTGAGTTTATCAGATCGAAAGTTAATTGAAGCTACTGAAGCGAGAAAAAGTAGCGATGAGAGGATCCGAACGTAAGTTGACTTTTATAAATTTGTGTTGTTGTTTTGTTAAAAAGTTTGGAGTAAATGGCTATTGTATTGAAACGGTGTCATTGTTGGTTGGTGCTCTGTCCAAGAAGACCTATGGTACTCAACAGGACTCCCTATTCCATCTACTCTGCGAATCGATCGGCATTGATAAAGTGCCCAAGCACATTTGGATGCTGACAAGTTGTAGACCACTGCTTAAGATGATTCAGTTCATCGTAAGATGATTGATAAATCAATACGACTGGTCAAGAACTGCATAAACTTTTTCCGGAGAATTCCTTTAAATTTTCGTGCTTTATATGTTCTTTGCTTTAGGCTGCAAAGTGAATATAATAGCGCCAATAAATCAGCTAATCAGTACAACAACGACATCGAGCGACTGAAATCGATTGTTGAGGACAAAGAGCGAGCAGCATTGCAATTACGTCATCAGCTAGACAGCAAAACGGAACTTTTGAAAACTGCAAATAAACAAATGGCCGACACAAGTAGTGAAAACAAACATTTGAAATCGCTTAATAAAGTTAGTAATTTCACCAGTAGTGTGCTTTCCCGTTTATCAACCACTCGAGTAGTGGTCATAGGAGGCTGTTTTTAAGTCTATTTTGAATGTAGAGAAAGTTTTTGCCAAAAATCTTTTCAAACGTTCTGAAGAAAGGGTGTGGTATGTTCAAAAAAAATAAAAGTTACGTGTTTTATCAGCGTGGGGTAGAGCGTTTGCTGCTTAGGGTTCAATTCCGTTGTCGAGTCATTTTAGAAACTTGTTAATAGTAGTCACGGATTCTCTGTGTGACATTCAACATTGGGAGTGATGTGGGAAATAAAACAGACGGCGAAATTTACTCAGGAAATTCGCCAAACTCGGTGCAAATGCCACCGCCAATCACATCATTGCTTAGTCTTCTGTTCAAACTACACGACCTGCGAGAATTGCTAGCCGAAGCTTTCTCATTCTTATCAACGGAACAACAAAATGATCTGCTTCAGTCAAAACAATTCGAATGCAACAGTAGCAAGTATTTTTAGGAGCAGCAAAATACGATTGAAGATTTGACCAGTAGCTTGAAGATGAAAGAAGATCGGCTGCTGGATTATGAGAAGAGGATGGGGGAGCTTGTGGAGGAGAAGGAAAAGATAGTTGCCGATGTTCGCGGAATAGAGACGCAGATCGTAGCCTTGGTGGAGGACAAGAAATTAGCTGATACTGAAATGAAAGAAACCAGGATACAGGTTTGATTTCAATCAACGATTTCAAAAGTTGAAAATTTACTCTTATCGCATCATTGAGCGGGAAAAATCGGATAAAACGAAACATCTAGTGTTGCATTGGAATCTTAATCAAGCAATAGATGCATGATAATCAGCTTGGCAATAAGGCGGCAATCCATTTTGTAGCCGTCGTGAATGCAGGGGGCAGTCTGGTAGCCCACACTTTTGCAATACGGCGGAGTGGTGTAAGCAGCTAGCCAGTAGTTGTCCCTTACGATATGCTGGGTGCCTTCCTCGCTCTGGCATGGATTTTCTTCTTCACATCTTCAATCTCTCTTGGCCTTCGCATTCCTTTCCTTCCATCTGGAAGACATCTTCCATTATTCCCATACACAAGATGGGAAAGCCTCTCGACTCTCCTGCTTCCTTCCGGCCTATCTCTCTCACCTCCTGCGTCTCAAAGCTTTTTGAACGCATCATTCTATCCCGTCTACTCTTCTTTCTGGAATCTAATTTCATTCTCTCTCCGCGCCAGGCCGGTTTCCGCCCTGGACGGTGTACACTAGATCAAATTCTGTACCTTTCTCAGTCCATTTCCGATAGGTTTAACAAACCCAGGCCGGGATCTCGGACGATCCTGTCTGCTATCGATTTCTCTAAAGCTTTAGACTCTGTCTGGCATCCTTCCCTTTTCCACAAACTCATTTCGGCTGGTCTCCCTCCTTTGCTCGTTGGACTCAATCTTTCCTTTCTGATAGGCGCGCTTCTGTGGTTTATCAAAATCACAAAAGTCGTTCCTTTCGAGTCCGTCGAGGTGTTCCGCAAGGATCCGTTCTTGGCCCTGCACTTTTCTCTCTCTTCATTAATGATCCTCCGGCTTCTCTGCCTTCTTCCGTCAGCTGCTCTCTTTACGCTGACAATCTGGTCATTTGGTCCTCCTCCCCCTCGGTCCCCACTGTAGTGGAGGCCACACAAGGAGCTCTGTTTCGATTGGAGCGCTGGTCTGAGTACTGGTGTCTTCCTCTCAATCCGAGCAAATGTGAGGCCTCCTTCTTCTCAGTGGATCCCCACCAGGCTAACCTCCAACTCAACCTCCTCCTACTCGGCTCCCGCCTCCGTTTCAATCCCACTCCAACTGTTCTTGGGGTCCCCTTCGAGCGCACTCTCCTTTTCTAAGCATGTATCTTCGCTGAAGGCCAAGTTTTTCCCACGTCTCAAGGCCTTACGCTGTATCTCTGCTTCCTCATGGGGCCCCTCTAAGGAGTCCCTATCTGTTCTGTATAAATGTTTTCTTCGGTCCCTTCTCACTTACGCTTCACCCGGATGGTTTGCTTTCCTAAGCGCTACCAGTTTCACCAAATTGGAACGTCTCCACCGAGCGGCCAGTCGCGCCATCACCGGCTGCCTCTCGTCCTCCTCTATCTCACTTCTCTCCGAGGCTTCTTTACCTCCCCTACGAGTCACTCTTTTATCTTATGAGCGGGCTCTTCGTCTCCCAACCTCCTTTCCTATTTCAGGTTTGGCCAGACTTGGAGTGAAACCAAGACTCTGCAGATCGTCCTGGAGAGCTTTTGCGTCCACTCACCAGCTCATGCTTCCTTCTACATGTTCTAGGGAGGCTCTTCTGGCTTGCCCTCTCTGTCCTCCTTGGAATCTGCCTTCGTTCACGTTGGAGTCCACTCTTTCCACTCCATGCTCTCGCTCTGATCCCCCTCTTTCTCGCCAAGGTGCGGCTCTCGCCCACGTTGACTCTCTCCCCCCTCATGATCTGGTACTCTGGACTGACGGCTCTGTTCCTTTTCCTCTTGGCAAGGGCGGCTCCGGCGTTCTTGCCAACTGCTCTCTCTGTGGCACTGAGGCCACTCTTTCCTTTTCGGCAGGCTCAGTATGCTCAGGTTTTTCCCCTGAAGCCTGCGCCATTCTGCACGCTCTTTGCTGGTCTCAGCAGCACCAACAAGTCTGCCATTTCTCTTCTCTTACTATCTGACTCTCGTTCTGTCCTCGCCGCCCTGTCCTCTCCTCCATCTTTCCTCTTATCTCAAACTCTGTGGCAGATCTAGCAGGAACTGTCTTCTCTCTCCTTTTGATCTATTAGACTACAATGGGCCCCCGGACACTCGTTTCTCCCGGAGAACGACGCGGCCGATGAGCTGGCCAGACGGGGTGCGCTACTTGCGCCCTCCGCAATCCCTTGTTGTCTCTCTCCTCTTATCTCTCGTATCCACTCTCGTCTTATCTCGGACTGGAGGCGTACTGTCTCATCGAAATATCTTCACACACAGGTTCCCTCGATTTCCACCGAGGAACTTGTGCTCCCTCGTCATGCTCGCTGTGTCCTCTCTCGTCTTCGCTGCAACGGACACAGCCTGCTGTTAGGTTCTTATCTTTTTAGGATTGGCAGATTTGAGAATCCTTGCTGCAGCGCCTGTGGACACTCGTCCCAGGACATCTCTTATCTCATTCTGCACTGTCCAGCTACGGACTCTTTGCGCCGCTTACTCTTTGGCGACTCTCTGTCTCTTTACGACCTCTGGTCCAGACCCTGGAGAGTTGCCCGGCTTCTGGGGCTCCATGGTCATTTGCCATGCCCCCATCCTTCGGAAGGGGTCGGGTAAACAACAACAACATATGCTGGGTGAGCACAACAGCTGGTGCAGAGGTAAAAAATAAAATAAAATCACTTTGGCTAGCGTTTGTATCGTGTGTAAATCAATACCGCTTGGCTTCATAGTTGAAGCTTTGAAATTCTTTTTCAGCTGTCTCGTTTGATTGAAGAGCGGGATGAACTTACGAAAGAACTACGCTCAGCTGAAGATGTTTACAAAGAAAATATTGAACGGTTAAAACGGGAATTAAAACAAAAGAAATTTGATTTACAGTTGTTCCAAGTAAGAAGCATGTGTTTATCTATTATCTGTAATGTCATTTTCCACACAATTACCAGTTTGCTCTTTGAAAACTGTTTAAATTTTCAACCAGCACAAAAATCCCAAAACATGGTGTCTTGTCTAGGCGTTGGTGAACACGGAGATGTTTCAGCCCACTACAAATACACTCTACTTGTTAGGCTAAGTTTCGGAGCTCAACACCAAGCATTTGATCTGGAGCCTTAATGGGTTGAAAACAAAAACAGTTTTTTTTAGAACAACCCTGGTTCTAGTGTAAAGACTAACAGCCACATGCACTTACTCCGAACATTAGCGTTGCATTTTCTTTGCTTGAAGCGTTAAAAAGTATGAACTGGATTGTGTTTTCAACGGAATTCAGTCCAGTCTACATTTGTAGAATGTGCTTTCAAGCAAATAAAGTCGAACTTAGTTATTTTTAAGCTGTACTTGTTTTAAAAACAATTTAATTTATTTGATTTTGCCCAGGAGTCTGTTCAAAGTGTGAAACATATCGACGGCAAAGCAGCAAAGATCGCTGCTGACATGCAAAAGCAGGTGACGGATAAACGAGGAATAATTGATTCACTGCAGACCGAACTTGCCAACGTATACGACAAGTAAATAATGTGTTGATCCTGTATGGTACTGTGTTATTCCGAAAAATTCTCCATTTGGGGAAGGACGTGCTAACCGAATCCGTACTTAGAGAATCTTTGATAGCAAAGGTATCTGTGGTTCCTTTCCATGGAAATGCGTAAAAATGTACACGTTTGGATAATTTTTTCTGTGGTTTGCCCTTATCTTTACCCTTTACTCAAAAGTGGTGCCATGTAGTCAGAAGCTATTGTTGGTTACCATATGCCACGACAGTTTTATTGGTGTACTGGATTGACTCTAACTGGTCAGGCTTTAATGTGATTGTTAAAAAAGTAACCTTTTTCATTTTAGACTGGAATCAGAACATCGTGAAAATAAGCGCAACAAAAAAGAAAACACGAAATTGCAACATAGAATGCATGATCTGGACGAGAAATTAAGAAGATCCGAAGAGGATTTAAGAAGTAGAACAAAGTCGGAAAAAAGGTGCAGTAGCTTCAACATATCGATCGGGCACAAATCTAAACTTGGCCACGCCATACGTTTCCACAAAAAGTTATTAGTTTTTTTCAAACAGGTAATGACGTTTACACAGAGCTGCTTCCAGGGGTTACAATTTGGTAGCAAATACTGAATACTTGCCTTCAAAGAAGTTATTAAATGGTTTGGGAGTGAAGTTGCAAAGGGATTAGATTAAGCAAAAAAAGTAATTAACAAAGGCATGCAAGTAGTAAAGGTAGTTTTGTACTCAGCAACCAGGTTTTTGCAAACTTCCAGTGGTTAAATCCTTACATTCCGTCACGTAGCTTCGTAGCCCAGGATGTTCCTCGTTTAATTAAAACGCTCTTGATGTTATGTTTTCAAGCTGTGGCCGATACGTGACTCCATGTATATCTCACAACGTTTGCCCGCAGCAGGTTTTCGATGTGAATAAAAATGTCTTTATTTTTGACTATTCACTTATTTGTTAGCTTCAAACTTGCCGTTGAGCGTCTCGAAGCCGCACTTGAAAAAGCAGCCGAGCGTAACGCCGCCGCCCAATCAGTGATTGACAGGCAAGAAGCTGAGCTATCCAAAGCGCATATCCGACGGAATTTAGAACTGATGGATAAACGGATACCATCTGCCCTGCATGTACTAGCCGAAGAGAAAATGCCAGTATGTCGAATATTGTATTGTAGCTACCGTAGTTGGGTTTTTGTTTGAAATTGCTTTTTTGAAAAAGCAAATGATCGTAGTTCCTAAAACGAGGTTTTGCTTATTTTCTGCCAAGGTTGAATGCGCCCCTTCATCCACTCGCACTTCTTCCCCTTTTGAATCCAACTTTGTCACAGGGTATGTGGAAGTTTTAAAAAATCCATTTTGTTTTGTAGTACTCCAATGGCATGACCACCGCACACGGCCGTCTTGCTTTGCCTATGTCCACCAACTACACCGTCCTGCAAAATATGCTGGCCCAAATTCTGGCAACCAAGTCAAATGACCACACAATGCAAATGCCAGTCAAGCATAACGCTGGTAAGTTTGGATATTTTTATTTTTTACATTTGTAAAATGTTGTATATTGCAGCAAGTGGGCGAAAGTCAGAAGTACCTTCGAATATGTCGACAGAAGAAATCTACAAAGTATGCAATGCTGTTTATGATACTCTAAACTGTTACGTTTATATTAGTAGTTCTTCTACAGCTCGAATCAGACCCAAGGCCTAATATCTTTGGCATTCACTTCTTTCTTTTCCAGTGCTTGACATTAAGATTGAGCGTGAAAGTTTTTGTTTTGCCTGTAGTTTGTCAATTCGCCTCAACTTGCGCTGCGACTATTTCAAGTATTTTTAGCTTTGCTTAAGGCCTGAGCAATATGTTGTGACTCCATGCATTCACTACTAATGGGAATGTAGTGTAACTGGCCTTTAACGTTGTATTACAGATACGCTAATTCCTTTTTTGTCACTTCGTTTTTATGATCTGCTACGGTCTGTTTATGCCATGCTTTCCTTGATCTCCCTTTCCCTTTATTCGACCTGCGGTCCAGACCGTGGAGAGTTGCTCTGATTTTGAGCACACCTGATCTTACGTCATGCCTCCATTTCGACTAAGGAGTTGGATAACAACAACAACAACAAGGGGTTGCAACTTATCGACCTCGTGAGTTTTGCGCCTTTAGAACAGTCTGTTGGCGGCTCTGTCTGTTGCTTGGTTGAAGTGTTTGCGGTAGAAATGCACTGCGCCGGCGTCACCGGCGGTTTTGAAGCAGCTATCAACTAAAAGAGGTTTCAGATATAATCGTAAAGGTTATGCGGTAGGCAAGGGATACTATTAAGACATGACATGCTTCTTTATAATGCTTCCAACCAGTTTCCCAATCATTAATCTTGAAATTTGCGCAATATCAGCTCACAGATACTACTAAAGAACTTTCATCTTTCAAGCCTTCCAATAGAACATAGGGCCTTCGCCTAGTTGTAATACCCAATAGAGACTTTTCAACACCCGTCTTCAATACAATGGGCAAAGAAATAACAACATCTTTTTTCTCTTCTCACAAAGCTAACCAACTTTCAGATATTAACTGAAGTTCGAGAACAACTTGCTCAGAACGGAAAACATATGAAAATGACGTCAGATGACCTAAGCGACCGTATAAAGCGGTATAAAAAAGGAAACAAACACAAACATGGCCCCGTTGCAAATAAAAGGTGTGTGGTCAATAATAGTTGACTCAATAATATTGAAGATACGCAAGGACCTGCACTACAACGGTCTGTTTATCAGGAAGGGTATTTTGTTATGTGGATGTGATTACTAATCATTCCGTTACAGTATTTACATCAAGCCCATTAATTACCTGAGCAATTGAATTTACCTCTCTGTCGTGCATCTAGCCTTGAAAACAAAGTGCGTGAGTGGCAGAAGCGCACCCACAGATTCATGCCTATGAACTTACGCCGCACCGTGTTAGTGTAGTGGTTGGGGCGTTGACTTCTCGGTTGTGCACGTGGTTCCATTGCCTTTTCGAGTCATACCAAAGACTTTAATGACAGAATTCACAGCTTTTCTTGCTTGACGCTCAGCACCGAAAAACAAGAATGGAAAAAAGCCGGCAAGCTTGTTGTCTAACACGGCACTTGACTGGATACCACTATCTATCTTTCTATGGCAGACAGGTGGTAGGGTCAAACAGTTTACCCTTTGTGGTGGCCCAGTCTGACAAAAGATTAGCAAAGAGAATATGAGTTTATACGCATGAATGCATGAACCGGCTAACCAATTAGCCTATGTACACTAGACTAATTAAGTGATTACGTTAATTCTTTGATTAGGCAATTTCAATTTTTAAATTGTTATTAATAAATTAAAAACTTTTTGGAATATTTATTCAGTTCTGAAATTCCGGCTGTTTTTGCTCATTCTGACGTCACTTCCAATAATTCTGTTTCCTTTTCAAATTTATCCGATTCCAATGACGTCACACTTCCGGTTCTGCCTTCTCACGGTAAGTGGCCTGTTAAGATTTTTTGTTGCGATCACGCAGGGTTGCTACTGCTTTGCTGCTTTCACTGCCTTTTGAAGCCGCATTGCGGTTAAAGTTGTTGCTCATGGAAATTAATTCTACTTGTATTTTAGATTTTTTACGCACCTCCTCACCTTACAGAGCGAGAGAGAGCGTTGATGTTAAGAAGGTTAATCCCTCTTCCCCTGTCAGTATGCTGCTTGCGGGGGGTGAAGGCATTCACAATTCATTCTTGAACAAATCTCTGACATCGACTCTCTCGCCTATCAAGTAATTATTTTCAGTAGTATAGAACGCTGTTCTCTTTGCAAGACCAGCTCGGTCATTGACCAGTTCATCGGTATGACTACAGGAGTAACGCAATTGGTGGAAATAATGGCTGTTATAAGGAATAAAAGACCTGCTAGGAGAAGTGCATTTTTTGATGGACTGTGATGTTGACTCGGTTGGAAAGCCTGTCGTTGGTCAGGTTGTGAGTTCCAAGTTTTTCTGGTTTCGCTCATGTTACCTTAGGAAAAGCAGTTTGCGGGAATTTCCTCTGATTGGTTACAGGCTTATGACAAAAATGCACTGTGCCCGCTGTACTGGTAATTCTCAAGCGGATAATAACCTAGTTTGTGTATAGTTGACTGTAATGGTTTTTTTAGCTTTGGGGAAATATGTTCCAAAAAATAATGAGTTAATTTTATATATTATTTTGCAGTAGCTTCAGTACTTAATCAGCGCAGTACTTCGTTATCTCAATCGCTACCCATTTTTCCCCCGCGGGACTGCATTCTTTTTAGCGAATTCAGATGTTTTTATTTCTTCAAAAGCCTGAAAAAAAGTTTTTATTTAAATATCAAATTTTAGGCACCACGGCGGTTCAATGAACGATCGTATAGTCGCTGGCTATGCCAGGGAAAAGTCTGATGAACGAGACCGATTTGTTGGCGAAGCTATATCGGATAATGCCGAGGAGTTATGCCGTCAATTGCAAGATCGATTGGAGGGTTTGTCAAGAATTGGAGGGAAACTGGAAAAGCAAAATAGAAGTGAGACTTCAAGAAAGTTTTGCGTCAAAACCATTGAAGAGATTCTATCAACTCTCCCTCAGATGAGTAAACTCAGGGTCTAGTAAGAAGTGGTTTCGGGAGAGGCTGTGACCAGATAAAATTTTCTAAATAGTCATTTTCTGAAACAGGAGTGCGAGAACTACAGGGTGCGGCAGATAAACCTATCACATTGAAAGTTGTTTTTGTGACCAAGCTCTATCGGTTGCAGTGTTGGCTAAAATCAAATTATGCCGCTAATGACATGTCTTTTTATTTTTCAGAGCGTTTAGTGAAAATAGCCAGTGGTTAGCGTGTTTTAAAATTTTTCATTCAGCATCGAAATGGCATTAACTGAAAAGCACCGTACAGTTGTAGAAAATTTCCTCGCAAATGGACACTTTGATATCTCCCTAGCTCAAAGGCTTGTGTTTCAATGATGTGCCAGTAGCTCTGAAATTACTGACCCAAAGCAGTGCAGATTTTTAATCGGGGCATCAATGCGTTGGCTCAATTTGATATGAATGACTTCAAAAATTCCTTTGGATTTCTGTAACAAATTCTCCCTTTGTGACGAAATTTTTCACAAAAAATGCGCGGTGCTTTCCAGAGCATGCCATGTCAATGCTAAACAAAAAATTTGTAAAACGTACGCTTACCACTGGTTATCATTACTAAACGTTCCGAAAAATAAAATGGCAAGTCATTAGTTGCATGATTTGATTTTAGCCATCACTGCAACTAAAAAAGCTTTGTTACAACAACAATTTTAAATGTGGTAGGTTTTTCTGTCGCACCTTGTATTTCAGTTCGAGGAGGCTGAAGGGTGTCTATGACGTGAAGGTTGTTATTATTTGGGCGCTCTTGGCTCCACAGAAGTTGTTGCCTAATGATTTTTTTAGATATGATCTGGTTTTACGAGTGAAGATTGCAACTTAATCGTGTAGAACAAGATTTTCTCTTGGTAATTGAACCGTGTTTAAGGGTAGCCGTTTCCTTGTAATTTCGTGCCCCTACTGCAAATAGTCAATTTTCTTATAGTGGTAAGTTTGCGAATGTCCAATCTCCTGATATTGGTCTTGTAAAAAACACTTTCCTATGCCAAAGACGTTTCGTGTTCAGAATCATTTTTTCTCTTAGGTAAACTTCCAAAAACTTGTTTCATGATATTCAAATAGTGGTCAAAGCTCCGCATTAGTAACCGAATAACCGCATTAGTAACCGACGCGATGGCGTAATGGTTAGAGCGTCGGCTTCGCAGTCGGTAGACCTGGGGTTCATTCCCCTTGTCGAGTCATACCAAAAGACTTTAAAAAATGGTATCTATAGCTTTCCTGCTTGGCGCTCGGCATTTATGGGAGGTTGTGGAGAACAAGCCGGCAAGTTCGCTTGTTGTGTCTTTGGGCAAGGCACTTAACGGGACGCCCCGCCTTTATGTGGAAGACAGGTGGCCCATAAACCTCGAAAAAGGCAACTCCCAAGCGAGTGCGGACTTCCCGTCCAAAGTATAGCGATACAATTCGCTTTCTCGTGAATGGAGGATAAAAATGGCAAATAAAACAAAAACATGCAATCCATGCAACTTTATGCAAGAAAAATGAGATAAAAGTCAATTCAAATCTCCAGTCACGGGAAACCTATCGGTTAAATTGGTGGGAGGTCGTTGAGTTGAAACCCACTTCGGAGTTACCAGTGCCGTACTGCAGTGCATTTCTACCACTATCTTACAATCGAGCATAAGAAATTTCCGTAAAGTACCTTTCCCGGCGTAGCCATTGAGAGGTTCCAACTCACGACTATCGCTGGTATAGACCGCGGTGCAATCCACTGGAACACGATCCCGCAAAAAAATCTGGCAGTATTTGGCTAATATTACTTTCCTGCATCCGCACATCGAACTTCTTTTCTTGGTGTTGTATTTTTGGCTGTAGTGAAGCTATTTTAATTCGCTTTCTTTTTTCAGTGGCAGCAAAACTGATGAAAAAACCAGATGAAAAATTAAAACGAGTGAGAGAGAATGGAGAGATGTTAAGATGATTTTCAAGGTCAATTCGTCTTAGTGATGCAGCAAACCACAAAATCAAGTTCTTGAGACTGCGAGATCTCCAATTATGTTTTTTTTTAGCCAATTTAGACTGTCAGTTTGGTTTTGTTTAATTCGCTATGAAAACAACATCAACATTATTGTTAATATAACAAAAAATCAATCCGAAATAATGGCGAAGGAAAGCAGTGAAGTTAAAAATAGCCCACTTTTTTATTCATCTGTTATTATTTATACTAGGCCTAGTTAGTATATGTATGCATTGCGTTGTATGTGTCTGTTTTTGTCCATGTGTTTCTATTTGTGCCCAGTGTCAACCATCCAACTGAAATTTCGCATAGTTACTATGAAATATAGACACAGTCCAAACTTACGGTTGGTGTTTTTGCGCAATGTAGCGTTTGAGATGCGGCCGTGGCATGGAAGTAGCCTAAACGACTTTCTGCCAGAAGTTGATTACTGCTGGCTTGTCGTACGCGCTATAGCCTACCAATCAGGCGTTATACAAAAGCTTAATTTGTTGTACAGTAGTTACCCTAAACGTACCTAATGTTTTAATTCTGCCAACTCCTATTTTTGTGGTCCGAAATCTTCATAACTAAGGAAACTTTCGAACCAAATGATTGCATTCCAAACGAACAAAGCCGTCTGGCCGATAATTCTCCCAATGCTTCAAAATAGTCTCGAATCACGTGCATGAACGTCATATGCTGCTTGGTCACATGAAATCTAATGCGTAGACAAACGTCATAATAAGACGAACAAAGAAGGCGTCACGCGTCAACCTAATAGCGCTTGTACAAATAACTTTTCGTTTGGCAATACTGCTTAAGTCAATGTGTCAGCCATCGACAGAAGGGTAGGTTATGCTTAGTAAGAAGGATTGTTGAACAAATCCGTTTCGTAATAACAGTTGTTCTCTATTAACGAAGTCAATATGGAAGTACCGGTAGCTTATATCAGTTAGCTGAGTTCAAACTTTTAAGGTGTATAAAATCGACGGTCATTGGCTCTTAATTTGTTTAGTTAAAAACAACCTCTGCAGTTGCTGTAGAAGGTTCAAGTTTAAAGCGAATAATAGTATCTTATATTTGGTGCTCAAGGGTGCAGCCAACCAAAAATACTCAGGAAAGTAGAATCGTTTTTGATGATGACTCTTTTTGATAATTCTTTTGAAGAGCAGTTACCCGCTTGACTACGCCCTTGCTAGAGTTAATGTAACCCACAGCGAAAAATTGTGAACTACATGATGCTACACATATAACTTGACAGATTAATTCAGAGGCATTGCTAACGTGTTGCATATAGGTAAGCTGTAGCTTATAGGTTTTAGTAATGTTGCAAATAGGTAAGTCATAAGGTTGATTTGCATATGGGCAAGTCCTTTTGTTGTTACGTTATGTTGCATATGGGGAAGTCGGTCATTGTAGTGTTATGTTACACATCTTGCTTATAGGTAAGTCATGCAAGTATAAGCAATCTCGAGATTAGGTAACCCTTACCCCAATGCGTTTTTTCTGTATATGCAACATTTACTTTCCTATGTGGCACAAACGTAACAAACCCTGTTGGCTTAATCCCCCGAAATGTGTCTAGAATTTGTTTTTTATTTTGCCAAACATTTTGTGTGGTGAAATGAAAGATAAATGCTTAGCCTTGTCCAAATATTTTAAGTAAACTGCATGATCTAGTTAACATTTGGTACATGTACTTCAAACTGAGGTTTGTTTTGTTTCAGATAAATTATTGCTTTTGTGATAAAATTATTACCACATATACCAACATCAAAATGTCATCTATTTATCCTTCACTAGAAGACATGAAAGTTGATCAAGTCATTCGGGTAAGAATCAATTTTACATGTTTTCAACAAATTACAAGTCATACCAGCTTAGCTACAGTAGAACGCCGATTATTCGAAGTAATTGGGACCAAGGGTTATTCGAAAAATCGATTTTTTCGGATAATTGAATACCAATGCCAATACTGTTGCACACTGCCAGAAAAGAAACCCTCACTCCTATTGCTAGTTGATCTATAGTCTGAAGCTTTGTCTCATTGTCGCTACGTTCCGTTTTCTTTTCATGGAAAATATAGTCATTGGATTAGTTTGATACTGAAAAGCTTTTATACTTACACACAGTCTGTCATCAAGCGCAGATAGCGATTTCTCAAGACAAGAATGTAGATGCGCCTTTATGACGTTTGTCAAAGTAGCGTTCGAATAATCGGCGTTCCACTGTATTTTTATATGTGATATAGGTTTGCTCATTTTGTAAGCTTTAACAGTATTATAGCTTTCTCTGTTGCTGTTGGAGTGTGACATGCTGTAGTGTTTAAATTTTGAATTTGTAGGCTCAGACTCAACAGCAGCAAGATCATGCCATGGCTATGCACTTACAACAACAAGAGATGGCAGCTGCTGGCATTCGACCAAGTCCACCTCCTCAACAAGTACCCCCTGTGGCTGCTGGTGTGCCATCGGGAGCACCTCCACCACAAGTGCAAGCAGTGCCATCAGAACCAGGTGATAACGTGTTTCATTTGCTTAAAATTGGCATGAAGAACTCACTTAGTTATTCCAGCCTGCTTGTTTCATAAACAGCTTTTGATCAAGATTTTTCCTCCTACTATCCAACTGTACCAGAAAATGATGAGTAAATCGGTTTTTTTAACATTTTCATCATTCAATCCTGATTTTTAAAAATAATTTCTAAGAGTTTTGTGTGCACGATTATCATTATGTGCTTATTTTTGAGGACCCTGTCGTAGAAAATAAAAAATGTGATTATTTGTAAGAAATGTGCCTATTTTTGAGTTGTGTACATATTTTGTCTTAAAAATTGCTTTGTTTTGGAATTTATCATTTAAAACAGTAGTGTGCAACCTGAACCCTGCAACGTGAAATTTTGTGGCCTGTGGAAAGGATCAAAATGTGGCCAGTTGTGTGAAATTTGGTGGGCTTGAATGGCAAATGCATTATTAATACAGTAGACGTCGCTCAATGTGACCACCTTGGGATGAGACCATTTTGATCATAATATCCGAATGGTCATAAAAATCGAAGCTGCCATAACTGCACCTGAATCAACGCCGTAAGCCACAAGAAGTCCAAATACTGTCAAATTCATCGTTTAACCGAAGCAACAGTGTGACGTTGGCAGTAAAACAAAGTACAGTACTGTAACAGTACAAGTGATGGTAAAACTAAGTACAGTATGTAACAATATGTTGAAAAGGCGAAATTATAAGTGCATGGCGGGAAAAAATACTGTACTGTAATAGGAGAGATGGAGAAAATGTTGGTCATATTATCCGAAATTTGGTCATATTAAACGGAGAATTTTAAATGGAGAAATTTCGGGCCGTACCAAATTGGTCACAATAAACGGCTGGTCATAGTAAGCGGCACATACTGTATCTCAAAAAGACAAATCTCAAAAAAAGTTCTCACACATAAAATTTGGCAAAAAAGTCGCTATAAAAGAATTGATATCCAAACGAAAAAGATTTTTGCACTAAATTGTGTGACAAAATTGAAAATTTATAGCCAAAACATCACGTTTTCACTGAGTGCATATTTTTTCTTTTTGGTTAATGGTAGCCCTGCTTATGTGTAATGCTACGACTGCATTTTATATCATTTTTGTTATTTTTTGGTATTATTCTACAACTCAAGAATTACCAAAGTTGCAGCAAAAATATGGCTGTGGCTATTTTGTCGTCTTTGGAATTTTTCACTTGGAATCTATTTTGCTCTTGAACATTTGTGGTTGGTCAATTTCTAGGCTGTATTTAGAACGTGACTTTTAGTTATTTGTGATCAGTCATGTTCTATGACATATTAACCACTTGACTGGATAAAAATTTAATTCTCAGTGTATTCCCCTTGATGGTTGCATACCCGGCCCCCACCACCCAGTGTACACTGCCATTGGTAAAATACGCTACATATGTGAAGAATCAAATGCATAACCATGGTGTCCACATGCAGCGACATTAACTACTATACCACGGCATCACTCACTTTCCAATAGCAAATGTGCTTATTTAAAGACACAATTATCATGTAAGGCAAAATAGATTCTAGGAATAAAATACTGTCAACAGCAAAATAACACTTCCCAAAAATAAAGAGCATCGTTCTACAAACGAGTGCATGGGTTGCTGATTAACTTAAAATGCAATTGATTTTTCAGGAAGCCGGTCATCAGTTGCTAGTTTGTATCCATCCCTTGATGAGTACATGGGGTTGAATCTTAGCTCTGATGAAGTACGTCAAAATCTTGCAGTTATTCCAGTCCCACAATACCAAGCTCCAGCCGTTGTACAAAATAGACCTTCTCAACTGTCAGGTAGTCAATTAATATACCTGCTTTTGTGCAATCAGTGAAACCCTGGTAAAATAGTCACACTTTCGTGTGATTTATGTTGTAGATTGTTCAAGATAAATAGTTTCTTGGGGACTGCTTATTGGTACAGTTATATGTTTTTGTTGTTTAAGTGGTGTTTCTTTTTGTTGTTGAATTTATAGAAGCATTAGAAAGGAATAGAAAATTTAAAGTGAATTTTTTGTTTCTGACACAGTACAGTTAAGTTGACTATAGCAATTATTATTTTGAGTTGCAATATTTTTATCTCTTAAAAGGCGGACTAAAATGGCAAAAACTGACGTTATTTTCAATTTATTTGTATCTTTTCAGGAATGATTGCGCCAGTCAGCACCCAAGGAATGATTGGTATGCAAAGAGCTGAAGTGAAACAAGGAATAAGAATGGTTATTCTGTGCAAAGATGGAAAAGGAAAGCTTGGTCTTCGAATCAAAAGTGTAAACAAGGTATGCACTAATTTAAAAAAACTTCACATGGACTAGCTTGGAAAAGTTTGTTGAAATGTATTGAAAATGATTTTTCCTTGTATGCCTTTACCTAGAAATCGTATGACACCTTTCAGAGAAAGCTGTTAAAAAAGTAGTTGACATTTTTGTGCTGATTTCTCCCAAAGAAGTGTCTAAAGTTCCTACAATTTTTCAGAAGTATGCTGTTGAATGCATTCTTTCATTTGATGCCTAATATCTTGTCTGTTTCAAGTGGCATTGACATATTTTAATTTATGTTGACCAATGATATTTTAGGGCATCTTTGTCGCTCACGTGACGAAAGACTCTCCAGCTGCCATGGGAGGAGTTCGATTTGGTGATCAGATTTTACAAATCGACAATGAAACAGTTGCTGGATACGGCACAGACAAAGTTATGAAGATTCTTAAAAAATCAAACCCTCAAAGAGTAGAATTGGCCATTAGAGACAGGTATTGGACAAAGTCATTATTATTTTTTATATATTTTAATTCTTTTCCCTGGACTATTGCACTACTGTTCCAGATTACTTGACGCTGTTTTGCAGATCAATGGTTCCCAAACTTTTTTAGCTCGCTGACCCCTTTTGCTCTTTTAAAACAATGGCGGACCTTATCAACTTTTAAAAGAAAAGTTTAAAAAAGTTTGATGAGAAATTTAAATGCAGTTTCATGGGATAGTTCAACTAGAGCTTTTTTGTTTTTCAAAGTAGTCTGGAGAATCAAACTTTTGTCGTTTTTAGCTTACAACCTTCCCCACATATCGTGGATATTTTGAATATATATGGCATTTGGGTTTTATTGTTTCCACTTTTGAAACAGCATGATACAAAACAAATTTAACTTTAGTCATGTCATACCAATTGAAGTGAAACCTAACTTAAGATAATCTTTATTGTATCTTGATTGCTTAGCCGATAGCCATCACCTTGTTGGTAAAAAGAGTAACTAAAAAAAGGCAAATCGACTTGTATTAAAATAATATAATCAATCGATGAATTCGTTACAAAAAAGAACAAACTTAATCTGAAGCTCAAATACTGAAGAATTTTTCTTGGACCCTTTTAAACTTCCTCAAGGACCTCACTTTGGGAACCATTGTTGTAGATGACTTAGTTTCATGTACCGGTACCAAGATTCTTTTTGGTTAGTTTTTGTTTTTTGATTTATGTATTGGCTTGTACGAGGCGGCGGCGCAGCTTAAACGTGAACTCCCCTTTACCTTTCGTAAATATATTATTGGTGCTCTGCCTTGGTAAAACTTTGATGGGGCCTTGGATGCATTACTTAATTGAAGGTCCTGTCTCCGCGCTGCAGGTATTTTGGCCCGTCTTATGCCATTGGTTGAAGGATGTTACCAAATAACTGGATGCATTTGTCAAAGTTGGTTGCCGTGTTTACTTTTGCGCCTTGTCAAAACATAACGCTATTAATGAATACACCCCAAAACATTGATAGCATTCTTTTTGACCACAAAATCTTGAGACAAACACCGCAGTTGAATTGGTATCTGTCTTGTAAGTTTACATTGACGTGTGTTTGTTGTTTGTAGACCATTTGAAAGAACAATTACACTTCAGAAAGACAGTCTCGGCCATGTTGGCTTCATTTACAAAGACGGCAAGATTTCGTCACTGGTGAAAGATTCATCCGCCGCAAGAAACGGCCTTTTAATTGATCATCAATTATGTGAAGTGAACGGACAATGCGTTATTGGCATGAAGGTAAATGGACTGAACAGTCTAAACTGCTAGTTATAACGTTAAACAGAAGCCGTTCTAAAGGAAATGCTATGAATAATAAGATTGTGATATTAGTTACATAGCAGTGCTACATATTAAAATAGTTTTTGCATGCAAGTTGCACAACCTTTCAGTGTTTGTGACATTGAAATATGAATCTTTAGCCATAAATTTGATAGACCGTATTTCGCATATGTTGTCTTAACTGGTTGATAAGTTGCATTCTTGCCGAACTTTTTGGAAGTGAATTTTGTGCTTGTTTTTAGTTCAGTTTAACAGAATTAGCTTTCCTCAATCCAATATCACATATTTAAGAAAAAAAGATGATTTACGTAGAAATGTGTAAAGTTATTTATCAAGAATTCAACAATCCTTTTTTCGCCATTTCTTATTTAACTTCAAAATTATGTCTTCAGGATAAATTGGTTCAAGAAATTATGATTAACGGTGGTCAAACTGTGACGATCACTATTATGCCTACGTTTGTCTATGAGCATATTGTTAAAAGGTATGTAATGTACTACACATTGTTTGATGTGTGAAGGCCTGATTGCAATTTAATTGAGTAAGCACTTTTTTGTAAATTGTCATTCTCAGCCAGAACTGCCAACCTCAAACTGGTGGTATCTCTCGGCAGGAGGGCACGGTCCACCAACCTTTACCGAGAGAACATTTTGGAATTCAGAAAATCATAATTGGTGGCATTTTTCGATTGTGGGCATGACTCATTTGAAGTTGTCCCAGTTCTCTCGAACTCTAGCTCGCCAACTGCCAGCGACAGTTCGTAATGGCGACGCATTAAATTTGATTTAACCATGCTTTTATTGCTTGGCGGGTTTTCAACAGTAAGCTGCATTTTCCAAATCACTCGTTTCTTAACGTCTATATGCAAACGAAAAGAAAATAGACCTGTCTTTAGGTAGCTGTACATCCATTGGTCACGCTTAGATCATTATGGTTATAAATGGAATTGCTCGCATGTAAATGTAGTCCTGCTTCCTAGTCGACTGTACTACCTAGTGCTTTTTTAATTATTTTATTTTTTGCAGCATGGGAAGCGGCTTGTTCAAACAGCAAGATCATTCCATTCCTGAGATTTAAATGGGCATTGTACTGAGAAAGTGTACATAAAATCATGTTTGGAGATGTACGGTCGAGCACTTTGAACAGTATACAGCTTCAGCAATTTTTTTTGTTTTATTATGAGTTTGAGATTTCAATTTATTTCCTTTCTAATGCTGCTGTTTTTTGGTGTATATAATGTTAGCATTACTGATCTTCATATTCTTGTAAATTCAAAAAACAAAGTGATGCTTCTGATTTAACTTTTCATTGTTAACCTCTTCGTTTTTGTGGTGAATACATAGTGGATTGACGTACATTTGATCACATTTTATGCATTTGTTTACAGTTTCTCTTAATTTCAAATGCAGTTGGTTTAATTTTCAACGTTTCAATGCTTTTTTTTATATACGCTTGAATTTATTTGGGACCAGTTTTATTGTCTTGTTCGTAACTAAGATTTGGCAACGTACCATATATTTGCATATTGGTCTATCAGTTTATAAGCTACACGCGCATTTGCATAAATTTGTACAATGAAACCGAGAAGTATGGTAATTTTGCAGCAGGTGTTCCTAGGCTTTGTACACCACTTACAGCGTGGCTAAGAAAGATTAAAGAAATGCTGACTTCAAAAAGAGCATCAAATTAGATTTGCCTGCCGTTATAGACAAGTGAATCACCTGCTGAAAATAATAGGTATGGGTACTAGCTACCAGCAGAAGAAAGAAAAACGTTTCGTTGGTTCTAAAACATATTGCCTTCAGACAGTTTTTAAGACGCCAATACCGCTGGCACAAAGCATGTCTGCCACAACTTTGCGAATGTACCTTTTCCACAGACACAAAAGCGTAACCATTGTGAGATTTTAACACTACTGTTGCTCTCTTTGACTGCGCTTTAAACGGAGTCGCAAATCTTGGTATAGTTTCAATATTTTAAGCTATTTTTTATGAAGACAACCTGTAAAATCGCATTGCTACCAGCTAGAAAGTTGTTCAAGATCTGTCTTTCAGTACAAAAGCTAACAAATTGTTAATATTTATAATGAGCGCTTGTCTATGCAAAGCAAAAACTTAACATTTTTGTTTCGCATGAGCTAGTTCAAATCGCTTATAAAACGTGTTTCCGCCTTCTATTTAAAGCTTTCGCATTCAGCCTTGAAAAGAAAAGCTAAAAACGTTGAATTGTATAGCTAAACATGACTAGTGACAATTGTTCCGCGTCATGCTAACATAGAGTACAATGTGGATGTTCTGCGACGTCACTGCTACTCATTACATAGAGGGGCTGGATCATAAGAAA
This sequence comes from Trididemnum clinides, assembly GCA_963675345.1. Classification (NCBI taxonomy): domain Eukaryota; kingdom Metazoa; phylum Chordata; class Ascidiacea; order Aplousobranchia; family Didemnidae; genus Trididemnum; species Trididemnum clinides. Next base: position 17,958,469 of record OY776295.1, on the reverse strand, counting down.
AACAAAGAAATCTAGGCGGTATCCTAGATAGCAGTAGTACTTAGGTCAGTAAATATCAACAATTTTAAAAGGGGATGCTAGAGCAATTTTCCCCCAATGTGTAGAATTTTTTTTGAAAAATAGATGGGAAAGTTTTGTTTCTATATTTGATAGTTACTTTCACATTTTTTATTTTTTGAAGATCATTCTGCAATAGGGATCCATTTAGAACGAAGACTTTTCTTAATTGGTAGGCACTGAGCTAAGTCTAAAATATATTAGTAGGTGGGTTTCATCCTTTCTCCCAAGTCCTAAAAAAATTTATCACTAACTTTAGTATTGCAAAGAGCAAAGTAATGCAAGGTGTTGGGAGCCAATTCTTGTATTGCATGTTATCCTTCAGATCGATGGGTTAGCTAAACCGACCCTAAACACAGGTCGAGTTATTCAAACCTGTTTCGAATTTTAACTTTCCGTTAAATTGAATGGTACAGCTTCCAATAAATTAACTGCTTGTTAGAATCCACAAAGCATTGCAAAGTGCCTCTTCCGTAAGAGCACACTAACTCAGCCATCGTAAGATTTGAACACGTACTATCATTCCATCACAATCGCAAAAAAACGACACTATAATCTTGGGGGGTGCAAAATGTAGCCAGCTAGCCAAAAGGATGTGACTTGCCGCAGCATCCATAAATTGATCACCAAAAAAAGATCTTCAGTTTTATAGCTTTGCCCTTTCGAGATCTCAAAAAAAAAGTAAGAAAAATATCTTGTTTAAAATCTCCACTCCAGGTTGACCTATAAAAAAAGGTCTTCTGTTAAACAGTTCTGCCTTTTGCGGTTGGCATCAGAAAAAAGTTCTTTATGTTGAAAACTCGGTCCTTCTGAGGTTGAACCAAAAAACAAAGGTTATGAAAATTGTCTGTTAAATTATCCAGTTGAATAAAATTAGCTCGTCTGTGAAAAATTTTGCGCACCCCTGCTGCTCTGATCGACGCTGGCCTCGCTGCTTGCTATGCCTAACGTTCAGTTCATACAGTCGATTCGCCTAGGTGGCCATATATCGCTTAGTCCCAGCTGAGAGCCTATTGTTTTCTGTGTTATCGAATTCGGCTAAGCTGTCATCGCCAATTCGCCTTAACTCGCCATCGTTTTTGCTCACCATGAGCAGAAAGATTTGTCTGGGCTGTTAGGCCTATAAAAACTTTGCCTGCGTGATTATATTGCAAACTTTTAGTCTGCTGCCACTACACTACAGTTGTTTTGTCTGTCTGTCTAAGATCCTTACTGATGTAACACAACCCTACGGTGCATCACAAACTTTTTTCATGACCCCATTATTTCATCACTTTAGATTGTTTTCATCAGTTTTAGTTTCCGTTCAGTTAGCCATCTTACTGCCATGTGAACCAGCCTAGCTATAACATTTACAAAAGCTATCAGCTTATTTGATATTAATTACAATAGTGATCATGGAATGGGCAAAAAAATCAGGTTACGGGATAGAATAGATTAATAATGAGACAAGAAAGAGCACAGAGAAAGAAGAGTAAGCGCATAGATCCGTTCGTACATAAGGGACAAGTCCTTGAAAAATGCAAAACAGTCGAAAATCTTAGATTTCTTTAAGACTGCATCTAGCTAGAGTGTTTAAATAAATATTAAGTTATTGCACAGCAATCCAAAAAACGCTTTCTGTTTGTGTTCTTCATTTAAGTTTTGAGAAACCAAACAAATTCCAAAATAATACTTTATTAAACACAATTAAATTAACTTAAGAATAATTAACGTAACAAAATTCTCTGAAGCTTTTCGTCCCCTCTCGGTGACTTCATCAGGGCTAAACAAATAAAGTTAACAATAAATTTAATATGATATCCAGATACTAGACCAGTGGTTCCCAACCTTTTTCCTGTCGCGGCGCATTTTAGAAAAAAACGAAAATTATTTGGCACACCTCGAATATTTTGAATACAAAATTATTCAAATTGATCGTTTTTTACATATCACAACGAAAAATTAAGGCAATAACCGTAATTTAGCTTGTTTCCAGGAAATTCACTGTACTTGCGTCTTTATGACAGGATTTCAACAATTCTGTCAGTGAGAAACTTGTGCTTGATGTTTCCTAGCAACCATTTCAATGTCAGGATGTATTTCAGAGAGACAAACCATCATTTCTTCTTCAATGCAACAAAGCCGCTCTCGTTTTTTGGACTTCATATTGCGGAGTGTTGAAAATCCGAGCTCACATAGATATGATGTCGAAAACTGCATCAGAATGGTCAAAGCCTTTTTAGCTAATGAAGGGTATTCTTCTTTGACAGCAATCCAAAATGTGTCTATTGGTACCCCAGCATGTTTGATTTTAAGTCCACGATCACTGGAAACACATGTCAACTCCTCTTCTTCACATAATAAAAGACCAGTGCTAGATGAATTCTCTATAAAAGGATTTCGAACCCAGTCATACTCATCGGTCTTCAGTGATGGGAAATAAAAGTTAATTTTTTCTTCCAGAGTTGTTAAGTGTTGAAATACAATGGGGCTAATTTTCTTTATGCAGCTTTGTCGTACTTAAGGGAACATCTCAAGGTTACCATCTTTAGCTCTGTTTTTCCAAATTGCAACTTTCTTTTTAAATGCAATCAGCTTATCTGATGAAGTCAGAATGTTTTCTTCTCTGCCTTGCATGCTTGTGTTGAGGCCATTGAGATGTGCAAATATTTCTGCCAAATATTCTAGCCTTGAAAGCCAGAATTCACATTCAAAATATTCACAGAAGTGTTCATGTTCTTCTGTTTTGAAAAATGCATGAAGTTCCTTGTGCAGTTCATATACACGCCATAGCACCTTTCCTCTTGAGAGCCACCTCGCTTCAGTGTGCAGAATCAAACGTTTGTGCCGAGAGTCCATATCAACACAGATTTTCTCGAAAAAACGAGACTTCTTCGGCCTCATTTTGATGAAATTAACCATTTGAACAACTTGTTTTAAAACTTGACTTAAGTCATCTGGTATTGTTTTTGAAACAAGTATTTCCCTATGGAGGAAGCAGTGGGTTTGTACAACATTAGGATTTTCTTTTTGTACGAGTGATACAAAACCTTTAATACTGCCAACAATACATGGCGCCCCATCAGTACATATTCCAATGCACGAGTTCCATGACAAATTCCATTTTTTAAGGTAAGCAGATAATATGTCAAAGACGTCTTGGCTTCTTGTAGTGAGTGACATTTTCTTGCAGCACAAAAATTGATTTATTATTTGATTTCCATCAACGAAACGAATAAACGCAAGTAACTGTGGTTTGCCGCTGATGTCGGTTGATTCGTCAACTTGTAAAGCGAATTCAACGGTGCTTTGAAGTTTAGTCTGTACAGTTTCCTCGATATTAGCAGACAAATCCACAATACGTCTTTGGATTGTATTATTTGACAGAGTAGTCTTGCGTATTTCTTGTTCGGCTTTGTCACCCAGAATTCTTTTTACTATCTTTCTGCAAGCAGGCAAGATGATCGACTCAGCCAAAGTATGTGATCTTGTTTGCTGCGCGATCATTTCGGCGACATCATAGGAAGCAGCTTGTGCCTTTTCAGAAACAGTTAACAATTTTTGAAAAGCGGTTTTTTGTTTGGATTGTTGCTCTAGTAGTCTCCGAAAATAGTTCAGATTTTTATCTTGAAGCTGCGAGTGTTTGGTTACAAAATGTCTACTTAACTTGCTGGGCACCATATCTTCGTTTGACATTTTTTCGCCGCAAATGACACACAGAGGGAAAGGTTGATCCTCACTACCAGTCCAGTGAAATCCATATTTCAAATAATCATCGCAGTATTGACGTTTTGGTCGAGCTGTTGGTGCTTTATCACAGGGCTTTGCTGCCTTGGAACGTTTACTTTCTGATTCATTATCATCACTTTGTTTCCTCTTGATAAATTTATCCATTTTATTGGGTAACTTAAAGCGCGACAAGTATAATATCTTGACCGAGTGCAAACAATTTAGTTTAGTATCGTACGGTAGTATTTAGGGCACAGTCGACTGGCTTAGATGTGTGTCAGTGTTTGTATATGTCACAATCGCTATCCATTTCATGCATTATTTTGCACAATGCAGCCACATAACGAGCCTTATTCAAGCGTAAACAAACTTGAATGATACATTCACCAACCAAAAACAATTCAATTACTATCAACAATATCGTTAGTGTGCCGTACTGACTAACGTGGGCGGCGTGAATTTTTTAAAGCGTACTTGATTGAATTTAACTTCAATATTTTTTGCGGCGCACCTGATGACATCTCGCGGCGCACTGGTGTGCCGCGGCGCATAGGTTGGGAACCACTGTACTAGACACTAATGATTCAATTAGTAACGTTTTATCATCTCAAGGAAACACGTGCAGAAGTGACTTCGCTCCTTGTGAATGGCCGAGTTTTATGTTTAGGGATGGCTTAAGGCAGGGGTGTCAAACTCGCGGCCCTTGGAGCCTTTCAATGCGGCCCGCGAGACGATTCTAAAATTCTTGATAAATTTTGGTAGTATTGCAACGTATCATCTTTAAACAAACGTTTGAACTCCTGATCACAGGCGACAGTTGAGTGGTACAAATTTTTTTTCATCCAGAAATTACTCCACTTGGTGCAACAACAGAACTCGATTTGCCCTTAGAAGGACGATGACGTGGAGATGCTGGAGAAGTGATGACCTTTTTTTGGAGATCAATGTCACTTCAAGCTACATTACAGAGATCTTTGCTTGAAGAAGTGGTGATATCCAAATCGAAAACTTTATGCGGCCCTCGGCACGATTGCTCATATGTACAATGTGGCCCCCAGGAGCCCACGAGTTTGACACCCCTGGCATAAGGCGTTTGATGCAGCGCTTCCATTCGCTCGGTTTCGGTGTTAAAACGGCACTTTTTCAATAATGTAAAGTTTTTCTCTGCTGGCATTGTTTCTCTGCAGGCTTTGCACTGATCGCGTTGAGATTTCATAGCAGAGTAGATGACTTAGGAAAAATGATTTTCAATTTTGACGAATAGTTGTCTAGTCGTCATACCGATGTATGATGCGTTCTTATCACAAGAACAAGTATATTTATAGACAACATTCGAGCAGAAAAGAGTGGGTAAAGGAAATTTAAGATTGAAATACGAGATTATTTTAAAAGTTTGATAAGCGATTTTTATATCAGTGTTCAGTCTGTTGCGAAACAATGCAGCAAGGCGTTTACTAAATTTGATGAACGGGATGCCAATACATGGGAGGGTTAAATAAGGATTTAGGTTAGGGACGTTGTTGTTTCATTGAGAGGTACAGTGATAAAACGTTACTAATCGAATCATTAGTGTCTAGTATCTGGATATCATATTAAATTTATTGTTAACTTTATTTGTTTAGCCTTGATGAAGTCACCGAGAGGGGACGAAAAGCTTCAGAGAATTTTGTTACGTTAATTATTCTTAAGTTAATTTAATTATGTTCAATAAAGCATTATTTTGGAATTTGTTTGGTTTCTCAAAACTTGGAAGAAAAGTTTCCCCCTATCTAAAATCTAATGGCGTAGTGGTTAGAGCGTCCGCTTCGCAGTCGGTAGACCTGGGGTTCATTCCCCTTGTCGAGTCATACCAAAAGACTTTAAAAAATGGCATCCGCAGCTTCCCTGCTTGGCGCTCGGCATTTATGGGAGGTTGTGGAGAACAAGCCGGCAAGTTCGCTTGTTGTGTCTTTGGGCAAGGCACTTAACGGGACGCCCCACCTTTATGTGGAAGACAGGTGGCCCATAAACCTCGAAAAAGGCAACTCCCAAGCGAGTGCGGACTTCCCGTCCAAAGCATAGCGATACAATTCGCTTTCTCGTGAATAGAGGATAATAAATAAAACAATGGCAAAAAAAACAATAATGTTCTTCATTTCTCAAACATTCAGCTTCTGCAGAAACAAAGGGATGCCAAGTTTGTGTAGGCTAGGGTTGCTATACGTCCGGAAAATTCCTGACTTGTCCGGAATTCAAGTGTCCTGTTCGGATTTTGCTTAAATGTCCGGAATTTTGCTCAAATGACCGAAATTTTTGTAATTAAGTGACAGAAAAAGCAGTTAACAAAAAATTGCGATACTAGAATCTAATTCCCACCATAAGTGGCCCGTCTGTTTGAGCGGGCCACATGGATTGAATCAACATTGCCGCGATTAGCACAAATGGCAGCGAGCCAGATGGTAACCAGATGGTAACCTTTTTTTTTAGAGAACACCTTTATTTGGGGTAGCACAACACGAGCTCCAACATCTCCGACCGTTATTTCAGAGCATCGTTAACTTAAATTGGACCCAAAATGTTTGTTAATAAACAAGTGAACTAGTAACAACCATTGGTAGCGTCGTATCAAAAGTAACCAATTTCAATCTCGCCAGCAAAACGTAACAACTTTTTTACCATAAGTTACAACTCTGCCAACCCTGCTTCCAATACGTAAAAGATTGAACGGCTGTGCTTGGAATTTTGCCTCATCAGATATGGTAACCCTAGTGTAGGCCTATGCATATTAATTTTTTGTTTGCCTAAGTCACGACTTTTTCTGGTCCCCTTGAGATGGCGACTTAGGCAAATTCCATTGGATTCAATCGCGGTTGACTTTAAAAACCACATACACTTTACTGTCACTTCTACCGCCTTCCCACGTTATCAATAGAACTAGCCTACCACATTCTTCTGACATATTTTTAGGGTTATTTCATAATTCCATAACATGAAATGATCGACTTCTTTCATATTTTTAATCATTACTAGAACGGAAAATTTAAGAAAACTACGAAATCTTTAATATCGGGTTGAGGAGGTGATGTAGCTATTGGTAGCAATGCGTTCAAACTTTCAATAGCTGCTGTGTCCTTGAAATAGACACTTCACGACAATTTTCCCTGCTCGTTTGCAATGTTTGTGATAGAAATGCAGTGTTGGAAACTTCAAACGAGGTGTGAACGCAATGGTATTTTAGCAAAGCCGATCAAAAGTAGGCCTAGTTGCCGTGACCCAATCGTAACAAAAACAAATTTTATTGTCTTCTTGTCATATTGAAGCTCAAATATACAGTAATAATGACAATTGGTTTTGAAGATTTACAGTTCATTTTTTTAAGTTACTTGCTGTGAATTTCAGATTGGATTCAATTGATTGTAAACGCTGTTAAGTTCCAAATTTGAAACTGTGCCGTCAATTATTTATTGGAAGATGATACAGTTCGAGGTGATCTAAAAGGCATCTTCGTCGCAGACTGTATTTTTTTATAGACGTAAACAGAGGAGAGATGGGTGAAATGCACCATTATATCCCCCATATCTTTTTATCGGGGGTGGTATTTTATTTTGATTTTCCTCACACCTTAGATTTGGTAGACTTTCCCTTAATTTGTTTTCTTTAAAGAATGGAGTTACTTTAGGTCTACAATTTATCTTTATGAAATTAGTTGTATCTTTTAATTCAAATCGTTTTATATGATACGCAAAATTTCGGAGAAAAATTAAAGAATTTTGCATCAAAGTACAATTATAGTCGACAGTTTTTTAGATTTGGCTGCCAAAGTGCTTGTTCTTGCTATGACCTTAAATTTCTTAGGATTTTCACATTGTTACGATTTAACTAGCGGGGTCTGATGAATTGGGTCAGCTGCAAAATTAGATGAAGGTAGAAATAAATAAGAAAAATGCATCGACTAAAATACGCTGCAACAATAGTAAAATGTAAAAAGAAATTATACAAGAACGGAACCTAGGTCTCCATGTTGTTCAGCTTTCTCTTGATACTCTTTTAATCTGTTTACAATGCAGCTAAGGCTACTCGTTTTTAAAAACTCACGGCAAACATACGCTGCCATTTCCCAAAATTTAACTAACCTTCTATCCAGGCTACCTTGCAACTAGACATGTTGGAGTAGACTAAAAACTGATTAATCTCAAAACTGTTAGTCAAGGCTTTTCCTGCGTGTGTAAGCTATTCAGCAAATGTACGTGACATTTGGCAACATTTATTTTTAACATCGGCGACACAATGCACCAATGCTTAACAAGGAATGCTTTTTAGTCAACACACAAAATACTGGTCAGCTACAATAGGTTGAAAATAAATAAAATTTGTACAAATTTTAAATAATATTTTACTTAAAATTGTAATTACCATAGTTTGATCATTTTAAAAATTAAAAAAACTCAGCAACAAACATTACTGTATCACAAATAGGACATCATTTTTCCACACTTGACGACAATTCAAAACAAGAAGCCTACGCTAAATCTTTATTTGGCAGTTTGGAGCAAAAACGAACTTGTAATTGTGATCCAAAGACATATGGAGTCAGGATGGGCAGCGTTCAAATTGTATCAGTTATGCACCGTATTATAAGCTAAATAAGCTTATTATGTCATGCAGCACAAAGCAAGCCGCAATTACATGTTGACAATGCAAAAAGTCGCGTTTTTGCTATCTAAACGACTACGGCATAAATAAAAAATCAAAGCACTGGAGGAGATAAATAAACGTCGAACAATAAATACAAGCCCAATAAATAAAAACTTAAAAGAAAGAGCGATTGGGTTCAACGATAGGCTGTACCCCCACCATAGGTCTAGTGGGGCCTCCGTACTCTTGGCGCATTTGGACTTGACGTTGCTGGGGCATATTGTTTGCTAGCCCATCGGCGGATGACACATACCGCTGTGACTGGCCGTACATGTTTTGGAGTTGGCCTCCAGTAGCGTTTCCCAAGGTCTGAAGAGGAGGCACACGCCGGACATTGGAATGAGGCATTGCTCTGGAGTCGCGCGGAATCAATCCAAGATTTCTGACTCCAGGATTCATAGGCATGGTGCGAGGATCAGTGGATCCGGAATACGCCGGTTGTGGAACGGAGTTGAAAGATGTAGCACAGCTGTTTAATTCCCTTTCTTCAATTTGGGAAGAGTGGGCATTCCAGTTGCTCCACGTGTTAGACGAAGATGAATAGGAGATGTTTGGCAAGCCTGCATTCATTGTATTGCCTGTAAAATATTCAATGTTTAAGCTACTGAGCAAAGTAACTCGCAAATATCATCACTGCATTTAGAAACGAATCTGCAACCCTAGCAAATTTAAAACGTTATCGGTACGATCTAGTAAAGACAGGTGAAAAGCAATCAAAAATGACTACAATGGCCTTCGTACATACTTGGCCATTACCGATGACTTTAATACGAGAAGCATTGTTGGCAAACAGCACTTTTCAAGACAATTTTTTAAGTGTTGGAAGTTCTTATTTTTTGACAATGACAATGGTCCTTCTTCTCTAGAACAGGTCTCAACTTAAAAGTACAGCGTTGGTTTTGAAATACTCCAGGTTCCCTTCCACTTGCATGATGTTCAATCGTAATCGGAAAAACGCTCTGTTTACCGTGCGTTTAAGTTGAAGCAAGCATTCAGTGCCTGTAATTGCTAGTGTTTCGACATAATAGTATAAAGCATGCTTCAAATTACGCTCGAACATCATGCTAAAGAAAAGAGCCTAAATGGCAGCAGGTTTGCTATGACATCGGCAAACCGCAACCTCGACAGTCACACTGCGGACCGCACACTTACCCTGAACGGCTGTCGCTTGGCTTTCCTGGATCACCATCGATTGCTTGAGAGGATTGCCTGGGTTGGTTGATGATAGCATGTGAGGTTGGTTGCGATACTGCACGGATTGGGGGCTTTGGATTTTTGCCAGTAACTCACTAGAAGGCGATAAGCGTTGTTGAACAGCAGACTGTTTTATCATTTGGAGTCGCTTTTCCATTCCCTATATCAAGTCAAGTTGTGAAGTAAAACCATGATTTGTCTTCAACGTAGCTTTAGACGCAGGAATTGCAGCTATCAGGTTGTAAATTCAATATCAACTCGAGTGCTACTTTAAATGGAGAAGCGAACAAGGGGGTTGTCGTTTAGATGTGGTACAGCAAATAAGCCAAGTCGGGTTCGTATAAGAAATATCAAGTTTTATGAATTTTGATAAGCATGTATTTGACCACATCGTTCTGCCTAAAGATCTGATGACTGGTAAGAAAAATATCATTCACGTTTGAAGACAGCTACCCACCTGTCCTTGAACCATCGAATGAATTGTTGGCATTGAGGAGTTGTGAGATGTTTGAATAGGGTTGCTAGGATAACCTGGAGTCCGGTTTGACGTGTTGCCCGGTAACTGGTGGAACCCATTCATACCATGAACAGGCATGCCTTTAAAACAGAAACAAAAGATAAAAGTTTATCTCGCATTCTGTTGATTTGAGTTCTTAGAAAAAGTAAAGATTATCTAATAAAGTTATTAAGTGACTGAAAAAAGGCAATTTTCAAAAACATAAACATTGGATGGAGGGGCTGGACATTCTTTTCACGAGAAGTCGAAATACTAAGGAACCGTGAGCGTCGGTTTTCGTAACATATTTAAAGGTATGGGTACATCAACTCTTGAACTGATAATTTCGTAAGCAAATTTTTATGTCATTTCATGTCGATCAAAAACTACTAACGTAAAGAACAAACACCCGGCCACAATTGACTCACCGTTTCGCAATTGAATATCTGATTGTATCACGGTTGAATGAGTTTGGTTTAAACCGCCGGTCATAGAGGTATGAACTTGACCTTGCTGCATATGGCTGAGGCTGGTCATTCTAGAAACAAACGTTAAATTACTTTCATTCTTTAGCTACAAAACATAAGAATAAATCGTGTTCAGATTGGCTTCGGAGGCAATTGCACTGCTTGTGGTAGTATTGCTGGTAGCTAGTTTGATGGCTGGGCCTATTTCTACCACAAGCAGCGCAATCGCGCCGAAAATGGCCCTAACAAGATTTTCACAGGCATAGCAACACTGTATAGGTCGCGTTGAGCAGGATATGTGTCGGGAGATTGAAAAGTTTATGGGGATCTTCTAAGGCTGCTGCTCCTACGATCCTCTCACGGGGAAAAGCTGGACAACAAGAAGTATAAAGCAACGATAAAACCGCGCGAGATTGAAACTCATGACTTCATGATTGCGTCTAATCACGTAGGTGGTATAGTAAGCTTTTCAAAAATTTATGAGAAAGAATTGATGATGGTCCAGAACTTCGAAGTTTAAAAGAGTTATTTTGCCAGTTCGCGATGCACTCGCTATTATAAAACGAAAAAGTTCACAGTCATACGTTCAACTCTCTTGTCGGGTGATAACAAAGGCTTCAAAACATAATATTCAGCTCTCACATCTGTTTGGCCCTCAACAATAAAAATGTGAAAAACGTAATTTCACACCGAAGCTAAAATGTGCTGGCTCTACAAAACCGCTGCGGTTCAAAAGCGAAAAATCTTCATGACATTATTTCTTCATTCTACTTGAACCAACTTTGATACAAGTAGCACGTTAAGCTTTAAACAAAAAAAGCTATCCAAAAAGGTGGACCGCCTCAGACCAAGGCTTTCTCAAATCGTACTTGCTGCATCAGACCTACCCGAAATTCGGTGGTGTTCCTTTCATGTTGGTCGCTCTTTGATAATTCATGCTGTTGACTTCAGATCTGTATTCTGGCAATCTAGCTGCATAATTGCTTGCTTGCTGACGTTGCTTTGCGTCCATCAACACATTTTGAGCTGCAGCCTTCGCAGCGTAGAGGTTTTCCGGGCGAACACTACTCGAGAAAGATTGATTGGACACCGTATGATTGGAAACAGAGGTTTGTTGAGCTGAAAAGTTACGTTGTTGGTGTCAACAAAATACGTCGATAGTGCTGCGCGCTGCACCCAGTGATACCATGGACAAAATTTATGCATTTGATTGTCCCATTGCCAATCATGCAGCTTAACTTTTTGCAACTGCTGCAATTCCACGTGTGATGTCTGACAAGCCGTAATACCGGGAAAGCGATCAAGTGGTGTCACTGGGAAAGCGATCAAGCTGTCAAATAACTCATGCATTGCAAGTGAACTCATGCTCCGTTCGCTAGTCCCAAGCCAGACAATAGGTTGTTCAGCTACATCACCGGTCTTCTACATAAAGACGGAGGAATCCCGTCAAGTGCCTTAAGCCAAGGGCAAAACAAGCAAACTGCCAACTTTTTCTCTACACTTTTTATCGCTGAGCGCTAAGCAGGAAAGCTTTGAATAAAGTTATTGGTATAACTCGGTCGATTTTTCAACCCAAGATTTGCAAACTCATTATATTTTCATATTGATCATTGAAACCTATCCCATTGATACTGGTGGTTGAAAGATGTGTTAATTTGAACGTAAAACTTACCTAAGCACGCCTGCTGGAATGGTTGCGAGTTCCTGTTGATGTCCAAAGGCATTCTTCCTTTCTTGGCATTCCATTGTGCGTCTACAGCTAAAAAAAAATTGAATAAATGACATCAATCTTCTGTCCACAGTCTACCAGATCAGTTTTTATTAGATTTCCCCTTTCCGAAATCTACCAGGCTAGCATAGTCAAGCTACTCACTAAGCGTGTCGTAAACAGTAAATGTTGCCTACTCACCGGCGGTAATCTGGCGTGTTGGTGATAAACCTACTAGGAGATACTTGCAACTGATCTAAAATGGCTTCCGGTTGATTCTGAAGGCGTGCAGCTTGCACTTGCTTTATTGAGTTTACAATGTGGCCTCGATCTTTTATTATACTGGTATCCAACTATCTCCGCGAAAAGAGGAGAAAATCTTATCATCATATCGCCGACATGCTATCATTAATCCAAAACTCACCTAGGGTTCGTTTATCAGGAAATTGGTTTAGGCGTTGAGCTTGGTATGCAAGATTGGGCTCTTCGGTGCTGAAATTTGAAGACGCAACTTTTTGGGGCAAATAGTTGGTTCTAGGCGCGTTTGTGTATTGCTGGTTTTGCAGCTGTGCCGGTTGGCCAAGCTGCATCATCGTCACAGGAAGTTGCTTACGCTGAGCTTGTTGGAGTTTGAGGTTGCTAGAGTCTGCTTGTGCCGCATGGGTAAGCTGTCCACGCGGAGACCTGGGCCCATAAAGTGCCCCTGAGTTGCCTCCAGAAGCGAGGGCATTGTTGGTGTAGTTGCCCAAGTTTTGGGGAGACGGTATATGGGTCAAACGAACGCTTCCGGGTGATGGCGACATGGCGTGGGATAAGTTATATCCGGGTGGGTGCATGTGACCGTTTGCTTCTTCTGGCGTCGGGCATAATTTCTCGACACTGTTCGGCGTTCGAATGTGGCGAATTGGCTGTAGTTTATCATGTTCATTGATAGGGCTTCCAAAGCTAGCTTCAACACCCGTGTTTAAACTAAAAAATAATGCATTTTATTACCAACTGATGGTTTTGGAAAAATGGCAGCGTTAGGTATGACCATGCAAGCAAAACACTCACCTACAAATGCAACATGCTTTTTCAAGTTTTTTTACTTAAATTACCAGCTCCAAAAAATATCGGAAAACTAGAATAGCGATAAGTAATAACTGAGGGTCGCCATGATAACTATTATGGGACAAATTTAAAAAACTTTGAACTCAAGCAATATATTTTCACTCAATCACGTTGCGTACTTTTGCATGTGCGGGCTGGTGAAGTTTCCTCCATGGTTCGGTAGAAGTTGTCCTGTTCCAACGGGCGAGTTCAGTTGGCTAGCAGGCAAGCTGTAAGGTGAAGGCTGCGGCATGTTCGAATTGACTGTAGGAGTTTGTGGTTTGTAGATCGCCTCGGGTTGCAGCTGATTTGAGTTGTTTGAAATGTGCTGCCCTTGGTTAACAGGACTCGGCAACAAGTTACCGAGAACGTCAGAGTTGTAAGCTGGCTTTTTGATGACCTTTTAAAAAACGCAGTATTAAGTAACATGTGCACAGGTGTACTGATTTAGTGATAAGAGCATCCGCTACGCAGTCGTTAGTTTAATGTTTAATTCCCTTGTCCAATCAACAAAAGAATTTAAAAATGTTATTCACAGATCTCCTAGGATCTCCTACATGCCACTCTAAAATACAAGCCACGCGGCGGGTGGAATTTGAAACTGAATTTACTTGATCGTAATTGAAGAGTGTAGAGTGCAATGGAGCTCGTACGAAATAAAACTATTGGCGCCACAACAACAGCTAGTAAGAGGCCTTGTTGTCAACGACAAGGCCAATTACTAGTTGTTGTTGTGGCGCAAGAAAAGCAGGCCTTGTTTTCAACGACATGTCAACGTAATAAGATGTTGGCTTCTCTTCTGGATTTTGCGTGATAATTCAGTTATGAGAAGTACTCTAAAGCAATTATCTCTGCTCTCAGTACAGCAGTGTGCTAGAAACTTTATTGTGCAGAAGTAGGCTACCGGTAATTCCCACACAGAGCTGAATACACGTTTTTTTATGCACAACCGCAGAGAACAAAAACACCAAAGTGGTAATTCATGACACAAACCGTTAGTAAGCCTTCAACTCCTTCTGCCCTAAAACAAATTAAACAAATTTACCAAAAAGTCGCGCAAAACATATTCTTACTTCGTTATGGCTGTGACTGCTTAACTGCACGTCGCTGCTTTCTTTACCTTGAAGATTGTTCTCAATCTCTTTAAGTGGCTTCTCCGGGATACCACAGCCACTATCCCTTTCTATACCATTCAGTATACTCTGAAGCAATGCAATTTAGAATTAGAAACAAATTAAGTGAAAACTAACCAACACGATGGCCTTCCTAATACACGCTTATGTCATTAGAGATTCGTGTTGCATGGGTGGTATTTGGCTTGTAATTTTAACCATCACGATCGTTTGATTGACAATATTAGTTACATAAAAGCTAAAAGTAAATCATAGCATTCTAAAGTTATTGGCCGTTAACCCACGTCAAACTCACACCCACTGTGTTACTGCAATCAACAACAAAACTAATGACGGGATCTCGTCAAAAAATGAAAGTCTACGCTCTTAAAAAAACTTCATACTGGTAAGATTGATAGTCTATGATCTACGTACTTCCAGATCAGAATCCGAAAGAACTTCATGCACTGGAGGCGATATGTTCTCTTGCGTGGGTGTGGTCATAGAGTTGGTAATTTGAAGGTTTAATGAAGCAGCAGAGGACTGATTTTGAACAGAAATTTGAGAATCTGAAAAAAGCTTGATTGTTAGAAGAGATATTTCACAAGACTAGGGCAGTCTAATTAGATCCCACTAAACCATACGGGAGTTGTTGAAGATGGGATCAGGAAATAATATAGACACAAGATGGCACTTAGGGGGATTGGCATTAGTTCAACCCCTGCCTTCCAAAAAAATTTTAGAGTGATTCCTTGGCACATTTACGCAACCTACTTTTGGGATTTTGGTAGGCTAAGTTAAATTGTTTTTATGAAACATGTTTCTATCACAGCACCTGTGGTAAAACCAGAGCCATTTGCTGTTGTTGTAGTAAGCGGTACGCTGTTATCCAGCTTAATTCTTTTCGCATGATTAGCTCCATTATCAAAATCAAAAACTCCTGGACTTCCGAAGCCATTCATACCACTAGATGGAGCAGACGAGTTGCGATCATTGTACATATCGGTACCAGTACCAGGCATGCCATTCATTTCTCTCTTTCGTTTCAGCTAAAAACAAAAAAATTGCTATACGCCACTTCATTAAATACTGTTTCGTTTTCATGCGTGATCTACAAAGGCAGTGTTTAGAGCGAAGAGAACGTATACCCCCAAGACGAGTAAACAACTTACCTATTATTTATAAAATTGTGTCAGTCAAACTATAGGCATAACCTGGAGAGATCCAAAGGGATAATAACCCCCACAATTTCTTGGACTCAATTGAAGTAAGAAGCTGTTTTTAAATAAAATGACAAAAAAAACGTCGACACTTCTTGAAAGAGAGACAAAAAAAAGAACTTAACAAAACGTCGATCTCCAAAAAAGATCAACGAAAATTGAGGGACGGAGTGTTTTTGACATCCCTCAAATTTTGTTTTTGACTACGCTAATGGGTCGAGCAAAGATTGTTTTTGCCGTTAAGGTTTTATTTTCATATACTGGCCGGCCCCAAGCAATAAAAGCATAGTAGAAGATACAATAACGCATTATTGAATCGTTAGACATTTTAATGTTTGGCATTACAAAATTGATTTAACAACAACGCTATGAAAAATGAAAATAAATAGTTCTTACATTCGATAACCCAGCTTCAGTAAAGTCATTCCGTATCTCAAAAGATGGGTCTAAAAGCTGTTTTGAACGCAATGGATCCTGAAATATTGAACAAATAAAGTTTATAAAAATATCTTTAACTTGGAAGGAAAAAGGGATTGTATCGACAAGATCAAAAATACTAGTGACTAATAGCACATCTTTAGCCTTTGGCCCAGAGAAAACAATTATCGCAAATTCCAGATATAGCATAGGACCCAGTTCAACCTAGCTCTTTCCAGATGACACAATACAACCACTGATAGATGCGTCTTCAAAAGTTTTTGGCTGAACAGCTTTTCTCAAAGCTATATTCAGGAGAAAACCCCATATTACCATTGTATGGAAGCATTTTTTTATCCTGCAGTAGCGGAAATACCATAACGGTTATACATAATACACTGTTGGTATAGACCCGCTTCGGAGTTAACGATACTGATAGCAAAGAGCTTTTCTATCACACGCCAGCAACCAAGTGTCCCGTGCAATAAACCAGTAGCAGCTTTAAAAACTGTTGTTTTGATGTTACGTAACTTGAATTTATATTTAGTAAACTTGTTTACAACGTTTTGATTGTAAAGTTGTGACTGTGACCTACATTAGCCAACAGTGAAACTCGCAAATTCGTGTTTATGATATCACAGTAATTACCACAGTTGTTTTTATTGTAATCTTCTAGAAGATCGAGAATGTTGCTCGCTTAGCATATCACCAAAAATCATTAGAAAGAAATAGGTGGATTGTATTGATGTGTTTGTTTATTTGGGGAATAATTGTTTGTTGTTGGGAGCCGTAAAGGTCAAGTGGAACTGACGGTTACTGCTGTTGGCAGTACAGTTGAGGTTAATTGCGAGTATATTTCTTGTTGCATTTATTAAATGTGGCGTCGATGTACAGCTAATAGTTTGGATGCTTGGTATTAAATCAGCACGGTCTTAGTGAAGTTGCGGTCAGACCAATTGTTTGAGCGATGCATTACGCCACCTCACTTTTAAAATGCTTTTATTGAGATAGAACCACAATTCTATTGCGCTACAGGAAGCGGGGGAAATTGTCGCAAAGTGCCCTTCCCAAAGTAACAACAACGTACTACAGACAAAAGTTGAACAATTTGTGTTAAACCTGGCTCGGAGTCGCCACTGCTGCTGGCACAACGAGCTGTTATTAACACCAGTGCAACTAACCAAGATAAATCACTGAAAGTGCCCTTTCTAAGGGTATTACAACATGGATTTCATGAGAGCAGTAAACCCGCGACCCCTCGTTGCCATGCCACCGCTTTCTCGAGCTCAACTATCGTGACTCCTATACTGGTATCGAACTAGCGATCTTTTGTGTTTAAGGTAACCACTTGTAGGCTGCATTGTGTATCGGGTGACGTCAACACACCTTGGGCTTCAGCACTTGAAAGTTTTCGCATCTTAAAAAAACAGCAGAGTTAATAAACCACAGCTATTTGAAATCAACGACTGAATTTCGCTAACACGTCGCGCTTCACTAATTGCGCTTTCAAGATTATAAAGAAACTAGAGATAAAACGAGCACTTTAAATCATTTAAAAAGCCGAAAGGTTCTGCTGAATGCTAGGGAAAAAACTGCAGTTAAAGCAACGCTTCAAATGTATACGCTGAGGCCTATTTGGGAGAATAAAAAGTTTAATCTCTTCAAATGGGTAAACCTGCATCAAAGAAACTCATTTTTCAGTCATTCAAAGACCTGTCTGATAGTTTTTAACTATAGACTGTTTTTATAATTTAAAATTTCATCTGAAATCAACTCCTTATCAGTGATAATGCAAACCCTTTTCCCTTCTAGTCGGTTACTTTGCAAAAGTGTTCATTGACATCAAAACCAAGCTTTCAAAACCTTTGAAAAGAAACCAGCGTTGCGTCAGGTAAACTCACTGGGGCGAAATGTGCTGCATATGTGAGTTATTACATCGGTAGGCCAAGCAACGTTAAGTTGTGCCAACAAAATCCTAATAACAAATCTACACAGCCTACTTCAATGCAGGCTTGCTAAGAAGTTAAAAATGTGCACACAGAAAAAACTACAAATTACCGACACTGCAACCAGTTACCTCAAACAAGGTGAAAGTATGTTTTTAAAAACACACTTTTCCTCAAAAAAGCCCACTACATGTTTGGTTAATTTTGATTTCCAACAAAAATCCTGAGAGAGAACACCTGCAAACAACGAGCATAACCAGTGCACTGCTCGATTTGCAGCTTGCTGCTGCATTTGTACAGCATATCGCAGAAGCATTAATCGGTGAGCGCGTGACCACAGTTCTGCCTTGTCAAAACTGCACTCGCTCTCAAAAAAAAGAAAGCAAATACCGTGCAAGCCTTGACCAGACTGCTGCCAGATTTGACAAAACCAGCTAAAAGCAAACATTAGTGACGAATTGAAAGCTATTTAGAATAATTAAAAAACTTTCAATTCTACTACAGAACAGAACTATTAATTAAAACCGCTTTTCAAAACTAAATAATTGGAACCGATCATCAACATTTATTTCTACTGGTGGCGCTGTAAAACTTTGGACACACAAACCTATCAAACTGTACAAACGTATTTTTAAATAGGCTTCAGTTTGTATGGCTTATTTGCACCAACAAAGGCTCTAGTTATACCAAATATAAATATATTGATTGTCAAATCGTAAACGTCTTAAAAACTATATGACCTATCTATCAAATAAATAGAAAAACAAAATCATTCCAAAATTACACCATAAGAAAACTAGGCTTTCAGCAGGGAACTCGCTCAAAGTTTTTTGCAATCAAACAGTCCGAAAAACTCGTAAGATTGTTTGGTGAAAAACACTATGACCAAAACTTCAGTGACGTCATGAGATACCAATGCGCAGATGGAGATTACTAGTCTAACTTCTCTAGAGTTGGCGAGAATGTCAAACCTGTCGCAATTAATTGCAATAAAAAATGCAAGTCATGTAGCCAATTTCATTCCATTCACATGCTAGTCGCCGCAGCTAATGACAAATTTAATACACAGCCCTTCGCTACAAAGCTGTATCAATTAAGAAATAAATAATTCTTTCGAAGTTATCTAATTAATAGCAAAAATGTATGTTTACCAATAGCTATAAGACTATGAGATAAATACCAAAGACAGTCGTATACGACGTCACAATTTATTATAAATTTGACATCATTATCTCCATAAATTGTGGCAATATTGTGATGATGACGTAGCAATTATACAACCGAATTATTTACACAACTATTTTTGAGAATAAATTTTACGCCTTAAGATATTTCCAAACGTGCATTCTAAAATGTAGTAATGGCGCGGTTCCGGAAGCTTGAGTTTCAAACTGAAGCCAACTGAAATTTGTCACGGAAAAAAACGATAAAGTAGCACCTTTATGATTAACGCTTATTTATGTTGCATAGACCAAACAGGCTATGGTATTTAATATGGGCTCTAAACCTAGTAATTAGTAGTTCATAATTATTTTTGAGTCATAAGATCGCATTTAGATGGAGATCGAAATGTTCAAACGACCTTAGGTCTCAAATAAAAAGCACACTCTGGTTTAAAAGTTGTTCGTTTCAAATTAGAGTCTTTGAAGGGCATTTGGTCTTTTTTGCTCAAAGTCTCCTTCCCTAGTATTTCAAACCTTAAATACCAAAGCGTGGGGTAGGCATTACTGATGGAATAAACTCCGGCTTCGGGCCGCAGTTGAAAGTGGCTTTGGCCCAAATAGTGATGCAAGTTAACAGTTCACGCTTTTGTTTCAAAAAAAAACCTATCTTGTTTCACAACTTTTAATGGGTATATGACTTTTCACTTAAGCCTTCTATTAAGTTGTATTATCTATTTTTCTTAGTTTATTCGCCAATCAGAAGTCATTATTTTTCTTAGCCCAATTCTTAGTCCTAATTTTCTTAGACTAATCACCATTCAAAAGTCAATTATAATAACTCAGCCGGAAGTTCAGGGCTCCGGTGCATCACCAGTAGGCATGGAAGTGAAGAGCATCGTCTGCTAACTCACCACCAAATTTTGATCTTTCAACAATACTAAGTGAAGGAGACACCGTCATGACAACCGAAGATCGAAATCTTACCCCCTCCTATTTTTTCTGACCACACCCATGTACCTAAAGTAGGTCTGATTGCATTTTCGTCCACTTTCGAAATGTTCTGTACTTTCGGTTGCTTTTTAAAACAAAACAAGCAACCGCCCTGCTTTCAAACTGCTTGTTGGAAAAGTAAAAATAAAGCTCGCTCTTTCAGGTCACCGGTAGCCTGTTCCTATTCGGAACCTGTTCCATAAAACCATACAAAATGTAGTACTTTAAAAAAACTTTAAAGGAATCTACTTATCAACAATTTCTAAAAAAATGCGTTTCCAGCATCAGGTAGACAGCTCTTAATGCAGAGCAGATGCCTCATTTCGTTGTCAACTTTTTGGCTTAATAAAAATGATGCCCAAAATGCTAGCAACCACTTCCTAAAAGGTTTTGCGTGTACGCCAAAAGCATCATCAGTCCAATAAGAGTTTTCTAAGTATCTAATTAGGTTTTTCTCGTTTTTTTATTGGGCTGGAAGCTTTTGCTATAGTATGACTACAGTGAGACATGCGCCATGCTTTTTAGGTTGAAATATTTAAAAATAGAAATAATCCTTTGTCCTGTGTCTTCTAAAACGAAATAACGAAGCTCGGCTACTGGGCAAACATTGTTATTTACTCATCACAAATGAATTTGTAAGCTAAAATATTGTTCATAGAATCAAAGTGAAAAGCTCCTTTCTCCTGTGTGACGTCAAATGACTAAAATAAATGTCACACAAGGAAACGGTCGAAGCGAATCCAAAATCGAAAACAAAACTTTCCCGACATTGCACTCAGTCCTACAATCGCAATATTACGATTTTTCGTATTTTCAGTCCCACGATAGTACATCGTATATCAGTCAGTAATCAATTACGCAATAAACACTGATCCATTAGAGCGGTTAGCACGCGCAACGTAGCGGTTAATGAAATGAACCGTAAAAATGCAAGTAAACCTTCACTCCAATTCAGTGGCATCACAATAAAGCAATGGTTCTCAAACTTCTTGAACTGGTAGACCACTTTTGTGCTGGTTTAAATTAACGGAGGACCCCTATTGGATCTAATTTTTTAGTGTAATTTGTAGTGGAGTCCAATGTATTTCTTTTTTTTATGAAAATGATCTTTTATTTTGAAAAGTAACATGTAGTGAGGGTTCTGAAAGTGATTCTAGCTCGAGGCCACTATTGACCTTTTGAAATTTCCTTATGGACCCCCGTTTGAGAAAAACTACTAAAACGTCTGAGACATTGCATTGGCCTCGAAGAACATCACTCCACATTAATGCAAAAAATAAATTTTCCTCAACCGCCATTTGGGAATAAATTATGTTAGAGACTAATTATTACCCTCTTCAATAATGTAACCAGAAGAGGAGCGTCCGCAACCCAACCCGAAGTGATGCCATTGACTCAAATAAAACTTAATGCTCAGTCAAAATAAATTTTTCATCGCACTTAAATTTTCCGCAAATAATTTGTGACGTCCCCTATATATTTCGTGCCTTAGCGACACGAATCGTCCTCACCGGAGGGGCAACAATGGTGAGCTTCTAAAGTTGCACATTCTGAGTAAATAAGCGACACAAAAAGCATAAAATCTGGAGAACGAAAACTAATTTAGCTTGAGGAGGCTGAAGTGTGTCGGTAATATACAGATCTATTTTTGAAACCACCCCCCGGGGATGAGTCAGCATCACGAGCGCTTCAAACCGCTTCGACAATCACCTAACTTCGAGCGCAACTGCACTTCGAGTACGGAGCACAAAACTTTTTCAAAGAGGGAGGGCTAAAACAATTTCGAGGAAGATTCAGCCCCCTTCATTTCCGTACCTTTGATGAAAAAAACTCAGCATTATTTGATCACATGGAACTCGAATTTACGATGAAGCCGACTATTAATTCTCTTGCAGTGACAAATCAGCGTTGTCATAAAGCTCGCACTTAGAATATCGCTTACAGCAACAACATCGCAATTGTGATAAAGCTTTGCAAGTAGCAAGTTTCGATTAGGAAGTCACAACAATAAATAGCAACTTATTGAAAGTAAGTATCGATTAGGAAGCAAAAAACGAACAGCAACTTATTGAAAACATTTGCCCGAGTTAAATGCAACAGATCTAAAGTATTCATATTTAATAACTTTCTGCAAAAAACGACTACCGGCATGTTTCAAATTTAGAAGTACTCGATCACGCCGATTCGAAAAGTACAACTCTAATTACCTGCTTATATTAAATTATCTTCAAAGTATTAAACATCATCAAAACTCGTGAATAAACAACTCCCATGGACAAACTTACATGATAGTGCTACCTTAAGGTACATACTCCAAAACTGCTATAAAACTATGTACAAGCAAACACTCAAATCGTGTTAGGTGTTTGAATATCAGTTGCAAAATTTGTCACGCTTTTTCTGACGACTGGCGTTTCTTGATTGAGCGGTAAGGTTTTGGTAAAAATCCGCTAGCGAATCTACTATATCGATTCTAATCAATAATACGCTCTAACTTACCTAAAAGCAAAGGCACACTAAACTTGTGTAAAGCCTCAATTGCAGAACTGGTTGATTAGAGCTACACGAACTCTCAACTATGTAGCTTACACCACGGTGAAGTGTTGCATATAAGACGGTAAAATAAAGAAAATGTAGAACTTAGTTCCCTTGTATTAAGCTAAAAAGGTGACAATATAATACAATCCAACAATAGCCGTATTTCGATTCTTCAGCAAATTACTTTATTGCATAAACAGACACTCTCAAGCATGACTGATCTCAAAAGAATCAATAAAAAACACACTACGCATACAGCTACTGGATGAAAGAAATATTTTTCGAATGATTTAAATTGTTGCAAAAACAAACGGCTAAAGTGGGGACAAAAAATTCCAGCATGTCTTGGGATTTTGCGGTTTCTAATACAAAATGTAACATGATTTTAAATACAACTTTGCTTCAAGTGACCATTCGCAACACGAATTTGAACACAATGTGGTTTCAGCATCAACAGTGATTTCCCAGCTAACGCGCACCGGTATGTATTTCATTTATTGCGCAAGGTGTCGTAATATCATAAATATTTGGGTAACACTAGTTGTTTTGTGACTGTTCAGGTTTAATGCGCGTAGAAATATCGCGTCGTCATAAAGAGAAGTAAAAAGACAATTCGCGTCAAAAACCGCGACGTAATAATGACATGGTGTTTCGTGAGAAGCATTCGGCGGGAAAGAAAAGTTATGTATGCAAAATATCAAGATTAACCTTTCACTATTGCATGATGTACAGGGTGGGCCATAAGTCCCTACCCATCCATATGTTATTATATCACAGTTAGTTATACATGTATTATAAGTTTTTTCTTGTTTCGCGGCATTTGGAACAATAACCCCTACTATGTTGAGAGAAATATCTCACAGAACATGACGTCGCATAATATTATGCAGCGAGAATAAGAGACAGCACAGATACTCTGGGTACATAAGATATATGAGTGGGTAGAGCTTATAGCCCACCCTGTACTACTAAACAAGCTTTGCGCGAGTCATCAAGCGAAATTCGAAAACTGGACTTAGTATTTGGCCTAACATGCATCCAAACATGAATACTGTAAGATTTCGATTTCATAATAATACAAGAACAAGGCGTTGCACTATTAACAGCGTTTGCGAAACAGTAACATGTGACTATTGCGTATGCTACCTAAAAAGCATCAAATACTTTAATATATCAAGCTACATCGAACACAAAATACTCATATATCAATATGAACGCCCATTTGCTGAAGCAAATAATGTTTTCATTAATTCACGCGTAAAAGCATTGAGTTCAAGCTTTGTAGCAGGTCTCTAGTCAGACTAGGCCACTGCGACTGATAAACTGCTCGGCCTCACCACATGACTGCCCCGTAAAGGAGGAATCCCATCAAGTGCTTATCTTAAGAGCACGACACGCTACCTCGCCAGCATTTACTCAACGCTATCGATTTCTTGCTGAGCATCAAACAGTAAAGCTGTGGATACTTTTAAAAAGTCATCTGTATGACCCGTTTGAGGTTAATCCTGCAACCTCTTGCTTTCGAGGCGGAAGGTCTAAACACGAAGTTTATATACCACCGAGACAATGATCGAGCTCTATAAATAGCTGCCAACCTAGGAAATTTTGCTTTTGTAAAAAGTATTGAAAAAACTCTTGCGATTTTTTGTTTTTGGCGAAGACCTTTTTAGGGATCAACTTCAAACTTGGAAATTCATGCAAGCTTTCAGGGCTAGATCTTTTTTTTTTGGTGATCAACCTAAAATTTTTGTGTTCATTATTTTTAGCATCTAGCAAACTTTTATAACGTTGAAATTGGCAGTGGCGCGAAACTGAAGGAGAAACTTTTAAGCCGCTGATCGAAGAAATCACATCATAGTTGACCAGCATTAATGCTACTAGAAGTAGCAACGAAAGTAAAACGCACCAAACAAATTGTTTTATTTGAAGCTAAAACGCAAGCAAGCGTATATCAGCCAGGCTTAATATGAACAAGACAAAAATTTTCTATCAACACACACGACTCGTAATAAGCAGGTTAAATTTGCCTCCAGGGTAATGCTGACTGACTGCCATGACTGTAAAACAAATTTAGAGGATTGCTATACCGCAAAAAATAAAATCGTTAACAAGGCGACCAAAAATTAACTGATTGCCAAATGAAAACGCTAAGCAAAAACATGTACCAGTTGCTTTGCTTGCAGGCAACCGCCAAGTGTCAACTGGTCAACGTAATAATATCACGTGACATCTACAGATTATTCCTTGACCTCTGTTGCACTTTCTTCCGAAACAAAAGTCAACATTTTTAAGCACTTTTGTTTGAAAACCAAAAAAAGAACAAGGTAAGAGGTTTAACTCCCAAAAACCAAAACCCTACTTTTTGAAGAATAAAGTTCATTACAGGTAAAAGAATCTCCTATTTTGTGTAAAACTGTTCTTTCCATTGACTCTATCCTCATTCCTTGAATTCGATTTTACTCAGGTTTCTGCTGATAAACTTAAGTTCCCTTTTAAAATATCTTAAAATATCGCACTACTTTATAGTTTTAGGTCATGAGTTGAGTGCGAAAATATTCCGGTCAATTTTAACAGTACTAGATACAGCACACATCCAGCAATATAATGCACCGGAAATTAAGTCGTGTTTTGTCACAATTTAACGATAAAACACATTGTCTCTGTTTTATCACTTCTTTAATAGCTCTTAATTACACTATCCCAGAAACTAATCGATTTAGCACTTTTGAGTTTGTCACAAACTTCAATACTGAGGGACCGCCCAAAACTTGCTCAAGAAGCCTTACAATTGATTTAAGAGTTTGTGAGCCCGCAAACAACTTACTCGTATGTATGCATTAGAGCATGCTTTATCAGAATAGCAGGTGGTTCTACATTTGCTACAGATTTTACTACCGTTTCAATGCGTGAAACAAATGATTTCCATTGTCGGTTCTATTATTCAACTTATGCTTGCCAAACCAAGATAATAATCGCCGCCTAACAAACAGAAATTACCACCACATAGTCCGAACAGCACTGCTAATACCAATTAAAAGCACTTACTAGAAAACCATTGTTTTTCATTTAGTCTATTAAACTTCCTGAGACTAATGAACAGCAATTAGGCACAAAAACTTAAAAACCACAGAATTTGTAGCTACAATCTAGAATTGTGAGAAAAAGAGTTTTAAATAATGTTGAAATCTTTTAGAAGGTTTAACATCTAAAACTGCTCAACCAAGACAAAAGATATGTTTGCTTTGCCTTGCAAGGATCACAAAAGTAGTGCGGATTCTCGGTTAAAAACGGATTCAAAAATGTGGGAACAACTTTTCACTATTTGCTTTCATCACCTTGTCACACTGTACGTTAAAGCATGGACATAGTTTTAGAGTAACACCACACGAAAATTTCAGGTAAAAGCCATTCTTTCGTTGATAAAGGAAACCAATTGACAATCAAAAGAGACACTTTTTGGCAAACAAAACGTGAAAATACCATCAGTGAAAAGTTATTCACAACTAAATTCATAGTCAAATCATAACTGGTTGGCATAAGCTTAGCTTAGACCAACAAATGCACAGTCACGACCGGAGAAAAATGATATTTGGAAAATAGCTGCCAAGTCGAGTTATGCAGCTCGACTTTGAAGTTACAGTAACGAACCACTTATGATGTACGCGGCAATACGGTTTCTGGAAAGAGAAAATTGGGCGCAAACATTGGATTAGCAACAATGGACTGTTAATTAAGGAGGTCACTATAACAAGAACCCAGCCAAATCTGAAAAAATGTTTTTGTTGTCACACGCCTGTCTACACGCGAGATAAAATCTCAACCAAGTTCTCAAAGTTTAAAAAATCGAAGTTTCAAAGAACCAGCATTAACGAAAAAAGTAGCCTTTGGTAATAGCCAAGCCTATTGTAATAAGGAGCTGTTGCAAACAGTTTTAAGCCATAGCAACATAAAAATAATAACAAATTAATTTAAATTTTAAAGGATGTTAGCATACTGGAGCACATGATTCTTTGCTTGTAAAGTAGGTAGTAATATAATTAAACCGTGCATCAAAAGTAACAATACTAAAGAGACACAGATATCATAAGCAATTACAATAAACAGCTATTGTACTAAAGCAAAACAACTACATCAAGGTAAAGTAAAATCGTACAATGAAAGGAGCTATCGTGTTACAAACATAACCCTGAAGCGAAACATAGAAGCAGAATTAAACGACAAATTACGCAAAATATTACCATAAAGAAAGAAAAGCTTTAGTCACACGGTTAATTTTCTCATACGTTAAAACACTTTTGTCCAAGAACCAGAAAGTAAACTTTACATTAGATATCTCAACAATCTTTAAAATGATATTTGTGACTTCTTACTGGAATAACAATAAAATCAAAATCGGAGAAAAATACATATTATAGCCTCATGCAGATCTATAAATGTACGCATATGTATACGATTTCCGATCATGTTTACGTTTATGCACAGAATAGTAACTTGTGATCAGACACTTTAAAGTTATTAGTATCCGCACAGTAACCAGTAGTTACACCATGCATTCCACATGCAAGCGTTTCAACCAAACGAAGAGGATTGCCCCGAAAAGGTTTGGAATTGAAAGCGTAGAGTTAGCGAATGCAATTGGAACGTAAGATTAGCAGGAAACTTTTAGAGCCGCCCCCGCTACCCTGAATGTACGCATGCACCTTTCTCGAGGTCACTACAACACAGAAAGCAAATAGGGTTGTCGAACTTGTCAGTGCTTTATCTCGCTCACTCGCGTAAGGAGAAGGGGGACTCCAATGCGCGCCCCCTCTCAAATCTTTCTCAGCAAAGCGTCAAATGTCATTTTCACCATTATGCTTGTAACGATATAGCACTTAGAATATTGATCTCCAAAAAAAGGTTTCACCGCGACTGTCCCGTGAAACTTGCAAAAAGTAATTTTTGCACCCTCCATCAAATTTCTGCGTACGCTCTTGATCTCGCTTGATGGAGAAACGGAGAAATGAACAAATCATTTGATATAAACCAGGGGTCACCAACCCAGTGCCCATGGGCGCCAGGTAGCCCGTGAAGACGATATGAGTCGGCCGAGCCTGTCATAAAGATATCTCAGTGGCTGCTATAATGGGAAGTCCAAAAAAAAGCTGATCACAATGGAATAGAGTTCTAACTATTGTAGGCCCAAATATTCTTCAAAACGATTAGTTGAAAATGGATCTCCGAAAATTCAAAAAGTGTTCACTTTCGATTTGGGTTTTGGATATACTGATAATATCAAATTCGTCGCCCTTCGCCTCAATCAGCACCCAGGAAGTAGCTCTCGTTTCCAAAAGGCCGATGATTCCTGACATAAACTGATGAACAATTACTAATAGGTGATTATCTGATGGTGATCTATAAACCAGCAGCAGGGGCACGAAAGCCTGTCTCTTTTATCATGCACCGCAAAGACCGCAAACTCAGATTCGTTAAGCAGTTTTATAGTGGCCCATAGCGAAAGTTGACTCCTTGCCTACCGTATTTACTTGATTGTAAACCGCCCTTGTTTGTAAGCCTTATACGATTGTAAATCGCGTGCGACAGTGGCAAATAATAATGGAAGCAGCACATGTAATAGCACTGAATGTAAAGCTCCGTACCGGTAATATATTTTCTGTTCTCTACACAACAATATTGTAAACAGCTGACAATATTACACGTTTCATCAATTGCTTCAGTAGTTACACCCTGTGTGATGCCCATGCTTTATTCGATGCATTGTTCAAACGAAAGTGCGGGAATATTCACTACTGTATCATGCCGTGCTTGGACATCTGTTGACTTATATTATGAGATAGGTGATTCCCTTGGAAGTGTTTAATCCAATATGGTTGCTTCCGTTTACAATTTAGCAAGAAAATTTTGTTTGATAAGAAAATGTAAGCCTCCCTCGAATGTAAGATTCCTTTGCTGTATACGTACGAAAGAAATTAAAAAACTTTATAAATCATGACCTACAATCGCATAAATGTGGTGGTAATTGTTAATATGCTCTGATTGGCTGCTTAAATAGGGTTTTGCGTGTTTTATCGCAAATGCGTGAGCTTGTTTCAGTATTTTACGCCGACTTTGCACTACCGATGACGTCGTAATCAATCACTCATTTCAGAGTTGCAGATGTTATAGTTTGTGAGTGTTATAGGATTTATATATATATTTCACATGCTATAGTTCGTGAGTGTTTATAGTTCTCGATTTTATAATGAATCGCAGTCATTAAAGAAATTGCATCGAAATCGCTTAAGACAATATTTATAAGTTTGCGAACCACTAATACACACGGAAGCAGGTTGAAAAATATCCTGAAAAAAATGCTCTGCATAAACTTCGAAAACACATCTATTCAACATAAACTAATGCTCTACATAAAACCAGACTACAAAAATAGCAAAAATCCATCCGAACTATCAATGTAGCCATTAAGCTTCCTGCTATTTTCAAGTAAAACACATTCTACTGTTGTTGAAAAGAAAAATTTGAATTGTTTACGTATGATCACAAACGCATGCAAGATATCTATGCGAGTCTTTTCCATGCTTCACCGTTTAGTCACGATAGGTCTGTGAATTTCAAAACAAGTCTTCGCCGAATTCAAGTAAAAATAAAGATCACAACAACCACAAATTTTTTCATTACTCACTGTTTTAAACTTTCCGGTTTTCTTGAGTTTATCTTCTTGAACTTTAGGACGCAATTTGGCGGTATCCTTTCTTTCCTTATCAGTTCTTACAGCCTGTAATGCTGCATACCTTGCCAGGGAAAGCTGCAGTGAAACAGTATGTTAAACAAGTGCGTTGTAAACAGTGGCGTCAGCGAAGTCTGCAACACCCGCAGTGGCTTTGAAAAGTGTCACCCGAAAGTTGAAAAGTGTCATCTCAAAAAAAAAAATTGTGCAACCATAAGGTACTCCAGTTTAAAGTGTTCTCTCAAGCAGTCTTCAACAAAATACAAGGTTGTCAACCTACCTTTCACCCAATTTTTGATGTGTTCTTAATAAAGTGTTATTTAGGGCAGACCGTAACTACTGGCAACGTCACTAGATTTAAGACGGCTAAAACGTCGGTTAGGTACCACAAACAGAAATCACTAACGAAAAACCAATTTAAGTTAAACCGAAGCAGCAGGAACATATTGGGTTGCTCGTGACGTCAGTTAAGTCGCGCTTCCATTAACATGATATTAGAGCGAAATTAGAAGCAAACCTTTGTTACATTACGTCAAAACAAGCATTAAAATCAGCGTGCGAGCGCGCACTTTGACGGAATAAAACCCAAAGTTGGGTTTTTGACACTTTTCCGACATCTTGAGACATTTTGTACAACTTTTTGTTTCTCTGATTTCGCCACCCACCGAAGTGCATTTCAAGACAGTCTCGGATAACGTCGAGATGATCAAAAGCATTTAAGCTGACTACCCTAGCAACGCTTTCAGAGGAGGCATTTTCAGCACAAAAACGTAAATTTAAAATTCTCGTGTAAGGTTCGCCTGGCCCACAAATGCGGTAAAGTGGCCCCAAGAACGTGCACACCACGCTAATATTTGTAGACCTAGAACCACATGAAATTAGACAAACAACAAACGCAACTAAATTCAAGTACCTGTACATGTGGCTCTAGGTCCCCATACAAATTTTTGCCTCACAAATTTTTAGCAACTGGCCTGTTCCATAAAGCATACCATCAGTTGAAGTCGCATTCGCAAAGGGGGCACACGAAACTTACTCTTCTCTTCAAATTTTTACTTTCTGATACCCGATAACATTTTTGAAGAACTTACCCTCCACCGGTAATCCCCTCCCGAAACCAACTTCTAAAATATGTCTTGGTATTTGTCCGTAGAATTAATACTTACGTCAGAATGTTGCTTCAAACCACCAAGTCGCTTTTTCAACCGGTCCACCATATGGTCATGTTTTGCGCCTGGGTGAGGAGCTTGCGTGCATTCGCGGGACATTCTCTCACTTAGAGCGTAATTTTGCAAAATCGATTAGTTTTAAACACGTTTTGCAGCTAAACATATCTGTTGAAGGTGAACAAAAATTGGTGACAAATGCTCAATAGTCAATAATTTTTCAACGTGCGGGCTAAAAATCAACTTCAAAGGCGTATGGATGGAACGGCTGCAAAGAAAACGCCACTTAAAAAAACGTGAAAAGTGCATAAAACGACAGGTAGCGAGTACTCACACCAAAGCAACCGTGTAGTTAATGACTACGACGCGCCGCAACATGTTTCTTCATGAAACCGTGTACGTTATTCTCGAACTTAACAAAACATGTTAGAGATACAAGTTTCGCTTGAGAACTAGGTTTACTTTATCAGTCAACCATCGATTATGAGCTACTGACTTACACAACGTGCTTAAGGCACGTGATATCAAAATACCGTAACTACGTCAGCCCAGCAACTACTACGTATTGGTAAAGTAGCACAACGTGATGTCATCACAGGCCTGCCTAAAGTTTGCATGTAAGTAATAGTGTATGTTTGGCTAGACTTGAGTGGCAGGGTTTAGAGCAGTGGCGTATCAAGGGGTGTGCGGTCCGCTGAGAGCGACCATTTTTGACTGAGTACGAAAAAATTTTAGCGGTTTCTGAATACATGATTCTAACACCAACATTTATGATTTACTACAGGGTGTTCCAAAAGTCTGAGAACATGGTAGATTTCACTATCTATT
Source organism: Trididemnum clinides (assembly GCA_963675345.1). Taxonomy (NCBI): domain Eukaryota; kingdom Metazoa; phylum Chordata; class Ascidiacea; order Aplousobranchia; family Didemnidae; genus Trididemnum; species Trididemnum clinides. The sequence goes on along the minus strand of OY776295.1, from coordinate 17,926,969 downwards.
ATATTTGTTTTTATTTTCTGTCCCCAGAATAATTGATGGCTCTGTCGAAAGAAGAATGAATCGATGTGGTACTCCTAAGTGGAAGAGATGATGGACAGCATGTTGAAAATATTACTTAACAACATTACCAGTGACTGAGATAGTTTTGTTTAGTTTTTCAACATGTACCCAGACTTTTGGGACACCCTGTAGATTGGAAATTGGGAAGCATTTTTTGTTTCTGCACGGAGCAGTCCAAACCCACGCTACGCAACTGATTGAGAGGGTACCAGGAAGAACCTACGGATCGGAAACTAGTATTTTTAGCTAGCTCGTATTTTTTGGAAATGCCACGCCATCTATTCAAAATAACGTCACCACTTGGTGTCTCTATCGAAAGTGTACGACGTCTCTGGGATTTTTAGCAAATACTTTAGGATCTCAACACAAAAAGGGTTCTCATGAATTTAGCTCCCGTGAATTTTTATCAAAAAACAAAAATATTTTGATTAAAAACTTAATGAATTTGGCAAAACTGGAAGGCAATCCAAAAACTGAGGTCATGGCTCAGCTGCATAAGTAAACAGATTGATGTAATATACTTAAACGCGGAAATATTTCGAATCACTCTACAAGGTTAGTGTTTGGGTTAGAGTTAAGGTTAAGATTAGGGCTAGGGTAAGTGTTATAGTTTGAGTTAAGGCTAGTTATGATTAGAATTAGGGTTAAGATTAGTCCACGGAATTCACGCGTTTTGGTAGTGTCCCAAAATGACTAGTCTATTCTCTTCAAATTTTGATATCAGACTTGCCTTTTGGTGGCTTGGTATACACGCGTCCAGAAGGCAAGATTCATGGATGGTGTTGAAGAAGTTAAATTCATCCTCCAACACGTGTAAAACCTTACTTGATGGTGCGAATTAAACTTCTATTCACCAAACGACCAGTTTTGATGAACTTAGTTTACTTCTTCCCCATACCGGCGCGGTGGTGTAGTGGTTAGAGCGTCCGCTTCGCAGTCGGTAGACTTGGGGTTCATTTCCCTTGTCGAGTCATACCAAAAGACTTTAAAAAATGGTATTCACAGCTTCCCTGCTTGGCGCTCAGCACATAAGGGATAGTGTGGAGAACAAGCCGGCAAGCTTGCTTGTTGTGTCCTTGGGCAAGGCACTTAACGGGATGCCTCCGTCTTCATGTGGCAGACAGATGGTGAGGCCAAGCAGTCTACCCGTCGTGGTGGCCCAGTCTGACGAAAGACATGCAAACAGAGCATGAGCTCATACGCGTGAATGAATGACTTCTTCCCCAAATAGATTTCTGAGCATAGCCTAAATTGGAGATTTATTCTATTTAGAATATTTTTCTTACGAAGCTAGCGCTGGTCTACATCCAATAACACGTGATCCCTTTTTTCACTCTTAAACACTCCAAATCTAAGCCTACTAAAATATATAAGTTCAAGTAAATAGACAGATTGTTTCTTCAAAGTCGCATTGTCAACGACTCACGGCTTAAAATAGAACTATGTCCTGTATTAGCCCAAGCATAAACTACAATCGCTAACCATAAGCGCAAATTCTAGCGCATGACAAGATCTAATCACTAAGCCAGCTGTTGTCGATTGATCAAAGCCTTAATGCTCAAACTGCAAACTTCGGCACTTTTCTGATAGTAGAGTTAGTATGCTATTCATTACACACAGTAGCTATTGTTGATCAGTTAATTTTGTTAATTACATAGCCTTAAACTACTGCACGTTATCTAGTCTCGACATCCGTCAAGCGAAAGCTTGTCACACTGACCAGTTGCATTAGGTAATAATTTTTTTAAATGACGTACCACAAGCCGAAGTTTGTCATCGTTTCCAGCTCATTTCTGCTCTTTTTATTTCTTAAAAGTATGCTGGCCGTTTTCTTTTTTCAATTGCCATCTTTGAAACAGATCGTTTTTTTCCTGCCACACGAACGCTTTAATTGCGTAACAATCACTGGTCTCTACTCTTTTTTCTTTTTTATATGATTTTTTCTTTTCAGTTAGGTTGTTGTGTTCGCTTTCTCTTAACTGCAGAGCACTTGTTTGTGACGTAATATCCAAAAGGACAGCGGCAAGTAACTACGTGACTCGAACAACCAAGCGCAGCACGTCGCGAAAGATTCACTAACGTGCTGCACGCAAAAGCACCGAATCAAAAGAATCGAGTCACCAATCTTCAAAATAAGGTGATTCTCGGGGGAACATTTAATACCATGAAATAAAACGTTTTAACAGCATCAAAAACAAATCAGCAAGCTGCCACCAAGGGCGTAGTTGAAAAAATATTAGAAGGGTAAATTAATCCAGAAATTTTTGGTATTTTGAAAGGTAAAAACTGATCAAAATCATTATATTTTGTGCAGCTGCATTTCAGTTTTTCAGCTTAATTTCTCATCTTCTATCAAATGAGAAAGCTTGTTCGCAACTTTTGTCGACGACGTATCGAGTGGACTAGAATGCTGTTCATGGTTACAGTAATCTTGTTTTCTTGGTTGCACTCAACAAAAAAGCCACTTTACGGTAATTCCCCCTACTTTGTCGGTTAAATGCGTTGTGCCAACAAAATTGGTGCTCCACAACGGATTTGAACTCAACAGTCTCGTAGCAAAACCGACAAAAGATTTTCCCCAGACCAAAAGATAAAAACATTCTTATTGATTTTTGATTTTATCTAAGAATATTGGGAATAGTGGTTGGTGCGTCCACTGTGCATTCGATAAACCCGGATTTAATTCCCTTGTAGAGACATGCCAAAGACTTAAAAAAGTGAGTATTCACAGAGCGTCTGCTTGGGGTTCAGCGATAGAAGTGGTGTGAAGGATGAGATTGGAAACAGAGTTCACCCCATTATGATCTAAGTGTAACCATTCTGATTCTAAAAAATCGTTTCTGCTAAAGAGCACCAAAATTCGTCATAAATGTTTGATTCATTTATTATCGAGTATAAGCTCAGGCTTTGTTTTCTGCTCAAGATGCTTTCTGATAACAAGTTTGCAGTGATTCGGTGCAGTAGTGCGATATAATTAAAACTCTGCCATTCGATCCGACTAAAAAGTACCATAAAACAGCTTCTGGTGACGTCATTTGTACTGACAACAATAAGTTGACTACACTCATGTTCATCGTTTCTGAACGTTTTTAACAGATAAGTTACAGTGAAATCAGCATTTTGGCCGCTGTTTTGCCATTAACCGCATCAACTACGAGGAAGGCCATACTGGCATTCAGTTATCTACAACTTTACGTATCAAGTAAAGTAACGCACTTATTTAGTTTAACAAAAATTACGTTGCTACGAACAGTGCTAGAACGAGAATTTTAGAGGGTGGAAGCAAGATTTCATGGGGGCTCCCAATTAGCCAAGAACTCGTTGGAGACCTTCGTTTTGTTTTATTTTAAAATTTACTTCTACGAAGGTCTAAATTTGTTGTAAAGTAGGGTTTCGGCTCTGCACTTTTAAGTGAAGACTTTTTTTTTGAAGATCATCTGTGTATTGAAAGGATGAATTACATAAACTTGTTCAAAATTAGAGTTTTGGCCTAGAGGTTTTCGGTGGGGACCTTTTAGAGATCACCACTATTTCTGAAGAGCCCAAAAGCAGTTTAGAAGAGTTGTCTTAAAGGAAGAGGGGCCGAGGCAGCTGCCTCACCCAAAATCCACCAATGACCATGAAAGTTTTAATTGCGGGGATTCATTTGCTTTCTTTTTTCATTGCATCCCAGCGAAAGCGGTTTGCAGATAAAATTAAAATTAGGATATGAAAATACACCAATAAAACAGAATCGGTGTGAAGACTTTTTTCTGTGGATGATCACTATTTTTAAGCCATATTTCTCCAAAATCAATTCTATTACTGTAGAATAATAGGTGATTTGTTTTTTGCCGTTACAAGCGTAACGACTGAAAATAATATTTAACGTTTTCCTGAGCGGAGAGTGAGGGCATAGGAGCATAGGAGGGCATAGGATACGAGGGCATAGGAGCCGCACGCCGGTGGCTGCTATCATTTGGTTACCGAACAAATTTCATCAAAGCAGAATTTTTACTCATTCTGTGATCACTGTCAGGTTTTTCTTATCATCGAATGTTACAACAGGTGCTGGCTTTAAAGACAAGAAGGCGTATATAAAAAACTTAAAACATTTTTACACCTATATATTAAGTAATCGGGTTCGAAGTTTACCAATTGCATAACTCTCGTTAAGTGAAAAGCGAATCAAAAATCACAGCATCTTTAAGAAATAAACAAATTATGTACTTCTGTGACATGACAATAAAAAGAAAGTGCAGTAGTACCTCATTATACGATTGTTTCTGGCAACGAATATTTCGGCATAAGAACCGAGTCTCGAAGAAATATTTGTTCCGAGATACGACGAAATGTTCGAGATACGAATAAGTAATTTTTTAAAATGCGTGCCTATTATCGTAGGTTTCCAGCACTGCCCGTTCGCTTCACGTGAGAGCTTGTTTTGATCGTGAATACAGTACAGTGACTTATCGCCAGGATAAATGCCCTCCCATTGGTTGTCTTGAATGCAGCGCCATACAAGCTGCTTTCCCATTGACTATCTCCTGACAACTGTTGCTCGTTGTGGTGTGCAACCAAATTGCCATTATTCATAACATCAAGGTTCATTATTTAATGTTGCTTGATCGATTTTATTAATGTTTGTTTAGATATGTATCATTGAATGTGCTTATAATGTCTAATTTTTGCCTGGGGGTATAATATTCACACTTTATAAGGCTGGGTTTGAGTGGGTTGAAAGGATTAGGCCATTTACATGTAAATCTTGCTTCCGCATACGAATAAATCACCTTAGGAACGCCGTCCCGAAACGAATTAAATTCGCATCCTGAGGTGCCACAGTACTTTTATCCTGCTTTTTGAGAATCCCAGTTTTTTCTTGTGTTTTGAAAACCCAGTTCTACACCTGTAAGCGAATTATTAGGTCTTAATACTACCTATGGTGTGCATTAGATAACTACTTGTATAGATACCACTACTTGAGTCAGTGCCGTGTGAAGGCTGTTGGAGGCCCCCCAAAAAACTCCAGATGGGGCCCTTTGATATCAGCAAGCATTTAGGCAGCTGCGTGCTTTTTCGAGCCAGTTGCAAATTTGTCTCCTGAGCAGCGCTATTTCAAAATCTAACCAAGCTAAACTAATAATCTTGATTTAGGAAGAAGTTCTTAACTAAATAACTTGCGTTGTTCAAACCAATCTAAACAAATTTAACCCATTTTTATTACACATTCAGCAAATAAGCAAACGCATGCACCACAAGAACGGTATCAATATTCAAAAAACTTTTTGCGCGCCTTTGCGGTGGTAAAAACATCAATGATATTGTAATCCAAACTGCAAACGCAAAGACTTTCAATAGATATTAAAGCCAATGATGTAAGTCTGTCATCCATAGTTGTTGATCGATGGAAGGTTTTGATAAGTTCAAGTTCACTAAAACTTCTTTCTGCTCTGGCAGCGGAAATGGGGCATGTCATTACCACACGTCAAGTAATGAACAAATTTGGGTAAACTTCCAATAATTGTTTTTTGCAGATATAATTAAGAAAATCTCTTCTTGTTTTAAGACTTTTTTTATTTTCGTTGATGACATGTATAAAACGTTCCAACTCTTTTTTCATTTCAAATGGATCGATGTCTCCCAGTTAGTCATGAAATGTTTCACAAGCATCAAGAATATTGTTTTCATTAAATGCTTGCAAGAGGTTTTCTTGGCTAAGCAAGAAGTTAAAAATTTCGGTCACAAAATGCGTTTGCTCGAATCGATCATTCTGTGAAGCAATAGCATGACCGACAAGGTGCAAAAAAAGTTAATTTTGAATTGTGATTCTTGTGACAATTACTGCTTTGATCTTCTGATTCGTAGTTAAGCATTCTATTTCTGTTTCTTTTTCTCTTTTCTACAAACGCACTCTCTACACCAGCATCCTCAGCAATCTCACGAGCGCTTACCATGGCGGTGTTGTAGCCATTCTGTCGATAATCCTGCAAGAAAGATTGCGTGGTATGGATTTCACTTTTTATAACATCCAATGAAATGCCGCAAGTTTGCTCGTTTTGTTAACTTGAAACAAAATATCATGCCATATAACAATTGCCAAAATGAGCTTCCATGATGAAATTACATTTATCAGAGAACGAACGTCGTTGGCTGCTTTCCCTTCTTGTTTTTGTAGGCAATAACTCTGCAGTTCTTCCAATGCATCCAGAACGTCTGACAAGTCAAATCGTTACGGTACAATACATTTAATTCGACTTTCCGAACGGATGACAGATGGAGATTTGATTGAAATTTTTACATGCTTCTTCATAATTGTCCAACGTGATGTGGAAGAAGAAAACACTGTGTATAATTGAGCAAGTACGCCAAAAAACAGCAAAGCTTTAGTTGAAGATTTGGTGCAATCCACAACTACTAAATTCAATGAGTGGTTGGCACATGGCACATACAGAGCTTTTGAATTGATTTCCAAAAGTTTGGCTTGGACGCCTGCTTCTTTGCCTTTCGTATTAGCACCATTATCATAAACGTGTCCAACAATCCTCTACCTGTACTGTCATCCACTCTCAAATATCCCAAAAAAGCCTATTTCACTGTAACGCCATCCTCTTCATCGCATTGAGCAAATCGCAAGATAACAGTCATTTGTTCTTTGTGAGAAATGTCCGGTGTGCAGTCAAGACTTAAAGCGTAATATTTTGCTTTAGTCAATTGTGTCATCAATCCTTTCTCCACTTTCTTGGCGACGATATCGATTAACTCCTTTTCAATTATGTTGCTTAAATAGTGCTTTTTTGTTGTGTGTTTAATTATTCGATTTTTTAGTTCCATCAAAACTGGATCTCTTTTTGCAAGCAATTCAAAGAGTCCTAAAAAGTTTCCATTGTGAGAAGACCCGAGTACTTCATCAGAGCCTCTGAAAGCTAAATTTCTTTCAGGAAGAAATATGACAATGTCGATTAATCGCTCCAAAACGTTCTTTCCGAAAGAAAGATTTGCATTTCTTGTTTGTCCACCGTTGAGTGAGATCGAATCCCTTCTCTGAGCAACATCCAATCACTGAAGCATTTTTTATGAGCAGTTTCATTTTCATGCTCTTTCAATTTTTTTGTTATAGCTTCCCATGTATTACTGCCGGTACAAAATGGACTTTTAGAATTGCTAAAGAGTTTGCAACAAAAGCAAAACGCCTTATCCGTTTCTTGCGAATAGATTAGCAATGACCTAAGGACAATTTCGCCATTGTTCATAACACGCCTGTAATGAAATGTTGAAAATCTTCATCTTCCAGCATTTAAGGGAACATTTATGTCAACTTGTTTAGGCCCTCTTTTGAGGCTGTCACATCGCTGTGCACTTGATATAAAATCTGGCCAGCAAGCTGGGTCATTCGAAATGGATTGAATGAAGGTTGCGGAATACAAATAAATCTGATGTTTCTGATGCAACGCCAGCACGTCTTGTGCTTTCGTTTTGCGTTTCCATATTAGCAGTTAATGAAGAACCAGAGGATCGCTGTTGCTCAGAGATGTCGAAATCTTCCGGCTCTGCTGGGGCTGGTAGAATAAATTTCGGATGTTGTTGTCCTGTTGCATCCTCAGCAGGGGTGTCTTTATCTGGCCTATCTGCTTGTGCAACCGAAAAAAAACACGTTAATATTGTTAATTTCGCTGCTGATTGCCTTAAAGATGCTGCCTCTTTTCGTTTTTGCGCGCCACTCTTATAAATGCGCTTCATTTTGCAAACCTGATTAAGTCACAAAATACAGACTTTGGAGGAAATAACTTTAATGAACTGCCAATGCAAAATAAGTGAAAACTAACTTTATCACTTGTTTGTTGTTATCATCAATAAAGCGAAACGAATATCTCTTCTTGTGATGTGATAGGAAATTATTTATAATGTAGTTTACCTGCATCAACTAATATAGTAGGGATGGCGAACCTTTTTAGTTGACTGGGTCAAATTATAGATTATGCAGCTGTAAGAACACAAACGCGGGTCAGAGGTTAACCACGTCTAATCGTCTAACCTCTTCTCTAAAAAAAGATCATCATCCTTCTCCAATAGCTGCATTTCAACGTCAATGAAATAGGAGAAATGCCAAGTGGGTCACTCTGTGACACGTGGGTCAGTGGTTCGCCATCCCTGAACTATAGTATACGACAGGGGTGTGCATTTGTACAGCCTGCGGCCCAAATGCAATACAACAAAGTGGATTTTTATGCCGGTCACTAGTACTAGACAGCCTGTGTGAAACGAAGGTGCGGCATACGGTCTAATCTATTTAATTGCGTTTGGCCCTTCAGTAATAAAGGTTGCACACACCTGGTATACGACAATATGTGAAACTGGCAGTCTCATCAATCTGACGAGGCTTTTTAAGATCGAGCAAGCGAGCGTTAAACTTATCGAGGTCATCCCTGGTTTTTCTGGTCGAACTTTAAATTAGACTGTCTTAGCACAGTATTTACAGACATATATATAATACACTGACACAACAGCCTTCCTTCTTTCCTTCCTTCGTTTCAACTTTATATAAACTGTTCTAAAGCAGCTTTCACGAAACTTTTTTAACGTTGAACTAGAAACCTTGTCTCTCTCTTTCTGTTCGCAACTACAAAGCGATTTCACAACACTTTACAGCACATTCATTATGACGTAATTTTCCCGAGAATTTCAACGCTCAAGGGCGAAGCCATAGAGATTAGGTGGGGAAGATCAAGGCTTTGTTAACGATTGGCCTTTTCTGACATAACCACAACTTTACAAATACTGTTATAGTGTCCGAACGTCCGCAATTCTTTTTCGAAATTAAGGAATCATGATATTACATGCTTAATCTACCGGCTATTCAATGAGAGCAAAAACAAGAAAAGTAAAAGTCAGTGGTAGAGAGATGGCTCTAACTTACTAATACAATTTATATTGTGAGGCCCCTACGAATGGTCGCCCCCCCGACCGGGGGTACGGGGCTGCCTTGAGTCATGCAAAACACAACCATAGACTCACAAGGTTGTTTACAATATTTCAAATGTGATTGTAGATTTTACCAAATCACGGCAGTATACTGTTAAACAACAACCTAACCTATGGTGATAGCTTTTAACTGTAATGCTTGACTTTGGGTTAGTTTGCATTTCCACTATCTGCGATTACGCCAAGACTCCTGCTGCGCAAGATGTTTGGCCCTACAAATAAGCATACAATTACGAAAGGTGGTAAGCAATGTGCCAAATAATTAGGCTAATAGCTTTCTGAATTACACAATCACTTTGGTGCCTCTCCCCCAACAACTTACATTTGTGCTTTCATGCAAGTAGTGAAGCAAAAAGATAAAAATGTGGACTGTTTTAATTGTGAGCAAGTCCAAAGTACATACGGGAAACAGGGCAAATAAGACGATGTTCGAGACCTTAAAAAGTTTGGAAGAAATATAGCTGTTATGAGCAACCACCCCTGATGGTTATCTACTCGAATCCTATTTGAAACAGGGTACTTTTGATTTTGCGACTAGAATTGGCCATGTCAAAAAACATTAACTTTTTATTGCCGTTCTCATCACTATGCGTTCGATAAAGTCGGTTCAGCCTTGTCCGGCTTAACCGATTCTTAAACTCGACATTATTGATGGGGCCTGCAATTGTAATCACTTGACTGTCAGTGTTTCGCTGGGGGTTAGTTTGCTCTTTGCCTGGCTGCGTTTATGCCAAGACAAAGCGACATGCGCGCAGCCAGAGGCTTTAGATCGTACAAATAGGCAAACAATTAAGAAGTAGTGGTAAGCAGTGATAATAATATCTAATAGGTTATTCCTGAAAATACAAATCAATCACTTTGGCGCCTTCCTACAACTCTTAAATTATGCTTCCATAAAATGATAAAACTTGTTGAAACTGTTCGCTGTTGCAATTGAGAACACGTCCAGTTTCTAAGTACGCCTGTGCTAAAAACAGGGCAAGCAAGACGAAGAGAGATAGTCCAGAATGTAAACATAACTCTTTGTCTTAATGGCCAGGCCTTGGTAATCGTATTACTGCAAAATGTTAGCTACTCACAAGAGTGTGGTGGTTCTAAGCAGTGGAGTGTTTAAAAAAAATTCTTTTTATGGAGTGGAGGGGTTCTAAGTAGTAAAGTACAGTAGGCGCCGCTTATTATGACCACGGATAATATGACTAGCCGCTTGTTAAGACTGCTACTTCTTGGAAATAAAAGGAGTATTACAAACCTCAGCTTTCATCACGATTATGCCGGAGGCTCACTGCTTAGTGTAATACTAGAAGGAGTAGGAGCATTGATATGCTAAATCGTGTTGTTGTTGGGGCTATCCCTAATCTTCTTTACGGAGATACAACATAAAGAAGACATATTCGAGTCCGCATCGCAAATCTTTTCCTGTTAGTTGAAGAAACGCTACATCCATTTTATACCAGTCATATAAAACTGGTTGGTAGTCCTATTTCTAACATAGCGGAGTGCGATTGGTAAGAACCCGGAAGTCGCCTTTAACCACGTGCCGAGCCGTGTGCATTAGCGCCGCTTAAGAAAAACCCATTTTTTCGAATTAATTTGGTAAATCACGCAAATCCGCTAAAATCCCCTATGGATAGGGAAGCACGCATATTTTCGGTCTACGTGATTTGGGGAAGTATGATTGCAGTGCAGAGATTCGTTTGCGCAGTACCTTAATTTGATTTGGAAGAAACATATCGCCTAGCCTTTAATCTTTTCCGCTTTGTCGCTAGTTTTGCTTTTTGGTTTTTATGTATTCAATTTTTTTCCACGTGAGGCAAATACGGTCTTCTCCGGCTACCTAGTTACATTTTTCTGCGTATGGTTTTACTCCACAAAGCAAGTTCATCTATTTAAACTACGTCCGACTTTTTTGAACTTTGGATCCTTTTTCTTCTATCACCCGAAGTTTTTTCACAGGCCTGTCAACAATCTTTTTATGTCCATTAACACGGTTGCAGCTAGGGTCGTCTATCTAGTTTTAACTACCTTTTCTCTTTCGGTGGTACAACATTTTCCACATCTTTATTCTTTTTTGGACTTCATTACCTTTTTTTTATGTAGAACAGCGGTCAGCTTTCTTTTTTGGATGTCACTTAAAATTATTTAGAGAAAAATGCATTTGCACACAAATATTCAAGCGCCGAAAAATATTGCTTTATCAGGATCTAGATACTTAATGCATAGTTAAGAGCTTGGTTTTCCGTAGGTCACGATCTTGAAGGCGATTTGTTGCACGTTTCCGCCATTTTAAGGGATTTCTCGATGAAATTGATGATTTTGCACCGGTACTTTTGTTGACAAAACTTAATGATTATGAATAAAGAGTTCTGGTGCTCTAAGTTGACAAAATAAACTTAGGACAGACTTCTGGCACATTTCTGCTCTACATCTTAAAACCGTTTAGCGTTTCGTCGACTTCGCTTTCTAGACTAATTTTATTTATTCCTCCGTCGGCGTTCCAGCTTCTGCTTTGGTTAAACACTGGAGCCGCTCCTTACAGTCTGTCGCGATGTATAGCAAAGATGTGTTTCTTTCATCAAATGATCTACCTACCTCTCTTTTGCCATTCAGCCGCTATTTATGCTGACGGCTTGCTAATGTGTTCTCTCTTACACCACTAGCTTTTCTCGTTTAATTAGGGCAAACCAACGTAAAACTTTCGTTGCGACGAATCCCACCACGCTAAATTTCAACCTCATCTCTACCTGCTAACTTTTTTGCTTTGACCACACTTCCACTTTTAAATTTTTAGCTTCCTACACCACACTCCTTTTCTGTGTTATCTCTGGTACGCGGCAATGAAGAGCTGTAGGCTTCTAAATTACACAGTTTCCCTCCCCACAAAGCCCACATTCCAAAAAGTAGGGCAACAGCTGCACATAGTCTTTTTGTTAAAGATAAAACATATCACTCAACCAGGGATGTCAAGAGCATTACTTTACGAAGTATTTCCCTTATTTCATATTTCTCTTGTAGGCCTACTTGAACGAAAAGCTGTTTCAACTCTAGTCGGGTTACATTACGCTTCAGAAAATCAAAAGCCGTCACTGAGTAGAGTCAGTGAGCAATTTGCAATTTTATGATTGATAAATGCCAATCACAATCAGACAATTGCAAATAGAATCTCTTAGAATTATTATTGAATAAGAAAATCAGGTACAGAACAGTGATAAATGCTAACAAAGTTAAATTCAACACTTGAGTACAAAAAAATGTTAATTTCAGTTAGTAAGTGCACTACCGAAAACAATAACCAGTTTGCCTAGTGGCTAAAATCACGACAGTTCTTAGAGATGGTAGACGAAATCGAACCAAACACGGCATATGCAGACTTAATTATGAATGAAATGATATGAAATACGCGAATACAGCTTCCAATGGCTTACAATCGTCATTTCGGCATAGCAGCTCTCCAACCTGCTAGAAGCTTTTTGTGTAATTCCTGTACAAGCATCGCATACATTGGTTCATCAGCTACATTGTAGACTTCTAACGGGTCAGAATCACGTAAATACAGTTCTCTGGCGTGAACCTAAAAAGTTTTTTTTCGATTTTTACCGCTTTCATACGAAAATGAGAGGACCTTACTACTACTCCGTAGCAGATAGTATTTTCAAATTGTATTCTAAAGAACTCAGCTTCATCACCTTGTGATCATCCTACTTGTTGTTACCAGACCCTTCCGAGGGATGGGGGCATGGCGGAATACCATGGAGCCCCAGAAGTCGGGCAACTCCCCAGGGCCTGGACCAGCGGTCGTAGAGAGACGGCGAGTCGCCAAAGAGCGAGCGGCGCAGAGTCCGTAGCTGGACAGTGCAGAATGAGATAAGAGGAGTCCTGGGACGGGTGTCCCCAAGCACTGCAGAAAGCATTCTCGCTTCTGCCAATCCTAGAGACATAAGAGCTTAACAGTAGGCTGTATCCGTTGCAGCGAGAACGAGAGAATACAGTGAGCGTGACGAGAGAGCAAAAGTCCCTCAGTGGAAGTCGAGGGAAACTGCGGGTCGAAATATGTTGATGAGACGGTACGCCTCCAGTCCGAGAAAAGAGAAGAGTGGATACGAGAGATGAGAGACTACAAGGGATTGCAGAGGGCGCAAGTAGCGCTTCCCGTCTGGCCAGCTCATCAGCTGCGTCGTTCCCCGGGAGAAACGAGTGTCCGGGGACCCATTGTAGCCTAATAGAACAGGAGGACAGAGAAGACAGTTATTGCCACATCTGCTAGAGAGATTAAGGTGAAAGGAAAGATGGAGAGGACAGAACAAGAGTCAGATAGGAAAAGAAAAGAAAAAGGGCACACTTGTTGGTGTTGCCCAGACCAGCAAACAGTTTGCAGAGTGGCGCAGGCTTCAGCGAAAAAACTTGAGCATACTGGGCCTGTTGAGAAAAAAAGAATGGCCTCAGCGCTACCAACAGAGCAGTTGCCAAGTACGCCAGAGCGATCTTTGCCAAAAGAAAAAGAAACAGAGCCATCTGTCCAAAGCACCAGATCGAAAGGTGGGAGAGAGTCAAGGTGAGTGAGAGCCGCACCTTGGCGAAAGAGAGAAAGGGAGATCAGAGTGGGAGCATGAAAAAGAAAGGGTGGACTCCACCGTGAAGGAAGGCAGGCTCCAAGAAGGTGAGCGAGGGCAAGCAAAGAGAGCCTCCCTAGAACAAGTAGAAGGAAGCATGAGCAGGAGAGTGGACGCAAAAGCTCTCCAGGACGATCTGCAGAGTCTTAGCCTCACTCCATGTCTCGCCAAACCTGAATGGGAAAAGGAGTTGGAGAACGAAGAGCCCGCTCATAAGATGACAGAGCGAAATGAGTCAGCGTGATTCGTAGGGGAGGTAGAGACGCCTCGGAGAGAAGTGGGAGGAGGACGAGAAGCAGGCGAAGATGGCGGGACTAGCCGCTCGGTGGAGGCGTTCCAATTTGGTGATACTGGTAACGCTTAGGAAAGGAAACCACACGGGTGAAGCATATGTGAGAAGGGACCGAAAAAAGCTTTATACAGATGAGAGAGGGACTCTTTAGAGGGGCCCCCATGAGAAAGCAGAGATACAGCGTAAGGCCTTGAGACGTGGGAAGATATATGTATAGAAAAAGTGCGGTCGAAGGTGTCACCTTCGAAAAAGTGGTAGTGGAATTGAAACGGAGACGGGAGTTGAATAAGAACAAGTGGAGCTGGAGGTTAGCTTGGTGGGGATCCACTGAGAAGAAGGCCTCACATTTGCTCGGATTGAGAGAAACACACCAGTACTCAAACCAGTGCTCCAATCGCATCAGAGCTCCTTGTGTGGCCTCCACCGTAGTATGGACCGGGGGGGAGGAGGACTAAATGACCAGATCGTCAGCATAAAAAGAGGAGCTGACGGAAGAAGGCAGAGTGGCCGGAAGATCATTAATGAATAGAGAGAAAAGTATAGGGCCAAGAACGGAACTTTGCGGAACACCTCGACGGACTCGAAAGGAGCGGCTTTTGTGATTTCAATAAACCACGCAAGCGCGCCTACCAGAAAGGAAAGATTGACTCCAACGAGCAAAGCAAGGAGGGAGGCCAGCCGAAATGAGTTTATGGAAAAGGGCGAGATGCCAGACAGAGTGTAAAGCTTTAGAGAAATCAAAAGTAGCGAAGATCGTCCGAGAGCTCGGTCTGGGTTTGTTAAACCTATCCGAAATGGACTGAGAAAGATAAAAAATTTGATCTAGTGTACACCGTCCAGGGCGAAAATCGGCCTGACGGGGAGAGAGAATGGAATTAGATTCCAGAAAGAAGACGCGATAAAATGATGCGTTCAAAAAGCTTTGAGACTCAGAAAATGAGAGAGATAAGCCGAAAGGAAGCACGAAAGTCGAAAGGCTTTCCCATCTTATGGATCGGAATAATAGATGTCTTCCAGATGGAAGGAAAGATTGAAAATGTCAAGAAGAAAATCCATGCCAGAGCGAGGAAGGTGCTTTAGCATGGGATAGGCAACTTTGTCTGGGCCAATGGCAGTGGACGAGGAAAGGTTGGAGGCAGCCGCAAGAAATTCAGCACGGAAGGGGGAGCTAAAAGACGAGTGAGACTCCTCAGGGCACGTGTATCGGAGGTCGAAAAGGTAGCCTCTGGCTCTGCTACGCAGGACCTTCGGCTGGGAGACAGAAAAATGGGATCTCAGGTAATCGGCGAAGACCAAAGCCGATTCCTTGGGAGAGGAACAGTTCTAGGGAAGTTCGGAGAGGAGGAAGATAAGAAGAGCCAGCGACAGAACGAAGGAGAGAGTACAGTCATCCTACTACGGACACCTTGTCGTTTTGCGATGCTGCGGACTCTTTGCGCCACCCATTTTTGACGATGCCTCTTCTACGACTTTTGGTTTGGGTCTACGGTCTCCCGCCATGCCTCCGGCCCAAGAATAAGTAGCGCAACATTGACAGCAGCAATGTGCCTTTGAGACGGTTTTACCAATGATATGGGTTCAAGTTCCTTAGCAGAGAAGTACTTCTATATAATTATCTCATATGATTCCGTCAATGAAGGAAACCGGCAGCTCGCTTTAAATATTTATGAATCACTTACCATTGCATCAGACTTTAAACAACAACCAATTGCTATTCAAGATATTGTACGATAAACTAACTGCTGTAGTATCGGCACCTATTTACGGTGAGATAAGCAATCCTCTTTTCCATGTAATGTAACCACATAGTAAAACGAAACAATTACACCTTAAGCTCAACGAAGAAAATAGGTGCACCAGGTTCAGATTAGGGGAAAACGATTGTAAACGTCGAACACTCATGAAAGCAAATAGCTCACTAACCCAGCCATCACCAATGTAAAATATAATGGAAAGGTAGCCAACGTATTATGTAAGCTGCTTCGCTATGTTATCCTTGAAACGCATGGCTAGTGTATTTTTTTCGTTATTGAAGTGTAGACTGTGCAACTTGATGTAGCCTATGCTGCAACTAACAATTATTGAAGCAGCTTACCTTGCGGCACGATTAGTTTTCTAGAAGCGATCACAATTTATCCATATCACCAATCACACATTTCTGTATCAAGCAGTGGCGTAGCAAGGAATGAGCGATCCGCACAGGGGACCTCTTCAAGACTGCGAGACAAAAGCTTAGCAGCATTTAAACACAGGGTTCCAATACCGACATTTATGGACTTGCTTAATCGGAAACGAGGCGGAATTTTTTGCTTCGGCACAGGGCAACCAAAACCTCCGGTACACCACTGTATCAAGGCTACCAGGAAACAGCCAATTGCTTCTAAACTGCATACAAACCTCATCGAAATCCGCTTCATAACTCGTATGATTGAACGCCACCCATTCAACAAATCGATAAGCCTTGGTCCTCATAGCATAGCCCATTATTCTGATATCTTTGAGCGAAGGAAGATCGGAATTTTCCTGTGGATAATCAGAAGGACGGGGATACTGACTAAACACAGCGTCTTTCCATAATAACTCATCGGTTTCTGAAAAAAAAATTATGCTAGAAGCATTTCAGTGACAAATAGTAAGTTACTACTGCGTGATAACGAACGGTAATCTTCCATAAAATTTATATTTTGCAATATGAACAATTACAAGTCGGGGTCAGTTATACCTTTTAGAAATCAACGCGAAAGACTAAAAACCATTACCGTGATATTCGAGCCTCTGATAAGTACAAATATATCCAATTACTATTCGTGCATAAACCAGCATACATACCTGCGTTGAAGGTAACCTATAATTACAACTCTGGTATGTAACCAACGCGTCACCATATGTTTCTATGGCGTTCTAGAGCGTTGACTCTTAATTCAAAGGCAGCATGTAGTCGAAGGCTAAGTCTATAATAGCAAATAAACATTCCGTAGCTCAAATGATAACACATCGAACGGTAATCAATAGATTGTGGGTTAGAACCCCATTGGAATCGTTTTTAGCCTTTCGCACAGTTCAACCGTAAGTGGAGTAATTCCAATTATTGATTACTCTGTAAAAGCTACCTGTACTATCACAATGCATGTCACGGAAGACAAGCAGTGTGCATGCAGGCATAATAGACAATAGGGCTGTGCCGGATAGTAACCGGTAAGACTATTTTTGGTTTGCATTCTAGATTTTTGGTCATAAGCACTTTGAGTTATAAACCAATAATTATAGCCAATTTTTTCGTTTCATGCAAAATGCCAGTATCAAATGTTTCTACTTTGTAGATATGCAGTTAACAAAATGATTATCAGTGGCATTGTTTTGGGGGAATAATGGGCGATGGCCCTACAACTACAAGAGTAGCAAAAATGACAAAAGTTTTCATGTCTGTTGTGGGACCCAAAAATGTTTCTTGCACCAGATTATCGTCCAAATTGGCTAAATTCTCGGCTTCAAAAAGTTACTTTTTAATATAAAAAGATCTTTACCTTTACAAAATGCGTCAACTACCCCCAAAAAATTGCTTTCTCAGTACGCTATTGCTAATTATTTTCGGGTTTTTAATGAATTAATAGAGCAGTTAAGACTAAAAGCTTATATATGCTTGCTTTGTTTAAACTTACAAATACAAAGTTTACTATGTCTCTTTAATTAAATGAAATGTAAACAAACGAGAGCAAATCGAAATCAAAAGTGCTTATTAGTTGCAGAACACTAAGAAATAGAAAATCTGAAATATAAATTGTACAACAATTTCTCGTGGATGCAATTAACCAAGGTCAAATTATTAGCAATCGATTTTAACCAAAAGGAAGAAAATTTTACAAAAAGGATTTCTGACACCAAAAAATTGCTTTACTCCTGAAAAAGATGTTTTATACATTTCAGAAAAAAAC
This sequence comes from Trididemnum clinides, assembly GCA_963675345.1. NCBI lineage: Eukaryota > Metazoa > Chordata > Ascidiacea > Aplousobranchia > Didemnidae > Trididemnum > Trididemnum clinides. Next base: position 17,909,117 of record OY776295.1, on the reverse strand, counting down.
GGAAACCTACAACTAAATTCGGCCGTCAATTTATATTGACAAAAACTAATAACTACATCATTAATTTATAGAACTTTGTGTTTCAATTAACCGAAGTTCAAACATTGAAAAAAGCGAGGTAAGGTACCTGAAGCCAACAAGGCCTGCTAATTTTTAAATCCGCACATTTTACTGCCCTTAATCTTTTAAATCCGCACATCTTACTCTATCCGCACAATCCGGCCATCTCTGCTAAAGAGATAACACCGGATAAAAACTGAATAACTACTTACTAATTAATCACTGTACTTAAACTCTATTTGGCTGTTTGATAAAGTACGGTCAGAGCTACAATCCAGTACTTTAATACACCTTTTATAAATAATTTAAAAACTAAAAAAATTGGGTCTTATTACCTTCGTATGCAACAAATAAGGCCCAGTGTAGCACTGCATAAAAAAAAGGTTTAAATTTTTAGTTTTTAAAAATTACAATAAACCATAACTGAAATCGATACTTAAAGAACATGTTAAATGAAAAGCAAGTTTCGATGATCCAAAAACAACTTTCACTCAAAGGAGCATTTTCCAGCATTTTGCTTAAATTTGCTTGATTTCAAAACAGAGAACAGCTTTCAGTTTACTTATGCTGTTTTACGTTGTTGACAAATTAACAATCTTTCTGCAGTAAAAGAAAAAAAACATGACTACTGCATCTCTGTGGATGCTTTTAAACCGTTTTACTGAGTACAAGAATCTGATCCAATGCTGAGTCATCACTCAATCAAAGCAAGGAATTTAAACACGGGCCTGATTATCAACATCACCAACCTCTAGCATTTTATCATTCACAAATAATAATTTTTTTCAATATGTTTTCTTATTCTACAATGCTTCCACTTTCTTGCAACATTAAAATTGTTTATAAAGAAAAATGATAACAATTTGTGGTTAAGAAAATATTTCCAAAATATAAAAAAAGCTCAATTTGCAAATGATCATAAATGAGAGTGAGGATTTGTAATAATTAAGTAGTCAAACACAAACAATGAGGAAGCACCAGACCGGTTTCGCCATCGTTGGGGCTCTTCAGTGGCGCGTATCCGACCAGCAGGGAACCGAACCATCGAGATGTAGACCTTCATCTGTGGTTAGTACCACTCGACCACCTGATTGTCAATCAATTTGCAAAAGTATGAACTGTATCCACTTTTATATTGATCGGGCAGATACTTTGATTATGACAACAGGTTTTGATAGGAAATGAATAGGGAATTTAACTTTTATCCATCTAGGAAATCCGGCTCTCGGGCCTTATTTGCAGTACGTACCTACAGTATTAATTAAACATGGAAGCACACAAGTATCGCGTCTGCTACTTCAATTTTATAAACTTATTTTTGAAATTTGTATAAGGAAAACTATCCGGTTGCCGGACATCCGGTATCAGGCGATATCCGGCAATCAAGTATTGCTGGATATCCGGCACAGCCCTAATAAATAACTCCACAATCTAATTTGAAGAATAATATTAATTCACATTTATTTCAAACTTTTAAAGCAGCAAAACTGGATCTTTGAAATGATTTGGTTGCAAAAATAAAAGCGAACAAAAAACATCTTCTTGGAGACAGTTCGGCTTCAACATGAGTCGTCATCAATCAAAAAGTAGTCATTATGATATTGACTCAAGTTTAAGTGGAGTCGTTTCCAAGAACGTGTTATATTTTCTGTTGACCCCAACCGTGCAATACAATCACGTCAACCTATACAGACAGAGCGAAATATACAATAAACTTCTCTCAAGTTTGATCAGTGTACCAGCTACTGTCTTACGTGATGGTGAGTTGCGAGCAAATTTTCCGACAGAATTCTCAATCACTTTTCTGAAGCTAAAGCCTTCAGTACAAAGCTGTATCTGTAATAGAAACTTGACTTGTTAATTGACGTTCATCTAAAATTGATGCTAATTAGTTGTGGTTACATCAGAGAAAGTGCGTTGGCTTTCAAGACAGAAATCATACATTCATTTGCACTTCAAGTTTAAATGACAAACAAGATATTTCACGAAATAAACGCGACACGATTATAATTTCATAATAAAAATATGCAAGTTTGAGTACGATCCAAGTCTAACGATTCGACTTTTGGTCTCTGTTATGTCCTCTTTAATAGCCTCATTATCAGGATGAAAACGGACTGCCACTAATCAACATCGAACTTTGAAGGAGTTTGCGGCGAAAAACTAGATACGGTTTTCCTCCTTTAAGGAAAGGTAAACAACAACAAAGTAGCACCACAATAAAGCAGTTAAAACATAGCAATTCCAACGCAGGAAAAAATTACCTCTCACGCCCTTTTGCACCACAGCAAATAATTTTTGCATGTTTCCGATCTTGTGCTACTAACCTTAAACGGATTAGGCGGACACGTAGACGGAATAGGTAATCCTGCTAAATCGGCCAAAGTTGGAAAGATATCTACTGCTTCCACAAGTTCGTCAGCTTGTGGTCCTATGAAAACAATAAAATGTGTATGAAACGTGCTTCATCACTACAAACCAGCGTGCTGAAGTGAGTGACAAGTTGCTCCACAATGCTTTTCTCACTAACCGCATATTTTCAAACTTTCAAAATCAGTGACACATTTCAAAATCTTCCTACCATAGGATGGATTGTTCTTTTTAACACAAGTAATGGCGTAAAACACCTACAAAATACAGCACCCTGTCTCGAGTTTGGCTTCGTAAACTGTCTAGGTGATGCAACGTTCAAATTTCAAATCACCTGGTTTATTGAAAAAAAGATATCTGAATTTGGTTAGGGTTACGCTGCGGCATACTTGGAATAATCACGTGGAGCACTGCTGTATCATTTATCGCGCATCCATACTGGAGTAGAAGAGAAATAGACCATCCATAGAGTCTGCTTTCTCATTACTGTAATAGTTGAGTCAAGCAACTCAAAGCCTAAAATTGTTAACCGCCTAAAGCAATGTTCACGCACTTTTTACTCCTTTGTAAATTCAATTTATCATATTTCTCCTGAAATTTTTTTGCTTTTACTAACAAGCTCAAATAATTTAAAAATACACACTTGTCATATAGCAACTATGTAGCTTGCACAGTTTAGACTGTTACTGCATTGACTGCGATAGGAATGTAATCAGCACAGCTGCAAACGCATTGCAAGGTCGTGATCAAACAATAAAACTGACCAATCATTACAGCAATATCATCGAAAAAATATAATAACGAAATTCGTTTCCAAGAATGAAATACTTTGCCCCATGTTAGGAAATACTAATGTACAGCAAGTCACATCACAAGTTTACTCAACTTCTAAGTAATATATGGTGATTAAATCAGTCACGAAACTTTGAATTGCTCACCTGTATTTGGTACAAACGCTTTTGGATTTTTCAAAACATCTTGAAAAGGAAATATCTGTCCCTGTTGCTTACGTGATTCGCCTCCATCAGTTATGCCAGGTACATAAACAAGCAACGGTACACGAGTAACCACTTCAAGATTTTCATATTTAGCAAAATCGCCATGCTCTCCCAAACTCCAACCTCAAAAATAAATATTCTAACATCAAACGTCATGCTGTAGTGCTCTAGAAGTATGCGTAGATTACCTTCCTTCTCTTCAAAATTCTTAAATCTATGCAGAAATGCCCTCAAAAAACAATCAAATCGCATTGAATCAGCCTCAAAACAAAGCATCATCGTTCCCCTCTCAACATATCTTGCGCAATGTCAACTGCAGCCAGTTCCACCCTTTGAATGTTGGACTTTACACAAATAAAATATAAATTTTTGAAATCTTACCATGATCTCCGAAAAAGAAAACAATTGTATTGTTTGCAAAACCAGATTTGTCAAGTTGATCGAGTACAAGACCAACCCTACTGTCCATGTAACTGACAGACGAGTAATAATGCTGTCGAATTTTTCTCTAAATTAAAAAAATGCATATGTTTCTGGAATAAAATTCAATAACTTAAAAATAAAGAGCACAGGTATAATGCTAATGAAAATTTGTAAGATACACTGCGCACACAATGAGCTTGCTTGTATATTCGAATTTTTTTCCAGTTAAATGGTGCTGGTTGAGTGTCTGTGTCTGCCACTATGCCCTCACACACTGCGCTTTTTTATTTCAAATGCCCTTCTTGACTAATATCAAAAAAACAATCATGATTAATCAGCAAGCTCTACCGGTAGTTACAATCGCGTTATTTCAATTCAATTTGTTCATTCTTCCTATGCAATGACACTGAAATCGGAAAACAAATTATTTCAAGATAAAACGAATTCAATGTTGACGGCCTCACTTCTTTCCTGAGGTGAAGACACAGTGCAAAGCAAAGCATCCAGGTCTCGCACCACAAACTCAATCAAGCAAGTAGCAGCAAGGAGAATGCTGATCAATCATAAGAGAAAGCGGTGGCCATTTCCAAACATGCGTATATAAAAGACCAGTAGCCTCAACTTAAATATGGCAGACTATCGTGGGTCGGTACTCAAAAAATCTTTTACGATATGCTGGGTGAGCAGCCTCTACATTTTAACCCAGTGGAATAAATACATCGATCGAACTTTGACAATTATAAGCAAAAAAGTTGTACATTAATTTTTCTTTCCGTTTTGTATTGATCAGAGTTTCAAATTAATTGTTTTAAGCATTTCTTTTCATTTTGCACACTTATTGTATAATGACATCGGACAAACAGCTGGGGCCAGTTGTGAACATACAGGCACCAAATAATAGAGTGAAGCATTTTTTCCTATGGGCCATACAACAGAACTAACAAAATCGTAACTTTACAATCATGTAGCAGTTAGTACCTAAACCAGAGGCTCTCAACCTTAAATATCCGTGGCCCAATTTTTAATGTTCACAAATATTATACTGATGGCGCAGAACTTAACGTAGCTTTGAAAACATCTCTTTTTAAAATAGGCTTTCTGCAGCCATCTCATCAGTGATCGTGTCACATCAAAATTATAAATTCTTAATGTTTCGCGTTTTGTATTTTCTATTCAAATCAGAGACGAGGACCATTTTTTGGAGATCAACTTTTCTAAAGACGATATTTTGATGCTTTAAATCGAAATAAAAAGATTTTTTTTCGAAGATCGACCATATCAAATTCTATATTTCCTTATTTTCAAACCAAATTTAAGCTGGAAACCTTTTTTTTTATAAGTCGCTTCTTTAAACTTTTAAGCAGATTGAAACAAGCGACATGAATGACCAGTAACGCCGAAATAGCATAAAGATGACAACTGTGAAAGTCTAAAAACTTCAGAAAGAGTTTTCTTCTTCTTTCGATTTTCTTATCTTGGCGATGTATCATTACAAATAAAAAAAGAAATCAGAACTATAGTCTACGAACGATAGTTTACGAACTATCGAGGGGCACGACGTGAATCCGGCCGCCAGCGTTAACGCAGACAAAACCGGATTTAAAAACTGGATCTCTCTCTCTCTCTCTCTCGCTTTCTCTTCCATGTCGGGAACCATTGTCCTAATTTGTTAAAATTGATTCCGTAGCTCAACTAAATTTATGCTCTGGCCCACCGGTTGAGAACCACTGATCTAAAGAAACAGTCTTACGCCAAGGCAACTTATTCAACAAAACACTCACTTGAAAATCATCTGGTACATGAGCGAATGGAAAACTGAGATTTAAAGCCATGACATCGTGACGTGCACGCAACGAAACAAATGGAGCATATGCAACAGAGGGTAGACCCAGTGGAATAAATGGATTAGGTGCAAGATCAATCTCGGAATACGGATACAATTGCAAATATTCTTTCGGAAATTTGTACGGAACATGGGGCTTGTGGAAACCAGCAGCAAGGAAAAATGGCTGAAAAAAACACACTTCAAGCTTGAAAATTGATACAAAACATCTTGGCTGATTTAAACTTCGTTGGTTTTACTACAAAACTTCTGTTGATATTGTAACCGTGGACTGTAGAACACAGATCGAGTTGTAGCAGTTCAGCAAGTACCCAACATGTCAATAGCGATTGAAAGATGTTCACGAGAATTCAATCGTTTGGTGTCTTACGCCAATTCTAACACAACAATTACCCAAAGTGGCGTGCAACGACCAATTTTTCAATATGTACGCCCACTTTCGAATAAGGCAACCGGTATCGAGATATTATTGTTATCGATACAAGGTGATCTTTGATACTATTTTTAGTAATTTACAAGCATCTCAAATAAAGACACTCGTTTCATTAAGGACAATGCATACGGTGAAACCTGGCGGCATTGTTCACAAGCAAAAACAAACTACAAACAGCATGATGGAAACTCAGGAGCGTCAACTATGTGAACATGTTAACATCACTGGAAGACACAAAAATCAAAGTTTTCATTTTACGAAGAGTGCCATGTTTATGAGACGAAAACGTCGAGATTTAATATTAAACGTTCAGCATTTTATCTTCTGCTGATTTTTGCTACTTTGCGCCAGAAAAACAATTCAAAAATATATCAGACGAATCATGCGCATCTGTTTATAACAAAAGATATATTTACTCCACTGCACAATGCCCAAACAAAGCCAAAGGACTAAAAGATTACGTGAATAACTTTCACTCGTTTCAAAGCAGTCTCTTAGTTGCGTGCCACACACCCAGCACCAACGGAATGCATGCGCCGGTTTACCTGTTGAGAGCTATTAGCTTGAAATTGTTTCAACATTTTGATTGCTTCTTCTGCACTTTGTATATCTGGCAATGAGCCTTCTGGTTGCTGACTGACGTTGACAGCACACAATAAGTTCATGTACAGTTCTCCGTCTGGACCTGGACACACCTGTCACAAAAAAGAGCAGACAGTAAGGATATCTACCTGGACTGCTGCGTTTACGAATCAGTAATCACCAACAGAATAAGTAATCTAATGCACTATTACAACACAATCGAGCGTCTAGACAAAGTGTAAATTTAATTGTTAGAGTGTTTAATTGTCCTGTTCTGAGAAAAAAAAAGTAGCAGTCTAACATTTTGAACGAGTCATGAATACAAATTGCACAAAGGTAGCCTTACCGCCAAGAGAAACGGTCAATGGGGGCTACTTAAAAGTTGTCTTGAGTGTCATGCTATTTGAACAGCTTCACTACTCTAACCTTGAAAACTGCAGAGGAAGCTACAAACTATTTGAAGGCTTGAAAACTATTTTTGAATTACTGTTTTTTTGGACTTGATATAATGCTTGCTTCAAGAAAATAAACATTCATATGCTTGGTTTGTGGTTATGGCAAGGAAAATTTTTCTACTTTGTTTCACATTATCATAACGGCTGACTAAGAAAGTGAGACACTTATAGACCAGTAATATTCTAGCAACAAGATTAACAAATTCCATGGAATTTTGCACGGAGCAGTCTTCCGATATTTAGTGAGCTCACATGTCCACTTGGCCGCCGACATTGCTGGTCGTTTTTGCGATTTTTTTGCTGATTCACTTCTATTGAAATAATTTAAAGAAAGTCCATTTTTGTAGTGTTTAAATACTTATATTAGGATATGCATCGGTTGGTTAATGCTTTAAATTTATGATCTGAAAAAACTTGAACCAAAAATCAAAGACAAAACATAGCTTGAAAACAGAACTCTTACTCTATACGTTATTGAACACCCAACGAAAGGCATTTTCGGAGGCTGCAAAATGAGCTTTTGCTTTTAATGTCATCAATCAACAATCGATGTTGCTGGGATCAAGCAAGAGATTGAAGACAAATAACAATGAAAATGATTCCTAAAATCATCTTAATTTTGGATTGGTCAGAAATATCGATGTATATGGTGTATCAAAGAAGAGATTATGAGGGCTTAAATAAGCAAGTTTTCGTGATGAAGAATAGATGCTTCTTGGAAATATTGATTAGTATTTGGTATTTATAGTTAATATAGCCAATTTAATATTTGTTTTACTGAATGGTGAAATAACAAAAAGATAGTTGCTCGATTAGCTCTTCTCGTGACAGCACTACAGTATCTTTGAAAATCCGACGCGATGGCGTAGTGGTTAGAGCGTCCGCTTCGTAGTCGGTAGACCTGGGGTTCATTCCCCTTGTCGAGTCATACCAAAAGACTTTAAAAAATGGTATCTATAGCTTCCCTGCTTGGCGCTCGGCATTTAGGGGAGGTTGTGGAGAACAAGCCAGCAAGTTCGCTTGTTGTGTCTTTGGGCAAGGCACTTAACGGGACGCCCCACCTTTATGTGGAAAACAGGTGACCCGGAAATGGCAACTCCCAAGCGAGTGCGGACTTACCGTCGAAAACATAGCGATACAATTCGCTTTCTCGTGAATGGAGGATAAAAATGGCAAATAATAATAATAATTACAAAATAATCGCCTTTACAGCAATTTTCGGTTTGCATTGCGTTTGTCATCGTCGTTAGAGCTATCGCGCTGAGCATTATGCAGGAAGATGTACATACACTGCATAAGAGCTCACGCTCAGTTTGCAACTCTTCAGTTAGACTGGGTCACCACGACGGATAGACTGCTTGACCCCACCACTTGTCTGCCACATAAAGATGGAGGCATCCGACTAAGTGCCTTGCCCAAGGACACAACAAGCAAGCTTGCCGGCTTGTTCTTTACACTATCTTTTTTGTGCTGAGCGCCAAGCAGAAAAGCTGTGAATGCCATTTTCCAAAATCTTTTGGTGTGACTCGACGAGTAAAATGAACCCCAGATCTACCGACTACAAAGTGGACGCTCTAACCACTACGCCATCGTACCAGTCTTGCATTGTGGTTGATGTGCTAGAAATGCCCGATGCCAGTAGTACTGATAACTTCGAAGCAGATCTAAAACACAAGCTGTTGCGTGAACAAATCAATAACTGGCACTTTCAGAGACCATAAAATAGAGATAATTAATGAACATTTGAGTACAGGTTTATTCTCCGATGAAAAAAAACAACTTTTATTCAAAGTACAACCGGTAAGATTGTGATCGTGCACTGGAAAGTTGTTGATGTTGCAGTGACATTACATTTCTATTACAAGCAGTGCAACTTGGCAGAAAAAACTGCAGTAAAATCCTTTTTAAGAACACAACAACCGAGTGACAACACCCACAATTATTAACTTCACTTCAACCCACTCGTTCATGCTGCTGACCTACTGTTGTGCTTTCAGTAAACGTGGTACGCCATTAAAAATCACCAAGATAAAGTTTCAAACATCCATCGTATTGCTGTTGTTCAGAGGCTCAATATATTTGACTGCCGACATATTCAAAATTATGGTATTTAGTTTCATGATAGGCCTAATGTTATGTATTGATCTTTTTTATCTATGTTGCTTCATGACTATCTTTTTCAGGTAAATCATTCTTGAAGGCCAAGTACGTAATCCTCCAGCAAAATGGTGGTTTTTAGGCACTGACTTTCGTTTTAATTTTAATGAACGGAATTGTACTAATTACAGAACATCAATATGCCAATATTTTGAGCCAATAATTTAGTTTTTTGATGTTGCAATTTATTAGATCAAAAATTCTATGGCCAGTTCTTAAGCTTTGACAACTTAGTTTAATTTGAAACTTAATGCAGTGCATATTACTCTGTAATACAATTTCTTCTTTTTACGATTTTGTGACATAATAGCAGTGAGGGTTGACGGAAAAGAGTGCGAGACTTGCCATCCCAAGGGTAATTCATGAATCTATGTTGCACCTGAAATTGCGAGAAACATTGGGCGAATTCGGCTACCTCCGTAACAGAGACAAAACTGCATTTACTTGTAGGTTTACTCTCTCTTGAATGCAAACTTGACTAAGGCAGAATTAAGCTGCATTGTATGCATGCAAAGTAATACCTTTATTGCCAATTTGTGATCTCATCAACACATAATAAACAATACAACCATGACTTGTAGCTCAGAATCAACGTTTTAGAGGAAATTACCGATCGAATATCCATGAAAGTCTTCTAAGCAGAACAAACAGCGTAGTATAAATAATGAACTGTATTTTACCAATAGCCCTAAACCAAAAGTCATTTCTTGTAACCTGTTATTTGTTAAATTGCATTAAAATAGATTACTTTGGACACTAAAGTTTTTTTTTAATATGTGTACGTCAGATACCAGAGTTTTTGTAATAGATCAAAGCCTGTGAAAATTAAAGATGTTAAATTTTTTTGCAACAAAGAACGATCTTGAAAGTTAGTGTGCTCAATTAAAGAATTAAGCAGTTCTTCAATTTTGCTCTCCAATTTGTTGACAAACGTAAAGAAAGATAGACCTGCTGTAGTAAAATGGGGTTCTGCAAAACATGTAGTTGTGTTCAGTGGTGGGATTCAAATTTTTTGTCAGCCGGTTCCATCACAACAGTCATATTTTCCAGCCGGTTCTGTTACAAAAAGTCATATTTTTTTAGCAAATAAACTGATTATTTTTAATTACTTCCTAATTAACATTTCAAAATAATGGTTAAGTAAGCATCATTATGTCAAAATTAGCATCGAAATTTTTGATGATGTTGAGGATTGTCTATGTTGCTGTATATATTATATACTCGTTGATAACGAACTTAAAAACCTGAAGGTGTATGATCTACTGAAAACACATGCTTGAATGTTGATATTCTGTAAAAATGCTGTTATTCTATAAAAAAATAAACACAAGAAATCTTTATCAAAGAAAAAAAGTTTACTGAAATTAAACTCAAATTTTGCAATTTTTACATCAAATATTTCCAAATGGCGACCTGATTGTCATCAATTTCTTTATCTGTCTTTTTTTTTATCCTGTTGTCATCAGCAGAGTGGTTTCTTCTAAGCCATTTCTTGACCGAGGGAGTGGGCTCCCATGAGCTAAACGGGAGACCAATCAGATTAATTACCATAAGATTAGCTACATTCTCAACAGTAAGGCGACTCCTTTTATCTGAATATATTATATTCTTTTTTGAATACCCTCTTTCTGCCTCTGCAGAACTAACAGCAATAGCACTGATAATATTTTTAGCTTTCTGTACACTTGAAGGAACCTCAGCCTTTGCAAGGTTGCTACAATTTTGCAAGACATTTTCCACATAGTCTCAAAATTCATTAATACTGATTCATGATGAAAAACTTTACTAAATTTCCTCAGCTTTTCTTCTGCAGATAACCAAGGTACAACTACTTCCTCAATATTCCAAGAATTGGGATCAAGAAAAATAATCAGATCGTGAAATATATCATCTTGTTCATTGTTTCTTGATATTAAATTGTCACAGTTCATCAGCCTCTTTCTTATATTTTCTGTTACTGCTTCAAGTAGCTTTTGACGAGGAAGGCTAACGACTTTGTTATTTTCAACAAAGTGAATATCCTTACAAGATTCTGAAGCAGCAATATCATCGATTTTTTTTTCATAGGTTCCCTTGCTTTCTTTAAGCATTTCAAATACCTTTATGGTCCTTTCTACTAGCTGCTTAGCTTTTGTCAGTGTTAAATTTCTGGCTTGAAGAGCATCCAATAGTAAGGAAATTTCTTGAAGTATATCTATGATTAGTGCCAAATTCTCCGAGAAATACCTTTTGCAAAGACGTGCAGCCATACCTGAATGTTTTGCTTCACTAGCAAAATATTTGTACAATGCTGGATATGCACGCCACACAGCAAGCGCAGATCTTAGACTGCAAGCAGCCCACCTTGGTCCTAGAACTCTACCTATCTTCAAAATTTGTTGCCCAAGCATTTCTGAAATTTTGAAAAGTTGCATTTGGTTTTTGTCTGATTGGTGAAAAATTGCGTAGATTTTATCCATAAATATTTTGAAATGATTCACCTGTTTTATATCATCGACAGAATCGTCCAAAATAAGTTGCAAACAATGATGCCAAAGGATTATGTTAGGATAATCATTTTTAAGTCTAGTGCCTATCCCAGAATTGCGACCAAGCATTACACTTGCTCCATCAAGACAGAAAGCAATCGAATTGTTTGTCAAATATTCATTATCAAACCCTCCATTATTTGAAGTTCAATCTCATCTTTAATATCGGAAAATGGCCTACATCTTTTTGCCAAACTGTAGACTGTATTGAAAACTCTGCAAGTCGAGGCAATATATCTCTCATTCATTTTATCAATGCTTTTCGTAATTCATCACATGCATGACACTCTTCTTGCTTTACACATAGCTTATGTGCCTTTGATGAAAAGTGTTCCTTCATTTTTTTCCTCAGAGACGCTTGCATGATGGTTGTAGTCTTTCCTGAGCCTTCGACTCTGCACTTTGCCTATTCAGTTGAAACTCGAATTCCTTTTATGTTCATAGAGTCACATTTGGCACAATGATCACAACCAAGTTTCTTGTTACGAGCAACCAATCCATCATATTTTTTAGAAAATTCTCGTATTGCATTGTATTCCAGCAGTCTGGCAGAGATGCTGCTGCATCTGTCTGATCTCCAGGTGATACAGTGGTTGCAATACACTTATCAGATGTAGCCGTTGCATCTGTCTGATCTGCCGGTGACACAGTATTAACAGTAGACATATCAGAAGCAGACGTTGCATCAGCCTTATTCATTAACGATGGATGTATATCATCTGTTGCAATCTCAGTTGCTTCTTCCACCGAGCTTTCAGTTCTTGGGATTTTACGCAAGAAATTTAGTATATTTCTTTGTCTTTTTATTTTAGGGCTGTAATCTATAAAAAAAACGCAATTCAATAGCACAATTATCCTAACAGTTAGTGGTAAAATTTATTTTTTTTAGGAACAAGTTCTCTCACTCCAGGACTTGCTAACAACAGCTTCTTTCACTATCACATTCTTTAAAGCCAAACAATCTAACAACCTATTCTTGAGATAAAGTAGTTGCAAGAACAGGATGCAACCCCAAGTTCCAGCGAATGGTGCGAACCGGCTCAATCCCATCACTGCTAACAGCCACACTAAAAAGCAGCAGTCGTCTCATGACTTGTACTTATGACGCAACAATTCAATTTTTAGACAAACAATCACAAAAGGAAAATTACTACAATTATAAAAATTACCAGAATGTATAACTGTTTCGTATGAACTTGACCATTGCACATTTTGAAAAAAACACGTGAGCTACTTCATCTCAAAAATCGGTGTGTCAGATAAGATCCAAAAATCCATTGACAGTAACCAGTAATGCTAACCAGTTCACTGATCTTATAAAATTCTGTGAGACGGTTCTGTAGAACCGGTGCGAACCGGCTGAATCCCACCACTGGTTGTGTTCCGTGATTTTAAAAGCTCCTTGAGGGAACTGCAAAGGCTCTTCGTTTACTACTAGGATTTATTTCCTGTTTCAGTATATTGATTACTTATATGTAGTGGTGTTACGTGTATATAAATAGTAAGTAATAAAACTTTGTGATAACAGATAGCAGATTGTGGCATAATCCTGTTTACTTGAGAGGTAAAGACTTTTTTTTGGAGATGGAACTTCAATTTCGGGTCCCTATGGGTCCATATCGGGCACCTAACATTTTCCTTAAAAAAACCCTGGTTAAAGTATTTAACTACTTTTTGAAGTGTAGTACCGAAATATATCATTTATTTACAAGCAATTCATGATTAAAGAGCACTGCTGTAGTGAACTGCTGCATACGCATACTACAGGTGGTGGTTTTAAATGATTTGTAGAAGCAGACCCTGTTTAATTTCATTGACAACAATTTATGCTTATTCACTGCACTACACCAGCATACAGTGCAAGACTACCAATTGTAATGTGACTTGGCTTAAGCTTAACGAAACCTTGCAACTACACTACTGCCTAACTAAACTTTTAACCTTCCATCTGTGTGCAACTAACACCTTCTGCAAATTGAACTTAGTTGTAATACCAATTATCTACACTTCCAGAAACTTTGATTGTTTGACGTAATCCATGAGCAAAAATTTTATTTTCACTACTTGGTTTCAACCACCACAATTGTACGCATGCGAACACAACTTGGCTAGTAGCCAGCAAAGCTGTCGACCAATTGGACATGTCTACTCACTAATTATAAACCAATTTGCAAAATATTTAAGAAATTGGTTGTTTAACAAGCGTGTAATACAACTTTAAGTGGAATATAACAAAAAATATCAGAGCAAACTTGATTCAATTTAACCTGCTTGCATGTTGGTGACTTTATCCAAGAAATGATTACATGTTTCAACAAGATAGTGCTACTTCACATACCAGTAAGACAACCCCAGCTCATCTTGTACAGGGCGGGGCATAAATATGGAAACACATGAAAATCACTATTATGATTTAACAATTTACAGATATGTGTGATAACATAAAGGACAATACAAAGCAAAATAGAAATTTTACTCAAAATGGCCCTCTTCGCAATTGATTACCTCTTGCAGTCTGCTGCAAACTCTCTCTGCAGAGGTATGCGCTGTTCCTGTAAACGCAGTGTGTCCTGTTCTTCTCAATAGTAGTTCCTCACTAACTAAATAATAGGGTTTATTGAATGGTCATTGCAATGCTTTATCACATCACCGTTTGCTTTTGTGGCAAACTTTAGCCAGTTTGAAAACGTCAGGCAAGAGAAAAACTATACTCGCATTTAACCATGCCAGAAAGTTCGATTCCGCTATTGCAAAGACACTTTCAATAGCGAGATTGTCTGGAAAACATTGAAACATTTCAAAGAGAGAGGTGATTTATCTGATCGTCCGAGATATGGTAGACCACGCTCTCAACGGTCTAAATCAATAATTAAATGCATCCAAGAGAGGATAATGAGGAGAAACCAGAGAAGATCCATAAGGTTGCTAGCGAAGACCACTAACATGAGTCCCAGAACCCTGAGACGATATGTCCACAAGACCTGAAAATATTCTCTTTCACTCTCCAACAGAGAGAAATCTTTCACTTTCCAAAGCTTGTGGAAAAATTCACTGCAATGTTGACGATTTAAAACAGTCTCGATTGCGGGCATGGCAAGAAATTCTACAGGAACAGCTGTGTGCCTCTGCAGAGAGAGTTCACAGGAGACTGCAAGCAGTAATCAATTGCAAAGGGGCCATTTTGAGTAAAATTTCTATTTTGCTTTGTATTGACCTTTATGTAATCACACATATCTGTAAATTGTTAAATATATTTTTTGTTAAATTATAATAGTAATTTTGATGGGTTTCCATATTCACACCCAACCCTCTAGATTGCTTGAGCTATCTGTAAAACAACAGGCATCGAGGCGTTGCTAACAACAAAAGAATAGTCTTTTTGTGCGATGTTTACTGAGTCTTATTGATCGCGCGCATTTCGTACGTGTTCTTTACTTGGATTGTGACTGCTAGCTAGCAGGCAATCTCCACCAATACTTACGACTTGCTTCATCACGTAGTCTAGCCCAGGGGTGGGCAAACTACGGCCCTCGAGAGCATTTTGTGCCGCCCGCGAACACTTTTGAAACTTAGCCATATTTAAATGAATACGACAAGGGGACTGACGAGGCGCAAAAGCGACGATGTCCCTACAAAAATAAAAAGGTTACCGCCTTTCCCATGGACGGAAAATGCGTCAGAGCTTACAATTGCCCCCGATCACGCATTTACCGTCCCCGGAAAAGGCGATGACCTTTTTTTTTTTAGAGACACCACCGGTTTTGCGCCCGGCAATATTACATTGCTAGGGCATATCGCAAAATTTTGGGCTAATGCCATTTCTTTCATTGCATACAGTTATACGAGATAACAAGCACTGGCCCTCGACCACTGTTAAATGGTCAATGCGGCCCTCAGGCTAAAAAGTTTGCTCACCCCTGCTCTAGAAGCTATGCCTCAATTCATTAAGACAGATGAATGGCCTCCTCAAAGTCCACACTGTAACCCAATGGATTATGCCATATGGGACTCCCTGAAAAAGAAAGTCTACTTAGGATTAGGAGAGAAAATGAACAATCAATCAGGCATTGAAGGACAGGATAATTAAATCATGGGAGAAGATATTGATCGAAGAAATCTGTAAATCTGTTTCTATTTGAAAGAAACGACTTTGTGTAATCTTAGAAGATGAAAGTCAAATTGCATATAGACTGAACTGAATGAAGTTTGCACTATTTTATTTTCTGGTATCTTCTGTTTACATTAATATTACATGCTTACTAAATAAACAATTTCTTGAAGATTTTGCAGACTTGCTAATAATATCTGAAAGCTGCTCTGTGCATATTTTTATTGAATTCAGTTATTTTGTTATAAAGATATTACTTGATAAACAGTGTATCATTTTCTTTAAGACATCCAATATATTACTTTTATATGTAAAGTTTTGAAAAATATATTAGAAGAAACACCGTGATTGTTCCAAAAAAGTATCCACTACTGTATTTCACAAACGAAAAAATGCTGCCATATACAATTTACTATACAGCAGCAATAAATTACAGGGTGCGGACAAAGTTCTTGGACAAAATATAATACTTAATTTAATAACTCTTAAACATATGCATTAACTTCACACTGTTGAATATTAATAATTTCATCACTCCTCTTTCAGATTGTAACATATATTTGTCAAAATTTAGCTTTAATATCGAGTATGAGCGATAAACGTGCAGCCATCATTGAGCTCTATCACGCGGGAAAGACAAATTCTGAGATTTTGAAACTTCTTAAAGCTCCGAGATCAACTGTTTACCACACGGTTAGCAGGTGTAAAGAACTTCAAAGTACCGAAGATCGTCCTAGAAGTGGAAGACCACAATCTTCTCGGACGCCAAAAATGATTAATGCTGTCAGAGCCAGAATCCGACGCAATCCCAAAAGATCCATGAGGGCAATGGCCTGAGACATGAATGTCAGTGAGAAGACGATCAGAAACATTGTTAAAACCGATTTGAAGATGTCGTCTTTTAAAATGCAAACTCGTCAGCACCTCACAGACCTCCAAAAAAAAAAGACTGGGTCGAGCGAAGATTCTTCTTAACAAGCTGAAGGCTGGTACGGACACGAGCGAGGCTCAAACAAAGATTCTTCTTAACAAGTTGAAGGCAGGTACGGACACGAGCGAGATCATTTTCTCTGATGAAAAATTGTTCACTGTCGAGGCAATCTGCAACCGACAAAATAACAGAGTCCTAGCGAAGTCTTCTGCAGACATTCCTGACTCTATGCGAAGCGTTTTCAGGCGACAGAAATCTTCTTCTGTCATGGTGTGGGCTGCCATTTCAAAAACATGGAAGTCCCCCCTCATTTTTGTTCCACAAGGAGCAAAAGTGAATACAAAAGCGTACATTGAAACAATCTTGACTCCTGCGCTTCAAGCAGCCAAAAAGCACTTCAAAGACAAGCCGTTTATCTTCCAACAAGACGGTGCACCATCACACACGTCCAAGAAGACACAGAAGTGGTGCCAAGACCATTTTCCAGGATTTTGGAGCAAGGAGGTTTGGCCACCCTCATCACCAGATCTCAACCCGATGGACTTTTGTGTTTGGTCCCTTTTGGAGGCAGATGCCTGTGCTTCTTCTCATGTGTCAGTTGGAGCCCTCAAGAGTTCTCTTGTGAAGGCATGGGCGAAAATACCCCAAGAAACCCTGCGTAAAGCAGCAGAGGGCTTTCGTGGCAGACTTGAGCGTGTAATTCAGGCCAGAGAGGGACATATTGAATGACATTTTGTACTACTGTTCATGAAAGTCATGCCAAATAAAAAAAATTAATTGTTTGTAGTTATATTCATGATTTACAGAATTATCAAATTTTTACGTTGTCCAAGGACTTTGTCCACACCCTGTATATATTGCAAAATCCATTGCAAAAATTAAAATGCGTAACTTCTTTCAGTAATTAAATGAACAACAACAACTGTGAAGCAATAAGAAATTCCAGCACAAATATTTCACAAGAATGAAGTAGTATAGCCAGTGTTACCTTAAAATATATGGGTTAAATTGTATAAAGTTTATTCAAGTTAAAAACACCTCAGTCTGTTTCGCCTAAGGCAGCTTGTCAGGAGGTAGTTCTAAAACACAACACTGGTATAAGATGAAATCCAAAATTAAGTTAATCGTAGATAAATTAGTGGATAGAAAGTTTTGTCAAAGTCGAGTGATAATGCAATTTTGAAATATCTTTGTCATTACTGCGCAAATCAATAAAAATTTTGCACCAGACTCTGTAATTTAATTTTTTTTAATTCTTAACAGTTTTTCAGATTCATTTTAACCTTCTTTAACAAAATTGAAAAGTCACACTTCAATTTACTTGGGCTTCACACTTTTGAATTTGCCGCATGGAAATCAATCAAAAGCGGAATCAAAGGGGCTTGTAGCTCTTGGACAAGATTTTAGTGCAAAAGTAACCTGCAAGAAGCTTATAACTTTCTTGAATATTTATATGAGCAACTGTTAAGTTTTTAATGGGCTGGTTAAAAACCAGGTATGAGTCTTGAAACGACCTCAAATTCAGAAGCTTAGACAACTTTAAATCATTAGATTCGAACCCATTGTCCAAAAGTACAAACAAATGAAAAGTCCAACAGCTTCCAATTTCAGTGTTATAGTTTGATCAAAAAGATGAATATTGTCACAAAAAAAGATAATGTTGTTTTGAAGGGTGGCTAATGCTGTATGTGCTTGTTTAGAAGCAAACCTGTTAATATTGGTGATGAAGCACCTTGGGAAAGCAGCAGCTATTTTTACATAAACGCAGTGAGGAAAGATCCTGTTGCTAAAACTTCGTTATTTAACAAATAAAAAGCAGTGTTTTAGAGTTGAAACAGTTTTGAAATTACTTGGATGTAAAATGCTTGGACTTTTCATTTGCTTGTACTTTCAGACAATGGGTTCGAATTTAATGATTTAAAGTTGTCTAAGCTTCTGAATATGAGGTCGTTTCAACACTCATACCTGGTTTTTAACCAGCCCATTAAAAACTTAACAGTTGCTCATGTAAATATTCAAGAAAGTTATAAGCTTCTTGCAGCCTACTTTTACACCAAAATCTTGTCCAAGAGCTACAAGTCCACTTGACTCTGCTTTTGATTGATTTCCATGCGGCAAATTCAAAAGTGTGAAGCCCAAGTAAAATGAAGCATGGCTTGTTAATCGTATTTACATTGATACTTTTCTCAACTAAGATATTCATGGTGAATTTACCTTAGCCATTTGATACTGTTGTGTTGATGGGTGGTAGACAGGAACTGACCAGGAATATGGAAAGTCATCAGAATGATTTGAAGGAATGCCTTTCAAAAACAACTTTGTAAACACAAAATTGCCAATAAAGAAGCATAAATACTAAACGTACAAAGGATTAAAAAACGTTTCAACCAGAGTAATACTGAAATATATCGGCTTTCACTAACCTATTAGTTATTGCAAATGCAGTAAAATTGCCAAAAGCTACCCTTTATTCACATAGCAACATAAAATCAGTTCTCTACTTAAGTGCAACGTAGCTAGCAATCATTTTCTTGTGACATACAAATAGCAGTGCATTACACATAATATCTACACTACTATTGTTCAACTACAATTACTTAAACACCTGGATGAAAAACCTTTCCAATGCTGTAGGTAAAATATCCATTTTCTTTGAAGTGCTGTGGTAAAGTTGTATAATTTCCTGCATGTGTTCTCCAGTAAGATCCAAAATCATATAATCTGGTGGTATCAGGTCGCCTGCTGGTTAAGAACGATGTTCTACTCGGAGCACATACAGTTTGCTACAAAAAGATATTAAAAAATCACTTAGAACAGCCCAACAACAATAAAGTCAAACATGCTTACCTGAACGTGAGCATTATTGAATTGCACACTCAACGATGCAAGCTGGTTAATATTTGGAGACAAGATCTTAGGATAATCATACGAGCCCAGTGCAGGTCGTAAGTCATCAATAACCAATAAAAGTATGTTTTTAGGCTGAACACCTGCAAATGCTCTCTCATAAAAAATGGAGGTAGCACGATAGCAACCAACTGATTGATACATGAAGACCATGCTTTACTTTTCACAATTAAATCTGCAAATGCAGTACGCAGTTCACAACTTGTAGTCAAGAGACTTTGTTTGCAATGCTATGAATAGCTGTGGCATGACAAGCAACACTGTTCAGTAGAAAGTAAGCAGCAATACTATATCATGTGATCATTGACTTCCACATGGAATTATATTTTGGAATTATATTTTGAAATAAAATCAACAATGGTAAAACAATATTGAATTTATGGTATTGCCTTTTTACCCTACCGATTTACAGATCAGTGATACTATGCATGGCATCATTGTGTAGACTTGCTTCCAGGGCTGGGGAGCCAGAGCCGGAGCTGGGATTTTTTGAAGGAGCTGGAGCTTTATTTTCAGACGTTAGGGGAGCCGGACCCATCAAAACTTTTGGCAGTTATGTTCACTGATCTGAGTGCTTATCTAAAAACCATTGCTATTTCATAACTATTTTTGGATATTCCTTTACCATATAGTTATATTATTGGTAAAATCCATGGCTAAAAATATATTGCATTTGACTACATAAGTAAAACCTTAAAACTTGACTGGAGCTGGCTCCACATGAATCTAAACACTAGCTCTGGAGCTGGAGCAGGAGCCATAGATTTGAGAATTGCTAGCTCCGGAGCTAAAGCCTGGTCTATATTAGGCCAGCTCCCCAGCCCTGCTTGCTTTACACTTGTATGACAATCAATTGACCGCAGCAACAATCAATGCAACATAGCATACTCACAAGCAGCTGAACAACAATTAAAAATTGACAATACAGTAGCCAATATTTCATACCACACAAATATCTGTAATTGCTTTGTATATGTTTTGCTGGATGTAATTGTTTTTGTGATCAAAAATGTTCATAGAATTTACTTGACAAAAAAATGACATATTTGCTGAAATTTAAGACAAAGTTTTTTTTTATAGGAGGTACACACTTTGAGCAATAAAATTTTAATGTATAAATAATTTCCAAGACAAACTCAGCACACAACTCAAAAATAACGTTTCTTAGAAATAAGCACAAAATGATAGCCCTGACGTCAAGCATAAACATATTTTAGGTCTAGCAAAGAGTTGGCCGTCATGGTCTGTAATAGGCGATCACGTGACATGCATTGCCTGACGTATTTTACGTGACAAATGCAATGCGCACAAATGAAATATTTTTTGTTTCTTTCTTATCACTAGCTTTTTTATAACTGAAGCTGTTAGAAATGTGTTTTCAGTTCGGAAGTACTGTTTGCAGAGCCTGGTCATTAACAACAGTTGATCATCGACTGCAGTTGTGCACCATAACACCACAGTGATGTCATAATGCCATCAAACCATGCGTAAAATGCACACTTTGTTAATAAGAAGGTTAAAATTTGTACCTTTTCAGAGACAAGGAGTTAAATACAAAAGCACTGTTTGCAAACACATCAAACTTCAAATAATTGATCAACCTTCTTCAATGGCTTCCATTTTGGTTTTGGTGAAAGACAATCCAATATTCCAGACTAGCACCACTACAAATATGAGATTGATGTAATGAAAAACAAGCTTGGGCATAACAACACTTGTTAAATATGTTCCATCAGTTGATGCTCATATGCACAACGCTATTGTATACAAGATCCAAATAAATTCTAAGTCCCCAAAAACAAAATGGAACTTGATGCATAACTACCTGTATACTATGCAACTACAAACAATCACACTCAAATATGAGACCCCAACATCATGAAATACATGAGGTTATTGCATATTGACTCTAGTCAAGTACAAGCCGCCATCCAAGAAAATGCAATTTATCATGAAATGTACGACGTTATTGCATATCGATCCTAGTCAAGTATAATCTGCCAACCAGAAAAAGCAATTCATCACAAAATACACGACACTATTAAAGCATATCAACCCTAGTCAAGTGTAAGCCACCACCAAAGAAAATGCAATTTATCATGAAACACACAACGTTATTACAGAATCATCTTAATCAAGTATAAGCCACCAACAAATACATGCAATTTTTCATGACATACACAACATTATTGCATAACAACCTTAGTCAAGTATATGCTTCATCTAAGAAAATGCAATTTATCATGAAACACATGACGTTATTGCATATCAATCCTAGTCAAGTATAGGCTGCCAAAAAAAAACATGAAACTTATCATGAAATACACGACGTTATTGCATATCGACCGCAGTCAAGTTTAAGCCCCCATCCAAGAAAATGCATATCATCTGGGAATACACAATGTTTATTGCACATTGATGCTAGTCAAGTTTAGGCTGCCATCCAAGAAAATGCAATTTAGCATGAAATACATGACATTATTGCATATTGATTCAAATCAGGTATAACCCCCATCCAAAAAAATGCAATTTGTCAAAGAATGCACTATGCTACTGCAAAGCAATCCCAGTCAAGTATAAGCCCCCAACCGAGAAAACACAATTTACCATGAAATACACGACGTTATTGCAAATTAATCCTGGTTAAGATTAGCCTCAATCCAAGAAAATCCAATTTATCATAACTACACAACATTATTGCATATTAACTCTAGTCAAGTATAAGCCCTGTCTAGCAAAATGCAATTTATCATGGAATACACGGCGTTATTGCATATTGATTCTAGTCAAGTATAAGCCTTCAACAAGAAAATGCAATTTATCATAAAATACACGACATTATTGCATATTGATCCCAGCCAAGTATAAGCCCCCAACCAAGAAAATGCAATTTATCATAAAATACACGACGTTATTGCGTATTGATCCTAGTCAACTGTAAGCTGCCAATAAAAATATGCAATTTATCATGGAATGCACAATTATTGCATATCAATCATAGTCAAGTATAAGCCCCCATTCAAGAAAATGCAATTTATCATGAAATACACGACGCTATTGCATATCGATGCAAGTCAAATATAAGCCCCAATTCAAGAACAGGTAATTTATCATAAAATAAATGACGCTATCGCATAATGATCCCAGTAAAGTATAAGCCTCCATACAAAAAATGCAATTTATCATGAAATACACAATGTAATTGCATATCAATCCTAGTCAAGTATTACCCCCCAATCAAAAAAATGCAATTTATCATGAAATACACACCATTATTGCATATCAACCCTAGTCAAGTATAAACCCCATTCCAAGAAAATGACATTTATGATGAAATACATGACGTTATTGCATATTGACCCTAGCCAAGTATTAGCCCCAACAACAAAATCCAATTTATCATAAAATACACAATGTTATTGCATATTCATTCTAGTAAGGTATACGCCCCCAACCAAAGAAAATGCAATTAATCATACACGATATTATTGCATATCGACTCTAGTCAAGTACAAGCCCCCATTCAAAAAATGCAATTTTTCATGAAATACATGACATTATTGCATATTAATGCTAGTCAAGTATGAGCCCCCATCCAAGAAAATGCAATTTATCATGAAATACACCACATTATTGCAAATTGATCCTAGTCAAGTATAAGCCACCATTCAAAATAGGTGATAACGTGGTGTCTTTCATCATAAATTGCATTTTTTTGGTTGAGGGGCTTATACTTGACTTGGACAGATATTCAATAATGTTGTGTATTTCATGATGAACTACATTTTCTTATTGGGGTTTATGCTTGACTAGGATCTATTTGCACTAACGTTGTGTATTCCATGATAAATTGCATTTTCTAGGATGAAGGCTTATACTTGACTAGGATCAACATGCGATAACATCATGTATTTTATGATAAATAGCATTTTCTTGGTTGGGGGCTCATACTTGACTAGGGTCAATACGCGATAACCTCCTGTATTTCATGATAAATTGGCCCGAATGGCAGATGCTTTCTCACAGCCCAGGTTGTGTGCTAAGTCTGCTGTTGCAGCTTTCATGCCAGGCTAAAATCTGCCAAAACGGAAGGGTACCTACCTATCCTGATGTTCAGCCTGGGCTCGCCAATTGTCAAACATCTTTTTCAGGATGAGGCAATGCATGTGAATCATACCTGCCCTTTTCAGGGCACATCGTCAACATGTTCCAAAGGCCCACCATTCTACAGCTGAACATTGAAAGCTTCACTGCAAGCAAGATGAACGTTCTTCACCATCTTGCTGCGCAGCATGAGGCTCTTATCGTCCTATTACAGGAGACCCACTGCACTTCTTCGAAAAAGCTAAATCTTCCAAGCTTTGCACTCTCTTTAAGCATGAAGCACAGCCATGCCACGTTTGTTCATGAGCGACTGAAATACATGCTTTCAAAGCAATCCCCATTTAAATCGGAGACCAAATGATTGTGTGTGGACATTGATGGGTACAAAATAGTCAACGTCTACAAACCTCTACCAACATGACTGCAAGCCTCTGATTTCCCAGTGTTCCCTCACTCCTGTCTTTATGCTGGTGGTTTTAACTGCCAGCATGCTGGCTATGGTGCCAACAGTGTGTATGGAGAGTGCCAGGCTGGTTGGGCAAGTATTAACAGCCTTGCTCTCCTTTATTATGCAAAGGATTCGGCCAGATTTCATTCTGGACACTGGAGTAGTGGTACTAACCCTGATCTTGCATTTGCTAGTGCTCTTACCTGACAGACATGTCCTAGAGAAGTTTTCCAAGTCACAACATCAACCATCGTTAATCACACCACCGAGGTTTGCTTTGCCCGTGCCAAGCATGCCCACTAAATGATGGAACTTCCATAAGACCAAGAGGAGCCACTACATAGCTTTGACAAATAAATTTGCCAAGACTTTGTTACCACCTGATTCACTGGATGGGGATCAGGTGTACCAGGACTTCTGCAACATTATCAGCTCAGCAGCCAAAAGATCTATTCCACGTGGTCGTCAAAACAACCATATACCGTGCTGGGATATTTCATGCTAAATTCCATTTTCTTGGTTGAGGGGCTTATACTTGACTAGGATCAATATGCAATAACATAGTGTATTTTGTGATAAATTGCATTTTCTTGAATGGGGGCTTTTACTGGACTAGAATCGATATGTGATATCATGTATTTCATGATAAATAGCAATTTCTTGGTTAAGGGCTTATATTTTACTAAGATCGATATGCAATAACATCATGTGTTTCATGATAAATTGCATTTTCTTGGATAGGGGCTTATACCTGACTAGGGCCAATATGCAATAACGTGCTGTATTTCATGACAAATTGCATTTTCTTGGTGGTGGCTTATACTTGACTAAGAGGAATATGCAATAATGTGTTTTTCATGATAAATTGCATTTTTTTGCTTGGGGGATTATACTTGACTAGGGTTGATATGCAATAACGTCATCTACAGTATTTCATGATGAATTGCTTTTTTTTAATGGGGGTTACACTTCACTAGGATTGATATGCAATAACGTCGTACATTTCATGATAAATTGCATTTTCTTGGATGGCGGCTTGTACTTGACTAGAGTCAATATGCAATAACCTCATGTATTTCATGATGTTGGGGTCTCATATTTGAGTGTGATTGTTTGTAGTTGCATAGTATACAGGTAGTTATGCATCAAGTTCCATTTTGTTTTTGGGGACTTAGAATTTATTTGGATCTTGTATACAATAGCGTTGTGCATATGAGCATCAACTGATGGAACATATTTAACAAGTGTTGTTATGCCCAAGCTTGTTTTTCATTACATCAATCTCATATTTGTAGTGGTGCTAGTCTGGAATATTGGATTGTCTTTCACCAAAACCAAAATGGAAGCCATTGAAGAAGGTTGATCAATTATTTGAAGTTTGATGTGTTTGCAAACAGTGCTTTTGTATTTAACTCCTTGTCTCTGAAAAGGTACAAATTTTAACCTTCTTATTAACAAAGTGTGCATTTTACGCATGGTTTGATGGCATTATGACATCACTGTGGTGTTATGGTGCACAACTGCAGTCGATGATCAACTGTTGTTAATGACCAGGCTCTGCAAACAGTACTTCCGAACTGAAAACACATTTCTAACAGCTTCAGTTATAAAAAAGCTAGTGATAAGAAAGAAACAAAAAATATTTCATTTGTGCGCATTGCATTTGTCACGTAAAATACGTCAGGCAATGCATGTCACATGATCGACTATTACAGACCATGACCGTCAGAGCTTCACATGCCTTCACAGTCAGTAGACAAGGGTTCAATTCTATTATCAGCTCAAGTCATACCAAAGACTTCAAACACTGGTATTCAGAGCTTCCTTGCTTGGTGTTCAGCATAAAAGCAAAAGTTTGAAGAAAAACCAAGCGTGTTGATTGTGTCATTGGGAAAGATAGCAAAGCAGATTCCTCCACCTTCATGTGGCACACAGATGGTGGGAACGAGCAGTCTACCTGTCATGGTGCTGTGGTGGCCAAGTCATGCAACCCTTAAACAATAAAATTAAGTCATACTACTAAATACTAATGCCGAGCAAGGTCCAAAAACTCAAAATGGCTGAGTGCCAAGAATTATGTATATGCACATGTATTTATTTGTAGAAAGAACAGCAACCCCAATGCAGAGATTGCTTGCAGAATTTGCAAATTACAAGCCCAAAACTGAAATTCATAAATACTTTGGCCAGAATACTGTAATTGATAAAACATGCACTTACTATTTGTGGATTTCAATGATAAAGCGTTATTTTTTTGTGAAATATTTTTTGCTGATTGCAATAGTTTAAGTCAGTCATGCACACGTATTAATTTCAGTTTTTCATCTGCCTTATAATGTGTGAATGTCTGAGTGCAGTATCTACATTAGCATTGTTGCTCTTTCTTTCTGTATGTGTGTGTGTGCACACGATTTCAGTTACCTTATCTGTTATCATCAGACCTGTCATGGTACCTAGGACTTAAGGCATCTTACATAGTCCATGTTTGTCATATGGTTGCCTTAATCGAATAGCATTAGCATCAAAATCTGCCTAACTGCAGTCCTTCAGTGATAACAATTTGCTTTGGCACCTCTTGGCCTGTGGGCTGTTGCATTGAGCAGTTTGCAGTAGAACTGGTTGAAACACATGTGACTATAGCCTATTTGCTTCTACGCCTACCAGTACTTACCACCATTGGTAGTAGACTTTCCAAAAACAAATATAATGCTATAAATAAGTATAGATATGTTAATTCGCAACATAGCGTCCAATTATTGTGTAGTGCTTAAACAAATATTAAATTCATGTGCTAGTCAGCCTATTGCTTTGCTGTTGTTGTTGTTGATGGTTGCAAGTTGCAACTACTCGATCAGCGTTTTATTCAAAAATCA
The DNA here is from genome assembly GCA_963675345.1 of Trididemnum clinides. Taxonomy (NCBI): domain Eukaryota; kingdom Metazoa; phylum Chordata; class Ascidiacea; order Aplousobranchia; family Didemnidae; genus Trididemnum; species Trididemnum clinides. The sequence continues at coordinate 17,881,897 of OY776295.1, read as the reverse complement.
TTGGACCATAGCACTTGAAAATAGAATTGCTAAGGATCATGGAGTAAATCCAATTTTTTCTTTGCCACACGCAAGTTCGCCTCACCCTGTGGCGAACAAGAGAAGAACGAAATGTCAATGTTGAAAAACAGTTTTCTTGTCAAAGGAAAATCAAGACGAAATCAAACAAGCGGAAATTGACATGAATACCACTAATTTAGAGCGAATTGATTTGTGGAAGAAAAGTAACAAACACAATTTCTAATTGTGCAAAAGACTGTTATACAAAACTTAGCAACCTCTTTTTTCCACAGAACATCCGACAGTTTTATTACTTTAGTTACAAAATTTTAAATCTAAATAAATGGTACAATGTAAGATCCTAATTGATTTAATGATAAGTATTGTCTTACAATAAGGAACTTTAGCTGCTACTGCTACTGCTGCTGCGGTTGCTACTGCTGCTGCTGCAACAGTAAACAATGCAAATGATGAAAGGTTTTTGGTAGAACTTTCAAACTGAAATTAATCATTTCGAGCAGGGCAGCAAAAATGAATCATAACGAGCGCAGCCAAAAATAACAATTCGGCAAAACTACGCATTGCGCCGCAGTTACAATAATCGATAAAGCATGCGAGTATACAGTTTTCGATTTTATCAGACCGGTGAGCTACGCTAAATTTACAGTAAAGAAGTCGCAATCTTAAAACTCGCGCACATCAGAAAGCAGTTGCAACTAAAACTGATACATAACGTCACAATCATAAAATATTGTTTCAGTTCGAATCAGAAGAATTTATTTTTGTCGATTTACTACCGGTTCAGTTTCAACGCTTTATAAACTTGTGGTTTAGATTTGAAAGTATCTAATTTAGAGATTAAGGTTCAGTTTGGGCGCAACAATGTAAAAAAGGAATTTGTTTTTGGGTCAGTTTTTTCGCGTCTGCTTTTATTGCATTAAAATCAGCAAAGTTGCAACCAGTCCAGCAATTTATGAGCTGTGTGCTCTGTTCATTGCTCACGCGCAATCACGAAGGAAAATGAGGGCCTTGTGTTTGACGTTTGTAAAACATTTCAGCTTGAGAAGTTTGTAAAACATTTCAGCTATTAATCTGTTTTCATGGAAAATAGCAAGAATGTCCTCCATACAGTGCAATTTTGGAATGAATTGTGGTTTATTTATTTCTTGTCGAACTTTCTCAAATCCATGCTAACTACGCTTTATGTTTTGTGTTCTTTCTTTCTAACTACTCATAGGAGTTAAAAGACTCATGGTTTTAATGTGACGTCATAAGCAAGTCAGAATATGCACTATGCATTCGTTTAAGTTCACTAATTTGTGTAAGTCAGGTTGTAAATCGACTTCGTTTGCTAGACTGTGTGTCGGAATATTACGTGGTGTCAGAAGTGATTCCAAACTCAGGAGAAAATTATGAGACAACTGCACTAACCGAGCGAACTTAATTTTAACCCTTTCGCTCCCACAAAAATAGGGAAAAAAATGTCCGTAAGGTGGCAGTGCGAAAAACTGTCATAATCAATCATAATAGGAAGGTTGCACGTACGTGATCAAACCTCATCGAAATGCGCTTTCGAAAAAAGTGGATGACCAAAGTCCGTGTTTTTGCATTGAATTGAATAGGAGTGAGATCGTTTTTTGCAAAGCAAATGAAGAAACGTGACAGTTGTTGAATGCACGTTAAATATGTTGTTTTACTGATGTTAAGGAATGAATCTAAGGTCAAAGTAAGATAAGAGGTGCTAAGGTTTGCTTGTTATTGCTAATAGTTGGGCTAATTTTATGGGCTAAACATGCAGGCTTCTTTGTAGCCAGCTTCTGTGAGGGTTTCATATTCGATTAATCAGCGTGTTTGGGAATGATGAGTTTAAGTTAATTGTAATGTGTAACTTATACAGTATATTTAGTGGCATAAGCATTCTGAAAAGTTGAAAACTTAAGTTATACTGTAGTTTAAATGACAGGGCAGACTTCTGTACCGTTTGACATATGCTGGACTAGTTATTGTTGGATAAAATCCGTACGTTTTTGAAATTTTTTGTCAATAGTAATTGCAGGCCAGTCATATTGATATGTCAGATGTAATTGTGTGACCTTAACCACTCTTTAAACAATTGTTTGGGCTATTACCTAGGCTGCTGGACCAAGGGTAATACAAAAATTACGGTACCGATTTATTGATTCATGCGTAGAGCTCATGCTCTGTTTGCATGTCTTTGTCACACTGGATCACCGCGACGGGTAGACTGCTTGGCCACACCACCTGTTTGCCACATAAAGATGGAGACATACCGTTAAATGCCTTGCTCATGGAGACAGCAAGTAAGCTTACCGGCAAGCTTACCGTACCGGTAGTAATGATCAAATATTGGTTGTTTTTGCTAATGTACCGACTGGTAACTAATTGGTATTGTTTATTTTTAAGTGAGGAGCAAATGGTAGTTAGATGACACTTCTCTTAGGGGCATTTTTTTAAAAATTAGCCCACTATGCTAGGCTTATACTAGCCAACTGAAAGACCAAATCTCAACCAAATTGCTTTTGGTCAAATTTATTTGTTTCCGAGAATCCAACTAGCAATAATTCATTCCAAATTTTAAATATTTTTTCATTAGTTTTCAAAACAACCCCAAAAGTTGGTGTTCGCCCTATACCTCTCCAGCATAAATTAGAGTTTTGGTCATCCACTTTTTCTGGCGCGAAATCCGTGACGTCACATGCAACCTTCCTATTATGTACCTCAAGTTTGTTTGTAAATCATTACTCAGCTGTTTACTTCTACATCAAGTGTGATATATCGTTGAAATCTACATTTCTTGAGGATTTCAAATACAAAAAAAATTTTTTTTTGAATATGCAAATTTTATGCTAATTAGCCCCCCAACTGGGGGGTAGTTGTCTTCAAAATTAAAGAGGTACCCTCACCTCAAAGATCACTACAGATTTAATTTTCTACCAATTTTTTTAGAAATGGTCGCAAAATGATGCTAAGGTAATAAGCTTTCAAGGTACATCAATCAAAACTTACCTAAAAGCCTAGGTTTTCTACAATTGCAATTTTCTGAGGCACATGACCTTTTTTTTGACCGGTACCAAATTTTGGTAGTTAAATTCAGTACCTAAAATATGATCAGTTATTATCTGCTAGAGGTTAGCCTAAACCATGTAACATTATGTATTTTTAACAGGGAATTTCTTCAAGATTCAGAAAATATCAAGTTTAAATAGAATATGCTGTCACTGACAATGAAACAGCCACTTGTTTACACCCTTCCCATTTGTTGAGAAACAAGGGCGATACAGCAAACTTTGATTTACGAAAGCCAAATTTCTGCTAGCTTTTAAACTTGTATTTCGCTTCTTGTCCCTTTGGAAATTTGATACAAAATGACGATTTTAGTGGTGAAACATTTGCAATTTATTTTATGTTTTTAAAGGATGTAGTTTTTCTAAAAATGATAATTTAGTGAAGGTAAGTCAAAAATTTTGGGGGTTTTGAACTGACATGATGTACAGTACTCATTTTTGATCAGTAAATATCATATACCACTTAGTCTAAACTCTTTAAAGTTATATATTGCTGGAAAGCAAATTTTCTAAGCTTTCAAATGAGACCGGTATTTAGCAACATATGATATTTTTTACGCACTAAATTTACTTTTATGTACTTACCATTCAAATTTGTTTGGGAGGGTTTTGAGACCCCTAAGAAATTTGGAAATTCATAAAAGTAAAATTTATTATTATCGCTTGAAATTTTGTCAAATGATGCCCCAAAAGAGTAGTTTTCAGACTGTGTCAATGATAAAGGGTTTGGTTTTGTGGTAAAGATGTAATCTCAATTAGATTTTAGTGTAGTTGGCACGTGCTGAGAATTTGGCCGATTTTGTCGTCTGCAACTGGGTTCTTGGTCATTTCAACCCTTTTTGGGTATGAAAATCCAAGAATTAGGGCACAAATTATACATGTTCCGATGCGTGAGGAAATAAGCGTGATCTTTTGAAAATTTTATGAAAATCGGATAAAAAATAAAGTCACAAATCGATTTTTTATTAAACTAACTTTGTAACTCAATTTAAAAACATTTGAGGTAAACACTGAAAACACGAGATCATCAATCGATGATCGCGGGAGCGAAAGAGTTAATGCTGAAAAGCTAGGAGATGAGTGGCGACGTTGGGAAAAGTTTTTTAAAGTATATTAAGCTGCTGCACATTTCTGCTCAAAGAAACTACATAGGTAGCCATTCCGTTACACTGTGCTGGTTAAAAGACAAGGGATAGTTTTGATAGCTTTGGTATTGCGTTTGATGATAAAGACGCTATCTGTGACGTTGTGTTGTTCAGTACTGTCTTACATATTTCCAAATTAAATCAAACACAAATGAATTCCAAATTAAATCAAACAAAATAGTAAATGTTTTCCTATTTAAATTTGACATTTTCTGAATCTTGAAGAAATTCCTTTTTAAAAAATACCTAATGTTACATGGTTTAGACCAGGGGTGGGCAAACTTTCTAGTCGGAGGGCCGCATTGACCATTCAAAAGATTGCCGGGGGCCGCATTGACCATTCAAAAGTTGGCCGAGGGCCGCATTGCCCATTTAAGAGTGGCCGAGGGCCAGTGCTTAAAATCTTGCAATAGCTTTATACAATGAAAGAGCTTGCATTAGCTTAAAACCTTGCGATAACTTCTTGCAATATTGTATCACGTGGCTTTGAAAATGATGATGTCCGAAAAAAGGTCATCACCTTCTATTAGGACAGAAAATGCGTCAGTTCAAACTAGAAATTGCGTAGCGGCTCTTTCAATGATGATTTCTAACGTTTTTGGCTCTTTAGTACGGCAAGTGTAGCTACCCGTGTCATATTAAATTAGATATATGGAAGTTTCTACAAGTGTTGGCGGGCCGCTCAAAATGCTCCTTCGGGCCGTAGTTTGCCCACCCCTGATTTAGACTAACCTCTAGCAGATAATGATTGATCGTATTTTAGATACTAAATTTAGCAAACAAAATGTAGTACCGGTCGGTACCGATCAAAAAAAGGATCATGGGCCTCAGAAAGCTGCAAATTGTAGAAAGCCTAAGCTTTTAGGTAAGTTTTGATTAATATACCCTGAAAGTTTACTTCCTTAGTATCATGTAATTGCCATTTTTTAAAAAATTGGCATAAAAATAAAATCTTTAGTAATCTTTTAGGTAAGGATATTTTAAATTTGAAGACAACTCAGCACCTATTGGGGAGGTAATTCTGCGATGCGGAAGCGGTCCTTTTTCTGCGGAAGCAAAAGCGCGAATTATCTACCGCTACTGCTTCCACATAAGTTATTTGACTTAAAGAGTAATTTGGCGAAAAAGTTTTTTCCATTTCGTGATGTGGATTAAACGGTGAAGTTGTACTATAAGTCTGAATGAACGTGTGATATCAGTAGCGCGAGAGAACGAGAAAGAGTATACTAGCATCACATTTTATATTGATTACGATTAAGAAAAAGGTAGTTTGGACAATGAATTGTTGCTAATAAAATGATGATTTGATTAAACTTAACAGACTTTAGTTGGGGAGGGAGGGGAAAAAGTTTAAAAGAAAATTACTCACAAAGCAAACAACTTGATCACTCTACGTCAGTGCTTTTCAATAGGGGTTTCACAAAACATGTAGTTGTGTTTCATGAGTTTTAAGGGCTCCGTAAGGGCATCTCTGAGATCCTTCATTTATTACTAGTATTTATTTCTTATTTTGGTATATTTACTTCTTGTATTTAGTGGTGTTCCGTTTATATAAATAGTTAGTAATGGAATCTTGTGATAGCAAGTTGCAGATTGTGATGTAATTCTGTTTACAAGTAAAAGAACATCTGAATTTGCTAACTCCCTTTGTTACACAATAGTGCGTCTGTAGTTTCAGTTTTGGTCGCTTTATATATTGTATCATCAGCGTCCGTCAAGTCGATGTGGACTCCTAATGACTTCATGTGTTGTCTTTCTCCATTTGTTCCTATTTGTTGCCAGAGTAATTTTTAGAGTAGTGGTTGAGTAGTTTCAAAGTTGAGTCTTAATTTCTCGGTGATTTCATCTAGCTATCTCCTTCTTTTTCTTTTTTCTTCCACCTTTTCCTGCGTAATCACTTTTTCCAAGCTGTTGTCAGTTCGCAAAATGTGTCCGCAATACTTTATTAATGATGTTGAGGAGTGACATGTGGGGTTGTAACTGCTCTAAAACCAAATTATTCATTTTTTGGCACTTCATAGAATCCTTAGTAGCCGCCTTTGAGTCCATGTTTCGAATGCCTTTAGTCTCCGCTGATCCACCTTACGTAGTATCCAACTTTCGCTTCCATGTCACTACTGAGAACATCAAGGAATATATGGTGCCAGTTTTGTTTTTTTGGCTAAAGATATGTCCTCATCTTGCATTATTTTTGCCAGCTTAGTCATGGTACTGCGATCCATGGCTAGCCTTCTCCGAATTTCTTTCTCACAATCTGCACTGTCACAAATAATTGACCTTAAGAAATTGAAGTTATGTATAATTTTGATGTAATCATCTTCGAGTTTGAATTCCTGAAGTCAAATTGTTGTCATCACCTTTGTTTTCTTCACATTTAATCTCAAGCCTGCTTTTTTGCTAGTTTCTTTGACTATGTTTATGAGTATTTTCAAATCAATAAAATTTCCACTGATTAGTGTTGCATCATCTGCGTATTTCAAGTTATTTATCATTCTCCTCCTATTGTTATTTCTTGTATCGTCTTTATTCCAGCTTCTCTCGTTATGGTCTCCTTGTAAAGATTAAATAGACATGGAGATAATATGCAACCTTGACGTATCCCTTTTCAAATTTTTAACCGCGATGTGTTGTCAAATTCCCTCCTCATGGTAGCTTCTTGGTTAGTGTACAGATTGTTCATTAGCTTTATCAAGTGCCTAGGTATCCCCAAATCTTGCAAGTTTCTCCATAGTAAATTATGGTCGAAGTAATCAAATGCTCTGCTGTAATAAATGAAACACATAAAAATATCTTTTGCACTTCTCTCGCTTTTTCTATTATCCAACGCAGATTTGCAATATGATCTCTAGTCCCGCTACCTTAACGAAATCCAGCCTGTTCTTGTGGCACTTCAAATTCTAAGTTGGGTTGAATCCTTTTCTGTATGATTTTTAGTAAAACCTTACTTGCGTGATATATTAGAGCTATTGTTCCGTGGTTGGAGCATTCCCTTATGCCTTCTTTTTCAGGTAATGGGATGTATATAGATCTCTTTCAGTCATTAGGTTATTCGCAAGTTTCCCATATTTTTTCACACAGAATTGTAACGATATTTGTTCCTTCTTTTCCTGTTACCTTTGTAAGTTCATACTGTATATACGACCGAAATTTGGCATTGCACTGTTCAGAAATATTAGAGTCAATATGTGTTGTGAGGACGGACATAAGGCCCGTAATGATGATTAGAGTTAACTCAAAGTCAGAATTAGTTGAGGATAGAGAGGGAAAATCCGCGCTATATCATTGTAATTTGTTGTTGTGCCGACAGGTTATTCTCGAGAGCTGTAATATGTGGTTATACGGCTTAGATCCGAGAAACATTAGGTTAACTGTTGTAAGTGGTTGTAAGTAGTGAAGGAACTTGTAATAACTGTTTATTTGTTGAAGTGTTTAATTATTTTTTGAATTGTAGTAACGAAATATTTGATTTTTTTACAAGCAATCCGTGATTTCTAAATTTTGGTTGGTGAGGGTTACGTGACAAACGCAAAAGTACAATAGGGGCTTCGCAATGACAAAAAGATTGAAAAGCACTGTTCTACATTTAACACGAGTTCTAATATCTACGAAAAAATTAAACACAGAGTAGTTCAGAACAATTAACTTAAGCGAAGTAGGTAAAGTAATAGCAATATATGGTTGGGTTTTTGTCTCCTCAAAATGATGAAGTGTAAGAAAAGGCAGGCTACAAACCCACGAAAGTTTAAAAAATTGTCAACAGTCGTTTTCTCATTTTTTTGTTGGTGGAAGCGGAAGCGGTTGATGAAATAATCGCTTCCACATTCTTGGGATAATTTGCATAAAAATCGCATATTCAAAAAAATGTTTTTATATTTAAAATCGTCAAGAAATAGAGATTTCAATGATATATAACACTTGATGTAGAAGTAAACAGATGAGTAATGACTTACAAACAAACTTGGGGTATACAATTATGATTGATTATGACAAATTATGTTAGTTTTTCGCACTGCCACCTTACGAACATTTTTTTGGCTATTCACGCGGGTGTGAAAAATTTAAATGAATAAATTAAACAGTTGTTGAATGAACGTCAAAGATGTTGTTTCACTGATGCTATAATATGAATTTGAGGATAAAGCAAGGTTAGAGGTGTAGCGGTTTCGAACCCGGTTTTTATGCTAACAGTGTTTTTGACCTAAGTTGTCTGGTATCACTTTTTAGTTAATTTCTTTGTTCGCGCAGTTTAGTTAATTAGGGCACATTTTAAGTTTCCAGTTTTGTTTTAAGCATGTTTTGGAATTGTTTTAAATCATTTGACTTTGTTTTTGCCGTAGTTGCTCAATACAATTCAATTCAATTAAAGTCAGTTAAATTCCGTTAGATGCAGTTCACTTGTTTTTTGTTTATCTGAGTTTATTAATAAAAAAATGGATCCATTCGTTTGCTAAATTTTTGGTCAACTGGAAGCGGGCGCGAAGATTTATAGTTTTGTAAGTAACAATTGCTAGTTATGCAAACTAGCTTTTGCTACAGAGGAGCTGAGGTTTGCTAGTTATTGTTTTCAATTAGGCTAATTTTATGGGCTAAACATACATGCCTCGATAGCCACTTCTATCTGGTCCAGATCAGAACCGGATGTGGCTTGGTCTGGGAAAAACATCTGGATGTGATCTGGCACAACAGGCAATTTTTTCACGCCAGATCTGGAATAGATTTTCAGCCCGATCTGATGTGCTCATTTTTACCAGATCTTGTTTTGACATTTGTGCCTTATCATTCCCAGATCTGGTTTCCAGATGAGTACCTGATCAGAGGTGCTTATCGGGCCCAGAGCTGGCTTCCAGATCTACATTTTATCACAGGTGCCAAACCGAAAACTGTTTCCTCAAAATGTCACTATTTTATGCAAAACATTGAGCTTTTGTTTAAAAAATTAGACCACATAGCACATGCATAAAATATCCAAACACGTTCAGACTACACTAGGAGTCCTCAAACTGGGCAATGTGAGATAAGTTTAAGGGTAGCAGTATGCGATTAAGATACTCGTTTAAGCCAAAAATTTTAATAAAAAGACGTTCAAATTGCAAAAAGACAGAAACAATAGTTTTACCAAAAAACAGCCTAATTTCGGAAAATATTTTTGTGAAAGTTGGTTTTTACAAAGAAGTATCCAAGAATATCTTTTTTTTAGCACACATTTAGGTTTAATAAAAAAATTTGAGAATTCCTGGACTACAGCAACACTTCGCATTTGTTTGTAACGTCATGTTGTGCGGCTGATGTTTCTTTACGTTTTTTTCTCTCTCCCTTTCTATCTTTGGCCCCGTCAAGCCAATGTACCACAATTTCACGAAAACCTTTTATCGTAACGTTTGGAAAAGTTTTTCGCAAAGCAGCTGAAAATAAAAATACCAATTTAGAAAACGCATATTAATAATAATGTAACAAGATCAATAATTATGCATTTAGCTCACCAAATATGATATTAATCAGGCGCAGTTGCAGAAAGCTTTTTTTCCCTTCGGACTTAAATTATAACGCAGTGCCACTGTTTGACCTTGGCCTCCTCCAGCATATGGCGACCTGCCTCCACGTAACTCCTCCCACCGAAGGCTATGAGGTATTTAATCTAAACAAAACATAGTTAAAAGTGATGTTTCAAAAATGATGAACGTTTACCAAGGTGCAACTTCGATTGTTAGGCCCTGAATGGATTGCATTAAAATCCAACTACAATTTGCTTAACCCAAATCTGGATTTCTCAAGCTAATGTGACGTGATGATGCAAAACTATAACCATGAAAACAACGCTAAGAAAACACAAAATCAAGTCACTTTTCAAGAACTTAGAATCTTTCGTTCATTTATTGAAAGACTAAGAAGGACAACCCCAAAACAAAATTGCTTTTTGTTCTTTATTGCATGTTATGTCATCCAACGTGGAGTAAATTTTTGTTCCCTTTTAAGCTTGGCCCGCAAAGAAAACGCAAAATGAAACTGTCACGAATAAGGAAATTTGCCTTATAAGAGTTGTTTTCATATTTGTGTAAAGCGCTGCGTCATTTGTTCGCTCGGCTACTGACTGAGAAAAAGACCCTTTTTTCCTCGCAAGTGGATTGCTGTGTACGCCTTTTATTACATCTAAATCGTTATTACGACATAGTAAAATTCCAGATCGGTCTAGTGATTCTACCTTCTTTGAAGAATTTCGATAAACGATTAACATAACTTGAAATGTTTTTTTTTCTTTTTTCAAGTGATTTCGTTCTAGCGTGTTGTCTAGATTGTTTTGTCGATTTATATATAAGGCGACGTGATTTTTTTTTTGAGCAGAGCGAGAGAGAAAAAGAGAGATTGGATGACGGATTAAGGAAGGGCCATTATGTTTTTTTCTTTGCGATAATTTGTTGTGGATTTCGTTGACGTGGAGAATATTGAACGGTTATTGGTGGACTTAATTTTGGCAGTTTCCTGATTGTGTGGTAAAGTGATTAATTTTGAGATCGTTGAGCGAAGAAGTTTGAAATCGTGAAGTACCGTACTATTTCTGCGAATACATTATTCTGTTATCAAAGTGGTTTTAAGGTGCTTTAGTGGAAGCCAACTTTTCCAAGTTCAATTAAGTTGCAGTCAGACCTAATTATCCGAGCGATTATCACACGTCGCCTCAATTTTAAAGGAAATTTAAAATTGAGATAGAACCGAAAAGTTCTATAAAGAGATATCATATATTAAAACGCGACAGAAACAAAGTACAAACCGCATCCTTTTGGAAACAAGCATGCTTATTTGTAGCCAGCTTCTGTTAGGGTTTCATTATCAATTAAGCGCATTTGGGAACGCTGAGTTTAAGTTAATGGAAATATGCAACTTATGCAGTATATTTAGCTGCATAAGCATACTTAAAATTCGTAAACTTAAGTATACCGTAGCCTAGACGACAGGGCAGACTTCTGTACCGTTTTTTAAATGTTGGATTAGTTATTGAAGGACAAATTCAGCAATTCTTTAAAAATTTTTGTCAATAATGCTGGCAGACCAATTAATTTGACATATCAGATGTAATTTTGTGACCTTAATTATTCCTCAAACAATTTTTTGGGGTCTTACCTAGGCTGCTGGACAAAGGATGATTTAAAAACTTACTGCACCGATGGTAATCATCAGACGATAGTGGTTTTGCTAATATACCTTCGAATATCTAATTGGCATAAAACCATTTTTTACTGAGGAGAGAATGTTAATTAGATGGCACTTCTCTTTGAGCCGATTTTTTGGCAAATTGCCACACAGCACCAAGCTTAGATTAGGCAACTAATGAGGCTAATCGCACCCAAAGCGTTTTTGATTAAATCTATTTGTTTCCGAGTTGCAAACCAGGAATAAATCATTCCCATTTTTAATTTGTTTTCAAAATTACCCAAAAGTTGGTGTTTGCCTTTACCTTTCCAGCATAAATTACAGTTTCGGGTTGGCCACTTTTCTTCGCGCCAATAGTTGACGCCATATGCAACCTTCCTATAGAAGCATGCGCAAAAATATTGACTCACAAACAAAATCCATTTTTAATTTTTGAGCCCAAACCTAAATTAAATCTCTAAAGCAGGGATTCTTAAACTGGGGGGCGTGAAAGCTTCACAAGGGGGGCGCGAGCATGACAGTGACATATTGATGAAAAGCAGCTCCGAACTACAGTCAAATCTCGTTACCACCTCGTTACTAATCCATTACATTAGAATCTGTGACCTAGTTTTAAAAAACAATTTTGTCTGGACTTTAATTCGTTACTGTTTTAATTTCCGCTGTCTTATTTACATCGACACATCATTATATGCTTCGCCTTCCTTTCTCCGCGGTAGATGTCACTTAGCACGTCGATTTTGTACTTTTTCATTTATTCGTTTTTTTCTCTCCCACGCCGTTAAACCGTATTTTCCAAACTTTTTGAAGGTTTACGAGCGAGATTCATTGTTAACGTTGTTGTGGGGTGGACAGTATCTGGTTGTTTTCAGTTAAAATTCTTTGCTAGGATTTATTAGTAGTTTTCTTAGTGTTGTGACTTTTGTTTGCTTTTTTTAAGAACTGATGATGCTTTCTTAAAGCGAAATATATTTTCTATTTGTTTTTTTATTTTGAAGTTGATTAATTTTAACTTTTTCAAACTTGTTAATCCCCCATAATTTACAAATTTTAGACTTTTGAAAAATAAGTGATATTTAATTTAGCTGCGGTGATAAAAATGAGTGCAAAAAAGAGAAAGTACAATGAAGAATATCTGCAAAATGGTTTTACTGATGCAGCAGTGAATGGTCAAGTTGTACCACAGTGCGTTATGTTTCGAAAAGTTGAGCAATGATGCTTTGAGGCCAAATCGCTTGAAGCGTCATCTTCAAACAAAACATCCTCTTCATCAAACGAAACCCATGGCTTTCTTTCAAAGCAAGAAGGATTCTTTTAAAAAAATGAAAATCGTCTGTGCGGAGAATTTTAGCCAATTATCATCTGCGGACCTAGTAGAAGCATCTTTTAAAATTGCTCAAATGATAGCTCAAGCGAAAAAACCTCATAATATTGGCGAAACTTTGATAAAACCATGCATGTTGAAAGCAAGTAGCCTTGTTTTGGGGGAAAGCAACAGCAAGAAGTTAGCAAAGATTTCTCTTTCAGATTCCACTATTAAGACACGAATCGATGAGCTTGCAAATGATATTGAATGCCAAGTTCTTCAAAAGATACACGCATCACCTTATTTTGCCATTCAGTGCGATGAAACGACTGACGTAGCTCAATTGTCACAGTTGATGGTCTATGCTTGTTTTGTTGGATCTGCTACAATTGAGGAAGAAATGCTATTTTGCAAATCGCTTGAAACGACCACTAAAGCAGAAGATGTGTTCAGAGTTGTTGACGCATACTTTTACAAAAACGGCATGAAATGGGAGAAACTTGTTGGCGTCTGCACTGATGGTGCACCAGCGATGCTTGGGTTTCGGAGTGGATTTTTTACCAGGGTAGAGCAAAAAAATCCGGACGCAGTTGGAACTCACTGCGTAATCTATCGAGAGGCTTTGGCCTCCAAGACTTTACCTGCTGCAATGAAGAAAAAGCTTGCCATAATTATACGAATTGTTAACTTTATCAAATCAAGTGCTGTCAATTCCCGGTTATTTTTCCAGCTATGTAAACACATGGATTCCAATCATGAAAATCTGTTGTTTCATACAAATGTTCGATGGCTATCAAAAGGTAATATGTTAGCTCGCGTTTACTGTTTGAAAGATGAAGTAAGTATATTTCTTGAATCTCAGGGAAAACAAGATCTCCTATTACCATTTCAATCGCAAGAGTTTCAACTGGCAATGGCATACCTTGTTGACATTTTCGAAGCTCTCAATTGCCTCAGTCTACTGTTGCAAGGAAAGAACACGAACCGTATGAAAGATTACGATGAGATACGGACATTCATAGCAAAGCTGGGGCTGTGGCATCGCCGAGTTCAACGGGGAAATGCAGCCTCATTTCCTACCTTGGACATAGCACTTGAGAACAGCAAAGCCAAACTGGAAGGTGAACTTAAGGTAGAAGTGGAATCCCACCTCCAAATTTGAAAGAAGAATATGACTGCTATTTTCCTGACTTGGGTAATGTTGAACTAACAGAGTGGAAGATGACGAGAAATCCCTTTTGAATCAAAGAAGATATTCTTTCGGAAGAACTGCAGGAAGAGTTTTTGGAGATGAAGTGCAACTCCACTGCTAAAGATGATTTTGAAGCAATGTCTCTTAACAATTTCTGAGCTAAATATTTGCATATAGCCTATATAAGAATGTGGGTAGTGTGGCGATACGTACCCTTCTTTCATTTTCATCGACATATTTATGTGAAAGTGGATTTTCAGCACTTGTGAGTATGAAGACAAAATTTCGTAACAAACTGGAATGCGAAGCAGATCTTCGATGTGCGTTGTCTTCAACAAAGCCTCGAATTAAACGACTAGTTTCCCAAAAACAGTTGCATCCTTCACACTAAGCAGGATAGTGGCAAAAAAATTATTGTTCTATTTTTCGTGAATTTGATTTTTGAGGCTAGGTGAGGCGTGAACATGAATGACAAATGTCAAGGGGGGCGCGACTGAAAAAGTTTAAGAACCACTGCCCTAAAGGAAGTACTTTTGAATCCAAACTTCCATTCTATGAAGCATTGAAACTGAACTAAAAGTAAACCAATAAAAATGAATTCTTCTGAATCCAACGGATGCGATAATAATTTATCGGTTGCTCTCCGTGATCCTTAGCGATTCTATTTTCAAGTGCTATGGTCCAATGATTTTTGAATAAAACGCTGATCGAGTAGTTGCAACTTGCAACCATCAACAACGACAGCAAAGCAATAGGCTGACTAGCACATGAATTTAATATTTGTTTAAGCACTACACAATAATTGGACGCTATGTTGCGAATTAACATATCTATACTTATTTATAGCATTATATTTGTTTTTGGAAAGTCTACTACCAAAAACTGGTTGCAACTTTGCTGACTTTAATGCAATAAAAGCAGACGCGAAAAAACTGACCCAAAAACAAATTCCTTTTTTACATTGTTGCGCCCAAACCGAACCTTAACTCTTTCGCTCCCGCGATTATCAATTGATGATTTAGTGTTTTCAGTGTTTACCTCAAATTTTTTTAAATTGAGCTACAAAGTTAGTTTAATAAAAAATCGATTTGTGACTTTATTTTTTATCCGATTTTCATAAAATTTTCAAAAGATCATGCTTATTTCCTCACGCATCGGAACATGTATAATTTGTGCCCTAATTCTTGGATTTTCATACCCAAAAAGGGTTGAAATGACCAAGAACCCAGTTGCAGACGACAAAATCGGCCAAATTCTCAGCACGTGCCAACTACACTAAAATCTAATTGAGATTACATCTTTACCACAAAACCAAACCCTTCATCATTGACACAGTCTGAAAACTACTCTTTTGGGGCATCATTTGACAAAATTTCAAGCGATAATAATAAATTTTACTTTTATGAATTTCCAAATTTCTTAGGGGTCTCAAAACCCTCCCAAACAAATTTGAATGGTAAGTCGATAAAAGTAAATTTAGTGCGTAAAAAATATCATATGTTGCTAAATACCAGTCTCATTTGAAAGCTTAGAAAATTTGCTTTCCAGCAATATATAACTTTAAAGAGTTTAGACTAAGTGGTATATGATATTTACTGATCAAAAATGAGTACTGTACATCATGTCAGTTCAAAACCCCCAAAATTTTTGACTTACCTTCACTAAATTATCATTATACTACACCCTATAAAAACATAAAATAAATTGCAAATGTTTCACCACTAAAATCGTCATTTTGTATCAAATTTCCAAAGGGACAAGAAGCGAAATACAAGTTTAAAAGCTAGCAGAAATTTGGCTTTCGTAAATCAAAGTTTGCTGTATCGCCCTTGTTTCTCAACAAATGGGAAGGGTGTAAACAAGTGGCTGTTTCATTGTCAGTGACAGCATATTCTATTTAAACTTGATATTTTCTGAATCTTGAAGAAATTCCCTGTTCAAAAATACATAATGTTACATGGTTTAGGCTAACCTCTAGCAGATAATAACTGATCATATTTTAGGTACTGAATTTAACTACCAAAATTTGGTACCGGTCAAAAAAAAGGTCATGTGCCTCAGAAAATTGCAATTGTAGAAAACCTAGGCTTTTAGGTAAGTTTTGATTGATGTACCTTGAAAGCTTATTACCTTAGCATCATTTTGCGACCATTTCTAAAAAAATTGGTAGAAAATTAAATCTGTAGTGATCTTTGAGGTGAGGGTACCTCTTTAATTTTGAAGACAACTACCCCCCAGTTGGGGGGGCTCATTTGCATATTTAAAAAAATTTTTATTACATTTGAAATCCTCAAGAAATGTAGATTTCAACGATATATCACACTTGATGTAGAAGTAAACAGCTGAGTCAAGATTTACAAACAAACTTGAGGTACATAATTATAATTAATTATGATTGATTATGACAGTTTTTCGCGCTGTCACCTTACGGACATTTTTTTTCGCTTTTCACGCGGGAGCAAAAGAGTTAATCTCTAAATTAGGTACTTTCAAATCTAAACCACAAGTTTATAAAGCGTTGAAACTGAACCGGTAGTAAATCGACAAAAATAAATTCTTCTGATTCGAACTGAAACAATATTTTATGATTGTGACGTTATGTATCAGTTTTAGTTGCAACTGCTTTCTGATGTGCGCGAGTTTTAAGATTGCGACTTCTTTACTGTAAATTTAGCGTAGCTCACCGGTCTGATAAAATCGAAAACTGTATACTCGCATGCTTTATCGATTATTGTAACCGCGGCGCAATGCGTAGTTTTGCCGAATTGTTATTTTTGGCTGCGCTCGTTATGATTCATTTTTGCTGCCCTGTTCGAAATGATTAATTTCAGTTTGAAAGTTCTACCAAAAACCTTTCATCATTTGCATTGTTTACTGTTGCAGCAGCAGCAGTAGCAACCGCAGCAGCAGTAGCAGTAGCAGCTAAAGTTCCTTATTGTAAGACAATACTTATCATTAAATCAATTAGGATCTTACATTGTACCATTTATTTAGATTTAAAATTTTGTAACTAAAGTAATAAAACTGTCGGATGTTCTGTGGAAAAAAGAGGTTGCTAAGTTTTGTATAACAGTCTTTTGCACAATTAGAAATTGTGTTTGTTACTTTTCTTCCACAAATCAATTCGCTCTAAATTAGTGGTATTCATGTCAATTTCCGCTTGTTTGATTTCGTCTTGATTTTCCTTTGACAAGAAAACTGTTTTTCAACATTGACATTTCGTTCTTCTCTTGTTCGCCACAGGGTGAGGCGAACTTGCGTGTGGCAAAGAAAAAATTGGATTTACTCCATGATCCTTAGCAATTCTATTTTCAAGTGCTATGGTCCAATGATTTTTGAATAAAACGCTGATCGAGTAGTTGCAACTTGCAACCATCAACAACAACAACAGCAAAGCAATAGGCTGACTAGCACATGAATTTAATATTTGTTTAAGCACTACACAATAATTGGACGCTATGTTGCGAATTAACATATCTATACTTATTTATAGCATTATATTTGTTTTTGGAAAGTCTACTACCAATGGTGGTAAGTACTGGTAGGCGTAGAAGCAAATAGGCTATAGTCACATGTGTTTCAACCAGTTCTACTGCAAACTGCTCAATGCAACAGCCCACAGGCCAAGAGGTGCCAAAGCAAATTGTTATCACTGAAGGACTGCAGTTAGGCAGATTTTGATGCTAATGCTATTCGATTAAGGCAACCATATGACAAACATGGACTATGTAAGATGCCTTAAGTCCTAGGTACCATGACAGGTCTGATGATAACAGATAAGGTAACTGAAATCGTGTGCACACACACACACATACAGAAAGAAAGAGCAACAATGCTAATGTAGATACTGCACTCAGACATTCACACATTATAAGGCAGATGAAAAACTGAAATTAATACGTGTGCATGACTGACTAAACTATTGCAATCAGCAAAAAATATTTCACAAAAAAATAACGCTTTATCATTGAAATCCACAAATAGTAAGTGCATGTTTTATCAATTACAGTATTCTGGCCAAAGTATTTATGAATTTCAGTTTTGGGCTTGTAATTTGCAAATTCTGCAAGCAATCTCTGCATTGGGGTTGCTGTTCTTTCTACAAATACATGTGCATATACATAATTCTTGGCACTCGGCCATTTTGAGTTTTTGGACCTTGCTCGGCATTAGTATTTAGTAGTATGACTTAATTTTATTGTTTAAGGGTTGCATGACTTGGCCACCACAGCACCATGACAGGTAGACTGCTCGTTCCCACCATCTGTGTGCCACATGAAGGTGGAGGAATCTGCTTTGCTATCTTTCCCAATGACACAATCAACACGCTTGGTTTTTCTTCAAACTTTTGCTTTTATGCTGAGCACCAAGCAAGGAAGCTCTGAATACCAGTGTTTGAAGTCTTTGGTATGACTTGAGCTGATAATAGAATTGAACCCTTGTCTACTGACTGTGAAGGCATGTGAAGCTCTTTCACAGGTCTGCAGAACATACAGCTTGCAAGCTGTGTGTGGTCTGCAAAAGCCTTTGTTTTGGCCTGCCAGATGGTTTGAAATATGTTTATGCTTTTCATCAGGGCTACCATTTTGTGCTTATTTGTAAAAAATGTAGTTTTTTTTGAGTTGTGGGCTGAGTTGGTCTTAGAAATTATTTTGGCATTAGAATTTTATTGCTCAAAATATGTACCTCCTATAAAAAAAAATTTCGTCTTAATTTACAGCAAATATATCATTCTTTTGCCAAGTAAATTAAATGAACATTTTTGATCAGAAAAACAATCACAGCAAGCAAAACATATACAAAACAATTACAGATATTCGTGTGGTATGAAATGTTAACTACTGTACTGTCAATTTTAAATTGTTGTTCAACTGCTTGTAAGTATGCTATGTTGCATTCGTTATTGCTGCAGTCAATTGATTGTCATACAAATGTGAAGCAAGTCTACACAATGATGCCATGCATAGTATCACTGATCTGTAAATAGGTAGGGTAAAAAGGCAATACCATAAATTCAATATTGTTTTACCAGTATTGATTTTATTTCAAAATATAATTCCATGGTTTAATTTAAAAACGTCTGTGGAAGTCAATGATCACGTGATGTAGTATTGCTGCTTACTTTCTACTGAACAGTGTTGCTTGTCATACAACAGCTATTCATAGCATTGCAAACAAAGTTTCTTGACTAGAAGTTGTAGACTGCCTATTGCATTTGCAGATTTAGTTGTGGAAAGTAAAGCATAGGTCTTTATGTATTAATTAATTGTGTTGCTGTTGTGCTATCTCCATTTTTTATGAGAGAGCATTTGCAGGTGTTCAGCCCAAAAACATACTTTTTTTGGTTATTGATGACTTACGACCTGCACTGGGCTCGTATGATTATCCCAAGATCTTGTCTCCTAATATCAACCAGCTTGCATCGTTGAGTGTGCAATTCAATAATGCTCACGTTCAGGTAAGCATGTTTGACTTTATTGTTGTTGGGCTGTTCTAAGTGATTTTTTAATATCTTTTTGTAGCAAGCTGTGTGTGCTCCGAGTAGAACATCGTTCTTAACCAGCAGGCGACCTGATACAACCAGATTATATGATTTTGGGTCTTACTGGAGAACACATGCAGGAAATTATACGACTTTACCACAGCACTTCAAAGAAAATGGATATTTTACCTACAGCATTGGAAAGGTTTTTCATCCAGGTGTTTAAGTAATTGTAGTTGAACAATAGTAGTGTAGATATTATGTGTAATGCACTGCTATTTGTATGTCACAAGAAAATGATTGCTAGCTACGTTGCACTTAAGTAGAGAACTGATTTTATGTTGCTATGTGAATAAAGGGTAGCTTTTGGCAATTTTACTGCATTTGCAATAACTAATAGGTTAGTGAAAGCCGATATATTTCAGTATTACTCTGGTTGAAACGTTTTTTAATCCTTTGTATGTTTAGTATTTATGCTTCTTTATTGGCAATTTTGTGTTTACAAAGTTGTTTTTGAAAGGCATTCCTTCAAATCATTCTGATGACTTTCCATATTCCTGGTCAGTTCCTGTCTACCACCCATCAACACAACAGTATAAAATGGCTAAGGTGATTTAATATGTGTATTGTAATGTGACATTTCTTTAACTGCTGCATTTTTTAAAAATATTTGTGCTGGAATTTCTTATTGGTTAATTGCTACATAGTCTTGCTGTTCATTTCATCACTAAAAGAAGGTAATCATTTAAATTTGTATGATAAATTTTGCAATTAATATTTTATTGCTAGGGTACGGCAAATTGCACTTAGTTGCATAGGGAACTGTGGTTACATTTTTGCAGTAATCATGGTGTTTTGTGTGGTACATGATAACTGGACAATAACAAACTATGCATGTGCATCTAGATTCCATACAAACTAGGCACAGGATTTACTAGGCTTAGACAAACTAGGTGCAGGGCTAGCTAGGTGTCATGCCAATCTGAACTTTAAAATATGAACTGCTCTCCTACTACAAATTGTATGTGCTAGGACAAAGAGAAAGTTGTTAAAAAGTAAATTATGGAAAATCATGAAAGTATGACTTCAACTGTAATAAATTAATTGTTCAGAATGCTTTTGATTAAAGTTTTCAGAATATAAACCACGAAACTGGTAGAGTATCAGTTGAACATAATACAAAACGTGATTGGTATAGAAATTTGTCTGCTGTCTAAACCTTCACAAGCAAACAATGGTATGTGGTATGATATCTCCAAAATATTGTTTTTGATTTATGGAGCCAACATAAACATAATTTTTGGTTTTTCCAATTTAGTTTCGTGCTTTTGTATTAGTAGTTAACTCTTCAGTTGCATTAAAAAGTTGTTATAGATTGGCTATAACTTTTAGAGTGAATTGTGCCAGTATATTGAAAATGGTCAAAACGTAATTATAGGTAGAAATCCAAACTGAGCACTAGCCTAACTTGTTGCTTTCCTAAAATAGACACGTTGTTAATAACCCCTAACTCTAGCAGTGTTTATATCGTTATAGCCCAGCCCGGCTGGAAACTTAAAAAATAACCAAGGGTATCCAGTATTTATGAATTGGACATTCTGAATGCTTAGCTTATCGTAATGATTACAACTCAAAATCATTTCTGTTGCACTTATATAACCGGAAGCAGGGCATTCAAAAGTCAGAACCAAAGTCAACTTGACATCAAAGATGTTGCCTTTCAGATGAAATTGCAAACCTCAAATATATTAGTGACTGTCGATCGCGTGGTGTAACAAAGCGTTTTTTGTAGCCTCATGGCTTCTGTAGGAAGTCATTCAGCAGCAATCTAGTGAACACCAACAAATTTATTTTTGTTGTTGCTGTTCTTATTGAAACTGAGGGAAGTGTTGTGTTTGCATTTTTTCGGATTTTAAGTGGGTTAGTAAATGAATTGAGATCTGGATAGTGTCACGAAGTAAAATTTTAGTTTTATCATTTTTAAAATTTTTTAATTAAGGTAAAGACATATGGGTATATCGTTGTAACAAGACGTCGTAATTTTTATTTGATTGTTTGCACATCCTAAATGTTAAGTGTTTTGTGGTAACATGTTCCTGATTAATACAGCATGCGTAGTAGATTTTTTAAAGTTTAACGTTTGTAACTTTTATAGTTATTGGTGCCTAGTTTGTGTGGTGTCCAGTTTTTTCAAGCACCTATTCGGCATGATGTGTAGTTTGTCTGGTGCCTAAATGTTCGCATCCAATTGTGCGCATCTAGTTATTGTGGATGGTTTTTTTAAACGTATTTTCTAAGTAAAACTAATATATAGTAATGAAGAAGAAGAAAAAGTTTTCTTGATATATACACAAACCAAGTTTACGAACGTTTATTGTTTTGAAGCAGGCATGATATGAAGCCCAAAAAATACGTTTTAAGCCTTCAAATAGTTGTTAACTTTGCTACCATTTTCATGGTTTGAGTAGTGAAGCTGTTTAAGTAGCTTGATACAAAAGATAACTTTTAGGTACCCGCCATTAAGCATGGGGTGATCGTTATCGATTGCAATCAATTACATTTTTTCTGTAATCGTATTTGTAATCGAATACATTAACAAACACATACATGTAACTGTAGTCAAATATTTGGAAAGTATTGGTATAGTTTCTATTGTAGTCACTGAATTCAAATGTGACAAGACTGTCTGTAGCGCAACGTGATGACTTTGAATCAGCAATGTGATCGTTTTTTTATAAACGGCAATTATTTAAAGCACATTTTATTTAATACCTGTTAAAAGCAGTTTGTAATCTTAATGCAATAGGTAGAGATACAAGTATAAACTTGGTGGCACTGTAGATGTTTATAAAAAGAATATATCTACTTTATTGCGTTTTTTCAGTTAATCAAAACTAAAAAAATGTTTTTATTAATCAATTGCGGTAACATTCCTAAACTACTGTATTCGATTTCTTGTTGTAATCACATGTATTGCATTACTTTAAAGCTTTGAGTAATTATGATTGCTTACTTTACGATTTTGAGTGATCGTAATTGCAAAACAGGTAAGTAATCGCAATCGTGGCCCATTATATTGCTTATGGAATCATCCCACGTCTACCCAACATTGATCGTTTCTTTTGGCAGGAGGTCATCCCGTGCGCAATTTGTATTCATGACTGATTCAAAACGTTACATACCTGCTTTCTTGCTTGATTTTGATTGAGATTGTGGTTTAAACATGGATTGCCGTTTCATGTCCTGTATTTTTTCCTAGGCAAAGAATAGGTAAACGCGATAACAAAGTCACACATTGTCGAACCACTCGATTGTGTTGTAATAGTGCATTAGATTACGTATTCTGTTGGTGATTGGTAAACCCAGCAATCCAGGTAGATATCCTTACTGCCTGTTCTTTTTTGTAACAGGTGTGTCCAGGTCCAGACGGAGAATTGTACATGAACTTATTGTGTGCTGTCAACGTCAGTCAGCAACCAGAAGGCACATTGCCAGATATACAAAGTGCAGAAGAAGCAATCAAAATGTTGAAACAATTTCAAGCTAATAGCTCTCAACAGGTAAACCGGCGCATGCATTCCGTTGGTGCTGGGTGTGTGGCACGCAACTAAGAGACTGCTTTGAAACGAGTGAAAGTTATTCACGTAATCTTTTAGTCCTTTGGCTTTGTTTGGGCATTGTGCAGTGGAGTAAATATATCTTTTGTTATAAACAGATGCGCATGATTCGTCTGATATATTTTTGAATTGTTTTTTTGGCGCAAAGTAGCAAAAATCAGCAGAAGGTAAAATGTTGAACATTTAATATTAAATCTCGCCGTGTTCGTCTCATAAACGTGGTACTTTTTGCAAAATGAAAACTTTGATTTTTGTGTCTTCCAGTGATGTTAACATGTTCACATAGTTGACGCTCCTGAGTTTCCATCATGCTGTTTGTAGTTTGTTTTTGCTTGTGAACAATGCCGCCAGGTTTCACCGTATGCATTGTCCTTAATGAAACGAGTGTCTTTATTTGAGATACTTGTAAATTACTAAAAATAGTATCAAAGATCACCTTGTATCGATAACAATAATATCTCAATACCGGTTGCCTTATTCGAAAGTGGGCGTACATATTGAAAAATTGGTCGTTGCACGCCACTTTGGGTAATTGTTGTGTTAGAATTGGCGTAAGACACCAAACGATTGAATTCTCGTGAACATCTTTCAATCGCTATTGACATGTTGGGTACTTGCTGAACTGCAACAACTCGATCTGTGTTCTACAGTCCACGTTTACAAGATCAACAGAAATTTTGTAGTGAAACCAACGAAGTGTAAATCAGCCAAGATGTATCAATTTTCAAGCTTGAAGTGTGTTTTTTTTCAGCCATTTTTCCTTGCTACTGGTTTCCACAAGCCCCATGTTCCGTACAAATTTCCGAAAGAATATTTGCAATTGTATCCGTATTCCGAGATTGATCTTGCACCTAATCCATTTATTCCACTGGGTCTACCCTCTGTTGCATATGCTCCATTTGCTATGTTACGTAAACGTCACGATGTCATGGCTTTAAATCTCAGTTTTCCATTCGCTCATGTACCAGATGATTTTCAAGTGAGTGTTTTGTTGAATAAGTTGCCTTGGCGTAAGACTGTTTCTTTAGATCAGTGGTTCTCAACCGGTGGGCCAGAGAGTAAATTTAGTTGAGCTATGGATTCAATTTTAACAAATTAGGACTTAGAAGAAGTGGATCTCAAAGAAAAAGGTCTGCAGCTTAAATTTGGTTTGAAAATAAGGAAATATAGAATTTGATTAGCAGTGGCGACTCCAGCTTTTTATGGCTACTCGGGCTCGTCACTGACAGTGTCGCAAAATATTGCAGAAACAGTAAATAAAGCGCTAAAACTAGGGCTTTGATTAATAATGGATTTGTTCGTATCGTATAACTTTTGAACATAACACAAAGCATTTGTCATAGCCATTACAATTTTTTTGAATTCAAAAAGCGTGTCCCTACCTTCTTAGGCAAGACTTTGGTAAACACAAAAGATGCTTTTCAGTGGCGGGAATCGAGCCCGCGTTTATGAAGTAAAGATTTCAGTGTCTAAGCATAGACTTCACTGGGCAGCTTTTTAATATGCTCGTATTTTGCCCACCCGTCCACGCTTCCACAGAAAGTCAAAATATTTTTTGTTACTCCTCTGGTCTGGCTACTCATTTTGAGCCAGAGTTGGATAGATAGTTATAAGAAAACGCCTGCTTTTATCATTTGTGTGCTGTACACGTGCTTGTAAATACCTCTTTTATCTACCTTTTTCTGATTACAACTCAGGCTGTTTCTCGTGGGCCCGAGTTCAACAAAAAAATTAAGCAGAAAAGTGTCTGAAAAAACTCAATAAACGCTCGCATTGTTAAGAGCTCAGACAACTGCAATCAAGCCCGAGTTAGATTTCATTAGAAAAAATGCTTGAAAATCGTTTCTCTCTTTATTTCTCAGCACACCGTATCTGGCTGTTTTCCTTCGGCACGAGCTGGACAAAAGTTTGAGCACAAAAAGCAACTGCCACCACAAGCACCGGTGGTTTATGCGCTGTCTGGCTTCTTCTTTGGACTTACTATTAATTAAAGTAAAAAGTTTTAAACTTGTTTTGCAGAATTTAAATTTAACTCTTTTGCTCCCGCGTGAAAAGCGAAAAAAAATATCCGTAAGGTGGCAGCGCGAAAAACTGTCATAATCAATCATAATTATGTACCTCAAGTTTGTTTGTAAATCTTTACTCAGCTGTCTACTTCTACATTAAGTGTGATATATCGTTGAAATCTACATTTCTTGAGGATTTCAAATACAAAAAAAAAAAATTTTTTGAATATGCAAATTTTATGCAAATGAGCCCCCCCAACTGGGGGGTAGTTGTCTTCAAAATTAAAGAGGTACCCTCACCTCAAAGATCACTACAGATTTAATTTTCTACCAATTTTTTTAGAAATGGTCGCAAGATGACGCTAAGGTAATAAGCTTTCAAGGCACATCACTCAACACTTACCTAAAAGCCTAGGTTTTCTACAATTGCAATTTTCTGAGGCACATGACCTTTTTTTTGACCGGTACCAAATTTTGGTAGTTAAATTCAGTACCTAAAATATGATCAGTTATTATCTGCTAGAGGTTAGCCTAAACCATGTAACATTATGTATTTTTAACAGGGAATTTCTTCAAGATTCAGAAAATATCAAGTTTAAATAGAATATGCTGTCACTGACAATGAAACAGCCACTTGTTTACACCCTTCCCATTTGTTGAGAAACAAGGGCGATACAGCAAACTTTGATTTACGAAAGCCAAATTTCTGCTAGCTTTTAAACTTGTATTTCGCTTCTTGTCCCTTTGGAAATTTGATACAAAATGACGATTTTAGTGGTGAAACATTTGCAATTTATTTTATGTTTTTATAGGGTGTAGTATAATGATAATTTAGTGAAGGTAAGTCAAAAATTTTGGGGGTTTTGAACTGACATGATGTACAGTACTCATTTTTGATCAGTAAATATCATATGCTACTTAGTCTAGAGTCTAGACTATTTAAAGTTATATATTGCTGGAAAGCAAATTTTCTAAGCTTTCAAATGAGACCGGTATTTAGCAACATATGATATTTTTTACGCACTAAATTTACTTTTATCTACTTATCACTCAAATTTGTTTGGGAGGGTTTTGAGACCCCTAAGAAATTTGGAAATTCATAAAAGTAAAATTTATTATTATCGCTTGAAATTTTGTCAAATGATGCCCCAAAAGAGTAGTTTTCAGGCTGTGTTAATGATAAAGGGTTTGGTTTTGTGGTAAAGATGTAATCTCAATTTGATTTTGGTGTAGTTGGCACGTGCTGAGAATTTGGCCGATTTTGTCGTCTGCAACTGGGTTCTTGGTCATTTCAACCCTTTTTGGGTATGAAAATCCAAGAATTAGGGCACAAATTATACATGTTCCGATGCGTGAGGAAATAAGCGTGATCTTTTGAAAATTTTATGAAAATCGGATAAAAAATAAAGTCACAAATCGATTTTTTATTAAACTAACTCAATTTAAAAAAAATTGAGAAAAACACTGAAAACACGAGATCATCAATCAATGATCGCGGGAGCGAAAGAGTTAACAAAGCCTTCCCTCATTTCGTAACTCAGGCTCAGCCCGAGTGCCGGAGTCGCCTCTGATTGAAAGCATTAAAATATCGCCTTTAAAAAAGGTGATGCCTAGAAAATGGTCCTTGTCTCCGATCTGAATAGAAAATACAAAACGCGAAACATTAAGAATTTAAACTTTTGATGTGATACCATTACTGATGAGATAACCACATAAAGCCTATGTAAAAAAGAGCTGTTTTCAAAGCTGTGTACAGTTCTGCACCATCAATAAAATATTTTGTGAACATTAAGAATTGAGCCGCGAATATAAAAGGTTGAGAGCCCTTGGTTTAGGCACTAACTGCTACGTGATTGTAAGACTGCAATAATGCTTCACTGTATGTTTTGGTGCTTATATGTTCACAACTGGCCCCAGCTGTTTGTCTGATATCATTTGTCACATCACACCAACCCAGGGTGACGGCCGTTGCTCGACAAAATGAATGCTATGCTCTCTTACAACAAATTGGTAGCTGTTTTTATTAAACAAGGAACAACAATATTTTCACTTGACGCCATGTTCATATGCGGCAAATAGTAATTTACGGAGATGAATTGGATCACAAAAGGAAACCTCAGTATATTATAACAGCATATAAACAATAAAAAAAAAGATCTTATCACTTACAAAATTCATAGTCGCTAACGGCAATAACTTTCGTACAAATAAATCGGAAATTCTCAATTCGATTATGATGCTCATCAACAACGTAGTACTGACATGGTTTAACAAAGCATATTGCTACCTTACTTGAGAAGAAAAATCTTAACCTAAAATCCCAGCTGTTAATAAACTACGCAAGTTCTTTGATGAAGGTGACAGCAAGCATCACTGCTCTCAATACAAAACTGCACTAGTAAAACTCAGCTAAAAGAAAGGTTGTACAAAAAGCGTTTTTGACTCTAAACCACGCGAACCGCGTCAACACACAAATCAGGCGATGCTAGCGCTTCGATGAAACTAATGCTCACACCAAGCAAACACGCACGAATTACATGCCTGAGCTCATGGAACTGATTAGAAAATGTAACACTCCCCCCCAAATATCTACCATGGGAACATTTATTAAGCGAGATTTTCCACAGGCCTGACTCGTCTTTAATTGACAGCCATCTTCACCGTTCTTTGTTTTTATTATAGAACTTAGTTTGTGAAATAGGTCTTTTAATAATTCTCGTTTTGGTTTGACAATAACGCATCCCACCAGGCCGTGCTTGTTGGGAAAAACCTCCGTATTAGTTTACAGGAAATTTTGATCTCTTGGCGTGATATTGTTTAACACTGCGATTTTTCTTTTCCTCCAATCACTTTGATCTGGTTAGGATAGTTGTGATATATCGATGAACTGAGCGATTGGATCTTCAACATCCTGCACCATACGATAACGTTGCCTAGCTTGGAAAGTATGGGTGGTAAGCCAACTGATAGCTCGATTTTAAGGAAACGGTTGGGAGTTAAAGGGGTGTTTGGTCCATGTTCCAATGTAACATCATACTGTGTACGTGAGTTAATTATGACTTCTATATCCAGGAGAAGAGTATGCAGCATGTCATCGTTCATAGTTTGCTTGAATACCAACATCACAAAGGTGTTTTCCACGGTGTGAATCATTCGTTCTCAACAGCCACTCATGTGGCTGACGACAGGGGATTAAATGACCAACGTAGCATTCTTTCGCACCTAACGAAATTAGTTAAGTTGTCCGAAAATATGTTTTAGTAATCCTCATCATGCAACTAACCGTCTCGTTTCGTTAATGAACAATATTGTCGATAGATCCACGCCAACTTCGAGACGTATTGCGCATGTTTTCAGGCAAATGAAATGACATCCATATCTCTTAATGTGCAACGGTATTGTTCAATCAGCAGAGGACCAAAAAAGTCAATTCCTACATGAGCGAAAGAAATCTCATCAATGCTGAGTCTTGATGCAGGCAAACTAGCCATCATATTGCTTTGAGATTTGGTGTTTCGTTGTTTGCATACAACATTTACCATACTACGAACTGCTACTTTTGCGTTCAAAACTCCACACCAGCGACAAATGTAGTTTATAGTTGCATTTAGTCCCAGATGCCCCACTCTTAGAACATCCGTTTTTCATTAGTAGAACGATTCAATTGTGCTTTTCCTATAGTATAATAGGGTGTCAAGCCAAAGCTAACATAAGCTTCTTCCTCATACACGCACGATTCCATCAATCATGATAAAACTGAGCTTGTCCAACACCGAGGACTTGCTAGTGACGTTTCCGTGCCCCTCTAAATCCATTTGGTATAACATGAACAAAAGCAGGTTTTTTGAACAAATGTAAACAATTGCACTTTACCGAACAACAACTCATTTACTGACACTGGCTTAAAATGCAAAGATACGCTCACAGCCTTTCTCACCCTTCGTGAAGATAACTTGTCACTTTCAACAACCACCCAGCTGAAACTTTTAGCTTAAGCAAGGATAAACATGTATCAAATATTGCACACCATCACTTTACACATCTGCAATCAACATACAAGTATTCTCGTCATTACAAAGGTCAAAACTCTTGTACACACCATCTGTCGCTGGCGTTTTTGGCAGACAATGATTGGCCATTTTTTTTTGATGGCAGCCAGTGCACAACTCGAAACATTTTTCTTACCATCGACCACTACATGAAAAACAAGGCCTAACGGATCAAAAAACTGATTGGTAAGTGGCAGAACTGAGCACTTACGACTTTTTGATTCTTTACGCTAACTTTAAAACCAAATACATCGTCTTAAACCTTCCATTTAATTACAAAGACTTGGTCCTTTACTTCATCCCCAGGAGAATAAACCTGAAGCACTGTGGCTCTATGACCTTTTTCAAAACAGTTTCATTGTTGGATAGCCATTTGGCTAAGTTAAACCCACCTCTTGTCAGTGGATTAGAGAGATTGTTAATTAACTTCATACCGGAAGATACAGTGTTCACAGATGTTAAGAGATCATCCTGGTATAATTTTTTTATCATCTTTACTACTTCGAGTGAAAAGAATTTTCCGAACTCTTTGGCGGTGCGAAGCAGAGTAAATGCAAATTTGGCGTTGAACCAGCAGCGAATAGTTGAACTTTCATTCTATACATAACCGGTTTTGATTGCAAATTTTCATCTTGCCTCCAAAAAAAATGTAATAGAATCTCTGTCATGAAGCGTCACTTACGCCTGAGAGAACGTGGCTTGATCTCGCCCACAATTGCGATACGCTCTGTACGAAATTTTAGCAAACCCATGTCAGCTTGTTGACAAGGTCAGGGTCTTTCATTAACTTGTCATTCAGGGATGTGTGATTACTGCACGCAGAGCAATAAAAAACATTTCTGACTGTCGGGTTTTGAGGATTCAGTATGGAATGACGCGAAATATACCAAATCTTTTGTGAATTTATGTGCTCATTCTTCGGTGCAAACTCAGCAAAGCCCTTTTCTAGAGAAACTTTCATTTGCTCACAGTACTGTTCTCTAAGACCGGATCGTTTAACAATCCACGTTTCACTCCTTCCCGCCTTTTTTAAGCCATCAGCCCGCTGTCACGCAACAGAAAAATTTTTCCACATCAATTGTAATTTGTTATGACCATCTACCTGTTTGACTGACTGTTCCATTAAATTATATGCAAACACGTCTTCATGGAAATACTTACATCCAAATTCCTTCATTTCATTAGTTTTCAACCATTTGATAAGTACGCTTATGTTTATGTCATTGAATTGATTTCAGAAGGGAAGCCCTTCACTGACAAATAAGTATTTCACGTCTTTAATTTCTTCAGGCGCGCCGCTGCTGAGGAAAAGCTTACCTAATCCACAAATTGTGTCTAGGCACCACTTTTCTACCCTATAAGTAGTCTTAACGTAGCACTCAGTTTCGCAACTAGTATTGGGCATTATTAAACTCTCTGCCAGCTTCTTGTCGGAAAATAACATGGGCGATCCCGGATCTCGAAGCACATACGTCACGATCTCTGTATTTCCAAAGCGGAGACACGTACAGGTGTAATGTCTAACCTCCCGATGAACCCGCGTAGAGGACAGTATTACTTACTGCGACTGCAGTTACATCAACATGCAATGAGCGATAGTGCTCAATGCTTTTGCAGTTTTCACCCTTACACACAATCTTCGACGATCTTTAGGCATATGTTCACTACATAGACAACGATGTCATAAGTGGCTGTTGTATACAAACTGTTCCGCTTCCTGATCGTTAGTCGTACCCATAAGCAAGGTGCTTTATTTTGTTTACACTTCTTTGCTGCGTGTTGCAGTAAGTACACAACTTTCAAATCATCAGAGTCCACTTCAGCAGCAATGTAAACATTCAATGGGTTTACGAAACCTCAGTAAAGTAAAGAATCACCTTCAAACTCTTCAACCGTAGATTTTGGCAGAAACCTTTCACTGATCTCAACAACAGATCTAACATGCTGAACGTGACTTTTTTTATGAGCGTTAGCATCCATTATCACATCAAGATTGCGTCATTGAACTGATTCCGGTTCAATAACATTGGTGGAATGTTGTCGTCTCCTGCAAGTCTATAAGTACACGTTGTAATTCCCATATAATATTTTAGGGTCAATGTCGAGTTATTCATCAGCACATTTAACAACCAGCCTTTGTCTTTCTCGAGAAGAGCGTCCCATAAAATCGAGGTTTACATTCGGCCATGGCTGGTTTGCTTCACAGTTTGGCAAGCTGGTTGTTGGATTATCCGGAACCTTTTTTTGTCCAATCCACGCTGCGGTAACTTGTACTCGCTACAGACTCCACTTTCAAAGCTAACTTTTAACCTTTAGTAAGTTCCAGCTCTATGAGTTTTTGATATGCTCTTTGTTCAGCCTCCAGTTTTAATTCGATCCTGGCCACTCTTTATTCTTCCATGCTCTTTTCTTTCTCTAGATGATTCGCCAGACGAGCAAGCTTCAACCTCACTTTGGTTGCTTTCAGAAGAGAGCTGCTCATACTCGAAACTGCCGATGTCGAAACTGCCAATGTCGAAACTGTGGCTTTTACCATGAAGTAACAATACACCTGCATCATGCACTCCTAGACGAGAAACAAGCTTCTTAATTCTCAGGCTGCACATTCGGCAATACACGCACACTGGCTGTTTTCGACAAAGAAACAGTTTTTCCTCACTAGAGCGCAACACTCATATCAGGTACACTCAATCCGCACAAAGCATTTTTTCTGGAAGGTAACTCACCTGCGGCACTCGGCCTGGGATTGGCAATGCTTTTCCAGAAGGCGAAACACATCAGGCACACCACACTCGACCATATCACATTTTACTGACAGGTGACACACCAGTGCTTTCAGGCAGTTAAAGGTTATTCAGCCATTTTTGCACTTTTCTACGAATGTTTTTATTCACAGCAAATATATCAATTTTGTGGGAAATGCTGTCAGCAATGGTAGCATTTTTATCAAAATCTACGCAAGAAACCGATAAATTACCAAAATTACGATTTACTTCATCCAATACGTTACGCACTTCATCAGCAACTGAGCGTGTAGCTCGCTTTGTCGTTAAAAATTCAATTACAGCATATTTGGCGCCCTAAAGTGGACAGCGATATCGTCGTTATCCATTACTTAGGCAAGCCAACAACACAGGACTAAGTTCTGTTAACAAAACATCAAATATACCAAATAAAAACAAATGCTTGAAACAATTGATTTAAAATTCGCTGGATTGGAATAGGGAAGCTGCTCACCCGGCATATCGTAAAAGATTTTTGGGTACCCGCCAATGATAGTCTACCATGTTTAAGTTGAGGCTACTAATCTTTTATTTATGTATGGTTGGAAATGGCTACCGCTTTCCCCAAGACCATCGCCTTTCACCATGCTCCTTGTTCCTACTTGCTTGATTGAGATTTGCGATGTGAGATCTGAATGTTTACCTTTGCACTTTGCCTCCACCTCAGGAAAGAAGTGAGGTCTTCTACATTCAATACCCTTCACATTGGAATATATTTTCTTTTCACATGAATCATGTTTTTCGATTTTAATGTCATTGTACAACAAAAATGAACAAATTAAATTGAAATAACACGATTGTTACTACGGCTCGAGTATGCTGATTAATCGTTGTTGTTTTTTTAACATTCGTCGAGAAGTCGCCGTTTAGCCGCAGTGAGTCAATGGTAATTGTTACGGGCATCGGATTGAAAGGTTTGGAGTTCAAATTCTATAAAAGTGCCATTGGTATTTGCCAGGAAGGGCATCCGGAACTCAAAGTGCTGCGATGCTCCAGCAAAAAATCTCAATCGAAAGCGATTATGTAGTGATAGACATACATCGAATCAGCACTTCTCAGCTGGTCTTTGCATTCTTTTCCTTTTATCTGGAAGACATCTTCTATTATTCCCATTCATAAGATGGGAAAGCTTCTCGACTCTCCTGCTTCTTTCCGGCCTATCTCTCTCACCTGCTGCGTCTCAAAGTTTTTGAACGCATTATTCTATCACGTATACTCTTCTTTCTGGAGTCTAATTATTTTCCTTCTCCTTGCCAGGCCGGCTTCCGCTCTGGACGGTCTAGTCTTGATCAAATTCTTTATCTTTCTCAGTCCATTTCGGACGGGTTTAACAAACCCAGTTCGGGATCTCGGACGATCCTCGCTACAGTTGATTTCTCGACAGCTTTAGACTGTCTGGCTCGCCGCCCTTTTGCACAAACTCATTTCGGCTGGCCTCCCTCCTTGCTTTGCTCGTTGAACTCAATCTTTCCTTTCTGTCAAGCGTGCTTACGTGGTTTTTCAAAATCACAAAAGCCGCTCCTTTCGAGTCCGTCGTGGTGTTTCGCAAGGATCCGTTCTTTGCCCTATACCTTTCTTTCTTTTCATCAATGATCTCCCTGCTTCTCTACCTTTTTCCATCAGCTGCTCTCTTTACGCTGACGATCTGGCTATCTGGTTTTCTTCCTCCTCGGTTCCTTCTGCAGTGGAGGCCACACAAGGAGCTCTGATTCGACTGGAGTAGTAGTCTGAGTACTGGTGTCTTCCTCTCAATCCGACCAAATGTGAGGCCTCCTTTTTCTCAGTGGATCCTCATCAAGCTAGCCTCCAGGCCAACTTCTCCTCATACAATTTACGCCTCCGTTTCAATTCTACTACCACTTTTCTTGGGGTGACCTTCGACCGTACTTTTTCTAAACATGTATCTTTGCTGAAGGCCAAGTTCTTCCCTCGTCTCAAGGCCTTACGCTGTATCTCTGCTTCCTCATGGGGCTCTTCCAAGGAGTCCCCCTCTGATCTGTATACAGCTTTTTTTGGCCACTTCTCAGTTATGCTTTACCCGTATGGTTTCCTTTTCTAAGCGTTGCTAATATCACCAAATCGAAACGCCTTCACTGGGCGGCTAGCGGCGCCATCTCCGGCTGCCTTTCGTCCTCTCCTATCCCACTTCTCATCTCCGAAGCTTCTTTATCTCCCCTACGAGTCACCCTGACTCATTTCGCTCTGTCATCTTATAAGCGGGCCCTTCGTCTCCCAACCTCCTTTTCCCATTTCAGGTTTGGCCAGACTTGCAGTGAGGCGAAGACTCTGCAGATCGTCCTGGAGAGCTTTTGCGTCCTTCCACCCGCTCATGCTTTCTTCTACTTCTCCTAGGGAGGTTCTCTTTGCTTGCCTTCCTTCACTGCGGAGTCCATCTTTTCTTTTCCATGCTCCCCCCCCCTCTCTCTCGCCATGGTGCGGCTCTCGCTCACCTTGACTCTCTCCACCTTACGATCCAGTGATCTGTACAGACGGCTCTGTTCCTTTTCCTTTTGGCAAGGGCGGCTCTGGCGTACTTGCCAACTGCTCTGTTGGTAGCGCTGAGGCCACTCTTTCCTTTCCGGCAGGCCCAGTATGCTCAAGTTTTTCTGCTGAAGCCTGCGCCATTCTTCAAGTTCTTTGCTGGTCTCGGCAGCACCAACAAGTGTGCCTTTTTTCTTTTCTCCTATCTGACTCTCGCTCTGTCCTTGCCACCTGTCTTTCCCTCCGTCTTTCCTTTTACCTTAAACTCTCTGGCAGATCTGGCAGGAACTGTCTTCTCTGTCCTCCTGTTCTATCAGGCTGCAATGTCCCCGGACACTCGTTTCTCTCGAGGAATGACACAGCTGATGGGCTGGCCAGACGGGGAGCGCTACTCGTGCCCTCTGCAATTCTATGTAGTCCCTTTTCTTATCTCTCGTATCCACTCTTCTTTTTTGTCGGACTGGAGGCGTATCGTCTTATCGAAATTCTTCGACATACAGGCTCTCTCGATTTGCACTGAGGGACTTGTGCTCCCTCGCCACGCTCGCTGTATATTCTCTCGTCTTCGCAGCAACGGACACAAGTTACTATTAAGCTCTTTTCTTTCTCGGATTGGCAGAATCGAGAATCCTTGCAAGCGCCTCTCCTGTCATTCTGCACTGTCCAGCTACGGGCTCTTTGCGCCGCTTGCTCTTTGACGACTCTATGTCTCTCATCGACCACTGGTCCAGGCGCTGAGGAGTTGGCCAGCTTCTGGGCTCCATCGTATTCCGCCATGCCCCCATCCCTCGGAAGGGCCGGGTAGCAGCAGCAACAACAACACATAAATCGACCTTCGTCAAGAAAAGTATTTGGAATTTAAAAGCGCTGTGTTGGTTTGAATAGCATGACTCGAAAGTAAATGCATAGTGACAGATACTCACTGAACCATTCCAATTAGCTGGAAAAAAATTCCGAGTATACAAGCAAGCTGATTGTGTGCGCAGTGCATGTCGCAAATCTTCATTAGCATTATACCTATGCTGTTTATTTTTAAGTTATTGAATTTTATTCCAGAAATATATGCATTTTTTTAATGTAGAGAAAAATTCGACAGCATTATTACTCGTCTGTCAGTTACATGGACAGTAGGGTTGGTCTTGTACTCGATGAACTTGACAAATCTGGTTTTGCAAACAATACAATTGTTTTCTTTTTCGGAGATCATGGTAAGATTTCAAAAATTTATATTTTATTTGTGTAAAGTCCAACATTCAAATGGCGAAACTGGCTGCAGTCGACATTGCGCAAGATATGTTGAGAGGGGAACGATGCTGCTTTGTTTTGAGGCTGATTCAATGCGATTTGATTGTTTTTTGAGGGCATTTCTGCATAGATTTAAGAATTTTGAAGAGAAGAAAGACAATCTACGCATATTTTCTTTAGAACGATGCAGTACTGAGATGTTTAATGTCAGAATATTTATTTTTGAGGTTGGAGTTTGGGAGAGCATGGCGAATTTGCTAAATTTGAAAATCTTGAAGTGGTTACTCGTGTACCGTTGCTTGTTTATGTGCCTGGCATAACTGATGGAGGCAAATCACGTAAGCAACAAGGACAGATATTTCCTTTTCAAGATGTTTTGAAAAATCCAAAAGCGTTTGTACCAAATACAGGTGAGCAATTCAAAGTTTCGTGACTGGTTTAATTGCGATGTTACTTGCTGTACATTAGTATTTCTTAATCTGGGGCAAAGTTTTTCATTCTGGAAACGATTTGCGTTATTATATTTTTTCGATGATATTGCTGTAATGATTGGTCAGTTTTATTGTTTGATCACGACCTTGCAATGCGTTTGCAGCTGTGCTGATTACATTCGTATCGCAGTCAATGCAGTTACAGTGTAAGCTGTACAAGCTACATAGTCGCCATATGACAAGTGTGTATTTTTAAATTAATCGAACTTGTTAATAAAAGTAAAAAAATTTCAGGAGAAATATGGTAAATTGAATTTGTATAGGAGCAAAAAGTGCGTGAACATTGCTTTAGGCGGTTAACGACTTTAAGCTTTGATTTGCGTGAATCAACTACTACTTTGATGAGAAAGCAGACACAATGGATGGTCTATTTCTCTTCTACTCCAGTATAGATGCGCGATAAATGATACAGCAGTGCTCCACGTAATTATTCCAAGTATGCCGCAGCGTAACTCTAACCAAATTCAGATATCTTTTTTCAATAAACCAGGTGATTTGAAATTTGAACGTTGCATCACCAAAACAGTTTACGAAGCCAAACTCGAGACAGGGCGCTGTATTTTGTAGGTGTTTTACGCCATTACTTGTGTTAAAAAGATCAATCCACCCTAAGGTAGGAAGATTTTGAAATGTGTCACTGATTTTGGAAGTTTGAAAATATGCGGTTAGTGAGAAAAGCATTGTGGAGCAACATGTCACTCCACACTTCAGCACGCTGATTTGTAGTGATGAAGCACGTTTCATACACATTTTATTGTTTTCATAGGACCACAAGCTGACGAACTTGTGGAAGCAGTGGATATCTTTCCAACTTTGGTCGATTTAGCAGGATTACCTATTCCGTCTACGTGTCCGCCTAATCCGTTTAAGGTTAGTAGCACAAGATCGGAAACATGCAAAAAAATATTTGCTGTGGTGCAAGCGGACGTGAGAGGTAATTTTTTCCTGCGTTGGAATCGCTATGTTTAAGTGCTTTATTGTGGTGCTACTTTGTTGTTGTTTACCTTTCCTTAAAGGAGAAAAACCGAATCTAGTTTTTCACCACAAATTGCATCAAGGTCAGGTTGTCGATAAGTAACGTCCATTTTCATCTCGATAATAGAGGGTATTGAAGAGGACAACCGAGATCAATAACAGAGACCAAAAGTCGAATCACTAGACGTGGATTGGACACACTCTTGCATGTTTTTATTATGAAATTATAATCGTGTCGCGTTTATTTCGTGAAATATCTTGTTTGTCATTTAAACTTGAAGTGCAAGTGAATGTATGATTTTTATCTTGAAAGCCAACGCACTTTCTCTGATGTAACCACAACTAATTAGCATCAATTTTAGATGAACGTCAATTAACAAGTCAAGTTTCTGTTACAGATACAGCTTTGTACTGAAGGCTTTAGCTTCAGAAAAGTGATTGAGAATTCTGTCGGAAAATTTGCTCGCAACTCACCATCACGTAAGACAGTAGCTGGTACACTGATCAAACTTGAGAGAAGTTTATTGTATATTTCGCTCTGTCTGTATAGGTTGACGTGATTGTATTGCACGGTTGGGGTCAACAGAAAATAAAACACGTTCGTGGAAACGATTCCACTTAAACTTGAGTCAATATCATAATGTCTACTTTTTGATTGATAACGACTCATGTTAAGGCCGAACTGTCTCCAAGAAGATGTTTTTTGTTCGCTTTTATTTTTGCAACCAAATCATTTCAAAGATCCAGTTTTGCTGCTTTAAAAGTTTGAAATAAATGTGAATCAATATTATTCTTCAAATTATACTGTAGAGTTATCTATTATGTCTGCATGCAAACCATTTGTTTTTCCGTGACATGCATTGTGATAATACTGGTAGGTCTTAACTGAGTAATCAATAATTGGAGTATTTCATTGTGCTGCCTCCTGAACGACAGCTGAAGGACAGCGCAGACCTTTGAAATTGGTCGCCTGTTTACTCTTCTGCCTTTTTCTTGCCGTCTTCTGATAAACGGCGACGTTTGTCCTAACGTAACTCTGGTCCCTTCTTTCCCTCTTTAGTGTGAGCTGGAGGGACAGGTCGGTGCAATGCTGCACCTGCTTCAAATAGGTCCATTTAAGTTGCTCACTTCTTTCTTTTTTCTGGATTCAAAACTCTAGGCAACTATCACTCCTGGAGCTGCCATCTCTGCTTTTTTCGGAGATCTCACACCTACTAACACTGTGACTTCTTCCTCGGACTTCCCCAGCTTGTATACCTCTACTGTGCTACCTGGCCCATGTCGCCCCCTCTGCCCATGCAGCACTTCCGCCCCACCCTCGCTTTCACACCTCTTATCTTCCTTCCGCCCACTTTGTATGTTGCGCCTCTGCACCCTCACAACCGCCTCATGTTCCTGGCTGCTTTTCTATTCTTCCTGCTTTCTCTTCCCCCCTAATTTACTCAGGGTTCTTTAATGAAATGCTGCAGGTCTCCGAGCCAGGAGCACTGAACTACAACGTTTTATTTCGTCTGATCCCGTTTATCTTATTTGTATCCAGAATCAGGGCCTATGAGAGGGGGGTCCAGCAGGTACATTGTTCCAGGGCCCGAGAGCCAAGGAGGGGCCCACGACTCCTCTTAAACATTTGGCCAAGATCGTGTGTACGCATGTAGGAGTCGCGTAAATACGCAACTATCTTGGCAACAAAGTCGGCTGTCATTATGCCATTATATGTGAATATTATCGACTAAACAGTATTATAATTCCTGGTATGGATTGATTACTGCTTATTATAGACAAACAGTAGCCACTAGCCTGCCAAACAGACTGACATATTAACTGTGCTAGCTCTCATACTGAGGGTAGACAAACAGGCCTAGGCCTAAATCTTACGACCGGTAGGTAAGTGTGTTCATTTCAGGCCAAGCTAATGTACAGAATTTCATTGTATATTTGTAAGCTAGATCTATGGCTGAGATCGTCGCTTAAAAAAATGTTTTAATAATATTACAACAATGATTCATTCACCATTAAACAACTGTTACAAGTATTATAGGCCTACTTATTTATTAATCTTGAACTCTGTGGTCACAGTAAACAAGTGATTTACGTCTTAAATGTTAAGATTAAAGATCTCTTGATAACCTCTGCCTTTTAGCTGAATTCTTCTTTACGTTTTTCAATTTCAAACATTTAAATTTTATAAAAAAAACTTTTGATTTAAAGTAAAGTAACCCATTGAGAATGTATCCTCACAAATCAGGATGGCAGAAACGAAAAGAAAGGGTGGCAAGAGAGGCAAGGCAGAATAAAGGGCAGCAAACACTCTTCCAGGTTGGGCTATTAGGGCCTAATACACTTCAGGCAGAAGACTCTGCAAACCTTTCTGTTACGAAAGCATTAGGAGAAGCCAGTGAAAAGCCAGACTCTTCAGTAAGTTTCTTCTGTGAGAAGGTCGATTCAAAAGAAAGAAGAGTTGCTATAATTGCAGACGAAACTAACAAAGAAGTGTCTTTGGGAAATGCAAACTCCAATTCAGATGTAGGAAATACCAAATCACTTAATTTTGGTACAAAGGAAAGCAAAATTCCTTTTTCTGCAGGAAGTAAGACTGGAAAAGAACTACATGAAAATCGTTCTGAAAGTATAAATGCCAAGTCAGTTATTGGCCTTGATATTGGGTGCATTACAGATGAAGTTCCTTCTCAAGCAATAATAGAAAAATATATAACCATCGGTCACATCCCGCTACCTAAACAATTTCCAAACGACTCGGACAATCAAACTTTTCCAGAAATTATTTTTAAATTCCGTGGTGCTAATGGAGAAATGCACAGGAGAGATTTTCTTGTTTGGAGTGAAATGAAACAAGCATTATACTGTTTGCCATGTCGACTGTTTTGGCACAGCACTAGCGTTTCATCTTCAATGTCTGCACTAGCATCGCCTGGAGGCTGGACAGCTGGTACAAAGTGGCGAAAAGTAAGTGTTAGGGTCCAAGAACATGAAAAGAGCAAGAGCCATAAGGAATGTTACATAGCTTGGAAAGAACTTGAAAGACGTCTTTTATCTGGAAAAGGGGTTGACTCTTTATTAGAAGCAAGTTACCAAACTGAAGCAGTGAAATGGTGCAATCTGTTGAAACGTATACTTGATGTTGTTCTTTTTCTGGGGGAACGTGGTTTGGCATTTAGTGGATCATCACACCGGATTGGGGATCCAAACAATGGTAACTTCCTAGGTCTGATTGAGCTGCTGTCAAGGTGGGATCCTCTTCTCCAAGAACATGTGAACAAGGTTAAGGAATACCAGGGAAAAGGTGAACGCCTTCAAGTTCATTATCTCTCTCCAGAGTCACAAAACGAATTTATTTCAGAATGTTCTACCCTTGTAAAACAACACATTTTGTTAGAAAGAAAGGCTTCAAAATATTTTGCAGTTATTGTGGATGCAACTCCAGACTCTTCTCATGTGGAGCAAACAACGATCCTGTTGAGGTATTTAAACTTAAAGGATGATAGATATGAGGTACAAGAAAGATTTCTTATGTTTGTTGATTGCAGCAGTAAGAGGGGGGAAGATATTGCTCAATTAATCATGGATACCTTAGAAGCGCACGCCATTCCTCTGAGCGATTGTAGGGCACAAGGATACGACAATGCTGCTAACATGGCAGGAAAGTATAAAGGTGCGCATGCAAAAATACAAGAACAGAATTCATTGGCAATCTTTTCTCCTTGTGGCTGTCATACTCTCAATTTATGTGGAAACGATGCTGCCGAGAGTCTGCCAGAAGCAATAACATATTTTGGAACAGTTCAAACAATTTATAACTTGTTCAGCTCTAGCCCTAAACGATGGGAATTACTTAATGCACGCATAGGTTGTTCTCTACATGGCATGTCAGAAACCAGGTGGTCTGATAGACTTCAGTGTATCAAACCTTTTGCATTTCATCTTAATGGTATCCAGTTAGCACTGCAAGATCTGTTAGAGCTTAACTTAACAGCAAAGACAAGAAATGAAATCAACGGAGTGTTGGCATACTTAAGTAGTTTTATTTGTGTGCTAATGTCGGCAGTTTGGTATAAAATTTTGGCTGCAATAGATATTTGCAACAAGGTAATTCAAGCAAGAGATGCCACTCTGGATGTAGAGGTGTCTAACATTGAAACTCTCCTTGAAGATATGGTGAAACTACGAAGTAACTGGAAAAGAATCTGGAATGAAGCAAAAGAGGTTGCATTAAATCTTAAGATGGATATCAAATTCTCCCATGGACGTGGACATGTATCTCGGAAGAGGACAAGGATGCATGATGGCACAAGTACACCTGAAGCCAATATGGCAGAAATGAATGACACAGATGATTCCCAAGAAGAGGCCTATTTTAGAAAAACTGTGTTTTATGTTTTTATTGATAATGTTGTTGCCGGATTAACTGTACGTTTTAATGCTGTTAAGAGGTTGGCTGACAGTTTTGATTTTTTGTGGAAATATCCCACAATGTGTGAAAGTGAGCTAGAAAAAAAAGCAAAAAGGTTAGCTCATCAATATCCTACAGACCTTGATGATGAAGATCTTGCAGAAGAAATGCAGCATTTACCAGTAGTACACAAGGCTAATTTTGGAAAACCACAGCTGAAACCTTTAGAATTGCTAAATTTGTTAAAAGAATACAAATTGTGTGAATTATTTCCAGATGTTTGTATCAGCTTGAGAATATTGTTGACAATACCAGCTACAGTAGCATCTGCTGAAAGATCTTTCAGCAAGCTTAAAATTATCAAAAACTATTTACGGTCTACTATGTCTCAAACTCGACTTGTTGACCTAGCAAGACTGAGCATTGAGCCTAGCATTGCTAGACAAATTGATTTTGATAGTGTAATTAGAAATTTTGCACATAAGAAAGCCAGAAAAGCACAAATTAAAGTAACCTAATTAAATGATTTTTTTGCTAATTTCTTCCTTGACAAAGATTTTTCTATGAACATTTAAAATTCTCGTTATAAATGGTAAATGTAAATGTGTAAATCGTATTTTATATTGCTACATTGCTTGAACACTGGTTTGTTTTAACACTGATGATAATCTTCTATATGATTATTAACTGAGCATTTGTTGAAGTTTAATAGACATTAATTTCCCTCAATTTTATTGCAAAATAATTTAGCAAGTGTTAGGGGCCCCACATGGGCTTTGTACCGCCTTGAAAGATTTCTCTTGGAGGCCCTGTCCAGAATTATAACCTTAGCCCATCTTCCTCTTTCCGAATCGCTGGATTCTCTGCTCTGCGATCTGATCGCACCCACTCCCAGTCTGGTAATCTATCTCCCAATACCACGCGCGCCAGCGGTGGCATCATCATATTCGTCAGGCAGGGCTTATCCTTTTCTGAACTTTCTACCTCCTCTCTTTCTTCGCTTGATTCCTACTCTGATTATGTAGGGGTCAACATCTCACTAAACAACTCTTTCTTGCTCTCATTCCTTGATGTTTATGCTCCCCCTATTCGCTCTTTGACGGATAGCAGGATCGACCCCCTTTTTTCCCCAAAAAATTTCTTCATTCTGAGAGACTTCAACTACCATCACCCTCTCTGGGACTCAAACGGTACTTCTGACCCCCGTGGAAAGGAAGTATTCGATTGGGTCATCACCTCTGATCTTCCTCAATGACTCTCGACATATCTACTTTTCTCCATCGCTCCTCCCCTGACGTCGCCTTTGTTCCATCTCTCGCCCTTTCTTGCTCCTGGGAGGTGCTTTAGGACCTAGGTTCTGATCACCTACCGATTCTACCAACCGTCTTTCTTTCGCCCGAACAAACGTCCCTCTTCCTTCAATTTTCAGAAAACACGTTGAGATGACTTTGCTTATTACTTCGACTCTCACTGTCCTGCAGAGGAATTCTCGTCTCTTTCTATTTACTTCTCTCACACTGAATGCGGCCAAATCTTCCATTACTTTCGGCCGCATCAAATGCCAACCTAAAGCCTGGTGGTCCACTGAAGTGGAAGAGGCGGTTAGTGAAAGACGTATGGCTTTCGCTGCCGCTCATAGAAGTGATGAAGATCGTCAGGCATATATCTCCGCTTTCCGACATACCTCGTATCGCCAAGGCTGAGGCATGGCAGGCGACTTGCTTTTCTCTCTCACCTAAATCTGTGTACTCTCTCCTTCCTTCAGTCGCTGGCTCTTCCTCCTCTCTTAACTTTCTCAACTGTTCCACTCCCAGGCAGCCGGCTTCGGTCTTCGCCGATTACCTTAGCACGCACTTTTCCGTCTCCCAGCCAAAAGCCCTTCGTAGCAAAGCGAGAGTTTATCTTTCCGAGCGCCACCGAGCCAGGTGCTCTAAAGATTCTCACTCGTCCTTTTGCTCGCCGGCTAAATTTCTTGCGGCTGCCACAAACCTATCTTCGTCGACTGCCACTG
The DNA here is from genome assembly GCA_963675345.1 of Trididemnum clinides. Taxonomy (NCBI): domain Eukaryota; kingdom Metazoa; phylum Chordata; class Ascidiacea; order Aplousobranchia; family Didemnidae; genus Trididemnum; species Trididemnum clinides. The sequence goes on along the minus strand of OY776295.1, from coordinate 17,838,474 downwards.
GCCCAGACAAAACTGTCTATCCCATGCCAAAGCATCTATCCCCTCTGGCATGCATTTTTAATTTTTCCAGGTCTTTGCATTCCTTTCCTTCCATCTGGAAGACATTTTCTATTATTCTTATCCACAAGATGGGAAAGCTTCTCGACTCTCCTGCTTCTTTCCGGCCTATCTCTCTCACCTGCTGCGTCTCAAAGTTTTTGAACGCATTATTCTATCACGTATACTCTTCTTTTTGGAGTCTAATTATTTTCCTTCTCCTTGCCAGGCCGGCTTCCGCTCTGGACGGTCTAGTCTTGATCAAATTCTTTATCTTTCTCAGTCCATTTCGGACGGGTTTAACAAACCCAGTCCGGGATCTCGGACGATCCTCGCTACAGTTGATTTCTCGACAGCTTTAGACTGTCTGGCTCGCCGCCCTTTTGCACAAACTCATTTCGGCTGGCCTCCCTCCTTGCTTTGCTCGTTGAACTCAATCTTTCCTTTCTGTCAAGCGTGCTTACGTGGTTTTTCAAAATCACAAAAGCCGCTCCTTTCGAGTCCGTCGTGGTGTTTCGCAAGGATCCGTTCTTTGCCCTATACCTTTCTTTCTTTTCATCAATGATCTCCCTGCTTCTCTACCTTTTTCCATCAGCTGCTCTCTTTACGCTGACGATCTGACTATCTGGTTTTCTTCCTCCTCGGTTCCTTCTGCAGTGGAGGCCACACAAGGAGCTCTGATTCGACTGGAGTAGTAGTCTGAGTACTGGTGTCTTCCTCTCAATCCGACCAAATGTGAGGCCTCCTTTTTCTCAGTGGATCCTCATCAAGCTAGCCTCCAGGCCAACTTCTCCTCATACAATTTACGCCTCCGTTTCAATTCTACTACCACTTTTCTTGGGGTGACCTTCGACCGTACTTTTTCTAAACATGTATCTTTGCTGAAGGCCAAGTTCTTCCCTCGTCTCAAGGCCTTACGCTGTATCTCTGCTTCCTCATGGGGCTCTTCCAAGGAGTCCCCCTCTGATCTGTATACAGCTTTTTTTGGCCACTTCTCAGTTATGCTTCACCCGTATGGTTTCCTTTTCTAAGCGTTACTAATGTCACCAAATCGAAACGCCTTCACTGGGCGGCTAGCGGCGCCATCTCCGGCTGCCTTTCGTCCTCTCCTATCCCACTTCTCATCTCCGAAGCTTCTTTATCTCCCCTACGAGTCACCCTGACTCATTTCGCTCTGTCATCTTATAAGCGGGCCCTTCGTCTCCCAACCTCCTTTTCCCATTTCAGGTTTGGCCAGACTTGCAGTGAGGCGAAGACTCTGCAGATCGTCCTGGAGAGCTTTTGCGTCCTTCCACCCGCTCATGCTTTCTTCTACTTCTCCTAGGGAGGTTCTCTTTGCTTGCCTTCCTTCACTGCGGAGTCCATCTTTTCTTTTCCATGCTCCCCCCCCCTCTCTCTCGCCATGGTGCGGCTCTCGCTCACCTTGACTCTCTCCACCTTACGATCCAGTGATCTGTACAGACGGCTCTGTTCCTTTTCCTTTTGGCAAGGGCGGCTCTGGCGTACTTGCCAACTGCTCTGTTGGTAGCGCTGAGGCCACTCTTTCCTTTCCGGCAGGCCCAGTATGCTCAAGTTTTTCTGCTGAAGCCTGCGCCATTCTTCAAGTTCTTTGCTGGTCTCGGCAGCACCAACAAGTGTGCCTTTTTTCTTTTCTCCTATCTGACTCTCGCTCTGTCCTTGCCACCTGTCTTTCCCTCCGTCTTTCCTTTTACCTTAAACTCTCTGGCAGATCTGGCAGGAACTGTCTTCTCTGTCCTCCTGTTCTATCAGGCTGCAATGTCCCCGGACACTCGTTTCTCTCGGGGAATGACGCAGCTGATGGGCTGGCCAGACGGGGAGCGCTACTCGTGCCCTCTGCAATTCTATGTAGTCCCTTTTCTTATCTCTCGTATCCACTCTTCTTTTTTGTCGTACTGGAGGCGTATCGTCTTATCGAAATTCTTCGACACACAGGCTCTCTCGATTTGCACTGAGGGACTTGTGCTCCCTCGCCACGCTCGCTGTATATTCTCTCGTCTTCGCAGCAACGGGCACAGCCTTAATTCTTCCTGCAGCGTCTGCGGATACTCGTCCCAAGCGCCTCTCCTGTCATTCTGCACTGTCCAGCTACGGGCTCTTTGGCGACTCTGTGTCTCTCATCGACCACTGGTCCAGGCGCTGAGGAGTTGGCCAGCTTCTGGGCTCCATCGTATTCCGCCATGCCCCCATCCCTCGGAAGGGACGGGTAGCAACAACAACAACAAAGGCTAAAAACGATTCTGATGGGGTTCTAACCCACAATCTATTGATTACCGTTCGATGTGTTATCACTTGAGCTACGTAATGTTTATTTGCTATTATAGATTTGTCAAGGCTCTAGAACGCCATAGAGACATATAGTGACGCATTAGTTATATACCAGAGTTGTAATTATAGGTTACCTTCAACGCAGGTGTGTATGCTGGTTTATGCACGAATAGTAACTGGATATTTATACTTATCAGAGGCTCGAATATCACAGTAATGGTTTTTAGCCTTTCGCGTTGATTTCTAAAAGGTATAACTGACCCCGACTTGTAATTGTTCATAGTGCAAAATATAAATTTTATGGAAGATTACCGTTCGTTATCACGCAGTAGTAACTTACTATTAGTCACTGAAATGCTTCTAGCATAATTTTTTTTTCAGAAACCGAGGAGTTATTATGGAAAGACGCTGTGTTTAGTCAGTATCCGCGTCCTTCTGATTATCCACAGGAAAATTCCGATCTTCCTTCGCTCAAAGATATCAGAATAATGGGCTATGCTATGAGGACCAAGGCTTATCGATTTGTTGAATGGGTGGCGTTCAATCATACGAGTTATGAAGCGGATTTCGATGAGGTTTGTATGCAGTTTAGAAGCAACTGGCTCTTTCGTTTCCTGCTAACCTTGATACATTGGTATGTAGTTTGTGATATGGATGAATTATGATCACATGTACAAAACTTGGCATGTCACTGGATAGGCTGCTTTAGTAATTGCTAGTTTTTGGCATAGGTTATAGCAAGTTGTACCGTCTAGTCTTCAACAAAAAAAAATACCGTAGCCGTGATTTTCTTGGATAGAACAGCGAAGCGATTTACGTAATACAGTATGTTGTAAAAAGACGACTATTGGGCACTTTTCGATTGTAGTTGTTCACCTTGGTGGTGGTGTGTTAACTAAGCTGCCTTTTTTCATAAGTGTTGTTGATTACCAGCCCTTTCCGAGGGATGGGGGCATGGCGGAAGACCATGGAGCCCCAGAAGCTGGCCAACTCCCCAGGGCCTGGACCAGAGGTCGTAGAGAGACAGAGAGTCGCCAAAGAGTGAGCGGCGCAAAGAGTCCGTAGCTGGACAGTGCAGAATGTGATGAGAGTTCTGGGACGAGTGTCCGCAGACGCTGCAGGAAGAATTCTCGATTCTGCCAGTCCTAGAGAGATAAAAGCTTAACAGAAGGCTGTGTGCATTGCAGCGTAGACGAGAGAAAACACAACAAGCATGACGACGGAACTCAAGTCCCTTGGTGGAAATTGAGGAGGGAACCTGTGTGTCAAAGAATTTCGATGAGACAGTACGCCTCCAGTCCGAGGAAAGAGAAAAGTGAATACGAGAGATAAGAGGGGAGAGACAACAACGGATTGCAGAGGGTGCAAGTAGCGCTTCCCGTCTGGCCAGCTCATCAGTCGCGTCATTCCCCGAGAGAAACGAGTGTCCGGGGACATTGCATCCTGATAGAACAGGAGGACAGTTTCTGCCAGATCTGCCAGAGAGTTTGAGGTAAGAGGAAAGATGAAGGAGTGGACAGAGCGAGAGTCAAATGGAAGGAAAAGAGAAGTGGCACACTTGTTCGTGCTGCCGAGACCAGCAAAGAGCGTGCAGAATGGCGCAGGCTTCAGCAGAAAAACTTGAGCATACTGGGCCTGCTGAAACAGAACGAGTGGCCTCAGTGCCACAGAGAGAGCAGTTGGCAAGTGTGCCGGAGCCGTCCTTGCCAAAAGGAAAAGGAACAGTGCCGTCAGTGGAGAGGAACCAGATCATGAGGGGCAGAAAGTCAAGGTGAGCAAGAGCTGTACCTTAGCGAGAGAGAGGGGGGGGATCAGAGCGGGAGCATGAAGAGGAAAGGGTTGGCTCCGCAGTGAAGGAAGGCAGGCTCCAAGGAGGAAAGGAAGGACAAGAAAACAGCCTCCCTAGGAGAAGTAGAAGAAAGCATGAGCGGGTGGAAGGACGCAAAAGCTCTCCAGGACGATCTGCAGAGTCTTCGCCTCGCTCCCAGTCTGGCCAAACCTGAAATGGGAAAAGGAGGTTGGGAGACGAAGGGCCCGCTCATAAGATGACAGAGCGAAAGGAGTCAGGGTGACTCGTAGGGAAGATAAAGAAGCTTCGGAGATGAGAAGTGGGATAGGAGAGGACGAGAGGCAGCCGAAGATGGCGCGACTTGCCGCTCGGTGGAGGCGTTCCAATTTGGTGATATTAGTAACGCTTAGAAAAGGAAACCATACGGGTGAAGCATAACTGAGAAGTGGCCAAAAAAAGCTGTATACAGATCAGAGAGGGGCTCCTTTGAAGGACCCTATGAGGAAGCAGAGAGTAAGGCCTTGAGACGAGGGAAGAACTTGGCCTTCAGCAAAGATACAAGTGTAGAAAAAGTACGGTGGAAGGTCATCCCAAGAAAGATTGGAGTTAAATTGAAACGGAGGCGGGAGCCGAGTGAGATGAGGTTGGGCTGGTGGTTAGCTAGGTGGGGATCCACCGAGAAGGAGGCCTCACATTTGCTTGGATTGAGAGGAAGACACCAGTACTCAGACCAGCGCTCCAATCGAATCAGAGCTCCTTGTGTGGCCTCCGTCGTAGTGGGGACCGAGGGAAAGGAGAACAAAATGCAAGATCGTCAGCGTAAAGAGAGCAGCTGACGGAAGAAGGCAGAGTGGCCGGAAGATCATTCATGAAGAGAGAAAAGTACAGGGCCGAAAACGAATTCTCGCGAATCACCACGACGGACTCGAAAAGAACTTTTGTGATTTTGAAAAACCACACAAGCGCGCCTATCAGAAAGGAAAGATGGAGTCCAACGAGCAAAGCAAGGAGGGAGGCCAGCCGAAATGAGTTTGTGTAAAAGAGTGGAATGCCAGACAGAGTCTAAAGCTTTCGAGAAATCAATAGTAGACAGGATCATCCGAGAGCCCGGCCTGGGTTTGTTAAGCCCATCCGAAATGGACTGAGAAAGGTACAGAATTTGATCTAGAGTAGATCGTCCAGGGCAAAAACTGGCCTGGCTGGGAGAGAGAATGGAATTAGATTCTAAAAAGAAGAGGAAGCGGGATAGAATGATGCGTTCAAAAAGCTTTGAGTCGCAGGAGGTGAGGGAGATAGGCCGGAAGGAAGCAGGAGATTGGACAGGCTTTCCCATCTTGTGGATGGGAATAATAGAAGAAGTCTTCCAGATGGAAAGAAAGGAATGCAAAGTCCAGGAGAGGTTGAAGATGTGAAGAAGAAAATCCATGCCAGAGCGAGGAAGATGCTTAAGCGTAGGATGGGCAACTTTGTCTGGGCCAGTGGCAGTGGAGGAGGAAAGGCTGGAGGCAGCTTCAAGAAATTCAAAGGGGGTTTATAGGTGTTCGCAATATTCGATGACTTCTCCCTGATTTAATTTTGGTGCACCTGATTTTTTCATTGAGTTTGGGGTGTAATATATTTGTCTCGCAACGTGGATCCATTCCACGGAGAAGAGGTTTGTTTGTTACTCTTTAGTTAGGTAGCGATACTACAGTACTTGGTTAACGTTGAATATCTGGAATATCAAGTGCTCGCTGATCAAAATCTGATACAACAGCAAGTGGTTGGTAAATATTAGGCTGACCTAATGTTTACCAACCCCTTGCTGTTATAACAGACTTATTAGTGTCAGTTTGAAGTAGGACGACCGCAGGGTGTCAAAGCTTAGTTCTTTGGAGGGCAATTAGAAAATATTGTCTGTTATAGTGTATTGGCAACGTCCTCTCATTTTCGATAAAATTTAAAAAAGCGCATTTTTAGGTTCACGCCAAAGAACTGTATTTACGTGATTCTGACCCGTTAGAAGTCTACAATGTAGCTGATGAACCAATGTATGCGATGCTTGTACAGGAATTACACAAAAAGCTTCTAGCAGGTTGGAGACCCGCTATGCCGAAATGACGATTGTAAGCTGTGGATCAAAAGCTGCTACGCAATTGGAAGCTGTATTCGCGTATTTCATGTCATTTTCATAAACCTGCGTGTGTTGTGTTTAGTTAACTTTTACCAACCATTTCAAAGAATTGAGTTGATTTTTTTTGTATTGCTTACTAGGTAATAAACATTTTTTTCGACTCAAGTACGGAGTTTAATTTAGTTAGTACTTAGCCCCGCTTCTGTGACTGTAATTTTCTATTTCTGTAATCAATGGTTGTAAGAAATTCTATTTGTTATTGTTCATTTGTATTTGACATTTATGCATCATAAAAGTGCAAATTACACACTGACTGCTGAAATTGTGAAACGTCAAAAACGGCTTTTGCTTTTTGTGGTGGAATGTTATCCGACTTGAGTTGACACATCTTTTTGTTCTAGTAGGCCTCCTGCGAGATAAAAGACTGAATACGATGGTATTGAGTAAAGTGATGTGTCATATATCCCTGGTGTTAGCAGGACATAGATCCTACGTTGTATTCAAAACAATATGAAAAGCGTATTGTTAACACCTGGTTGGTTAATAGAAAGCGAACAACAACACTTGGCTTTATGAATGGATCGCCATCTACGTTCAGTAGCTATCACGATGGAGTGCACTCATTTTAGCTCGGATTATAGTCGAAGGCCTCCTATTGCTCAACAGTGGTGACCCCGACAAAGAAATTGCATCTTCTTCAATGTAGTCGGGCGGCAGCGTCTTTAGTCAAGCAGCACAAGCCATCGTCGAGATCTTCGTCAAGACAGCCTTCCAATTGAAGTCGTGGCGGGGATCTCACTTCGGCCGGAAAGCTTTACTGTCTCAATGTGAGTGGGGAAGGCATGTTGCTACCTCAGCAATTTCCTCTATTCCTTCGCACCACTCTGCTAGTTGGGCATGCTTGAGGAGGGGAATTGTGAGCAACTTCAAACCACAAACAGAAAGTCGCCAACACTTGGCTTTTATATATGGATCGTCATTAATATGTAACTACCTTTTCGAGCCCTTTTTTGTGGCGCGCTCCTACGTCATTTCCGTTGAACGTGTACGACTGGCGTGTTCCTACGTCATGAATTACTTCCGATTACACTGTATAACTTTCGATGACATTGGTATAATTTCCGTCTACATTTGTATGATTTCTGTTTGTATTTGTTGAACTTGGCAATTGAAAGAAAATGGTTTTATTTGTTTTGTGTTTTTATTTTGATTTTTTAATTTAGTTGTTTTTTTTGGAAAATTATTTTATTTGACTTTGAAAATGATTTTATTTGTTTGAGTTCTTTTTAGGAATGATTTTATTTGTTTGAGTTCATTTTAGGAATGATTTTATTTGTTTGAGTTCTTTTTAGGAATGATTTTATTTGTTTGTGTTTTTTATTTGTTTTTGTTTTGCTTGGTTTTGAAAATGATTTGATTTGATGTTGTATCCTCGCTTTAGAATACCCCCACTTCAGAAGTTCTTCAATTAATATTAACTTCACTTTGGTTTTCAACTCGTAAACGATCTTTTGTTCTACCGTAAGCACAGCTGTGGTAAAGCGAAACATTAACTTCTACGTCGTGACTGAAGATAGAAGTCTTTGGTATTATATCATAAACAAACTTCCTTGCAAGCGGAAGCATCAGTCGCACGTAGGCGTTCACAACGTTTCTTAAAAATTGTTATTATAAAATCATATTGTCTCGTTCTTTTTTGATTTGATCTTATGATTCCCTAAAATGTTGTGTCTTTGCTCTTCTAGATGTGTTTATTGGAGATATTTTCTTTTACTCGTTAGAGTTATCGTGATATAAGTTCTGCAGTTGGTTAGAATTAATTTACATCCATTCCAGTAGAGCTATGTAGGCAATGGATTCAGTCCTATTACAATACAGCCTTGGAGGGGTATAGATGTAGTTACCAGTGTGATGAAAGGCAGATGTTTGAGGGAAAAATTTGCATGTTTATTACTAAATGAGAACATACAGAAGAAAATAATTTGATATCTTTAATACAACCAGTAGTTTTGAAGAACTAGCGACAGACACAATCTTGGAGGAGTATAGATTTCAGAACTAGCCGCAGATACAATCTTGGAGGAGTATAGATTTTAGAAGAACTAGCCGCAGATACAATTTTGGGGGAATATTGATTTCATAATAGCTACCAGTATGATGAAAGACAGATGTTGAATGCCAATGAGAAAAATCTGCTTGCTCATCACTAGTTGTAAGCTTACAGAAGAAAATAATATACAACCAACAGTATTCTAGATCATCCAGACTTGCCGGAGAATAATCGCATGCAGTGGAGCGACGTTGTGAAATCTTGAGTTTACTTCTAGAAGAGGTTGGTGAAAGAAAAAATATTAAATTTGATACAATTTCAATCAAAAACTTGTACCGCTAGCCGTTAGTTTTGCACTTTTTAGAAGAAAATTTCAGTAGCTTAAGGAGATCTTTGGGTGAAATGTAGATAAGATTGCTTCACATATGACAGTAAAATCGTAAAATTGTTGATCAGAACAATGAAGTTTGTTGAAGTAGTAGTAGTAGTTCAGTTTTTATCCGGTGTTGTCCCTTAGCAGAGATGGCAGGATACACCCATCCCTTCTGCAATTACTCGCATTTTGTCTCTCCACTTGTCTCGATTCAGGGTATCCTCCTTCAAACCAATCTCCTCTTCCGCTTGCTTCTTTCAGGTTTTCTTCGGTCGTCCTCGCTTTCTCTTGCCACTCACTTCAAGATTCAGAGCAACCCTCAAAACACTATGGTCATCCCTCCTCAGCACATGTCCATACCATCTAACTCATTTGCTGTTGATAACCCGTCTATAGTTTCCTTCAACCCAGCATATCCATCTGTTCTTCAGTGGTCTTTTTGTCAACAATTTTCTGACCACACATGGCTCTAACCATAACTCTCCATTCTCCTTAAAATTGCGTTTTCATTTTCTTTTAAACACCATACCTCACTTAAATCACTACTGATACTTAACATCGTAAAACCGAGAAGATTTAGCTTTAATTGTGTGCAAATCATAAAACATTCACCTCAAATGCATCGAATTTACATTTATGTTTCATACAACTAGAAACCAAAATTGTATCCTATCATCACACTGTTTTAAGATTTCATCTAGAAATTAGCGAATTTTAAATTCACCAACATAAAATTCATGTTTTTACAATCTGATTAGCTCAACTACATAGAAATAAGCACAACTTTTAACATTATTTGTAGGACATCAGAAAAACAAAACACTTTCATCACACTGTTTTAAGATTTTTTCCAAAATTTAGCAGCTTTTAAACTTACTAACACGAAATTTTTAGCTTTCAAAGTTTACCTAGATCAACTGCATAGAAATAAGCACAACTTTTAACATTATTTGTAGTACATCAGAAAAAGAAAATACAAAAATTATACCCTATTTGTAACAAACATCTCATTTTTTGTGTTCTCCATCTACTGCATTATTAATGAGTGAAGAATCAACTTTATCCCATTCTTTAACTTTTCGTTGTTTGCTAAAAACCACAAACAGAAAGCGTGTAAATCACAAAACAAAAACCTGGCTGTGTGCTATCACCAATCTATAACTCATTGCTTTAATACATTTACTAACAAAATTTTCAACTTAACCGTTAATTTGTAAGCACTTTATCTAAAATCTCGAACAAACCTAGTTTGTATTGTCACAAATTAAAAGTCATCTTAGCTGATTTTCAAACAAGCACCGTGTTTCGTACAATTAAACTCTTGCACTAAGTTTTGATCGTGCAATCTAATCACTGCTACACACGTTTGCAATCACAAATTTTTTAACTAGGCTAAGTTAACTGATCTCAATGTACAAAATCTCTTACTATTCTTTTTTATCAAACAACTTCAATGCTGCTGTATTAACGATAACCCATAAATTAAAAATGTAAAACCTGAACTTGTTGCTAAACGCTCTTCTACTAGCTTTCTCAAATCATTAAACGTACAAGCTAACAAACTCTGATAGCAGCATCCGACATAAATTTACAGTTGTCTTTCTAAGTGACCCCATTAGTAATCGCAACGAACAACACACAAAAGTTTTGAATGTGGTCTCGTAAAAGTCTTGACTTTCTTGCAAGCCACTTTGTACCCTCAAAACGAACAATTTTTCTCACAATCAACTGTTTCGATGCTTTCAACAACTCAAAATAATCTAGTAATCACCGTAACCAACACACAAAAGTTTTCAATGTGGTTACACTTAATTACAAATGCGAACTTCACAATTTCCACTTTCAAAATTTAAGAAATACGCTTTTAAAGCATAACTCTCTTACTGGTGCCAATAACTGGTCTTATTACATATCGAAAAAATTCGTTTTTACAAAGCTGTTTGACACACACTTGTCATTAATGGTACCATATCAAATGAGAAAAACATTAAACTACCACTGTATTTGACATGTAACGAAAACGAATTAACGCCTATCAATTGTTTCTGAAGATATCGCAACTAATAACAGAGTAGAAAAAAATCAGTTGTTTCCTTAATTAAAATTTGTTTTTTACCATCAATCAGCACTTTTTGGCATTATCTAAATCTCAGATATTTAAACACTAGCCTACCTGAGAAAAAGGTTTCAGTCAACGAAAATCTTTAGTTCTGTGTGGAGCGGGGTGAGAGGCTTCTAGCGGTAAACAGAACCTCAATTTAAGCTCTGATATAGCAGCAAACCAAAACCATAATGCAATTAATGTCATCACATTTGTACAAAATAAATTCCCAGACGCTGGATTGAACCGAGGACCTTTAGATCTTCAGTCTAACGCTTTTCCAACTGAGCTATCGAGGCAGTATGGGGCTCGATCCCGCGACATTCACGTTATTAGCACGACGTTCTAAGCAACTGAGTTAACCGGCCATTTGTTAAACGCCAACGTAAAATTTCTCTATTGAATAAATGGGTGAAACAACTGCATAAAACGATGTTATAAAGAATTCTGCATTTAAAGTCTGGAGGAAATAATGTTTAATTTTTTTGCAACATTTTCATGAAAAAGTATTGTGGGTTTACCCAGTTACAGTGCTTCGCAGCATCCCGAAGTCACCAGTTTCAAAATCACAAGCAAAACATTTTGCTGCTTTGTTTTCCTTCCTTACTGCATTTCACTCATACTTCTTGAGGGGTCACTGATAGTTATTGTTTAGGCACTGTATCACATCTGATGTGCTAAAGTTAATCTAAAGTAAGATATTCATGAAAACCGTAAGCTTTAGGCCTGCAATAGTTTATAAGGGGCAATTAATAAAATCGTATTTACTTTTTCCCCCTGGGCAACATGGAATTACGCATTTGACAAGAAAATGCTTACGACAAAGACCAATGTATATTAATTTTCAATTTTTTAAAATATTTAAAGTTTTTCTAATCTGATTCTGGCTTAAACATTTGGAAATTTTTCAAACTGTCCTGCTTGCAGATGGCTTCAAAACGCTTTTGAATCATCCATAGCAAAGCTTGCGAGCATGTCGAGATCACAATTGCATCATGTAAGGAAAACACAACAAAACAAACAAAAAGTTTCAAAGTGAAAAAGAGACTTTAGAAATTTTAAATTGTTGGTAACTCTGAATGAAAATTTGAATTAATTCAAAAATAACTTGGCAAGTGCTTGGAAATACATAGTTTTTGTCTAATTTGCTTCACTACGTTCAACTTTTTACGTCAAAACACTTGAATTCATATCAAAATTTAAAAATGTACTTATATTCATTGGCAGAAAATGTTCATGTGTTTGGAGACTTTAACATTTCTTATGACTTTTTAGATACAAACACATTCACTTGTTAAAATTTTCATCTTCACCAAATATTGAACTCGCAACATTGAGAGAATTGAACAATCATACAAATCTTCATCTGGTAAACTCACTACGTTGTGTGCACTTAATAAAACAAATGTTCAGTTTTTCAATTTAAGTTATCAGTCATCACAACTCAGTTCAAACAAACATGGTGAACGAGTGATCTAATGCTTTGCATTATTTTTCACATGGTGAACATTTGGTCTAATGCTTTGCCTTTTGCATCATTTTTGCATTATTTTTGCATCAATACTTTTGTTGTTGCGTATCAATTTAAATCAAAAAATCTTATCTTGTAGTGTTTTCAAACTTATGTTAAATTTTTTTACCGCGCACTCACCTCACCACATTTATCACCTCTGTACATAACTGTAAATTGAATTTACCTCAAAAATCCTAAAAAGTTTATGTATCAAGCCTAATATTTGTAACTTTTCGACACTACATATCACCGAAACAAAACAACATCAATTTTTGTCAGATTTTAATTCACTTACAAAGTTATTTTGTGAAACTAAAAATCAAACTCATGACGATTTGGACTTTTTCCCGATTATCAAACGCACAATTGGCATGGTTAGAGCGTTCGCTTCACAGATCTGGGTTTGATTTCCTTGTCAAAGACTTTCAAAATAGTGATTACAGCTTAACGATCTCAATTCGCCAGCAAGCTTCACTGTCTCAACGTTGGCAAGGAAGGCATGTTGCGAACTCAGCAACCTCCTCCGTTCTTTCGCACGTCTATGCTAGCTGCGCGTGCTTGAGAAGGGGAATTGTGTAGCAACTTCAACTACAAACCACAAACAGAAAGTCACCAACAACACTTGGCTTTTATATATGGATCGTGCTTCACCGGTTAAAGAGTAGTGAAGCTGTTTACCCAGCATGTCGTAAGTGGCGACTGTTGGGTACTTACCAATTGCAGTCTGACTGTTTATGGTGGGGTTGCCAGCTTAATTGCTTGGTTGGACCATTCATGTCAGAAAATTGAGGTTGGGGGTAAGCAAGGGCATGCTCCCTGTAGAACAATTTTGCTCCAACAAATCCCCATCACCAGAAAAAATATACAAGTGGCCCCCAGTCCCCGGCAGCTCTTAAATGGGCAGGGGGTGCGAAGAATCTTCGGGTTTAAATCTGAATGTCATGGGATAAGATATGGTACATAAAATGTGAGAAGTCTTTGTGGAAGGAAAACGGAAGTGTGTGAAGAACTGAGAAAGAGAAAAGTTGATGTGTGCTGCATCTAGGAAGTAAGATGGAAAGGCAAAGGAGCTCGTTTTGTGGGTACTTTGGGACAAATGTATAAACTGCGGTGGTCAGGAAATGATGCAGGATTCGGAGGCGTTGGAATTTTGGTGAAAGAGGAAATATCTGGGAACGTTGTGGAAGTTAGAAGAAAAAGTGACAGAGTGATTGCGATTGTGCTAACTTTAGGTAGAGAAGTGATGTGCGTATGGGCCACAACGTGGAAGACCAGATGCAGAGAAAGTTTGTTTTTATGATGAAATGGGAAGTGAGTGGGACTTGGGAAGTTCTAGTGAAATAATTGTTTCTTTGGGGAATTTTAATGGACATGTGGGGAAATATGCTAAGGGTTTTGAAGGTGTACACGGGGGAAATGGTGTTGGGAAAAGAAATGCAGAAGGAAGAAGTTTGCTGGAGTTTTGTGATGAGAGAGAGCTGTGCGTGGCAAATATTTGGTTTAAAAAGACAGACAAAAGGAAAATCACTTATAGTGCTGGTGGTGGAGGTGGAACAGAAATTGATTTTGTGCTTGTGGGGGAAAAATACAGAAAGTATATCAGGGATGTAAAGGTGATTCCGTGGGAACTTCAGCACAGGATGGTGGTCGTAGATCTGGATAAAAAGGTTCTAAAAAAGATTGTGAGAAAAGAACGAATCATAAGAAGAAAGATTTGGAAGTTGAATGAAAACCAAACAAGAGTGAGATTTGAAAAAAGAGTAAAAAAACTTGTGAGCACAGATGCGCCTGATTTGTGGAAAACTTTTGGGGATGGTGTTTTAAAAGCATGTGACGAACTGTGTGGGAAGAAGAAGTCTAGGAGAGATCAAGGAGACATGTGGTGGTGGAATGAAGAGGTCAAGGATACCATAACAAGAAAGAAGACGGCATTTAAAGAGCTGTGCAGATTCCCATCAGAAGAAAATAAAACTCAATACAAACGTATAAGAAATCAAACGAGAAAAATTGTGGCTATGAGAATGGAAGCTAATCAGGAATTGAATAATTTATATCAGAATTTTAATAGTGTTTTCTACTTCCTTAGAAGAATAAAAAAGGAAGGGAAGAATGTGGAAGGAGGAAGGTGCTTGAGAGGAGGAGACGGACGGTTTGGTTTTATTGAAGAAGATAGGGCAAAAATTTGGAAGGAACACATGGAAAAGATCATGAATGAAGAGAACGAATGGGACCGCGTGGTGGAAACTAATTTATTAGAAGGACCAGTGGAAAAAGTGGTTCGTGATGAAATTGTGGAAGCAATTCAAAGTGTGAAATCAGGAAAGGCAACTGGAACATCTGATGTAAGTGTGGAGATAATAGTTGCAAGTGGTAAAATTGGGGTTAAAGTGATGATGGAACTATGCCAGCGTGTATTGGATGGTGGAGGAATGCCTGATGAGTGGAAAACAAGTGTGATTGTACCTATCTTTAAAGGAAAGGGTAATGTGATGAGCTGTGGATCATACAGAGGAGTGAAACTGCTAGAACATGCCATGAAATTTGTTGAAAGGGTACTAGAAGGCCAATACGAACACAACTCAATTTGAATGAAATGCAGTTTGGATTTATGCCAGGAAAAGGAACAGTGGATGCGATATTGATTGTGAGAAGAATGCAGGAGGAATATCAAAAGAAGGACAAGAAGTTGTATATGTGTTTTGTTGACATGGAAAAAGCTTTTGATAGAGTGCCAAGAAAAGTGATGGAGTGGTTTATCAGTGGTTTATTTATGAGAAAGAACGGTTTATCAGAAGTAATAGTTCGGGCAGTTATGAGCCTGTATGATGGTGCAAAGACAAGAGTGAGGGTGAGATCTGCATATTCAGAGGAATTCGAAGTAAAAGTTGGTGTACATCAAGGATCTGTGCTGTCGCCACTATTGTTTGCAATAGTTGTGGACGTTACTACAGAAAATGCAAGAAGAGATGTGGTTAATGAATTGCTATATGCAGATGAACTTGTTATCATGAGCAAAGACATGGAAGACTTGAAGGAAAGGTTGTGGAATTGGAAGGATGTACTGGAAAGTAAAGGTTTGAAGGTCAACACCAGAAAAACAAAATTGAAGGTAAGCGGGTCAGAAGGCGAACTATACAAAAGCAAGATAGATTCAAGTAGAGTTTGTGGGAGGAGAGTCATGGCCAATTCAGTGTTGTGCACAAAATGTGGAAGATGGCTTCATGGCAAATGTGCAAAAATAAAGAGAGCTAGCGCTAGGTTGGCAATGCATTTTGTTTGCTTGAAATGTAAATGAATAATGGAAGGGACGATGGATTCAATCGATAAGTTGTGCGATGAAGTGGAGACAGTGAATGGATTTTGTTATTTGGGAGACAGACTAAATGCTAGTGGTGGTTGTGAAGCGCCAGTTACAGCAAGAGTAAGAATCGGTTGGGTAAGATTCAGGGAATGTGGAGAATTGTTGCTTGGAAATAGGTTTCCTCTGAAGATGAAAGGTAAAATCTATCATTGTTGTGTAAGATCAGCAATACTGTATGAAAGTGAGACATGGTGTTTAAAAGAAAATGAAAACGCAATTTTGAGAAGAACGGAGAGAGCTATGGTTAGAGCCATGTGTGGTCAGAAAGTGGTAGAGAGGAAGACGACTGAAGAACAGATGGATATGTTGGGG
The DNA here is from genome assembly GCA_963675345.1 of Trididemnum clinides. Taxonomy (NCBI): domain Eukaryota; kingdom Metazoa; phylum Chordata; class Ascidiacea; order Aplousobranchia; family Didemnidae; genus Trididemnum; species Trididemnum clinides. Next base: position 17,822,540 of record OY776295.1, on the reverse strand, counting down.
TTGAAGGAAACTATAGACCGGTTAGCAACATCAAATGGAGTTAGATGGTATGGACATGTGCTGGGGAGAGATGACGATAGTGTTTTTAGGGTTGCTCTGAATCTCGAAGTAAGTGGCAAGAGAAAGCGAGGACGACCGAAGAAGACCTGGAAGAGGCAAGTGGAAGAGGAGACAGAGAAGATTGGTTTAAAGAAGGAGGATGCCCTGAGACGAGACAAGTTGAGGGACGGAGTGCGACCAATTGCAGAAGGAATGGGGTAAATCCGGCCATCTCTGTTAAAGGGACAACACCGGATAAAAACTGAATCACTACTACTACTACATCACCATCTGCGTTCAGTAGCTATCATGATAGAAGTGACGAGTCGCCACAGGGAGTGCGCTCATTATAACTAGGACAACAATCGGTTGCGCTACACAGTCTACAACTTCTAGTCAAGAGACTTTGTTTGCAATGTCACGAATAGCTGTTGTATAACAAGCAGCACTGTTCAGTAGTAAGTTATCAGCAACACTATATCACGTGATCATTGACTTCCACAGACGTTTCTAAATTAAACCATCAAATTATATTTTGAAATAAAATCAATACTGGTAAAACAATATTAAATTTATGGTATTGCCTTTTTACCCTCCCGATGTACAGATCAGTGATACTATGCATGGCATCATTGTGTAGACTTGCTTCACACTTGTACGACAACCAATTGACCTCAGCAATAACGAATGCAACATAACATACTTACAAGCAGCTGAACAACAATTTAAAATTGACAGTACAGTAGTTAACATTTCATACCACAGGAATATCTGTAATTGTTTCTGTGATCAAAAATGTTTATGGAATTTACTTGACAAAAAAAAATGATATACCGGTATTTGTTGTAAATTTAAAGACAAAGTCTTTTTTTAGAAAGCACACAATTTGAGCAATAAAATTCTGATGCCAAAATAATTTCTAAGACCAACTCAGCACACAACTCAAAAAAAACTACGTTTCTTAGAAATAAGCTCAAAATGGTAGCCCTGACGAAAAGCATAAACATATTTCAAACCATCTGGCAGGCCAAAACAAAGGCTTTTTCAGACCACACGCAGCTTGCAAGCTGTATGTTCTGCAGGTCTGTGTAAGAGCTTCACAGTCAGTAGACAAGGGTTCAATTCTATTATCAGCTCAAGTCATACCAAAGACTTCAAACACTAGTATTCACAGTGCTCAGCACAAAAGCAAAAGTTTGAAGAAAAACACAGCAAATCTGATGATTGTGTTGTCAGGAAAGATACTAAAGCAGATTCCTCCACCTTTGTGTGGCAAACAAATGGTGGAGGTGAGCAGTCTACCTGTCATGGTGGCTAAGTTATACATAACATTTGCAAACACAACATGAGCTTGTATGCAAAAATAAAAAAATTAAATCATTGAAAGAAAAACAAATACCATAAATGCAATCTTTAAACAACAAAATTAAGTCATATTACTAAATACTAATGCCTAGCAAGGTCTAAAAACTCAAAATGGCCGAGTGTCAAGAATCATGTATATGCACAGGTATTTATTTGTAGAAAGAACAACAACCCCAATGCAGAGATTGTTTGCAGAATTTGCAAGTTACAAGCCCAAAACTGAAATTCATAAATACTTGGGCCAGAATACTGTAATTGATAAAACAAACACTTACTATTTGTGGATTTCAATAAGAAAGCACTATGTTTTTGTGAAATATTTTTGTTATATGCAAAAATTTAGTCATAGTCTAAATTAGTTGTATTCATGTCATTTCTGGCTTGTTTAATTTCGCCTTGAATTTCCGTTGACAAGCAAACTGCTTTTCAACATCGACATTTCGTCCTTCTCTGGTTCGCCGCAGCGTGAAGCAGACGCGCGTGTTGCAACATAAAAATTGGATTTATTCCCTAACCTTAGTCTTTTTATTTTTAAGTGTTATGGTTCAATGATTTTTGATCAAAACACGGACAGAGTAGTTGCAACCATCAACAGCAAAGCAATAGGATGACTAGTACATGAATTTAATATTTTTGTAAGCACTACACAATAATTGGACGCTATGTTTGGAATTAACATTTCTGTACTTATTTATAGCATTTTATTTGCTTTTGGAAAGTCCACTACCAATGGTGGTAAGTACTAGTGTGCGTAGAAGCAAGTAGGCTATACTGCTACAGTCACATGCGCTTTAACCAGTTCAATGCCAAACTGCTCAATGCAACAGCCCACAGGCCGAGAAGTGGCAAAGCAAATTACTATCACTGAAGGACTGCGACTAAGCAATTTATTGCAAGTAACTTTCCAGCGTGGTTTAGTGAATTAATGCTATTTAATTATGGCAACCATTTGGTAAACATGAACTATGTAACTGTGTAAGATGCCTTAAGCCCTAGGTACCATCACAGGTCTGATGATAACAGCTAAGATGATTGAAATCGTGTGCATCCACACACACAGAGAAAAAAAGAGCAACAATGCCAATGTAAACATTGCACTCAGACATTCACACATTACAAGACAGATGAAAAACTGAAATTAATACGTGTGCACGACTATGACTAAATTTTTGCATATAACAAAAATATTTCACAAAAACATAGTGCTTTCTTATTGAAATCCACAAATAGTAAGTGTTTGTTTTATCAATTACAGTATTCTGGCCCAAGTATTTATGAATTTCAGTTTTGGGCTTGTAACTTGCAAATTCTGCAAACAATCTCTGCATTGGGGTTGTTGTTCTTTCTACAAATAAATACCTGTGCATATACATGATTCTTGACACTCGGCCATTTTGAGTTTTTAGACCTTGCTAGGCATTAGTATTTAGTAATATGACTTAATTTTGTTGTTTAAAGATTGCATGTATGGTATTTGTTTTTCTTTCAATGATTTAATTTTTTTATTTTTGCATACAAGCTCATGTTGTGTTTGCAAGTGTTATGTATAACTTAGCCACCATGACAGGTAGACTGCTCACCTCCACCATTTGTTTGCCACACAAAGGTGGAGGAATCTGCTTTAGTATCTTTCCTGACGACACAATCATCAGATTTGCTGTGTTTTTCTTCAAACTTTTGCTTTTGTGCTGAGCACTGTGAATACTAGTGTTTGAAGTCTTTGGTATGACTTGAGCTGATAATAGAATTGAACCCTTGTCTACTGACTGTGAAGCTCTTACACAGACCTGCAGGACATACAGCTTGCAAGCTGCGTGTGGTCTGCAAAAGCCTTTGTTGTGGCCTGCCAGATGGTTTGAAATATGTTTATGCTTTTCGTCAGGGCTACCATTTTGAGCTTATTTCTAAGAAATGTAGTTTTTTTTGAGTTGTGTGCTGAGTTGGTCTTAGAAATTATTTTGGCATCAGAATTTTATTGCTCAAATTGTGTGCTTTCTAAAAAAGACTTTGTCTTTAAATTTACAACAAATACCGGTATATCATTTTTTTTGTCAAGTAAATTCCATAAACATTTTTGATCACAGAAACAATTACAGATATTCCTGTGGTATGAAATGTTAACTACTGTACTGTCAATTTTAAATTGTTGTTCAGCTGCTTGTAAGTATGTTATGTTGCATTCATTATTGCTGAGGTCAATTGGTTGTCGTACAAGTGTGAAGCAAGTCTACACAATGATGCCATGCATAGTATCACTGATCTGTACATCGGGAGGGTAAAAAGGCAATACCATAAATTTAATATTGTTTTACCAGTATTGATTTTATTTCAAAATATAATTTGATGGTTTAATTTAAAAACGTCTGTGGAAGTCAATGATCACGTGATATAGTGTTGCTGATAACTTACTACTGAACAGTGCTGCTTGTTATACAACAGCTATTCGTGACATTGCAAACAAAGTCTCTTGACTAGAAGTTGTAGACTGCCTATTGCATTTGCAGATTTAGTTGTGGAAAGTAAAGCATAGGTCTTTATGTATTAATTAATTGTGTTGCTGTTGTGCTATCTCCATTTGTTATGAGAGAGCATTTGCAGGTGTTCAGCCCAAAAACATACTTTTTTTGGTTATTGATGACTTACGACCTGCACTGGGCTCGTATGATTATCCCAAGATCTTGTCTCCTAATATCAACCAGCTTGCATCGTTGAGTGTGCAATTCAATAATGCTCATGTTCAGGTAAGCATGTTTGACTTTATTGTTGTTGGGCTGTTCTAAGTGATTTTTTAATATCTTTTTGTAGCAAGCTGTGTGTGCTCCGAGTAGAACATCGTTCTTAACCAGCAGGCGACCTGATACCACCAGATTATATGATTTTGGGTCTTACTGGAGAACACATGCAGGAAATTATACAACTTTACCGCAGCACTTTAAAGAAAATGGATATTTTACCTACAGCATTGGAAAGGTTTTTCATCCAGGTGTTTAAGTAATTGTAGTGTAGATATTATGTGTAATGCACTGCTATTTGTATGTCACAAGAAAATGATTGCTAGCTACGTTGCACTTAAGTAGAAAACTAGTTTATTGTTGCTATGTGAATAAAGGGTAGCTTTTGGCAATTTTACTGCATTTGCAATAACTAATAGGCTAATGAATTCCTATATATTTCAGTATTACTCTGGTTGAAACGTTTTTAGTTTTTTGATTGGCAATTTTGTGTTTACAAAGTTGTTTTTGAAAGGCATTACTTCAAATTATTCTGATGACTTTCCATATTCCTGGTCAGTTCCTGCCTACCACCCATCAACAATACACTATAAAGCAGCTAAGGTGATTAATTTGTGTGTTTTTAGATAACATTGCTTTAACTGCTGCATTCTTTTATAATATTTGCGTTTGAATTTCTTATTGCTTAATTGTGACATAAGCTTGTTTATTTCATTGCAGTTGGCCCCACTTATTATGACCACGGATAATATGACTAGCCGCTTATTATGACCAATTTGGTATGGTCCAGAATTTCTCCATTTAAAATTCTCCGTTTAATATGAATAAATTTTGGATAATATGACCAACATTTTCTCCATCTCTCTTGTTACGGTACAGTATTTTTTCCCACCACGCACTTATAACTTCGTTTTTTCAACATATTGTTACATACTGTACTTAGTTTTACCGTCACTTGTGCTGTTACAGTACTGTACTTTGTTTTACTGCCAAATTCACACTGTTACTTTGGTTAAACGATGCATTAGATTGTATTTGGACTTCTTGTAGTTTTCGGCATCGATTTAGGAGCTGTTATGGCAACTTCAGTTTTTATAACCATTCAGATATTATGACCAAAGTGGTCTGGTCCCAAGGTGGTCATATTAAGCGGCATCTACTGTACTGAAAGAAGTTAATCATTTAAATTTATACAATAAATTTGTAATTACAATTTTATTGGTTGGGTACAGCAAATTGTGCTTACTTGCATAGGGAACTGTGGTTATGCTTTTGCAGTAATTATGGTCTTTTTTTTGATGCACAACAAATGGACACAAACAAACTACGCAGGTGCATCTAGATTCCTGACAAACTAGATGTTGGACAAACTAGGCGCAGAACTTACTAGGCTTTAGACAAACTAGGTGCAGGGCTAGCTAGGTATTGTGCAAATCTGAACTTCTCTCCTACAACAAATTGTATATGTTAAGTCACAAGAGGAGGTTGTTAAAAAGTAAATTATGGAAAATTATGAAAGTATGATTTCAAGTGTAATAGACAAATTGTTTGGAATGCAGTTGATTAAAAAGTTTTCAGAATATAAGCCATGAATTAGGTAAAGTATCAGCTGAATTTAATATAAAACATGATTGGGTTAGAAATTTGTCTGCTTCCTAAATCTTCACAAACAAACAATAGTATGTGGTATAATATCTCCAAAATTGTTTACCAACATTTCATCGCCCGACATTCAATCACTTGGCTGTTAATCATGGACGTTTACTAATGTAGACTTCATAATATGACATTTTATCCCACACAGATTATCACAGGAGCATTTAATCACTTTACTGACGGTTTGATGTCAAATTGTTCATTTCAACGTTTCAAATTCAACTTAATTTTTGTTGTTCTTTCTGAGAATTTTTTCATTGCTTTTTCTGAGAACTTTGTGTCAGATGACTTTTCTGCAAATACATGTAAACAAGTTGATGTCAAGTTGTCATCGGAGCACAAAATTTGATTTGAAGGAAGCATGTGCATTAGCATTTATTAAGTTGCAGAAGTGCACAGCCTAACATGAGTAGAGACAAAGTTACTTTTGGAGTTACGTCAAAAGGAAAACCTTTGGTAATTCATAAGCAATATGGCTTTGTGAAACATCAAAAATATGCAAGTGGGAGTATTCGATGATGTTGCAAATTTTACCAGAGCAGCAAATTTCAAGCAAGGTTAATGACCAGAAACAATGAGATTGTAAGCAACTGCGATCCTGAGCACAACCAATCTGGTAACAAAGAAAATGCTTTGGCACGTCAAGCCGTTCCTGAAACAAAAAATAAAATGAATTAAGTATCGGCTACTCCAAGTGCAGCCATTGCCTCAGTATTCACCCAGCTTAAACTAGCTATACTAGTGGCATTACCGAGAAAACAAACACTCAAACGGACTTTAAGTGTCAGAAGCTACAGAGCGATTTGGGTGCAAATCTGTCTCCATTGCCAAAAGATTTGACATTTAGCTTTCCAGACAAATTTCAGGATCTCATATTTTGTGACTCCGGTTCAGACAGTGATCGGTTAGTGTTATTGGGTAAACACGAACTATTAGATGGATTGGCTAGAGCTAAATTGTGCTAGCGGATGGTACTTTTAAGGTGTTACCATCATTCTTTTTTCAACTATACACCATGCATTCGAATTCGTTTCTGGCACAAACTTTGATCCTTATTGATTGCCTTGAGCAAAACAAAACACAAGCTCTATATGCTCGCACCTTGGATGAAATTAAAAGAATGACTTCTTTGGCGAATTCTGAGAAAATACTGCTCGATTTCAAGAGTGCAGCAGTTAATGCTTTTAGAGCAGCTTATCCTAACGCAACAATCTTGGGTTGCTACTTCCATCTGACACAAAGTATTCTCAGAAAATCAACAAAATTGGCATGATATCAACTACAAAAGTGATGACAACTCACGAATTTCCGTGTGTTGCTTACCTGCAAAAGATATGGCTCTTCCGACAAACGTTGTTGAAGCGTTTTGGATACTAGCTGACTTTATGCCAGAACATAGAAATATGCCAAAAGTCTTAGCCTATTTTGAACACACCTATGTTCGATGCCAAAAACTTCCAGGACGCAGTGGGTGTTGTCGGTCAGCAATCTATCCTATAGAAACATGAAATCATTTTGAAAGTGGATCGGACGGAATTGCTAGAACTAAACCTCAATCGAAAGTTGGCATTACACACTGCAGGTACTTTTTCAGTGTCATCACCTAACGCTTTGGACTTTCATTAAAGGACTTGAAAACAATATGCAAATGCAACACACAGCATTTGTGCAATGCGTTTCTGGATTGCACTCATTTGTTTCAAAGCGATATCAATTACTGAAACTGTGTGTTGAAAATGCAATAGCTCGATAACTTGAAAACGATATGCAAATGCAACGTGCAACATTTGGGCAAGGCGTCTCTAGATTGCAGCCATTTGTCCCCAAGCAGTATCAATCACTGAAACTGCGTGTTGAAAATGCATTAGCGTGGTACTTGTGCAGTGAGATTTTAGTGTATTTGCATGGTATTGCTTATTTGTCGCATAAACAAACTCCTATTTTTGATGTTTTCACATTATGGACTTTTTCCTTCATAGGCCTTTTTCACGTTAGATTGCAATACTTAACTTTGCATCGTGTTTTTACATTTAAGTATCAAATAGGCAAATGCTTAATACTCTTTTTGATTTTCATTGATTGCCATGCTTAACCTTATATAATTTTTTACCAAAATGCGTGATTAAACATTAACGTGATTAAGTGTCTCGTCTGCGTGATTTCATGCCTGGTGCTTAAGTGTCTTTGTGATTAAATGTCTAGTGATTAAATGCCTGTGATTAACAGTCGGTTGATTAAATGTCGGATGATGAAATGTCTAAACACCCTCCAAAATATTGTTTTTGATATATAGAGTCAGCAAAAACATAATTTTTTGGTTTTTCCAATTTAGTTTCGTGCTTTTTTATTGGTAATTAACTCTTTGGTTGCATTAAAAAGTTGTTAATAGGATCGCTATAGCTTTTAGATTGAATGGTGCCAGTATATTGAAAATGGTTAAAACGTAATTATAAGTAAGAATTTAAACTGAGCACTAGTGTAACTTGTTGTTTTTCTTAAAATAGACACGTTGTTAATAACCCTTAGCTCTAGCAGTCTTTACATCGTTGTAGCCCAGCACGGCTGGAAACTTAAAAAATAACCAAGGGTATCCAGTATTTGTAAATTGGACATTCTGAATGCTTAGCTTATCGTAATGATTACAACTCAAAATCATTTCTGTTGCACTTATAAAACCGCTAGCAGTGCATGCGAAAGTCAGAACCACAATCAACTTGACATCAAGGATGTTGCCTTTCAGATGGAATCGCAAACCTCAAATATATTGGTGACTGTCGATCGCATGGTGTAACAAGGCATTTTTTGTAGCCTCATGGCTTCTGTAGAACGTCAACCAGCGGTAGTCTAGTGAACATTAACAAATTTATTTTTGTTGTTGCTATTCTTATTGAAACTGAGACAAGTGCTATGTTTGCATTTTCCTGATTTTAAGTGGGTAGGAAATGAATTGAGATCTGGATAGTGTCACGAAGTAAAGTTTTGGTTTTATCTTAATCATGTAGTAGTTATTCAGATTTTTTTATCTGGTGTTGTCCCCTTAGCAGAGATGGCAGGATACACCCTATTTCTTCTGCAATTGCTCGCACTATGTCTCTCCATCTTGCTCGATTCAGGGCATTCTTTTCTTCAAACCAATCTTCTCTGTTTCTTCCTCCACTTGCTTCTTCAAGGTTTTCTTTGGTCATCCTTGCTTTCTCTTGCCACTCACTTCAAGATTCACAGCAACCCTCAAAACACTATTTTCATCCCTCCTCAGCACATGTTTATACAATCTAACTCCATTCGTTGTTGTTAACTGGTCTATAGTTTTCCTCAACCCCAGCATGTCTATTTGATCTTCAATCGATTTTCTAATCGCAGATGGCTCTTACCATAGCTATCTCTCTATTCTCCTTCAAATTGAGTCTCAAAAACGCACAAAATTTTAAAATTTGTCGTAAAAACTCTATATCGCTCTTACAAAGCGTCATAATTCTTATTTGCATATCCTAAATCTTATGTGTTTAGTGGTAACCTGTCTAAGATCAACTCATATGTGCCCGTGATCCCCAAATAAGAATCGTTTACATTTTATTCTTGTTTTCACGCCCAGAAATGAAATTGAAGTTGGTTTTTGTGGTAGTTTATAGAAGGACAAGTGATTTATTCTGCGACATAAAAACTTGCTCTGATGTCATTTCTAAATAGTTTATTTGGAATGTTAAACCAAAAAATACGGAAATTTGTCACTATCATAATAGCAGGTATTTCAGAATTTTGTGTTCACCACTATTTTGAGTCACAAAAATCCAATTTACAGAAATATTGTTTATATACTCCTCAACGAGACATACTTAAAACCTATTGAATTTATTTTAGTGCATGTAATGATTAGAGTTTCAATATTGATCCCCAATTCAAGATCATGGGCACTACGATGTAGTTTTGGCAACAACAGAAGTAAATGACTTGTTGTTGTTGTTGGTTACCCGACCTTTTCCGAGGGATGGGGGCATGGCAGGAAACCACGGAGCCCCAGAAGCCGGCAACTCCCCAGGGTCTGGACCAGAGGTCTAGAGAGACAGAGAGTCGCCAAAGAGTGAGTGGCGCAAAGAGTCCATGGCTGGACAGTGCAGAATGACCTGAGAAGTATCCCGGGACGAGTGTCCACAGGTGCTGCACAAAGGATTCTTGATTCTGCCAATCCTAGAGAGATAAGAACCTAAAAGAAGGTGTGCATTGCAGCGAAGACGAGAGAACACAGCGAGCATGACGAGGGAGCACAAGATCCTTGGTGAAAGTTAAGGGAACCTGTGTGTCAAAGAATGTTGATGAGACAGTACGCCTCCAGTCCGAGGAAAGGGAAGAGTGGATACGAGAGATAAGAGGAGAGAGACAACAAGGGATTGCAGAGGGCGCAACTAGCGCTCCCCATCTGGCCAGGTTGTCAGCCGCAGCGTTCCCTAAGAGAAACGAGTGTCCAGGGACCCATTGTAGTCTGATAGAACAAGAGGAAAGAGAAGACAGTTCCTGACAGATCTGCCACAGAGTTTGAGATAAGAGGAAAGATGGAGGAGAGGACAGGGAGGTGAGGACAGAACGAGAGTCAGATAGTAGGAGAAGAGAAGAGAAATGGCACACTTGTTCGTGCTGCCAAGACCAGCAAAGAGCGTGCAGAATGGTGCAGGCTTCAGCAGAAAAACTTGAGCATACTGGGCCTGCCGAAACAGAAAGAGTGGCCTCAGTGCCACAGAGAGAGCAGTTGGCAAGTATGCCAGAGCCGTCCTTGCCAAAAGGAAAAGGAACAGAGCCGTCTGTCCAGAGTACCAGATCATGGGAGGAGAGAGAGTCAAGGTGGGGAGAGCTGCACCTTGGCGGGAGAGGGGGATCAGAGCAAGAGCATGGAGAGGAAAGGGTGGGCTCCACCTTGAAGAAAGGCAGATTTCAAGGAGCAAAGGGAGGGCAAGCAAGAAGAGCCTCCCTGGAAAAGAAAGAAGGAAGTGTGAGTGGACGCAAAAGCTCTCCAGGACGATCTACAGAGTGTTGGCCTCACTCCAAGTCTGGCCAAACCTGAAATAGGAAAGGAGGTTGGGAGATGAAGAGCCTGCTTATAAGATAAAAGAGTGAAATGAGTCAGGGTGACACGTAGGGGAGGTAAAGAAGCCTCGGAGAGAAGAAGAGAGATAGGGGAGGACGAGAAGCAGTCGGTGATGGTGTGACTAGCCGCTTGGTGGAGACATTCCAATTTGGTGAAATTGGTAGTGCTTAGGAAAGGAAACCATCCGGGTGAAGCATAAGTGCAAAGGGGTCGAGGAAAATATTTATACAGATGAGATAGGGACTCCTTAGATGGGCCCATGAGGAAGCAGAGATACAGCGTAAGGCCTTGAGATGTGGGAAGAATTTGGCCTTCAGCGAAGATACATGTTTAGAAAAGGAAAGAGTGCGGTCGAAGGTGACCCCAAGAAAAGTTGGAGTGGGATTGAAACAGAGGCAGGAGCCGAGTAGGAGGAGGTTGGGCTGGAGGTTTGCTTGGTGGCGATCCACTGACAAGAGGGAGGCCTCACATTTGCTCGGATTGAGAGGAAGACACCAGTACTCAGACCAGCGCTCCAATTCAAACAGAGCTCCTTGTGTGGCCTCCACCGCAGTGGGGACCGAGGGGAAGAGGATGAGATGGCCAGATTGTCAGCGTAAAGAATACAGCTGACAGAAGAAGGAAGAGTGGCTGGAAGATCATTGATGAAGAGAGAGAAAAGTACAGGGCCAAGAATGGATCCTTGTGGAACACCTTGACAGACTCAAAAAGAATGACTTTTGTGATTTTGAAAAACCACGCAAGCGCGCCTATCAGAAAGGAAAGATGGAGTCCAACAAGCAAAGCAAGGAGGGAGGCCAGCCGAAATGAGTTTGTGCAAGAGGGCGGGATGCCAGACAGAGTCTAAAGCTTTCGAGAAATCAATAGTAGAGAGAATCGTTTGAGAGCCCAGCCTGGGTTTGTTAAGCCCATCCGAAATGGACTGAGAAAGGTACAGAATTTGATCTAGAGTAGACCGTCCAGGGCAAAAACTGGCCTGGCAGGAAGAGAGAATGGAATTAGACTCCAGAAAGAAGAGTAGACGGGATAGAAGGATGTGTTCAAAAAGCTTTAATACGCAGGAGGTGAGAGAGATTGGCTGAAATGAAGCAGGAGAGTCGAGAGGCTTTCCCATCTTGTGTATGGGAATAATAGAAGGAATCTTCCAGATGAAAGGGAAGAGCAAGTCGTCTGCCATGCCTCAGCCTTGGCTTTGGCGATGACTGATGAGGCACGTTGAGAAGCGGAGATGTAAGCCTGGCGATCTTCATTACTTCTGTGAGCGTCAGCAAAAGCCTTGCGTCTTTCACTAACCGCACTTTCCACCTCAGCAGACCACCAGGCTTTAGGAGGGCGTTTGATGCGGTCGAAAGGAATGGAAAATTTGGCTGCATTCAGTGTCAGAGAGCAGCAACATGGGAAAGAGAAAGAGACAAGTATTCCTCTGCAGATGGACAGTGAAAGTCAAAGTAGGAGGCAAACCCATCCTCGCGAGCTTTCTGAAAGTTGAAGGAAGGGGGACGCTCGTTGGGGCGATAGGCCGGAGAGAGGACAGATAGAAGAATTGGCAGGTGGTCAGAACCCAGGTCCTGAAGCACCTCCCAGGAGCAAGGAAGAGCAAGAGAGGGAGCAAAAGAGGTGTCAGGGGACGAGCGACTGCCAGAGGAGCAATGGAGAAGGGTGGGTGTGTCAGGGTCATTGAGGGGGAGGAGGTCAGAAGAGATGACCCAGTCAAATACTTCCTCCCCGTGGGGGTCGGAAGTACTTCTTTAGTCCCAGAGGGGCTGATGGCAATTGAAGTCCCCTAGAATGAAGAGATTTCTGGAGGAGGAAAGAATGGAGGGAGAAAAGGAGTCGGTTCTGCCATCCTTTGGTAAGGAGTGAATAGGGGGAGCATACACATTAAGGAAAAAGAGCAAAGAGGAGTTGTTAAGAGAGATGTTGACCCCTACATAATCAGAGTAGGGATCAAGCGAAGAAAGAGAGGAAGTAGAAAGTTCAGAAAAGGATAGGCTCTGTCTGACGAAAATGACAATGCTGCCGCTAGTGTGCGTGGCATCAGGAGAGAGAATGCCAGACCGGGAGTGGGTGTGATCAGAGCGCAGAGCAGAGAATCCAGGAATCCGGAAAGGGGAAGATGAGTTTAGATTGGATTCCTGCCGTTCAGTGCTCCTGGCTTGAAGACCTCCAGCATTCCATTGAAGAATCCGGAGAGAGTCAGGAGGGGAGAGGAGGTACAGAAGGAGAGCTAGGATCAAGGGACGGTGGTGAGGGGGCAGAGGGAGAAGATATGAAATGGGCAATTAGAGGTTTGAAATTAGCAATTAGAGATAAGAGGTTTGGAGACGAGGGTGGGGCGAGAGTGCAGCATTAGCCGAGGGGGCCAGATTGTACAATGGAGGTATACATACATGTATAATAAATGACTTTGCTAAATGCGTCAACAACAGCGAATTGAAGATAGGCTTTCTTCCATTTTTATGACTGACACAGACGCTTTAGTTTGTTTACTGCTTTTGCAGTTCAAAACTGAGATAACTTCTTATGACTGACGCTACTATTTGTGTTTATTTCCTGCTTTTGCAGTAGAAAACGGAAATAACTGCAGCCATTGTTGTATAAGCATGCTTGCACTTTTAGAAAACAATGTAACCAGAGAAAAGGTTATTGCATGTCGAATTAGACCGTACTATAGATCAATAACTGGCGATTAGTTAACTACTGAGAATACAGAATTCACTTTTGCACATGTGTTACGCCGCTTAGCTTGGTTGTAAAATCATAGCTAAGTATCTTATTCATTAGCCTTCTGAATAATGTGTTTGAGCAACGCTGCAAAGTTGATGGTACTGTTAGAAAATTTTAGTTTTTATGCTTAAAATTTTACAGACTAGTCAATACGAGTTTGATGTGAACGCTTACATTAGCGCAAATTAATGCTGATCACTGTCATATTATGAGCATCAAAAAGTTCTCGAGTCTTGCCAAAGTAGAGAATGCACTAAATAACGCTGATTTTCTGTGCGACTTGGAAGAAAGCGAATTTTTAATAGATATTGTTAAGCTTACTCTTGATACTGTTGACTGTAACTCCTGAGGAAGATATTGATGAAAACAATTTAGATGAAGATTGTATAAAAGACGTTGCAGGCTTTGTAGAGATACATGCGGCTGCGACAGAGAGAGATAATTTCACCATCACATTGGATCAACAGACCCACACAAAGCCAACTCTTGCTAGCGTCGAAAAATGGTTTCTTTTAACTGGAAAAAATACTCCTGACTTCAAAATATAGAAAGCATCTGAAGAAATAAGTGTAGAAAAATTGCCGAAATGAATGATCACTTGAGTAAATCACCGGTAGAAATTTTTGAAATGCTATTTGACGAAGATATCGTGAACTACCGGTATGTAGTTTTGCAATCTACAACATATGGAAGTCAAAGTAGTCGCCACACTTTTCAATTTTCAGTTGATTGCTTACAAAAGTTTATTGGTATATTATTGTTAGCTGGTTGCCATTCACTTCCACAATAAAGGATGTATTGGTCAGAAGACGAAGACCTTCAGGTAAGCTTTGTGCGACAATGTATGGCAAGAAATCGCCACCTTGATATGAAAAGGAATTTGCATTTCAATGACGATTCGCTCTTGCACACACACAAGGTAACCCAAAGCGTTCATTTAAGTTTGCTCCTTTGCTTGAGATACTCAACGAATAATATTTACAGTTTGGAATATTCTGCAATAAGTTGAGCATTGCTGAGCAGACGATGCGCTACTACGGCAGCCATTATTTAAAACAATTCATAAAAGGAAAAAATGACATTTGGATTTGAACAGTAGATCTTGCTCAGAAACTGGCTACTGTTTCAATATGGATCTCTACGAACGGATACGAGAAAGAGAATTTCTTTCATGAGGACTAGGAGCTTCCGCGGTACTAAAAAACGTGGGGCTAGTTGAAATACCTTCCAACCACTCATTTTACTTTGACAATTTTTTTACAAGTTTTGAGCTCCTAAAAGCCCTCACTGAGCAAGAAGTTTGTGCATCGGGAACAGTCAGACCGAACTGCATGAATATGTGTCCTTCAAAGTCGGAGAAAGAAATTCAAAACCAGGATTGAAGATTTTTGACCACAGATTTGATGCTAAAAATGGCATCCTCGCTATGGTATGGAAAGATTATCTAACCACCAAGGAGTACTGCCTTTACAAAAAGTACAACAATGGAGCAAAGAAGAAAACAACTTGTACAATTCCTCAACTTCTTTCTACTGCTGATTTTAACGCTTGTATGAAAGGAATGGATAAACTGGATTGGCTAGTGAACAATGATAGGATAAAAATCCGCGGGAAGAAGTGGTATTTTTCGCTTTTTACAAATCTAATTGAGGTCACTGTGGTCAATGCGCATATACTTTTTTGTTTAGTGAATAACCCCATTTTTCTTTTGATTTCAAAAGACAAATAGTGAGAATTTGTGTCAAAAAATCATCTTTTTCTGATCCAAAAAAGCTGTTAGACCATTACTAAACAAGAGTGCAAACAAGCGCATACTAATAAAGTAAGAAAAGGTGGAATCGATTATTATTTACAAAGAACTGAAGGCGGAAAGCAGAGAAAATGTGCCATTTGCAAAATTAACGTAAGAAAAGAGTGCGGTGAATGCAACGATTGACTGCAAGTTGAATGCGTGGCAACATGGCATGAATGGCAGTTAAAGTGCATTATCGACAAACTTCACTTAAAACAATTAAATGAACTTGATTTTTGGATCACGAAAACGTAAATTGTTATGTGTGCTCTTTTACTGCAATGGTGCGAATATATCATTTTTCATACAATTCTACTCAGCAATACCCATAATCCCCTCTGGGACTTTTTTTAACGAAATGTATAACTTAAAATAGGCAATTATTTTTAGAAAAATTGCTTAAATTATGTGTTTTCACATTATAACGAACGCATCAACCAAAAAAATTTAAGAAAAAAATTAGGGCGTTAATGGGTTAAAACAGCACACTTAGTAGATTTTTTTTTAAGTTTAAAATTTGTAGCTTTTATAGTTATCGGCGCCTAGTTTGTGTGGCGTCCATTTTGTCAAGCGATTAGTTGGTCTTGTGTCTAGTTTGTCCCGCACTTACCCTGTAGTTTGTCTGGTGCCTAAATGTTTACATCCAATTGTGCGCGTGTAGTTGTCGTGGATCGTTTTTTTAGACATATCTTCCAAGTAAAACTAATATATAATAATGTAGAAGAAAGAAAAAAAGTTTTCTTCTTATAACCACAAACCAAGCTTACGAACGTTTATTGTTTTGAAGCAGGCATGATATGAAGCCCAAAAAAACTACTTATTTAAAAATACGTTTTAAGCCTTCAAATGGTTGTTTGACTATGCTACCATTTTCAAGGTTAGAGTAATGAAGCTGTTCAAGTAGCATGATACAAAAGATAACTTATGGGTACCCGCCATCACTCCAGGGGCAGATTCAGAGATCGCGGGGGCTGGGGCAGATAAAAGTGCGGGGCCCCTAAATTATGGAACGCGAAAACAACTAACTTAGATTTGGGTCGCGCTCGAAAAAGTTTGGGAGCCGCTGATTTAGTAGATCTTAATGATAGAAAACATAATAAGATCTTACCTTCCGGGAATAGGATGTCCCCGAGGTATTTAAAATGGGTGAAGTATAAATGGGTTAATTCAACTGTACAGTATTTATTTTAAAATAAAAAATGATTTTTTTGCGTTATTTTTGTTTTTGTTTGATAGAAATTTAAATTAAAAAACAAATTTTTATTTTGAATATTATTTATTTAAATTAAAGAGGTTGAGTCTAATTTGTTATTTTGATTTATTAGAAAAAGTAAATTTTATTAATTTTTTTAAAATTTACTTCGAAATTTATTTTGAAAGGTTAAATATAGAATAAAATTTTCGCACTGTTTCATTAACAGGGCAAATATAAACAACACAGAAGATATAATAAACAACATAGAGAGTGCAACACAAAAAACAACTAAGGCAAATAATGTATTACCACTGGTGTTTTCGACATTTTGCTGCTGCAAATTTATCCATAATATTCTCAAAGGTCATAGATTTTGTGAAACTCTTTTCGATGGCCATAATACAGAAGTCACGGAAGCGATCCTGCGTCAGGGAGGAGCGCAGGTAGTTTTTCACTCTTTTTAGTACTGAAAAAGAACGTTCACCTTCCGTATTTGCAACAGGCAAGGTCAGATATATTCGAAGAATAATAGCCACATTTGGAAAAGTTTCAATTAAGCAGTTCTTTTTCAAATATGACAGCTGTGCTTGCCCAGTATTTGTCTTCGAACCAAGATCAGGAGATGAACGTAAATGAAAAGCGAAGTGCACAACTTCTAAAGGAAAGTCGCTATTCAAATCGCTTGCATATACTTTTAACGACTAACTTGCAGCGTTTTCTATATCGCTGATAGCCCAAGTGTTCAGATTCAGCAAAAAATTAAAATTCTGTTGCAATATGCAGTACACAGATATTCGTCTTCTTACTTTTGCAATTAAGATATCGATGATTGGAAGGTAAGTTCCAATACGAAAGGATTCAGGAGCATCTTCCAAAGCTCTAGTGCATCCAGTGTCCTCTTCTTCATAATCAAAAGTTTTCTTCGTTTTTCGGTTTCGTTTGTTTTGAGACACATAGGCTTTCTGTATACCGGTTGTGAGTTTCAAACCATCCTTTTTAGTTGTATCAAATTCATCCTGTAAATGCTAGCAAAAACTCTCGATTCCATTGTAAAGTGCTGCACAACTTCCTAAAGACATGTCCGCACGCTGTACACTTTTGCTTGTACTGTGAAATCTTTGAAGGATTTTGTGCCATAAAACACATAATATGGCTGTTTCTAAGGTATCTATACTCTTTTTCAAATACGATAAATCTGATTTGGTTTCATTTGTTTCATTGTCGTCCAACGTAAAATCTTGTAGCAGTTGTCTCAACTCAGCAAAATTTTTCTTGAGGGCTGTAGTGGCGTCTTAGATTTCTGATAACTGCTCTAACATTTGACAGTTGTTCGCAGCCATTAATTTGAATGCTATTATACCCAGGGATGTATTGGAGGGGGATCAGGGATGATCGCCGTCCACTTACTTTTTTTAGAAAACGCTTGACTGAAGGCACATTTTATTAATCAAAATTTTTTTATTTTATTGTTTCCAAAATATGTTTTCAAATATACTTTAAATAAATTTTTTTTAATTAGTATACCCTTTGTTGCGAACAGTTCAATTACATGTTGTCTATGTTTCCGCCTTGCGCTGTAGCGAAGTTTGCCGTTGCGCATGTCTCTCAGACCATAAGGTTTGAAATCAGTTCCAACCGTCCATCTACTTTATTGTTTAGCAATACACCACTGATTATATCAGTTTCTACTGTGACGTCACAGTTACTTTGCCATTAAAAGCCTGTTTTAATTTTTTTCGTACAAATGATAACTGTACCGGTATGTAAATATTTTGATTCTTCACTTCAAGTTTGCTTGTAATATTGGTTATAAGGCTGTAAATTTATTTCAATTCAATTCAATAGTTAATAGCGCTAAAAGGCGCGGGGCCCGGGGCCATTGCCGAGTTTGCCCACTGCTTAATCCGGCCCTGCATCACGCATGGGGTGATCGTAATCGATTGCAATCAATTACATTTTATTATGTAATCGTAATTGTAATCGAATACATTAACAAACACATACATGTAACTGTAGTCAAATATTTGGAAAGTGTTGGTATAGTTTCTATTGTAGTCACTGAATTCAAATGCGGCAAGACTGTCTGTAGCGCAACGTGATTACTTTGAATCAGCAATGTGATCGTTTTTTTATAAACGGCAATTATTTAAAGCACATTTTATTTAATACCTGTTAAAAGCAGTTTGTAATATTAATTCAATAGGTAGAGATACAAGTATAAACTTGGTGGCACTGTAGATGTTTATAAAAAGAATATATCTACTTTATTGTGTTTTTTCAGTTAATCAAAACTAAAAAAATGTTTTTATTAATCAATTGCGGTAACATTCCTAAACTACTGTATTCGATTTCTTGTTGTAATCACATGTATTGCATTACTTTAAAGCTTTGAGTAATTATGATTGCTTACTTTACGATTTTGAGTGATCGTAATTGCAAAACAGGTAAGTAATCGCAATCGTGGCCCATTATATTGCTTATGGAATCATCCCACGTCTACCCAACATTGATCGTTTCTTTTGGCAGGAGGTCATCCCGTGCGCAATTTGTATTCATGACTGATTCAAAACGTTACATTCCTGCTTTCTTGCTTGATTTTGATTGAGATTGTGGTTTAAACATGGATTGCCGTTTCATGTCCTGTATTTTTTCCTAGGCAAAGAATAGGTAAACGCGATAACAAAGTCACACATTGTCGAACCACTCGATTGTGTTGTAATAGTGCATTAGATTACGTATTCTGTTGGTGATTGGTAGACCCAGCAGTCCAGGTAGATATCCTTACTGCCTGTTCTTTTTTGTAACAGGTGTGTCCAGGTCCAGACGGAGAACTGTACATGAACTTATTGTGTGCTGTCAACGTCAGTCAGCAACCAGAAGGCACATTGCCAGATATACAAAGTGCAGAAGAAGCAATCAAAATGTTGAAACAATTTCAAGCTAATAGCTCTCAACAGGTAAACCGGCGCATGCATTCCGTTGGTGCTGGGTGTGTGGCACGCAACTAAGAGACTGCTTTGAAACGAGTGAAAGTTATTCACGTAATCTTTTAGTCCTTTGGTTTTGTTTGGGCATTGTGCAGTGGAGTAAACATATCTTTTGTTATGAACAGATGTACATGATTCGTCTGATATATTTTTGTACTATATGTTTTTCTGGCGCAAAGTAGCAAAAATCAGCAGAAGATAAAATGTTGAACATTTAATATTAAATCTCGACGTTTTCGTCTCATAAACATGGCACTCTTCGTAAAATGAAAACTTTGATTTTTGTGTCTCCCAGTGATGTTAACATGTTCACATAGTTGACGCTCCTGAGTTTCCATCATGCTGTTTGTAGTTTGTTTTTGCTTGTGAACAATGCCGCCAGGTTTCAGTTGTTATGCGTTGTCCGTAATAAAACGAATGCTCTATGTGAGATACTTGTAAATTACTAAAAATAGTATCAAAGATCACCTGGTATCGATAACAATAATATCTCGATATCGGTTGCCTTATTCGAATGTGGGCGTACATATTGAAAAATTGGTCGTTGCACGCCACTTTGGGTAATTGTATCCGAATTGGCGTAAGACACCAAACGATTGAATTCTTGTGAACATCATTTAATTGCTATTGACATGTTGGATACTTGCTGAACTGCTATAACTCGATCTGTGTTCTACAGTCCACGTTTACAATATCAACAGAAGTTTTGTAGTAAAACCAACGAAGTGTAAATCAGCCAAGATGTTTTGTATCAATTTTCAAGCTTGAAGTGTGTTTTTTTTCAGCCATTTTTCCTTGCTACTGGTTTCCACAAGCCCCATATTCCGTTCA
Source organism: Trididemnum clinides (assembly GCA_963675345.1). Taxonomy (NCBI): domain Eukaryota; kingdom Metazoa; phylum Chordata; class Ascidiacea; order Aplousobranchia; family Didemnidae; genus Trididemnum; species Trididemnum clinides. Next base: position 17,802,139 of record OY776295.1, on the reverse strand, counting down.
AATTTCCGAAAGAATATTTGCAATTGTATCCGTATTCCGAGATTGATCTTGCACCTAATCCATTCATTCCACTGGGTCTACCCTCTGTTGCATATGCTCCATTTGCTATGTTACGTAAACGTCACGATGTCATGGCTTTAAATCTCAGTTTTCCATTCGCTCATGTACCAGATGATTTTCAAGTAAGTGTTTTGTTGAATAAGTTGCCTTGGTGTAAGACTGTTTCTTTAGATCAGTGGTTCTCAACCGGTGGGCCAGAGCATAACTTTAGTTGAGCTATGGATTCAATTTTAACAAATTAGGACAATGGTTCCCGACATGGAAGAGAGAGAGATAGATCCAGTTTTTTAAATCCGGTTTTGTCTGCGTTAACGCTGGCGGCCGGATTCACCTCGTGCCCCTCGATAGTTCGTAAACTATCGTTCGTAGACTATAGTTCGGATTTCTTTTTTTATTTGTAATGATACATCGCCAAGATAAGAAAATCGAAAAAAGAAGAAAACTCTTTCTGAAGTTTTTAGACTTTCACAGTTGTCATCTTTATGCTATTTCGGCGTTACTGATCATTCATGTCGCTTGTTTCAATCTGCTTAAAAGTTTAAAGAAGAGACTTAGAAAAAGTAGATCTCAAAGGAAAAGGTCTCCAGTTAAAAGTTGGTTTGAAAATATGGAATTATAAGACTTTGATAAAGTTGATCTTTGAAAAAGATGCCTTTAGTTTCAACTGAAAGCATCAAAATATCGCCTTTGAAAAAGATGATGCTTAGAAAATGGTCCTTGTCTCTGATTTGAATAGAAAATACAAAACGCGAAACATTAAGAATTTAAACTTTTGATTTAATATCATTACTGATGAGATAACCACATAAAGCCTATGTTAAAAAGAGATGTTTTCAAAGCTATGTACAGTTCTGCACCATCCATAAAATATTTGTGAACATTAAGAATTGGGCCACGGATATAAAAGGTTGAGAGCCCCTGGTTTAGGTACTAACTGCTACATCATTGTAAACCTGCAATTTTGTTGGTTCTGTTGTACGGCCCATTGGAAAAATGCTTCACTGTATGTTTTGGTGCTTGTATGTTTAAACTGTTCGGTATCATTTCTTACGTCACACCAACCAAGGATGACGGCCATTGCTCGACAAAATGAATGTTGTTTTGCAACAAATCTGTAGCTGTTTTTGTTAAATAAGGAACAACGATATTTACACTTGACACCATGTTCATATGCGGCAAATAGTAATTTACGGAGATGAATTGGATCACAAAAGGAAACCTCAGTATATTATAGGAGCCTATAAACAATAAAAAGATCATATCACTTACAAAATTAGTAATCACTACTTCAACAACTTTCGTACAAATAAATCGGAAATTCACAATTCGATTGCGATCCACATTGCACATCAACAACGTAGTACTGACATGGTTTAACGAAGCATATTGCTACCTTGCTTGAGAAGAAAAATCTTAACCTAAAATCCCAGCTGTTAATAAACTACGCAAGTTCTTTTACCCAGGCAACAGCAAGCATTACTGCTCTGAATACAAAACTGCACTAGCAAAACTCAGCTAAAGGTTGCACAAAAAGCGTTTTTGCCTCTAAACCACGCGAACCGCGTCAACACACATATCAGGCGATGCTAGCGCTTCGATGAAACTAATGCTCACACCAAGCAAACACGCACGAATTACATGCCTGAACTCATGGAACTGATCGAAAAATGTAACACTTTCCCACCCAATATCTACCATAAAAACTTTTTAAACAAGATTTTTCACTGGGGTGACTCGTTTTTAATTCACAGTCGTCTTCACCGTTCTTTGTTTTTATTATAAAACTTAGTTTGTGAAATGTCTTTTAATAATTGTCATTTTAGTTTGGAGAATAACACATCACACCAGGCCGTGCTTGTCGGGAAAAACCTCAGTGTTAGTTTCCAGGAAATTTTGACCTCTTGGCGTGATATTGTTAAACACTGCGATTTTTCTTTTCCTCCAATCACTTTAATCTGGTTGGGATAGTTGTGGCATATCCATGAACTGAGCGATTTCAAAATTGATCTTCAACATCCTGCACTATACGATAACGTTGCCTAGCTTGGAAATTATAATGGTAAGCCAACTGATAGCTCGATTTTAAGGAAATGGTTGGGAGCTAACGGAGTGTTTGGTCCATGTTCCAATGCAACATCATGCTGTGGACGTGAGTTAATTATGACTTCTATATCCAGGAGAAGAGTATGCAGCATGTCATCGTCCACAGTTTGCTTGAATACCAACCTCATAAAGGTGTTTTCCACGGTGTGAATCATTTGTTTTCAACAACTATTCATGTGGCTGGCAACAAGGGATTAAATGACCAACGCAGCATTTGGCGTTGATCGCAATCAACTACTACCAACGTAGCATTCTTTCGCACCCAATGAAACTATTTAAGTTGTTCGAAAATATATGTTTTTGTGATCATTATGCAACTAACCATCTCATTCCGTTAATGAACAATGATGTCGATAGATCCATGCCAACTTCGAGACGTATTGCACGTGCTTTCAGGCAAGTGAAAAGGCAACGATATCTCTTAATGTGACAACAACGTCATTATTCAACCAGCAGAGGACCAAAAAAGTCAACTCCTACGGAATCTCATCAATACTGAGTCTTGATGCAGGCAAATTAGCCATCATATTGCTTTGAGATTTAGCGTTTCGTCGTTTGCACACAACACAATCATTTACCACACGATAAGCTGCTGCTTTAGCGTCAAAATCCTAAAGCAGCGACAAATACAGTTTATAGTTGCATTTAGTCCCAGATGTCCCATTTTTTTGGAACGTCCGTTTTTGATTAGTGGAATGATTCAATTGTGCTTTTCCGGTGGTATAATTGGGTATCAAGTCAAAGCTAGCATAAGCTTCTCTCAGTCTTCCTCCTACACACATGATTCCATCAGTCAGGATAAAACTGAGCTTGTGCAACACCGAGGACTTTGTGGTGACGTTTCCGTGCCCCTTTAAATCTATTAGGCATAGCCTGAACAAAAGCATGTTTTTTGAATAAATGTAAACAATTGCAGTTTAGCAAACAATAATTCATTCACTGACACTGGCTTAAAATCCAAAGATACGCTCACAGCCTTTCACACCCTTCGTGAAGATAACTTGTCACTTTCAACAACCACCCAGCTGAAACTTTTAGCTTAAGCAAGGATAAGCATGTATCAAATATTGCACACCATCACTTTACCTATCTACTATCAACATACAAGTATTCTCATCATTACAAAGGTCAAAACTCTTGTACACACCATCTGTCGCTGGCGTTTTTAAGCAGACAATGATTAGGCCATTTTTTTTGGTGGCAGCCAGTGTTTCCTTTAAACGCGAAAAAAGTGCGAATTTGCGAAATTGTGTCCAGCGAATTCGCAGTTAAAATTCAAAAGTGCGTGAAAACGTCCGGCGGTTTTCGGTGGCTTTTCCGTTTGTTAAAATTTTTGCAATTTGGCGAGCAAAATCTCCAACCAATTGTTCATTGCGTGGGAGACAGTAAATAGGAATCAAAGGTTGGACCGCCGCTTTTTTAGTGCAGTGCAACGTCTCGCGTGAACATCGCCCGGTTGTGACACAACAGCGAGTGACGGTGACTTAAAACACTGCGCACGCCGTTACCACACTTTTTTTTCTATCACAAATCAACCCTAAAAGAATGAACATAAAGTAACCCTGCCAATTTCTGTGGTAGCTATAGAGAGGTGATAGGAAATAGCTCTAGAACTTCACTTTAACTTAAGAGAGTAGTTTTCGAGAGAAGTTTGAAGCTGGAACTGCTTAACTTTTTTGTTTTCTTTTACGTTTCAACGCTAATTTCAATCGCGTTTGTTAAGATAAAAAAGCGCATAGCTGTCAGTTTCACAAAAACGCGATTTTGTAAACTAGAAATATATAACGTCTCACTTTCTATTTATAAAATCTAAAAGTAAAAAAGAGTATGGCTTCTAACCAATTATACTTTTAAATCCCCTCCAGAATTTTTTTAAATAAAATGTAACTGACAGCTATGTGCTGTGATAGCTTGCCAGTCATGATTAAAATTAGCCTTGAAACGAGAAGAAAAAAATTAAGTGGAATTTCAATTTCTTTAAACTCGTTTTATGTTGAAATCTAGCCTTTTTTTAATTGCTGGAAAGGTAGTTTGTAATACAGTAGAATTTGCTTATGACTTTATGGCATTTGAAAGAATTGCTATTCACTATGTACCATTTCAAAATTGTCTTTTGATCCAACATTAAGGTGTATTGTCTAATATGGTCTACCAGTGAAAGAAAAATTATTAAGCAATGGAAGCAAACAGAAGGTTGTGGATTGCGAAAAGAAAACTTTTGTGAAGAGTAATTGTACGCGCGCGGCTATTGCAGTCTTTTACCTGTACGCAGTGGCGCTGGATAAAGTAGGCGGGGTCACCGAAAAATTTTTCCGGGGAGAGACGCTCCCTCGAAAACGCAGTAGAACTGTGAGGTTGTACATGCATAGTATACCTAAATATTTTTTGCAGTTAACGCCTCTCAGTGAAACCCTGTGGTTTTATGTGGAGAATGGAAATGAGAAAAATATATAACCGAGTCACATGCTTCTGTGCATTTTGAAAATGGGCCACATGCCAAAAACGGTTAAACAGCACTATTAATAGATAAAAAGTGTCATAATCGAACAAAGTACGTCTGAGGGGAAAATGAAGGATGCCTTTATACGCCAACCAAAGTTATCGGCAAACTGTAAGGCATGCGAAGTTAGCTAAGCGTATACGCTGACAAAATAGCAGTAGCCTACTGCAAGTATCTTTTTTTACACCTTCAAAATTTGTTACTAAGGCTGGTCTAGCCAAAATTTGTCCAGCAGTTTTCGTACATTTGCTAGCGATTTCGCACATGCACCGTCGGTTACGCACTTACTAAAATTTTTGAGGAAACACTGGTGGCAGCAAAAGAAACTTTGGGCCGCTGAACTATATCATTGATTTCAACAGTGTCGAGGCTGTCACTTCATGCGAAGCTAGATCTGCAAGGTTTACTTGTGATAGCACATGCCTCCAATCATTGTCGAATGTATATATCTTTCGACAAACGATAGCGTGTTGCCTGAAAATACAGGAAATCGTTTACACTCAGGCATGAAACTTCGAATTACTCTCATCGAATCTGACCAAGAAATATATGGCAGGTAAAATTAAGCTTACTTTTTACAAATTCTGCTAGTTTAACTGCGTCAATCGCAGCATCCAGTTCAGTTCTCCAAATTTTAGACTGAATACTGCAAGCAAGTAGAGCTTTTTCCCATTACCAGGCATCATTCTGCACGTGGAGAAGCATCAGCGATGGTATGCAGCTGTATGTAGGCAACGCCCTCATCTTCCAAGTTTATAACAACGGCGGAATCGAACTCCTTCCAAGTGCTGGAGACCTTTCTACTTGTTCTAACATGTGGCAATATATTCCGGAACTAAATTATCCCAATCCAGCTGTTTTCTGCACAACTCTAAACATTATCCTACTATCAACCACTACAGGAACAACAACGGATCAAAAAACTGATTGGTAAGTGGCAGAACTGAGCACTTGGTGAGTTTTGATTCTTTGCGCTGACTTTAAAACCAAATACATCGTCTTGAACCTTCCATTTGATTACAAAAACTTGGTCATTTACTTCATCCCCAGGAGAATTATCCTGAAGCACTTTGGCTCTATGACCTTTTTCATAACAGCTTCATTGTTGGATAGCCATTTAGTTAACTTGAATCCACCTCTTCTTAGTGGATTGGAGAGATTGTTAATTGACTTCATACCGGCAGATGCGGTGTTCACAGATGTTAAGAGATCATCCTGGTATAAATTTTTTTATCACTATTTTTACCTCTTCGGGTGAAAAGAATTTTCCGAACTCTTTGGCAGTGCGAAGCAGAGTAAATGCACAACTTTGGGATGAACGAGCAGCTAACAGTTATTTTTACCTTTTACTCCCTACCAATCTTGCATGCTTCCATCTTGCCTTCAAAAAATAATTTAAGAGAGTCTCTGTCATGTGGCGTCACTTACGCCTGATAGAACGTGGCTTGATGTCGCCCACAATTGCACTACGCTCTGTGCGGAATTTTAGCAAAATCCTATCAGCTTGTTGACAAGGTCAGGGTCTTTCATGAACTTGTCATTCAGGGATGTGTGATTACTGCACGTAGCGCAATAAAAAACCATTGTCTGTTGGGTTTGTGAGGATTCAGTATTGATATATGCCAAATCTTTTGCGAATTTATTTGCTCATTTTTCGGTGCGAACTCAGCATAGATCTTTTCCAGAGATTCATTTGCTCACAATACCGTTCTCTCACTGGATCGTTTAGCAATCCACGTTTTACTCCTTCCAGCCTTTTTTAAGCCATCAGCTCGCTATCAGGCACAGCACAATTTTTCTACAGAAATTGTAATTGCTTATAGCCATCTACGTGTTTGATTGACTGTTCCATTGAATTATATACAAACACGTCTTCACCGAAATACTTACATCCAAATTCCTTCATTTCATTAGTTTTCAACCATTTGATAAGTGCGCTTACGTTTATGTAATCGAATTGATTCCAGGAGGGAAGCCCTTCATTGACTAATAAGTATTTCACGTCTTTAATTTCTTCAGGCGCACCGCTGCTGAGGAAAAGCTTACCTAATCCACAAATTGTGTTGAGGTCCCACAACTCTGCCCTTTAAGTACCCAACCTAATGGAATCCTGATCGCCTGCCGGAGATAAGAATGGGTTAGGAGCTGGTCGTATTTCCATCAGAAATTGAAGATACGGATAATCATTGCGAGTAAGCAAGGATACATTAGCCTGCGTCACGCAAGGTAAGCTCTCCCCTTGCAAGTGAGGCCGATGTTTGAGATTTTTAATGACATTACTGCTTTTTGAACCAATATGAATGCAGTGAGTCATAAGTACTCGAGACATCTTACGACAAATTAACCCATCAAGAGATAGAAGATTAAGGTTAAACAACAAAAAATTTTTACGTTTGGGATATTTCGTTGTCAAAGTCTTAACGGAGCACTCAGTTTCGCGATTAGTGTTGCGCATTTTTAACTTTCTACAAGTGCAAATGACATACAGTAGATGACCCTGGATCGAGAAGCGCATACGTCATCTCTGTATTTCCCTAGCGGACACGTACAGATATAATGTCTAATTTTCCGATGAACCTGCGTAGAGGACAGTATTACTTACTGCGACTGCAGTTACATCATCATGCAATTAGCGATGGTGCTCAATGCTTTTGCAGTTTTCAACCTCACAAAATCTTCGACAATCTTTAGACTCATGTTCACTTCTTAAACGACAATATCATAAGTGGCTGTTGTATACAAACTGTTCCGCTTCCTGACAGTCTTTCTTTAAAAGTCCTAGCAATGCACAACTTGTATTGTTCCCCCTCAATAACAGCATTCTTCAAAATTAGCCGCTGGCCGATAATCGACTTGGCACAACTCTGTTTACTGGTTAAGCTACCAGATGAAGTAGTCGTAGTGAACACTTGGCTACGCTGTGGGCAAATGTAGCCTTGAAGAATATTGAGATTGCTTTTTCGGATTCAGGAATTACAACCTCGGCAAAATCTGAATATAGAGTACAGCAATGCAGCTTATGCACATTCATAGCTTTTGAGATCCAGTCCGGTCGAGTTCCAAAGACAACTTTTGAGCTAATGAAGCTATGAAATCTATGCCAGAAAGACTTCAATATTCAACGACGTAAGACACCGTTTCATTTGCACTATTAGATTTTCAAGGCCTGCATTATCGTAGAGGTGTATTTTGGGCATGCTTTACAAACTTCTAAAAGCATCTGCTGATCGTGTGCGGTTGACCTTAATGTTCATATAATTCACTCGACATTAGGTTATAACATTCCCGCTTGTCGTACCCACGGGCAAGGTGCTTTATTTCTACACCAATCAACAGCCGCCTCAACGTGGTGGTGCGGTCTCCGACCCCGTTTGGGTTGGGTCGAAATGGCTGTTGGCCTTACCGAGGGTCCCAGTTACCCCAGGCACTCCCCTTCATTTTTTCGCTATGCTGCCCCCTGAACGACCGCAGAAGGGCAGCACACAGCTTCTTCAAAATCGGTCGCCTGTTTTCTCTTTTTCTTCTCTCCTGCTCTTCTCTTGCCCTTTTTTGTCTCCTCATTCTTCTCCTCATTCTTCTCCTCCTGATGAGCGGTAACGTTCATCCCAACCCTGGCCCCATGTTTCCCTGCTCTGTGTGCGCCGGAAATGTGACCTGGCGGGGCCAGTCAGTGCAATGCTGCACTTGCACCATATGGGTCCATCTAAGGTGCTCACAACTTTTCCTCTCCAAATTCAGAGCTCTTGGCCGCTCTCACTCTTGGAACTTCCCCCTGCCGTACCACTGTGACTCCCCCCTCGGACTCCTCCGACATGTATACCTCCACTGTACAATCTGGACCCCCTCTGCTAATGCAGCACTCTTGCCCCACCCTCGTCTCCAAACCTCTTATCCCCATCTGCCCACTTTATATCTTCCCCTGCCCCCTCATCACCGTCCCTTGCTCCTGACTGTCCTTCTGCGCCACCTGCCTCCTCTCCCCCCCCCTGACTCTCTCAGGGTTCTCCAATGGAATGCTGGAGGTCTTCGAGCCAGGAGCACTGAACTACTTCGCTTTCTCTCAACCCACTCTGTCGACCTTATCTGTATCCAGGAATCCAATCTAAACTCATCTTCCTCTTTCCGGATTCCTGGATTCTCTGCTCTGCACTCTGATCGCATCCACTCCCGGTCTGGCATTCTCTCTCCTGATGCCATGCACGCTAGCGGTGGCGTTGTCATTTTCGTCAGGCAGGGCCTATCCTTCTCTGAACTTTCTACTTCCTCTCTTTCTTCGCTTGATCCCTACTCTGATTATGTAGGGGTCAACATCTCTCTTAACAACTCCTCTTTGCTCTCTTTTCTTAATGTGTATGCTCCCCCTATTCACTCCTTCCCAGCGGATGGCAAAATCGACTCCTTTTCTCCCTCCATTCTCTCCTCCTCCAGAAATCTCTTCATTCTAGGAGACTTCAATTGCCATCAGCCCCTCTGGGACTTTAGAAGTACTTCCGACCCCCACCGGGAGGAAGTATTCGACTGGGTCATCTCTTCTGACCTCCTCCCGCTCAATGACCCTGACACACCCACCCTTCTCCATTGCTCCTCTGGTAGTCGCTCCTCTCCTGACATCTCCTTTGCTCCCTCTCTTGCCTTTTCTTGCTCCTGGGAGGTGCTTCAGGACCTGGGTTCTGACCACCTGCCAATTCTTTTGTCTGTCCTTCTCTCTCCGGTCTATCGCTCCAACGAGCGTCCCCCTTCCTTCAATTTTCAGAAAGCTCGCGAGGATGGGTTTGCCTCCTACTTTGACTTTCACTGTCCATCTGCAGAGGAATACTTGTCTCATTCTCTTTCCTCTGCTGCTGCTCTCTTTAGCTCTCTGGCACTGAATGCGGCCAAATTTTCCATTCCTTTCGACCGCATTAAACGCCCTCCTAAAGCCTGGTGGTCTGCTGAGGTGGAAAGTGCGGTTAGTGAAAGACGCAAGGCTTTTGCTGCCGCTCACAGAAGTGATGAAGATCGCCAGGCTTACATCTCCGCTTCTCGACGTGCCTCGACAGTCATCGCCAAAGCCAAAGTTGAGGCATGGCAGACGACTTGCTCTTCTCTTTCACCTAAATCTAATCCTAAATCTGTGCACTCTCTTCTTTGCTCTATCGCTGGCTCTCCTTCCTCGTCTTCCTCCTCTCCTAACTTCCCCAACTGTTCTTTTTCGAAGGTTTGGTCTATGCCGCTTACCTGCGGTCCCACTTTTCCGTTTCTCAGCCAAATGCCTTGCGTAGCAGAGCCAGAGGCTACCTCTCTGAGCTCCGCCGAGCCACGTGCCTGAGGAGTTTCACTCGTCCTTTTGCTCTCCCTTCTCTCCCGCTGAATTTCTTGCGGCTGTCTTCAACCTTTTCTCGTCCATTGCCACTGGCCCAGACAAAGTTGCCTATCCCATACTAAAGCATCTTCCTCGCTCTGGCATGGATTTACTTCTTCACATCTTCAATTTTTCATGGCCTTCGCATTCCTTTCCTTCCATCTGGAAGATATCTCCCATTATTCCCATACACAAGATGGGAAAGCCTCTCGACTTTCCTGCTTCCTTCCGGCCTATCTCTCTCACCTCCTGCGTATCAAAGCTTTTTGAATGCATCCTTCTATCCCGTCTATTCTGTCCTGTAGCTTTCTCAGTCCATTTCGGATGGGTTTAACAAACCCAGGCCGGGCTCTCGGACGATCCTGTCTACTATTGATTTCTCGAAAGCTTTAGACTCTGTCTGGCATCCCGCCCTTTTCCACAAACTCATTTCGGCTGGCCTCTCCTTGCTTTGCTCGTTGGACTCCATCTTTCCTTTCTGATAGGCGCGCTTGTCTGATTTTTCAAAGTCACAAAAGTCATTCTTTTCGAGTCCGTCGAGGTGCTCCGCAAGGATCCGTTCTTGGCCCTATACTTATCTCTCTCTTCATCAATGATCTTCCGGCTTCTCTGCCTTCTTCCGTCAGCTGCTCTCTTTACGCTGACGATCTGGCCCTCATCTCCCTCGGTCCCCACTGCGGTGGAAGCCACACAAGGAGCTCTGTTTGAATTGGAGCGTTGGCCTGAGTACAGATGTCTTCCTCTCAATCCGAGCAAATGTGAGGCCTCCTTCTTTTCAGTGGATCCCCACCTACCTAACCACCAGCCCAACCTCCTCCTACTCGGCTCCTGCCTCCGTTTCAACCCCACTACAATCTTTCTTGGGGTCACCTTCGACCGCACTCTTTCCTTTTCTAAACATGTATTTTCGCTGAAGGCCAAATTCTTCCCACGTCTCAAGGCCTTACGCTGTATCTCTGCTTCCTCATGGGGCCCATCTAAGGAGTCCTTCTGTCTTCCGTATACAGCTTTTCCTCGGCCCCTTCTCACTTATGCTTCACCCGGATGATTTGCTTTCCTAAGCGCTACCAATCTTACCAAATTGGAACTTCTTCACCGAGCGGCCAGTCGCGCCATCACCGGCTGCCTCTCGTCCTCCCCTATCCCACTTCTTCTCTCCGAGGCTTCTTTACCTCCCCTACGTGTCACCCTGACTCATTCCACTCTTTCATCTAATGAGCGGGCTCTTCATCTCCCAACCTCCTTTTCCATTTCAGGTTTGGCCAGACTTGGAGTGAAACCAAGACTGTGCAGATCGTCCTGGAGAGCTTTTGCACTCTCTCGGACGCTCTAAGATCGTCCACTCACCCGCTCATGCTTCCTTGTACCTCTTCTAGGGAGGCTCTTCTAGCTTGCCCTCCCTTTCCTCCTTGAAATCTTCCCTCCTTCACGGTGGAGTCCACCCTTTCCTCTCCATACTCTCGCTCTGATTTCCCTCTCTCGCCAAGGTGCAGCTCTCGCCCACCTTGACTCTCTCTCCTCCCATGATTTGGTACTCTGGACAGACGGCTCTGCTCCTTTTCCTTTTCCTTTTGGCGGCTCCGGCATACTTGCCAACTGCTCTCTTTGTGGCACTGAGGCTACTCTTTCTGTTTCGGCAGGCCCAGCATGCTCAAGTTTTTTTGCTGAAGCCGGCGCCATTCTGCACGCTCTTTGCTGGTCTCGGCAGCACCAACAAGTCTTCCATTTCTCTTCTCTTCTCTTACTATCTGACTCTCGTTCTGTCCTCACCTCCCTGTGCACTCCTCCATCTTTCCTCTTATCTCAAACTCTGTGGCAGATCTGTCAGGAACTGTCTTCTCTTTCCTCCTGTTCTATCAGACTACAATGGGTCCCCGGACACTCGTTTCTCCCGGGGAACGGCGCGGCTGATGAGCAGGCCAGACGGGGAGCGCTAGTTGCGCCCTCTGCAATCCCTTGTTGTCTCTATCCTCTTATCTCTCGTATCCACTCTTCCCTTTCCTCGGACTGGAGGCGTACTGTCTCATCGAAGTATTTTGACTCACAGGTTCCCTCGATTTACGTTGAGGAACTTGTGCTCCCTCGTCATGCTCGCTGTGTTCTCTCGTCTACGCTGCAACGGACACAGCCTGCTGTTAGGTTCTTATCTCTCTACGATTGGCAGAATCGAGAATTCTTCCTGCAGCGCCTGTGAACACTCGTCCCAGGATATTTCTCATCTCATTCTGCACTGTCCAGCTACGGACTCTTTGCGCCGCTCACTCTTTGGCGACTCTCTGTCTCTCTACGACCTCTGGTCCAGGCCCTGGATAGTTGCCCGACTTTTGGGGCTCCATGGTCTTCCTTGATGCCCCCATCCCTCGGAAGGGGCCGGGTAATCAGCAACAACAACAACAACGACAGGTGCTTCATTTTGTTTACACTTTTTTGTTGCAGCGTTGCAGCAAGAACACAACTTTCAAATCATCAGAGTCCACTTCAGCAGCAATGTGAACCTTCAATGGGTTTACGAAACCCCAGTAGTCCATAGGATCACTTTTAAACTCTTCAACTGCAGGTTTTGGCAGAACTCTTTCACTGATCTCAACAACAGATCTAACATGCTGAGCGTGACTTTTTGTCATGAGCGTTAGCATCCATTATCACATCAAGATTGCGTCATTGAACTGATTCTGGTTCAATAACATTGGTGGAATGTTGTCGTCTCCTGCAAGGCAATAGGTGTTCGTTATCATTTTCAGTTAATCTTTTAGGGTCAATGTCGAGCTTTTCATCTGCATATTTAGCAAACGGCGTTTGTCTTTCTCGAGCAGAGCGTCCCATAAAATCGAGGATTACATTCGGCCATGGCTGATCTATTTCACTGCTGGGCAAGCTGGTTGTTGGATTATCCGGAACCTTTTTTTGTCCAATCCACGCTGCGGTAACCTGTACTCGCTACAGACGCCACTTTCAAAGCTAACTTTTAAGCTTCAGTAAGTTCCAGCTCTATGAGTTTTTGATATGCTCTTTGTTCAGCCTCCAATTTTAATTCGATCCTGGTTACTCTTTATTCTTCCATGTTCTTTTCTTTCTCTAGATGATTCACCAGACGAGCAAGCTTCAACCTCACTTTGGTTGCTTTTACAAGAGAGCTGCTCGTACTCGAAACTGCCGATGTCGAAACTTTGTGGCTTTTACCATGAAGTAACAATACATCTGCATCATGCACTCCTACGTTGTGCTGAGTGGCCAGTCGCTCAACAATGTCAAGTTTACTGGTTGTGAGCCCCTCGACGTTTAGCTGGAATATTCGTAAAGGCAATCCTTGCCGAGTACTCTTCTTTTTGGCGATTTTCCCAGCTGGGGTGGCCTCAGGCCCTAAAAAGGGCCGTTTGTGCTTTCGTATGTCGAGAGCGGGATCATTTTCTCTGACTTGATGAGCTTCGTTTCGCTTCTTCATTAATTCAGCTTGAATTGCTGCTTCAATGTTTTAGCTACTTACAGGAGGGACCACGTGATGGTGCTCATCTTCCCCCCGGATATTTGATCCCCTGGAGATAATGAGACAACAACACCTCAAACGAAAGACGATGCACTCCTAGACGAGAAACAAGCTTCTTAATTCTCAGGCTGCACATTCGGCAACACACGCGCACTGTTTGTTTTCGACAAAGAAACAGTTTTTCCTTACCAGAGCGCAACAAACTCATACCAGGTACACTGAATTCGGATAAAGCATTTTTTCTGAAAGGTAACTCACCTGTAGCACTCGGCCTGGGATTGGCAATGCTTTTCCAGAAGGCGAAACACACCAGGCATACCACACTCGACCATATCACATTTTACTGACAGGTGACACATCAGTGCTTTTAGGCAGTTAAAGGTCATTCAGCCATTTTTACACTTTTCTACGAATGTTTTTATTCACTGCAAATATATCAATTTTGTGGGAAATGCTGTCAGCAATGGTAGCATTTTCATCAAAATCTACGCAAGAAACCGATAAATTATAAAATTACGATTTACTTCCTCAAATACGTTACGCACTTTATCAGCAACTGAGCGTGTAGCTCGCTTTGTTAAAAATTTCATTACAGCATATTTAGCGCTCTAAAATGGACAGCGATATCGTCGTTATCGATTACTTAGGCAAGCCAACAACAGGACTAAGTTCTGTTAACAAAACTTCACGTTCAAAACGCAAGTCTACGATGGGTCATAGAACACGATGTTGTGATATTACAGTCTATAAGTTATTGCAACCTTTATTGCACCTATGTACACAGCAAAATAAATTTTGAATATGCAATTTACGTCTCCAATTTCAAAGACCTTGATCTCTCGTAATCAAGCAGGAATAGTTCTGCCACGAGCATAAAGTTGCATACCTGTCCAACTTGAAAATCTTCATTACCAGCTATGATTGACACCAGTTTTTGTTGTTGAAGAACCAAGTAATCCTTGTACGTCTCCGAGACTCCGAATATAGATTTAACACTATGCGTTTCCGGAACTCCGGAAATATAAACTTGAAACCTCGTTACGTCGCACCAACCTAGGATGACGGCCGTTTCCCGACAAAATGAATACTGTCTTTCAACGAATCATAACCAGTTTCTTTTAAATAAGTACCAGTAATATTTACACTTGACACCACATTCATATGTGGCAAATGATAATTTACACAAATAAATTGGATCACAAAGAAAAGCTCAGTGTACTATAGCAGCCTATAAACAGAAATAAACATATCACTTACCAAATTCGTAATCACCAACGGCAATAACTTCCACACAAATAACGCCATTCGATTATAATCCACATTACACATCGACAATGTAATGCTGACATGGTTTAACAAAACATATTGCTGACATGGCTGTGAAGAGAATACTTAACTTAAAATCTCGGCTATTGATAAACACATAAGTTCTTCAACGCAGGTATCACTGCTCTCAATACGAAAGTGCACCAGCAAAACAAGCTCAAAGAAAGGTTGCACAAAAAGTGTTTTTAACTCGATCATGCAAGCGGCATCAACACACAAATGGGGCGATGTTGGCGCTTTGATGGAATAATGCTTAGGCTTAGCAACCACGCACAAATCACACACCTAAAACTCAAGAAACTGATTGGAAAATGTAACATTATTACAGGATAAATATAACAAATAATAACAAATGCTTAAAACAATTGATTTAAAATTCCGATAAATACTGAACGGGAAGAAGAATCCTGATTGTACAGCAAAGTTTTTAAATTCGATCAAAGTACCTACTCTGCTGGATTGGAATAGAGAAGCTTCTCACCCGACATATCGTAAAAGATTTTTGGGTGCCCACCAATGAT
The DNA here is from genome assembly GCA_963675345.1 of Trididemnum clinides. Taxonomy (NCBI): domain Eukaryota; kingdom Metazoa; phylum Chordata; class Ascidiacea; order Aplousobranchia; family Didemnidae; genus Trididemnum; species Trididemnum clinides. The sequence continues at coordinate 17,786,804 of OY776295.1, read as the reverse complement.
AGTCTGCCGTGTTTAAGTTGAGGCTACTAGTCTTTTATTTATACATGGTTGGAAATGGCTACCGCTTTTTCCAAGACCATCAACTTTCACCATGCTCCTTGTTCCTACTTGCTTGATTAAGTTTGCGATGTGAGATCTGAATGTTTATCTTTGCACTTTGCCTCCACCTCAGGAAAGAAGTGAGGGCATCAACATTGAATACCCTTCACATTGGAATATATTTTCTTTTCACGTGAATCATGTTTTTCGATTTCAATGTCAGTGCATTGCAAAAATGAACAAATCAAATTGAAATAACACGATTGTTACTACGGCTCGAGTATGCTGATTAATCGTTGTTGTTTTTTTAACATTCGTCGAGAAGTCGCCGTTTAGCCGCAGTGAGGCAATGGTGATTGTTACGGGCTTCGGATCGAAGGGTTTGGAGTTCAAATTTTGTAAAAGCGCCATTGGTATTTGCCAGGAAGGGCATCCGGAATTCAAAGTGCTGCGATGCTCCAGCAAAAAATCTCAATCGAAAGCGAGTTAGTTGTGATAGACACGACATACATCGAATCAGCACTTCTGAGCCTGCGAAACTTGGAAAAAAAAGACATAACATCGATATTTGTGAAGAGGAGGATTTAGAATTCAAAAGTGCTGTGTTGTCATAGTGAATAGCCTGACTCGAAAGTGAGTGCATAGTGGCAGACACACACTAAACCAGCACCATTTAACTGGTAAAAATTCGAATATACAAGCAAACTGATTGTGTGCGAAGTGTATATTGCAAAATTTAACTACCCATCTTCAAACATTATACCTGTGCTCTTTATTTTTAAGTTATTGAATTTTATTCCAGAAACATATGGATATTTTTTAAATTTAGAGAAAAATTCGACAGCATTATTATTCGTCTGTCAGTTACATGGACAGTAGAGTTGGTCTGGTTCTCGATCAACTTGACAAATCTGGTTTTGCAAACAATACAATTGTTTTCTTTTTCGGAGATCATGGTAAGATTTCAAAAATTTATATTTTATTTGTGTAAAGTCCAACATTCAAAGGGCGAAACTGGCTGCAGTCGACATTGCGCAAGATATGTTGAGAAGGTGACGGTGCTGCTTTGTTTTGAGGCTGATTCAATGCGATTCGATTGTTTTTTTGAGGGCATTTCTGCATAGATTTAAGAATTTTGAAGAGAAGAAAGGCAATCTACGCATATTTTCTCTAGAACGATGCAGGACTGAGATGTTTAATGTTAGAATATTTATTTTTGAGGTTGGAGTTTGGGAGAGCATGGCGAATTTTCTAAATTTGAAAATCTTGAAGTGGTTACTCGTGTACCGTTACTTGTTTATGTGCCTGGCATAACTGATGGAGGCAAATCACGTAAGCAACAAGGACAGATATTTCCTTTTCAAGATGTTTTGAAAAATCCAAAAGCGTTTGTACCAAATACAGGTGAGCAATTCAAAGTTTCGTGACTGGTTTAATTACCTTTAATTATTACTTAGCAGTCGAGTAAACTTGTGATGTGACTTGCTGTACATCAGTATTTCTTAACCTGGGGCAAAGTTTTTCATTCTTGGAAACGAATTTCGTTATTGGACTTTGCATTCCTTTCCTTCCATCTGGAAGACCTCTTCTATTATTCCCATACACAAGATGGAAAGTCTCTCGACTCTCCTGCTTTCGACTCTGTCTGGTATCCCGTTCTTTTCCATAAACATATTTTGGCTGGCCTCCCTGCTTGCTTTGCTCGTTGGACTCCATCTTTCCTTTCTGATAGGCGCGCTTGTGTGGTTCATCAAATCACAAAAGACGCTCCTTTCGAGTCTGTCGAGGTGCTCCGCAAGGATCCGTTCTCGGCCCTATACTTATCTCTCTCTTCATCAATGATCTTCCGGCTTCTCTGCCTTCTTCCATCAGCTGTTCTCTTTACGCTGACGATCTGGCCGTTTGGTCCTCTTTTCCCTGGGTCCCTATTGCTGTGGAGGCCACACAAGGAGCTCTGATTCGATTGGATCACTGGTCTGAATACAGGTGTCTTCCTCTCAATTCGAGCAAATGTGAGGCCTCCTTCTTCTCAGTGGATCCCCACCTACCTAACCACCAGCCCAACCTTCTTTTACTTGGCTCCCGCCTCCGTTTCAATCCAGCTTCAATCTTTCTTGGGGTCACCTTCGACCGCACTCTTTCCTTTTCTAAACATGTATTTTCGCTGAAGGCCAAATTCTTCCCACGTCTCAAGGCCTTACGCTGTATCTCTGCTTCCTCATGGGGCCCATCTAAGGAGTCCTTCTGTCTTCCGTATACAGCTTTTCCTCGGCCCCTTCTCACTTACGCTTCACCCGGATGGTTTGCTTTCCTAAGCGCTACCAATCTTACCAAATTGGAACGTCTCCACCGAGCGACCAGTCGCGCCATCGCCGGCTGCCTCTCGTCCTCCCCTATCCCACTTCTTCTCTCCGAGGCTTCTTTACCTCCCCTACGTGTCACCCTGACTCATTCCACTCTTTCATCTAATGAGCGGGCTCTTCATCTCCCAACCTCCTTTTCTGTTTCAGGTTTGGCCAGACTTGGAGTGAAGCCAAGACTGTGCAGATCGTCCTGGAGAGCTTTTGCGTCCACTCACCCGCTCATGCTTTTTTCTACTTCTTCTAGGGAGGCTCTTCTAGCTTGCCCTCCCTGTCCTCCTTGAAATCTGCCTTCCTTCACGGTGGAGTCCATTCTTTCCTCTCCATGCTCTCGCTCTGATCTCCCTCTCTCCCGCCAAGGTGCGGCTCTCGCCCACCTTGACTCTCTCCCCCCTCGTGATTTGGTACTCTGGACAGACAGCTCTGTTCGTTTTCCTTTTGGCGGCTCCGGCATACTTGCCAACTGCTCTCTCTGTGGCACTGAGGCTACTCTTTCCCTTTCAGCAGGCCCAGTATGCTCAAGTTTTTTTGCTGAAGCCGGCGCCATTCTGCACGCTCTTTGCTGGTCTCGGCAGCACCAACAAGTCTTCCATTTCTCTTCTCTTCTCTTACTATCTGACTCTCGTTCTGTCCTCACCTCCCTGTGCACTCCTCCATCTTTCCTCTTATCTCAAACTCTGTGGCAGATCTGTCAGGAACTGTCTTCTCTTTCCTCCTGTTCTATCAGACTACAATGGGTCCCCGGACACTCGTTTCTCCCGGGGAACGGCGCGGCTGATGAGCAGGCCAGACGGGGAGCGCTAGTTGCGCCCTCTGCAATCCCTTGTTGTCTCTATCCTCTTATCTCTCGTATCCACTCTTCCCTTTCCTCGGACTGGAGGCGTACTGTCTCATCGAAGTATTTTGACTCACAGGTTCCCTCGATTTACGTTGAGGAACTTGTGCTCCCTCGTCATGCTCGCTGTGTTCTCTCGTCTACGCTGCAACGGACACAGCCTGCTGTTAGGTTCTTATCTCTCTACGATTGGCAGAATCGAGAATTCTTCCTGCAGCGCCTGTGAACACTCGTCCCAGGATATTTCTCATCTCATTCTGCACTGTCCAGCTACGGACTCTTTGCGCCGCTCACTCTTTGGCGACTCTCTGTCTCTCTACGACCTCTGGTCCAGGCCCTGGATAGTTGCCCGACTTTTGGGGCTCCATGGTCTTCCTTGATGCTCCCATCCCTCGGAAGGGGCCGGGTAATCAGCAACAACAACAACAACAACAATTTCGTTATATTTTTTCGATGATATTGCTGTAATGATTGGCCAGTTGTGTTGTTTGATCACGCTCTGCAATGCGTTTGCAGCTGTGCTGATTACATTCGTATAGCAGTCAATGCAGTTACAGTCTAAGCTGTACAAGCTACATAGTCGCCATATGACAAGTGTGTATTTTTAAATTAATCGAACTTGTTAGTAGAAGTAAAAAAATATTCAGGAGAAATATGGTAAATTGAATTTATAAAGGAGTAAAAAGTGTGTGAACATTGCTTTAAGTGGTTAACGATTTTAGGCTTTGATTTGCGTGAATCACCTACTACTTTAATGAGAAAGCAGACACGATGGATGGTCTATTTCTCTTCTACTCTAGTGTGGATGCGCGATAAATGATACAGCAGTGCTCCACGTGATTATTCCAAGTATGCTGCAGCGTAACCCTAACCAAACTCAGATATCTTTTTTCAATAAACCAGGTGATTTGAAATTTGAACGTTGCATCACCTAGACAGTTTACGAAGCCAAACTCGAGACAGGGCGCTGAATTTTGTAAGTTTTTTACGTCATTACTTGTGTTAAAAAGAACAATCCACCCTAAGGTAGGAAGATTTTGAAGTGTATTACTGATTTTGGAAGTTTGAAAATGTGCGGTTAGTGAGAAAAGCATTGTGGAGCAAGATGTCACTCCACACTTCAGCACGCTGGTTTGTAGTGATGAAGCACGTTTCATACACATTTTATTGTTTTCATAGGACCACAAGCTGACGAACTTGTGGAAGCAGTGGATATCTTTCCAACTTTGGCCGATTTAGCAGGATTACCTATTCCGCCTACGTGTCCGCCTAATCCGTTTAAGGTTAGTAGCATAAGATCGGAAACATGCAAAAGACTATTTGCTGAGGTGCAAGCGGGCGTGAGAGGTAATTTTTTCCTGCGATGGAATAGCTATGTTTAACTGCTTTATTGTGGTGCTACTTTGTTGTTTACCTTTCCTCAAAGGAGAAAAACCGAATCTGGTTTTTCGCCGCAAACCATCAAGATTACGTTATCAATAGGTGGCAGTCTATTTCCATCCCGGTAGTAGAGGGTATGAAAGAGTTTCTATCTTGAAAGCCAACGCACTTTCTCTGATGTAACCACAACTAATTAGCATCAATTTTAGATGAACGTCAATTAACAAGTCAAGTTTCTGTTACAGATACAGCTTTGTACTGAAGGCTTTAGCTTCAGAAAAGTGATTGAGAATTCTGTCGGAAAATTTGCTCGCAACTCGCCATCACGTAAGACAGTAGCTGGTACACTAATCAAACTTGAGAGAACTTTATTGTATATTTCGTTCTTTCTGTATAGGTTGACGTGATTGTATTGCACGGTTGGGGTCAACAGAAAATATAACACGTTCGTGGAGACGATTCCACCTAAACTTAAGTCAATATCATAATGACTACTTTTTGATTGATGACGACTCATGTTGAAGCCGAACTGTCTCCAAGAAGATGTTTTTTGTTAGCTTTTATTTTTGCAACCAAATCATTTCAAAGATCCAGTTTTGCTGCTTTAAAAGTTTGAAATAAATGTGAATCAATATTATTCTTCAAATTATACTGTAGAGTTATCTATTATGTCTGCATGCAAACCATTTGTTTTTCCGTGACATGCATTGTGATAGCATAGGTAGCTTTTACAGAGTAATCAATAACTGAAATCACTCCAGCTTACGGTTGAACTGCGCGAAAGTCTAAAACGATTCCAATGGGGTTTTTAACCCACAATCTATTGATTACCGTTCGATGTGTTATCACATGAGCTACGGAATGTTTATTTGCTATTATAGATTTGTCAAGACTCTAGAACGCCATAGAGACATATAGTGACGCATTAGTTATATACCAGGGTTGTAATAATAGGTGACCTTCAATGCAGGTGTGTATGCTGTTATGCGCGAATAGTAATTGGATATTTATACTTATCAGAGGCTCGAATATCGCGGTAATGGTTTTTAGTCTTTCGCGTTGATTCCTAAAAAGTATAGCTGACCCCACCCCGACTTGTAATTGTTCATAATGCAAAATATAAATTTTATAGAAGATTACCGTTCGTTATCACGTTGTAATAACTTGCTACATGTCACTAAAACGCTTTTAGCATAATTTTGTTTTTCAGAAACCGAGGAGTCGTTATGGAAAGACGCTGTGTTTAGTCAGTATCCCCGTCCTTCTGATTATCCACAGAAAAATTCCGATTTTCCTTCGCTCAAAGATATCAGAATAATGGGCTATGCTATGAGGACCAAGGCTTATCGATTTGTTGAATGGGTCGCGTTCAATCATAAGAGTTATGAAGCGGATTTCGATAAGGTTTGTATGCAGTTTAGAAGCCATTGGCTCTTTCGTTTCCTGCTGGCCTTGATACGTTGGTATGTAGTTTGTGATATGGATGAATTATGATCACATGTACAAAACTTGGCATGTCACTAGATACGCTGCTTTAGTAATTGCTAGTTTGTGACATAGGTTATAGCAAGTTGTACCGTCTAGTCTTCCAACAAAAAAAAATACAGTAGCTGTGATTTTCTTGGATAGAACAGTGAAGCGATTTACGTAATACAGTATGTTGTAAGAAAGCGACTAAAAGAGGTTTGCCTATTACTTCTTAGATAGGTAGCGATACTACAGTACTTGGTTAACGTTTAATATCTTGCATATCAAGCGCTCGCTGATCAAAGTTTGATACAATAGCAAGTGGTTGGTAGATATTTAAGAGCAGCTGACGTCTTTTTTTACGGTAAAGTGTGAGAATATTTTCTGGATGAATATCTGTTCAGGAACTTGAAACCTATATTATTTGTAAAATTGTTTCAAAGGCACTTTATTGCTGTTGGTATTGCGCTACTTTTTCTTAGGCCTTGAGGTGTAGGCATGGCGGGAGACCGTAGACTCAAACCAAAGGTCGTAAATAAGGCATTGTCAAGAATAGGTAGCGTAAATAGGCCACAGCATGGCAAAACGACAGGGTGTCGGAAGTAGGATGACTACAAAGCTGCTAAAGTTTAGTTCTCTGGAGGGCAATTAGAAAATATTGTCTGTTATAGTGTATTGGCAACGTCCTCTCATTTTCGGTACAAATTTAAAAAAGCGCATTTTTAGGTTCACGCCAAAGAACTGTATTTACGTGATTCTGACCCGTTAGAAGTCTACAATGTAGCTGATGAACCAATGTATGCGATGCTTGTACAGGAATTACACAAAAAGCTTCTAGCAGGTTGGAGAGCCGCTATGCCGAAATGACCGATTGTAAGCTGCTACGCAGTTGGAAGCTGTATTCGCGTATTTCATGTCATTTGATTTATAGTTATACCTGCTTGTGTCATGTTTAGTTAACTTTTACCAACCACTTCACAAAGAATTGTGATTTTTGCCTGTTTGTATTGTTTGCATTTATCTTCTATTGCGCATTTGTTACTAGGTAATAGACATTTTTTCAACTCAAGTGCGGAGTTTAATTTAGTACTGCTTGTGTGACTGTGATTTTTCATTTTTGTTATCAATAATTTTAAGAGATTTTGTTTGCCATTGTTCATTTGTATTTGACATTTATGCATCATAAAAAGTGCAAATTACACACTGACTTTAAAACGTCAAAGACGGCATTTGCTTTTTGTGGTGGAATCTTAATCCGACTTTAGTTGAAACAGCTTTTCGTTCAAGTAGGCCTGCGACATAAAGGCTGAATACAATGATATTGAGTAAAGTGATGTTTTACATATTTTTGTTTACAGGAAGTAGATCCTACGTTGCATTCTAACAATATTGTAAGCGTATTGTTAACACCTGGTTGGGTGATATACTTTATCCTGTCACAGAAAAACTTTGTGTAGCTGTTACCCCACTTTTTAGAATGTGAACTTAGGGCAAAAGCATGTAGTTTTAGAACCCTGTAAACTCTCCATGGTGCGGACCAGAGATACACAGAGAGCGAGCAACCGATGAATGTGGCGTAAAACGTTGAACATTCAAAAGTGGCTGCTGCAAGAGTGAAAGTGTGGTCCAAGCAAAAAAGGTAGTCGGACTTTTAGAGCTGATCCTGAAATATAGGCTGGTGGAGTTTGTCGTAACGAAAGCCCGAAGTAAGAGAAAGCTAGCGACGAAAAAAAAAAGAGTCGTCAGCATGAAAGGCCGCTGACCGAGAAGAGAGGTAGGTAGATCATTAGATAAAAAGAACGAATCTCTGCTGACTGCACCAATCAACAGCCGCCTCAACGTGGTGGTGCGGTCCCCGGCCCCGTTTGGGTTGGGTCGAAATGGCTGTTGGCCTTCCCGAGGGTCCCAGTTACCCCGGGCACTCCCCATTCATTTTTTCGCTATGCTGCCCCCTGAACGACCGCAGAAGGGCAGCACACAGCATCTTTAAAATCGGTCGCCTGTTCTTACCTTTTCTTCTCTCCTGCCCTACTCTTGCCCTCCTTCGTCTCCTCATTCTTCTTCTTCTCCTGATGAGCGGTAACGTTCATCCTAACCCTGGCCCCATCTTTCCTTGCTCTGTGTGCGCTGGAAATGTGACCTGGCGGGGCAAGTCGGTGCAATGCTGCGCTTGCTCCAAATGGGTCCATCTAAGGTGCTCACAACTTTTTTTATCTAACTTCAGAGCTCTTGGCAGCTCTCACTCTTGGAGCTGCCCCCCCTGCCGTAACACTGTGACTCCCCCCTCCTCGGACTCCTCCGGCACGTATACCTCCACTGTGGAATCTGGCCCCCCCTCTGCTAATGCTGCACTCTTGCCCCACCCTCGTCTCCAAACTTCTTATCCCCCATCTGCCCATCTTATATCTCCTTCCCCTACCCTTCCACCACCGTCCCTTGCTCCTGGCTATACTTCTGCACCTCCTGCCTCCTCTCCTCCCCCTGACTCTCTCAGGGTTCTTCAATGGAATGCTGGAGGTCTTCGAGCCAGGAGCACTGAACTACTTCACTTTCTTTCATCCCATCCTGTCGATCTTATCTGCATTCAGGAATCCAATCTTAACTCCTCTTCCTCTTTCCGGATTCCTGGATTCTCTGTTCTGCGTTCTGATCGTACTCACTCCCGGTCTGGCATTCTCTCCTCTGATGCCTCGCATGCCAGTGGCGGCGTTGTCATTTTCGTCAGACAGGGCCTATCCTTTTCTGAACTTTCTACCACCTCTCTTTCTTCGCTCGATCCCTACTCTGATTATGTAGGGGTCAACATCTCTCTAAACAAATCCTCCTCGGTGTCATTTCTTAATGTGTATGCCCCCCCTATTCGCTCCTCCCCAACGGATGGCAGAACCGATTCCTTCTCTCCCTCAATTCTTCCCTCCTCCAGAAATCTCTTCATTCTGGGGGACTTCAATTGCCATCACCCGCTTTGGGACTCAAGAGGTACTTCCGACCCCCGTGGGGAGGAAGTATTCGACTGGGTCATCTCCTCAGACCTCCTCCCCCTCAATGACCCTGACACACCCACCCTTCTCCATCGCTCCTCCGGCAGTCGCTCCTCTCCTGACATCTCCTTTGCTCCTTCTACTCTTGCTTTTTCTTGCTCCTGGGAGGTGCTTCAGGATCTGGGTTCTGACCACCTACCAATTCTTCTATCTATCCCTCTCTCTCCGGTCTTTCACCCCAACGAGCGCCCCCCTTCCTTCAATTTTCAGAAAGCTCGCTGGGATGACTTTGCCTCCTACTTTGACTTTCACTGTCCATCTGCAGAGGAATACTCGTCTCTTTCTCTTTCCTCTGCAGCTGCTCTCTTTACCTCTCTGGCAATGAATGCGGCCAAATCTTCCATTCCTTTCGGCCGCATCAAACGCCCTCCTAAAGCCTGGTGGTCTGCTGAGGTGGAAGAAGCGGTTGGTGAAAGACGCAAGACTTTCGCTACTGCTCACAGAAGTGATGAAGATCGCCAGGCTTACATCTCCGCCTCTCGACGTGCCTCGTCGGTCATCGCCAAGGCCAAGGCTGAGGCATGGCAGACGACCTGCACTTCTCTTTCACCTAAATCTAATCCTAAATCTGTGCACTTTCTTCTTCGCTCTATTGCTGGCTCTCCTTCCTCGTCTTCTTCCTCTCCTAACTTTCCTAACTGTTCCTCTCCCAGGGAATCGGCTTCGGTCTATGCCGCCTACCTGAGGTCTCACTTTTCCGTGTCTCAGCCAAAGGCCCTGCGCAGCAGAGCCAGAGGCTACCTCACTGAGCTCCGCCGAGCTACGTGCTCTGTGGAGTCTCACTCGTCCTTTTGCTCTCCCTTCTCTCCCGCTGAATTTCTTGCGGCTGCCTCCAACCTCTCCTCATCCACTGCCACTGGCCCAGACAAAGTTGCCTATCCCATGCTAAAGCATCTTCCTCGCTCTGGCATGGATTTTCTTCTTCACATCTTCAATCTTTCATGGTCTTCACATTCCTTTCCTTCCACCTGGAAGACATCTTCTATTATTCCCATACATAAGATGGGAAAACCTCTCGACTCTCCTGCTTCCTTCCGGCCTATCTCTCTCACCTCCTGCGTATCAAAGCTTTTTGAACGCATCATACTATCCCGTCTTCTCTTTTTTCTGGAATCTAATTCCATTCTCTCTCCCCGCCAGGCTGGTTTCCGCCCTGGACGGTCTACACTTGATCAAATTCTGTACCTTTCTCAGTCCATTTCGGATGGGTTTAACAAACCCAGGCCGGGCTCCCGGACGATCCTGTCTACTATCGATTTCTCTAAAGCTTTAGACTCTGTCTGGCACCCCGCCCTTTTCCACAAACTTATTTCGGCTGGCCTCCCTCCTTGCTTTGCTCGTTGGACTCCATCTTTCCTTTCTGACAGGCGCGCTTGTGTGGTTTTTCAAAATCACAAAAGCCGCTCCTTTCGAGTCCGTCGAGGTGCTCCGCAAGGATCCGTTCTTGGCCCTGTACTTTTCTCCCTCTTCATCAATGATCTTCCGGCTTCTCTGCCTTCTTCCGTCAGCTGTTCTCTTTACGCTGACGATCTGGCCATTTGGTCCTCCTCCCCCTCGGTCCCCACTGCGGTGGAGGCCACACAAGGAGCTCTGTTTCGATTGGAGCGCTGGTCTGAGTACTGGTGTCTTCCTCTCAATCCGAGCAAATGTGAGGCCTCCTTCTTTTCAGTGGATCCCCACCAGGCTAACCTCCAGCCCAACCTCCTCCTACTCGGCTCCCGCCTCCGTTTTAATCCCACTCCAACTTTTCTTGGGGTCACCTTCGACCGCACTCTTTCCTTTTCTAGGCATGTATCTTCGCTGAAGGCCAAATTTTTCCCACGTCTCAAGGCCTTACGCTGTATCTGTGCTTCCTCTTGGGGCCCCTCTAAGGAGTCCCTCTCTGTTCTGTATAAATCTTTTCTTCGGTCCCTTCTCACTTACGCTTCACCCGGATGGTTTGCTTTCCTAAGCACTACCAATATCACCAAATTGGAACGCCTTCACCGAGCGGCCAGTCGCGCCATCACCGGCTGCCTCTCGTCGTCCCCTATCCCTCTACTACTCACCGAGGCTTCTCTACCTCCCCTACGAGTCACTCTGACTCACTTCACTCTTTTTTCTCATGAGCGGGCTCTTCGTCTCCCAACCTCCTTTCCCATCTCAGGTTTGGCCAGACTAGGAGTGAAACCAAGACTCTGCAGATCGTCCTGGAGAGCTTTTGCGTCCACTCACCCGCTCATGCTTCCTTCTACTTGCTCTAGGGAGGCTCTTGTTGCTTGCCCTCCCTGTCCTCCTTGGAATCTTCCCTCGTTCACGGTGGAGTCCACCCTTTCCACTCCATGCTCTCGCTCTGATCCCCCTCGCTCTCGCCAAGGTGCGGCTCTCGCCCACCTTGACTCTCTTCCCCTCATGATCTGGTGCTCTGGACAGACGGCTCTGTTCCTTTTCCTTTTGGCAAGGGCGGCTCCGGCGTTCTTGCCAACTGCTCTCTCTGTGGCACTGAGGCCACTCTTTCCTTTTCGGCAGGCCCAGTTTGTTCCAGTTTTTCCGCTGAAGCCTGCGCCATTCTGCACGCTATTTGCTGGTCTCGGCAACACCATAAAGTGTGCCATTTCTCTTCTCTTCTTCTCCTGTCTGACTCTCGTTCTGTCCTCGCCACCCTGTCCTCTCCTCCACCTTTCCTGTTATCTCAAACTCTGTGGCAGATCTGGCAGGAACTGTCCTTCTTCTCCTCCTGTTCTATCAGGCTACAATGGGTCCCCGGACACTCGTTTCTCCCGGGGAACGACACAGCTGATGAGCTTGCCAGACGGGAAGCGCTGCTTGCGCCCTCCGCAATCCCTTGTAGTCTCTCTGCTCTTATCTCTCGTATCCACTCTCGTCTTATCTCGGACTGGAGGCGTACTGTCTCCTCAAAGTATTTTGACACACAGGTTCCCTCAATTTCCACTGAGGAACTTGTGCTCCCTCGTCATGCTCGCTGTGTCCTCTCTCGTCTTCGCTGCAACGGACACAGCCTTCTTTTAGGTTCTTATCTCTCCAGGATTGGCAGAATCGAGAATCCTTCTTGCAGCGCCTGTGGACACCCGTCCCAGGACATCTCTCATCTCATTCTGCACTGTCCAGCTACGGACTCTTTGCGCCGCTCACTCTTTGGCGACTCTCTGTCTCTTTATGACCTCTGGTCCAGACCCTGGGGAGTTGCCCGGCTTCTGGGGCTCCATGGTCTTCCGCCATGCCCCCATCCCTCGGAAGGGGTCGGGTAAACAACAACAACAACAACAATCTCTGCTGAACATCGCAACAGAATCTGTAAGGAGTGGCTTTAGAGTTTGACCAAGGCGGAAGCTGATGACCGACAGAGAGATATATAAATGAAGTTGGACTCTGGGCAGCGAATTAGACAAAAAATAATGTTTGTACCAGTTTTAAGATACAGAGAAGAGAGATGCTAGAAATCTTGTCACAAGTTTATTTTGTCAACTTAGATCAACGACGTCAAACGAGTAACATTGACAAATGTGGGAGTAAAACAACAAGAATGATTTATTCAAGATCATAAGGTTTCTTCAAAAAAAAGTCTTGCGCAAAAGTACAAAACTATTAATTTCAAGAGATCTCTAAAAATGGCGGAATCCCGCTCGGAAATGTGAAAAAAATTGCTTTCAAAATGATGATCTCTAGAAAACCAAGCTCTTCACTGTGCTCAAATATCTAGATCTTGACAGGGTAATAATTTTTTTCTGCGCTTGAATATTTATGGGTTAATGTTTTAGATGAAAAAGGGAACAAAATCGTGGAAAAAGTTGTAAGCCTACAGCCAAAAGAGGAAGGTAGATGAATCCAGCTGCACCGATGGCAATGGACACAAAGATTAGCGACAGCTGGGTAAAATAATTTCGGGTGATAAAAAGAAAAGAAAGGATGCAAGAACAAAATGCCCCGCGTAGTTTTGATAGGTAAACTTGTTTTGCAAGGTAGAACTTTTAACCCACACGCAGATATATGTGACTTTACGTAGCCGGCGAAAACCGTATTCAATTCCGTGGAAAAATTATTAAATGATAGATGAATAAAAAAAGAGAAAGCAAAACTAGCGACAGAGCGAAAAAGATCGGAGGCTACGCGATATGTTTCTTTCACACCAAATCTAATACACGCACAGGTCAAACGAATAAACTTGGCTGTGAAATCATACTTTTACAAATTACACAAACCGACAATATGCTTGGATCTCCAACCTTTAGGAGATTCCACAAAATTTCAGCGGATTTACCAAATTGGTCAGAAAAATTTCGACCATTTCTCAGCGGCGTTAATGCACACGGCCAGGCAAGTGGTTGAAGGCGATTTCCGGGTTCTTACCAATTGCATTCCGCTATGTTATAGTTGGGGCTCCAGCTTGCAGTATGTACTGTAGTTAGATATGACTGGTTTAAAATAAATGTAGCTTCCTCTAACTTGATAGTGGTAAGGTTTGCTGTGCGGACTTGAATGTACTTTTTTATGTCGAATCTCCATCGTGTAGAAAGGACAGTCCCAACGGCAACACGATTTTTTTTCTATCAGGCTACAATGGGTCCCCGGACATTTGTTTCTCCCGGGGAACGGCGCGGCTGATGAGCAGGCCAGACGAGGAGCGCTGCTTGCGCCTTCCGCAATCCCTTGTAGTCTCTCTCCTCTTCTCTCGTATCCACTCTCGTCTTTTCTCGGACTGGAGGCGTACTGTCTCATCGAAGTATTTTGACTCACAGGTTCCCTCAATTTCCACCGAGGGACTTGTGCTCCCTCGTCATGCTCGCTGTGTTCTCTCTCGTCTTCGCTGCAATGGACACAGCCTTCTTTTAGGTTCTTATCTCACTAGGATTGGCAGAACCGAGAATTTTTCTTGCAGCGCCTGTGGACACTCGTCCCAGGACATTTCTCATCTCATTCTGCACTGTCCAGCTACGGACTCTTTGCGCCGCTCACTCCATGGCGCCGCTCTGTCTCTCTACGACCTCTGGTCCAGGCCCTGGATAGTTGCCCGGCTTCTGGGGCTCCATGGTCTTCCTCGATGCCCCCATCCCTCGGAAGGGGTCGGGTAACCAACAACAACAACAACACAACACGATTTAGAATATCAATCTTCCTACCCCTGTTAATGTTGTAACGAACACCGAGCACTGAGCCTGTGATATAGTTGTGATGAAAGCTGAGGTCATAATACTCCGTTTCCTAGAATCAGCGGTCTTAAAACTCCGCGATTTGATTTAACTGAAAAATGAAAATAAAATATTATCAAACAGTTTTTCTGAGATTGCCATTTGTATTGGTGATAATACAAGTAAATACACTCATGTTCAACGATTCTGAACGCTCTCAACAGATAAGTCACAATGAAATCAGCATTTTGACTGCTGTTTTTGCCATCAACCACACCGAATACATGGAAGGCCGTACTGACATTCAGTTATTTACAACTAAACGTATCCAAGTAAAGTAACACGCACGTGTAACTTAAAAAAAATCACGTTGCCATAAAAGTTTTAACAGCTGGAATCCATTTGCCTTCTTTTTTCATTGCGTCCCGCCAAAGTCCAGTCACGTCTTCTACTTTTCCTCCGTTTTCAGCAAGCATCAAGTAATAAGTGCTGAGTCTGTGCAGCCTGGCATATACCTTCGCGCCTCTTCTGTATTTTTCTGATTTTTCGGTCAGTTTTAATTTCATCTGCAAACCAGCGAAAGCAGCAGTAGCTCCAGACAACACACATCGTACTGCTCGCAATGAGGCGGGGTTAAACATAACGTGCTGAACACTTGATTCCGTAGGGGTCCCACCATAAGAGTAGTAACTTCGCGACTGACTGTTGCTGCTACTTTCTTGTTCCTGTACAGCAAAAATAAACATGGTCATATGCAGGCATTTACATTTTCGTGTTTATCATTTTACAAGCACTCAAAACCGTGTACGAACGTTTTAAAGCTTTCTCCTATTGAGAGATATTAGGGGTGTCGCCCGAGGTTTGGACTTGGATTCGAAATTTAAAATAGCATGACTGAAATATTGTTATTTCTTCACCATAAATGCCGGTACGGCGGTGAAGTGATTAGAGCGCCCGCTTTGCAGTCATTAGACCTGGCTTCAATTACCTTGTCTAATAACTACAAGATCTTTAAAAATCGTGTTCACAGATCTCCTTTCTGGGTGCTTAGCAGTAGGAGTAATGTCAGGGGTGAAATATGAAACTCAGTTTACTCGGTCATTATTAAAAAGAGTGCATGGGCGTCAATGGCATGAGAACGTAGCCACGTTTGACGTTTCAACAATTACCAAGAAATGACTTACTCTCTCCTTTGATCCAGAACTCTATTTCATAAAAAACAGGGAGTTTGTAACAATCAATATACTCAGAAGTCTAGGTTTAAACATGCCGTGATTACAATGATTATACATTTAGCCCTACGCTAAGCCTACCTGAGCTAGTAATGACTCTCCACCGAAAACTTCAACTAACTGGTGGAAAAGCATTTGTATGATTTGCAATACAAGAATAGCGAAATTGATACCAAACGCCCACTTTGAATAAGAAGAAGCATAGCGTTGCCATTTTTCTTGTTTTCGTTGGAATCGTTCGTGCATGCCGCGCATCAAACCGACATGATCGATCTGTTAATAAAACGATTCGAAGAATATTTCAATAACATTCTTGTTGGGTAAAATGTTGTTCCAAGCTTTGTGTTGGAAAGATTTTTCGTAAAAACAGCACACCGCAAAAAGTTGAGAAAAATTTGAAGGCTATCAAAGAATGAGTGGTACGTTGCTTATCACCAGTGGTACCTGTAAGAGGGGTTGTCCACTTTAGGTGACATTACTTTAAGGGAGATACGGACACACACACTAGCAAGTTTAAGGAGAACATTTCGCTATGCCCGTCTCCCTTTGACCTAGATAACAAAACATGAACAACATTCGCATTTGTGAGTGGCTTTTAAAGTCTAAATTTTACCCCAAACATCCAGTTTTTAAAAAATTCTGTTGTAACTTTGCTCTTTCTTCCTCAGATATGGGCTAATCTTCAAGACGTTACTAATGACATTCTAGGCACTAGCTTTTAAAAATCTTATAAATCGTTTGGTCGATAATTTAAAATAGTAATAGGTGAAAGCAATGTTTTGTAGTTCTGGGGGCATTTTTTCGAATCCGCCATAGATGCTACGGCCTTACGGCCTTCCACTGCCTGGTGTCGCCACTGCATATCACTTAACACTATTTCTAATGGGTTTAACGCTGCCGGAATAGGGTTGGTAACGTTTAAGCTATATAAGGAAGTTGATGTCACATATAGGTAAGTAACACGTTGGATTTAGGGTTAGGGTTAGGGTTACCTATTTGTAACATTAGTTATAGCTGTATGACTTACTGATATGAAAGATGTACAACATAGCAGTACAATGATCAGCTCCCTATACGCAACGTAACTGTGCGAGGGACTTCCCCAAATGCAAATTAATCCTGCCACTTACCTATCTGCAACACTGTTCATACCTATAAGCGGTGACTCACCTACATGCAACAAACGTTATCACTGCCTCTCCGCTGTCATGAGTTGGTGATTGCAATTTTAGGTTTATATTACAACGGCTTTGTAGTAACTTTGCCTGTCTAAAGTTTTAATAATGGGCCCACGCCCAACTTACTTCATCAATATTTGAGATATGAATGGCTTTTGAAAACAAATCTAACTCTTGTTCCACTTCGTCGGTCTCATCTTTGTTTCCACCTTCTGCATGATGAGGTGGAAGAGAAAAAGAAACTTTTTGAGCTTTTTTTCCTTCTGCTGGTGGTGGAGGAGGAGGGGTTGATCTTGCTTCGTATGCTGTTCTTAAATTAGAAGAAGATGGTGTCACATCCTCAAATTCTTCATCACTGAATACGTCTTGACTTGATATATATGCTGAAAAAAAGGAGTAGGGCTTACAGTGGAAAAAATAAAGGAATATAGCTGAAGTAAAGAAAATCACAGACCAGTAAGTTGGTACCGGCAATTGTAATGGATGGATCGCCAATATTTTTTGAAAGTAAGTAGATGATAAGGTTAATGGAATTAGATCACCACCATCTGTTTACTAACATCTTTATCTAAGTCATGGAAAGGTGTAGTGTAGCTGTTTATTCGGGATACTGATTTGCACAAAAGGTAGGCTGCCAATTCAAGAGGATAAGCCAGATACCGTACCCATCCAAAACTTAAACCGTCTTACTAGTTTCCACTAATGATTCGGTAAAACCAATTCTTCCCCGAAAAATTTAGCAAAAAGCTATTACGGCATTCCATAGTTCCAGGTATTAATAGGTTCAAAAGAATTACCTGGCAAAATAGTTCACTTACCTCTATCATCTCCAGGACTTCGACGACTTTCCATCGGCCTTCCTGATCGCATACGCACTTGAGGTATAATATTAGTGTCTGCTGAACTCACATCGTCGCTCATTCCTCCCCTGTGCATTTTTTCTTAACCTAGTTCTATCCCCTTAAAACTATCATCCAACAGCAGGTAAACCTGCGGCAGTTTCTTTAGAAAAAGTAACCTATAAACTAAATTTTTCTTGACACAGTTGCCACTACTACAAATGACTAATAATTAAAATACAATAAGGATTGTTGCATCTTCGTGTCGTCATAGTAAAAAACAATGCCATAATTTTATAGTCGTTTCAGTTTTTCTGTGAGCGATTTTAAAGAAAGTGTTTTAGGGCGACTTATGTCAAACACTTATTCATAAACCCAAAAATGAAAATTTATAAATGGCAATCTAAGTTAACAAGAATTTGAGATTTCATGATATAATATTTTTCGGTGCTCTCTCTAGCAGCTGCGCTTTTATTCTTCTACTTTTCTGCAAAACAAAACGATTTCATACGTGACAAAAAAAGGAAAAATATTCAAATCGAAGAAAATCTGACGTGTACCATTTCTGAGTAAAGCGGTTCTTAAATGGCCCAGTCAAGACAGGCAGTTTTTTTGGAAAACGAAATCACACCTGTCAAAAAGCCGATGGAAACTTGTGATTATAAGTCTTTTTTTCCAAGGGTCTTCAATCTTTGTATTGTCGTGACCTACTTCTGTTCTGTAACATATTTCGTGGTCCACTTCTCAAATTCCTGCGTACATCGGTTTTCGTATTTTAAATCCAAATTGAAAGCAAAGGTCATTTTTTAGAGATCGCCTTTTTCGAAGTCCTCGCTTTCGTATTTTTGCCCACTTTGGAAACTACTGTCTTAAACAGTTAAAACTGAAGCCAACTTGAGTGGTGTGGCCCACCAGTTGAGAACCACTGTTTTAAGTAATGCATATTATTCTAGTTTCGCTCTTTTTTTGTTAAATGTAATTACTTGCTGTTTGTCTTGCTCACGCACCAGGTAAAACTGCTTGAAGCAGACTAGAAAACCTATTGCTTTTTCGCCGTTTCCGGGCCAACAATCGCTTATCACTTGACATTGTTTTTTGATGTTGGTGGCTCTTAATTGGTATGGCAGTTTGTCTATCTTAAAATTGCTTTGCAGAAGGTCGTTAATGTAATACCATTAGTTTTAATAATTCGTGTATTCGACGAGGTAGGTAATAACTGCAAAAAACTTGCATCGTTGAAACGACAACGGCAAAAAAATAACTAGGGAGTTTCTCTAGCCTATTATGCATACACGCAAAATCTGATGCCAGCCATATCACAGATTTAAGATTTTATGGTAATGGTACTACATGTTCCTAACGTTGAGCAGTTAATAAAGCTACAAAATGGCTGTAAACGTCGTGCACGGCAATGGCGTGCAACAGAGCATTTGGTAGATTTCTATCGTTTGTGATGTAACGAAAGTGACACTAAAATCGACCTGGCAATAAAAAAGTCTAAACGTGACAATCAATCAAAAGTTTACAACTAGCTATCTAGGCACGAAATCTTTATTCCCACGTAAAAATGTCAAAAAAAGTTTAACTTTTGCAAACAAGGCAAGACGTTTTTTTAAACAAAAGAAACAACATTTTGATACCAAACAAGCAGTATTATCATGAGTATAGGCTACGCCAAGGCAAATGATAGCTTCGACTGGCTAGTACATCAGCCAGTTTTGCATTGGTGTGTAGTTCAGGGGAAAGAATTTTTTTGAGTTGCGTTTCGGTTTCTACGTAAACGTAAGGCTAAAATATGTGTAAAAGCCTCACTTCTTTAGAGATTTATCTTGTCTATTACTGAGAGATATTTAATACTAATGTATAACATCCTATCTATATCAATGTAAATAAACATGATTTTTCCTTCCTCCAGTTCAACATCAGGCAGATTCAGATTGCTGTTCCATAGAATTGCACGTTTTAGACAACCAAAGATTTTCATTGTATTGGCCCCCATTCCTTTTTTAAACCAACTTCTACACGAGACCTGGCTGACAATAATCAAAACCTAGCGCAAGTACGCAAAGAAGAAACAACACGACATAAAAATTCTAGAAACAATTAAAAGAGTGTCTTCACAGATTTTCTTCTATGAATCCCGCAACCCACAGCTGATTTTATCTCTTTCCGGCAGATCTAAACTTTCTTGAATATCACCATTATGAAACATAAATTCTGATTCTGAGGCAATGGCAGTTCGACTTGATTCTCGTGACGTTATTGAGATATTAAAACATTTTTTGCAGACACAATTTTCACATTTTTCACAAATATTGTTTGTACCAAGGTCTAGTTCTTTTGAACTGATATTTGATCGTGCACTAACTTGAGGCTCACTTTTGTTCAATCTCACAACATTCTGGAGCTCCCGCGCCGCTTTCATGATGCTGCGCTTGCAATTCTTTTCTTCAGAACTTTTGACAGACTTGGCAAAATCGTGAATAGCCGGACTTAAAGTTGAGCTAATAGGAAGTGAATTTTTTTCCCGACGTAGCATGGTTCTGTTTATCTTTGAAGAGCAAATCACCATAGATGCCGCGCAATGACTTCCAATGACAGGCGCTGAGTTAACTGAAACAATTTCGGACTTTCGAATAAACGAATTTGCTTCGGAGAATACATTAGAGCCACCATCGAAGTAATTCACTTTTGCACACCCCCACCGCGGTCTCAACGCCGTAGTTTCTTCAACTGTAGTAGAGGTGGTTGAACTTTCATAAATACTTGACTCTGATTGGACGGAAGTGTGCGATGAAGTCACGTGATTTACAAAGTCTACAGTCTTGGATGGCTGAGATGGTGGCGTGGAAGGCATATCGGTTTGAACATCTATATGAGTGCTTGGAGAAACAGTATTTGAAATAGATAAAAGCTTGTGGTGCAAATTTAGTCGAATTTTATCTAACTCTTCCATCTGTTGTAGCAATTGAGCTTCAGAAAAAGACCTTGGAGCGTTACCAAACGGG
Source organism: Trididemnum clinides (assembly GCA_963675345.1). Taxonomy (NCBI): domain Eukaryota; kingdom Metazoa; phylum Chordata; class Ascidiacea; order Aplousobranchia; family Didemnidae; genus Trididemnum; species Trididemnum clinides. The sequence continues at coordinate 17,766,299 of OY776295.1, read as the reverse complement.
TGTGATGAAGGAACAGGGGAGTTTTTAGACTCCTTTGAAGTTGGAGAAGGTAAGGATGTATTTGGAAGGCAATCCACTTTATCTTTAACAGATTCCCGCTTTTCCCAACCTGGTGTTCTTGCAAACTGACAAGAAACACCAGGATAGTAAGCACCCCCTAGATGCGTTGTTACAGGGCATATCAAAGGCACAGAACGTAAGCTTGTGTAGGTAGAACGCCATGATGTTAAAGAACCCTTAAAATCGACCAGTTGTTGAGGATCAGACGGTGTGATGCCGATTTTGATCTCGCCCTGGCACCTCCCATATACATCGAGTACGTTATACCAGCCAACAATTGCAGGAAAGCCATTCGTAAGTAACGATATGTCAACTGTCGCATATCCGACCACGCGATCAGCTGAGCGTGGGGGTGATTCGTCCTTCTGCCAGATTCGAAAAGTAATTTTCGAGGGATTTTCGTCGAATACTTTCCGAGCTAGTTTGACTTCCCTAGCGTCATTCCACACAATGCACGGAGCACCAACAACGTGTTTTGTCTTTTCAACAACATTGCTTGCGACCGGGAAGGAGACGTAGAAACTTGGCGTTAGTTTTTTCTTGTTCATATCATCCAGCGGAGGCAAGTTAGGCACATACATGGCTCTTTCAATCGACACGAAAGCGACAAAAAAGTCCATTTTTGATATCACCTCCGGGACTTTTTCTACCACTTCTTCCTCTTCTGATGATTCGCTCTGGCACGATTCGTTTGTTTCGTACGTCATGCCGTCATTTCCGAGACTTAAACTAATCCCGAGTTGAATTGAGGTGTCGGTAATGTCATCAAGCCCGGCTTGGAACAGAGGATAAGGTCCTGAAGTTTGTGTTTGTTTTGATAACCTTGATTCAAGTAAGCAACTCAATTCAATTCGAATAGCACCAAGCAAAATGTCGGATCCTGAAGATCGTTTTCTTTTTGAACGGGTTTGAGTAAACCAGATCTGCATTTCCATGTTTTCTTCACGCAGATAGTAGATTAGAAATTGATTTAATTTGCAAACAAACGCTTTTTGATAGTTCATTTTAACATTAAAAACTTCTTTATCTTTTTTATTCGATTTAATCAAGTAGGGTTTAGAAACCACAGTGTCTTGATCGTGAAATTTGTAGCGAAGATAAAGAAAATTTTTTGCAGAAGCCAAATCAAATGCTTCCAGATCTTTGCAGGAATTTTTTAAAAACTTTTTGCCCAGCCATATTTGAGTGACGTTTATGTGGCAAGTTATAAAATCCTCTTCAGAACTATTCATCTCAGAAAGGTTCAAAACATTCTTTAAAATTGAAGCAAGGGGTGAGGATGGCGACGGGATCCACCCCACTTCCTTTCCCACTTTCATCACCACATTTAAAGCGTCTTTAGAAATAAATGCTAAAGAGACCTCCACTGCTCCAGCTTGAAGTTTATTTACCCTGCTCGATAGAGGATGCCATGCGTTGTAACCTGAAAGGTTTTATAACTAATTATTTACACTGACGCGGTGGTATTTTGCTTTGTAATTGCAACACTGTGAATTAAAATTTCTATCTACGCATTATTTCTACAGCAAAAAGGAGGTTTCCGAGTGATTTTAAATTTAGAGGTGAACAAACACAAAACATCGAAATACAAACCTTTGTTGAAAAAACAAGAAGCAAATAAATTCCGAGCATTTTCAAACGTTTTGGTTTAATATTGTAATCATCACAAATGTTATTTTAAAAAAAGGGGCGCACGAATATGATTGGGTGTGGTTAAAGTATTAAACTATAACGTCTTAACAAGCGTGAAATAATTTCGGCTATTTCTTTTCAATGACGATCTTAGTCATAGTGTTTTTACTTTTTTTGTAAATCAAAGGAACGCAACACTAACCAACATAGGTTCTATCAGCTATTATCAAATAGAACCAAAAAAGTTGAAAAGAACTGCAAAGACTGCTATCTCCACGAACTTTTGAAGAAAAAAAAAGCATGCAGTTATGCTAAGCATCGATCACATATTACAACCTCCTTTGGACTTTTTATGACGCTATTTGAATAAAATAATTCAGGGCGTTCAGGAAAACAACTTAAATTCGATTTACACTGCAGTGCAATTTCTGTTACTATTAATCGCACGGTTGTGAACGCACTGATTAAGATTTCAGGCTACTTTCCACTTGCCAAATTCAAGCAAGCGTAAACTCGAGAGCTGTATATCTTCAATAGATTTTTGACATTGCGCACACTCTAACTTGCGTTTTTGGCAAAATGTACTCCAACGTACACTAGAATAGTACGTTAGCGTAAACCACTCTAAACGCTTTAGCAAGCAGTTACTACATACTCCGACTTTATGACATGGCACTTTCTTACCTTTATTTTTGTACAATAAATAATAAGTAGGAATGTTAGCTTCACCAAGTAAAACATCAGAATAGATTTTGTGCTTTTTCTTTTCATGATCGCCGGCAAGCCTAAACAAAAGACAAAGATGACATAATGGCAGCTGCTGGTGTGGTCTTTGCTGAGCAAGTTCTTTCTTTTTAGTTAGTTTATATGAGTTGCTGATATTCAGTCTGATTAAATCACCACGACGGGTAGCTTGCTCAACCCAGCCACCCGTCTGTTACATGAAGATGGTGACATCTTACCAAGTGCCTTGCCCAAGAACACAAGAAGTTAATTTGCCAACTTTTTTCCACTCTCTTTTGTGCTGAGCGTCAAACAAGGAAGGTGTGAATACAGTTTACCGTATGGCTCTACAAAGGAATCGAATCCGGGTATACCGATTATAGCTGCTTATTGCTAGTTAACAGTTATCTCTATCTTTATCTTATTATCTCGGAAAGTCTTCACTGTACAGAAAACAACTCGTCTTCATATTCGCATTGGAGTTTCCGGTACTGCCGGCACATGGCATTTACACCACTAACAAACAACAAAAATCAACCTGATTCTATTTCTCAGAAATGAAATAAGACAAAACTCACTCGGGATTTATATGCGAAACCTAGCGGTTGCTATACTAGTGCCTCATTGCGCGGAGCTGTCACTGCCAAAGGCGATTTGAACTAAACCTAGAAAGTTGTCCGGATCCATGGACTTCAAGGTCTTCCAACATTTTCCTAACCCCAGGAAGAAAAAGCCTAGCATCACCACTTCAATTCATGAACGCAAGGTTTTAAGTTCAATACTCGCCCGAGGTATTGCATTGGATATTTTACAAGAAAAAAATCTGTAAACAGTCTTGAAGAAGTAAAATTCAATTCTAACATAAACAAAATTGATCACAGCAAAATTTTTTTCAGATTTCCCAGAAGTCAATCACAATCGCAAGCAAATAACATTTGGTTCAAATCTCAGGAGGCTTCTATGTTTCACTTGCATGCGATCCCACTTAATGAAAAATATTTCAAGTTTACATTTTTATTCCAAAACTTTATTTAAAAACTTCCTCACACTTGCCATATTTCAACTTTGACGTAACCAGAAGCGAGCAATTCCGCAAGTGATGCAGGATTTCCGTCACAAAACATCACAGGACAATGCAGTTCGATGCAGTGGTTATAATCAGGAGAAAATGATTGCTTTATCAGAAACGTTTTGTAAGTTTTCTGTTGAAAAAGACTTCAAAATAATATAGGCTAAGAAAAGGTCGGTCGGTTTTACATCATTTTTCCCGCGTTTTGCAGGCTCAGACGTGCTGATTCAATGTTTGTCGCCACCACACACTCGCTTTCGAACCAGATGTTACTGGAGCAACATAGCACTTTAAATTCCAGAGGCCTTTCCTGACGAATACCACGGCGTTTCTCTATAGTTTTGAACTCCAGACCTTTTGTTCTGAAGCCCGCAACAATACCACTACACCACGGCGGCTTAAGAAGAATTTTATATTCTTTCTTGTCATTGGCAGCATATTTATGTGAAAAGTAGAAGTAACATAATTTTTTTATTGGTTTTATACAAAATATTTCTGTTAGTTTTGTGCAGTACAAGAGAATGACAGTGGTTTTAACTGCAATCGAAAATAAAGTGATTATTGACTTGTCAGTGTATGCTCCCAATACGGTTGCCACACTAAAGAGGACGACTCGTTCCATGATAACTTCAGAGTGGAAATGCTGAAAGTACATGAAAATACTTTTGGGAGATTACAATGGTCATGTGAGAAAAGATAGTGATAGATATCAAGGTGTGCATGCAGGGTTTGGAATTTTGGATATGCACAGAACAATGCTGATGGAGAGTGTTGAAGTTTGCAGATAATTTTGGATTGAAAATTGCCCACATATACTTTAAAAAAGATGTGGAAAAACTTAGCAACCTATGAATCTGGTGGGCGCAAGACAGTGATTGATCATATTTTGGTCAGAAAAAAGGTGAAAAATCTAAAGGCGACCCCAGGTGAAGAGACAATGACGCAACGTCGTTCAATAGTAATAGGAATTTTGTTCAAGAAAGCCTGTCGTGAGCGAAAGTTGAAACCAAATGGAGTCAAGATATGGAGATTGAAAGAAAGAGCTATGCAAAGAGCGTTGAGAGATAAGGCAGGAAATGCGTTTACTAAAGATTTTAAATGGGATAAGATCAACAGCAGAATGGCTACATTCATAAAAGAAGTAAGCGGAATGTCCAAGAGTACTGAAAGAAAAGAAACTTGGAGGTGGAATGGTGATGCTGTCAAAAAGGCCCAAAAAAGAATTATAAATAATGCAGCTATGAGAGAAGTGAAAAAGCAATAGCAGTGAAAGTGCAGTACACCAATAAAACAAAGATAGAGGTTGCAATCGCAGTAGTATGTAATATGTTTTTCGACCCGGATTTTGTGGTGCAATTGTGGTGCACTCCTACGTCATTTCCGTTGAACGTGTACAACCTTGCAAGTACGTCATTTTCGTTGAACGTGTACGATCTTGTAAGTACATGAACTTGGAAGTATATTTCACTCACATGACCTTGCTGTAACATTGTTTGAACTTGAAAATACAGCTTGAAAATACATTGAAAATACAGCTTGAAAATACATTGAAATGACAACTTGAAACTTTATTGAAATTACAACTTGTAATGATATTTGTATCTGGTACCCCTCACTTAAGAATGCCGTCACTTCAAAACGTTTCATATTAACTGTATTTTCAACATATGGTTATTATGAAGCATCTTACTCGACGTAGAGATAAACAAAAAGCTGTCACGAACGGAAGCACGAAGCTCGCGTTATTCCGCTAATCACAAGACGATGTAGGCAAATTCTATGTTTTGTTTTGTTCATTTTTGAAAATGATTTGATGCTGTACCCTCGCTTCAGAATACCCCCACTTCAGAAGTTCTCCAAGCAATATTAATTTCACTTTGGTTTCAGCAAGTTAAACGATCTTTTGTCCTACTGTAAGCTCAGCTGTGGTAAAGCGGAAACATTGACTTCTACGTCGTGACTGAAGATAGAAGTCTTAGGTACTATATCATAAACAAACTTTCTTGCGAGCGAAACCATTAGGCGCACGTAGTCGTTCACGTTGTTTCTTGAAAATTGTTTATAAAATCATATAGCTACTGATCGATTCTTTTTTGATTTGATCCTATGATTCCCTAGAATGTTGTATCTTTGCTCTTCTAGATGTGTTTGTTGGAGATATTTTTTAACTTGACATTGATTCTCGCTAAAGTTATCGTGATATAGGTTCTGCAGTTGGTTAGAATTTATTTACATCCATTCCAGTAGAACTATGTAGGCAATCGATTTAGTCTTATTGCAATACAACCTTGGAGGAAGAAAACCTTGGAGGGGTATAGATGTAGTTACCAGTGTGATGAAAGACAGATATTTGAGGGAAAAGTTGACATGTTTATCACTAGCTGAAAACATACAGAAAAAAATAATTTGATAACTTCAGTACAACTAGTAGTTTAGAACTAGCGGCAGATGCAATCTTGGAGGAGTATAGATTTCAGAAGACTAGCCGCAGATACAATGCTGGAGGAGTATAGATTTTAGAAGAACTAGCCGCAGATACAATGTTAGGGGAGTATGGATTTCATAATAGCTACCAGTATGATGAAAGACAGATATTGAATGGCAATGAGAAAAATCTGCTTGTTTATCACTAGTTGTAAGCTTACAGAAGAAAATAATATACAACCAACAGTATTCTAGATTATCCGGACTTGCCGGAGAATAATCGCATGCAGTGGAGCGACGTTGTGCAATCTTGAGTTTACTTCCAGAAGAGGTTGGTGAAAGGAAAAATATTAAATTTGATACAATTTCAATCAAAAACTTGTACCGCTAGCCGTTATTTTTACTCTTTCTTGGAAGAAAATTTCAGTAGCTTGAGCAGACTTTTGGGTAAAATTGAGACAAGATTGCTTCACATATGACAGTAAGGTAGAAAAATCGTTTATACAGTAGTAGAAACATTCCAATACAAAGAAAAGGTCAGAAGTCAGAAGAATGAAGTTTGTTTAAATTCAGCAGTTTTCAGTCACTACTCACGCGTAACATTGTTAAACCAAGAAGATTTACCTTTAATTGTGTGCAGATTGTTTTTGGAGACTACTTCAATAATTGTTAAACTTTTACTTGTAGACATTCACCACGCATCTAATTTACAATCTCTTTTCATATGACAACTAGAAAACAAAAATTGCATCCTATCATAACACTGTTTTAAGGTTTCATCTGAAAACTATCAAATTCTAAATCCACCAACATAAAATTCATATTTTTCAAAGTCTACTTATACTTAGATCACCAACATAAAATCAGCTAAGCTTACTATCAACAAAAAATCTGACACAAACGGAAACATAAACATCTTGTCAGCAAATCGTTATTCTTTTGTCCAATCACAATCGATGTTCAACTTCAAAAATAGTTTACTATCAACAAAAAATCTGGCGCCAGCTGAAGCACAGACCGTACGGAGTTGATTACGTCTTTAAAAGTTGCTAGTTATAAACATTCTTAATCTTAGCACCACCTCTTATTTGGCCAATTACGAACCAGCGGGTGTTTTTGTCTGCATTACACCACAGTTTTCATTGCGCAATTGTTGGAAACAACAAAACAAGTCCAGGCAAGAGTAATGATCTTTTTTCTGTGCTAGCTGTTGTGTATATAAACCGGGTGTTTTAGCGAGAAAATCAGAAAAAGAAGAACAATCAGAAAAAGAAGAACAATGGAAAGCTGCAATGAGGCACACACTTCAATTGCTGACGAATATGAAGAGAAAGCTGAAGCTGTTGACGTTGCGACGAATCACCCCTACTCCTCATGCTACAATGGGTTGATGGAGCAAACAGAGCTGCTGAATTGCGCCAGAGTACATCAAGAAGACGCAAGAAAAATATGAAAACTCTTCAAAGAAATCACCAAAGAAGGGAATTCAATGCCCTCAGACGGTGAGATGTTGAGGAAAGGCGTGCTGACTATGGCAAGAGGAAAAGCTCTCTTTTCAACCGATCAACTTGTTCAAGTGTGTGAGCATATGTTTGAAAAGCTACCGTTTGTCCTTTTCAAGGGCCCAGCAGATGCACGTCCTTAAATCGTGATTGTTTTTTCACCCAACTGTCAATACTGAGATGTCTGCAAAGTGAAAACAAGAGTGGAGATTTTCAAAAAAGAAGCTGCCATGGACAACTTTCTTATTCGATTTAAGGTAGAGTCTATCTTCACACCTGAGAAATATTTTCAACATCTACTAGATCGATCATCCGGATTTGTCATTAGAAACGAAAACTGTGGTATAGGCAAGGAGCTAGCAGCTCTTGTGAAAACCTTGAAAAAAATGAAACACACAGCCGGGAAGAATAAATGATCCAATAGTGTATCGAGAAGTACTGAACTTTATCAAAAGAAGAGAAAACCTTCCCACTAAATATTAAACAACGAATGTGTAATTCTTTGCAGTGTTTAACACATGTATCCATCTTTAGGTTTGAGTAAATTTGTTTAAAATGTTGTTTGCTTATTACGAACCTGAAGAAGCGCCAATTGCCACCTTCAATAAAGTTTGGCCTCGTCGAGTCGATAATTTGAATCCTGAACGAATGGCAAAAGCTGGTTTTTGTACAGAGACAATGACGACCGAGTGATTTGTTTTTATTGTGGTTTGTGTATTTACCAGTGGCCGGACACTGACCAGCCAGAAATCGAGCACGCAAAATATTGGTTCGCATGTGCATATCTAGAGAGAACGTTTGGAACTGGTTTCATCGCCCAACACAACAACTTTTGCATCCCAAAAGATGAATTTTTATCAGGAACAAGATTTGGGTTTGCCACTCATGAAGAATCAGCAGATCCGACGTTTGTTAGAAATTCACCAGTTGAAAACAAAGAACCAAACATTGTTCCCCTCCCTGAAGCAAAGGAGTGTGACGCATCTCGAGAACTTGTGTGTAAAGTGTGTTTCGATGCTCGAATCAATGCTTTGGTGACACCTTGTGGACACTGTTTTGGGTATTTGAATTGTACTGCAAAACTTTCTGCTAAAGAGTGCCCTATTTGTAGAGTGCTTACTTTGGATGTAAATCGAATTTATATTGTATAATAAAACACTCGTTATTCATATTCAATTCTGTTTATGTGAGAAACTGTTGCACGACTATTTCAGTAAATTTTCAACAAAATGCTGCACAGTTCTATCATTCAAAGCAAAAATACTAGAGAAAAGGCTTAATATCTCAGGTCGAGAACAGCCGCCCGAACAAAATAAGATGTAGTATATGATATAGTACCCACAGACTTGGAATATCAAACTCTGTAGGGCCTTTGAATTGTAGAGCCATGATGAGAAATAAGTCTAAAAAACCTGTCAAACCATGAACGATTGGATGTAGGCCGTAGCTATCAAAATACTCAGCAGATCCGACATCCGTAAAATGTACACCAACCCAGTGCTCTCCAGGAGAGGAGCTTGGATTGGTGTTGAGGACATAACTCCCAGGATACTCAACAGTAGGCAGCAGATCCTTAGGATAAACACCCTTAAAAATCTTCTTTGTGTAGGAATCCTTTTCCAATATTCTTTCAATTTGTATTGTATCCTTCAAATACGTTTCTATCTCTATCGATTTGAAGTAGATTTTTAAATTCTGTGTGAATTATGACATTGATTATTTCCATTGGAGGGGTGTTGAAGTACAGCTCTAGACGAATGTTTCCGTTTTTCACCAACTTCAAATGTGAACAGGAAACCCCCAGATCTGGCACAAGAACTCAAAGCAACTACGAAACAAAGCTTTTTATAGTCTACCGACAACAAAAAACTCAACCTAATTACTGTCAACAGATATAAATTTTAATCATCTCCATGCATGCTAACAAACTTTTGTCGAAATACTTTAAAAACTGCTCGTTTAGGTAAAAATCTGCACAGTACGGTTTATTTTTTCAAATCAAAATAACTATTTGTTACACTATTTTGTTGTGATTGTGATAAAAAGTATAGCAATCTATATAAATTTCTTTACCAACATGCAACTTTAAAGCCCAAATATTTCCATTACACTCACCAAGCAACAAGTTTAAATTTCTAACACTGCTATACGTAGTTGATAGGTAAAATATCTAAGTTTTATTGAATTATTATCGAATTTACTTTTACCCTACACCTCATTGTGCAACAAAGATCAACAACAAACAATTTAGTTTTGCCTAATTGACACCAACTTCTCAAATCAACACACTTGAATTCATATCAAATTAAAAAATCTACTAATATTCTTTGGTTGAAAATGTTCATGTACTTACTCCGGAGACTTTAACATTTCATATAACCTTTTACACACAAAGAAATCAAACCTATTCACTTGTAAAAACTTTCATCTTCACCAAAAATTGAACTTGCAACGTTGAGACAATTGAACAATAAAAAGTTTTTATCTGATGCCCTCATAAAATATTTAAGTTGAAGACCACCAAGCTACATTGTGTGCACTCAATGCACTGGTTTTCGATTTTAATTTATCAATTATCACAACTCAGTTCAAACAAAAATGGTAAACGAGTGGACTAATATTTTTCAACCATCATGCATTTTCGCATTATTTCTGTACCATGTAATACTTTTGTTGGTGTATGTTAATTCAAATCAAAAATTCTATCTTATAGTGTTTTCAACTTTTGTTTAATTTTCTTACTGTGCATTCACCTCACCATATTTATCACCTCTGTACATAACTGTAAATTGAATTTACCTCAAAAATCCTAAAAAGTTTATGTATCAAGTCTAATATTTGTAACTTTTCGACACTACATATCACCGAAACAAAACAATATCAATTTTTGTCAGATTTTAATTTCCTTACAAAGTTATTTTATCCAACTAAAAATCAAACTCATGACGATTTGGACTTTTTCCCAATTATCAAACGCACAATTGGCGTGGTGGTAATTAGAGCATTTGTTTCACAGACTTGGGTTTGATTTCCTTGTCAAAGACTTTCAAAATAGTGATTACAGCTTAGTGCTCAGCATAAAAGGTTTTATTTGGAGAAAAAGCCCACCAGTTTGCTCGTTTCCTTGGAAAAAAGTGTTTTTACACTACAGATAGGTGGTGGGTTCCATACGGTGTACCAGCTGCAAACATAAATTCATAAGCATGAATGAAACTTACATTGCCACTGCACGTAATTTGAAAGACCTCCTGTCAAATAATTTTCCAATCTACACTTAAAACATTCTATTGCTACTTCTCATCTCCTATTTTGTTTGTCGATTTTCATTTGTTTGCAGTACAGATTGGTATTTTTCTAGTCACATTTTGTTTCAATCGAATATCTCTAGCGTATTGTGTTTCATAGCATCCTGGTTACATCAATTTTGTGTATGAGAAAAACTTCCTAGTTTACAACTCGTGGCTATTAATCTAAAAGTAATTGATAACTTTTATACCTTAGCAGATATTGTTCTTACAGCTGAGAAAGTAACTTTTTGCATTTTCACTAAACTTTTTGAGATCATACTACAAATTTGAGATGTGGAATAAGTTTGGGTTATCACGTTCACATTGAGAAAGGGTTTGTGGACATGACAATGCATAGCGTAGAGATGGGTTATTCTAAACAATTAAATCAACCTTATTTCTAAATTAACCTTGTATATTTGCTAATAAGATCTTAAAACCATTGTTACCGAAAACGACTTTAATGAATGAATGGTTTTATTTGTAAAGCATTTTAAATTTTGAACGTTTTTGACTTTCGCAAAGACCTTTTCAAGAAATAAAATCTGAAAATGTGATGTAATAATCAACGATAATGTTAAATAATACACACGAAGATATACAGTGAGTCCAAAAAGTCGCTACCGTTCAAAAAATCTATGTATTTTCCATCAGTTTGTCACAAAAAGTTGCTACTGTTCTAGTTTTTTCAATTTTAAATTCTCAATGTAGAAATAATTTGAATGTCATTTGCATTACTATCTATTGAGACAGTGTGATGAATGTATGCATTGATTTTTTTAATTCATTATCTAGATATCTAACATTTCAAATTTACAGCAACATGAAAAAATGTTTCAGCTGCTATGCTTCAGCTGGCGTCCGATATCTATGCTTCAGCTGGCATCCGATATTGTTGATGTTAATTATTTCAAAGCTGTTTGTGATTGGTTGAAAAAATAACGATTTGAAGACGTGATCAGCTGCACACATCCTAACTTCTGCTGGCGTCAGATTTTGTTGATATTAAACTAATTTTGGGATTCAATATCGACTTGTGATTGGTTAAAGATTTGAGCTTCGTAATGTTTATATTTCCGTTTGTGACAGATTTCTACGTCGAGCAAGAGAATTGACGACACGCTATCTTTTAGCTAACAACCATATGTTGAAAACGCAGTTAATATGAAACGTTTTAAAGTGACGGTATCTTTAAGTGAGGTGCCAGATACAAATATCATTGCAAGTTGACATTTCCATGTATTTTCAAGTTGCCATTTCCATGTGTTTTCAAGTTGTTTTTTCCATGTATTTTCAAGTTGTGATGTATTTACAAGTTGTCATTTTCCAGTTGACATTTCCATGTATTTTCAAGCTCAAACAATGTTATAACAAATTTAATGTACTTCCAAGTTCATGTACTTGCAAGGTTGTACACGTTCAACGGAAATGACGCAGGAGTGCACCACAAAATCCGGGTCGAAAAACATCTTACATACTACTAATAGCCATGCATAAAGAAGCAATAAAAGAAGCCAAAAAATTGAGAAAATGAGGATGAATGACACATAATTATCGTGTGGCAAAAGCTAAGACCATGTGTAAAAGAGATGTCGTTAATTTTCATCGAACGAAAAGTCAAGATGATTAATACAAAATGCAGTTGATAAGAATATTTCAGTTGTGGAAGGAATAATGTGAAAAGTTGCTAAATAAAAAGAGTATCTGCCGGGCAATACACTGGAAGTAAAGCAGAACATAAACGTTGTCGAGGAAATATCAGTTGAGAAAATGACAAAGGCAATGCCTAAAATATAAAAAAACGAGAAGCTAGTCCAAGTGGTGTACCAATTGAAGTAATTCAGTTGTGCAACGCAGAATATACATTGGTAAACACTGCGAATGACTACGAGTTGTAGAATGTGAATTCATACAAACATCACAGTGCAAGTGAAAAGGTGGTATAAAGGAATGCACCATTTACAGAAGCAAGAAATGCTTGAATATACATACAATGAAAGTTGGGGAAAAAGTTTTTCAGAGAATTCTAATTGCAATTGCAATTGGCGAGATTCATTTACACTGTATGCCAGGGGAAGGAACAGTAGATGCTATGTTTGATATCAGACAATTAATAGAGAAATATATAAAATTGGAAAGGAATCATGTTTTGTGATCTACGAAAAGCTTTCGATCGTGTTTTCAAGAGAAGTGACTTGGTGGTATTAAGAAAGGTATGAGTGATGGAACCACAAGTAATGGCGGTGATGGAGGGCCTGGCTACGTCTTGCTAGTCCTGCTTTTAGCATAGGCGTACTTGGGAACTACACTTGCTAACAATTAAAACACCCAACGATTTTACAATTTTTTTTATCTTTGTTTTATGAAGTGCATGGAAGTGTAATTTAACAGTTGAGAGAGGGGCCAAGGCAATTGATATGTATTTTCAGGAATAACCTATTCAATATTTGGACCACTACTTACACGACTTTTTTGTAATTGTTTGCCTATTTGTACGACCCAAAGCCTCTGGCTGCGCGCATGTTGCTTGAAGCTGGCATAAAAGCAGCCAGTGAAAGAACAAAATAACCCGAAATGAGGCACTAACAGTAAAGTTATAATTGCAGCGACCCCATAACTAATTGTTAAGGATTCACCACTCAAAGGGGATGAATCTTCTATTATAGTTGACACAGGCGGACGGCCAGGACCTTCCTCGCACTGTTCTCTATCCAACCACCAGTTTAAAATCAAACAGTAAAATCAATGGCTATATTGACAAAATAACAATAAAAAACTTCGAATAGGCCAGCGCGAGAAAATTGACTAGACTTTTATCCACAACGATTGAACCAGCAACATTCAAGAACCAAAAATAGAATTTGAAGTAACTTCTTTTTCTTTATATACATAATTAGTAAGAGCCTGAAGCCACGCGTTTTGTGTGCTTAGGTCCGAGTGTAGAAATAGATAATTGTAACAAAGCAAAGTGCGACAAAATAATACGTGCAATAAGACTCTTGTTCTCAGGGCTGCAGTTCGATTATCGGTGAGTTAAAAAATGGGCATTGGTGCGATAACACTAATATCGAGGTTTAAGAATATGGGCAGTTGTGAGAACAGTAATGAAAAGTCAATGTTTTTTAACATAGCCAATTCTTGTTATAAAATCAAAAATACCGTGTTTTTAATAGAAATCAAGTCAAAAACATCAGTGGTAGTTGTGCATGGCCACTATATTTATCTCAAAGTTATTGAAGTCCCTAGCAACTTCCAATTTGCTCTGTTTCCAGCATGTACTTAGGAACTGGACTTGCTCACAATTGAAACAGTCAATAAGTTTATAAACTTTTACCGCTTTATTTTACCGCATAAGTGGTAAAGTTGTGGGGCATGGGGCGCCAAAATGATTGCTGTTTAATTTCAGAAATAAGCTATTATATATTTGGCACACTACTTACCGCTTTTCCTATTGTATGCCTATTTGTATAACCTATCATTTCTGATTGCCCATATATTGCTAGGTCCTGGCATAACAGCAGTTACTTTTTTCACTTTAATCGTACCGGATGCATTATGACATCACAGAGCGAGTTTAAACACGCTAAAAAAGAGAAGAATCATGCTTGAAATGCTTAATGCGCTTCAAAAGAAGAATCTATTGTTCTATTGTCAATTCAGCTTGAATCGTTGCAGACTGTAGCTTGAATCGTTGTAGACTTAAGCACCTTATTAATATCTCCCAAATCAGCTTTAAATAGCGTTTCTACGATCAGTAGTTTTGAAAAATACAGAGCAAAAATTTTGCAATCAAGCGTTAGCTGTGATGTCGTTTTAGACTTCAAAAAGGTGAAGTGTTTGTAAATTGGTAACTTGGGGGCTGGCTTTCGTTTGAGCAAAAAATCGTTTCCTCTGCCAAGAAATGAAAATTTACATTTTTGATGATGACGTCATCATGACAACACAAACACCCTTATGACACTCACCAGGGGAAGGTGATTAGTCGTGCCAAGTTTTGTGCTTGTACATCCAGTACATCGGAGGAATAAAAGCGCGCGTACGGACGTACATACGTACAAACAGAATAGCGCTATATATATTAGAACAGCGTGGTCCAATTACTTTTGACCCACGGGCCACTTTACAAAAACATGACGCCTTGCGGGCCATTTCAAACAAATGTCACAAAATTAAACAAGAACAAATTCAGAATCATAAGATTTGAAATAAAACAAACAGCAAAGATAAGTGAGGGCGAAAAATAGCCAGTTTATAGCAACTTTGCTTCAATGGGATGCATGTGTTTGAGACTTCTCTGACACTGTAGTTTCTATATCAATATCAATGCTAGTGGTAGAAAGTCGGAGACAATTGTCCAGTGTTTGGTTTACCATTCGATTTTTGTTTCTAGATTTGACCAGCTTCATAGTAGAAAATGTACTCTCACACACATATGTGCTTCCAAACATTGAGTGCATTTTTAGTGCAAAATCTTTCAGTTTGGGAAATTTATCTTTGCTGACTTATTTCCAGAATCTCTTTTGGGTTTCGTTTTTTCTTGAAAGCAAGAATGGGTCGCATTGAAGCTCACAGAGTTCGAGCTGAAATTCTGATAGCTGTGTATCCACATCAACATCCATAGAATTGTTATACAAATAGAGATTAGGTTTTAATCTATCAAAATCTTTAAACCTATTCTCAAACTCATGAGATCTTTTACAAACTAGAGCATTCCACTTCTACATCATCTGCCAGAAGCTCGTGTAAAGAATTGAAGTGTGAAAGATCATTATTTTTCAAACGTGTAGCAAACAGGCGCAGTTTCATTTTGAAAGGTTTAACGTGGCCAACTAAATGTAAAATATTTTAATTTCGCCTCTGCCACCACAGGTGCAACACATTCAAGTGCACTGTGATATCTCCAAGGAAAGAGAGTTTGCAAAGAGAGTTTTTATCTCTCAATTGAGTCTGGTACACATGCATTTCACTCAATTTCTCTGCTTGAAACAAAAGGATATCCATTCGAAGACCAAAGAAATGTTTCAGTACTTTCCCAGCACTAAGCCACCTATTATTTGTATACAGTGGTAGGTCACTGAATTCTGCATTTAACTCTTCTAAAAAAGTAATAAAACGCCTGTGCCTGTGCGCCTTGTTGCCGCCTCTAATCAAATTCACTATTTGGACAACTGTTTTCATGACATCACTCGTTTGTAGCATCTTTCGACGAAGTGCTTGTTGGTGGATGATACAATGCAGCGTTGTACAATTTACACCGTTTTTCTTCAGCAAACCAACTAATCCGGTCTTATTACCGGTCATAGCTTTTGCGCCATCAGTTACGATACATGATCATTTTTTATATCCTCCATAATCATGAATAGCTGACTCAAGGGTAGCATAATTATTTGAGCCCGTTGTATCTTCATTTAAGGAACACACTTTGACCAGTTCTTCTTGCACAGTAAAATTCTTATCAACAGTGCGTATGAATATTAGAAGCTCACTTGTGTCACTTATATCCAGAGACGTAGCAGCCGCCCCCCAAACCCCCCAATTGGGGGGGCCCAGGCCAACTTTGGGGGCCCAAGTTAGTCTGAAATTGCTTTTTGGCTACGTGACTATTTTCAGTTCAGCAGACTTGTTTACAACCGATTTAAACTGTAGGAAGAAATTGGCTTGTGACATCATAAGTGAATGCTACGTCATTTTATCTCGCAGAATCTAGAATATTTCGATTGATTTTCTGGTAGAATCTTGAATATTCGATTGACGTAACAATGCCGTTGTTACGCAACAATCATAGAATGGTCTGGAATTCTGTTTGGCTATAAATACCGGGACAATATATATACACTGCAGAGTGCAGATAAAGTATTTTATTGACATTGTATAGAATGAAACGTTCAAAAAGTGGTGATCAAAAGAGAAAAGAAGCAGCCACTGCTCGAGATGCTGTAGCGATTTTGCCCAAGATGACAGGTTTTTTCAAGATTACTGAGCAGAGTAGACCTGGCACTAGTACCGAGAGGGATGAAGAAAACTATAGTGTACAAGAAAAAGAAGACTATGGCGATCAGCATCAAAGTGATTGTGAATTTCCAGAAAATGTAAGTTGTGATTTACCTGCCAATACGCAACCTTCAATATCAAAAATAACTGAATCTCAATTTACCCCTATCCCTGATGACCCATGTAAATGGCCTGAAAGTATTTCTGATGCTCAACGATGTGATATAGTAAAGCGTGGACCACATCAACTAATAATGAATTTTTCATATAATAACACAACTCCAAGGCGACGTTTTTCCTCCAACCATTATAAACGTGTGTTACCTAATGGTGAAAGTGTTTCACGGTCGTGGCTAGTTTATTGTGGGGAATCAGATCAAGTTTTTTGCTTTTGTTGTAAGCTATTTGGAAAAACACTAAGCCCCTTTTGTAGTGGTACAAATACATGGGAGGGTTTTTCGAAAAAACTGAAAGACCATGAAAACGGCATTTCCCACCAAGAATGCTGCAGTCAATGGATGTTGCTAGCTGAAGGGATAAGAAATTCATCCACTATCGACAAACGCGAGATGAATATTTTTTTCAATGAAAGACGTTTTTGGAGAAATGTTTTAGAGAGACTTATCGACATTGCCTTGTTTCTATCGGAAAGGAATCTTGCTTTTAGAGGATCTGAAGAAGTCTTAGGATCTCCTCACAATGGAAATTTTCTGGGTATATTTGAGCTTTTGGCAAGAAGAGATCCGATCTTAAAAGAGCTTCAAGACAGAATCAAGAATAAAAACACTAAAGATCACTATTTGAGTCCTACCGTACAAAATGAACTAATTGAATTGCTAGCGACAGAAGTTGAAAAAGAAAATTTACAGCAATTGAAATTGGCAAAATATTTTTCTATAATTTTCGACTGCACTCCAGATATGTCACATCATGAACAAATGTCTGTCATTCTCCGTTATGTACTATGTAATGAAGAAGCTGCTGTTGTTAAAGAAACATTTTTTGGCTACTTGAGAATAAGTGACAGTACTGGGAAAGGCTTGTTGGACGCTTTCTTAGAAAAAGCGACCGAACTGCAACTCGAATTGTCTGATTGTCGAGGTCAGTCATATGATAATGGTGCTAACATGAAAGGAAAACATTCTGGGGTCCAAGCAAGAATGCTAGACATCAATCCCAAAGCTGTTTACGTGCCCTGTGCAAACCATACCCTTAACTTAGTTGTTGTTGACAGTGCTAATTCATCGACGGAAGCATTGACATTTTTTGGAGTACTTACAAGGTTGTATGTGCTGTTTTCTTCCTCTGCTCAGCGTTGGGAAATTTTGAAGAAGCATGTGGAGCTGTCCATAAAGTCACAATCTGATACTCGTTGGGAAAGCAGAATTAAATGCATCAAACCTCTTCGATACAATTTAAAAGAGGTGTTGCTGGCACTGAAAGACTTGGAAGCCATTTCCATAGAAAGAAAAGATGGAAGAGCTGCCTCAGAAACAAAATCGTTGATAGCTCATTTATCAAAATGGAGTTTTCTTTTGTCGGTGTTTATTTGGTATGATATCCTATTCCAAGTCAATAAAGCAAGCAAGATTCTTCAATCGTATGGAGTCTCCCTTCATACAATGGAAACGGAAATCCAGGCAACTGAAAAGTTTTTGCAAAACTATCGCACAACGGGTTATGACAGTGCCGCAACATCTGCTGTTGAAATAGCACAGGAATTGGATATTGATCCTTCTTTTCCTCCGTCAAGAAGTGGAAAGAAAAGAAGATTGTTTGATTACCATGGTGAAGAGGAACAACGAGCTACTCCTAAACTGAAATTTAAAAGCAACTTTTTCTATCCATTAGTAGACCAGGCTATTATGTCAATAAAGGAGCGCTTTAATTTGTTACGTGAGGTTTCTTCCGCCTTTTCGTTTTTGTACACACGAGACAAACTTTTGCTTGTGCAACAAGAAAATGCTCTTCTTACTTGCTGTAAAGAGTTCCAAAAAAAGTTCGGTGACATTGATTCTGATGAAATGAGCGCTGAGCTACAGCGGTTTGTTTTAATTTTACAAAAAAAAACGCAATCTCAATACGGCTCAAGACTTTCTGAACTATCTTCTAAAGACTCATTTATTTGAATTGTATCCGAATGTGTACATCGCACTTCGAATCTTACTAACTTGCCCCGTGACTGTTGCCAGCGCTGAAAGAAGCTTGAGCAAATTGAAACTGATCAAAACTTTTAATAGAACGTCTATGACAGACAGTAGACTATCTTCATTAGCCATGTTGTCAATCGAAAATGACTGCGCCCGATCTCTTGATTATGACAATGTCATAACAGCATTTGCGAACAAAAAGGTTCGCTCCAGACTATTTAAATGATACTGTGTTTTTATAACTTTTTCATGTTTTTTAGTGTCATTGCTTTCGTTTCGCAGTGTCTGCATAAATGTCCTACTGAACTCTGGCATCGGTACCGAATTTTTTATGACTTGCACCTTCGGTATCGGCATGCTTTATTCTGACATTAGCCTGTTTACTTATGTACAAATTGTGGTGTATTTTCTTAATGCAGCTTTTCAATTTTACACCTCTAAAGTGATATGACCTGTGCGCAGGGGCTCTTGCGCTTACTTTGGGGGGGGGGCCGAAGTTGGAGTGCTACGGGACTGCTTATATCCGTACTCTCATCCAATGCCAATGAAAAATATATGCAGTTTTCTACTACGCTCTTTAGTTTTGATGATATATGTTTGCCAATATCACTTATCCTTCTTGCAATAGTCTGATGAGGCAGTGATACAGTTTCAAATTTTCTGGCAACCCTGTCTTCCCCAAACACATGTGCCATTTTTATCGCACATTGTTTTACCAACTTGCCATCCCTAAATGATTTACTTTCCTTAAACAACATCAGAGCGATTTCATACGATGCCACTGTATTTGTTGTTTGTGGTTTTATGAAACTACTCAGAACTTTCTTCTGTTTCTGATATTCCCTTGTAAGACAGTCAGCAATATCAATTCGAGTCTTCCCATAATATTCTTCATAGACCTAATGCATTTTGTGTTGCGTTTTATAATGTCGCTTAACATTATATTCCTTCATCACACCAATTACTTGCATGCAAATCAGACATAATGGCTTGTCATTATTTTCCATCATAAAGTAATTTTCCAACCACTTTTTACTAAATGCTCTGCCTTTGTTAGCAAGCTTTCTCTTCTTGCTTGTTTCCATTTTAATAGTGTGTACATGTATATCCTTTTCAGCAAATTTTGAATGTTTAAAACTACTACTTCGACTCTGGCTAAAACTTTTTTTTCCTCTTTCAGATTATTTCACTAGAAATATTAACGTACTATTGAATATATGAATCGTCTCGTGAGGGAAACCAAGTCGCGTTTGTTAGTATATTGATTTTCTTATTTTTCTTTATCTCCATGCGAAAAAACGAGTTATCGCAAACTATTTCATGACTGGCAGTTTTATGAAAAACTAGCAGATTTACCCGTCCTTGATCGGGTAAAATGGCAGATTTACCCGTCGTTGATCGTGTAAAATGTAAAGACTGATTAAATTTTTACATTGAATAACTATATTTTAATGTGTTTTCATGATTTTTATTTCATCGTACAACAGTACAAAAAGGCCTCTAGTAGAGCCCCATAGGCTCGTAGCCCCCCCCATAGACGAATCTGATTGAAATGAAAATACCGTACTTGGCAGATTTACCCGTCGTTGATCGGGTAAAATGTAAAGACTGATTAAATTTTGACATTGAATAACCATATTGTAATGTGTTTTCATGTTTTTTATTTCGTCGTACAACAGTACAAATAGGCCTCTAGTAGAGCCCCATAGGCTCGTAGTCCCCCCATAGACGAATCTGATCGAAATGAAAACACCGTACTTGGCTTCCCTGGAAAAAGTTATAGTTACCCGATCTACGACGGGTAAATCTGCTAGGGACTTTTAAAGTACAGTCTTGCTGATAACCGTCAAATTTGGATTTTTATTTGTCACAAATTTTTTTCTGTTTGTGGTACCTAACAAAAACCTTAAATTTTCGAGGGGGCTTTCTGCCCCCTAATATAGTTAAAAAAGGCTGAAATTTTGGAAAGCTTTCTAATTTAGTGTCTTATACATATGGTTTAAATTTCATCTAAATTGAATATATTTGAATTTTCAAAGGGGGGTTCTGCCCCCCATAGCTCCCTTAGGGGGGCACTTAGAGGTTCGGAACTACTTCCGTTGTCTTCCTCGGAGAATTTTACATAAGAATACACTTTTAGTTTTTATGTAAACTTTTTAACCTTTCTACCTATAGGGAACACACACACACACACACATACACACAGACATTCATTTTTATATATATAGATTATTCAACTGCAACATACACATAACAGATTAAATAAATACTGAGAAAGTTCGCGGGCCACAAAAATTTTGACCGCGGGCCGCATGCGGCCCGCGGGCCTGTTATTGGACCACGCTGTTTTAGAAGAATAAAGTAAGTCAGAAGACTTTACGATGGATGTGCACGAGGATTCAAGAAAAAAACAACAATCGGAGTCACAATAATGTCATACACACGAACTAGCGCAATTCCTTGTCGGACCAATGTTGCCTCACAATCACAATCTTACAATCAAAATGTAATTGAAACGGTTAGCAGACTTACGCCAAGGCGTAATACAACAAATCTAAAGCAAGCTCACAGTGGCACTCTTTCTATTTAAATAAGCACCTGACGAAGCTGTAGTTTTGACCGCGAAAGCTCGTCTTTGTTTATTTAGTAATGCACCAGTAAGCATAAACAGTGTCGCTGTGAGCGCATCAAAATGTAGTAAACAAGTTTGGTTGGATAATCAGTTACGCCAGAGGTTCCCAAACTGGGGTCCGCGGACCCCTGAAATTTTGTGGCTTCGTTCCGGCCAGTCAACGAATCAACGTTTGTCCTACGTAAGAAAAAGTCCCAGAAACTAGTTTCAGTAAAATTATGACATGTGGCCCTGGTCTAACGATGAATTGGTGCAAAAGCGACACAACCACGGCAGCAGTGCAGGTGCTGACCTTTTTTTTGGAGATCAGCTCAATTTCTCTTCGCACTCATATTGTAACGCTTGTTGAGTTGAGCGACAAGTGATTTTCTCATACAATTGATGTCCGCAAAATAGCAGATTCGTGAAGCAGCAGTTTCGCAAAGAAGGTGTCCGAGAAGCAGCAGGTTCGCAAAGAAGGGGTCCGCGAAGCCAAAAGCTCGGGAACCTCTGAGTTACGCAAGTACAACATAATTGTTATTTGTGACAAAGAGAATAGACAAATGTTGAGAATATCGACGCACAACTTAGCAAGTTGGGGCATCTTGAGCAAATAAATGTAGCGAGTTCAACGAGAAGAGTGCGAGAGAAAATACTCGTGGAAATACGATAGGAGGAAGACTAATGAAAACCTGGGAGGAGACAGTGAAAGATGACATAAAAAGAAGAAATTTGAAACTTGAAGAAGCTCAGGATAGAGTCAAGTAGAGGTGTCACTGCAGCCTGGCAGACCCTGGGCATCTACGATGGCCAAGCCTTAAAGACAAATTCAAAAAACGTACTGCTTGCTCGCTATGAATTGATCGAGATGTCGAGCTCTCAACCTCGTTGTTATGTAAACACTAGATTGGCAATAATATGACTAAATGAGCTGGTACCAAAAAGGGCTGTCACCTCTGTAGAATCACTGTAAACGAAAACGAGTTTGTCACAGCACAGCACACAATTTATTGCAGGCCTGAAAAAAGCAGTTTTGCATGAGGTTTTTGCGATACTTAATTGAGTAACCCTACCACTCCAAAGGATTCCAAAGGGAAAGTGCGAATAAAATGTAACAATTACAGTAATTTTAGGCAAAACAATTTTTTCAAAGAATCTTATTGCTAAGCGCTATAAAAACACTGTCTCAAGTCTAGTTAAACATCCATGTAATATCTGCGTTATTATGCCCATGAAAAAGAGATTTGGTAACAATTTTCTCTGCCTAGTTGTTATGCCTGTGACAGAAACGAACTGTGTCAGCAGTACAGACAACTCCGCAATGAGTCTAAAAAACGCAGGCAAACTTAAACTAATCTTTGGTAACAGTATAAAAATTATGACTGTGCGCGAAGTTACTGTGAAAAGCTCTGAAGCAAAACTGCTTATTGAAAGCTATTAACATCGAAAAAATACATCTCCATATATACTCACGGACTCTGGTAAAAATTTTGTAGTGATGGTAGCATACGTATCAATACCGCCGCCAGCACTGTTGTTCGCTGCCGACTGTAAACCACATGCTCTCAGTAACGTAAAGCGAATTTGAACTTCATCACAACACCGCATTGAAGAGCAAGTATCAAGTGAAGTGTCGAGATTACAAGCTAAAAAGTTTAAAACCATAAAGTGATTATGGTTCATTCATTTTAATTTTCCAATGAACGTTACTATATTATGCTCAACATTAAACTTATTGGGCAGTTGACTCTAGTTTCGAAAGTTAAAGTATCAAACAAGTAGAATTAAAGAATCGTAAACCGCTAAAAATAGTTCAATGCAATGGTAAAATAAAGTTCTATTTAAATACATTACTACGATCGTTTGTAAAAACAACCTTACATGATCTAGCGTATTTAACTGATAAGAACAGATCTCCCGCTTGTCTACTGCATTGTTTGACGAAATGAAGAGGAATTCGAAAATCTTCTTTCGCTACTGTGTTGTTTGAAGTTGAAAATAAAGAACAAAGCTTTACAACGGATAAACTTCCCTGTAATAGAAAGCGCATTTCCAAAACAAAAATCTTTTAGCGTTGGTATTGCACTTTAGAGGCTGTGATCTTTCATGATCTTTTCATTGCCGTGCCTGTAGAAAAAAGACACAGAACAGCAATCATTCTCGCAAAGTTGCGATGTTTAAGATAAAAATATGCACTGTGCCGGAAGCACTGGCTAGTAGAACTGAACACATGTTGGTTTTGCATTGCTTTTGCTATTACCCAGAGGTTCTCAAACTAAGGTCGGTCAGATAATTTGAAGAGATCCGCAACAACCTTAGACTTTAGAGTTACTGACAAAATGTAGGCCCTCATCACATGTTACACAACAAAAACATAAAAAATATCATTACTACCTAAAGTAACGCAAATAGATCCTGATAGGGGCCCTGCATTAATTTAGTAAGAAAAAAGGGGTCTATCAATTGGAAACGTTTGAGCATCACTGTTACAACCGAGAGATAAATATAATCCGTATCTTACATTGTTTTTAGGCAGTATTGGACTGCTACAGACTTTTCACGTCGCACTCTTTTCGGCATCTATGCTTTTGTCAGCATACTACCTCTAGTCCAGGTCGTGGATGGGGAATTTTGGAGGTCCTACCATATCTCTACCTCGAGTAAAAAGTCCAGCCACAACAACCTATTTGACTCGCACAAAAACTTACTATAGCCAGTACTTGGTCGGACAGCTTAAGACAGCTTTGTGAAGAACATACTTTAAACTGCATTCTTCCACCAGCACACTTGCCTACGTTACAGAATGTTGAAAAGAAAAGTTTTTGAATCGTAACATTAGAAGGTAAAATGTAACTGTGATCGCACTTGTAATTGAAAGTTAGATTGTACGCACGTGATGTACTGGGTGTGATGAATGATTGCAACTTTAACAAATCTGAAAAATCAATTGTTCAACAGATCAAGTATAATTAAGTAGCTTTGAAGAAAGTGTTTTGTTGAAAGTTTTTCAGCATTCATCAGTGGTGATATTGAGCTACATGATAAAGAGCTGGAAAGAACAGAACTGTAACCGTTTAAGCTCTGGAATTGCTAGATATCAATATATTTACTAATCAAAAGAGTTTCTATAGTACTTTGTAAATCACATACGCGAAAACGATTTCAAAAAAGTGAGCACTAAACTATGTAATCATTTTTTACTGATACAAAAAGTTCTTTCAAAACAAGTTTTTTCAAATAAATTTTGCTTTGTACCAATTGTCACGTTAAACAGTGAATGACTCTTGCAAGTGGGTTATCTTCAAACTAATGATTGCTGGTCAAAGCCGTTGAATGGATGTTGCGGGATCGATACCACATTTTGAAAATTGACACACCATTATGTTCACTTCTATGCCACGACAAAACGATGATTCACCGGCGCGATGGTGTAGTGGCTAGAGCGTTCGCTTCCCGGTTGGTACATCTGGGGTTCATTTCCTAAGTCGAGTCATACCAAAAAACTTTAAAATATGGTACTCACAGCTTCCCTGCTTGGTGCTCAGCATAAAAAAGGGATAGTATGTAACTTAAAACAAGACAGCAAGCTTGCTTGTAGTGTCCTTGGGCAAGGCACTTAAACGGGATGCCTCCATCTTTATGTAGCAGACAGGTAGCGTACTCGTGCTTGACCGGGTTACAATTATGAAGATGCTTACCCAGCATGTCACAAAAAGCGACTCTTGGGTACCAACCAATGGCACTCCGCCTTGTTGGTGGTGGGGCTTCCAGTCATTCATGACTGGTTCGAAATGGGCTGCCATTTTTCCCCTAGCCTAAATTCAATTAGATTGACGGCGTAAACCTGGATTGCTGTTCGTGCCGTACCTCCATCCAAAAGAAGAGGAGGGGTAATCAGACCAACAACAAAACGATGACCATTTTTTAGAAGACCAGACTTGTCGTTAAAAACAGGGGATATCAGCAAACTTTTAGGGCAATTCAAAGATGCTTGAAAAAATAATTCAAAACTTCTGTCAAAAACATGCGATTTAACTAAATTACGTAAATTTTTGGTCGAAATATGAATTGGAAAGTTGTGTTAAAGTATCAAAATAATTTGGACTCATACTCAACAGGAAACTTTAATCTGAGTCTTGAGCAGTGGTCTATTTTGAATAAGAGTGCAGCATTTCTAAAAAACGGGGCATCACAAAATAATTCCCGGAACACCCAAAAAATTGCAAACCTGGGTACTGGACCCCCTTTTAAACACTACTATTGCCGGTTCAAAACTGAAAGCGACAACAAAATATCGTTTTTCTGGTCTTTAAATCTTGTTGGAAGATATATTACGACTAGGGCGATCTAAGGTCAATGAAGTTACCTCTTTTTGCTTGTAGAGAATAATAAAACAAGTGTGGAAACAAAATGTCGCAGTTGTAGGGTAAACGTCAACGAAGTCATAAAGTTACTAAAAGATCCTTTTTCTGATTTTAAGTCAATTTTTATTTGTCTATTTAGTTTTTTTCCATACTACTCCAGAAGAAATGATAATTAAACATGTTTTATAAGGCCAAGTTTCTTAGTGCAACTTTCAGTACGGTGATAGTGCGAACCAACGAAAAACAGGTTCAGTAGAGCGCAGTTTTTCAATGCTGTCGAAGCTGTTAGCTAAAGACCGAAATTTCTAGTCAAGAAACATAACAAATTACATGTGTGTACATTATAATTTAAGCACCAAGTCATCAAACTTTGAATTCTTTTTTGTCAAGTAGTGCCAGGTATCAGATTCTGCAGAATTCTTTTTTTTAATGGATTTCCTCTATTTTTCGTTTGTTTTTTTATTTCGTTGAATAAAGTTAATGAAGTTACTTTTAAAAAACGATAAAGTCATTTTTTTAGATTACAAATAAATCAACCCAGGTATGACATATACAGGTGATTGTTTACCTATGTTATGAAAAGGTAACTTCTTATTTTGTGCGACAAAGGTGCGATAAGACATGCACCACTTTAATCAAATTATACAACTTTTAATTAGTCACTAACCTTGACAACAAAAATTATTTCCTTCGTTTTTAGTATTGTTGTTTTTTTGTTTGGGAAAAAAATACTGAACGTAACAACTGGACTTGTCCGAGATCTGTTACAAATATGAAATTTACGATATTATCTTATTAAAAATTATAATATTTGTTTATTTCAACGCCAATATCTACATATTGCACAATATGGCTATTAACTTATTATAATATAATGATATTTCTTAAAAATGAGTTACCATAAAATAAGCAGTTGCCTACAGTGCAGTAACCAGATCACGTTAAGCCCAAATTTGAACTTGTAATGGTAGAGAGACATCCGAATTCTTAAACCCGCTTTTGCGTTGGATAAAGCTGGCAGCCGGATTTGCAATCGTGTGCCTCGCAATTTTATAAACAGCATTTCATTACTACACTTTGTCGATGACATCTTCCTTTCGAATAAATCTTTTAAATTTGTTGTTCCACCTGCCCTCTCCATGCCGCCTTCGGTCACCCTTTTCTTCCAACCACTTCAAAATCTACGCTTTTCTCAAAACATCAACACTATTCTTCTTATGAACATGCCCAATCCCCACACCATGGCACTCAATTTACTTTGGCTAGTCTATTTAATATCTACAGTTTCGTCTAAACGCTTCTAAGTTGTTGGATATTCATTTTCACAATTAATTCATTATTACACAATGCTTAAATAATTGCTCTCTCAGTCTTTCTCAAAATCGCCATTTTATCTTTCCAGAGACACCATCGTCATCCTGCTCCGCAAAACCCACGGGAACTGTACAGTTATGGTAGTTTTTCCCAAAAAAACACCATGTCTTTCTTTGCTAGTGCCATACAACATTGCTGACTTTTCACAGCTCCGATAGACACTTCTTCTCATCTTTAACAAAAACTCTCTTCCGTAAAGCAACTGTCCACATCTCTAAATTTTATCTGATCAACTCTTGTTCCTGCTGTCACTGCTGTCTTACTGCCACCACAAGCATTTAACCCGTCCCCCAAATAACATACGCTCTTCACCAATTGCATCGGTCATAAAATGATAATTCTTCATCTAGTTTAAGTTTTCCTTTCATTGTCTCAAAGCATCTTTCACAAAAACGCTTCGCCTGAGCTGAATACGCTCTCTTCATTTTCGTGCATCTCTCATGTATCCATCTAAGATTATACATTTTATTCAAAGCAGCAAATTTGCCATCACCCTTTTGCTGCACTTGACACATTTCAGCTTGGTTCTTGGTATCTCTTTTTCGAAAGTACTCGCCATTAGTTTTGTCTTCCCACGGCCAGTAACAAATGACGGTAAATAATTGCAAGCAAAACTCTTCATACCTCCCTAAAATTATTTTTCGTCTTTTCGCCTGATTTTCTGTAACTTGAATCATTTCAGGTGACTTAAAGTAACAGACAATACCTTAGTTTTTCTGACAATACAATAACTTCATTCTACGAAAGGTCTGGAGTTCAAATTCTATAAAAGCACCATTGGTATATTAACCAGGAAGGGCATCCTGAATTTAAAGTGCTACGATGCTCCAGCAAAAAGTCTGATTCAAAAGCGAGCATGTAGTGGTAGACATAGAATGAATCAGCACATCTGTGCCTGCGAAAAGTGGGAAAGAATGACGTAAAATAGACTACGTATTATTCCAGGGAAAAAATACAAATGACTGCCGATATATGGCCGTTTTGTTTTCATAGAAAGCATAAAAAAGTTCTGTCAATATGATCTTTGCTTGGGAGACCTACAGTATCTTGTCCTGAAGAACCAGGTGCATTCGTTAGAAAAAGCAATCAAAGTTTAAAGAATTTCTTGCGGTGCGAGCTCTATACAGTACCAAGTGGTCAGGGGTAAACATACTACACTGTATCGGTATCGCCAAGCCTTATACCGCAAAAGCAAGATTTTTTCGTTTGTTTCTGTCTCTTTTACAGATGAAAACGTGCTGGTTCAATGTATGTCTGCCACTATCACCCGCTTTCAATCAGACATACAAAGAAATAAAATAGACCGTTTATAACACACGTGGTTACTGCATGCGTTAAATCCTTGCAAACTGTGTATCTTGATGTTCACGGTATGCTTCATACGGCTAGGATCCTCGTTAATTTCATCTACATTTTTCTCGGGTATTTCATGAAGTGACTGCTCATCATCGTCACACTTTGGTGATTCTTTGCACATGCGCAATCGCTGGATCTGCGTATTGAAATATGTACTAAAAATGTTAGCAATGCACTTATATTTCACACGGTGGGAGCGTATTCGCCAATCCATCGACGGTGTAAAAATGCTAGAGATGCGAAGAAAGCAGCAGACTTCTCTAAACTAGTCACAACGAAGGAGCTCAACCAGCCGAAAATTATGAAATGAAAAAAGGGTAATTAACAATCGAAACAGGTAACATTTTCGAGAAACTTTACTTTGACGTAAACAACAACTAAAAACCATTGCTTACATGAATTTCTAAGCGGAGTTTAGAGTTGTATATACAGGGTGGCCCAAAAGTAGGTATACACTTATTAAAAGTAGGGTTTAGGTCCAAAAGTAGGTTTGTAGTTCTCATGTAGGCACTTTAAACCTCTAGAATGATAGTTATATCTTAGACGGAAACTGTTTAATCTCTTAAGTGCTCAAAATGTCCTCCGCCAACATGGCCACATTTACACCTGTTCAAAACACTCTGACACACAGTGCGGCACTAATTTCGATCTTCATTAACTTCTCTGAATACGTCATAAATGTAATCTTTTAATTCATTTACTGTTTTGGGATTCTTTTTATACACCTTGTTTCTTACAACACCCCACAAAAAGAAATCCATTGGTGTCAGGTAAGTGAGCGTGGTAGCCATTCACTGCTACCCCTTCTTCCGAACCAACGCTGTGGAAGGACTTCGTTAAGATAATCTCTTACTCTTAACGCCTAATGTGGAGGTGCTCCATCTTGCTGAAAGAAGAGTTCATCGAAATCAGGTTTGGTTTGGAGTTGTGGCACTACCACTTCACGAAGAATTTCCAAATAATTCTCTCCATTAACTGTATACCTACTTTTGGGCCCACATAAAGTGCACTGCTGGTAATTTCAAAGCGCATAAAAAATAGTTTAATAACTGTATACCTACTTTTGGGCCACCCTGTATAATAAAGTAAGGTAAATTCCGCTTTACAGAGTAAACCACATTTTCGAGTAGTTTTGGGCAAAACAGAACATATCATGATTTTTAATTTGCTGCTTTTTCACAGCAGCTCACTAGATAGTGCTGAAATATACTCTAATGCTATTGTAATACACAATCAAGCAAATCATAAGCCTGGTGGACTGCTTCAATTTTGATTTTTACTGCAACAGCACAGTACAGTACAAGAATCACGCAAATGTTTTAAATCTTATCAATTAAATCCATTATAGTATTAAAAAGGTTAAAGCAATGATTCCCAACCAATGGCACGCGTACCATTTGAAGTACGCAAAGATCTTCCAGGTGTAACGCGAGAACTATACATTTTTTTGCTTCTTCACAAACACTGTATTCATAGCTTTTAGATTCTGTTTATAAATTCTTGCATTTCTGAGTACACTCCTGTGCAAATTAATTGACTATAGTTGTTTTAGTCCTGATATAATGTGTCTGGTGTGTGCTTGCGAATATGTCAATAGCTGCAATTTCACGTTCACTCCGATCAATGAACGAACGCTCTGCGCATCGCGCGGCAGTCGAGAAATGAGTTTTCGCGAATTTATAAGGGACTTTAAACCGCTCAATAGTGTTTAGATAAAACTCGTTCTATTAGATACGTTTAATTTAGAGTCAGGCATGTTGATGTTTTGTGATTTTTATTAGCAGATATCACAACAAGAAGGATGAGTCGCATTTATACTCGTTTAGAACCCTATGACTATTGGTCACTGACATATTCAAAAGCAAAATTTTTTTAGGGGCCGGAGCATTAAGTGTTCTCAACCTTATAACCAAGTGTAAATTTGTGACCAGTATTGTAAAATTTCTCAGCAGAACGCGTGCTAAAATCAATGTTTTTCCAGTTGCAAACTTGGAGTTTTTTTGAGATAAACTTTTCAAAAAGGAAGAATTTGGCCCATTTTGGGCTTTAAACACACATAAATTTTTTAAATTTTTACTTCTATTATACTGTTTGAAGAGCCATCGCCCTTATCCCCCCCCTAAATACACCACTACCGTAGGCTTCCCAAACAACTGTTGTAAGAATTGTGAGTCAGTCAAAAATCTGTGCCTGCCAAACTAATAGAATCTATGCAAAAAAGAATGAAGTGATAAAAATTAAAGATGTAATATCAGGCACTTCACTTAAATTTGCCAAAGTTTTGTGCAATTATAAGTTTCATAAAAGAAAAATGTTAAAATTGAAAGCATTTTGCTTCTTTAGTCTGTTCTCTATTGTTTTACACAAAACTATGCTCTTTCTAATCCGTGTACCTTTGTTACCAATTTTAGTTTGTTCCATCAGATTCGACGTCAGGCAAATTTATGATAATTCGTATTAATTAATAAAACTTTCATTTGAGTAATACCTTGTCCAAGCAAAAATATGATCCAGGGTATGTAAAATATGGTTTCACTGCAATCGCAATGCAGTTATTACATAAACTAGAAATGATTTTTGATGTATATTGTTGGGTTATTATGTGTTCTTTTTATGAATAAAATATTTGATCGCATGAGTTTTCTGGAACGAGATGTTGTCGTTGTTGCTGTGGTTACCCTCCTATTCCCTGGGATGAATGCACGGCAAGAAACGATTTTCCAGATTCATGCCGCAAACCTAATTAATTAGGCAAGGGGCAAAGCGGTAGCAAACCAGTCCAGAATGCAAATTGCTAAATGGTGACCCTACCTCAAACACAGCGGAGTCCCATAGGTTGGTACCTAAAAGTCGCTTCTCACGACATGCACAGTGAGCAGGCTCACTATTCTGACTCAGTAAAGCACGAATCATGCGAGGTGACAAAACTGAAACCTCAAGAGGTACGCTACCACAAAAAGATTGGGAACCACTGGGTCAAAAGTACAGTTAGCTAAACTACGACAAGCAAGCCGATCAAGAAAACGAATCAACAGGAGCGATCTGATCACAACCTAATTCACTGGTCAAACGCTGTGATGCCTTGCCATGTTTGTTTGTTTGTTTGTGGTTATTCCTCCTCTTTATCGGGATGGAGGTACGCCATAAACGGCAATCCAGGTTCATGCCGTCAACCTAATTGAAATTAGGCTTGGGGAAAGATGGCAGCCCATTTCGAACCAGTCGTAGCCCCACCAACAAGGCGGACTGCCACCGGTGGGTACCCAAAAGTCGTCTGACATGCTGGGTTACCAACTTCATAATTGTAATCCGATGAAGTACGGGTGGGCCACCTGTCTGCCACATAAAGGTGGAGGCGTCCCGTTAAGTGCCTTGCCCAAGGACACAACAAGCAAGCTTGCCGGCTTGTTCTCCACACTATCCCTTTTTTGTGCTGAGCGCCAAGCAGGGAAACTGTAAATACCATATTTTAAAGTCTTTTGGTATGACTCAACATAGGGAATGAACCCCAGGTCAACCGATTGCGATGCGGACGCTCTCACCACTACACCATCGCGCCGATATGCCTTGCCATCGTTATCTTAAATATTACCTTTACTTTTTGGATCAAAACAGCTGATTAAAATTGAATGCTAACCTTAACTACATTTATTAAAAGCAGTTTTAACCAGTTTCCTACCCATCTGTAATGAAAAGAGATCTCATTGTTTAATAGAAAAACTTCTTGTTGGAGCAAGTTTTGCCATTATCGAAGGCATTCAATTAAGCGAAGTTTACTGTTCTAGAATCTAGATTATTACAATTAGCAATATTTAACCATATTTTTGTGCAGCTAAAGACAGCCTCTTATAACATTCTGAGTGAGCAACTTTAAATATTCTTAGTAAAATGTTGATATTTGCTAGTTTTATTGTTTTGTGTGAGCACAGACAGTAATTTATAATCGCTTGTCTTGCTGAAGTTGACTTGAAAACATTGTAGTATAGGATGACAAACTCTTTATTGCTCAATAATGGCGCTTGTCTAGTAATCAAGTAAAATGCTACAATTTGCCAACGCACCGGCAGTACTGGCTAATTTGAAAAAGGCCCAAGTGCAAGCTGTTCAATGGGAACTGTACCGTTTTTTGCAACTGGGATATGAAGATATGCAGTGGTGAATTTAGAATGAGGCAAATGGGACACCTGCCTCGACCCACCCCTTTTGAATAATAAGGGACCCCCTTTTCAGGCATGTTTGATAAGATATTTAAGCCCTTCGAAACAGTGGTAATATGCAAAAAAAGGTATTCATCGAGAAATTGGGCAGTTAGTGGGCCACTCATGAATTGTTCCTCAGGCCCCTAAAATCCTTAATCCACCACTGAAGATATGTAGAAGGTAATTTACTAGATCAGGGGTCTCCAAACTCTTTCCATGGAGGGCCACATTGCTGATATTTTAAAGACCCGAGCCCACGATAACTTTAACTAACTTGGAAGTAACGGTAAATTACGTAGGAGCCCGAAAAATAGGTGATCTCCGAAAAAAAAAGGTCATGATCTCACTCGCTGTCACCAATTTTGCTGTTCGCGATCAAATTGATTGGATCAAAGTGGCTCTGTCAAGGAAGCACTGCGCTATACATTTGTTTTGCAATTAATAAAAAAGGGCTCCGCGGGCCGTAGTTTGGCGACTCCTGCACTAGATCAACGCAAAATGAAAGAAATAAATAACCTGCCTGATCGGCTGTTCCCAGTGCAAGCACAACTTTCAATTGACCTCGTTCCTCATTGGAAAAAACGTCATTAATTGACTGAAAGTCGTCGAAAGCTACAAGAGGATAACTAGCATCTGATAGAAATCTGTAAGATACAGAAATTTGCCTAGAAAAGTAGTTGCACAATTACAAATGCTTGAAGAAAGCTTTTCTTCCTAAAAACTTTTCGCTGGTAGTATGGCTTTAAATGACGCAAACGCACAACAAAAAGCGTTCGACAAAACAATTTTTACTATGCTATTTCAGTTTGTAGGCTACAATATAAGAACCAGCCGTTACTTCCCAGACCAAAAGCTAAATACAATTGCTTTACATTTTTCATAGTCAAAAGAAAAGCACCGAAATAATCAAAACGAAAAAAAACTAACTTCGCTATTTCTTGATCTCTCAAGGAAGTGTAAAAGAAAGTCAGTGGCAGCTTTACAAGACCAATTAGTTTATCAGAAACGTTTGTAGATGATGGAACCTTAGTCCACACTTCAACCACGATAACCTTGCTCTTGAATACTTCCAATATTTGCTCCCCTTTTTTCACATAACTTATCTTAAAGCAGAACATGCTGATTAGCTACGGCCAATAGAATTTTAATATAGCTTTGAAAAAAGCTGTTTGAGCCATAAGCTTTTCGTGACGCTCTCATCAGTGGCGGTATCGCGTCAAAAGGGAAGATCTAGAGTGAATAAGTCTTTTATGTGAATAATTTGGACGTTACGCAATCAAGACAAGCCAATGATAGCGCTAGTATTGCAAAGCGCGCCAAAGAAAGATTTCGTAAGTGCGGAAGTTAGAGAAGGCGCAGCAGGAGGCCAAATGCCACGATTATAGAAAGAGTTTGAGAGTGTAAACAAACTCTTTCTGTCTGCATAACACCGTCCGTCGGGTCTTGATATAAGTAGCCTCTAAAAGATTGAGATGGAAAGAGCTGCGCGCTGCGGCGAGGATTGAAAACCGCTTATCATCATAGTTTAATGCGCATCGATCATTATCTAAAAGATGCTGACCAATGGCGGAGTCACAATCCGGTTTTTTGTATTCATATATGACAAAACTTTTCTGAATGGCAGGTAGAACATCCTTGCGGGCCACAGGCAGCATGCGCTTAGACGTAAAGACCAAGCGGGTGCTGACGGAACCATAGCAGCTTTTCACGGCGATTTTGACTTCTTTTTCTAAGTTTGTAGATGGCTTGCCTATCCAAGGGACCCTCAAGTACACAGGACACTTTTCAGGGCCAAATTGCTTAAGGGTGGAGAACTGAGCATTTTTCTTGGTGATCTGAGTGTTGATGATGTTTTTAGGATAGCCGATGTCCAGTAATATCTTCTTCATCTGTTCCATTTCTTCATTGAGTCTACGCTTGGTGCAAATCATTAGAGCTCGATGCACCAATGTAGATATTAGACTTATTTTGCGTTTGAGAGAACTAAAGGACTCCCAACGCAAATACTGGCCAGTAAAAGTGGGTTTCCGGTATACACTGGTCTCCAAGCCAACATCTGTTCTTTCGACGTAGACATTGAGAAACGGTAAACATTTCCCTTTCTCTTTTTCAAAGGTGAACTTGAGGGATGGATGAAGGCAGTTAAATTTGGTCAGAAATTCATCTGCTTCAGCTTCGTGATCGAAGATGGCAAACGTGTCGTCAACATATCTGAAGTATGTTGAAGGCTTTTGCGTTTGAGAAAGTAACTTTTCTTCACTCTAGATCTTCCCTTTTGACGCGATACCGCCACTGATGAGAGCGTCACGAAAAGCTTATGGCTCAAACAGCTTTTTTCAAAGCTATATTAAAATTCTGTACCACCAATAGAATTAGAAAACTCTTTGTATTAAGACGTCTTTGTAGCGTTGGTTTGTCCAGGTAAAGCAGAGCATAGAGAACAGAACAAACTATCAAGCCATTTTGCCATACCAACAGGAAAAACACCTAGGTCGAGCAACAACACAATGGCAGAGCTATACAGTGTATAATCGACTTTTCATAAATCCAGTCGAGATAGAATCATGACCAGGCCGTTTCAACTACTTGGTAACGGAAATAGGAACTGGGTATCTAAATGTAACAGATACCTCTGAGAAATTGAAAGTAGGGTCATGCGAATTCCATACAAGATTGGAAATGGATCTGACATCCGATAAGCCACGGTATGCGAGGTAGACATTAGGTACAAAACATTTCCCTCCGTCAGCATCCCTTAATTTTGTAGCTGTACAAAAAACAAGCGATATGCACTTTATCACCATCAAAAAAACCTTTACGGTTATACAAAGAGCAGCCTCGGGTCAGACCTGATTAGTAGCTGCCAATACGGTTGACACAGAGCGTTTCTATCACAAGCAGTACAAAAGAGAAAAATGAACGACTTCTATTCATAAATAGCGATTTAAAGTGAACAATCTTAAAAATTGACCAAATACTTGTAGTCGGATCAAAATTTAATAAAAAAAAATACTATTGACTCTTGACGTGCATTGATATATGTTTTGTTAAAACAGTTGAAAAAATAGATCACTTCATAGAGACTTCGGATGAAAACACATCAACCGATTTACATAAGCAACGCGGTAGTAATGTTTTTAGTGCAGGTAGTAGTAAAATTTAAAATATTATTACGGTATTATTTAAGGGAGAGAGATTGATTGATTGCAGTATCTAAAAACTGAAGAAAAACCTCAATGCCGCACAAAATTATTTCATTTTTTTAGACCTAATAACTTTTGCGCACAATCTCCGAGTCAAAACGGTTATGCGCCACTGCAAACTTAACTGATTTTATTAGAGTACATTTCAATGGTTCGCTAATCAATGACAAAGGGTTGGTTAACTAAACAGCAGAAAAGCAAAAAAATCAATTTCACATTTCTTTTATGTCAGACTTAACGTGTTGATTCAGAGTGCGTCTACAACTACACACCTGCTTTCAAAGCAGACTTTTTGCTGGAGCAACGCAGCACTATAAATTCCAATATTCCTTTCTGACAAATACCAATGGGGCTTCTATAGAGCTTCGAATTCCACACCTTTTGTTCTAAAGTGAGGAGCCACTGCTACATCAACACTATGGCTGCTTTAACAAATGTACTGTAAATACATACTGCACCTGGAATATCTCTTGCTTTCTCCAGAAATACATACAACGATAAATCGGACCGTTTAGTTGATTGCTTGATTGTAGCAGCATTATTCGAAGACTTAGCTGCTTGACAAGGTTGCGCTACAAGATTGTGGAAAGCAGAAGTGTTAGGTTGATTGTAGCTGTAACAAAAGTTCCAAGTATCACCACTTAAATCTATTACTAATCGTATTAGCCCTAATGATGATTTCTACTTTTTCAGAGATTCAACAAACTCACCTTAAACAAATATAGATTTTTTCCGGAATGGAACTTTTGGCACCGAATTTTTGGCTCCGATTTTTCGGCGCCGAATATTGTGGCGCCAAAATGTGCAGTAACTTTTCGTGACAAAGCCTTGTATGTTCTATTCTGTAGCTCGTCGACATAGCAGGTTGAGCCCATCTATGGAAATGGCCGAATATATTGCCAGTAAGAAAAATAAACCAAAATTTACTCACAAAGGATACTTATTTTTGTTCAACAAGTATAATAAGAAGACCCCTATTATAAAGTTATAAAGAACCAATTACGATCGAACCGTCGCTAGAAGAGACCGAGCTAATAGCCATGCAGAAGCAACACACAAGAAAATGTACACGGAATTAGGAGTATCCCATCCCATTATATGGAAATTTAATGATGGTTTGAAAAAAATTAAAAAAGGCAGAGATGTATACTATGAACAATTGGTTGCTGGCCATGCTCCAAGACAAAAACTCCTTAAAAAGTATGTGAAAGCTGACGAGCGCATTTTTCATATTGTGCGACTATTTCATGAAAAAGAACCGTTAGAATATTTGCATGGTTTAGCCTACAATCACGAGATGCATTAAATAAATAACTTCGTTCAATATTAGCGTTGATGCCATCTTCTTAAGTGCGTGAAAGTTGACGAGTTGCATTTTACATGTTCAATGTAGGCTTTACATGTTATTCTAAAATAAAAGTTTTTATAATAATTTCATCTAGTCCATACATCCTGTTTCAATTTCAATCAGCGCCAAAATATTCGGCGCCAAAAAATCGGACCAAAAAATCGGCGCCAAAAAGTACCAGACCCTATTTTTCCTGCTTAATTGCAATACTAGTAATTTAAATGTACTGTGGCGGTATTACCAGCAAAAGCTCTAAACAGTTTTATCAACCGCAACAATTTTTTCGAAAAAAATTTTTCAAAACAGTCTTTCGATATGAATCTTAACAAGGTAGACTTTTTCTTTCAACTATTGAGAAAATAAACAGTTATCACAAACATAAATTTATTTGTGTCCCGACAATTCAAAGTCGGAAATTCAAAGTCGCGTTAGGGTTGGAGTTGGGATTAGGATCAGGGCTAGAGTTCGAGTTAGGGTTAGGATTTGAATTTGACTTTGAATTTCCGACTTTAAATTGTCGCGACTTTGAATTGTAGCAGAACCAAATTTATTAAACATATCAAAGCAAACGACAAAAAATTTAAATGCAGAAAATTTTTGTTTCCTCGCGGAGATTTCTCCAGAACAGATTATACAATAGTTCTGAAAAAAGCTGTATGGGCAAAGCTATATTTTTCAAAGCTTTATTAATGTTATATACCACAAAGAAACTATTGGCAAGATTTTTCAAAAATTAACAAAATTAGCGTTTGAAAA
Source organism: Trididemnum clinides (assembly GCA_963675345.1). Taxonomy (NCBI): domain Eukaryota; kingdom Metazoa; phylum Chordata; class Ascidiacea; order Aplousobranchia; family Didemnidae; genus Trididemnum; species Trididemnum clinides. The sequence goes on along the minus strand of OY776295.1, from coordinate 17,728,250 downwards.
ATAATATTAAATTAGTGATCAGAAGATTTTTATTAAATCTGCGTAATTTGATATTCCTTTTTGGAGCTACTTTGTTCTGTTTTTTGCAAGTCTTTATTTTTCCGAGCTTTATCGGGTGAAAATACTGCTTAGCCAACATGTTGTGAGAAGTGATTGGGTAGCCACCAATTGGTGGTGGCGCCACCAGCCTATCATTGGTTACCGCTTTCACTAACGTGATCATCATGTTCCTACTTGTTCAGTTTACTTTTCAGTTTGAGGTGTGGATGTTACATTTCACATCGTGCCTTCATTCCGAAGAACGATAATCATCATTATCCTCCTTCCTGTACTGAACAAAGACTAAACGGAGTCAAATGTTCCAGATACAATTTGTTCGTTAGTGCTTACTCTTGTTCTTTCTGGGGATGGAGATACAGCATGAAATGCAAACCGAAAATCAAGATCAGGCCAAAGAAAAGTGGCACTCCATTCCGAACCAGTCATGACTGTAGATTACAGATTGATAACCCCACCTCAAACATGGCGAACTGCCACTGGCGGGTAGCAGAAAGTCGCCTCTTTCAGCATGCTGGGTGAGCAGCTTCACTATCCTAACCCGCTAAAACACAAGAACGATACAAGTTGTCGGCAGTGAGATCAAGTGGTTTGGAATACCAATTTTGCGGAAACAGTGATTGAATACTCATGTGTTCGGAACTCAAAATGACTTGCGTCGTTCTGTTCTTAGTAAAGGCACTATACGATGATTTCCTCTGCTAGACATCTTTAAAATCCAGTAAAATTTATTCAAAGTACAATAAAGCAACTCAAACAGAATGTTGAAACATCAGTGCTATGTCTAGTGCCACAGTTGCTGTCCTGTGAGTATGGAGAACAAAAATGCAATGCAAATTCATGTTATTTAAAGTTACTTTTCGCTTTTGTATTTCTTTCCTTTTATGCAATCAAATTGCTTTTGAATGACTTTGGGGGTAGTAGTTCTTGCTTGGCATGGACTAAAGCATTGGGTAGAAGGAGCTATTTGGGAAGGAAATAAGCAGTCGTCTTGGCTTCGTTTTGAAAGTTCAACTGAAATCTTTCAAACACATCAACTTTACAATTTTACTTAATAGTCAGCAACGTGCTCGAGTGAGTTGGATCAACGGCTAAGGCAGCCCTGGTCTTACGTTTAAATCTCAAAATGACTACGTTCTTGTGACCTAAAAAAAAGTCACTTTATAGAAATTTTTTCTGGTTTTGTAGTTCTAGTGTTTGTGGTAAAGCAGTTCTAAACACACAAATGTTCCAGAACCCACAGATAATTTTTCCAAGTTCGGAGGATAAATGAAACTCAAATAAAGGGTTAACGGCGCTTAATTCTATGAAAAAAATGCCTAAGGCTAGTAGAAAAGTAATCTCGCCACAAGTCATTCAAGCATATGATATCAGCTCAGACTGTTTTTGCTAATCTTTAGTCGTGACGGGTAAGATCGCTTAGCCCCGCCACTTGCCTTGCACGAAAAGGCGGAAAAAACTCATTACGTGCCATTTCCAAGGGCACAACAAGCAAACTTGATGGCTTTTCACCTCTTTATCCCTATTTAAACAAAGTGCCAAGCAGGAAAACTGTGAATATCATATGTAAGTGGTCTTTGGCACAATCGGTTCAGATTTGAACCTATAGAAATTGAGGTGAACACTTTACCAGTTTAACCAATAATTCATTGAGGAAGTTTTGCAACGATAGCAAAGACAGCATACCCACTTTGGTATTTTACATGATTTGGGAAAAAGGTAGAAACACAACTTCAAAATATATTCTTCGGAAAAATTATGTATTTTTTGGAAAATACCAGCTGCAATATAGTTCAACTGTACTGCACACCTTTAAGGTTCCAAACAAAACTGAACGAGGCGGGGTTTCGTAGCCAATTGGTATGAGTGGAATACAGCCGCAAAAGAATAAATTAGGATTTTCAATAACTTGTCGAAGTGGAAGTGTACAGTGACCCACAACGGAAACCTTGAAAACATTTATTAAACGTGGGAAATGTATTATGATCTATTTTAGTAATAGTAAGGCCACATTGTCATGTATACTCCCTGGACGCGGAGACAACGACACATGGCATACAATAACCTGTCCAAACACGGCGTATTAGATCGGCTTGGAAATCTTTATTTGCCTATTTTTAATACTGCAGTTGATCAGAGCTATGTTTATTACAGAAAACCGGTCGTTCGAACGCAGGTATGTTAGTGTTTCTCTCTATGACGCTCCGCAACAATTTGCTATCTGATGCAAGAAACTGTGAATATGCAGAGCTTAAATATAGAAAAACTGGAAAATATGAGTAACAATAAATATTTTTTGTACCTCATTCGTGGTTCTTTCCTTCCTCATCAAAAGAAAACACAAGGTCTCGGATAGCCATTTAGCCGCAGCAACAGAACTAAATTGAATATCAAAGTCGGTGGTTTGATTGAATTGTATTAGTCCATCTAGTAAAACACAGCACAGGATGAAACAGTGATGTACGATCACTTGCAAAAGTTTAGGATATCACAATTTTGGTCTAGCATTTTGGTTTGGAATGTACAAATCTTTTTATATAGTGCTACGTCTTGTGCTTGGTATCAGCTATCACTAAACACACACGTACGCACGCATGCACGCAGCAGAAGAGTGGTGTAAGTGATTCAATGTAATGCAAAAATAGTAGCTCATAAGTGGTGTGTACACCTTAAAAATAAGTAAAGAATTATTTATTTACCTATTCTTTAAAAAAAGGATTCAAATAGCAATTTTAAAAAATAAAGGCCGCAAAGAACCAGAGATAAGCAAAAAGTTTAATCGTAGTTACACTGTTGTGCATAGAGAAATTCCAAATGTTTAGCTAAATCGGACTTTTAGAGAAAAAATATCAATTATGAGTGGCTGCATAACAGGCAATTTGCAGAGCGCTCCTCAACCTGCCCTTTACAGAAAATTTGAGCAACTAAACATCAAGTGAAGTCAAATTTGAGAATCGTTGCTGCTGCTTTTATCACACCCCTTACCGAAAAAAAGGGGGGCCATAAAGGGATACCATGGAGCTCTAAAAACTTGGAAAACTTTGGCTTCACTTAAAGTCAAGTCAATCCTGAAATAGAAAAAGTTGGAAAACGAAGGGCCGGCTCATAAGAACACAGAGAAAAATGAGTCAGTGTGACTTGTAGCAAAGGTAGGGACGCCTTAGAGAGAAAAAGAGGAAAACTCAAGAGGCAGCCGGTGATGGCGCGACTGACCGCTCGGTGAAGGCGTTACAACTTGATAACGCTGAGAAATGGAAACCATCCAGATGAAGCATAAGTGAAAACGGGCAGGAGAAAACCTTTGTACACCAAAAAAAGAAACTCCTTGGAAGGGCCCTAAGAAAAAGTTCGGAGTGATATAGCGTCAGGCCTTGAGACCTTGAAAAAACTTGGCCTTCAGCAAGGATACATGCTTACAAGTAGGAAAGAGTGAGGCTAAAGGGGACCCGAAGAAAAGCTGGAGTAGCTGAAGATTAGCTTGAGGGGAATCAGCTGAAATCAAGAAGGCCACACATTTTCTTAAATTTAGAGGAAAGCGCAAGTACTCGGACCGGTGCTCCAGACAAATCAAAGCTCCTTGTGTGGCCGAGGGAGAGGAGGACCAGAAGGCCAGGTCGTCAGCATAAAGGGAGCAGCTGACGAAACCAGGTAGAGACGAAGGGAGACCGTTGATAAAAAAAGAGAAAAGAACAGGGCCAAGAACGGATTCTCGCTCAGCACCTCAACGGACTCGAAAGAAGCAACTTGCTTAATTTTAAAAAACGACGCAAGCATCTTGTTGGAAAGAAAAGATTGAGTCTATCAAAAAAAGAAAGGAAGGAGGCCAGCCGAAATAAGCTTGTGAAAAAGAGCGGAATGCCAGACAGAGTCAAACGCTTCGGAGAAGTCGATAGTAGCAAGAATCGTCCGATAGTCCGGCTTGGGTTTCTTAAATCCATCCAAAATGAACTGAGAAAAATAAAGAATTTGATCTAGAGTAGACCGACCAGAGGGAAACTGACCTGGCTGCAAAGATATTGGAGTGAAACTCCAGGATGAAGACTAGTCGAGATAGAACGATGCTCTCAATCAACTTTGGTATGCAGGAGGTGAAAGGTATAGGCTGGGAAGAAAGCAGGAGAATCAAGATGCATTTCCATCTTGTAGATGAGAATAATAAATAAAGATTTCCAGATGAAAGAAAAGGACCAGGAAAGAATAAAAATGCGAAGAGGATCTAAGCTTGAGCGAGGGAGGTGGTTCAGCATGGGGTAAGCAAGTCTGTCTGGATGGTAGCGGAGGAAGATAAGAGGTTGGCGGTAACCGCAAGAAATTTGCTGTAGGAATGAGAAGAACAGAAAGAGAATCAAATCCCTCAGAACAGAAGGATTAGTGGAGCTCAGATAGGTAGCCTGTGTCTCTGCAACGCAAAGTCTAGTTGAAAGACAGAAAAGTGAGATCTCAAGTAGTTGGCACTGACCAATGCAGACTACCTGAGAGAAGAACAGTGGGGAAAATTAAAAGAGGAAGAAAAAGCAAAAAGCAGTATCGAAGCGAAGGATAAAATAGACTGATTTAGGATCCGATTTAAAGAAAGCTATGCATGTCTCGTGCCATGCCTTAGCCTTGGCTTTGGCGATGATGGACGAGACACGCCAAGAGGCTGAAATGTAAGCCTGTTACTCTTCACCATATCTGTGATCGGAAGAAAAAGAATTGCGTCTCTCCCCCACCGCGTCTTCTACGTCAAAAGACTACCAGGCTTAAGGCTAGCCCTGAGCATAGCCGAAAGGAATGAAAGATTTGGCCGCATTTAGTGATAAAGAGCGCTGCGGCAGAAAGAGAGAAGTATTCCACTGCAGAAGGACAGTATAAATCGATATGGAGAGCAAGGTCATTCCAACAAGCTCTGTGGAAATTGAAAGAGGGCGCTCATTTGGCGGGAGAGTGTGGAAAGAGGGGTGGTAAGAAGAATTGGAAAGTGATCAGAATCCAAGTCCTGAAGCACCTTCAAGGGGCAGAAAAGCCCAAGAAAAGAAGAAGCGAAGGAGATGTCGTGAGAAGAGCGACTGCCGGAGGATGGTGAAAAAGAGTAGCAGTGTCAGGGTCATTGAAGGAAGAAGGCCAGAGGAGATGATTTTTAAGGATTAAGATTCAATCAAACTATTCCTCCTCACGAGGGCATGAAGTACCTCTTGAGTTCCAAAGAAGGTAATAATGGCTAAAGTCTCAAGAATAAAAAGATTTTAGGAAGATGAGAGAACAGAGGGGAAAAGAAGTCCATTGCATTATCCGCCAAAGATCAAATAGGTAGAGCATAGACGTTTAAGAGAAAGAACAGTAGTCGCTTAACAAAATCTTGAACCCAACGTACTAAGAGTAAAGGTCGAGCGAGGAGAAAGAGGAGGTTGAGAGTTTAGAAAAAAATAGGCACTGTTTGACAAAGACGACGGCACGACCGCCAGCGTGTAAGTGATCCGTTGAAGGAGAGTCAGACTGGAAGTGAGTGCGATCAGATCGTAAAGCAGAGTATACAGGAATTCTGGAAGATGAAGAAAAGTAAAAATTAGATTCTTGATTAGCGACAAAATCAACAGGAAGAAGCGAAAGAAAGTAAAGAAATTCAACACTTCTAACATAAAGACCTCCTGTGTTCCACTGAAAAACTCCGATCGAGTCAGGAGAGGAAGAGGAATCAGGGGTGTGGAAGAGACAGAAGAAGGGGTAGGTAACAGGGAAAAAGGAGGGAAGAAGATTTGTAGGGGCGGGTGAGGGGCAAGAGCTGCATTGGTAGTGGGGTGATTGAGCAGATTGCTGAGGAACAGTGGAGGTATACCGGCTGAAGAGCCACGTAGAAGATGGCACAATGCTGGTAGAGTGGGACCCCCAGAAGGAGCTAAGAGAAGCAGCAGGAAAGGCAGCTCCATGAGTGAAAGCTGGAGGAGGAGTTAAACTCAGGGAAAGAGAGAAAGATGCACATCAAATGTACCCATTTGGGGCAGGTACAACATGGCATGGACCAGCCCCTCCAGATCACTTTGTTGGCGCACACAGACCAGGATTTGGATAAACGTCGCCGCACATCAGAAGTAGTAGAAGAAAAATGAGAAGGCGAGAAAGAAAGAGAAGTGAAATTAAAAGAATGAAAGATAGGCGACCGGGTTTAAAGAGAGTGCTGCCCTTCTGCGGTCGTTCAGAGAACAGCATTGCGCAGAAATATTCGGCGTGGGAACAACCCGGGGGTATTTAGAACCCACGGTGACCGCAAAACCACGTTGAAGCGGATGTTGCTTGCTGTAGATTTGTGAATTGCTGTGATACCTCGTCATTTGGAACGTCCACAATTTACGTCGAAATCCTATAATGTCATTGCAAATAAAAATTTGAAATACAGCGAAATAATTTTCTGATTTTAAACTTTTTCAAATGGCTGTAATGCTTTACGCGATGTCCAAACCAAAAAACTTTGAACGATATGTAAGCAAAAGAATCAACAGACAATAATTACCCGAAAGCATTGTGCTCGATTGGACTTCGGTGGTTTTAGATTCACAAATCGTCGACCATGACAAAGGACATGGAAATTTATATTGCACGATATAAATAGTCCTAAAATATGCTTAATTGTAGTTGGCAGCATAAACAGCCTAGATACTAATAGAAATCAATCAATAACAATTCGTTACGTAAAGGCGCTGGCCCACTGTAAGTGTTCCCACTTCTCAATGGCTGCGTTGCTATGTGTTGTAAAATGCACTTTACGAAGATTTTCTTTCCTTGAAAAATTCTTAACAAGCGTTAACTTTTTCGTATGTCAGTCAATTCAAGCAAAATGCAAAAAACTTAAAAACGCAAAGTAAGTCTTGATAAATCGTTTCTTGCGAGTTTAAAGGATAAAAATTTAGGGCAAACATACAAATAAAACAAATATACATAAAAAAAATGGCGCATCCGAAATGATTGCCTGTTTCCTTTAATTTATCAGCACTGTTTGTATTGCTTAATTAGGCTTGAATTTTGGGTCAGTTGATATTTCGTTTCGCAAAAGGTCTGCATTCTGGAGAAAAGCGATTTCAACATCACACAAAGTTCAAAAGATGAAAAAATTTTACCCACAAGCTTATACAAACTAATTAAATCCAGTGAAGAACATTTACTCTGCAAGCTGATTGTTCCAACAAACGCAATTATTTTGAGGACATTTCACACAGGTATTTGTTTGTGCACTTTCACTTTCAGCAAAGCATAAGTTATTCAGATGAAGAAAATGTACGGTTACACGTGCAGAGTCAATCAACTGGAATTTGTCAACATTAAACTTGCACATTGTCTACATATATTGAGGAAGATAAAATATCTATGATCACTAGAATTAAAGTATAACCAATAATTTCATTACTAGTTACTATCATTAATTAGGTCTTTGTGCGCTTTCTTCATTCATGGTCAGTGTCATTACGTTACTGTATATAAACCAACTATGGCGTATATTTGTTTTGGAATTAACTGTCAACGCAGCGAATTCCTTTGACAGCTATTGCAACTCAAAAAACATAAATACCATGAAGCACATTTTGCGAAGTACAACAACCTGCACCAATCAACAGCCGCCTCAACGTGGTGGTGCGGTCCCCGGCCCCGTTTGGGTTGAGTCGAAATGGCTGTTGGCCTTCCCGAGGGTCCCAGTTACCCCGGGCACTCCCCATTCATTTTTTCGCTATGCTGCCCCCTGAACGACCGCAGAAAGGCAGCACACAGCATCTTTAAAATCGGTCGCCTGTTCTCACTTTCTCTTCTCTCCTGCCCTACTCTTGCCCTCCTTCGTCTCCTCATTCTTCTTCTTCTTCTCCTGATGAGCGGTAACGTTCATCCTAACCCTGGCCCCATCTTTCCTTGCTCTGTGTGCGCTGGAAATGTGACCTGGCGGGGCAAGTCAGTGCAATGCTGCGCTTGCTCCAAATGGGTCCATCTAAGGTGCTCACAACTTTCTTTATCTAATTTCAGAGCTCTTGGCAGCTCTCACTCTTGGAGCTGCCCCCCCTGCCGTAACACTGTGACTCCCCCCTCCTCGGACTCCTCCGGCACGTATACCTCCACTGTGGAATCCGGCCCCCCCTCTGCTAATGCTGCACTCTTGCCCAACCCTCGTCCCCAAACTTCTTATCCCCATCTACCCATCTTATATCCCCTTCCCCTGCCCTCCCACCACCGTCCCTTGCTCCTGGCTATACTTCTGCACCTCCTGCATCCTCTCCTCCCCCTGACTCTCTCAGGGTTCTCCAATGGAATGCTGGAGGTCTTCGAGCCAGGAGCACTGAACTACTTCACTTTCTTTCATCCCATCCTGTCGACCTTATCTGCATTCAGGAATCCAATCTTAACTCATCTTCCTCTTTCCGGATTCCTGGATTCTCTGCTCTGCGTTCTGATCGCACCCACTCCCGGTCTGGCATTCTCCATTCTGATGCCTCGCATGCCAATGGCGGCGTTGTCATTTTCGTCAGACAGGGCCTATCCTTCTCTGAACTTTCTACTTCCTCTCTTTCTTCGCTCGATCCCTACTCTGATTATGTAGGGGTCAACATCTCTCTTAACAACTCCTCCTTGGTGTAATTTCCTAATGTGTATGCCCTCCCCCCTATTCGCTCCTCCCCAACGGATGGCAGAACCGATTCCTTCTCTCCCTCCATTCTTCCCTCCTCCAGAAATCTCCTCATTCTGGGGGACTTCAATTGCCATCACCCGCTTTGGGACTCAAGAGGTACTTCCGACCCCCGTGGGGAGGAAGTATTCGACTGGGTCATCTCGTCATACCTCCTCCCCCTCAATAACCCACCCTTCTCCATCGCTCCTCTGGCAGTCGCTCCTCTCCTGACATCTCCTTTGCTCCTTCTACTCTTGCTTTTTCTTGCTCCTGGGAGGTGCTTCAGGAACTGGGTTCTGACCACCTACCAATTCTTCTATCTATCCCTCTCTCTCCGGTCTTTCGCCCCAACGAGCGTCCCCCTTCCTTCAATTTTCAGAAAGCTCGCTGGGATGACTTTGCCTCCTACTTTGACTCTCACTGTCCTTCTGCAAAGGAATACTCGTCTCTTTCTGTTTCCTCTGCAGCTGCTCTCTTTACCTCTCTGGCAATGAATGCGGCCAAATTTTCCATTCCTTTCGGCCGCATCAAACGCCCTCCTAAAGCCTGGTGGTCTGCTGAGGTGGAAGAAGCGGTTGGTGAAAGACGCAAGGCTTTCGCTACTGCTCACAGAAGTGATGAAGATCGCCAGGCTTACATCTCCGCTTCTCGACGTGCCTCGTCAGTCATTGCCAAGGCCAAGGCTGAGGCATGGCAGACGACCTGCACTTCTCTTTCACCTAAATCTAATCCTAAATCTGTGCACTCTCTTCTTCGCTCTATCGCTGGCTCTCCTTCCTCGTCTTCCTCCTCTCCTAACTTTCCTAACTGTTCTTCTCCCAGGGAATCGGCTTCGGTTTATGCCGCTTACCTGAGGTCTCACTTTTCCGTTTATCAGCCAAAGGCTCTGCGCAGCAGAGCCAGAGGCTACCTCACTGAGCTCCGCCGAGCCACGTGCTCTGTGGAGTTTCACTCGTCCTTTTGCTCTCCCTTCTCTCCCGCTGAATTTCTTGCGGCTGCCTCCAACCTCTCCTCATCCACTGCCACTGGTCCAGACAAAGTTGCCTATACCATGCTAAAGCATCTTCCTCGCTCTGGCATGGATTTTCTTCTTCACATCTTCAATCTTTCTTGGTCTTCACATTCCTTTCCTTCCATCTGAAAGATATCTTCTATTATTCCCATACATAAGATGGGAAAACCTCTCGACTCTCCTGCTTCCTTCCGGCCTATCTCTCGCTCACCTCCTGCGTCTCAAAGCTTTTTGAACGCATCCTTCTATCCCGTCTTCTCTTCTTTCTGGAATCTAATTCCATTCTTTCTCTCCGCCAGGCCGGTTTCCGCCCTGGACGGTCTACACTCGATCAAATTCTGTACCTTTCTCAGTCCATTTCGGATGGGTTTGACAAACCCAGGCTGGGCTCTCGGACAATCCGGTCTACTATCGATTTCTCTAAAGCTTTAGACTCTGTCTGGCATCCCGCCCTTTTCCACAAACTTATTTCGGCTGGCCTCCCTCCTTGCTTTGCTCGTTGGATCTTTCCTTTCTGATAGGCGCGCTTGTGTGGTTTTTCAAAATCACAAAAGCCGTTCCTTTCGAGTCCGTCGAGGTGTTCCGCAAGGATCCATTCTTGGCCTTGTACTTTTCTCTCTCTTCATTAATGATCTTCCGGCTTCTCTGCCTTCTTCCGTCAGCTACTCTCTTTACGCTGACGATCTGGTCATTTGGTCCTCCTCCCCCTCGGTCCCTACGGCGGTGGAGGCCACACAAGGAGCTCTGTTTCGATTGGAGCGCTGGTCTGAGTACTGGTGTCTTCCTCTCAGTCCGAGCAAATGTGAGGCCTCCTTCTTCTCAGTGGATCCCCACCAGGCTAACCTCCAGCCCAACCTCCTCCTACTCGGCTCCCGCCTCCGTTTTAATCCCACTCCAACTTTTCTTGGGGTCACCTTCGACCGCACTCTTTCCTTTTCTAAGCGAATATCTTCGCTGAAGGCCAGGTTTTTCCCACGTCTCAAGGCCTTACGCTGTATCTCTGCTTCCTCATGGGCCCCTCTAAGGAGTCCCTCTCTGTTCTGTATAAATCTTTTCTTCGGTCCCTTCTCACTTACGCTTCACCCGGATGGTTTCCTTTCCTAAGCGCTACCAATATCACCAAATTGGAACGCCTCCACCGAGCGGCCAGTCGCGCCATCACCGGCTGCCTCTCGTCCTCCCCTATCCCTCTACTACTCACCGAGGCTTCTCTACCTCCCCTACGAGTCACTCTGACTCACTTCACTCTTTTATCTTATGAGCGGGCTTTTCGTCTCCCAACCTCCTTTCCCATCTCAGGTTTGGCCAGACTAGGAGTGAAACCAAGACTCTGCAGATCGTCCTGGAGAGCTTTTGCGTCCACTCACTCGCTCATGCTTCCTTCTACTTGTTCTAGGGAGGCTCTTGTTGCTTGCCCTCCCTTTCCTCCTTGGAATCTGCCTTCCTTCACGGTCGAGTCCACCCTTTCCTCTCCATGCTCTCGCTCTGATCTCCCTCACTCTCGCCAAGGTGCGGCTCTCGCCCACCTTGACTCTCTCCCCCCTCATGATCTGGTACTCTGGACAGACGGCTCTGTTCCTTTTCCTTTTGGCAAGGGCGGCTCCGGCGTCCTTGCCAACTGCTCTCTCCGTGGCACTGAGGCCACTCTTTCCTTTTCGGCAGGCCCAGTTTGTTCCAGTTTTTCTGCTGAAGCCTGCGCCATTCTGCACGCTATTTGCTAGTCTCGGCAACACCATAAAGTCTGCCATTTTTCTTCTCTTCTCCTCCTGTCTGACTCTCGTTCTGTCCTCGCCACCCTGTTCTCTCCTTCACCTTTCCTGTTATCTCAAACTCTGTGGCAGATCTGGCAGGAACTGTCCTTTTTCTTCTCCTGTTCTATCAGGCTACAATGGGTCCCCGGACACTCGTTTCTCCCGGGGAACGACACAGCTGATGAGCTTGCCAGACGGGAAGCGCTGCTTGCGCCCTCCGCAATCCCTTGTAGTCTCTCTCCTCTTATCTCTCGTATCCACTCTCGTCTTATCTCGGACTGGAGGCGTACTGTCTCTTCAAAGTATTTTGACACACAGGTTTCCTCAATTTCCACTGAGGAACTTGTGCTCCCTCGTCATGCTTGCTGTGTTCTCTCTCGTCTTCGCTGCAATGGACACAGTCTTCTTTTAGGTTCCTATCTCTCTGGGATTGGCAGAATCGAGAATTCTTCTTGCAGCGCCTGTGGACACTCGTCCCAGGACATCTCTCATCTCATTCTGCACTGTCCAGCTACGGACTCTTTGCGCCGCTCACTCTTTGGCGACTCTCTGTCTCTCTATGACCTCTGGTCCGGACCCTGGGTAGTTGCCCGGCTTCTGGGGCTCCATGGTCTTCCGCCATGCCCCCATCCCTCGGAAGGGGTCGGGTAATCAACAACAACAACAAGTACAACAACGCAGGTGATTTTTTAATTTACAAAATGTTTAATTTGAAAAAAACTTGTACTTAATGTATTGAAACCATGTTTTGTTATGTAATTTATATCATGATTTCTTTGGTAGTCAAATACTTGGCTCAAGGGTGATAACAGAGAGCGAGGGAGAATTTGCTTCTCAAAATAAACGTACCAGTAAATCTTACATATTTTCAAAGGTTTACATCTTTCTGACACCACACGACCATTTCTTTGGGCAGTGTATTATTACCTCTTATTTCCCTCCGTGATCGAACCCTATCCTCCATGTCAGTTTATACTCCTAAATGCGACTTTAGCATGAGTTACTTAACCCTTTAAAATGCAAACACATTACAAAATTGAATCAAACCGGTATTTGACAATTCTTTTCTTGTCTTTGTTCGTTTTTATTTAAAGTTTCAACTAATTTCTTATTAAGTTCCTTTGTTTGTGTTATCAAACCTAAACAAAAACCATCAGTTACATAAACAATACACTATATTGCATAGCACATTACAAAAAGTTAATCCAAAATTTGCAACTACTTATTAATAAATACCTTAAAATGGGGTGACCGCAAATTTTTTGTTATTAATTTTGCTTTGCAGTCGACAGACCTGGGTTCAACTTCCTGGTCGAGTCGCACCAAAGACTTATAAAATGGTGGTCGCAGATGTCACGCTGTGCGCTCAATTAATAAATAGAGTAGAACTTAACAACAGCATGAGATACAAACAGAATCTACTCCGTTATGATATAAAAAAACGTCCTAGCGCTAAAGAACCATTGCAGATAAATAGGATAAAAAAACTATATGCAGCAAAAATGATAACATGTAACAATGGCGAGACGGGAAGAAAAGTTCGTATTTAAAATAACTCGCAATTATGAGTCATCTTTCTGATAGTAATGGGAATATCATTAAAAAAGCTAATAGTAGCTTTGTATTTAAAAAATAATTTGAAACTAAAAATCGTAAAAAATTCACTTTGAAGATTTCCAAAAAAAGGTCTTCATCACAATTAGGAGCAAACAGTGGCAAAAATTCACTCTGAAAATCTTAATCTCTAAAAAAAATCAACAGTCTACACTCAATTTGGTGCTGAAAATGGCAAAGATTCACTACGAAAAACTTCACCAAAAAACAGCTCTACACTGGAAGTAGAAACTGAAAATGGGAAACAATTCACTCTGAAAAACTTTATCTTCAAAAGCAGTCAGTACAAAAAGTTGGAGCTGAAACTGGCAAAAAAAAGTCATCTCCAAAAAGGTCTTCACTTAGCGTTTACCACACCCTCAAATGAAAAAAAGTGCTACCCCTATGCTCCTAAGTATTTTCGTTAAGTATTATTTATTTTAGTGTGAAAAGCGTAACTGTAACAATGACTATAAGCAATCGCTTACCATTTAACAGTTCAATCTGGCACAATTCGGGATCACCTGTTAGGTATACAACAAGTAGAGATTGAAAAAAATAACATAGTGTTAACGGAATAAGTCTCACCGGATTATAAAAGTAAAACTGCTCACTCAGCATGTAGAAAGAGGAGACTAACAGATTACCAAGTGAGGATAATTTGTCTTTCTGGTGGTGAGGCTACAAGACATTATTTATGAAATGCTTGAAATGCCTGTTGCTTTCTACCTCCTGATCACCACATTTTATTTGGTCGATTACGCATGCGGGTTGGGTCTAAATGTTTCGCTTCACACTGAGCCTTTACTCAAAAAAGAAGTAGCACTCCAATCATCATCATAATAAACAACATTATTAATACCGTGTTTCAAAAAACTATCAATCGTTTGTTTACAGGATGTTTCGTAAGTTTATGTCACTGTAGGAAAATTTACATCACAGGAAATACAAATCGTACCAAGGTGAAATCGGGGCCGCTTAAGAGATAAAATGTTCAAGCTTTCTAATGTTGTGATTTTTGTTAGGACATTGTTAGGTCACAATAAATGTCTTTATATCTCGTATAGAACGTTGTTTATATTGACTTTGTTGC